>OX352214.1:0-1330256 GCA_947086425.1 Xanthorhoe spadicearia | reverse complement strand
TTATTCTACTTTTATTGACTTCAATACTAAAAACAATTTTTTGAAGCGCTCGTGGTGAAGCTTGCTAAGACTTCCTGATAGATCGTTCGATCGTTCGATCATTCTTACCTGAATTTGTGAAAAGTCTCTAAAGCTAATTTTAAGAATTTTAGAATTAGAATTTCAGATTTCAGTAACTACATCACTTATAAATTCTTTACATTAAACACAATTAATTAATTTACTATAATTACTAGTAGGTAAGTCTCTTGTGTCCCACTGCTAAGCAAATAAATACCTCCATCTCTTTCATAAATTATTTTTTTCTAAATTTATTTAAGCCTGAATCTCGACCTCCGAAATGTTTTCATATTAAATTAAAACGTTTCTTGAAACGTTAAGCTTTCGTTACCTGAGAATCTGTTACAGCACTTTCTAAAAAAATATCGTAGAGTTTTGAAGCTCTATAAAAAAGACTCTGACTATAGCAATTTTAATCAAAACTAAAATTCTAAAATACGATCAAGCATCAGAGAAAAATATGTACAACACAAAGGAAATATTTTAAATATTTTACAACATCAGAGTTTCAATATTCTCCTACATAAATTCTTGGTTTTGATGCCGTTGCGTCCGTCAAAGGACGGCCAGAACATTATAGAAAACAGGCTTAAAAATACCAAGTAACGTAGAAAATAAACGAAAATGTTATCCTACCATGCAAAAGACGACAGCTTCTAAAAAACGTGACTGCTGAAAGCAAAGTAGTTATTTACTGGTTTATTTTTTAAATATCTTTCACCGAGCTGCCTTTTAAAATTATGCAAGCTATGGTTTTTAATTTTAGAAAAATTATGAAGTTAGTGAATTTTTTATTATGACTTGAAATGCAATTCACTTTTGTCTTTTACTCTTGTAAATAAAAGTTGTACTACAAGTATAAGTGGAGTTTAAAGGTTCTGTTTTTTAAAACGCAGTAAACGTAGATTTCTAAGTCATACCATTTATATTCACCAAACAATTTTATATCCAACTCTTCGTATGTGTTAAGTAGGTATTCTGAGTTCCTTGACACGTTAATTCTAAAAGCCAATGCACAACAGCCAAATAACTATCTTAACGTGGCACCACGTCACGGCGTGGTTATTTGAATAATGCTCTGGATTTCAAAAAACAAAAGCTAGATAACGTGTAATCTCTTACCGCGTCATGTTTTGAAAGACGTCGAGAATTGACCAGCAGTTTGGACGATTGTCCAGATAGAGTAGGCGTAGACACCAGAAATTTTATCTACACACACACACATTTATCTACTAACCGACCTTTCTAAGAAGACATGGTCCTTTGTTTCCTCACCGTTAAGAACCCCGATGGATCACCGAAAGGGCACAATGTTTGTTGACCTGATTCTTCCAGCTCTTGGACACTGAGGAAATGGAGATGAGTCCCTTAGTTTTTAAGACTGTTTCTATGCGAGGACAAAGACGACTCCATATTTAAAACGTCAAGATTATTATAAAACAACAACAAGAAACAAGCATTAAGTTGCTTAACTTGGGACTAGATGACGCTGTGTGAAATGTCCAAAGATATAAAAAAAAACAAGCCGATACCAAGTTAAGTATAACAAGTTATATACCACAATACATTAATGGATTCATACCCATCTTATCAAAAGATAAGTATAAAACGGCTTTTAAAAAATGAAAAACGTGCAAACATCATCAATAGAAAAGCGACATTTCAATAGGCATGCCATTTAGCTTTATCTCCAAACGTCTAGATCTAATTGCAAATGGCCTGTTAACGAGAAATCCACAATAATTATTTCAATATCTGTCCTATCATTTTAATTAAACTCAGCTCTGAGTTAATGACCATAAGGTCCAGATGCGACCTTTGGATACAAATTGAAATTATATTGAAACACCCTTTCTAATGTCCCTTCCGAATAGTTTGATTATTGTAATAGAATAAGGTCTATTTTCGTATGATGTATTTGCTCGAGTTTAAGCATTAATGGCTTCGTGACTAATTCTGTAGGTGTGTTTCAAACTAAAGTTATATTAGTCAGTATTAATTATGTATTAAATGATAGATGTCCGGCGTTTAGACCCTGTTTAAACGTGTTTGTTAAACCATCACAGGACACTTTATAGAACAACTCTCAAGACAACTATTGATTACGCGATAAAGTCCCGTTTGAAATCATTTAATATGTATACTGATTGCGAATGTTTAAAATGTATTATTAATGGCAAACCCGAAATTTGTCGGTTTGTTTAGAGTTCACCTAGAAAACAAACAATTACATTTTTTGTAAGTATTATCGGTCATAACATCAGTGCTAGTGCCTAACTGCCGCCTTATTCTCCAAATAACCATGTCTTAACGCGGCACGTCTCGGCGTTCTTATTTTGAAAAATTCTATGGATTTCAGAAAACAAAAGCTAGATAACGTGCAATCTCTTACCGCGTCATGTTTTAAATGTGTTCAAGAATCGATCTCCTGGTTGCAAAAAGAAAGGGGTCACCATCTTGAATTTACCGTCACATATGAGAAAAACTCGCGAATAAATCGCGAAATAATCCTCGAATTAACTGTCAAATTCTATTATCCCGTCAACTTTTCTACTACCTCGACCTCGATTGTTTACCGTCCATTTTCATTGTCAACTGTCATTGGCAAAATTGTGACAACTCCCATCACAGACGCCAGAAATAAAAGAAGAAGATTCTATGATCCTCCTTTAAAGCGCGAAGAACTAGAACAACAAAAACGATTTTTTAATAAAAACATCTTGTGTTTTTATTAGCCATTTCCTCCATTTTATTTTCAGCACGCCCTACATCTTACGATGAAATATTTTAGCGGAAAAGGTCAAAATTGGCCCTTCTCAATAAGTGGTCAACACCATTATCGTCCAGCCTAAAAGGTTGTCAAGTAAACGTCTACTGTCTTTATTTTCCTGGAAGCGGACATTTGAAATGACTTATAAATAACTTAATTCTTTATAACAATTGCTAAAAGTGAAACAGGATATTTAGATACTTCTTAAGTTAGCATTCTGTAATATCTGAATAAAACTTAAGAGACAACTAAGGGGTTTATTCATAAAAACTTGACAATAATTAATTTTAATTTAATACAGGTTTTAGGAACGTTTTAGAACGTTTTTTTCTTGTCACTCATATGTCAACGAAAAGAGATAGCAACAGATTTAATATACGTTTTAGCTAATACAGGTTTTAGGTCGAATATGCATAATGGGGTTAAAGTATTACTATGTCGTTGTGCCATTATTAACACATCCAAACAAAGTAAGATAATTTGTTGGCAAATCAAGACCCCTTTTACAAGTCACTCCTTAAAACTAGGAATTTCTACTGCTTGTTTAAACGCGACACACTAATAATGTAAGTTGGTTTCACTTTTCAATCTTTCGTTTCTTGTATAACTTAACAAACGATTAAGTACACAACTAAAGTGAGTTAAAGGCTCTTTATAGATAACTGTTATCTTGTAAATGTTTGTGTTAAAGGTTTGTTTAGGCATCGCAATGTTTTTGGGAAATTTGATTAATGATTTCGGAGTGGACTACACTTCATCTCATGACGTGTTTTTTTTGTAAAAATTAAAACCATCGTTAAAGTTTTTTTAACTTATATTTTTAGTAAGGTGTTATGATTTTTTTAGATTTCATTTAGTGTGTTAATAATGTAATTCTATAATGCATAATTTTTTTTTTAATAAAATTCCTAAAAACACCAATGTAGGTACATCTAAAGCAAAATGTAAATAATTTATCATTCAAACTAGAACTTCATAATTAAAAAAAAAATTAGTAAAAGTGATAAGTGTAAATGTTTTTCTAAAGACAGTTTTATGGACGTTAACTCAAAAATGCACTAAAATCGGTAAACGGAGAATTAATACACACTCAACATATAGGGGTATCTTCTATTTCAAACTATATGGAGCGCTAAGCTGTTTTAACAGATTTTATGTGTTATTAAATTGAAAATTATTGCCACTTACTCTGTCTATAAAATCGAATGATACTACTACTTTAAAACATTGTGATTTATGAGAAAAGTTTTTAAACGAATATTAGGTTTCGGACTCTTTAACCTTCCGCCATTTGTTTAAACGGCAATGGCGTAAATTAAGTCGCGGAATTTACTTTTCATACGAAAAAAAACCAGACAAATCGTTTTTTTGTGGTCAACTAGTTTTTTTGGACTCATAATATTTTTTTATTGAATGAAGAAACACTGCTATGTGGTTTGACCTTTTAAAGTCCCTAAGGGTATCAAGAAGGTAGTTGTTTCCTGCGGATGAATTTGTTTTGTTTAATTTTCAACGGTCAGAATCTGAGCCGGCATTTTACAAGTACAGTCAGCGACAGATGTTTAGAATTAGCTTAGAAATAGCGACCGACAGTTTATTTTAGATGACGTCAAAACTGAAACTTAACTAACTAAAGACTGCCGTCCCTTTCTTAACGATCGAAATAAAAAGGATGGTAAGTATCATCTTTAGTTTTTGTTTTTGCGACATCAGAACTACCACTGTTTACTTACATTTTAAACATATATTATTGTCTTTTTTAAACTTACGTGATCAGAACACATTTTATAAATTATATGACCGGGTATTACGTTACCTTTTTTTTGAAACGTCGGGATAAATAATTAAAAAGGTAACGTGATAAATACCCGGTCATATAATTTATAAAATTTTAAACATAAATCACTCATGTCGCTGACTGTACATTTTGATGTAGGTATGGTATCCCAATGTTTTAACTACAAAAGTTGGCGAATGTTTACAAATACCTTTTGACGTTGATGTTCAAATTAATGATAGGATACGGAAAGTAATGTATAAAATAAATATAATCTGACGACCACTGTGGCGCAGTTGGGTGAACGCCCGGCTGAGATGCGGAGGTCACGGGTTCGATCCCAGCTACGGGACAAATGTTTGTATGTTCTGCAGATATTTGTTCCGCTAAGTATTATAATTATCAGTCATCTGGTTACCATAACACAAGCAATTATTGCTTAGCTTGGGACTAGATGACGCTGTGTGTGGAATGTCCAAAGATATTTATTTATTATAAGATATATATTTATAATTTTCCTGGGACATTCCACACAGCGTTATCTAGTCAATAGCTAAGCAATAATTGCTTGTGTTATGGCAAGATGACTTTAGGTAGGCTGGAATAAATAAATAATATCTTACGGCCTGTTCCTATAGCGAACTTACGGATGACCGTAGAACTTTTGCAGTTTTTCCGTATCAACGTTGTTATTTTTCAAAAAGTTTCATATATTTTTTGTAAAAACAATATTGTGTACATTTTATAGAATTCGAGAATGTGGAATGTACCAAGTATGTATTTGGACAGACCTCTGATGGTTAAATCTATACCCAAAATAAGAAATCTATTATCTATATTTATAGATGAGGTCTGCCCAAATATATTTTGTACATTTCACATAAATATACTTACCATACTGTTAGCATAAAGTTAAATTAACATTTTAGTCATATTCCCATTCATTTTGGGTTGTATTAGTCATTGGCTTCGCATCTCCGATTTATCGGTTCAATATTCGCTGAATACTTTTAATACTATAAATTCAGCGCCAGCTCTGAAAATAGGAGACCGTTAACTTAATGTGCCCTATTAATTGTGACCTAAGAGAAATGAAAGCTCAAAAGTTATTATTTAAAGGTTAAATATGGCATGAATTTTAAGTAAGCCACCCTTGGGTTTTGTTTAAAATGTATAAAAATATTTTAATGTGTTTTTGATGATAAGTATGTAATACGTACGATTAACCAGGATTCATATTAAAACACAATGGATAGTCATTAGGGACTGTTTTTGACTATCAAAATAAATAAAAAAAACATCCACTGACCTATGATTAGACGACGTTCTGTAGAATGTCCAAGGATATTTATGTATTTATCACAGCGTTATGTAGTACCAAGCTAAACAACTTCATGCTTGTGTTATAGTAACCAGATGACTAATATACTTACCACTTAGTTTAATTTTTAGGGTTCCGAAGTAAACAAGGAGGTATATAATTTATCCGGATGGATTAGCTAACGAACAAGTAGGTCACGAAATAGTGTGTTGCTCTAGTTTTGTCATAGCTCCAAAAGAACATGGTAGAGTCATAAATCTAGTGACAAATATAATAAAAGCAATGCTTTGCTTATTTGACCTTTTGTAAATTTTAACTATTGTATTAGATTAGAGAGTAAACTGTTTAAAATATTCTACGTCACGTCTAAACAGAACAAGAAAGAAAGAAAGAAAAATGTTTTCATTTCTGAAGGATAACTTAAAAATGTTCCTACAGTCTTTTATGCTAGGTGACTCCATTGCCTGTTCCAACGCAACTTTCTACACCAGGGAAAGAATCAGGCAAGAACCTGGTGGTGTAGGCCTAGCTTTTCTCAAAACTAATCCCTGAACAATCTAAATAGTCAAGCTTCAGTGAGCCAGTCAAACAAAGTAAGGCATGTCAGAACAATTAAAAGTAAGAAATGGTAAACTTATCAAGATTTTAACACATTTTACAAAACATTAGACTAACCACGATATAGCACTATAACTTACATGTAATATACTCCCACAAATCCACACACTGCACAGTCGCTCGACTGATCGCTCGATCAGTCGGCCGATCGCAAAACACGTGCGCTCGCCTCCCTCACTCGCGGCCATCTGACGCGGGTAGCCTAATCTTGCCAGGATAATTTGTAAAGGCAGGTTACATTTGACAGTGGAATTTCTGGAAATATGCTGTGAATTAGACAGAATTTCAGGACAAATGATAAGTATTTCAAGCACCAAAGAAAGTACACCTACATAATTGAAATTTATCAAGCTCCTATTATAATTGACGGAGAACTCCGTAACCAGAGACATAATCCAAGTAGGTAATTTTTAATTAGTTTTACTACTACTCCTAGGTACTATTTTGTCCTCTGAGAAAGAGAGAGACAAGATTTTGAGCTTGAAAAGTGGGATTGTTACAAGTCTCATAAATAAATCTCTTTGGATATTTATTTAATATACTCACTCAGTTTTTTACCATTATAATACAAAAAAGAAAAATTAAAAAGAACTTGGATACGTCTGTTGGATACCATGACCTTAGATACGCACCCCTAAATAAAAACCCAGGTAAACTAAAATCATAATAAACAGTTGACCACAAATATTATTCAACCTAATCCCACAGGTAACTTCAGACTAAAGCCTTTATTTTAGTCAGTAAAAGTTTTATTTATGTTTCACTCCGCCTTTGAGCGTAGCCTCTAAGTTCCCCAAGTACTTAAACGTGACTAAGCCACAATGTTATTAATACAAATTGTGTAACCGTTCAACTCAAATCTTCTACAAATTAGTTTGCACATACTCATGAGTTTGAGTTAGCGAGACAAACACTGCCACAATAATTGGTTGATGTGTACAGTCAACTATAGATAAGAGAAGTCTTTGAATACGAGAACTTAGGTATTCTAAATGATTTATACAGCGTCAGGGCAATCTTTGCCTACACTTGAGGGGACACTGTAGTGCCTGAGACATGAGACACTGTAGTGATGGAATAGGCTTGCCTCTTAACCGAGCCATATCTATAGAAAAGACAATGGTCAATACGTGTGGTGCTGACTAGCCGCGGGTTTCCTCACTATATTTTCCTTCACCGTTTAAAGCTCGTATTAAAGCGCATATAAACTTTTCGACACAAGTCCGTTGATGCGCGGCCGGAGTCGATCCCACGACCTTCGGAACGAAAGTCGAAGTAACAATCCACTCCAAATTATATAAAACTCAAACAGTTTAATATACTTAGTCGATTTTTTCATTCAGTTCGTTTTAATATAAATAAGATATCCAATTACCAAGTTTTGTTGTGAACAGTACTTATTTCAAATTGTCTCCTGTACTGTTTATTCACTAAATTGAATTTATTAAGGTCTGTGATTGGCCGAAAAACTAAATGAAGAATATAAATAATTGTTTTGGCAAATGAGGTTCAGGTTTTTTTTTATAATGGTTATAATATTAATATTAATGTAAATAAGAAGTTGTTCCGCAGCGGGGATCGAACCCGCAACCTTATAAAATATAATTACAAGAATAATAAGGACAGACTGAAACATTCCTTTGCAATCTACAAAAATTTGCTTTTTTTCGTCGTCATTCATCGGAGAGTTACAAAAATATGACTGTATTTGTGACTTTCCGATGGATTATTCTAAGAATAAACATAATAGTTCAAACGATAGAGACTGCTTTCATGTTTATGTCAGGTCACACGTGTTTTCCAAGAATGGTGTCAAAGTACCGTTTCTTACAACATGTAAAATGCACTAAAACTGTTCTTAAGAATTTGACATCTGTGGCGCAGTGGGTGACGCGAAGGTTGCTGGTTTGATCCCTGTTGTGGGATAAATTTTGTATGTTCTGACTGGTTTGTTTGTTTTTTGATATTTAAGTATGAATTTCCAAAAAGATTATCTTTATAAATTATGTTTAAGAATTTTAGTTACTGCTTCTAGTGTTTTGCACATTACTTAAATAACAGGTAAGACCTAAGATTACAGATAAGCGGTTTTTGCTCACTTTGACCGATTTGTGGATTTGCCCTTTCCAGACTGTAAGCTGTGCTCAAAGCACTAGTTTAGGTCTAAAGTGTCTAACAATCTAACTCAATCCACGTCATTTTAATGCCATTCAAAAACTTCTACTTGTATTACTTAGTAAAAATATTGTTAAAATAGTAGGCACAAAATGTTTATTTCTTCCATTTTCTTCTATTTCTTGTCATCTCGGTACTCACTACTTACACACACTATCTGAATAATCAGTCAAACTCACACACATATATGTATACTCACAGTCCATCCATTTCTTGGGTCTACCTCTGTGTGTGTGTGCCATTACATTTAAAAAAATTAAACTAGTGCTAACATCCACCATAGGGCTTCTTAGTCACGCACTAGCTCGTCTTAGTAGGTGATACCTTTTAACCTCACTTGATTGTAGCGGAAATACTTTTAATTACTAAGTGTAAGAATTAAAAAATAAAAAGACCGGGATTTGAAGCAACGACCCTAACCTTGTATATTGTGTTGGTTACCTCTATGGCGTAGTGGGCAATAACGAAATTAGCTGACCATCCATGAGTAGGAAAATACACATACTAGTACTTTTTGTATTATGGTACTGAAGACACATAGTAGTATCACTAGTACCGTTATTGGTACAAAGCAATGATACTGTCTAATTTATATGACTTTATTGAATAAATATATTTTGACTTTTGACTTTTGACTATAGACACTAGGGACTACAGTGTCCCGTTAAGTGTAGGCAAAATTACCTCCTGACACTGCTTAAATCATTTACTGTGGATGTTGATGGCTGTGTATATAAAAACACTATAGTAGTTTTTTCCATAAAGCTAAATACTAACAAGCTGGCATTTTTCTTACGAAATTCCGATACATATAAAATTTAACAAAAAAGCTTGGCACACCATTTTCCATTACGTTATCAAATATTAAGCGTGTTGAAGTATTCAAAGCTTTCATTTCATTACCTTTAAGTAATTTCCCAAAACAACCATCACACAAAATTTCCTCGAAACAAAAAGATAGATTAATTTCAATCAAAAAGAGATCAAAACACGAAATAAAAGTATAAACGGCAAAGAACTTATGTCATTAACAAAGTTAATTAACAAAAGGAGCTTTATCGAAAAGTTTGCGGAGATTGGCCCTTTAAAAGTACGAGCTACCTCAGAGTTATGAAGAGTAAGTTGTAGATTCAACTAAATTTATGGTGTGAACTACGCGCTATAATACAACCTACAATCATCTCTTACTTACTCGTATCATGTTTTTTGCTATCTTTTTGCTTTAATTTTCTAAAGAAAATGGTCTTCTAAACCGCGTCCAGACAGACACCTGAAGAAAATTTAAAGAGTTTAACGCGTTCAGTGCCCATGACGCACATGAGCATCTTGCTTCAGAGGGGTTAAAAAATTAATTTTTAACATATACCTAGTCAAAAATATATTAGATAGATCTTTATCATTGTCCCTCTAAGAAAGTATATTACAGTTATTACAATTCAAATTGGGAAGCGAATGGAATTGTTGAGTTGCCGCAAAATAATTGACTTTTTCAACACTCCATTGTATGATTAATTTAAATAATTGCTGCAGAACATGATGTCGATTCTCGACGATATTCAAAACATGAAGCGGTAAGAGATTGCACGTTATCTTTCTTTTGTTTTCTGAAATCCATTGAATTATTCAAAATAACCACGCCGTGTCGAGCCAAGTCAAGACATGGCTATCTGGAGAATTAGCTGGCTGAACTCTCTGAAAAAATTGTATTTTATAACAAGTTTGTTATAACACAGAATCGCGCAGTAAAATTAAATGCTCTTTCGAAAAACACAGCGTATTTAGTCTGATATGTAAAGGAAACTCAGATGAAGATTCTCCAGAAGAATCGAAACATTATCCGTATCTAAATCGTCAATTTTTTACGTGAGTAATTACTCGTTGTATTATAACGTAAATAAAACGTTACTTTTTGTTACTTTTTCTGTAAATACGCCCACCATAAACCCTTGAAAGACTTGGTTTTAGGACTTAATTACTGTTTTGGGCTTACTCCGGGACATATTCGGCCTACTGGTCCGAAAAGGGCAGAATTAGTGCACGTTTGGGATTTCTTATTAAATTTATTCCGTTCTGTGAGGAATGGCCCGGTTTTCTTTCGCTTTCTTGGCATAATTCAAAGTATTTTTGTGAGACTAAAAATGTCTGTATGAGACTAAAAAGTCTCATCAGTCCGATCATCGGACTGAATCACTAGACTACTGATACTAGGCGGTATTTAGGACTACTGGTTTTCATTTTGGACAAATTAAGTCGTTGTTTAAACAATAAAGGCGATAAACATCACAATGGTTTTCAAAAGACACGTTGGCGTTTTTATAAATCGTAATTGGTCATTCTTAGACATTTTTGGGTGTAGGCATTTCCCACTCTTCCATTTTTTTT
This sequence comes from Xanthorhoe spadicearia, assembly GCA_947086425.1. Classification (NCBI taxonomy): domain Eukaryota; kingdom Metazoa; phylum Arthropoda; class Insecta; order Lepidoptera; family Geometridae; genus Xanthorhoe; species Xanthorhoe spadicearia. Next base: position 1,319,153 of record OX352214.1, on the reverse strand, counting down.
AAATGTAACAAAAATGTTGGTATAGATTTTTACATAACTTAATCACTCACTTTTATTTTATTCATATCATGTAACTGAGAGTCTAATCTGAAAGGATGGTGTAGGCGCTGGCCAAGTCTATTCCATCTCAACAATGTCCCAGGCACTACAGTATATCGTTAAGTGTAGGCAAATATTGCCTCCTGGCGCTGTTTAAATCATCTAGTCAAGATGTAAAGGCCCAAGTTTTATACTCTGGTTTCCGCGTACGTATTCCTCCTCCCGGCCTCATACTTCATGAGTGTCGAAACACCAAGGTGGAAATAAGCCTCAAATAAATAAAGCTCCACAAATCCCAATAACAACCTATGAAGTCGTCAACCACGTATTGTTTTCAAGAGATTCAGGGGATGTCGTAAAATGTACTCGATGTTATAACCGAGTTTTTCTATTGAATATAACTCGGTGTGTGTTGTACTAAAAATGGTTTATTTGGAAAATTAACTTTATTTTCGTGGTAAAGTCGAGATGAAGCAGAGGAGGGTTATGAACACGAAAAACTGATTTCCAAAAGTTAGGGAGGGTATAACTTTTAAAACACTTCTCTTTTTTGTGCAGTGTGTACAAGTATTATAATAGTATTAAACATACCCCCTTATGCATATTCGACCAGTAAACCTGTATTAACAAAAACGCATATTAAATCTGTTGCTATCTCTTTTCGTTCACATAATGAGTGACAAGAAAAAACGTTCTTTAAACCTGTATTAAATTGTCAAGTTTATTATGAATAAGACCCTTTAATTGCAAGTGAAATCACACAATGAAACCAAATTAGGCATGTACCAAATATGTATTTAGGCATATTTGGCATCATCTAAGGATCTAAAATGTACCTTAAAATCGGAATTAATATGACTATTTCGTCTTTGAAATAGGTAGTTGCTTTTTATCAAGTTTTTTTTTGGTTGTATTTTATGTAACTAATAGGTTATAACCGTCAGTCTGTTTATCATTTTCACCCACAATTTACGATACTAAAAGCACAAACGTGAAAAAACTTCCATATTCCCATAATTCTGGATTCTCGTGTTTCGCCTTATGATTGAAAAAGTTTAATCAAATTTGGCGTGGCTCATTGATAAGCATTGAATACCATGACGTGGTAAAAGTTTTATTAAATTTCGGTTTAAGTATTTTTCAGGATCAAAAAATTCGGTATCTCGGATTTATGTTTTGACTGAGCAGACTGAAGATTGTGGATTCGAGTCCCGGCTGTGCAGCAATGTAGGTATTTTTGCTGTGGATTTTTTTTAACCAATTTCTATTTTTTATAAATAAAAAGGTGACCTGAACTCTGTATCTTTAGTTAAACTAGAAATACAGAGTTCATTTTTATGAAATTAGTTTTTAAGTAGTGTAGGTATTTTTCGTTTCTGTCTGTTTTTTATTTGTTTATTAATAAATAAACTTGATTTTGTAAAAACGTAACTTTTTATTATCACTTTGAAATTAGCTGTTTTAATACTTTGAAGAAAACTTAAGAAAAATATTTGTGATTTTTTTATTGCTAAGATATAAGAATAAACGCATTGCCAAGGACAAAACAAGGAAATTCATTAACGTACCCAAATATATTATCTTAAAATGTGTTTAAGATCAGTTTTAGTTATAAAGCAAAGATAAAGTCAGCGGTAACTTAATGCAAAGAGTAGGTGTTAGTAAACTTCCCAAAAGGAAACATTCTGATACTAACTACTAGTTCATCCATGGTCCAACGATACTAACTATTACATAATCCATGCCCAAGACCATCATCGCGAGATCAAATTCTTTCGATAGCAAAGTACAAAGGATTTAGAAAATTATTTTCTGAGCGTTGGAAAATAGAATTTTCTGCTATAGAGATAGAAATGAAATTAGTTAGAAGTGCTCCTGCGGGCGATAAGAGATTATCTGTAGGAAGTTCAGTGCATTGTCTTTGTTTTGCTTTGAGCTTTGCTTTCTTAAGGGCAGCTTAAGAATGACAAAGGATAACAGAAATGCAACTTAAAAGACGTAAGTTTATGAACTAGCTTAATTGCTTGCGGCTTTGCTTGTGTGGGATCTAGGAAAGAAGTAGCTTATGTGTAATTTGAGGTGATACGTTAGGTATGTACTATGTATATACGCAGCTTTTGCTCATTGCATATTGGGCTAGTAAACCTATACTAGCAAATGCGCATATTAAATCTGTCGCTATCTCTTTTCGCTGCTATAAGAGTGACAAGAAAAAGACATTATTTAAACCTATATTAAATTTAAAAAACATTATGAATAAGACCCTTATTAAATTCTTCTGTGTTATTTAATATTATTAATTACATTAGAAACGAGTGGAAGGAAGGAAGGGAGGCCTTTGCCCTGCAGTGGGACGCTACAGGCTCGTAATAATAATAAATAAATAATATTTAATATTATTATGTATAAAAAAAATGCTAACAAAGCATATAACGAGCGATCGCTTTAGTTTGCCAAAGAATATTTTCTTCGTGAAATTGCAAATGATCGTATAAACCTCTAATATTCAGCAATAAAGGCAGATTACACTTGACATCAGCTAGAGCGTAAGATAAGTCAGGCTCAATAACTTAATCCTATACTTAGTAATAATGAAATCCAAGAAATTTGTTTACGAATAAGAGTTTTGGGGAATCGATTGTGATTTGAAGTATTAGGTACTTGATATATAGAATTTTACTTAAATATTTTTATTTTTATGCTGCTAGTAACTATAGTTAAAATCAAGTTTTCTAAGAAATAGCGAACGTAAATTTTAAAAACGCTTACCGATGTGTAGAATGGATTGTCAGATGGTTATAGGCAATATTTTATCCCGGTATTTTTATGTACAAAGCCGAAACATATCTACTGTTAGTTAGCTATAAACGACAGCAGTTTTTTAAAAAAATTAAAAAAGTTCGAAATTAAATCTGACTTCGATCATCGGATCAAATTCTCCATTTTTGCTAAAACGACTGACCCCAAGCTTTATTTTAATTAAAACCTCGAATTTAATCTAATTCCGCCACAGTTGAATGGTCCGTTCCATAAATTGATTGCTACGAGTTCTGTTCAAATTTGATATCGGTTAAGCCTTTTAGGTCCTATTTAGAAACAAATCAGTTAAGATACCTAATTGTAAAGAAAGGAATGTTTACCGTATTACAAATTAAAAGAGGATTGTTCGAGTTAATTCCATTGTGTTAATGTAACATTTTGACCGACTTTTAAAAAGAGGAAAAGCTCAATATAGGTACTTGATTTAACAACCTAGCCAATCACGAGATAGACAAAGAGGAAAGCCAATCACGAGATGGACATTTATTTTTGACAACAAATCACGTGAGTTTATATTTTCTTCCTATAAGCTCGCTTCAAGATATGAAGTATAGGTGTTTTCTTTCTACGATAATGTATACCTATATTTACAAAAAAAAATATCTAAGTAGTATATCAGCCATCTGGTTACCATAACACAAGCATTACGTTGCCTAGCTTAGGATTCGATGACGCTGCGCTGTGTGGAATGTCCAAGGATTATTTACTTTAAAAGTCTGCTATGTGAAATACCTAGCACTATTTACTAACTTTCTTCGCCGTCAGCTTAAAAGCTCTAATGGTGGGTACACACGTACGTACTTGCTCAATAAACTTGCTCGATCTCGAGCAAGTACGAACGTGTGTCTCAAGACAAATGCTCGAAGCCAACCAAAATGTTCGATTCGAACGAGATTCAAACGTTTTTTTTTATAATTCTTTTCAAGCAAGCTTTTACGTGAAGACGCAGCACGTTTGTAGACGAGCATGTTTGTAGATAGTCGTGCTCGAATGAAACATGCTCATCGAGCAAGTACGTACGTGTGTACCCACCATAGGATAATGATAATTCCCATTCAAATTAGCAAGCTATCGAAGCTCAAGAAGCTAAAGAAAATTGGGTACAAAATAAAACGTAGCCCACTCACCGATACAGTCCTGAGTAGGGAGCCAATCACCTACTTACCATAACTTTATTAGTTCAGTGCTATTGTACCCACTCCTGTTAGTTATTCCCTGATTCAGAAAGAAGCAAGTCAACAAAAAAACAGAACAAGATTTGCGTCATGATTACGGTCAAACTGCATACATTCATTTTTCATTTAACTTCATGGTTTTGAAACATTACCAAATTTGGAGTTGACGAATGAAGAAAAAAAACATGTTGTTGTGCATGATGGCTGACCCCATTATGTTCAATAATAATCTAATTAAGATTATTATTGAACTATTTTATCTTAATAATCTTATGCTATAAGTATTTTTTATTTTTATTATAATTTATTTTATTCATATTTTGTAGCTGGTAAGGCAGTCACTGCCAAAAGTTACAAGTTTATTTATCTACTTAAATTGTAGCCAAGTTGAAACAGTGTTTTCGCACAACTGCAACAAAACCATTTTAGAATACGGGTACAATTTCTTGCTTGTTCTGCTGTAAACTTTAAATTGGATCCGATAGTTGGATAAAATACGATGAAACTACTCAATAAACACTGTCTCTTGAAGCGGACTAAAGCTCAAGATTTAAAATAAAATAACTGACTACTAAGAGCTGCTTTTTTCGTAAACTACGCTGACGTAAAGTTATGACAGTTAGAACCTAAACTGAATTGTTTAATAATACGTCATGGTAAGGACTGCACAAGAAAATCATTTGTTTTACCTTGTTAATTTTACAAGTACGACTTAAAAAATCGACAATCCATTCTACCCATCGGTGAAATAATTTTTGAAATCGGCTGAGTAGTTTCGCAGAGTACCATGTCAAACAAACAAACTTTACCCTCTTTTTAATATTAGTATACCTAGATATAGTTTGAAACTAGCCGTAAATATTATTAAGTGCCGATTTGTTTACCTAGCTCAGATCTATTAATATTCAATGTTTTGTATTTTTGTCTTTGATACGTCTCGTGCCTGTCAATTGCAAGAGCGTTAGTGTGCGTCCACACTGAATGCGCGGTGACTGGAGCCTATGCGGGCGCGGCGAGCGGAGGCGCGCGGTGGCCACAGTGACGCGCGAGCTCTTGTAGCGGTTCAGGTGTTGCAAACTATTGGACTATATGGACTATATGACTATATTCTTTTATTTCACTCCATAACTTTCTTGTTATTGTGCGATTACTGTGGTGTTGAGGTTTACTTTGCCATATAGGTGGTTTAGATTGAATCGCACTTATAAAACATTCCGTATTTACCGCCATTTTACGAAAAACAAAATACCGAACGCGCAAACGCCGAGCGACAAGACCGAACTGGTTTGTTACCCCCGCCATCCGCGCATTGGGTCGCTCGCTGACTAGGCCCGTAGTGTGGCCAGAACGCGCGGATATGAGCGTTTGAAACTTACGCGCGCTGTCTCGCTCAGTGCCGTCGCACTAGGCTTCCGCCTTAGTCACTTCAGTGTGGACGCAAAGGCGCGTTTCATATGTTTGATATTTCGCGCCCGTCGTCGCAACCGCGCTAGCCCCGCAGTGTGGACGCACACTTTGTCAGGTGTTACTATTTTAGTCCCGTTATTTATCAGTCGCTTTAAGATATTTCAATTTTGTTGGAATGCTTTGAGCCGAGTTATTTTGGTAAACGATAGGTATATTATTATTTTGCAATTTGTTTTTCAACTTGAGCAAACTGTTAGTAAGTGTTGGGCAGGTTCACTCGTCATGTTCACTTTAGGGAGTTGCGTTGGAACAGGCAATAGAGTCACCTAGCTTATAAGACTGTACATTTTTAAGTGATCCTTGAGATCCTACAGAAATAAACACATTTTTCTTTCTCGGGTGCATTCTTTATTTCAAAAATATTTTTGATTATTTTAGTTTACAAAGGTAAACTAAAATAATCAAGAACAAGGGAGGCTGACTAAACAGCGGGTTTACGCACGATGTCGGCTAGTAAAGAAGATGGTTTGGGTGCTGGGTAAGCCCATTGCATCTGAACAATGCCCCAGGCATTTAAAAACGCTTTATACCGATCTAGTGAGGATGTAAAGGTTATAAGGCATACTTCATTAACTTTCATTAATCAAAATTTCGAGTACTGGCGTTTGATATCATAATTAGACAGATAACAAAGAATAATTTATAGTAAAAAATAAATATAATTAATCTCTCACGTGTAGTTTCCATGAAATGCTAATTTCCAATTTGCAATTATCCGAAGCCGTATTTTAAATACAATAAACATTGGGAGATCGCTCGTGTGATTGGTGACATAAATCTCACAATTGGTCCATTCAACGTATTGGATTGGAATTTAATCAGAAACAACAACTTTACTATAGCTATTCCATTGGTTTCGGTTAAAACCGGTAATAGTTCCGGAATTTATTATCGTGTAATTATAAATATGACTTTTAAAAGTATCGTGAGTTGTATAAATTACACAATCACAATCATTTACTTCAGTATTGGTTTTGTTTGAAACCCTTGTTAAGTTTCGGAATTAATTTTTGTGTCATTAAATTAAATGAATCTCAGAACTATCGTTAGTTTTATATTGTTAATAGCTGCGCCCCGCGGTTTCACTCACCCAAGTCCCGGTCCCGCGTAGTTTTGGGATAAAAGTCTATGTGTCCTGGAAAATAAAGTTTTGATATTTCATTTATTTCATCGCTTTGAATTCACAGTTTGATAGTAGTAAGATGAACCCTGGTACACCACACGTGCCACAACAATCACAGCAAACCGATTCACAAAAACTGCAAAATTCAATAACAATCGTTCGAATATTCGTAAAATATCACACACCTGTCGGATAAACGAATAAAAAACTTTTACACGACACGAGATTGATTGTTTCGTTTTAATTGAAGTTTCTGTCATTTTTACGGGCACGGGTCGGTTTGTAGCACAGGAGATGGTGTTTAGAAAAACACCACATTAATAAAATATATCAAACGTCCTTTTGCCCCTAATTAGTAAATATACTCCAAGAACCAGTTATTAACTGATATAATTAATTATAATTTAGTTTTTTAAATAATATTCTAATTGAAAAATTATAATTGACAATTGCAATATTTACTCGAAAACTTAAACGTTAATTACATATTTAAGGCCGTATTAATCATTAAGGAAGCTATTTTTTGACAGAATTGTTTGGACAAATGTAAAATTATGTCATAGACAAGTACCACTTACATTATTTAGCGTTTCAGTATTCGGGTGTTATTTTTATTTTATTTATTTGGGAAGATAAACAGTCATACATTATATATTATAGGTGGTGTTGAGTAAATATAGACATAAGTAAACAACATATGACCCACAACATCATCCAGTGTTAGTTAGTATAAGATTTTTTTGGAAATAAACAATCTTTTTTGAACTAAGCTCTTGGTCTAAAATGCAGTTACACTTTCAGATTGAACCAGCCATGTTCCAATGTTGTATTTTCATTGTAAAAGTATTATTTTTTGGTCTGAAAAAATATAAATTGAATAGTTTTTTTGCGTGTCCTCAAGAGGTCCTACAAAAATAAACTCATTTTTGTTTCATTCTTACTGAATAAACATAATTTTGAATTTAGAATTATTGAAAAGGTAACATTTCTTAAATTTTACATTGTAGATTCATTACATACAGTTTAAAAGCTAACCCTCAACATCACCTCGTAAGCAGAACGTGAGATCTGCGACGAACGTGCCCCAACCGTCTTTGGACGCACTTCGGTACCTAATTGAACCGACAAAGGCATGTCTTTGTAGATCACAGATATACTGTTTTTCTAGATCAAGTAGCACAGGTATTGTGAAGCTTAGGGCTTCAGCAAAACGTCAGTTTTTTTGCAGTTGCCAAATTGGGCCAGCAAAATGGTTTGGTTGTGTGAATGCGCGCTCGGAATGGTTTTATTTTTAGTGTAAACAAACAAAAACCTTGAAAAGGTATTTTGTGATAAAACTTTTTAAACTATCATGGTTATGTTGGTATAGTTTAACCGTGATCATGGCGCATGCAACTGTGCCGAAATATCAGGAAACTCAAGAATCCACAAATCATGGTAAATATCTCGTAACAAGTGTTTATAAGGTATTTTGTGATGACAAAGGAAAGGCAGCAATATTGACAAAATATTGTGTCTTTGTGCATCAAATCCGCACTTGAGTTTTGAAGGTATTGCGAAGCAGAAACATGTAGTTTTTTAATTCGTCCGATCAGAATTAGAATTTATGAAAATACGGGTCCGAAATAATCGTAGCACTATTTCTATGGTCACTTTCAAAACTATCGTGAGTTGGTACTAGCTATTATATTAATACAGGATGTTAATTTTTAACCGTTTTTGTTACCTTTAGTTACTAAAACAATATAAATAACAGAGTGAAGCTCTTTTTAGAGTCGTGTGCTATTCAAAAGGATTTCAATTCCACGAATAGAGTCGTGAAATGAGCGGAAATGATTGTCCAATTTAGACAGTTCCCAAAGTTCAATTTTATGAAGATCGTCAAAATTAACAGAGACTTACTTTCTAATTGAAACATGACCTTTCGTATAATTGTTCAGTAATTGGATTCTGTAAAGTTTGAGAACCTTAAGTCATAGGAGAATGTTCTGAAACTTTGTCATGATAAAATAGTAGGTAAATACAAAGTATAGTAAGTAAGTAAAAACAATTGAAAGATAATACGTTTTATCCCGAAAGCGTGGTTTAAGCATTGATATTTTAACAAATTCAAAAGGTACTTTAAGACTATGGATAGGTTATTGAGATTGGCCGTTAGGAATGCGATTAAAAAAATATAAAAAGCGTAAGATTCATATTATTATTATAATATAACTACAATGAAATTATTTATTGAGTCTAGAAGAACTCTCAATAACTTGAAATTGTCTGATAAGCCCTACATTTTTCGCGCATGACTATCATTAGCATTATATTATTTACTTCTACAAAACTGTGTTCGACACATTTAACAGAAAACTGGTGATTTATTCTCCAAAATGATTCCGGCTATAAATTACATCACATTCTGGTGATTTACTATTCGACGTAAATCGAATCGAAAAATGATCATCCATTTTAAACGGCCTCATTTATTCGTGTCCAGATAAAAAGAATTTTCATAAAAACGGTTGTTTTAATAAAATCACTTAGTTTCAATAATTTTTAATTAACTTTTACTTACCTAGATCTATTTTAACTTTAACCTGATGTATTTCATTTAAAAACATTTTATTAGTTTATCTAAAAATTCATGCTTGTCCAAAACAAAAACTAACTTAAAAATAATACGTAAAAGCAATTAATAAAAATTAATAAATAAAAAATCAATTTTAACAGTAACATTATATAATAACTAATAATTAAATAATACAACTGTTACGAACTCGTTCAGTGAACAGTGGAATATGTCCAAACAGTTCTTGCTACTAGATTTAGTGTTAGCAGAGTGCGTAATTGTTTTTTTACTGACAGTAAAAGACGTTGCTTTACTTCTAGCAAACAAAAATGCCATTGAACTCGCATACTTTTATGGTGCAAAAGACCATCTGTTTTTATGGAGTGTCGATAAATTGGAAGACCAATGAAAAGTCTGTATTGTGCAGACTACTGCATAATGAATTAATCTTCATAAAACTTTACTGAAAATTCCTTTTGGAATTTAATTGATAAATGACAAGAGTTTTTGTATTAAATCAATAATAGTTTAAAGTCTCGAGCAGACTTAAATGAAGATTAAGTACTTAATTGGAAAATCAATATATATATAAAAAATATTCTAAGCAGTGTTTTAGCTATGGAAGTTAAAAATATTGCGTTAATTGAATTGTATAAGTACAACAAGCAAAAAATTTGCAATGTGTAGTAAGTGGTACTTAACTGTTAGATGATTTTAAGAGATTCTTAAACTGCTAAAAAAAATAATCAAAATGTTTGTACCATAAAACTCGCGTCATAGTGATATTTTTTTAAATTGACTTTAATTAACCTTAATCATCGTTATTTTTCTTTATAATATTAAAATTATGTATTTTTATTTGTAACTTAACCGTGCTCTTTGTATTCAAAGACTTAATAAGCTATTTACAAGGCCTTGTTAAGTTTTAGTTTTCAAAAACTCGTAATGAGCTAATTCCATTCATTTCAAAGAAATTTAAATAAAAGGTTTTCTATTTTAACACAATTGTAATTATGTTAACTGGTCTAGACATGACTGAGTTAATCCGTTTACATTTGAAGTCGACCCTTATCAGCTATTGGTTAATCTGACAAAGTTCCAATTGCACTGACACAAAAAAAACTCAAACTAAGTTTGAGTTAAAATTGTGACGTCAGTTATTTATTAGACACAATTTTTTTTCTTTGTTAATTTCCTATTGTAGAAGAATAAACAATTTCATACAGGCAATATTAGAAAAGAAATTTGCACTCACTACCTACCTAATTGTTAATCTAGGCCACAAACTTTCGTTGAATGGTAAGTTCCGGCTTATGATTCAGATCTCGTCGCAATATAAAATTTTAGTAAATTTTTCATCTTTTTCAATCATTACTTAAGTAACACAAGGAAACTACAAGAATGAAAGAGAAAATTAGAAATCTATACTTAGTAAAAAGATTAGGTATTTAATAACACACAACGTCACGTAACTTTAACACTCTCAAGAACGACAAAGCAATCAAAAAACATCATGCTGTATAATCTAGTTAAATAAGTACTTAAGGCCTTCTAAAATATTAATAGAAAAAAAACAAACTTATTTAACACTTTTTATTTCAAGTCTACAAACAGATAAAGTCACTGCAAAGTTGCAAAGATAGTGACCACTCGCAAACTCTTTCTATAACCAGATGATAAAACTAGAAGCTGATAAAATAAAAGCGCTTAGACAAAACAACGCAACAACTATCAAAGTATTGAAGACATGTACCGATAGCACTGTTTTCTGAAGATAATATCCTATCCTACTACCCTACTTCCTACTATCCTGCTTCCTACTATCCTACTTCCTACTATCCTACTTCCTACTATCTTACTAATATTATAAATGTGAAAGTTTGTGAGAATGTATGGTATGTTTGTTATACTTTCACGCAAAAGCGGCTGGACCGCTTTGGTTGAAATTTGGTATGCGGATAGGGTATATCCTGAATTAACACATAGATTACTTTTTATTCCGATATTCCTGCGGGAACAGGACTTACGTGGGCTAAACCGCGGGGCGCAGCTAGTTAATTACAGGAAAAACGAAACCCCACTTAACTCCCGTCGTGGCGCGCAGCAGCTCCTCTGGCAGTCTAAATTCCAGGGGGCACTTGTGGTATGGTGCGACCGCTTTTATGTAAAATTTCTTGGGGAATTCGGGATCATTGCTCAGGTTGTCCCATCATAGCGGTGTATCTTTTTTAGGTGTCTATTGATTGTATATGCTCCCCGGAAAGTACTCCCGCAGAAGAGGCACTGCTTTACCCTTCCGGTACGCCCCCTGAGCGGTGAGGAGCGGGGGGGCGCTGCTGGAGGTTGTTACCACTATCTGCTGTATATTTTGAATATTTTGAGTGGGTGAGGGTCCCGGGGCCGAGGAAATCGGCGAGTATATCGCCCGTGAGGCCTCCCGATTGTCGTTATTTGTCTCGTTGTTCACTGAAGCACTCCGATATCCCCGGCGTTCTACAACATACCGGATGTGCTCCTCTATAAATTTTTTCATATTCTGTCCACGATCCTGTGGCTGTGTGGAAAGTTTGTTGATGGCGTCGGCTTGTGCTCTAGTGGAGCGAATGCTTTCCTCCAAGCTGTTATGGAGGAAGTCCACTGTTTTTTCCGCCGCAGCAAGCCGTGCGCGGGTGGCGTCGAGTTCCCCCTGTAGAGTTTCGCAATTTGTGCACGGGTATGGTTCTGTAGCTTGAGGTAGGGGTCGGTAGTCATGAACTTCATGTGAAGTGAGACCGGGCAGCTGGTGTTCGTAGTATGAGTGAGTATAGTATTGTTGGGTTTCCTGCCTCTCCTGCCTCTCCTGCAGTGGTATGGATGAATCGTGGGGGGCGTCCAGAGTCGCCGAGCAGTGCTGAATTGTGACGGGAGTAGCTGTGGGTCCCTGGGGTCCCTCCAGGAGGTCGCCGATGCCAATAAGGCTGAAGTCCAAGGGAGCCTCGTTTGTCATTTTGAATAAAATTAAAGTGAACTTAATGAATTTACTTAAGGAAAATTACAGTTGTTGAAATATATGTTTTACGTGTGTGCTTATGAATATTTGTGGTGAATATGTAGTTATGCAGGTGTGAGTAGGTGTGACAGGTTGGCTTAATAAAAATGGGATTTGGAAAGGGTTTATATGGCAAGCAAGCAAGCCTTGCCCGGTCTTGCCGGTAGTGCTTTCAGAGTTTGCAGTCAGTCTTACTCGTCTTGCTGGTCCGGTGGGCAAGCTAGCCGAATGTTGCAAACCTTGCAGTGTGAGGCTAATGATTCCTGCTTGAACTGGTGACCATACTAGTGAAAGGTTGCAGGCAGACTGAATGACCCCTTGCTTGAGTGTGGGGATGGAAAGAGGGCGCGGTCTGAATTGATTGGGGCGGCCAAAATACGTGTGGACTGTGGGGCTGACTAGCCGCGAGTTTCCTCTCGATGTAAAATAAAATACATTCCAACAATATAGTAAGAAACTGATGCTAAGGTTACACTTAACTTTGCAGACTGCAAGAAGTGTTTCTGAATACTGAGTTTGAAACTTCGAATAAATGACAGCAAATACAATACCTCAGGGGAAACTTAAATTTTCACATCTGTCTTAGAACTTTAGAAATCATTTCAATATTTTCGCATCTATTTCTTATTTGATCGCTTTCTTACTAGGGTTTGGTAGATGACTCTAATAATCATTAAATTGCTTAGCTTGGGACTAGATGACGCTGTGTGAAATGTCTAAGGATATTTATTCATTTTATTTTATATTTATTACTTCAGTTTATACTCGTAATAAACACAGAACTATTTTCTTTTAAGCGTTAATAGAAAATAGTCATGTTTTGCCAAATTAATTAGGCACTGCATTCCGCTAAAGCCAATTGAATGGTCCGATACATGTAAATTGTTGTGTTGTTTACAATAGAGAGTGTTGTAGTGTGTGGGAACTGAGTGTAAAGTATTGGCGGTTGAAACTAGATTTAAAAGTAACCGACTTCAAAAAAGTATGATTTCTAAAGCCACTGTTTGTTTTATGTTAAATTTACCGATTACTATCAAAAGTAGATCATTTTTGAGAATGAGGATCTGATTATGATCTACAGAGTTATAAAAGAAAATGTATCTCACTCTCGATTTCAGTTTTTAAAATGTAATGAAATTAGCTACTATTTTCAATTTCAGGAACGCATACAAGCTTTTAAAATATTGCACAAAATGCCCTTCGTTTATTTTTTACATAAATAGTTACAAATTTGTTTTTTTTCTTTTCAAAAAATTTTTGGTTGTCAAATAACATTTTGATTGGTCTTGCTCTTGAAACAGTTAAAGTAGTCACATACGATCGAACTTGGTGCGGAGCGCACCACGAACATGGTGTGCTCCGCACCAAATACGATCGTGTGGCGCACGGTCCGGCGGACATTATTATTATTAATATCGGTACGGCTGGTTCGGAGCGCTTGCACATCGAACGCGGTGCGTACCGCACCGATTCGATCGTGTGGACGGCGCACCGAACCACATGTCGGTTTAGTCGCTATTGTGCTATCGTACGCGCAACACTATATATGCGATTTCACAAGATCCAACAATTCAATAAATGCTTCGGAACTCATTCGAAGATATATACGAAAATCTTTATCATCGAGATCTTTGATGAGATTCATATGACTGTACCGTTGTCTGTTTCTGAGATAAAATTTTGCCCATGCTTTTCTTCTTTTTCGTTGGGTATATAACGGCGATGTAGTAACGATAGCTGCCGCAACTAAAGCAATTTTGGCTTGTTTTGATAGAATGGGCGGCATTTCGAGGAGACGTGTTCACGCAACGCTAGCACGATACGACTGGACGGTTCGAAGTCTGGTGCGATCGTCTGTTGTATAGATCGCACCGTGCGGTTCGTGGTGCGCTCCGCACCAAGTTCGATCGTCTGTGACCACTATTAAAAAGACAACTCAATTTATTGTTTCCTAGACCACTTCAGTCCACATGTTGTATAGTAATTTGAGCGGGACTGGAACGGAGCATGTAAAGTAGGCTCATGCGACCGATACGCCAGCGTACTTCATTGCATTCTTGTTTTTGAAACTTTATTCTTGCTTCGAAATTAAACAAGTGGAAAAATTTAATTTTTGAAAATATTAACTTTAATTTCATAAGAAATTCTGAACATACCTACAAATTTATAGACAAATTTATTTTAATGATTAAAATTATTTTTTTGTTATTTCCATGATATATACCTACATGAACTAAGACATAAAAACAACATGAATAACTTTTGTAGATCTTGCTACGAGCGTCTACGGCGTAGCAGTGCAGCTTCGAAACTTCGTAGACCTTACCATATTATGGTAAGGATTTGAAAAATTCTACTTATTTTTTATATTGGAAACCAGAATTTATTTTTACAAAAGGTAATATGAAAAAAAAGTAATTTTAAAACGAAAATTACTAATTACTTCGCAATAATAACCTAAGCTTAGTAAATCTTACAAAAAACTGCACAATACAACCATTTGCGCCTTCACAAAGAACAAAAGAACCATCTTAATGGAAGTTCTGTTCCTTTAAAAGAAATAAATTGGTTGGCATAAAACTACCGAGAAATTGTTCTACGAAAGACTTGGAAGTTACGAACTAAAAACTTATTTAATAAGCGATGTGAATTTAATGACAGCTTTAGTACCTGTAATAAATAAAATAAAAAGGCATTGTGCTATAGTATTAATAGTATTTAAATTTTAAGTCACGTTTAAGTAAATAATTTTATACATTTTTACTTTGTTACTTTTCGCTTTGAGCGTCCGTTTTGGTAGTATTTTCATGTGTGTCATAACATTTGATGCTTCCGTACTTTGAAGCGGTTAAAAAGGCATGGCAAGAGCATTTAGGTTATCTTAAAACTGTTACCTGAGTTCAACAGTAAATAATGCTTGATTTCTATACTAACGTACGGATGTCCGGTAGGTCTATCACCATAGCAGGTTTGTTTTTACAACACAAAATGTATGAAATTTTTTGACAGATAACAGCGTTGGCGAAAGTCCTACGGCCACCCGTAAGTTGGTTATAGGAACCGGGCGTTAAATTACTGAGACTGACAGTAAGTCAACTAAACTCTTGCACATGAATTTCTCTACCCCAATTACATCACGGAACAATTATTCTAATTACCAAATAGCGGAAACCAATTCTAAGGAACACAAGCAGCGTCTTTGAAAGACGTGACTCAAATTCCAAATATGTTTGTTATAAGATGTATCCAGTCAATAAACAAACAAATATCAAATCCGTGTAATAAAGGATTCCACAGTTCATACTTCAAGTGCGTTTTGGATACATACATACATACATACTGCCTATAACTATATACACACAATATTGTTTACGTGCCACCTTGTATTAGATAACTTTGCTATTCAAAATTCATCTCTATTTGGTAGAAGTCAGAGTATTAGTTTATGTGGCACGTGGAAATAGGGTAAACATGGTGGCTTAGACCGCTGTTAGATAATAATAAGTAGACATAGATGTGTAACTTCGATCAAAAGTTTTTGGCAGTTGAAAACATGCTTGGCGAAAGGAGGAATTATTTAATTAATGAAAAATTAAAAAAAAAAATGAAATATTGTGTTAGTAAATCATTGTTTGTTGAGAAGGCTATTTACATAAATACAGAAATAAAAATATTACCTAAGGGATAATATTTGTATTTCAATTTTATTGACTGTGGAAGTGTAGTTTAACCCACGATTGAGTAAATATCTATAAAATTGTAGTATCTGTATCTGATTATCTACTACCACAAATATGTACTAAAAGTAATGAATTTCAGTTCGGCCAGGAGACGAAGGCAGCATCAAAATTTTGGTCCGAAATCTTTTTAAAGAAGAACATCAGTAGTTTGAGTTTCATATCTATGGACCATTATTTTTTGACGTAGAATGGTGACGAATCCCGTTGAGAATGTTATAAAACAAAATCTCGGATTTGTTTTTATGATTGAATGATTCAATAAGTGAAAGTAAGGGGTACGGAAATTCGATTCTACATTATCAAGGTTACTTGCGTTACTTGGATCGGTATTGGACAGATGTTATTGTTTTTGAATGAAAGAGTTCACTAGTGCAAAGATAATAAATAATAAATAATTATTATTATTATTATCATTGGACATTTCACACAGCATCATCATTCCCCTGCCCTTATCCCACACTAGGTGGGGTCGGCACAACATATTTTCTTCTTCCATTCATCTCTATTCACACAGCGTCTTCTAGATTTAAGTACAGGATACGCACAAAAATTTTTGAAATCGCTTGAGCAGTTTCGGAGATTATCTCTGTCAAACAAACCAACATTACCTAGTAATATTAGTATAGATGTCAATCAAACTCAGATTATCATCTACAATTTGATAAGCAAGACTCAAACAAAAACAAACTCTCATTTCTTTGTCAGAGTAACTCTCTGAGGGTATATTCCCGTATTTCTTTTCAATCAATTTACTACAACAAATATTGTTCTCTACACACGCTCTATCACTATCACGTCAAGGCACTGACCTCAATGATATCACAGATAAAATAATACAATGTACAGATGGTCCATCTAGAACATTAATTTCACTCCTGTTTTTCTTCGGGCTATTTTTTTGTGTTTGATTTTGCGGCGCCCCTTGAAAAAAGGCGTCATTGAAACGTCGAGGTAAATAAAATGATTTCAATACGCGATTAAGTCCCGTTAATATTTATAAATATGTTTCCAAGTCGCGATAGTTTAAAAGGTATTACTTTACCTGTTCTAAAGTAATTAGAAATGGTCAGGTCTCATCACAGCCATCGGTAAGTCTAGACATAATAAAGTTTACGATAACAACCTAGACAACCTAAGTTACTTCAAACTAGTGTTTTAGTTAAATTATTATTGTTCATCATTATAAACAGAGGGGTACCGGGTAGTTAGGAAAGTACTGCAAAGCTGTACTTGGTTGTGGGTTCGATTCTTGCTGCGGGACATTTTTTTATACTATGTGTCATATTAGGACAATGTTTTAACCGGGTATAAGTTCCTTGGTTTAAACTTATTATGTACTAGCAGCACGTCCCAGCTGCGCACGGGTGTACTAATGAAACTACCGGGATAAAATATAGCCTATGTTACTAAACTACGCAGCCGATTTCGATTTTTTTTTAAGTACCGATGTTTAGAATGGACTTTCGGGATATTTATAGGTTATATTTTTGTCTCCGTAATTTTATTAGTACACCCGTGCAAAGCCGGGAAGAGCTGCTAGTGTATATAACATCTAAATCAGCAAATTCGGCGTAACTTAACCTTGACTTAAGTGCGACCTTGACACGATCACCTTAAATACGTCCCTGTTCTACTGAATTATGTTCGCAGCGGAGTGTTAACGGGACTCAAGGTGCTAAGAGGCCATTTTAATGTGACTAGCTAAAATTAATTCCAGCAATATTTTAACTAAGTAACTTTTATGCGTTTATTTTAATAATACAGTCAGCTGGCAAATGGGCGAGCTTGCAGCGTCATAATTGAACTTAATACGTTTGGTTAAGGTTGAAATTTGTAGAGAAAGGAAGATTAATCGAGATTATAATTGAAAAACAGGCTCGCGGATAAGGTATTTCTCAAGGGTAAGCAATGTCAAATAACAAAAATTTATTTTCTAGAATTCTTCCGAAGAGTGGGATTAGTGTGTTTTTATGTTATTTTTGTATGTTTGTTTATCATTTATTATTTGCACTTGACATTCAGCTCTTGGTGTTTATCAGAGAAAGACTATTTAATGGATTAATTTGCCAATACGACCTCTGTGGTGTTGTGGCTGAGAGCTCGCCTGAGACGTAGAAGTTGCGGGTTTCATCCTCAATGCGGGGTTATGCCCCGTGGGTGTTTTCTATCTATAATATGTATGTATGTATTTGCAAAAAAAATGTATCTTAGTATTCTATCAATCATTTGATTATCATAACACAAGCATAAAGTTGCTTATCTTGGGACTAGATGACGCTGTGTGGGAAGGCCCACACAGCGTAATCTAGATAAATTATATGATGTATCCTACTGCCTACTATCCTACTAATATTATAAATGTGAAAGATTGTGAGAATGTATGTATGTTTGTTATTTTTTCACGCAAAAACGGCTGGACCGATGAAATGCAGATATGTAGGTGATACCCGTATTAACACATAGGGTACTTTTTATCACGATATTTCCGCGGGAACGGGACTTACGCGGGTGAAACCGCGGGGCGTAGCTAGTATTAAATACTATAGAAAACTAAGTTGTAGACTCACCAAATAGACTAGATGTTGAGGTAGCACTGCCTAGACCAAAGCTAAGGCCCGTGCTTTGAGTTGTGCCTCCAAAGTTGAAGCCACCGAGTCCACCGAGACCAAACCGAAACTGCGGGGCGATGTTAGTTATAAATAAGCGCTAGCTGGTAAATATACTCGTATAAAATAAGACCGCATGATTCAGGACTTAATAACACCATTTTACGCATAATGTCGGTATTAATTCTTTTCCGCGTAGCTTTTCCTTTTTAGAGTTCCGCAAACAAATGGTAAAAATATAAATCGTGTTGTGTATGAGATTAGGAATTCTTAGTCGATTTATTTTGTTATTGATGAATTTAATAATAGTCCATTTTGTTTGCTTTTAGTTTCATCATCATCATCTCCCTGCCCTTATCCCACTATGTGGGGTCGGCACAACATGTATTCTTCTTCCACTTCCCTCTATCAGACGTCATCTCAGCACTCACACCTTTCTTACTCATGTCATCCTTCACACAATCCATCCATCTTTTGCTTTTAGTTTATAAGGTGATATTTAAATACGATTGTGAACTTGTTTGTGAATAAATGAAATGAATGAGTTAGACAGTTTCTAGTATAGAACATCAAATAATTTTTTTTATAAAACATGTACGAGATATTTCCAAAGTCTAATGAACTCTAATGTACTTATAGATTCAAATTCAAGTTCAAAATCATTTATTTTGGAATAAATTACATGAATTACGGTAAAATGGAACGTTGACTACCACAAAAGTTGAAAACTGAGTAGTGGAGCCAGCGCTCTCCTCCAAACAAGCAATGGCACGGAACCCATCGTGTTCGAGTGCGACTCGCACTTACCTGATTTTTATTATTGAAGATGACAATGGGTTTATTTTCTACCCCTATTATTAACCCTTTTGTTGAGGATTCTGAATGCCGCACTGGGGCAGGATAATATTTTTATGACTGAATAAATAACCAACTTTGATATTTGGCATGGTTAACCGCGCCATCTGGTTATAACCGACTTTAAAATTTTCAATTTCAACACATTATTCAAAGATGCGTTTGGTTTGTTAACACTAGCTGCCCCGCGGTTTCACTCGCGTATCTTCCGTTCCCGTGGGAATATCGGAATAAAAAGTAGCCTATGTCACGCTCTGTCCCTTCGACTATCACCACACAGATTTAGTTTAAGTTACACAGACACACACGTTTAGTTTAAGTTTCAGTGACATAAGAATCACCACTAAAGTTTAAAAAAAAATCGACCAAATTTTTAAGCTCTACCGCACATTCGCTGTTCCATTGAACCCTTTAAAACCATTAAAATAGTCCGAACAAATTCAGCTTCATTAAACACAAACAAACGCGAGCTTACGATAAAATATGGCGTATAATCCGAAACTACCTGCAAAACTAATTGTTAATAAGGGTTCCAGTTACACCGCGTAATTAATTTATGCCGTCGTTAAACGGATCGCTGCCACAAATCAGTGTGCTGTACAGTACGTGGAGAATGATATAGCACTTGAGGAAGGAATAGTTTGGTGATTTATGGTCAGCGGAATTAGTATATTGTAAACGCAACAAATACAGCCAAGAACATAGTTATTTGGCTTAAAAGATCAGCATTGCCAGTCAGCACGGCAGCCAGTGTCTTGTGTGTGTGGGCACGCTTCCGTCTGGCAGTGGTTTGGATCAGTTGAGCTACCTATAGACCGTTTGCAACGGTCCTTAGTTGGCTCAATTAGTTCTGATTTTATTTTGTACAGTTATGTAAATATGTACATATTAGTTTAGTTTCTGTAAATAAATGCATCATAAGAATATCGTTTGGTAAAAATATAATAATTTTCTAATGGTGCTTTTCCGACTAGCGAAGTTTAGAAGTTAAAATGGAATATTGTTCAATACCTTTAGCTAGCCGCAAGTATTTAAAAAAAAACCCGTTGGTTTAAATAGGTTTTTTAAAGCAATTATAGTTTTGTTTATTTGCGTGTCGTATTATAAGAAGGGTACTGTAACACGAAATATTTGTAAAATGTAGATAAGTTGAGTACAAAGGCGTCCGTTCTGATGACGTCATTTCGGTTATCCCGGATATAAAACGAAGTATGGACGGATTTACACCGGACTTAATAAAATAATGTAATTTTTAATTTATTTATCAAATCTTAAAAGTTAGTTAACACATTCAAGACCCAAGGCCGCGCACTATGTACTGGAGTCAGTGCGTCCTAGGCACCCAACGTGACTTTTTTTGCAATGGCTGAACAAAATAATGATGATTGTTTTGTTGAGTAATGACCTTCATTTTTGGAACCCGCAACCTTTGAGTCTCAGATGAGCTTTTACCCACTGCGCCACAGAGGTTGGCAAGTCACTATAAGCTTACCTAGCTATTAGCTTATTTATCTTTGACTCTGAAACACAAAATAAAATTAATCCAATAATACTTTTCCCCCCTCAAGTTTCAAGCACGGTATGACCGACAACCGGATATAACCGGTGGCGAAAGTATCCCTACGATTACCCGGGTCCCGTGATGACGTCATTACGGCCGGTTCAAAACACCGACGACCAATTCTACCTTTTGTATGCGTAAAGATTACAAATTCGCGGACAAAAAGAGGCCACGAAGACGTGTGTTACGGTTGTATTTTGGTGGTAGTGATTTTTAGTACAAGCTCTCTCATTACATTCGCACGATTACACATCATCACTTTTTACTGTAGTTAGATTCAAAGTTAAAATATACGCAAATTGGTAAATTCAAGCTGGTTTCCATCACGCAAGACCCCATCACTCCAGTCCAACGATCCAGGCGTCATTTTGATGATTTCTTTCTTTCTTTCTTCGGCCGAGTACCTAGGGGTAAAACCGCGACTTTCTATCCATAGATAATGATGAAACGGCTCAACTCGAATAATGGATTTTTTGTTTCGAAAAAAAATAATGTACCTTACTACGCGCTTTAAGCGGTGAAGGAAAACAACAAAAATGTCCTCACCTTATTGTCTGGAGCACCCTTATCGACAGAAGGAATAATTGTCGGTATCCAAATCGACAATAATTTTACACAAGTAATTTCCCGTTGTATTTATAAATAATGAAAACAATGATAGTTTCTATAATCGTACCTTATTAAACTTTATATAAAAAAACAAACTCAGCTTAATCTATTTACCTAGTAAAACTAGTTCTCTAGTTGTAGGTTAGTTTATATTCCGTATCACTGGGCAAGTTGATAAAGTTCAGAGATGTATGGGAGCTCATGACGAACGTAATAAAACTAGCCGAAGGTTGTCAAAGTGGCTGTTGCTTTGGATTTATTACCACAGAGATGGATTGTGGTATTGCAAAATTCCATCGAGTTCAGTATTAGTCCACTCGCGCAGGGAAAACTAAGGACGAACCAAGAACAGCCTTATTCTCCAAATAACCATGTCGAGAGTTTTATTTTTTGTTTTGTGTAAAACTCATTTGGAATTATAATTAAATAAATATCCTTGGACATTTCACACAACGTCATCTAGTCCCAAGCTAAGCAAATCATTGTTTGAACATGAAATTTACTACCTGACTACATCTCTGTATAGCTCTCTTTTGATGGCTTCGGAACTTTTTCGTATATACAGGTTTATAGAGATTCGTCAGAAAAGATGGATCCTTTGTAACTCGGAGTGGTTTCCCTTCGACTAATCAAGCAAGCTGGTGATGACTTTTGGTTTCGGAATGACCTGTAAAAGCTAAGGTATATAAGTTTTGGTACAGTAAATGATAAATACTTACTTTCTCATCAAAATCATTTATTAGTTTGAACGTCTGAAGTTTTCTGAGTCTGCATTTTGCGCATAGCGTGTTTGTCTTTATGTGGTTTCATAGCTTTAAAACGATTGAACCGATTTGATGCAGTTTTTAAGCTATGAAAAGTGTCGAAATCAAGCGTGTTCTTGGTTGTTACAAGCACTAACATTTGTGTCCGAGTATTGTTTATTTGTAACTGCGTATCCAAAACTTGAAAATCCAGAACAGAGACACAGCTTTATATTTGAACTTTAACGTGTCTATCAAAGTTTTAATTTTGTATCACAAACTTACTTTTACAGCTTCCCAAGAAGATATCAAGTCTGACCCAAGTTTCCACCCTAAACGCGAGTCCACAAACTACCCTGTAGTTTAGTGCACTACCATCTGCACTAAACCGCTAAACTGGGCTAGTTTACGAGTGAGTGCGCTAGATGGCGCCACTTGATCGGCTTCCTAAACTTTCAATCATGCGAGAGTGCCTTATGTCAACAGAATAGCATGTAGCATGCGGTTTTGCCTGTAAGATTTTTACAGGAGCCATTCTAACTTTACTTGTCTTTATCTTAAAATAAATATCCACTTTTTTTAGATTTGCGTAAGTTATAGTACTTACCTATGTAGGTAAGTACTTACTTGATACGGTACAGTAGGTACATACATACTATAAGTAACAAATATAATCTACGATTTTTATGATTTTTAAGAAATATAGTGAAGACTATTTTGTTGTTAGTTTGAAAGTTACCTTTCATTTTATAAAATTTTTGTTACTTAACATAATTTTATCAGCGGGTGCCATAATACATACTCTACTAAAACTGTTCTGAAAAACAGATAACAGAAAAAACAGAATACTGTCCAAATAGCTTCATAACTACAAATATATTAATTCACAGAATACACATGTAGATCCCAACTACAAAACTATCCAAATTAATCAATTTCAAGGAAAACAAAATGGTTTTCATATTGAAAATACAATTTCATATTCTGACCCGACAGTAGTACTGTTATCCCAATTTGTACAAATTCAATTTTCAGACTTGGAGTTTGAAACACTACATGAATATGAATATAGGAATAAATGCTTTAAAACTTTAAGGATCACTTTAAAATGAGTTTGATTTCTGGACGAGTATTATAGTATTTCTTTAATGAACTTAATATGACGGTAGAAAATTAGGAACTAAGTACACTCGCAGAACGATAATATTGACCAGCTTGAAATAAATTTATTTGACGCGTTGCTAGACTTGTTACCTTGTCATGTAAGCTCTTTTTATGTATTTTGAAGCAAGTTCAAATTACGAAAGTTTTAAATGTAAGTATAGAAGATAATAGGAGCCTTGCCATGACGTATTATTATTAAACAATTCAGTTTAAGTTCTAACTTTACGTCAGCGCCAGCTTACGTCAAAAGCAGTTCATTATAAGACCTAAGCTGCATCGCTTTTAACGGTCATAGTAAGCCTGTTCTTCTTCACACGGAATGGGAAGCAAGCATTTCAATGTGAATAATTTGTCCCCAAAAAAGAAACTGCGGGCTTACCATGACCGTTTATAGCGATTCAGTTTAGGTCCAACTACGATCCAGTTTTGACGTAAAGTAAGGCGCTGACGTAAAGTTTTGACAGTAAGGCAGAACCTAAACTGAATCGCTAACACCTCATGGTACGGCTCCTGACCGTACAAGCTTAATAAATTAAACCAGCAGACAGAGTCCCAAATAAAAACGCCTGTTTTGAACCACTGGCCCATATGCTACATTTAATTTAGTACGAAAACAATGATCAGAGTTCCAAACTCACGGTAAACACATTCGCCTGTGCCGGTTGGCCTTGTGCCAAAGTATATTGATTTTACTATGAGAGCAAGTCCTTAAAGGTGCTGTTATACTGGCAACTTTTTGAGCAACTCGACAAAGTTGCTCAGAACAGAACAAACATTTAAAACATCAATATTTGTTTTAAGCTTAGAGACATCTATAAAATAATAAATAATTATGTCATCATTATTATCATTGGTCTTATACATCTACATGAGATTATTTATACAGCATCCGTTTGGTAAGTTCGAAACTTACGTAAATGGCTAGTAAGGCCAACGGGAGCGACTGCAATGCCCGAGAAATAATTTACGGTTTGAGTTCCGATCAACCGTTGTTGAGTTGTTCAACTCACGGCAACAGTCGCCTGAAAGTTGCCCGTCCAACCATCCCCTCCTAGGAAATGTCGTCTCATGTAAATGGGAGGTTGCCACTCACAATATTAGGCATACCAATATTTGCCGAGCGATCTCAGAGTGGCTGTGTGATGTGATGTGAATGAACGAGTGGGTAGATCCGGTGGTCTTTGCAAATCGCTTCAGAATAGCTCGTGTGTAGGATTATGGGGAATAAACGATCGTCTGATGTCTGTAGATACCAGGTTTTTGTTTCATAAGATAGAGAACAGGAGGAATATGGAAAACTAGCCGCTCTTATTGTACTTCATGTATATTTATTAGACCTTTACGGTGACCGAAAACATAATGAAACTGCCTTTTTGTAGTGTGTTTTTTATAATGGAAAAGGACAAAACTGTAGGAATGAAAATTTTATATTAACAAAACCTTGATAATTTTTGTTTATATTTGACAAGCTGCGCCCCGCGGTTTCACCCGCATAAGTCCCGTTCTTGCGGGAATATCGGGATAAACAGTAGCCTATGTCACTCTCCATCCCTTCAACTATCACCACTTAAAAAATCACGTCTATTCGTCGCCGTGAAAGACGGACAAACAGACACACGCACTTCAACTTTTCTAATATTAGTATGGATATTTGACATTACTTCTGAGTACCTACTTACAAAATGTATTTTTCATTACTCATACACGGAAAGTACGCACGAAGTTGCCTGATTATAGGGTTCAAAGTAGCATTTTTTGTCCCTAGGGAAAACAAGAACTTTCCTGCCCTAGGGCAGGAAAGTAAATAACTGTCAAATGTCAACTTCATTTTTGACATTTCTTTTGTGGCATGTCGATGCATGCTAAGTGTTCAAGTTCTTCTAACTCAATCAGATGCTAGATATTATGTCTCTCTTGCACGAATTTGTGCTTTCTTTAGCACTAATTATATTATATTTATTTATTTTATTTTATTTATTGAAATTTTTTCATCATCAAAAAAAACTACCGGTAGAATGCCTACTACTTTTATAGCCATTCTACCAGTCAGTATTTTTTTTTAAATCTGGAACGCAGCTATGCCATGCCATCGTTAGCTGCTTTTAGTCAATATTAAACTAGTCGATTTAAAAAAAAAGCGAGACAGCTAATTTTCGTGTGTGAAATTTAAATTTTACATAAATTTTTTTGGTAATTTCCTCATATTCGTAATGAAAAGCAGAGTGCTTACCTCGGGGAAAAGGCTTTTCTATGCACTCGAACTATTATCGCACTCGCTGACGCTCGCGCGATAAACCATCTCGTGCATAGAAAAAATGCCTTTGCCCCCTCGTATAGCAATCTACTATTAAAGGTACCTACCCACAGTAAGCAAAACCAGAGAGAGATCAGTTATTGAGACTTGCCGTAAGACGACGGCTATCTTTGTAAGTAAGTAGATAAATAGAACAGTTACTTAAAACCGTCTTGAGTAATAAAAGTCATTAAACAGGTACACCTGAGTCACATAACGACGGTCTATTCATTTTATTTATTCATGCTTAGCTCAACTTTACAAAGAAAAAATTGTAACTTTTATTTATTTTTATTGGTTTGCACACATGACATTGTATAATAATGACACTAGAGACGGAAATGCTTAGTTTTTTCTGAATACAGTGATAAGACTCTGTAACACAGATTTTTCTTTCTTTAATCGCTGCGAAAAATATACATTTTTTAAAAGATGTTTACTGTCAACTTTGACAGTTTAACTGTCAATTTGACAGTTTAGTCATGATGGCAATAAACCGCGATTTTGCGAGAATTTCGGCAACCTTATAATACTCTCTCTCAAATTTTTATTCCGTCATCCATAATAATTAATCAAGGAACTTTATGAATATGCCTACATTTATGTATTTTGTACATAAAACCTTTAAGTGTTCTGCGCCCTACAATTTTTATACGGCCATTAAGTGTATTTTTACGTTGAACATTAAAACGAATTTTGCGAAATGCTTTGGTGTAGAGTTTTAAAAATGAATGGGACCAGGGCGTGGTGTCATTTAAGACTAAAAATTAATTACTTATCTGTGCAAGCCTTGGTCCTATGGTTCAGCAAATTATAATTGCATTATTTACATGCGTTAATTATTCTTTTATTTACAGAAACTAAACTAATTGGAGGGTTACTAAATTACTAAGGTTACTAAACTGATTAGTGGCAGAAATTGGAGGAGGCCTACACCCAGCAGTGGGTTGACACAGGCTGAATATGATGATGATGATGATGATGAAACTATACATATTTACATAACTGTACAAAATAAAAAATAGAACCAGTTGAGCCATCTAAGGAACGTTGCAAACGGTCTATTAATAATTAATTGGACTAATTATTTACATATTATAAAACATACTATCGGGCTTTTACTTTGAATCTTCAAAGGATCTGAAAATGTTTGAAAGAATGTATTCCGTAGCTTTGAAATCAGTATAGATATAATACTTAAATTCTTTTTTAAATTATCGAGGAATAAGTTAAACAAGATTAATTAAGTCCATGATTACTTTAAAGTAAGTAATTAAGTTTTAAATTGCTTTATTTAAAACAAACAGTCCCGAACTGATAATCTGTTAAAAATTAAAGAAAATTCTGTACTAATTAAAGACCATTTTTATATTTCAGGCCTTCTAAAATGTTACTTTTGAAAATATCCTATACAATTAAATATATTTTATTGTCCCTTTTAATTAATTGTCAGTTCCTTAAGATCTCCATCGATTTACTTGGAAATTACCATTATTTACTTAATCGTTATAATATTGTATGTTTTATATTGATCTACGAGTAATTTTTTCTTTAAAATTCAATTTAATTTTTTTCTCTTCTTTAAAGATCTTTAAATTTATGAAAATACCAAATAATCATCGAAGAGAGATTTTCATTACTTTATTGATCCAGCTGTCAAAAGCTACTTATGTATTAGTAGCTTTTGACAGCTGAACACCAAATGAAAACATTTAGACTGTGAAACATTGTCCAATAACACCTTAAATTGGGACACGTACCTTGAAGGTATTAAATTGCTTTCTATTGCGAAGAAAATAAGTAATTTGATGTCAAAAATGTTTATTTAGTTTTGGAGTCCGTGGAATAACATTTAAAGAGAATGATTTAAGTTAAATGAAATACGACTGTTAGTTAGAAAGTCTTTAGAGAATTAAGTATAATAAGTTATTTTTTAGTGAATAAAGCAATTTAAAGAAACAAACTAACAATGTAGATAGTTTTACAATGTACGTAGATAATGTAAAGATAAACCGTTTTCAAAATTACTTCAGGAAGGTTGTTACTTATTTGCATTAAAGATGGCATGGCCATTCGTGGCCATTCATACACGGTCGAATTCAAACCCATGACCATTGAAGAGGAAGTCGAGGCACTAACCCACTTTTCCAACAATACTTTACCTAGTATTATAAGAGGAAATTTACTATACTAGGCTTAGACAAGGGGTCCAGGTTTCCGTCTATTTTACATCCGGGCTATTATTAATTGTCTAATTTATAACCCGCCAGTGACATATCGGCGTGCGCCATGCGACGGAACCCCTTATTTGTTATGGCCGCGCTGAGGCTTATTTTAGTGGTAGCTGAACCCTAATATAACTATTATTATTGTTATTTGGTGAATATAATGTTTTGATGTTTTAATTTCGACCTTCATTAGGTTAGATGAAATTAAGAGCGATCGCTTGTGTTACGTAGGTTTGAATGCGGTTGGAGCTGTTAACTTTATTTTGTTTTCATAATTAAAAAAAAAGTTATATTACTAAAAAAATATAAAATGAAAAATGAAACGAAGCGTTTGTAATATTATGTGTACATGTAAATAAATAAAATAAATATTCTTGGACATTTTACACGCAGTCATTTAGTTTCAAGCTAAGCCATAACCAGATGACTAATGTAGACGCTGTATATTGGTAAAAACCAACCAACATATAGCATAATTAGTATTTGGCTTAATCATAAAAACCCTGAAAAACAAACGTCACGGTTATTAAGCTAATTGGACATGAAGCAGTTGTTATTTTTACAAATAGTTCTGATAAAATCACAATTATCTCGAGCAGGAAACTTCGAGAATGACGAAACAAACAGAACGATATATCCAGAGGAAATTATAAGCAGATTTCGGAGCATAAACGATTTAGTTATACCGAGCCCTGGAAATGATAGTTTAGCTTCATAGAATACTTTTGTAAGACATTAAATAAAAGACCAATGATGTAGAGAATGTTAAGAGCAAAAATGTTTCTGTAAGAAATATACTGTAATATACAATTGGTTTCATAAACAAGGAATATTAAATAAAACTGTTACTGTCGATGTCTGTTCATTAGAGATATTTTATATTGATAAAAAACTATTAACTATACCCGGGGGGTCTTAATCAACATAAAAGTATGTCATATTCCAATTTTTTGCAAGCTGTTACTTAGTACTTATTAAACTAACGGCTATTTTTAATAACCTATCTTTGGTATTGCTTACATTGGGTAGACATTTATTATTTTCTGTAAGGAAGTAATATAAAATATTTGCAGGGTAACCAAAACTAGAGAAAAGTAAGTCGTTGATACTGGCTGTAAACTGTACTATATTTCTGTTTTTGTTATATCCATACAAAATGTAGTCACGGTATATTTTGACCACCGTCGCTCGTTCTAACTTCCTATCGTATCATAAAATCTCACTAGCGGATAATAATCGATTTATTTTAATGCGTGGAGTTATTTTAGCATTACTCCATTAGGTGGTGGTTTGGGATCACGTTCAATATGTACTTCCGATTGGGTCTTTTGATGCTATTGTCTGTATATACAAGGGCTGAAGAAAGAGGTAAGTTCTACCACAGATTACCTACATAAGTCAGGTCATCTCGAACATTGTGACGACCACTGTGGCGCAGTTGGGTGAGCGCCCGGCTGAGATGCGGAGGTCGCGGGTTCGATCCCCGCTACGGGACAAATGTTTGTATGTTCTGCAGATATTTGTTCCGTGTCTGGGTGTTTTCTATCTATAATATGTATGTATTTACAAAAAAAAATGTATCTAAGTATTATATCAGTCATTTGGTTACCATAACACAAGCATTAAATTGCTTACCTTGGGACTAGATGATACTGTGTGGAATGTCCAAGGATATTTATTTATTTATTTATTTTATTGTTCTTTCTTCTTTGTTAGTACTTTTGGCTTCGTGTCGACAAAACTAGCTTCATTTTTACTTGAAGAACTCTGCTAGAAGTACTTACTAGCTTGCTAGCTTCTAAAACTCCCATGCATAAGTGTTAAACAGAGCGAAGGTTGAGAATAAATAACGTATTTTTTCCAGAAAATCCGTTCACAGCAGTAGTTCGGCAAACTCTGATCAGCACAGCTCGCTCGTGCATGACGCACGTGAACGCCTCTGAGTCAGACTTGGAGTATTTGAGGCAGGACCCGCCCTTCCCAGAAAAGTCAGCATGCATTATCGAATGCTTGTTAGAAAAGGTACTTTTTAAAACGATTTAAAAAAAGAAGAGGATTTTTATTACCAAAAATTTAAATATGCGCTTTAATTAAACGGTGAAGGAAAACATCGCGAGGAAACCAGTTAGCTTTCTAGCAGCGTCTATGGGCTGTAGTAGTTTTTAAGCTATTGCATAGCTTCTATAGCGGGCCTTGAGCGTGGAGACCGAATCCAGAAATTCCGTAATGAAAAAACCTAACGCTTGTCTCTTTAGTTCAGCAACTCGCCTCTAGGTAGCATGCAATAGCTTTACCGCGGCAGTCCCCGAGTGCCACACGTCACTTGTGTTGGGCAATGTTGAAATAACAATGTTGAATAACAATGAAATACAAAGGTCATAACAATTATTTAACCATCATCATTATTGAAATAATCAACACAAACATTTAAAAAAACTACTTTCATCAAGAGAATTTACTTAATACATTTAGGTACCTAATAATTTTAATACGTTCTGTGAGATGAAATAGTTAAATGGAGCCAAAATAATAATGCTGCAATGCTGCATAGGTATTAATAAAAGTTAATAATAGATTTCACCGAATTACTCGTTTAATTATTTAATGGAAGCGTTGATAATGTGAGCTTAGCATTATCTGGCCATTAACTTGCTTTAATGATGATATAATGGAATTATATTAGTTTTAATGGCTGTAAGTTAATGAGGTTTTCTGCAACTGAAGTTGAATAATTTTGAAAAATAGTATTGTGCAGAAAATTGACTAATGACTTTTAAGATAATGCTCTGGGTTTTATGAACTTCAATTTTAAATATATTTTAAACAGGTCTGATACATTAAAGTTTGATAAAAACACGAACATAGAACGGGAATTAGGCGAGTGAAACCGCGGGGCGCTGCCAGTAATATTATAAGAAAATAATTCATAATAATTGTTTTTTTTTCACAGATAAGTATAGTCAAGAACAAGAGATACTCCAAAACAGGTTTCATGATGTCAGTGACCCCGCTGGTCTTCAGAAACAAGAAGAAGATGGAGCACATGAAGACCGTCTCCGAGAACTGTGACAATGAAGTGAGTCTCACCTTCAGCATGTGTTTTTTTTTCATTCTCTCTGTACACCCCCACCATTCCTACTATCTCATCGATTTCTTTCCGTCCTAAGGTTGTCTGGAAGAAATCGCTTCTTAGTGATAAGGCCGCCCATTGTACAATTTATTTTAAGGATTTGTAGTTCATAAGTTTCTTTCTGTGTACAATAAAGCATTTTCATTCATTCATTCATTCAGCCTTATTCTCTAAATAACCATGTTTTGACGTGGCACGTTACAGCGTAGGTAGTTATTTTGAAAAATGCTATAGAGTTCAGAAAACAAAAGCTAGATAACGTGCAATTTCTTACCGCTTCATGTTTTGAAAGTGGTCGCGAATCAACAAGCTGGAGGCTTACGTATTATTACGAAAAAATTATTAGCCTAAAGTATTTTTTCTATTTACAGATCAATCATCATAATGTGGAGCTGTGCCAGCTTGGAAACGAAATAACGATGTGCATCTTCAAGTATGCACCGGAGTTACATCTAAAAGCATAATTAAAAATATAAAATAAACATTTTTCCAACTGATTACATGTTTTATAAGATTAGGTGTAGGGAATCGCGTTGGAACAGGCAATAGAATCCCCTAGTTTTAAGAACGTGACATGTCTAAGTGGTCTTTTTTATGATCTTATTGAATAAAATATTTTGACTTTTGACTTTTGACTTTTGACTTTTTTAAAAAATTATAAAATTAAGTTACCTCCAAATGATCTAATTTTGATTATCCATCCACATGCCAAGGCTTTTACAACTTGTTTATTTACAAAACCATACATAATATTAGGTACCTACTATGGGAAAGTGTGTGTTTCTGTCTGTCTTTCTGTTTGTCCGTCATTCACGGTAAAACGGAGCGACGAATTGACGTGATTTTTTAAGTGTTAAATTGACTCCAACAAAATATCCTGGATGAAAATGATGCAGCAGTTTTTATAATTTTCTTCAAGTAACTCTCACATAGAAAATTCATTTCTTAGTGAATGTATTATACAATCGCGTATGACAGCTGACTCGACAGAAATGTCATGTTGACAGTGACGTACGTGACGTGGAGTTTTATGGAATTGTATGATTTGCTTTATAACTCTAGTTCCAGCCTGCGGTTTTACTTGAAGTCAAAGAGATAAGTACCTAATGGGGGTAGTCAGCGGCATATCTAAGTAGGTGCATCTATAAAAACCATAAATGGCCTAAAACAGTAAGTAATGAGTATCCGCACTGCAATAGACACAAAGCAAGCCCCAGGATGCGCCCGAAGCATAGATGTCAAGTCGTTGTATTGTCTCTGGAACAAAAAGATGGCACGCCGGGAAGATTGAGACTAATATGGATGTGGACGGTCAATTATTTGTTGCTCAATTAAAAATTTCGAAAATGGAAAAGCTTTGCAATAGTTGAACTTAGCATTTGATTTACTTTTCGAAAACAAAGCGATTTATAGTTTGAGTAAATACAAAAGAATATGATCGTCAAAATGATCTAAAGTTACTAAACGATATAAATTTTTGCATAAAGTCGTTTTCATATTTTATTTTAAATTCTAAAATAAATTAACTATTACTCGATTTGTGGTTCGAATTGAATAATAAGTGTAAACTTAACATGAACCTTAAATACCTATTTGTAATTTAATAACGAAAGTTATTTCTCAAGTTTTTTTATAAAGAGGTCGAAATAAGAGCAACAAAATAACGGCCGACTTTATGTTGCCCGTCTGCACACTCCAACAGTACAAACAAGGGTGTCGCCTCGCCTCCACACAACGCAAGCTTATTTGACTTTGAAACGTTCTTTTGCGAATACGTAACTATTTCTTGAACGCCTCAACGAAACTTTTTTGTTTTATACTTTTTATATTCAAATTCTGTGAAGGGTGATTTCTCATTCAAGTGTTTTACTTTGGATTTGAGTTGACATCTTGTGTTCATTTATCCTTTGGAATTTTTTTGGAACATTTTTGCGTTTGAAATACTTTTTATTCTATTTGTATTGTCTGCTTAAATTGTTTATGACTATTAGATAACTCAGATAAAATAATGTAATTATATCTATGACTATTTAATTGGTAAAAGGTTGTGTTGGCCAAGTTGATGAGTACCTACCTCGAATTTCGATCCAAAATCGGTAGCGCATTTCGAATACTACCTAATACTAATTATATAAGTATACTAAGTAATTAAATATTAAATGTCGTATTAACAATTTAGAACTTCCTGGTGGCTTCCTAAGTGGTGCTAAAATCGGTAAAAAAATAACTTAATTTTTTTATTGCCCATAAAAATTGGTAAGCTAAGCAATAAGATCATTATTATCGTTTAAAATCCAATGATCGTTTATAATACAAATGAAGATGTGCTTTAATCGGATCTTCCACAATGATTCCTTAAACCCAACAATGTCATACATATGGAACCAAAATGTTCCAACGGCTTTAGTTATTTGCCAATATTCAGATAGCATCCGATATTGTGAACCACAAATGTGTTGTCAAACATTGAATGCAGTCAGGAAATAGGAATCGGCCATAACTGTGAACTTTGAATCATAAAACAATTTTGTATTCACATTCCGTAATGAAATTGTTGGGTGAATTTTTGGTACGTTTTTTTATTTACTGCGATTTGGTTCAAATATAAAAGCTGTGAACGATTGTGTTGATGTGGTGCACGTTGTCGGATTTTTTTGTTTGGAGTAAAATATAATGCGTTATCGATTACAGGAGGCTTACTATGACGTGTGAAACAATTCAGTTTAGGTTTTAACTGCCGGCTTACCATGACCATTTATAGCGATTCAGTTTAGGTCGAACTACGAACCACTTTTGACGTAAACTAAGGCGCTGACGTACAGCGGGCTTACCATGACCGTTTATAGCGATTCAGTTTAGGTCCAACTACGAACCAGTTTTGACGTAAAGTAAGGCGCTGACGTAAAGTTTTGACAGTAAGGCAGAACCTAAACTGAATCTCTAACACCTCATAGTACGGCTCCAGATTAACAGTCAGAACCTAAACTGAATTGCTAAATAAGACGTCATGGTACGCCTCCCTCTGTTCTAACTTTACGTCAGCGCCTTAGCTTACGTGACCTAAACTGAATCGCTTTTAACGGTCATTGTAAGATCCCGATCTCGTAGCAGTTGAGTGAGATGACGAGTTTCTTTGTGTTTTTGGACAAGCATCTGCCTACTCTCTAAGAAATCTTAAAATAAATGCATTAAGATCTGTGGTAACGCCATCTACACAATTTACACAACAATTTATTGACGCCATCTAGTCACCATTTCAGAACTAACTACCTATTCATATTTATTCAATCTCAATCCATAATCCTTTCATTCCACTCCTACGTCCAATCCCGACCCTTTGAACGGAACGAAAACAGGAGTGAACTTGAAGAAATTGCAATCATTCATTCGTGATGGATTTCATCATTCTGTCTTCGCTCGCATCCGCTCGCAACGCACGCACGCGCGCTCGCTTGTCAATTATGGTGAAGTGCAAAGATCCAGCTACCAAGTAAGTCCGTTCATCCTAAACCTCAGCACCTCTCCAAACTAATTCACCATAATTTCTGGTCCTTCAGCCGCATCCCGCCTCCTACCTACCGCCTTCCGTATTTATATTTTACGCTACGCTACACAAACTTTATTACACTCATAATTTTCACACGCATCCGCACCGCAAAAATACTAAACAAACGCTAAAATACCTACGCAAAACGCATACAATACACGCACGCAATTATTTCATTCAGAAATACGCTACTAACTATCACGCATCGCACACGCATATCCTACACGACACACAAAATTACGCCGCCATTTTTCCCGTGTTCGCAATTTTATTTCCATTTTGTGTTTTTACCAAATTTGTGTGTTACCTATTTGTGTTATACCTAATTTGTGCATTATTTTAATTCTGTGCTACTTACTTACATACTTTGAGTTATTTCTAAAGTGTACTTATCTACTTACGTAAGTAATATTATTACTTTGCCAAAATGTCTTTGAACACAGATTCCGCCATGTTACAAAATAACATAATTATGCTTACCGCTAAACAAAAAAGTCTTTTAAAAGTTGTTGAAAATATGTACGAGTTAAGTATCAATTGTAGTAGTGACGATAAAACAATGGTAACAAGATCTGACAAAGCAACGACGCGATCTTTTCTCATCCGAATAAAATCTTTAGATAAAATTCGCCAAGAGTTTACTGAAGTGACAGAGCAGTTAAACTTAGCTATACTAGCCGCTAACCCTAAGTCCGTCGTTGACTTCGCGCCGTTGATCACATTCGACGAGTTCTACTGCCACATCAAATCGGTAGAAACCGAGTTGACCCCCGTCGTCACTCCTAAAACGCAAACGCAAAGTAATAATAACTTCGATGTCTTAAAACGCAAACTTCCTGCATTGGAGTTAGTGTCCTTTGATGGTTCGCCCAATAAATGGGTCATGTTCTACGAGAATTTCACCGCTCTCATACATACAAATTCAAATTTATCTGACGCTGAAAAGGTTCAATACCTAATCGGAAAGTTGTCCGGCAAAGCCCTCAGCATTTGCGCGGGTATCCCTCCGATCGCTAGTAACTACGCAATTTTGTGGAACACGCTTAAAGACAAGTACCAAGACAAACGGACACTAGCTACAATGTACCTAGAACAAATACTTAACTTTAAAGGTAGCCAGAACCCTTCTACTAGCTCGTTAGACGCATTCATCGAAAATTTCTGTGCCGCTCAATCCGCATTGAAACAGTTAGGTATTGACGATCTCGCGGACTTTATCTTCACGCATCTCGCTATATCTAAACTAGATAAGGAGACCGTCAACCTGTTCGAGCAAGCGCACCGCGACGAGAAGTTACCTAAATTCGAGTCATTAACAAAATTCATCAAAGAACAAAGTAAAATTCACATGCTACGTAACACCGGGGTACCTACTCCCAAGGTCGCGAGTACATACTCTAACAAACCGCAACAAACAAAATCATACACTCCGCAATACAACAAACCGCGATACCCGGCTACGCAGACATTTGTTGCTCAAAATAATAATAATAATTTTCCAAAATGTGCCTACTGCAAAAATGATAATTTACACCCGCTGTACCGATGTGAGGCTTTCCTCAAGTTAAACGCACCCGCTAGAAATAACTTTGTACGATCTAACAATTTATGCCCTAATTGTCTAGGTTTTCACAACATAAATTCATGCCGCTCATACAACAGATGTACTGTTTGCAATCGCATGCATCACACGCAATTACACATTGATTCACCTCGAGTTGAATCCGCTGACGCCGGCGCCAATGCCGGCCGCCCGGCCGCTCGCTCACGGCCGCTCGCCGCCGCCGCGTGCGACGAGCACATTTCTTACGCACCCCCCGCCGCCGCCGCCGCCGCGGGGTCAGCGCCCCCGCGGTCGGTTGCGCCGCAACCGGACTCGCGCGTATTTCACCGCGATCCCGCCGATCAAGGTCCGAACCACACTATGCCCGATGGTTCCGTATTTACCACGATGCGTAACGCGACTAACACTACCGTACTTCTACCTACTGCCGTAGTATACGTATTTAACGACGCAGGCGATCGTTTTAGAATGCGAGTCTTTCTTGACAGTGGTTCGATGTGCCATTTCATCACAAAATCTTGTTGTGATCGCTTAAAAATTAATATCACGCATGCACCTTCCGAGGTCAGGGGCATTGGCCTCTCAGTTAAACCAACTATTGGTTTCGCAAATTTTAGAATTTATTCTCGCTTCGACGCACGGTGTAGTTACACGATCAATGCTCGCGTAATGGATACACTCACAGACAAAATGCCTAACGCTTTAATAGATACGTCCGAGTTAAATCACCTACGCGATCTTCCATTAGCGGACGAAGATTTCCACGCACCAGCTGACATTGACTGCCTGATTAGCAACGAGCTATTCCCATTCTTGTTAGGTAGTCGTAAGGTAACATATCCAGGCTCATCAGTCGTAGCGGTTGAGACCTCTCTGGGGTACGTAGCTATGGGACGTGCGGACTGTGTTCCGTATCCGTATCCGTACACACCTCGGAGCAACTACGTATATCATGCGGTCACTGAACCCACGCTAGAGAACTTGACCCAGCGGTTCTGGGAACTAGAGAGCGTACCTACTAAAAAACATCTGAGTCCGGACGATGAGGCCTGCGAACACTTATTTAAGAACACCGTTTCTCGCGACGATACCGGGCGGTACACGGTTGCGCTACCGTTCAAACACGAACCAACCGAGCTCGGTCGCTCCGACAATATTGCAAAAACACGCTTATTTCAACTCGAAAAACGCTTAAACGCTAATCCCGATTTACGCACAAACTACAACGCTACCTTGAAAGATTACATAGATAAAGGCTATTTACATAAGGTCGAAAATCCCGCACCCGGTCCGTGCTACTACATCCCGCACCACGCTGTCTATAGGCCGGACAAATCTACGACGAAAACGCGAATCGTGTTAGACGCGAGCTGTAAGACGAGTTCGAGTAGATCGCTCAATGACGTTTTGTACACGGGACCAAACTTACAGACAAACATTTTCGATTTATTAATCAATCTTCGATTGTTTCCGATAGCTATATCCGCTGATATTGAAAAAATGTTTTTCCAATTAAAACTTGACGAGAATCAAACCCGCTTTCAACGCATTCTTTTCCGCTTTGATTCGAATGATCCTATCTCGACATTCGAATTTTCCCGCGTCGCGTTCGGAATATCTAGTTCGCCCTATTTAGCGATGCGAGTAGTGAGACAGCTCGCTGATGATGAGCGTACACGCTGGCCTGCTGCTGCGTGGGCGGCCGAACGTCACTTCTTCATGGACGATTACGTATCATCTGTATCCACAGTCTCTGAAGCCGAACAGCTGTTTCACGAACTCACGCAACTCTTTAAGGCCGGTGGTTTTAATCTCGTCAAGTGGGTAACGAATAGTACCGAATTAATGCAACGCATTCCCATAGGTCAACAAGCACCTGACATCGTAAATTTCGACGAAGATAATAACATCAAAATAATCGGTCTTCAATGGAAACCCCATGAAGATTATTTCTTTTTCAAGGTCAACTACGCTAATCACGCTAAATGTACTAAACGCACTATCCTTTCGGTGGCCGCCCGGCTTTTCGATCCGCTATCCCTGCTCGGTCCGGTCACTGCGCTATTAAAATTACTTGTCCAAGAATGTTGGAAACGCAATTTAGACTGGGACGACGATGTCCCCGCAGACATAGCAGACCAATGGTCTCAATTTCAAAACGAAATTCATGTGTTAGAAAATATAAAAATTCCGCGCCATGTAGGTATTTTTCAAAACTCGCGAAATATTTCGCTTATCGGTTTCGCTGACGCGAGCGAAAAGTGCTACGGCGCTTGTATCTACATGCGAGTTAGTCAAAGTGAGAGTGACGTAGGTGAAGTAATTCTTCTATGCGCGAAATCAAAGGTCGCTTCTTCAAATAACATTGTCACCCTACCGAGACTCGAACTTTGTGCCGCTCTGCTTCTATCAAATCTAATCGTAGCCGTACGCGACTCGGTAAGCGAACGCATTCAAATAAATGAAATCATCGCCTTTTCGGACTCTACGATTACACTGTCGTGGATCCGCGCCCCGCCTTTTCGATTCCAAACTTTTGTCGCTAATCGAATCTCCGCAATAAACGAAAACTTACCGGCGCGACATTGGTTTCACATCCCGGGGAATGAAAACCCAGCTGATATCATTTCACGTCCTGTCATGCCTAGCATTCTCGCTGATAACCGCCTATGGTTTCATGGCCCTACGTGGCTCGCCCTACCGCTTACTGAATGGCCGATTCAAACTTACGCTAATCCATTACCGGTCATTGAACTACCTGAAACTAAAATGAACACTTTCGCTATTCAATCCATTGAACATTCCGACGTACTCTACGATCTAGCTACTCGAATGTCAAAATGGAATAAGTACCTTCACGCAGTTGTTTACGTCTTACGATTCGCTAAAATATTAAAATCTCGTAACGCAATATCTGTTCAAGATTTAGAAACCGCTCAAATATACATTATCCGTAGCATTCAAACGAAACATTTCCGCGATACAAAAATTCCCGCTTTACAAAAGTTAAATGTTTTCACTGACAAAGATAATCTCATCCGAGTAGGTGGACGTTTAAACAACGCTCAACTAAATTACACGCAAAGACACCCAATCGTTCTGCCCGCCAACGACCCGATCGTACACTTACTGGTCGATCATTCTCACATAGTAAATTCACACGCAGGCCCAAGCCTTCTTTTAGCTTTGCTAAGACAGAACTATTGGATCCTTTCTGCTAGGAATATGCTTCGTAAACGCTTGCGAAATTGTAACGCATGTTTTAAAGTCAAACCGACAAATACTTGCCCTCTCATGGGAGATTTACCCCACTTTCGGGTAAGTGAAGTTAAAAGTTTCGTTTTCACTGGTGTTGATTACGCTGGTCCATTTTTTGTAACGCCTCACCGCCGCCGCGGAGTAAAAAGTATTAAGGCTTATCTCTGCCTATTTGTTTGTCTCACTACAAAGGCTCTACACTTAGAGTTAGTTTCCGACCTGAGTTCAGAAATGTTTCTAGCCGCGTTCAAACGCTTTATTAGTAGAAGGGGTCCGGTTTCAATGATTCTAAGTGACGGAGGTACCAATTTCGCAGGGGCCAAAAGAAAACTTGACGAATTACATTCACTTTTAACTTCTGAAACGCATAATAAATATCTTGATCAGAAACTATCTGACTTACGCATTCAATTCAAAAGAAACCCTCCGCTAGGTTCTCACTTTGGAGGCATCTACGAAAGTAATATAAAATCAGTTAAAACGCATTTAAAAAGAACAATAGGAAATCAAATCTTAACATACGAAGAATTAAATACCGTCTTAATTCAAATTGAGGGAATTTTAAACAGCCGTCCGCTTTGCGTTCTCAGTTCCGATCCTAACGAACTTGAGGCGTTAACACCTTCACATTTTTTAAATATAACGCCGCTTAAGTATCTTCCTGCACAGGATGTTTTAAATATACAGGAAAATAGATTAACTCGCTACGAATTACTAAACAAGCTAGTTCAAACATACTGGCATAGATGGAGAGTAGAATATTTGACCTCACTTCAAAGTAGGCAAAAATGGAACGTAACAACTGATCCCATACAGAAGGGTCAAATTGTCATTATTAGAGACGACAATGCTCCAGTGTTAAGCTGGCCTATTGCTGTGGTAGAAGAACTCTATCCGGGTAGAGATCAGATCACTAGAGTCGCTAGAGTCAAAACTAAGACTGGTTCTTATGTCAGACCAGTTGTCAAACTTTATCGTTTGCCTCTTCAGTAAACTCTAACGTTTTCTTTTATTGTAAAGTTTAGTACCTAATTTAAGTTAACTCTCAATGCAAATATTTTACTTAACTCATCATTCTAATTTCATTTCTAAACTTAAACCTTAACTCATTTTAACATACCTAAGTACCTAACTTCAATGCACAAAATGGGTTTATTCAGAAGGTATCCCTTCAGCCCGGGGAACAATGGTAACGCCATCTACACAATTTACACAACAATTTATTGACGCCATCTAGTCACCATTTCAGAACTAACTACCTATTCATATTTATTCAATCTCAATCCATAATCCTTTCATTCCACTCCTACGTCCAATCCCGACCCTTTGAACGGAACGAAAACAGGAGTGAACTTGAAGAAATTGCAATCATTCATTCGTGATGGATTTCATCATTCTGTCTTCGCTCGCATCCGCTCGCAACGCACGCACGCGCGCTCGCTTGTCAATTATGGTGAAGTGCAAAGATCCAGCTACCAAGTAAGTCCGTTCATCCTAAACCTCAGCACCTCTCCAAACTAATTCACCAATCTGGAAGAATATTTTACAATTATCTAGGTTGTATAAGCGCATACAATACATAGTTGTTTAATTATTTTTAACAAATTAAAATTAATTGATTTATTTTTAGTATAGGAAATTACAAACACATCTTACATATTTGTGTTTAACAAATAATTTACAAAATGCTTTGTTCGCAGTGTTGCCAACATCACAGGAAATTGTTTCCACATCTCGGTTCAATGGACATGCGTTCCGTAATTCGAACGTTTTCGTTTGTTTACAGACATGTAGTTCCAATTTTAAATTGTTTTATTTCAATTTTCGATTACAGATTTATTTTCTGTAGGTATGTAAAAAGGTAAAAAAACTATTAAGTACAGATGTATTTTGTAGGTACTTAAAAAAAAACAAAAATTTAATAAGTTGAGTTATCAGGTTTGTTTAGCTAAGCACTACAGTGTCCTGTTAAGTGTAGGCAAAGATTGCCTCCTGAAGCTGTATAAAAATCATCTACTATAGATGCAAAAGCTTAAGTATTTTAGCTAAGTATAGGTTTTTCAGTTTAATATAATTAAGTTTAATCAAAAAGTAAAAGGTAATGAGGGTGCATCATTATTTATTCTGAGAAATAACTTTTTAATAATAACAGAACGTATTCAGTTACTTTTGAAGTATGTATTTTAATATTTTTAATTTGTAAATCGAAAATGTAATATGATTACGACAGTGTTGATATTTCCAGATAGTGGTAGTACAGATATTTTGATGTATGCAATTTTAAATCCATATTGAAATGTCTAAGCGGGTAGTTAGATGTATATCCAAATTAATATTTGGTACCTACCTATATGTTTACATTTTGAAGAAGTTTTATACTTATTTAATTTGTAATCAAGACCATCGAAAGACAATCATAAAACTAAGTTTTGAGAATTTTAAAACATTCTTTTTATAAAGACAATTTCTCATAAGTATTAGCTCTAGATACCTATATATCATATGAAATAAAGTGGCCAACCTGAGACCAAGACTAATAGCCCAACCGACAGACACACTTGATACCGTCAGCTGATATGCTATTGGTCCTCCTAGGTCAATTGAAATACTCTTTTACATCAAAATGAGCTTTATCTTCCCCTACTTTAGGTTTAAAATAGCTTCCTTAGTCAATGCTTGTTACTTTACTAAAATGCATTTTAAAGTCCTTGTTTTTAGGTTTATTATTATACGAGTAGCTCAAGCACGCGAGGATGTGGATGTCAACTGACTCGATAGTTAAAAAAGTATTTCAATTTAAAAATGGAATGTTGTAGAACATGTATATTTTGAATTTCGAATCAGTATAAATTCGCTCTTTTGATTTTACGGTTTGCGTGTGAAATGAGGTGAAGAGCATTTGTCATATTTTCATGCAAAACAGATACTGCTTTTTCATGTCGATGTAAATAAAAATATTGCCGATTTTTAAATGTAATTTATAAATTTATATGAACATATAAACAATATAAACAACATATAACATTAATATAAACAAGGCAGCTCACGTAAGTTTTAAACCATGGTTTATTACTGGCTTTTTAATAGTTTTTTTTAGCAAAGTATCATATTTTCTCATCTTTCCTAATATTGCAGTATTAAGTAACTACCATCTTTCCTACTTTAATGTTCATATAAAATAAGCTTAAGTTTGCTTATTTTTAACCTTTATCGCCCACTTATGATCTTATTATATCTTTTTATCTTTTCTTTATATCTTTTTATCTTTTCTTAATATATCTTTATTCAAAAGTCAAAATATTTATTCAATGAGATCGAATAAAATATTTTGACTTTTGACTACTAGCCTTTCTTATGATCATTCAAGTACTATACTTCATTTATTGAAACGAGCTAATAATATGAAGAAAAATAAACACACGTGATTGTCAAATCAATTGTCAATTGTCAAATGTAGCCAACCACGAGAAAGACAATTATTTTCCACGACCAATAACGTGCGTTTATTTTTCTTCCGTTCAATAAATGAAGTAAGTATAGGTACTTATTGTTTCAGATTTTATTAGTATTTATTTTATTAATAGCTTTAAAGTAAAAAGTCAGAGAGACATTTTAAAAGAGTAAAAGCTACTACACTATTTTTTATCTGTGACTTGCGAAGTGATGCCGCCTAGAAATATTATGGCATTTTATCTTAGCGATGGATAAAATATCAAGTGCACAATCTACATTGTAGATTCTTGGCATTTTTCTTGTTATTATTTATCTAGCTTATTAAATAAATGTCTTACAATCTTTTCTAGAAATAAATCTAGTATCCCTAATTGGGGACCTAATTTGGGTCTATAAGACTAGTGATTAGACCCTACAATACCAATGATCGACCCCGAAAAATATGTTGTTATGAAAAATGTCGATACCTATTTATTCTAATTTTATGCAATTGGACTATGATCGCATTTTAAAAGGGCACCTTCCTTTTGTAACAATTTTCCTTGTATTTTGTTAGGCAACAATAAATCAAAAAGTAAAATGATTGTCCAACAAGCATTGTTTACAAGAGAAAATATTAAATAAACATTCTATTGCACGGGACATACACGAAACCGAAATATTATTTTGTAAAGGCAACCAAGAAATTGGTTTACCACTTTTGATGACATCTCCCAGTAACATAATTATTCGCTAAGGATTACTGTATGACAGATTCTGACGTAGCAGTTATTAATCTGTCAAGCGAAAATAGCCCTTGATTTTTGTACGTGAAAATGATATCGAGCCTTAGAGTGGTAAACCAATTTCTTGGTCGACTATACATGCTACCTTAAAGTTTATACCACACATTCACAATTACATCATCAAAAGTACAATAGAATGAGAAGAATGATGAAAGAAAAAACGATTCACTGTAATAAAGACACAATACGAGCCGACTCCGCAGGAAATTAGAGGACGCGGGAGGCGCGTAAATACTGGGATACGTCGTATAGGTTAATAGCTATGAATACAGAGAGATGCTGCTTTGATCTCGCTAGAATATACTATACTTCATTTCTTAATCGAGCTAATAGGAACAAAAATAAACGCACGTGATTGGTCGTCGAAAATAATTGTATTTCTCGTAATTGGCTAGATTGTCAAATCAATTGTCAATTGTCAAATCTAGCCAATCCAATGAATTTCGACGACCAATCACGTGCGTTTATTTTTGTTCCTATTAGCTCGATTCAAAAAATGAAGTATAAGTTGTGATGTTGCTACGTGAATGTGCTACGCTTGGGTCTTGCT
Source organism: Xanthorhoe spadicearia (assembly GCA_947086425.1). Classification (NCBI taxonomy): domain Eukaryota; kingdom Metazoa; phylum Arthropoda; class Insecta; order Lepidoptera; family Geometridae; genus Xanthorhoe; species Xanthorhoe spadicearia. Next base: position 1,274,858 of record OX352214.1, on the reverse strand, counting down.
ACGCCAGGACGGCTGGCGTAGCAAGACCCGAGCGTAGCATTAGTATATTTTGAGAATAGTTTGAATAAGCTAAATCGAAGAGCTAAGGCTTGTACAGCTAGAATGTGCTACGAATGAGCTACGCTTAAATATACGCCGCTTTGATACAGCTACGTCAAGATGTGCTAAACCAGAATTTGCTTCGTTTTGATGAACCATTGTCATAATTTTATTGCTATAAGGGTTAGTGCTTTTAGTTTTTAGTTGGTCCGATCCTCAGGTTAGACAAGCAATTTTATTATAAGAAGATCGTTGAGTTTGAAGAATATTGTCTCGATAAGCTTAATGAAAGATTTAAGGGATACTTAGTTACCTCCAGTAACTAAGTATCCTACAAATTTTTTCAAGCTTGTGCAAGTAATAATGCAGTAATAGATGAAACTGCATACTCTTGTGTATCGAATATCTTCTCTCCAAGAATGTCTAAGAAACTTGCACTTCAATAACAGTTAAACTTGTAAAAATGTGTCTGCACTTTCGTTATGAAAATTCAAATATATCCAAAGTGGCAATCAATATTGCCGTGGCATGGTTCCAAGTGTACAGACTCTATAAATCACACGATATCTCTACAGGCAACAGTTGATGCTTAGTTCCGCATTCAAATGGAGACACACTAAGGTTTTATATCAAGCCTACAGTTTTTTTTAAACATAATCATAAAAAGTCGCGTATATGACTTACAATTTCGTTTTTTTCTCCTCTCCTAACATCAAACTATTCGTCTATTATCAAACATCATTAAATTACATGTGCTTAAAGTTGTAACCATCGTATTTTCAGAACAGTAATTATCCAATTAAAATTATCCATTTACCAATACAACAAAATCAATAAATATTAGTTTCTTCGATTGCCATTTGGGTTAAAAGTTAATCTTAAAATCCAGTCTGACCATTTTTAAAGGCTCGGTGTGTTAACCGACATAGTTGGTAACTCTACCTGCTTCCGTGGGTCTATCGTAATATATCGGCGGGTTATCTCGGGGAAATTGTGGAGATTTACGGGGAAAAATACTTGGCCGCTGTCATATTTTAGGCCACAGCTTTCTATAGATCCCGCTGAAAGTGTTTTATTGTTTTCTTTGTGATCTACTGAATCTTTGGACAATGATAAAAGAATATATAAGTATGGGTACTTACGATTTATGTAGCTTATCATATTACGTAAGGATTTTAATAGCCACGTTGGCCCAGTGCATTGGTACTTCGACTTTTATTCCGAAGGTCGTGGGATCGAATCCGGCCGGCCATCAATGAATTTTTCGTAAGAAAAATATCGTGAAGAAACCCGCTGCTAGTCAGTCCCACACGTATTGTCCATTGTCTTTCCTGTGGCTTTGGCCGGTGCTGGGCAAGCCTATTTTATCTGAACAATGTCCCAGGCACTACAGTGTCCCGTTATTTGTTGGCAAAGATTGCCTCCTTACGCTGTATGAATCATCTAGTAAAGATTTAAATTCCTGAGTTTTATTTTAATTAGTCATCTGCTTACCATAAACAAAGCATGAAGTTCCTTAGCTTGTTACTACGTGACGCCGAGTAAAATGTCCAAATTATGAAAACGTCCTAACTAAACCAAGTAGTCTAATATTTATGTTTACATCGTAATGTTAATACTAAACAAACTTTGTCTAACATAATTACTTTGTTTGTGTATCAAACTACTCAAGAAATAACATTTATAAATTTCGGTGTACGTTTTTGTTATGTTTATCGAAAAAGAACCAAAATTATATTTATTCGTCTAGACGACTCAAGATAGGCATTCAGAATTACCGCTGAATACAGAAAGTTAATATTGTGCCAACTGCTTCTTTTTAAACTAAGTAAAAGTAAAATAGATTTGAAACTCTTGAAGTATTTCCAACCACAACATTAAGTCAATCAATACGAGTTTCAACTCTACAAGCAAGTTAACCATGTTTGTTTGGTTTTGTTTTGTTGTGCTCTGTTTGTAAAACTGCAAGTAACGCAACGCGCTACACAAAAAACACAGTGACTCCTAAACGCGTCCTAAAGCAGTCCGACCCTATTTCCTGTTAGTGATTAGATCTAAATCTCAATACGAGTTTCAACTCTACAAGCAAGCTAACCATGTGTGTTTGGTTTTGTTCTGTTGTGCTCTCACTTGGTATGCGGGATACGTAGATGGCAAGGATACTAGATATTGTGTTTCCACCTTATTTGGGTTTGGGGTGCAGGTATTTGCGGCTATCTGTTGTATTAAGTTTGTATGTTGTATGGTATAGGATGTTTCCGTAAACTATAGACGACTTTTGACAACTCCTGTGTCGATATAGAAAACACCCACACATTGAAAAAATATCTGCAGATCATACAAACATTGTCCCGTGGCGGCGATCGAACCCGCTACCTCCGCGTCTCAGGCGCCTTCGCCCACTGCGCCACAGAGGTTGTCTAGTATACCAAGCGATTGTCACTAAACCACACTGCTTTAGAAATAGATCCGTAACACTGACTTGATTTTATACTTTTTTCCGAGGGCACTCTGTGAAGAAAATATCAAATCCAAAAAAAGTCACCTTTTTCGTTATAACCATGACAAAAATGAAAACAAACCACAATTCAACACAAGTACCAACAGTGCTTCCTATCCTTATCCTCTAAGGAAGCACTCTTCATCACGAAGACACCAATATCTATTGCATCTGACGTCTTTCAATAGCTTTTGCGAACCTCTCGATCAAGGGTTAGGCAAAAATACCCTCATATGACCAAATGCTTTCAATTTTAAACTCTATGGTATTGAAATAAGGTGGTAGATTTGAGTTGGCGTGAGGATTTTCATTTGGTAGTGCATCCGACGAGATATTTAATTGATTTTAAAGACGTTCGTGGCGAAGCTTGCTAAGGCTGTCTTGATATATAAGATCGTCGAAGTTAAGCAACGTTCTGAGCGGTCATTACTTGGATGGGTGACCGTAAGTGGCATTAAAAAAACCTTGCTTAGTTTCGACGACTGAGCGCTTCCGTGCTTCGGAGAGCACATTAAATTGTCGGTCCAGAAACTCCGTCACCAGAGTTGGCCTCTTGCTTTTACAAACAAACGAACGAACGTTTCTATAAACATTGATGAACATGCAGCATCCCATCCTCCATCAATAAATAAAAGACCTGACGCTAATATTTTTGAGAAAATTACTTTACTCATTGCATCCCCTTATTTTAGCTTAATAGGGCTCTTCAAAAGATAAATAGTATTCTTAATATTCTTTTTAAGCCAATATTAGCCAATATTTAAGGAAAGTTGAAACAGAATAACTTCTTAATTAGTTAAACATTATTCTACTGGAAGGTAAAGAAAACTCCAGTTTATGTGCTAGCTTATCCTTCCAATAAATAATTTTATAACGAAGGATTAAAATAAGCTGAGAACAACGAAGTTTTACTGGAAAAAATGTTGTTAAGAAAATAATATCACTGATATTTCTCTGGTATACATTTTCAGAATAAAATAGAATGTATTTTATATAGTACACTACACATATATCTTAACGACAAGACCTACAATTATTGCTAAGGTTTACTAGTTTTTTGGTTTAGTTTAGTTTTAAATTATAAGTTAAATATATATATAAGTTTAAAGCCGTGTTGGCCAAGTGAATTGATACTTCGAGTTTAGATCCAAAGGTCGAGGAATCGAATCCAGCCGTATTATTTTTTCCAGTCGTTCGTTTTATTCAGCCGCAATCAGTATCCTTGTCTAGGCCAACACTCGGTAAACGTCTAGGTCCATCTGCCGTCACTTCGTTTCAAATAATATGTACCAAAGAAAAAGTTTAAGTGTGGCCAAACAATTTAACGAAGAGAAACCGACAAATTCACAGACCGACGCCTTCAAGTATTTAACCCTTTTTATACGTAATCCGACCACATTTTTCCGGATAATTTCCGGTGCCGGATACGCGGACACCTCTACTCTTTCCGCGGCCAAGAGAACGCGGCCTACGTTACAGCTTATAGAAATAACAGCTCGTGAACTTTATAATAGGTGCTTTATTTTATTTTTATCTATTATTATTATTACAAATAAGAAATGCCTAATTACAAACACAAAGACAATAACCACCACCAAAAAAGGAATGGAACCTACTACTACCTAGCCTAGCCCTTCCTGGGACAGTAGTGCAGTGCGCAGTGACCCAACTGTTTCAACAAACTGCGTCTAAATCCTGCAATGCGTGTTTTCGCAAAGTAATAATAAATGAAAAATGGCTTTATAAAACACACCTCCTTTGTTTTATGTTTTTGTTTGGCTTATCGTAGGGTTATTAGGGAGGCTCCGAAAACAATGTTTTTTCAGACATGCCATTTGCAAAACATTCCTGAATTATATCTTTTTACGCAAACAAAAATGGTGATGACCTATCATTGTCTTCATTATTTTCTAGAGGTTACAATTTGTTAGACAAGGTACTAATATGATAATCTTTACCAATAAAAGTAAGAGTTTTCATCTAAAGAATATCTTTGGTAGATGAATATTTTGTTTAATTTTAGGAGGCTAAATTTGCCAACATTTAACTGGATAAAAGCCGTGGATTAGTGACTTTCGGTTGTAGGATTAAAACCGGCCATTCATCAATGAACTTTTCGTGTTGAAAAATTTACTAAAGGAATGTTAACCGCTCCCTGGGATAAAGGTCGTGATCATATTTAATTTCATTTCATATTTGGATACAGTTATGCATTACTGGTCCAAGCGCCAAAATTCAATTTTTGATTTTCGTAACTTCTAGAGCATAATTTAACCATACAAAAAACATCCATCCATCCACCTTCAGTCTAAATGGTATTTTTTGATGCCCCGTCCAAGCGCCATGTATGGCAAACGATTTATCGTGTTCTGCATAACAAGCCCAAAAACCAATTCAAAACTGAAAACTGACTAATCATACTAAGAACGGCTTTTGCATTTTGCATTACAAGACCAAACGCCAGTTGACTGGTACGTGGACTGGTTATGCAAAATGATAATCTTGAGATTGGGTCAGAACGCGAATCAAAAAGTTCAATCATTGTCGCATAGACTAGTAATGCAATAAAATAGTTCGCTTCTTCGTCTCCCTAGTAACTCCGAGTTCGAAAATAATAATAATTTTATTGCGTGTAGGTATTAGCTCGCGCCATGCGTTGGTTGTCATGTCAAGTAGAGTAGGTAGGTACACAAAAATATTTTGTTCAACATAGGTACTATCGCATACAAAAGTATTTGATCAAGAAATGTTTTCAAATAAATATGTAAGAAAAAATATGTATTTCGGCTGCATATTGTTGTAAGAAAAGAGAGACTAGAGAGCTTAATGCTGTTGATAATTTTTAAAACGCAAGAAAGGGACATCCAAAGTGACAAAATTATTTATAACTAGCTGCACCCCGCGGTTTCACCCGCATAAGTCCCGTTCCCGCGGGAATACCGGGATAAAAAGTAGCCTATATGTTAGGTAGTCCAGGGTACCACCTACCTATAACCAAATCTCAACCAAATCGGTCCAGCCGTTTTTGCGTGAAAGAATAACAAACAAACATAGGTACATTCTCACAAACTTTCAGATATACAATATTATAGTAGGAAGTAGGATGGTAGGATAGTAGAAAGTAGGATAGTAGCATTTTTATTATTTTATTTATTTCCAATGCACTTCCTCATCATTCCCCTGCCCTTGTCCCACACTAGGTGGGGTCGGCACAACATATTTTCTTCTTCCATTCATCTCTATCATTCGTTAATTCCGTATTCACTCCTCTCACATTCATATCCTCTTTCACACAATCTATCCACTTCTTCCTCGGCCTTCCTCTACTTGTATATCCATCCACACTCATGCTCATAACTTTTTTAGTTATATGACTTTCATCCCTCCTCATTACATGACCATATTGACCATACCATGCTAATCTGGCACTCCTCACCTTTTCAGTCACAGGTGCCACTTTCAAACTTCCCCTTACATACTCATTCCTTATTTTATCTATTCGCGTCACTCCACACATCCATCTTAACATACGCATCTCAGTAGCATGCACTCTCCTTTCATCAGTCTTCTTCATTGCCCAACACTCCGATCCATACAACGCGACAGGTCTTACTATGGTCTTATAAATTTTCCCTTAAGTTTAAGGGGCATTCGGGGGTCGCATACCGTCCCTGAGACCTGCCGCCATTTCATCCATCCCGCATTCATCTTGTTTTTAATGTCCCGGTCAATATTGCCGTCGTGTTGGAGAAGTGAACCAAGGTCCTTGAAATCGGAGCAGACTGGTAGGGTTACACCATCTAAGGCAATCCGGGAGAAACTAGAGGAGCTACTAAAGTTGCAGAACAGATGTTCTGTTTTAGTGCGGCTGATCTTCAGGCCCACTCTCTCTAGTTTCTCTTGCCATTTTTCCAGTCTGCTCTGTACCTCGATTGCATCCTCTCCGACGAGAACAATGTCATCGGCAAATAGCATGCACCAGGGTGCTTCCTCCTGTATGTCTGATGTCAAGGCATCCATTACCAGGAGGAACAAATAAGGGCTTAAAGCCGATCCCTGGTGCAAACCTACTGCCACATTGAACTCGCCAGTTACGCCAGGTTCGGACCGGACATTCGTGCGTGCTCCTGCATACATCGCATTCACAAGTCGAACATACTTCCCTGGCACTCCCTTTTCTTTCAAAGCCCACCACAGAGCCTCCCGGGGGACACGGTCATACGCCTTCTCCAGATCAATGAAGACCAAGTGCAAGCTCTTATGCGCACGGCGGTATTTTTCGCAGAGTTGGCGTAGAGCAAATATGGCATCCGTTGTCCCTCGTCCCGGCATAAAGCCAAATTGGTTCTGGGTTATCACGCATTCATCTCTCATTCGTCTATCTATCACTTTCTCCCAAACTTTCATACTGTGTGACATGAGCTTTATTCCTCGGTAGTTGGTACAGTCCTGTACATCACCCTTATTCTTGAAGATGGGCACCAGTGAACTGCTGCGCCATTCTTCGGGGATCGCCTCCTCTTGTAACAACTTATTGAAGAATAAAGTCAGCCACTTCCATCCATCCGCCTTTAAAAACTTCCATACTTCAACTGGTCAACATCAGTCATCTTGTTTTTTTTCCTTGCTTGTCTTTTTAAATATTTTCTAACAACATATTTTACCTGTGCCATTTAAATGCTTTTTTATTTAAATTCCTTAATCCTCTTTGCCGTCCCGTCTTAGAAGCTAGCTATGTATGAGTATTTAAAGAACTTTTTGTAGTTATACGAACTGAATCTTTGAAATTTAATTATGCATAGGTAATCCAAACGCCATAAAAGTCGCTTGGGCTTGTTTTGCAAAATGAAAACATCATATTCATCGTGCGTCCATGTACATTTTTAGCTATATATTCCAAAGTAAACACTTTTTTTTAAATTTTTTTTTCTGGAATAATAAATTATAAGTAGAAGCTTCGATGTCTATATTTATTTATGAACAAAATGCAAATATAGATCTTCTCCCAAGAGAAACGCTTTTATGTCGTTTCCCAAAAAACTGAAAATGGCGCGTGGACCAGTTATGTTTAACTGTATCCATTTGGTACATGCCCACATTTTGCAGATAATGATGAAATTGACTCAAAGGAGTGACTATACTCAATTACTCATGTATAGTGTCTTAATAGCCAAAACTTCCTCAAGCTTCACTTACTTACCCAAGTTTGGCTCATTTAAGCGTCTAAGTTAATTACTCACTTGGATAATTTCATAGCTCACTTCCATTACACTAAGTACAATAAATTTTGCTGAAATGATTCGAGACAAATTCGTGTCTTAATGCCAATCAGCTGGTTCAATTCAAAACTATTCATTAATTTTATTTTTATATACATTCATTTGTTTTAGCAAAAGTCAAAATCAAAGTCAATAATCAATATTTTGTCCTGTATGATAGTTCTTCTCTTTAGCAACAGAAGTTTGTACCTTTTTCTAATTCACAACAAAGTCACCTTATTTAGATGATTCTTTTAAAAATTTACATTTTTATAAATCAATCTTATCTCTACACTGATCCATTGCTACGTAAGTTAGGCCTCTTAATTTTAATGCCATTTTTCACGATTCTGTGACAGACGAATCCAATGCTTCTCCGCTAATAAAATCTAAAGTAAATCTGTGTATCTAACGTATCTGGCGTTTCTAACTATTAAAACGCTATTCGTAGCTAACGATTATTATAGAGTGCCCTAGCTGTTTTAATTGTCACTGCTAGCACTTAGAGCTCAGATCGTAAAGGAAACTATTCAATATAGAAGATTTAATAAAACAACGGGACTTTACGTGATTGGTTTATTTTCTTTACATTAGATATTTTCGCTTTGAAAGAAATTATTGTACCAAAAGATTGGGGTGATACAAAAGAATTACAAGCTTGTTTACAGCTAGATTACTTACATCTAAATGATATGAATGGATGAATTATAGAAAATATTTATTTGAACTAACAGAAGACCAAGGCTACGGAGTAGCGCATGCAAACCGGTAATCGAAAACCGGTAATTTACCGGTAATCAGTAATTTTATCCCACCGATAATTATCGAAAAACTTCGGTAAAATACCGGTAAAAAATTTATAGTTATTTTATACAAAAAGTAGAAAAAACTCCATCACTATCCCGCTCGAGCCATGTTTAAAATTCGTGCCAAGCGCATAGGGCAACACCTACCGCCTGCAAAGTACGTAAGTATATTTTAGTGTTTTTTGTGAGAAAAATGTATTTATTTGTTAGTATATAAACTATAAGAAGTACTTAATTATATAGGTAGAGCAAACGATTCATTATTTTACTCCGCACTAGGTCAAGCCTATATCGCGGAAGTGACATCTATACCTACTAATATTACCTACGAGTATAAAGGTAGTTTGTTTGTTTGTTCGACGAAAGTAATCTCCGAAACTAGTCAGCCGATTTTAATAATTCTTTCTTACACCGATGTGTAGAATGGACTGTCGGGATGGTTATAGGCTCATCATCATTCCTCTGCCCTTGTTCCACCCACACTAGGTGAGGTCGGCACAACATGTCTTCTTCTTCCATTCATCTCTATCATTCGTCAACTCCGTATTCACTCCTTTCACATTTATATCCTCCTTCACACAATCCATCCACTTCTTCCTCGGCCTTCCTCAACTTGTATATAAATGCACACTCATACTCATAACTTTCTTAGTAATATGACTTTCATCCCTCCTCATTATAATAATAATAATAATAATAATAAAACTTTTTATTGCGGACACGAGATCCATTGACACACAGTACACAGTAAAATACACACACAAAAAAATTTAAAACAGAGATATTACTTACGTAATAATTAGTATATCTCAGGTGGCAATAGCCACCCAACGTCTAAAAGTGTCTGACAACATCAGACGGTCAGACAGACTTTTAATTATTTGGTTCTTACACATGTCAACTCTGGACATGAATGACGCTATTCTCTTTCTTTGGATGGCATTGAAAGAGTCGACACGGGTTTCTGTGTACATTTCTGAAGCGCTACAATACCGCTTCAGGCCCATGAGATGTCTAAAGATGTTGTTATAGGCCACTCTTATACCATCGTGAGATCTCTTAGTATAATGAGTCCAGAGTTGACATGTGTAAAACGACTGACAAAACGATTTGAACAGTGTAATTTTCACGTCAGGCGAGGAGTTAAAAAACTTCCTAGCGATCATATTACCGACCACGCACAGTGACCTTCGCTGTCTTTCCATGTCCGCGTCATCCTTCAAGTTCGACGTGACGATGTGACCAAGATATTTAAAAGTATCTACTATTTGAACAGGTCGTCCGCTAAGGCAGACTTTAGGTACGTTCTCTGGGCCTTTTCCTGATCTAAAAATAACCATTTCCGTCTTTTTAACATTGTAAATTAGATCGTGATCTAGTGCATATTTTTCACACGTGGCTAGTAGCTTCCGTAGTCCTTTGATCGAAGGGCTGAGCAGAACCATGTCGTCAGCGTAGCTCAGATTGTTGACATATCTGCCCTCCAACCTGAGCCCTACTGGGGTTCTACTCAGCTCCTCGATCAAATCATTCACATATACATTAAATAGATCAGGTGAGCTGAGCCCTCCCTGCCTCACACCGCAAGACAGTTGGTAGCTATCAGACAACTCGGTGCCCCACCTGACGTTGTTAGTCTGGTTGCGGTACCAGAACTCAAGCAGATCAACAACGTCAGCCGGAACGTCTGTGCCGTCTCGCAGCTTCCCCCAGAGATGAGTGTGATTTAAGGTGTCGAATGCGCGGCTGAGGTCAAGGAACACGGCGTAAACTGACGTACCTTCTTGCGTATAGTAGCGAACGACCTGTTTCAGTGAGAATATGGCCATGTCCGTCGATACTTGGGGGCGAAAGCCAAACTGTCCGTCATTGAACCGCACAACACTAAGATGGGATTGTATTATTCGGTCCAATACCTTGGCTAAGATTGTAGCTAAAGAGATGGGCCTATAGTTGGCCATGCTCGAGATATCACCCGTTTTGTTTTTTGTTATGGGTACAACCAAGGCACGGATTAGCTCTTCAGGAAGGTGACAGTGCTTCAGGCAGAGAGAATAAAACCGCGCTAGCACCTCGCAGATATGCTGGCCCGCATACAACAGATGCTCAATACTTAGACCGTCATGACCCGGAGACCGACCACGCTTCATATTTCTCAGTATCATTTCTATCTGTTTAGGTGTAATCGTCACGTGACCGGTCTCCAGGCCCCGACGGTCTCGACTGTTAGCTAAGTTACTCTTACGACTGGGTTGGTTCTCACAATTAACATTGAAATGTTTACTAAACAAATTTGCTATATTTTTTTGGTTTTTTTCTCCTTCTATATTTTCCGGTAGGCTACTTTTTTTATCCATTTTTTTAACTTCTAATTATACCATGCTAATCTGGCATTCCTCACCTTTTCAGTCACAGGTGCCACTTTCAAACTTCCCCATATATACTCATTCCTTATTTTATCCATTCGCATCACTCCACACATCCATCTTAACATACGCATCTCAGTAGCATGCACTCTTCTTTCATCAGTCTTTTTCATTGCCCAACACTCCGCGCGACAGGTCTTACTATGGTCTTATAAATTTTCCCCTTAGGTTTAAGGGGCATTCGGGGGTCGCATACCGTCCCTGAGACCATTTCATCCATTCCGCATTCATCCTGTTGTCCCGGTCAATATTGCTGTCGTGTTGGAGAAGTGAACCAAGGTACTTGAAATCGGAGCAGACTGGTAGGGTTACACCATCTAAGGCAATCCGGGAGAAACTAGAGGAGCCACTAAAGTTGCAGAACAGATGTTCTGTTTTAGTGCGGCTGATCTTCAGGCCCACTCTCTCTAGTTTCTCTTGCCATTTTCCCAGTCTGCTCTGTACCTCGATTGCCTCCTCTCCGACGAGAACAATGTCATCGGCGAATAGCATGCACCAGGGTTCTTCCTCCTGTATGTCTGATGTCAAGGCGTCCATTACCAGGAGGAACAAATAAGTGCTTAGGCCGATCCCTGATGCAAACCTACTGCCACATTGAACTCGCCTGTTACGCCAGCTTCTGACCGAACATTCGTGACATTCGTTCGGTTATAGGCTAGGTATATTTTATCCATGTAGTTTCATTCGTACATCCGTGCATAGCCGTGCTGCTAGTTTATGAACAAACTTAAATAATAATTAAGTAGGTGTATAAAATGTTTGATCTATCTATATACATGACACCCTTTGACCAAAAAGGAGCGTCCATGAACCTATGTGGAGAGGAGAGCCGATTAGTAAGTAGGTAGATACTCTCACCTTAAAAATAAATCATTTATGGCGAGATTCTAGCTTTTCGACCCACATGGAGAGGCCAGTCTTCTCTTTTCAATACTTATTAATGTAATTGTGTATTAGGCACCGCATTCTTAGCAATTATAAATTGTACACGTACCTTTTTAGATACCCATAGGCTTCTTGTAGAGAGTAAAATGAACAAAGATAGCTATTTTAAGTAACAGTTACTTTGATTTATTTTTACCGGTAATTATCGGTTTTTACCGAAAAAAAAAACGATAAATACCGGATTACCGATTACCGAAAAGTTTCGGTAATTGCATGCCCTACTACGGAGCCTGCCATAACGTAGGCTGAGTAAAGGCTTTTGCCGCATTACCTTTATTAGTTGAATCGTTTTAGAGCTAAAAAAAGAACTTACACTTTGCTATAGTTTAGTAGAACAATTACAACTTTTGATAGATTTTAAACCTTAAAGGTTTTATTTTTGTTTTCCAACTGAAATATTTATAAAGGTTTTTATATTTACTATAATTAATTACCAAATGAGCTGATATTTATTTCGGAATGTCATCAAAAGTGAAAAAGCGCCGTCAGACGATAATTTAGACCTAAATGCAGTTAACCAAATTAGAAATTCAAAATTTAAGGGGAAAATAATAAAACAACTCTAAAAGTATAAATAGTTCAGTGTTTAGTTGTTTTTATAGGCTGATGATGATGGTGATGTACATTTATGTTTAATTACTAAAAAGGAACACCCCAATCAATTGGCTAATTAGAAGCTATTGTTGACACTAAGGAGTACAGCTTAATACATAGTAAGTAACAAGAGACAAAACAAGACAAAAGGGTCAGTCTTATGTTTGGGAAGTTGTATAATTAAACAATATTTACAAAAGTTAGGAAGACATAGAAAAAGTGAAAGGAACAATCTAAAAATGAATAAGGGTTACGCTCATACAGCGGTCCAAACATCGCAACGGGTTCTTAATCTAAAATTAATATGATAACAACCTTTCGAGTTTTCCACTCTATAGTTTACCCAATCGCAATTCAGTTTTGGTCGAACAAACTCTTGTAGGATTGAGATTAACTGTGCAGCAGTATTGGAAAGCTAACCATTTGTAACTGTGGCAGAATCTTGCAAGTAGCAGCATCACAAAAACCTGCTAGTAAGATAATTTGTTTTTGTTTGTCCATCTACAGCAATTTTTTGTCTATGCCGTTTTTGACTATGTGGAAACATGATGACAGATATTTGTAAAAAAGGGACTCGATTAGATAACCATAGCGTGCAAAACCCATTACGTATTTATAAAGATGTCACACATCATCCACACTTAGCGCATTACTATTTACATTAAAATTATTTAATCACGTCGAAATATCAATAAAATTGGGGTAGTCTAATTGACTGATGTAGGTACCAGGTCACCTCAGAGATGAAGCGTCTAGTACCAGCGGCCTGGGCTAAAGCGAGACGAACTCGGGAGGTGGAGGCGGCAGCGTCAGAACTGGTGTTTCTGACTGGTCCAGATGCTCTGAGCTAGCTCCTGGAAGTGACCAGGTGGAACTTCCCGTAGCAGTGACCCTCGGTCCCATATTATCGTACGCGGGAATAGTGCAGCATGTTCTATTTCTCCTTGGTAAAGTCGCTCCTCCACTCAGCAGATCAGGATACTTCCCTGGTTCACCTCTCCCTGCTACTTGGACAGATATGAAGATGTTACCATAAGGAACTGGGACAGCAAACTCTGCTGGTGGAGGAGGGAACGCCCCTGGCGTACCTTCTATGGTAATATGCACGGGGTCAAACCCACAGCCTCGTGGCTGGTCATCATTGGACCGTTCAGTCAGCTCGAAGTCACACGGTGATGCCATGTTGCCGATAGATCTGTCACAACTGACGACAACGGATGCATCTATGAGTCTCTTCTCTTGGTCTGTGAAACTTCGGCTCGGTGGAACGGTCCGTCTCCTAAAATGCCAACAAGCCACTGCAGCTATAAAGCCAAGACTTGCTAATATACCTAGAGCGCCGAAGACAACTCCTAGCAATTGAGGAATTCCTGGAGCTGTTCTAGCTGTCGCAGTCTGTGATCTTGGCAAAACTAGACTGATGATAGCTCGAGCTTCGCCAGCCACACTCTTTGCCACACATGACCATTCTCCAGCCGCACTCGATGTCACATTCAGCAGTGTGATATTCACCCATCTAACACTACCAGGCACTCTATCTTCTGAATCATCGTCTATAGTTGTCTCATTCTCTTCCATATCACAATCTATGGAACTATTATGTACATCGATACCATCGAATAACCACGTTACGTTAGGCTTCGGAACTCCATGGACCCAGCACCCGAAGGAAGTAGCTACTCCAATTTCTGCTCTGACCACTAAAGTACTGGACCTGACTTCAGGCGGACAGGCCATACTCTCACTGGGAACGTTGCGCCACTTCGTTCCAGCTTGCGTCGTCGGTTCCACGCAGAGCAGGTCTTCCGTGCCAAGTTTACTATCCAGGAACCAGTCCTTGAATTCTCGTAGTCTACAGTCACATCTCCACGGGTTCCCAGAAAGAGAAACAGTCTTCAAAGCGGGTAGTGAGAAGGTAATAAGACGAAGGAATGTAAGTTGATTTCTGCGTAGATCTATCGTTTCTAAAGATTTAAGATTGCGCAGTGCATTTGTGTGTATCGACCTTAGTCTACAGCCGTCTAATAAAAGCATTCGTAAATGCGGAAGCGGCGGGAATTGGTCCGCTATGAGCGTGGTCAGTGGGTTATTCGTCAGCACAACTAACCGCAGTCTTTCGTTCCCTCTAAATATGTCCCGCGGCAAATGTGAGAGGTCGTTGTCGCCCAGATCTACTTCTATTAAAATTCTCAGTTCTAAAAACGCATCGGCGTGTATCGATCTTAGATTCGTCGCTCGGAGATTCAATCGTTGTAAGTTTTGCAGTCCGATGTTTGAGAAGACTTCTTTGGGGAGGTTTCGTAGTGGATTGTCGTGGAGGTCTAGGACTTGGACGTCCGGTGAGAGAGCAGGTGGGCGGCGCAGGTCACTGGATGCGCAGGAAGCTGTTTTCTTCCCCGATGACCACTTGCAGTGGCAGGTGGCGATGTGAGCGCAGTCGAGCCAGTCGCTGGCGGTTCGAGCGGCACAAGTGGTCAGAATCACAATCCAGTACCATCTGGCCCACGCCACGCGCATACTCATCTCATTTCGGCACCGTGCTTACATTGGCACTGCCTGGAACAAAGAAAAGGTTCATTATCATATTGCCTCTTTGGAAGTGAGGTCACGTGTCAAGTGGCTCGTAATTGGCCATTTGGACGCAGTCAGATAAAGGGCCACAAGCTTTCAGGATTTTTATCGCTTGTCCCGTTTTATTAAATCAGGTCAAGGCTTTGTACATTTTTACACTAAAACAATAAACATTTTATAAAACGCATCGCCTAAACAATGGTTGAGTTATGGGGTCGGTAATCGGTTCTGTTTTCAATGGCGCTTTAAATCATAATGTTTGAAACAGGTGGTTTACGCCATCGTTTTTGTATTTCGGTCAAGGTTTTTTCATGTTTATAAGTTTAAGAAGTCTTTACAAAAATAACCCTAACTTCACATAACTTATGACTGTTTTGTTCATATTCACATCATACTCATAATAACCATATCTAAACTAATATAATAAAAGGGAAAGTGTGTGTGTCTGTCTGTCTATCTGTCTGTCTGTCTGTTTCTCCGTCTTTCACGGCAAAACGGGGCGACGAATTGACGTGATTTTTTGTGTGGTGATAGTTGAAGATATGCCGAATGACATAGGCTCCTTTTTATCCCGATATTCCCGCGGGAACGGGACTTACGCAAGTGAAACCGCGGGGCGCAGCTAGTCCTTTTATAAAAGTAAAATTCCATACGTCAATATTTTTATATTGTTAAAATATTTGTATATTCTATTGTATGCTAGTCAATCTAGATATCGTAAATTATCATGAGAATAACATTCCAGTGGTTTTACTGTGTGATTTAACCTCTTTGGAGGATTGAGGATCTGAGTAGATCTCTGATGCGATAGTTAATAGAGATGTGGCAGCATAAACAACTAATAGAGAATATAGTTCAGGCTAGTCCGTCCCCTTATTCACAAAGAAGAAGTTTATTTTAAGTTTAAAGACCGAATACTGAAATGTTGTACCTAATACAGTAAGTGTTGCTTATCTTTCTCATAATTTGATATTATACAAATGTCCATACAAATTTGTAAAAATATTTTTTTGAATTATCGTTTAAAAAACACAACTAATGATTCGGCTGAACTAATTTCAATATGAAATAAATAAATCCACTCCAGGAAACAATATTTTAAAAACCGCGTATTAAACCATGCATATAAATTTTTAGTTAAAGTGCTTACGCTTATTAAACCGCTCTTACTGAATACAGGGGAATGTGGAAATTGGGATCAAAGTTACAGAAATAGATCTTGGATAACGTTCCCGGCATTGCCCGGAATTGCTTCGTGACAATAGCGCTGAACTGTTACTATTAGAAATAGATATAGTAGATACTATATACCATAATATTATAAATGTGAGTGTCTGTCTGTTTGTCCGTCTTTCACGGCAAAACGGAGCTATGAATTGACGTGATTTTTTTTATTCGTAATAGTTGAAGGGATGGAGACATAGGCTACTTTTTATCCCAATATTCCCACGGGAACGGGACTTACGCGGGTAAAACCGCGGGGCACTGCTAGTTAAAAATAGATGCAAACAGGCAACTCAAACTGCCAGTCTCAATAACCTATCTATCTTTGGTTTAGCTTACTGCGGATAGATATTTGATATTACATAGAAAATGTGTCAAATATTTTGTGAAGATAAAATAAATAAATATCTACCAATAGTAAGCAAAACAAGGAGGAAACCAGTAAGCTTTCTCACAGCGTCGATGGGCTAGTCTAACAACACACTCGCTTCCCATTTCTCACTCGTTCTAATCAGATAAGAAAGAAAGAAAGAAAGAAAGAAAAATCATTTATTTGACACACAGGCAACATAAAAAAAAAAACATACTTAATTATAAAACATACTTAATTGTGTCTCAAACAGGCGTCCAACTCAGCATTAAGTTGATTTGCGCAAGGCAAGGCAACGCTGGTCTTCCGTTGGAACCTTTTGCGAGTCACAGATATCCCCTATAAGTTTATTATTATAAAGACGAATACATAAAATTTATGTAATCGAAATTCAAATAGAAAATCAAAAGGGTCAAACAAATTACCATGATAATTAATAAATTATTCACAGTCTACTTCTTACCGGGGTACCATTGTGTTAATTATTTCGATAATTGTATCTGCAATTCAAAATACCTATTCATGGTGGACCCAAACATTTGCCATTTCGCCTTACAAAGAGCTCCTTCGCACACAAATTTTGGATCGCATAATGAAATTACCTTAGCGTTATACTGACGATAAGAGAGACAATCCCTCCAATTTATAAATATTATTGGGATTATCTAATCTCTACTTAATATTATAAAGAGATAATGTTGGTTTGATTGTATGGGGAGGTGATTCCGCGCCGCGCGTTTTCGTCAGCGCGATCTAGAATCGGGTCATTTTTATTAGCGCCATCTAGTACTATATAGGCTATATTTTGTCTTGATAGCATTATTAGTACACCCGTGCAAAGCTAGGACGTGCTGTTAGTATTGTATAAAGTAACAGCAAAACAAAAATAACAGATCCGCGAAAACAATGGTCACATTTTACGCCTGTCAAAACTGATTTCAAGAATACAGAATTCTCGTACGATCAGGGGGGTTAAAATGGCCGTTCGAGCATTTCTGCTAGCAATTCATAAAGTGCATTTATTTCAAGAATTGTTTAGCATTTTCACCAAATTATGATAGAATGGCTCAAATTGATCCGTTTTACCAAATTTTGGTGAAAATGCTAAACAATCCATGAAATTAATGCACTTTATGAATTGCTAGCAGAAATGCTCGAAGCGGCCATTTTAACCCCCTAGAATCGCGTTGATTTTGCATTGTCATTGTCATGGCGTGGGAGGGTGGTTTAGGTGCTGGGCAAGCCTATTCCATCTCAACAATGCCCCAGGCACTACAGTGTCCCGTTAAGTGTAGGCAAAGATTGCTTCCTGACGCTGTATAAATCATCTAAGATGCAAAGGCCTGAGTTTTTTTGTCATGATCATTGTTCATGCCGTCATGCTAGCTACCCAGGCCACAAACATTAAAACATTTGCATGCTAATTTTTGTATAAAATACTAAAATATACACAAAACTTTAACGACTTTTTCACATTTACAACTTGTTGTAACACTTTCACCTTAACGATAGTGTAAAGGAACTTTTGAAACGCTCTGTAGCTGAGCACTTTGGTTGTAAAGATGCTAATGGTTTTAAAAAGGTCCTTGACTTGAAAGTGGATAGGGACTTGTGGTAATAACTGTACCTTTTTACGAGCCAAGGTTCAGTAAGACTGTTGTTACCTAGAAATCTATTAATTTATAAAGACTGAGGCTGTCCTTTGTTCGTTCGTTTTTTCGTATGTATAAATTTTTACATGCATGCAAAGTTATTACCTATTTTATTTATTATTTGGTGTTACAATTAACTTAGAATTAGCTTAGAATTTGAAACACATTTTGTAAAAGGAATGTTTGTGAATAAATGAACTGAACTGAACTGAACTATGACCATGGTCAACTTTGGTTACAGAGTTTCTAGGCCGCCTAAAGGCTTCCGTCATGGCTTAACGACTTAAAAATCCGGGACCGACAATTTATTTGCCCATCGAAGCACAGAAACGCTCAGTTATTAATGTCACTTCACCCATCCAAGTAGTGGACGTTCAGAACGTTGCTTAATTATGAACATTCAACATAAATAAAACGTCGCTCAGTCGCACTGTTTCAAAAGTAGCTTAACACTTGGCCTTTATGACGGGAAGTGTAAAGCTGACCACCCGTCAACATAACCGTTAAAGTCCCGCACTCTGAGTGGCGCTGGGAAATTAACAGATTGCATCTAAGAAAGTTCATTATAAGAGTTTGTTTTCATAAAGGAAATAAGACTACTATTGAAATACAACCAGATCGGGTTCTAACTGTTTGTTTTTTTTTCTGAAAATGTTTTGTAGAAATGAGTTAATACTTAATTATTTTTTATTTGTTGATAAAGCAAAGGCATTTTGTGTTTTTATTCGACGAATAGGAGAGGTTGAATATATTCCACAGATCATCGATTATTTCGGCAATACCGGAACATTTTTTAAATTATTTGTTTGAATGAAACTACTCTCAAGGACCATTACCGGAAAATTACTTTCTTCATACAAAACAGAAGTCGATTTTATAAAGAAAAAAACATTGTCACTTGTATTAGTAGGATTCCACTATTTTTGCTAGACTTTATTTCTCATCTAAATAGAAAAACATACGAAAATTTCTCACAGAAACTTTATACCGGACTCCAAACTTCCTCACGATAAGATTCGAACAAAGGACTATCTTAAACAAAACAGATTACTTACCCTATATTTTGAGCGAAAACAGAATTTATGCGAACAACAATCTCGAAGTTTTCTTATATCATTATCCGATGAATCTGTTCTTTGATAAATTCGTCGGCCGAATATGATATTCATTTCGCAAAGGGTCGTCAGAAATCAGTAGTATAAAGGGTGGGCAAAGGTATTCTGGGCAACCCTCTATACTTTAGGAGTATGTAAATAGCGCTATCTGAGATATAATTATTATAGACTGGGCAAAAGTTTAGTCCCTTATTTTTTATAATAATAGCTTTTTATAATTTTTTGTTTCGATAGTTTTGTATAGGTTATTTATAAGTAAAATATATTGCTATTTACATTTTTAACCTGGCGCATAAAAATTGTTACGTCCTGTAGGTATTAGGTATTTAGTCAGTTTTAAATTATTAAATTCTCACGAGTACTTGTTATTAAGTACAAGTTTGGTAAAAATGGAACATCGAAAATGTTTGAAACTGGTTATTCTCAACAATTTCCTTTGTTTCAAAATGTGCTTTAATTAAACACCATAAAGTTCATAACACTATCAGAATATCTAAAGTGACCCAGGCCCAAATTTTCTTGGTCAACGAGGTCTGTCAAGATTATAAGGATTAATGTTCAAGTAGGGATGTTTGTCTTGCCCCGTCCGGCTGTTCGGACATTCGGACAGTCGAAGGGTTACCGTTGGTTTACACGATAACAGTAACTCGCACTTAGAATTGTCTTCAAATCTTACTGGCATGTGATGTGCAATACTTTTTTTCTTCTTTGACTTCTGTCTGACATTTGAACAGTCAAAGGGTTACCGTTGGTTTACACTATGATAGTAACTCGCCCTTATAATTGTCACTTATTTTTTTTTTCTAATTTATTTGCATGTGTAACTGTATTCAGGTTTGATATTAGTTTCCCTAGTATTCTAATAGGTGGCTCATCGGTATTGAAAAACCGATAAATGATCTTAATGACCCCGGTCGTTTTGACCCCGGTAGGGTATGGCTCTGTGGCTGAACGGTGAAGCATGACGTCTGATAGAGGGAAATGGAAGAAGAACACATGTTGTGTCAACCCCACATAATGGGATAAGGGTAAGAAGAAGAGTATTTAGCTCTATAAATAAAATAAACTAAATATAAATAAACCAGCCAGAAACCAATTAATTAAAGTCCCAATGAAAATCACTACCTTTTTTCTTGAGTTTATGGTTTGAACCATCAACTTACTTACCTTTTATTTACTCGCATCAGTCTATCTAAAACGACAAAACAAGCAACTTTAAAAGCACTTCAAATTCAATCAAATGATTCTATGCCTCGGGCGCCATCCCCGTTTCATGCTATTTCAATTTACTGGCGCCAGTCACTATTCTCGTTTAAACTGGCTGTAACAAGTTTCCTTTATGACCCGACAGGTCTTTTCATGAGGAAATGCGGCCTGATTTACACGAGGGTGTCTCTGGAGAGAGTCATCAGGGCGATACTTTTGGTTGGTATCTGTATCACGAACTTCTATCATAGCTGTTTATTTGGTAAGTTAGTGGTCTATTGTGTAGATAAAATGAATGTACTTATTGTTTGTTTATAATATTTTTATACATTTGAATATCATTATTGTTGCTAGTGTGAGGGTGAATTTTATTTTTCATGTAACACTTACCATAGTCAATTATAACAAAGTAAATTGTTCCTAAAATGATAATTTCATGTGTTTATGATAATGTCGCGGGCAAAAGATGGATCGGATTGGCACAGGATCGTGGCGGATGGCACAAACTGAGGGAGGCCTATACCCAGCAGTGGGTGAAGTCGGGCTGCGGATGATGATGATGATGATGATAATTATGTATTCCTTTCTTAGTTCTTATCAAAATTCAATATTCAAAGATTTTAAAAGAAAGATAACTAATATGCTCATAAACTATTACAAACTCTAACTATTCTATTTTCATAAAAAAATATAATCTTAGTTTTTTTACAATAATTACAATCAATTTGATGTTATAATTCCATTTGTCATGCTTTTTGGTCAACAAAAGACAAACTATTTAGTAAAAAAGTGAAAAAGTGCTTCTTAGTTCGTGACAAGTAAAATCATTCTATGAATCCTGATTTATTGTCACACAAAATAAATAGCATTTACTCGTTTAGCGCCTATTTCTCAGTGATAAGAATAGTAAGAGGGTTCAGAACCACCTGTCAGATGTTAAAAAAAAACGTCAGAAATTCACGGTCCCTCAGAATATGTGCCTACGTGTCTCTGCAGAAGCGTAAAGCGATTTATCATCATATATCATAGGTCGTGCCGAGCATTATGAATGGGAATCTGTATACGCTGGTTTTTTGGAGACGAATGGTTTTTATCAGTATTTTTAAGTAGGTAATATTGGAAATGATATTTATATTTACTGTAACATAAATAAAGTACCATTTACATGATGCCATTTGTCTTGACATAAATTCAATTAAATTGAAACAATGTTTAGAACATGCAAGTCAAGACAACAGACAATTTTATTGTATGCAACATGTAATGCATTATCGATGTCGTTTTTTAGACAAATAGATAAGGTTTCATTTATTATCTTATCTTAAACAAAATACTTAAACTCTAATGTCTCAAAAACCAAACCTGATTTAGTTTTCTCAAAGCAAAAATAGCATCAAACGCGGCGTCTTTATGCACTCTCCAATACATTTTACAAAGTTACAACTCACCGCAATCTTTATTAACAAGAAGTCCTCATAAATTTAAAGCAAATCCAACTCAATACTGTACAAAATAAAATGCATTTCCGCACTCCATAGATTATTTATATCGCGCAACCAAATAGTTCGCTGGATCGAGAGCGACGAATATTTTGTGGAAGGAGATATTGTATGTACTGTGTAGCACTGTTTTCTTGCAAATGAATTGTAAACATATTTTTATATGGCTTATAAAACTTAGCAATCAAGTTACCATCATTTAATGAATTAATGAATATACTTTATTGCACACTTTCAAAAAGGAACTTTTGACTATCATCATTCATTTCATTTAAAAAGAAGAAAACGAAGATTTAAAAAAAGAATTGGAAAGAATCTTCGTTCGAAGATTAAAAATAGAATTTGCCATTCAAGATTTGATATTGATTCAGAATTTGAATGGTGAATTCTTTATTTAAATCTTCGTTCGCCATTTTATTTCTAGCAAACACATACATTCGATAACGCCAGAAACTGATGTCCAAGTAACTATAGGTAGTGCACGGGAATTTTGTTTTTGCGCCATTTGCTTGGCAGTAGCGAGCAGATATTGTTTTATTCATTGTCCTGTTCCCGGGTTAAGCTGTGTACACACTGACGGGTAAAGGCAGTATTTCTGTATGAATTTTAATATTATTTATTGATATTGGGTTAGATAGGTTTTAGTTGGTTCAGTTTTGTAAAGCGTCTATGTTGACTTAAATGTATAACCGCAAGAGGATAGCAATCCCTAGACTTTTTGGTTAGGAACTTGTAAGCGTTGGCCGAAAATAAGCCTCTTTAAAGCGTATGTCTTAAAGGCTATAAAACTCTTCATTCTTTAATTTATTAGTTAATTCTATTTCATTTTAACGACTTTTATTTTACTTTTTGTAAAAAGTCTGTTTCAGACATACATTTTAGAAACTTTTTTTTACCATTTTGACGTCATCCATTAAGTTGAGGTAAATTGAATTTAAGTCTTGTTACAATCAAAGAAACTACATTTAAACTTGATTCTTTTACTGAATCACTTCAATTTTTCATTTATTTTCCTCAATCTGAATGTCCCTTGTCTACCTGTGACGTTGTCTTTTGTTGTGTAACTGGCACTCAAAACAGGCGTAACACACGACTTTCCGACTTGGCACGCGTGAGGCCCGGGCTTAAAGTTATGTGAAGAGAACGTTCCAAATATCGATTTGTATGTACAGTTCGTAAAACTTGACGTAAATAAATTTTTAAAAATACAACCTTAATTTTCGAAGCTTTTATCATGATTTTTTTAATACCTACATAACATACAGTATGTTATTATGGAAATTAAGATACGTACCTACCTTGGTAATCGAAATTTTGATCAAGATCATAATCATCATCATACATCTACATGAGATGGTCAAGATAAAATTTTAAAATTGTAATGAAAAATGCAAAATAACCATAAAAAATCTAATGTCGTGGGGAACCTGTTTGCTTTCATCTTAATATGCAGATTTTTTTCAAATTATACTTTTTGAAGTTACCAGAGACGTGAATAAGGTGAAAGAGACAGATCAAAAAAACAATAGCTAAGGCGAGCATTCACGACCATTGACGAGCATTGACTATAACATACTCAGAGCAATCATCTTCCTTCAGATCCTCATTGATAACATATGACATTATGACCTCAAATCTGCAAGACGTGGCTCGCAGGCAAAAGTGTTGCTTTGCTGTGAAAGCAGACATCCCCTTCGTCAAATCCTATGACTGGTCTAACAAGAAACGGTAACTACGAATTTTTCTCACTTTACTAAGTGATAAAACCTCCACAAATCCGGGTTTTTTTTTTATTATTTATTTATTCACGTAAAATAGAATACATGTTCCAGCTTAATTAAGTATCTAAAAACCTTAATAGGTTTGTCTAGACACTCACATTCGTCATAAATACTTTAAACTAAATAATAAATTAATAATAATTTAATTTAAACCATTCTGTTGCCAACTGTACTTCAATATTTCATTTCCTAGATTTATTAGCACGCGATCGTAAAAGTTGAGCTCTCAAGCACTTTTGTTTTTTTTAAGTCGAGAGCAAAATGTATTGTTTAAAATACAATTGTGCAATGAGAGTATTGGTTTCAAGCGATGTTCGGCTTCCAATTTGCAAAGTCTATGGTATTAAAAAGTACAAAATAATACAGCAATGTTGAATAAATATGTAATGTTTTGTACTGGTGACATATAATTCAACTTTTAATAGGACAAACAACCTCTCATTTAACTTATTAGTAGGCAGCTGTCGTTTCCTAGTGAAAATTTAATTTCCGTATTAACGCGGTGTTCCCGAGGTACTGCGTTGTATTTACGTTACGTTACGTTACGTATTTACGTTTTTTACTTTATTAACTTTTAATCCAGGGAGGCTAAAAAGGCCGTTTCGAGCATATCTGCTGGCAATTTATAAAGTGCATTAATTTCATGAATTGTTTAGCATTTTCACCAAAATTCGTTTCTATGCAATACTAGCATATTGTATAGAAACGAAACCTAGTTAACGGTCCAAATATTGAAAAGCTACTTAAATATTTAGAGGCGTCTTAACCATTAATTGTGTCTTTAATTGTCTGTATAGACAAACGTCAAATAATTTCACAGATATTTATTACAGAATTCAAGCGTAAGAGGTCAAATTCACTTACAAAAATTCAGCAACTCAATTTCCAGAATGTTTGAAAGTTTATTAAAATATTTTTATTCGTTCTAAGCATTTCATTACAACTTGAACTGTGAGTGTAATAAGGCAGAATTTTGCCGTTTTTTCTTATTTCTCCCAAAACTTGTTAGATCGTAATGATTACCTTTGTTTTCAAGTACAAAGTTACTTTGGATGAAAGTATAAATTGATTACGGCTCAACATGTTTATGTTGCTTTATTATGGCTTTGTACATTTGAGTTAACTACTTAATTACCTACTTGTTTTTTGTTTTATTTCATTTTTTTTTTTACACTGCGTAACATTAACAATTAACGATTACCATTAACGTGACACGATACTAGTTTTTCAAGATAGGATTGTTGTGTCAGTAATCTGACAAGCTTGACAAGTACTTATATTAAAAATTAAGCTGGCAAGTGACATTAACAACTGAGCGCTTCCGTGCTACAGAGGGCACGTTAAATTGTCGGTCCCGGGTTTTAAAGTCGTTAAGCCATGACGGAGGCCTTTAGGCGGCCTAAAAACTCCGTCACTAGAGTTGGCCACTTGCTCATACGAACGAACGAACCGGCTACAGCACTTAACTCATACAAATTTTATAGTAAATCTTATACAACTGGATATCTTATTGCTTCCGGACAAACTAAGCTAAGATTGAATTGAGTGATTTATTTGTTCCGAGCGCATTCAGCCAGATTATTGCATTGCGAGCAAGCATGCCGATGCCGTGGGTACCTATCAAAGAGAAATAGGTATAGGTCGCGCCACGTAAAAGGAACGCCTAGGGGAAAAGCTGCGCAGTAGGCGATATTAAGGAATCTTAGGATTGGTGGAGGGGTCACGCGGCGCACTTCACACCATTGATTTAGTGCGTGCTATTGGTTCGTGAGCGAGTGACCTATTTGCAAATATACCCCTCCCGTTCCCCTCATCGTTCTTTTTAGAGTTCTCATCGTTCTTTTTATGAGGTTTATTTGATTCACAAGAGGCCTTAGTAAAGTGACCTTAAGCTTAGAGCATTTTATAAGCTTTAAAACGTAAAAATATATCGTGCGTAATATAAATTTGCAAAAATATACGTTTCCTCTCTGTATTCTCTTAACATCCACCAATATCTTACCAACCACTAATCACCATTAAATACCATAATAAGCTGACCTAAGATAACCCTTATCACCAGGTAATAAAGTTCAGAACAGCATTTACCCATAATTAATTATGCTGATACCACTGCTGAGGAAATTTGAGCCTTATCTTCGAGACGTAGACTTAAGATTTGTAGGTTTAAGGACATCACTAATGGTGCCATAGTGGGTCATTCATTAGGTGAATTTGGACAAAAGTTGTGGAAAAGCTCGTTAGGTGACCTTTGCTGGTAAAAACAAACTGAAGGCTTCGAGAAAAGCTTAGGAGTAATTAAAGACCATCTTTTTAGGTAAGTTAATGGTAACTACATTTTGGTACGCTACCAGACAAAGATTAAAGATTAGTATTGACTTAAGAATATTATCTATACTAATATTATAAAGAGTAGTAGTTAAAGAGTACTTAGTGTTTGTTTGTTTGACTCCAAAACTGGAGAGATACTCCAAAACTTCTTCTTTCGCCGATGTATAGAATAGACTCATAGTCATAGTCAGAATGTTTTAGGCTATATTTTATTCCGTTAGTTTCATTGGAAGCTGGAAAGAGGGGAGGGAGGCCTTTGCCCTGCAGTGGGACAATATGGGCTAGAAATAGAAATAGAAATAGTTAGTTTCATTAGTACACCCGAGTAACGCCGGGACGTGCTGCTAGTCTGTAATCATTACATTTAATTAAATGTTTTTTATTGACAGAACAGTTTAACAGCAATAATACTATTTTGCCTTATTTGACTATTAATTTGCTTGTCTGCCCTTTTAACATCAATATTTTTATGACATCAGTGGCGCAGTAAGTGAAAGTACACCTGCGGGTTCAATTCCCGCCTCGGTACAAATTCTTCAGATAATTGATCCGGTACAAAGTAGTTACAAGCAGAAAATAACTAAAATTCTCTTTTACCTTATAACGTAGTCATACCGTAAACATATCTACGTGCTCACACCGTGAACCGTTTATTTGTTAACTGTTGTTACGTAAGTACTCTTTGGGGAAAACGTAGTCGAAATTTCACGTTACATAGGAATTGAGAATAGGGGAATCTAAATAGAACACGTATTTGGTACAATTTGCTTTTCATGTTATTTGGTTTAACATTGTATCAATAATAAGCATTTAATTAAATGAATAATAAAAAAACCTTCGAATTATTTATCTCCATTTAAGCTATCTATCATCATCATCATCATCCACAGCCCATAGGCCACTGCTGGGTATAGGCCTCCCTTCGCAAACGCCACAATACTCGGTCCCGTGCCATGCCAAGCCATGCCAAGCTATCTATACCTAGTAATAAATCTGTGTTGGTCAAGTGGTACATCAACTTCAATACAATCGGATTGGTACATCGACTTTCGTTCTGAAGGTATTGCGATTGTGCGTCAAGATTTGCTTACCTTGTCTATAATTTATGGTGAACTTTATGTGACACATAGCGCTATTTGACAGTCGTGAAACGTAACGTTAGTGTGATATTTTATAAAATAATAAAATCTGGCTAAATTCCGTGTAAAAGATTTATCGTGAATGAGTCCACGAGAACGTTTCACTCCCGCAATAATTTCAACCATAAATAACCAACTTAACCGATTCCGTAACCACGCGCGAATAACCATGTGAGCACAGTATTTATAACAAACAGTAGTTATACTTTTATTTTTAGCACCGTGCAATGTATTTTCCATTACAGAAAAAATCCATCAAAAGGCCAATCCATCTTAAAAAAATCCCAGGCACAACCCATTTGGTGTAGACAAAAATTTCCTCCTGACGCTGTATAAATCATGAAGAATGCAGTAAATAGTTCCGGAATACTGGGTTTAAAAGTAGTCTTTGGCTTAAATCAGTATAATAAGAAAGAAAGAAAGAAGAAAGAAAAATCATTTATTTGACACACAGGCAACAACAAAAAAAAAGCTAAAAAAAAGCAAAAAATAAGCTATAACTAGTTACCAAATTTCATTCAAATATGTTTAATAGTTTGAGCGTGCAAACGTAACAAGAATTCACACTTTACACACTAAATTTCACCACAGATTTTAGCTTTATAACAATTATTTTTCTTCAAAGTACAATAACCTAGTAAACAAAAAATCGGGTCCTTCAAAAGTGTTTTTACTGCTACTACCGTACCTTACTTTATAGGTCAAAGAAATTCGGGTCGCGAACCAAACTGTAGACAAAACGGCATATTTTATTAAGTGTCAGCTCTCAGAAATGGGGTTAATGAACCCACTTCTATTGTGAGAGGACAATGATCGGAGAGCCGAAATGTGAGTTCCTTACAAAGATGCTAGTAACATACTTTTTCTACATAACTGGGCGAGAGCCGAAATGTGAGTTCCTTACAAAGATGCTAGTAATACTAGTATACTTTATCTACATAACTGGGCTTATGTTTGCTTTTATGTAACTCTGTGTAAGTCCAGCGTGCCTTTAATACCGCTTCCGTAGGCGAGTGACTCCGTTCTCTTATTATCGGGAAATGTAGACGGTAAGGCGATGATCATAAGAATTAAATTTTCTTGTCAACATCTCTCGTAGTATCGTCGCGCTGAAATCACCCACTTTCATAGGCAGTGTATAGTGTGTAGGTGTGTATTGCGATAAATACCTGTAAATATATGTTTCATCAAGTGTATAAAAATACGTAGCACGACGATTATATTACCGCAATTTTTATGATCAAGTAAGCGATCCTTATGTACTAATATATTTTAGTACATAGTACATGAATATAGCTGAAGTTTTTTATAGTCTATCTTCTATTCCTCAGTCATCACGACTTTTGTGTTTCATTGGAAATTGTATAATCAGTTTTTTTTGGAAACAATAATACTGTTTTTTAATTCGAAACTACAACTTTTAGGCTCATATTCAGACTTCACTCAAACTTGAGTCTACGTTTAAGCATAAATTTTTGACAGTTCTCTATGAAAACTGAGTTATGAATCACCGCTTGAGACACGATTTACGCTTGAGCATAGTCTCTGAATACGGGCCTCAGATTGAAAACTTAGCTAACCCACTAGGCTAGTACCGACCAATCCCTTATTCCCATCAATGGGTTAAATCAGGCTTAGGACGCTGATAAAACACATTTTATATAATCCAGCGTAAGCTGTGTAAAGTTTGGGCGTACGCAATTTTAGGTCATGAATTTTTTAGCTGATTTTACTAACTTTGGCGTGAAATATTTTCTTTTACATATTTGCTTAGTAAATTGCACACTTTTTACTCCCACCTGTGATGCTGACAAAACAAAGTTGGATATTGAAATTATTTTGAATTTCGAAGGGTTGAAAGTCATGTCAGAATAAGGGTACAGTATAATCAAGGGATACTAACTCGTATGTATCTTTATAAATCTCGATCATGATATAATAAAAACAAAAGTTAGATTACAAAAAATCTGTTAACTATTTTAATGACGACTTCTATGGCGCAGTGAGCGGAGGAGATTTCATAACCATGATGCTCAATTGTTTAAAGTTTTAGTTAGTTACCTTGTGTAAAGTTATCTGGGCTACTGGGCTGGCATATTACTTGAACATGGTACATTTTAACATGTAGAGACATCAAAAGTGATTTTACATCCCAACTTATTTCTTGTAACAGCTGTTTTTATAGTCGCATAGTTCAGTTTCCGCTGGTGATAACTACGCAATGAATACTTTACCAGTGTTAGATGATCCGCGAAAATTGACAAGACATATCGTTTTGTTTCAGAAGCCAGGTGTAGCCTTGAGTCGTAAACCTGAAACAGCCTACGGTATGAAAAGTTTTACAGCCAGGTGGTAAATTTTCTGTGTAATTTATTTGTGATGTTTTGGAATTGATCGCGAGTCTCATAAAGGAAGTCGATCAGGGGTTAATACAAAAAGAAACTCATCATCATCATCAAAATAAACATTTGTCCCGTTTCGAGAATTGAACCCGCAATCTCCTGCGTGTCAGGCGGACGTTTTTTTTTTTTTTTTATTTATTTAAATATACATAAATCGCTTAAATAACATTTTACGGACATCTAAAAAACCGCATTCGGTTTGTCTTAGACGCTACCACTAAGCTATCCCTCATTACAAAATCAAAGCTTATTCAATATACGTAGCACAACAGTAACAACAAAGTAGATAAAGCGAAAAACACTGCGAGCTCACAACACATTCCAATGTTCCTTATCTGCGATGACCTTCATTCGTAAGGATACAGGGTGTAACAGACTGACCGCGCAGATTGATATTTACGTGAAGAAATGTGGTGTGATGCTTATTGCTTTGCTTGGTTATTAATAGAAATAATTTAGTTAAGTGAGTGTTTAGTTTAAGTTTAAGTGAAATACATAATATTACATACATAGTATCTATTGTGTAATTTATATACACTATATACTAATTATTTAAATAGTAATTTGTGATACTGAATAGATATTATTATTACTATAAATATATAAATTATATACTTTTATACTTAGCATTAAATTACACTGAAAAGAAGTATTTTTTTAAACTATTAGATATGTTTTTAATATTTATGTTATCTATCAATGATGGAGGCATCTTATTCTTCAGTCTAGGAATGATATAATTAGTTGTCCTTTCTCCATAAAAGTTGTTTGCTGAAATTATTTTAAGCTTTTTTTGTTTAATTTGTCTCGTGACTATCTTATGTGTTTTGTAATTAACGTGTTTGAAGAAATTCTCTTTAAGCAATTGCATTTTAACCCTTTCGTGTATGGGTAATATTTTATAATGTTTCAGTAATCCATCAGAATCATCTCCGTATTTTTTACGAATTTTTTTAGGTACTATTGCTTCAACTAGACGTATTTGTAGTTTAAGAATCCTGTCCAAGTATGTACTAAAAGTGCGACCATAACTACTCAGCCCGTACTGGATTATGCTTTCTGCAAGAGACTTATACATGGTTAATAGTATAGAAGATGGTATTTTATACTTCAGTATGTAGAATTTTGCTAGAATAGCTCTTAACTTGTCACATACTCGGTCCACATGGAAACGCCAGTTGAAACGATTATCTAGTATCACACCAAGATATATCTGATGGGTTACTTGTTCAATAGGTTCACAGGCACATGCTATTCCCTTATTATGAAGGCAACTATGATTATGTGAAATTATTTTTATATCAGTATTTGTGTCTCTTTTATTTTGTGAGGAACAAATATGTAATAGTTTTGTTTTTTGAGCGTTTAATACTAGGCCCGCATCGTGGGACCATTCCACAATACGAGAGAAGTCATTTTGAATATTCCTTAGGGCAGTCGTTAAGTCTCTGTCCTCAGCAATCAGACAGGTATCATCGGCATATTGATATATAGTACAGTTTTGTACGACTCTGTTTACGTCATTTACATATGCAGGGTAATGCAGAGGCCCAAGAACTGATCCTTGAGCGGTGCCCTCTGTAACAGAAAACCTGTCACTGAGTTCTTCACCGACCTTGACTCTGTACGATCGATTTTGAAGATAATCAGCGCACCAACTTAGCAGTGGACCTCGAATACCACTTTTTTCAAGTTTATCGATGAGTGTGTCATGTCTTAAGGTGTCAAAAGCTTTACTGTAATCAATAAAAATCATAACAATGTGATTTCCTTTGTTAAGACTTTCATTAACGTGATCAGTAAGATGCGATAGTAGTTGGGTGGTACTTTTGTTGGGCTGAAAGCCATATTGTTGTTCAAATAGTATGTTATGTTTTTTATAAAAAGTATGGATTTGATTACTGATATGTTTTTCAAATATTTTGTCAATTATTGGGAGAATAGTGATCGGTCGGTAATTGATATAATCGTTTTTGGGTCCTTTTTTGTGGATGGGTCTCACAATACCGGTTTTTAGTTCATCTGGAAAAGTACCTTGTCTAATGCTTGTTTCAATAAGTTTCGTAATGGCTAGTGTTATTTTTTGAGATAAGTGCTTTATATCAATAGGTCGTAGTTTGTCTATACCAGGTGCTTTGTTAGTTTTTAAGTTTTTGATAATTTTGAAAATGTCTTTTGGGTTAGGTTTTTGAACATATATATAGATGCACGTTCACCCACTGCACCACACAGGTAGTTTAATCCTTCTGATTTCCGAAAATACATATAGTTTTTTTCAAAATGCATTCCTAATTTTACTAAAGACTCTATTTAACAAAACACAGTCGCTACGAAAATAGTTCACTATTAAAAGTTAAAAACCAAACAACACGCGAAGATTGGACGGATAGCGTTTTGTTGTGGATAAAATGACATATTTATTTTTACAGCAACAAATATATGATTCTTTTATGGAAAACTACACGCGACATTATTGTTTCGTTTCTATTCAAATGTTTTGAATTCAAATACGTAGTGTTCATTATTTTTATGATAATAATTTTTATGAGTTTTTCAAAGAGTTTTTAGACTTATAAAAGTACTTGCACATTCAAAGTCGCAAAAATGTTAGCACGAATCCTTTGACAACTTCACAAATGCTCAGAATGCTCACGAATGCTTTGGCATTAAATTCTATGAGCATATCCGGGTGCTTGCGTCTGTTGTAAAATGTTTTGTGAATTGTATTGCATCACTTAACTTGGATGGAAGCTTTGTATTCTAATACTGGAGAACTTATTTTTGAAAGTAGACACAGGCTTTGATCGCGTTATTTACTTACTTCCGGTTCACACATGTCTCCGTTTTACTGTTCCGTTTTATCGTGTATGATTTAAGCTATTGCATAGCTTCTTTCGCGGGCCTTGAGCGTGGAGACTGAATCCAGAAATTCCGTAACTAAATAACCTAACGCTTGTCACTTTAGTTCAGCACTCGCCTCTAGGTGGCATGCAATAGCTTTACCGCGGAAGTCTCGGAGTGCCACACGTCTTTTTTTTTCGTCGATGGCGTATGTAGTTGTATGAGAGACTTCACACTATTCTGTATACAGTAAAAAATAATATAATGTATTAAAAAACGTACACGATATAACGGAAACATGTGTGAACCGGCGGTTACTTATCGTACGACTTATCGTACGACGACGTTTTGGCTATGTCACTATAGCCATAGTAGCAGGCAGACAATAGTCTGGCCACGACCATGACTATTGTAACACTACAATAGTGCTACAATATCCATATAATATAACAACACTTTAGATCATGATAAATAAATTATCTCAATACCTACTATGAGGGGTGGTGGGTATTTGTGTATGTAGGTCATCCAAACTTTGAGGTCCAATTTTCTGTCAAAATAACAGTAATATTCTGAAAACTACAAAATAAATTTCCAAAGCACATATATTATGTACTAACAGTCATCTGGTTACCATGACACAAGCATTTAGTTGCTTAGCTTGGGACTAGATGACGCTGTGTGGAATGTCCAAGGATATTTTATATATTTTTATTTATTATATATCCCGGATGAATCCAGCAAAATTTAACTTCCTGCATTCAAATATGTACTAAAATTTTCATTTCGCAATATATCTTTACTGGTTCACAGAGAATCAGAATAAAAGTGATTGGACAGACGAAACGTTTTTCATAAATCGAAGATTCAAAAACAACATAAATCCAGAAAGTGCAATGGCTAGAGCTGTCTCAATTTTATTACACGTGGTATCTATACCTCATAGCGACTCCATGGTTGGCAAAATGCCATCTCAATGGTTATTCCGGGCGTTGACCTTATTACAATCAGTCGGTGAAAACAATACGTTTTGTGTTTGTATATTCTGAAACTAATTTCTATTTTTGGGTTTTTATTGAGTATCTTTGGTGGAAAGAAAAACGTAGAGGTGTATTTTTGTCATTGTTATTGTTTTTGTCATTGTTATTATTTTGTCATCTGGTTACCATAACACTCGCATTTAATTGCTTTGATTGGGACTAGATGACGCTGTGTAGAATGTCCATGGTTGTTTGTTATTAGTTTTATCTGTTCAGTATTTTTGCGTGGAAAAGTTTTTTTTTTCATTATTTTATTAAACACCATCAAATATACATTTCCGAAACAACTAAGTTAAATTATTGTGTTTATAACAGAACAGAATATACCTACCCAAGCTATAGTGAATCAAAAGGAATCTTGTTTCAATAAGAGTAGATAGTTCTTTTCCCATCAAACTGCGTGTCTCAGAACTATAAGAACTCAGGAAACGATTAGTCGGAAATAAGTGGGTAAAAACAAAAGAACTGTTAGTTAGTTATACGAGTAGTTATTCGATAGATAAGGAAATTTATTAGGAAACGTGTCGGCTAACTCTCTCATATAATTATAGTCTAATATGACTATAATAAGACTCTAATATGACTATAAATTAATGCTTGTGTTATGGTTACCTGATGAACGATACAATACATAATATACTTTTTTGAAAAAAAACTTTTAAAATACTTACAGAAACAGAATACCCAGACACGGAACAAATATCTGCAGAACATACAAACATTTGTCCCGTAGCGGGGATCAAACCCGCAACCTTCGCATCTAAGGCGGGCCTGAGCCACAGATATCGTCAAAATATGACATTGCTCTTTTTTCTATGAAAAAAAAAGACGTGTGGCACTCGGGGACTGCCGCGGTAAAGCTATTGCACGCCACCTAGAGGCGAGTTGCTGAACTAAAGTGACAAGCGTTAGGTTTTTTCGTTACGGAATTTCTGGATTCGGTCTCCACGCTCAAGGCCCGCGATAGAAGCTATGCAATAGCTTAATATAAGGTCAACTTCTAAACCTAGACTTGTTTGAAAAACATCTTCTTTCCAAGCAATATTTCTAAGTTATGGGAGGCAAGGGACTGTTGTGATTACTACTTTATTTGATTACGATCTTGGGCCGAATATATCCGAAACTAACCGAGATCAGCCGAACTTATCCGAATAACCTTTATTTGGGTACAGCAATGAAATACGAGTATGATAAACATTTTATCGAAATACAAATAGACCCAATCGTGTAGGGGTACCTTAATCAAAATTAAAAAAACAATTTTTTACTTTTTCTTTGAGATTAGATACAATGACGACCTCTGTAGTGTAGTGGGTGTGGTGTAAAGCCTACCTGAGACGCAGAGGTTTTGTGTTCGAGTCCCGCAAAATAAATCGCTTCTATCAACGCAGGTTCGAATCCTGCCAGAACCGTAACTTTTAGTTTATTTTATTTAAATTTAAATAAAAAAATCATGATGCTGTAAACTTGTTCACTAGAACACTTAAACCAGTTAATTTATCACTAAATTAAGTCTTTTGAAAACTTTTGAGATTCCGAGTATTCTTAAAAAAGAATTGTAACAAAAAACAAAGAATTTCAAGAGAACATTTATCTTGAGTTGAGATTTACAACAGTTTTTTAAAGTAGCTTTCGGAACTGCAAGTGCATTTAAGAGAAAAAATGTGAAAAGAATCCAGAGGACTTTTTATTTAAACATGCAATTTGACTTGCAATTATTTATTATTAAACTTATTTGTTTAAATTTCAATTAAATTTAACAGATAGACTGAGTTTATTTTAATCAAAATGCATTTTTATGACATAATTATTTGGGGTGTAAAAAGTTTGAAGTTTATAAAAAGTATTAATAATAATAATAAAATAATAATAGTATTAAGCCTTATAAGTACGTTCAGTTGTTGATGCTAGTATTTAAGTCATTCTACCATCTGGCGGCTTAAATACTACAACACCTGAATTAACTCCTAGATCTCTGTAAATCCTAGATCATACTGTAATCATACGTAACATAGGCATCCATAGCTACGTAGCAATGTGCTACGCCGTAGCATCGTAGAGCTTCGTAGAGGCCCTGTCAAACGGAGCGTAGCATGTTTGGCGAGTTGACATGCGTCAGTACGGCATGAGTTATAGGCACGTTGTTGGAAGTAAGCTCGTAGTACAAAGTTTCCTTACATAAAATTTAGTTCTTATATTTTATTTGTATTAAACCTCACTTATACCACAGATAAAATAATACTATGTACAGATACACCATGTATGGATCGGAGTGTTGGGCAATGAAGAAGACTGATGAAAGGAGAGTGCATGCTACTGAGATGCGTATGTTAAGATGGATGTGTGGAGTGACGCGAATGGATAAAATAAGGAATGAGTATGTAAGGGGAAGTTTGAAAGTGGCACCTGTGACTGAAAAGGTGAGGAGTGCCAGATTAGCATGGTAATGATGAAAGTCATATAACTAAAAAAGTTATGAGCATGAGTGTGGATGGATATACAAGTAGAGGAAGGCCGAGGAAGAAGTGGATGGATTGTGTGAAAGAGGATATGAATGTGAGAGGAGTGAATACGGAATTGACGAATGATAGAGATGAATGGAAGAAGAAAATATGTTGTGCCGACCCCACCTAGTGTGGGACAAGGGCAGGGGAATGATGATGTACAGATACACCATCTAGAACATCAATTTCACTCCGGTTTTTCTTCGGGCTATTTTTTTGTGTTTGATTTTGCGGCGCCCCTAGCAGTGTTTAGGTCTTGCCTGCAATCAAAAATATTAGCACTAGATGTAGTTACTTATTTTTGATTGCAGGCAAGACCTAAACACTGCTAGGGGCGCCGCAAAATCAAACACAAAAAATTAGCCCGAAGAAAAACCGGATTGAAATTGATGTTCTAGATGGTGTATCTGTACATAGTATTATTTTATCTGTGCTTATACTTTCTAGCTATCTACAGTATCACAGAAAGCTCTATTATGTAAAAGGGCCTTTCTATTTATTGTTCCTTAATAATAGGTTTCAAACACTGGCTAAGTGAAACTTCCGCTTTATAAGAAAGGTGAATATTTTCTTTGTTACAAGCTGTTTTGTATGCTAATGGGAGAATGCGAGTTTTGTGGGAGCATGTGAGTGTTTTGTTTAAAATAAGTTTTGTTTTTGAAAACGTAAATTTCGTGTTTGTTATTATGATGTTCAAATAGTACCATTACAAACTTAATTATGAAAAACCTAAAACGAGACAAAAATTTAAGATTTTTTTATATAATACTAGCACGTCCTGATTTTGCATAGTATGAAACTAACGGAATAAAAATAGCCTATAACCGTCCCGACAGTTCAACTAATTCCGTCTAATTATAAATAAATAAATAATAATAATAAATATCCTTGGACATTCCACACAGCGTCATCTAGTCCCAAGCTAAGCAACTTAATGCTTGTGTTATGGTAACCGGATGACTGATATAATACTTAGATACATTTTTTTTTTGTAAATACATAAATATTATAGATAGAAAACACCCAGACACGAAACAAATATCTGCAGAACATGCAAACATTTGTCCCGTAGCGAGGATCGAACCCGCAACCTCCGCATCTCAGCCGGGCGTTAACACAACTGCGCCACAGAGGTCGTCATCAATTCAAAAATTATTTCACCGATGTGTTCGGTTCATAATTTTTTAATTAGGCTAAGAAGTTTTGGAGATTACCTCCGTCAAACAATTAAACAAACAAACCAACATTACCTATTTATAATATTTCATATCATAAAGTGACGTTAATAAAGAAAAGATATAAGTTTTTATCTAGATAACTTCTAACTTCAAAGAAAACATCGCTCTGTAAATAAGCGTAGGTTGCCTGACGATGTATAAATCATCCAGAATAGAAAGAGCCTAAGTTCATGTAAAAAATTCAGTACGCTTTGTTACGGTAGGCTCTGACTTGGCCTTTTTCCAGAGTGGTACAGACACGAACAAAAGTCGATTAGCTTGTGTCATATTTTCTTGCTAGGATTATTTTGGAAAATATAAAATGCTTAGTCGTAAGTATTATTTGGAACGACTTTCAGATCAATTATTCAAATTAGACAATCATCTGCAAAATGTGGGCATGTACCGAATATGTATGTGGACATACCTCTGACTAGCCCATTAGAAATCTATAAAGGATTTAAAGAATTAAGATCTGAAAGAAATGTCTACCGCTCCCTGGGATACAGCCGTGATCATGTTTTATTTCACTTTCAGATCATAAAGTACATCAAACACGGCTCAATACAAAATAGTCGGATGGTTTCCACACTAGCACAAAACCCTAGGGACTGTTCCAAATTGGAAGGGCATAGGCTCAATTCAAAGTAGATTGTAACAAATACGTAACAATAGGTAGGCGAGAAACTAGGTCAGTTTCTTGCTATATTTCCGACACTCTTGATCCATGGAGATTGATACATTTTTGCGACATTTCGGTTAAGTCCAATGTTACTTTGAGGCTACATTTGGAGCTTAAGATCGATAGACTCTATTAGGTTTTTAATCGAGTTATGCGAATCTTTTTAGCATAACTCGATTAAAAAAGTCATGAGTATTTTTGATGACTAATATAAAAGTTGTTAAGAAATGTTTAGGTATTCACTTATTAAGTTATAATCATGTTTTTATTTACAAACTCTTAACTTACACTTGTCAAAGTAGAATTAGTCTATTTATATTTCTAAAAAGCGAAGGGTTAGTCTGCTGGTGCTAAACATGTGTCTCTGTGTACCCATATTTAATAAGTATCACCAAGATATTATTTATTTTGAAAATAATGCTGCATGTATCTTATTTTTAAATTATGTGCTTTATATTAATTTCCATAACCATGACACTACCAGTAAAATATAAGTGGATTTTCATATAATGCAATATGTGGAAACTTTTAATTAGCCTTCAGTATTTTGTTATTTTTCATTACCCTTGTACTCGTATTAGCTGTAAGTTTTCCAAAAATCTTAAAAATAAAATAAAATAATATTTTAAATATCAAAACTCTAACACAAAAGCTACCGAATAAGCCCTCGATTTCCAACAGGAAAAATAATTTCGTTTTCATACAATATTCAGTCTTTACACACCCTTACCTCATTTATATTCAAAGAAAATAGTTTTACTAGGGCTGAATTATTTACGCAAACGTTTACACACAATGTTTTAGTTTAACGACAGCGGGGTTTTACAAGGCTATAGGAGTAGAGTAGACATACTTTCACGCGCTGTGCTATTGCCGTCGCTCGTGCGTCGCACACTACTGAATGTCCTATAAAGGTCATGCTATCATGCGAAACAAATTCGTTCATCATGCGAAAGATTGCATCCATATTTTAGAACTATTTTTACACAGGTTTTTATCGCGTTAATTACCTTAACGTCAAGATATAAATAAGGTAATCAACGCGATAAAAACCTGTGTAAAAATAGTTCTAAAATATGAATTGTGATCGCGAAAGTTTAAGATTGCATCCAACCATTTTTGAATTTTTATTTCATGAATTGACAGTTTTCAGGGAAATGGAAGAAAGAAAGTTTTGCCGACCCCACTTAGTGGGATAAGAACAGGGAGATGATGATGATGAATTGACAGTTTTCATCAGGCTTTGTTTAGGAGTATTTTAAAGAGTTTTTGGTTACAAATTAGTTGCAGAAGTAGCTAAACAACCTCCACACTAACATCACCCGAGTCCCTTGCATCTCAAAACTTCTTAAAACTCGAGGATCCTTTGTCCCAAGGTTTCTAACTTTAATTAGAAATACCCCTCAAAGTGCTAGTTCTAGTAAAACGGAGACCGTTATAATACGTCAGAAAATATTATTCTCATCGTAATTCAAATTGACTCGTGAGAGTGATGATGGAATTTTGGTAGTATTTCCTTTGCACATATTGTCCCTTGAAAATTAGACCATATTCAAAAGTTCTTAACACGATGTATCCTTTTATGAACTTTGATTAATGAGTTAGGTCAATGGATGTAAAACAGGACTTAATCTTTCAAGCTATTGCATAGCTTCTATCGAGGGCCTTGAGCGTGGAGACCGAATCCTGAAATTCCGTAACGAAAAAACTTAACGCTTGGCACTTTAGTTCAGCAACTTGCCTCTAGGTGGCATGCTTTACTGCGGCAGTCCCCGAGTGCCACACGTCTTTTTTTATCTCTCTTTTGGATTAAAAGTCAAGTCATGACACACTCACTATATTCACATAATAAAACTTACGGACGCTAAAAACTAGTCACCGTCTTCTTAAAATCCAAAACCTTTACAGTGAAGACGTAATTCCTTGTTAGGACAATGGATCCAGTTAGTAGTTTTATGATTTAATCCAACGACAGTTGATTGAAGATTCAGAAATGCTGTTAAAAGATAAGAGGATTGTTAGTATGCTAACTGTTAATCTAGAATTGAGGGTGAGACAATGAAAGGGGACGTCATCTGAGATACTAAAGTACTAAACAATACAATACAATACAATACAATATTACTTTATTGCACACCAAAACAAGAAAAATAAATTGAGAGAACATACTGCTTTATTAAAAAAGTGTTACAATGGGCGACCTTATCGCTAAAAGCGATCTATTCCATGATGAGATTCTAAACTTACTTGATGAGTCATTATTTGATAAGTGCTTTGGGCACGTTTTATTATCTTCAATCAAAGCTTGACGTAGACCACAAACATGTTTTTTCACTGAATAAAAAGTGATAAAACTCTGCCTACTCCTAATGTGAAAAGAGATTCGGCAGAGAACAAGTCACATCGAATAAAGAATTAGATTATTTGAAAATCGCCAAGTTTCATCCGAAGGCAGTTCCGTGAAAACACAGCGCAAACAACATACATTTTGAACAATACTCGGACGGTTCGTTAGATCCCAACTTGGCGAAAACAACACTTCTTAGGTTTTATACACACTATCAATCTTAGGTTTGAAAATGTAGGCTGTAGAAAATCTAGATTTCTTTCTTCATGAAGATTTATTTTATACGCTACGCACAAAGGATTTTTTTACATAATAACATTCCACTAATATCAAAAAACAAACATTTGTATGAATAATAGATGTCTCTTGCTCTTTCACGCAAAAGCTTCAGACTTGGCTTAAACCGGTGCTGCAAGCGAATAAGCTAGACTATCATCAAAACCATATATCATTAGCTTGGTTATAAAATTATTGTCACTTTTGTCGACTTTTGTTATTTCAAAACAGCATCAATTTCTTGAGATCATGGCGGCTTTCCCTAAATTATCATAAATGTATATCTAATAAGATACAAGAATGTCCAACTGTCCAATTTGAATATTTTATGCTAAAAAGGTTAAATACGATAAAGCAATATGTAAATGAAATTTAAAAGCGGTGTTTATTGAATTTAACTTTGGAATCAACGAAGATTTGTCTTGAAAATTACTTAAAAAGATCACTAATGTGCTTCCGTGCTTCTAATTGCACGATGAATTGTTGGTGTTTTTAAAGTCGTTAAACCACCAGAGGTCTTTAGGCAGCCTAAACACTCCGTCAACAGAGTTGGCCACTTGCTCACGAACGGTCACACAGACTGCTGTGGCAATACTTAGGTTGATATAGATAATAGTGATTATCTCACTAACGCCCGGTTCTAATAACCAACTTACGGATGGCCGTAGAACTTTCGCCAATAGCAACGTTGTGATTGTTATATTTTTCAATGATGTAAAACTGTAAAGATATTGATAGTTTAGATGCAGCCTTAGCTGATCTTCAAAACATCTCTTCGGTAAATACTTTACCCCTTTCAAAGAGAAATGAAAGATACAATCGGTCAAGCGTACTTTCCTGAGAGCCTTACAAAGGTTTTCTGAGAGTGTAAGCTGGGTTGTGGTTCGATTTTCATGGTAGTTTTGCGGTCATTATTTAATTTGTATTGTGTTGTAAAAAGCCGTCAGTCCCGCACGTATGGACCATTGTCTTTCCTGTGGATATGGCCGGCTATGCTGAGAGGGTGGTTTAGGTGCTGGGCAAGCCTATTCCATCTCAACAATGTCACAGGCACTACAGTGTCCCGTTAAGTGTAGGCAAAGATTGCCTCCTGACGCTGTATAAATCATCTACTATAGATGCAAAGGCCTGATTGTGTTTTAGTTCATTGAAATGTACTGAGATCTTTTTGATTCCTCTTAAAGAAACGAAAGTAAAAATAATACTAAAAATATAATAAGTATTTTAAATCTAATGAATACTTACTTTTTAGGTACTTGTTTTTTAAACAATGAATGTTAAGAATTTTCTAG
This sequence comes from Xanthorhoe spadicearia, assembly GCA_947086425.1. NCBI lineage: Eukaryota > Metazoa > Arthropoda > Insecta > Lepidoptera > Geometridae > Xanthorhoe > Xanthorhoe spadicearia. The sequence goes on along the minus strand of OX352214.1, from coordinate 1,232,801 downwards.
ATAAACTTAAAAAAAAAACAAATGTTATTTTCCTGTTTTTACACAGATTACTACTTGCTACATAGTTCATCATTATAGTACTACTCTGCATTAAAATAACACCAATTTGGTGGCTTAGTGTTCTCCTGCGAGAAGTTCTATTCACACTTATAAATAAAGGCTAAAATGTCCAGTTTTCAAGTATTTTTATAATGATTCTGACCTTGAGCACGTGTGGGCGTGCTATAAACCACCATGTGTTTTACGATTTGCCCTAAAAGAATATAGGCGTGTTTTTGCAACCTTGACACGTTCGTAAAACGGAGGGTTCTACACGCTGTTTGTGGGAAGTCCTTTAGCTGACTCACAACGAGAAGGGCAACGTTTTATTGTCATATCATTTTAATCTTTATCTTTATCACTATAATACATAGTATCGCTTGAGGAATTTAAAAGGCAGGCGACCACAAGCGAACGTAAGCCGCAAGAGCACTTTTAAAAGCTCTAGAATACTATGTATTATGGTAATGTTCATAAAGTTTAGAATCACATGACACTGAAACATCGCTTCGCTTTGTTTCAATTCGGTGTGAATTGATGTTTACATATTATTGTATTTCTTACCGCGTCATGTTTTGAAAGTCGTCGAGAATCGACATGCTGAACCTGCATCAATACTTTGAACATGTATTTTCAGTATAACCATAAACACAACTTCGAAATCACACATCAAAACACGTCTGATGCCAGTCTGCCCGCAATTAGGTTAGCCGGTCTCATCCGGCTAAATTTTAGCCGATATTTGGGCCTAGCCAAATTAATTGGCTAATTGGATCACGTATGAAACCTATGGACAGGAGTGGTGATTTTTAGCTGTTATTAAATTAATTACTTTGATTTATGCTCAATTTCTATAACTTACGGATGTTCGTTGATTATCAGAATCAGAATCAGAAATATTTTATTGCAGAACTGTTGTACAAGGGTAGGTTTTACATTATAGGTACAAGCTTACACAGTTAAGGACGTCACACACAGCAGCTATAATATATATTACGGTATATTACATCCCGGGATATATAGCTGTATATTATCGTAAGCTATCACACACACAACAGATACATAGATATATAGATATATATACAGATATATAGATATCCATTTCGGATGTGCAACGTTACATCGCGATAACAACTTTGTTATTACAACAGAAAATGTATGAAACTTTTTGACAGATAACAACGTTGTTATAACGCAAGTCCAACGGCCATCCGTAAGTTGGTTATAGGAACCGGCCGTATCACACTAAAAAGTGTTTTTGGATTTATAAAATTCAAAGAAAATTTTGCAATTGTATTTGTAGTACTTATTTAAAGTCAAGCTTATTCCATCTCAACAATGTCCCCAGGCACTACAGTCTCCCGTTAATTGTAGGCAAAGATTGCCTCCTGACGCTGTATTTATCATCTAGTATAGATAAGGCCTGAGTTTTTAAAAAGCAGAAATTAGCTTTATAAGTTAAATAATGACCCCACTAAAACAGATTTGCGGCAAATATAACCTCAAAAACATTACACACGAAACTTACAAAACCGAAATGGTCCATTTTCACATGGCACTTAGCTTGAAAACGTGCTAATAGCTCAAAATCGCTGTTAAAATTTCAAGAACAGTCGAGATAAAGTAAATACTAAAGCGTTGTTCTAATTAAGTTCAAAACTCACCCTAAGGGTTGTAAAACGTGGTAGATGGAGCCTAGCTTTCGCTATCTGTCACTAGAAGTCGCTGGTAGTGTAAAATCGACTCTGGAGGATAGGATTTAAGATGAAAAACAGTCAACATTTGAAAATTGTTTGTTCAGGTGTTACCATATTTGTTTCATATCTGCGTCATAGCTTTTTTCTAGAAAGAGTAGCGCAAATATAGTTTTTTGTTGGCCATCGAGTTTAACTTCGCTACTTTGAGGTTGCCCAGTACTAACGCATGTTTCGTTACGATGTTTCCTTAACCATATAGGTACAAAAGGTTTTAAAAATTTTTGATTCCTTTCAAGTTACTAAAATTAAAACCATTCACGAATCGCTTTGAATTACATCCAAGTTATGTTATCGAGTGGAAAGTCTACAGGACAGTAAGCACTATGTTTTGACTGTGGCATGGCTTAGGCCATGTGGACGGCTGCCAAGTGAAAAGACGCGTCTTGCCAGGCGCCGCCAATAGACATTTTAACTTCAAATGCAGTATTTTGAGAATATCCGCCAACTAATTCTGAAGTTTCGCGATTAGGACAAAATTTTCAGTGCAGATATTTTTGATGGTCCTTTGGTAATGCTTTGTTCGATAAATAAATTGAAGCACGCCTGATATACGTACGTACAGTCGAATAAAAAGATAGCCAGTTCTTCTCATTACGAAATTCATTCTAAAAACACTCAGAAATAGATCAAATTGTCTAGTAAATAGTAAAAAAAATAAACCGATTACCTACTTGGTTGTATGTAGAAATGCGTTAATGAACACTTCTTTGTATAATTAACGTCTTCCAAGCAAATATAGAACATGAATGTTGCCTATATGGAATTTCAACCGTTTCAATTTAATTTTAAATCACAATGCAAAACTGTCAAACACGCAACCCAGTTAAAAATAAGCCTTTTATGATACAACAATATTAGTCAAACGATCCGAATTAAATTATTGCCCTATAAAAAAGGATTTATTGTGGTCTACGTCATGTTTACTCGACGGCATTAGCGTAAACGGGTAATATCTATAAATAAACCGGTTATTTATCGCGATAGTAAAGATTTCAAACAGAGGCGTCTTTGATTCTGCGTTTTGATGTCACGATGTTAACGTGGCGTGATGTAATGGTAGGTGACGTGTGATATTACATTTTAATAGCTACAAATACTTATGTAAAACGCGAAGAAACACCACGCGTTAAACGGTGGAAGAAAACATCGTGAGAAAACCTAGTCTCGTCAGCCCCACACGTTTTGACCATTGTCTTTTCCTATGGATATTATTGCCGTCTAAGCTAAGAGGTTTAGGTGCTAGGCAAGCTTATTTATTTCCTCAATGTCCTAGGCACTATACTGTCCCATTAAGTCTATCCTCATGATGTATAAATCATCTAGTAAAAGATGTAAAAGCCTGAAATTACAACAAAAAGTACAATTTTACAAAATAAGATTTTTGTAATAAAATCATTAGAAACCTAAAAGCAGTCCGTCTTAGTATGGTTATTGTCTTTTTCACTATGGGTTGATGTATTCTTTCAGAAAACCCTTAATTACAGTGTACTAGTGTGTGTCATTTTCAAGCAATTAAATTACTCACGTGTACAAAATCAAAGTAAAAATCTGTGTATTTAAATTCAGTGCAGAGCATGTTGTGGTTAGCGTCCTATGAACATATTCCGGGGTATTATTTATTTATTGGAACGAAATGTAAGCTATTCCGTTTGTGCATAAATATATACCTATCATTGGACATTTTACACGGTGTCATCCAGTCCCAAGCTAACCAGATGACTGATATATAAATTTTTAAATACATTTTTATTGTAAATACATGACATTTTATAGATAGAAAGGACACAGAACAAATATCTGCATCTGAACATGCAAACATTATATGAGTGAGTATTGTAATTATAATAAGTGAAGCATACACTATCTTTACTAAATTATACTCTTCATTTATACAAAACAAATACTAGACTAAGAAATAAATACAGCGCTCTACGTCTAACTTCCTCTAGGTGAAGATAGTATGTTTTACTCTGTGGCTGGTACGTCACACAAGCTGAAATAACCGCAGACTGTGTATGTAATATTTTGAACTGCGTTCTAAATAGCCACGTGGCGAGCATACCTAAACCGTGCCGTACTGAGATTCGATTTACTTCAGGTATATAAACGTATCCCCAGCTTTGGCATGGTCTGTTGCTATGTCGTTGTAGTTAAAAAGTTACTCTAATAGTGGCGTGGAACCATGTCTTAGGTTTCTACTGACGATACCATTATGTTTTGGTTTACGAATAAATAGAAATATATAATAAATAAACATAAAAAACCAGGGGCACAGGGCACGTTAACGAAATGTGTATTTTATTACGTTACTTTTAGGGCGTGAGCGCTCCGGTAATTATGACAAAGAGTACTGTACAGTCGAGGACAGAATAAATTAATGCTTTCGAGCATACGTACTGAACAAATTAATTAAATGATAACGAAACTGGGCTTGTTTGAGTTCTGTAGAACTCAAAGAATTGAGTGCATTGAAATTTTAACATGGAAATAACCCACTTTGATAATTGTGACAATTTAACGAATGCTATTAAAACATGTCTATTTTTGGAATGTGACTTCAAAATTGTTGAATCACGAAAAATACTCAGGTAAGTACGTACTTCACTAGGCATTAATTATTTATTTTACATAAGTGTCATTTTTCAAAAACAAATTCCGACTGTGACTTTGCAAACTTAATATAAATAATTTCTAAATATTTCTATAAAAATAAATAATTAAAGAAATATACTGGAACATTCCACACAGCGTCATCTAGTCCCAAACTAAGCCACTAAATTAATGATAAGACTGACAAAACTACATAAGATTTTAAATATTAATAAAAAAACTTTCTTTCGCGGCTGTACAGTTTGTCCTGGTTAATTATAGTGAAATGACACGTGCAGATTAAATACCAACAAAATAAGTTAAAAAGCCGGAATTTATTACACGGTAAACTGTTTTCCATATAAAATGTGACTCGTGGGAGTAATGGTTTATTTTTGAAAATTATTTTCGAAGTTAATGTTGCGGCGGTTCATTCACGAACGATTCACGTAGTTGAAAACCCGTTGTTTTGAAAAAACATTACAATTTGCCTGTTAACATTTTATGGTGGTACTGGTCTTTGTTGATCTGACATTTTATTTTACTTTATGGTAGACTAGCAGCACATCCAGGCTTTGCACGGGTGTACTAATAATGCTACCGAGATAAATTAAAGTCTATGGCAAAATATTTTATTCAATTAAATCTTATTACATACCAATTTGAATTGTCACTTTCTTAAAACTAGGGGATTCTATTGCTTGTTCGGCGTATTTGGGCGTGTTTAGTTCGGAGTATTCGGGCATAAAACTTAGAAACCAGAGTTGATCATCTCTCTTCTCCTCGTTCGTTTACTTCAATTCTGAAGGTCGTGCCCTTGAAAGGATTTCATTGCCTTGTGTGTTATCTCTCTCCATCTTGTCCTGTTTTCGGCTTCTCTAAGGGCTTTTGCTACAGAGAGTCCAGTGTGACTGGTAACTTGGTCACACCATCGGCTGGGTGAACGGCCACGGGGTCTCGGGAGTTGATCATAGCTTAAACAAAATACTTACAAACAATGCTCGTTTTGTCGTCTTTTTAACAACTCAATTACGAAAATTTTCGACTCAGGTTCAAAGCATTGAAATTTATGAACATTATTTATAATGAATAATGTCGTTAGATCTTTGAAGTTGAAATACCCTCTAATTAGGGTTAATATTAGAAAATGATTATAATTATTTCTCAGGTATGTTTTAGATAATTTAATTATCTGTATTTTCAAAATACACCTAAAGTAACAAGCATTTTATTATAATTTTTTTAAGACAATGCAATGCTCTTTGACAACAACTCAGAACTGTAGTTCGGAAAAGTTTTGAGTAGTCAAAACTACTATCCCATCGATTTCTTTCCATCCTAAGGTTGTCTGGAAGAAATCGCTTCTTAGCGATAAGACCGCCCATTGTACAATTATTTTAAGGATTTAGTTCATAAGTTTATTTCTGTGTGCAATAAAGTATTTTCATTCATTCATTCATTCAACTACCGCGTTGGGCCGACACCCCCTAGCGTGGGATAACGACAGGAGAATGATGATTACCTGACATGTACTTAATTTTCTAAAAACCTGTGTACCCTTAAAGAATCTTCATCCGACCTTTTTGAAATATTCCCAGTTTGTATTGTATCCGCGAAATAACCTTAATATGGGATAAAACACCGTAATTGAAGCTTTAACTAATCCAATGAAAGCATTCCATAAAATGTTTCGCAAATTTTTACCCGTCGTGTTAAAATGGATAGAAAAAAGACGGTTATTGAAAAATGACCGGATAGATTTAAGTTGTCAAATTTTTTACAGTAAAATCACGATTAAAGACTTCGGACTTTCAAAGTTTTGACCGTTTATATGAAATTACGGGACTTTATCACGTATTTACCTTATTATTTTATATTTCCCGACTTTTGACGATTTTTGACCGTTTGTTTACCGTTCTTAAGCACTCGTGGCGAAGCTTGCTAAGACGGTTTTGGTAGTCGAAGTTAAGTAACCTTCTGAGAGAACACTTCTTGCAAGAGTTGCAAGTGGCATTATTATGTGAGCGCTTTCGTGTTTTGGAGAGTATGTTAAATTCATATCAGTCACGGCTTTTAAAGTCGTTAAGCCATAAAAGAGGCCTTTAGGTGGCCTAAAAACTCCGTCACCAGACTTGGAGACTTGCTCATACAAAAGAACGGTTTTTATTATAATAAAGTGATTATAACGTATACTTTAAAAAGCCGGACATAGAACATTCCTTTTTACATCTAAGGGCAACCGAACGCGCACTGAAACTCGTTGAAAGGCAAGATTTCCTATTTGTAGCGGTTTTTACCTATTTCTTCAACCTCTTTGATCTTTCGAATTTTTCTGGCTCACATTTCGATGATTGTTCATAGAATGTTCGACCGATTTCGATGTAAAGTTCCAAGCAATCCCATTTACAAGTAGCAAACTTGCATTTTGCTTACAATTTAATTGTCCGGGTCATAACTAAGTCTTGATCTAAAATCTAGATAAAACTAGATGCACAGCTGAAGAGTAGCATATAACGAGCCAGCCTCCAATGACCCTACACCTAACGATTGACCTAAAAACTCAAGTCAAATCCCGTTTCCCGATAAAACTTTATCTATGTGCTAGAACGAATGTTTTCAGCAGTTTCGTATAAATATACTGGGTAAACATAAGCCTGAGACGCGGAGGTTGCGGGTTCGATCCCTGCTGCAGGACAAACGACTGTACTATAACTATGTTCTGCAGTTTTTCTAACAAAAATAATGAGTGTGTGAAAATTAATTTATAAAAATCTTACTAAAAGTTTTGGGCTTCGATTTGAATTGAACTCGCGAGATCTTGCGTTTCAATCCGGGCTGCTTTACCAATCAGCCACGAAGCCCTAATGAAAATATTTTCGCAATGTGAAATGACATTAAAAGTCTATAATTGAAAGATTATAATCCCGCGGTGATAAATTTTGAGAATGTTCTGAGTTATGAACAGAAATACCCCCTCTTATGTGTAGGAAACTGATCTCTAATTCCAAAGTTTCAGTTTTTGCCACTTGGCATTTCAATAAAAGCTGACCTGAAAAACAGTTCTAAATCAAAACATCCAGAGAAACAAGATATAATGAAATTGGACACGGCAATAAAAAAGAATGCATTTCCAAGCTATAAAGAGAATAGCTCTTATAACAAACGGACGTTCTTTATTGGATGCAATAATAGCGCTGAAAGAAACACTTTCAATGCGTTTTGAGAAAGTTGAATATTAAAGTTGAATGTCTCTAGCGCCATCTATTTTATTATTACGTTAAACAAAGGTATTTAAGAAAATGATTGCTTCGTTTGTTTTAGTTAGCTTGAAGTATTTTAAAATACCAGTAATAGTGAAGGCATTGAAATGAAAACACGGAGTATCTCGGGACTAGAGATTATAAAAACAAAAGTATTAAAGTATAAAATTAGGTACTTACTGTCTCTTAAGTTAAAAGTGTTTATAATATTACTACTCATTTATTAATTCATTTAATCATGAAATTACAACGTACATATATCCATTCACACGACGATTGTACTGCAAAAAAACGTGTACCGCTTATACGTTTAAACGCATACGTCAAAAAATCGAATGAACTTTGACGTATTCGGTTCGCAGTGGCACATGGTATAGGTTTGTTTCCTTCACTTTTCTGCGGCTATTCGTTTTTTAAACGAATGATAATTTACCGTGTGAAGACCTGGGTGATTGTACGTTAAAAAACGAATACGTGAAAAAACGTGCAGGATAATGCCGTGTGAACAGGGTCTTAGAACTAAATAGACGTTTTACATGTTTAAGATACTTTTTATATGTTTAAGACAAAGGGCATCTCGGAACAAGAAAATTAAAAAATTAAGCCCCAAACCATGTTTTCAATAATGGTATCTTAGTTTAAAAGTATTTGATAAAATATTTTCATTCATTCTTTCATTAATTATAGTCCTATAAATACATATATCTAAACTTTATCAGACGAGAGTAGCGAAAGAAATGTTCAAATGCTTTTTCAATAAATAACGGTCTAACTTTGAAAGTTATTTATATCTTCAGAGGAACAAATTGTAATGGATTTTTACACGTCGATTCGTAGTTCTCTTACTTTGAAGATAGATGGAAAGATCTGAGTGGTTCGTAACAGAAGAACCGAGCTCGTATTTAGAGTCTACTCAGACTTGAGTAAACTCAAACTCAAAAACTCAAAATATCTTTGTTCAATAAGATTTAATTACAGACCACATAGAATAGTCACGTTCATACTAGTGGATTCTATTACCTGTTCCAACGCGACTCCCTACACCAGGGAATGAAGCAGGCAAGAACCTGGTGTCCTAGCACTTTTTTCAGTGGTCCAATAGTAAGTGCTGCGGTATCGATTGTTCGACAATTCTTTGAAATTTGAGTCTTATCTCATGTATCCAGTTTTTGACACACAGGAAACTGCGTAATAAATCACCACTTGAGAAACGATTCCCGATAAAGGAACTCTGAATATGAGCCTCGTAAAAAAAATATTAAGAAATATGTTCTTAGTCTGACTGAGTGAAAATCAGAACTTATTTCCAAACATCATATTTCTAAATAATCACCACGCACAATTAATTATATTAATCAACTATTTAACCACATAATATAGCCCATTTATAAATTATATCAATCAATTACTTAGCTATCTTAACTTCATCAATTCTAGAAGATCTTAACAGTGTCTTGAGACAGGCTATGTCCACACTTAACGGGACATTGTAGTGCCTGACATTGTTGGAATGAAGTAGGCTTGCCCAGCACTTACATCGTAAGCGTAATCGATCTTATCCTAATAGACAAGAGCCTAGGCCATGTTAAATTTTTGCCATCTCTTTAGAATAGAGACGAAAAAAATTACTTTCATTACATTAAAATACAATTAGCTGCAGTACATCAGTCAACCCGTGACGCACTCGAAACGTCGGGAAATAAAATAATAACGTAAAAAAAAGTCCCGTAATTTCATATATTAAATTATATCTAAAGATCGCGCTTTTCTTTCTTAGAATTTTATACTTCAATCAAATATTATTTTGTTGTTTTAAATGTTTTAATGTCTTACGGGTTCTAAGAACTGATTTTTAAGTTATTTTAAATCATCTTTTCTTCACTCTACAATGAAAATATGAAAACTTATAGACTTTTTACTCTATAAGGAATGAAAACTGATGAACATTTCTTAATCTAGCTCAGTCCCTTGAGTTCCGTTATCTGAGATGTATACGGTTACAACAGGGCTTAAAGTGGAAAGGTAAATTGTCGTAGTAAAATAATAAGACATTATACAAAACGTAATAAGATCCCGAATTCGAGGCAAGCCATTTCATCTGTTTTTCGAATAATCCAATTTACTTTGTCTCTTTAGGTAATTCAAAACCAGTGTAGACAAAAGTACCTATTACTATAATAGCACATGCTTAAAATATTTTACTCTTCTAAGGAGAAAGTCTTTTAAAAGAGTAAAATATTTTTTCCTTGAGGATAAAGTCGTGATTATATTTCATTGATTTCATTTAATTCCAAGCAAGTTTAAGACCTAAGAGAAAGAAACCGTTTTTTTCCAAATTTGAAGTCTTTCCGAATTTTCTAAATTCGATTACCTAATTAAGTGCCATTGAAAAACAATCACGATTTTTAAATTTTTATATTTTAAGCAAAACATGGTAACATGGTATTTATTCACATGGTAAACATGGTATTTATTTCAGGGTGTCATTGATAAAAGCTTGGACCGACAATTTTACGCCCTGCGAAGCGTAGAAGCGCTAAGATGGATAGCATTTGTCTCCACCCAATCAAATTGTTACCGCTAAGACCGTCGTAACCGCAGTCCATCAAGAACGTGCAAAGCACTCCAGTAAATATATAAAGGTCAAGTCTTATCAGAAAAATAAACAAGTTTTAGCACAAAAACACAATTTATTAGATAACTATGCAAGAGGAGCTTAGTTACGTAATTAGAGAGAGGATTTTGATTCTCCATTCGTGTATTTAGCTTTTTTTTTGAAGTCTTTTAGATATTTATTTATTTATTTCCCTTGTCAAACAAAGTAATAATTAAAAACCAGTAATTAAAGAAAAAAAAACAATTAAAACAGTTATTTTAATTTCAGCGTCAGATAAAAATCGGGTCTTTTCATTGTTCTTATTAATTAAAATGATTTTAATCTTATTCATAAAATAATTTACCTTAAAATAAAAACTAACAAAAGTAGCAACTAAACCGAGATTATAAAAATATCTACCTGATAACATAGCCGTGAGCCTGTCCACATTTTTATAAAAGCGCAACGTTAAAATTAGTCTTGTTCAATTAATGCTAATTAGTACAAACGATTCAATTTGTAAACCAAAGCAAATCGAATAAGACCACAGAAAACAGAACCGATAACACAAATAACAACGGGTAAGTACCCAAATTCGTATGTTTTATTAAAAAAAATTGTAACTCACCAAACGTGGAACCCAGGATTCCTTTGCACAACACCAACGCAATCCCATAAAACTCACATCATACACATCACGACACACGCGCTGAAAAATTTTTGAATTTCGAACACGAGCTATCGCTCACACGTCCGCTCGTCTCGACAGCTACTGAGCTTCTGGCTCGCGATTGCGTACACCGCTCCCCCCACCCCCCAAACCATAATTTTAGTCAGTGTACCACCATAAAAATATTTATTTCTCATCCGTATTGCGCAATGCATAAATTTCGGACATGCACGTAAATGTCCCGTTTATTAAACGCTTTCTTAATGGGAGAGGAAGGCAATTTATGTAAGGGCAGAATCTTTGGGATTACGATTTCCCGTAGGAAGGGATTTCGAAGTTTTGTTTGGATTGAATGTGCACGATTTGCACGCGCTCGGATTATCCCGCTGGGTACTAATTGCTTTATTTAAGTAGCGGAGTAACTTTGTTTTTGCTGATTTAGAGCGTAAACAAGTTTACGACACTGCTAATTTCTTGGAATTGAGTCTGTGACAACGTGTAGGATTCTGAAAAGTCTGATAAGTAGGTACTTACAAAGTACTTAGTTCAATAAAACTTATTGACTCTTATAAAATCTTGGACAAGTTGTTGATAACACTTCAAAATATTTTTATGAACATTTTTAAAACAAACTTTTTAGTTAGAAGTTAAAATATCAACCATATAAAAATGGCGTTTTCTTGTAAACCAAGAAAATTGTACTATCCTTTTAATGTTTCTATTAAAAAATACCCGAACTTAATGCTTATTATAAAAATAGTTATTTGCGGGAAGCCAATATTTTCTTTAGCAAAAAAAAAAATTACTGCATCCGAATTTGCCGAACTGCAAACCGACGACCTTCAGAACGACCATCACTGACTTACAGCCAGTCTCAATAACCTATCCATCTTTGGTTTAGCTTACTGCGGGTAAACATTTGATATTACTTCCCTAAAAAATCTGTCAAACATCTACTGCCAGTAAGCAAAGCCAGTTCTATTCTTCTTTTCTATTCTATTCTATTCATAGCAACTTTGTTTTTACAACATAAATGTATGAAACTTTTTGACAGATAACAACGTTGCCATGGCGAAAGTCCTACAACCATCCGTAAGTTAGTTATAGGAACCGTGCGTTACTGAACCACATTCAAAGCTCTAATAAAAACTATGCTCATTTCGTTAAGAATACGTCAAGTGAGGCGAAAGAGGTATGTCAGGATCGTAGCAAATGGAGATCCGTGGTCTCTGCCTACCCCCATGGGAAAGAGGCGTGATTTTATGTATGTATGTATGTATGTATGTAATAAGCTTCTCCAATGGTGGTCGTGGTCGTAGCTCAAAGGATTAAGGTGGGAATTGGAAGTGACCGATGTTTGCTCGAGAACTAACAAGCGTGTTTAGCTAAACGTATAAGGGTTTGCTGAGGCAAGGTGGGTTGAATTAGCAAAGATTGTAGGAGCAGATTGGTGTGTAAGATTAATGTATGAGAATTTCTTGATAAAAATATCCATAAATACAAAAAGTTAAATAAAAATGTAATGAAAATAAAGAGTTTTCTTCATACCTAATATTTTATTTTATTTTATGGGTTAGACCGATCCTGCAAATCAGAAATCATAAAGTTCGGAAAAATCCCAATTAATTCTCAAAAAAAAGAGTTAGGATCTAAAATGTAGGTAAATACCGATACCACCCTATTTATGTTTCTTCGAATACAAGCATTATCCAAGTATTTCGTGACAGGTAACAATCTCATCGCTTGCCACCCTTCAAAGCCTGGTTTTATTTGGTACAGGCGTTTTCCCAGTTTCTTGCATAATTTATATATCTTCGCTAAATACATTCTTGTGGAATTTCCAGTACTGTTTTAGTTTGTATTTAGGCCCACTCACTGAGAATTATCTGTTAATGCAATTTAAGCTTTATAGTAATTTAGTTAACAGAATTTATTGCAGGATATTTATTTATTCTTAGAAAACCACTTGCAACTAAATTACATTTTAAAACCAAAATAAGGATCACATTATTATTATTAAGGATCACATCTGATCTATGATTCTAAAGGTTTTTTTCACCAATAAATAATATCTACTCACACAACTGTTTGTTTATAAATAACTATAACTTCACTGAAAAATTTAATTTCACGTCGGATTTGCAAGACTATCCCCCAAATATAATGAGCAAGAAAGTTTGTAAAGATTATGTCTATTTACTTTATCGATTTTACAACTGGACAACGTTATTTTAATCTGCATGTTTTATCTGTTAATGTGTATATTATGTATTTATCAACTTTTTTTTTTTTTTTACTTATTTTATTTTAAAATTGTATTCTCTGTCACTATTTGTGGAAACTTGTATTTGGCCATCGGCAAACAGGTGTCTACATAATATGTTTCTAATATTTTAGAATAAACTTTACACAGGTTTTTATCGCGTTAATTACCTTATTTATATCCCGACGTTTCGACTATGTTACAATAGTCGTGGTCGCGGGCAGACTGGAGTATGTATCTGAGTTTCGTTGTGAAGCGGCGGATAGTTATGCAGAACTACCCTCGCTATCTTCAGAAAATGAATCGGCTGCATTTACACCACAACACACGACACTAACAGTATCTTTACACCGAAAGTTTATATTACGACGTGCACTGCATCTACTTATGACCGGATTCCATGATAACGGGAGCCTAAATCCATCCTCACGATTGAAATTCGGATATTTTTTGATTTCGATTGCTTCACGAATTATTCGCTTATAATACTGGCGTTCGTTTGCAAGAATCTTAGGATCATGAAGTTCAATCCAGTGATTAGGCCCTGAATCCACAAGGTGCTCTGCTATCGCTGATTTATTAACTTGGCGGTTCTTAACTGCAGCAATGTGCTCCTTTATGCGTTCGGCTATAGTACGCTTTGTTTGCCCAATATAGGAGCGACCACAACTACAGTCGACTTTGTACACGCCAGGTACTTGAAATGGTATGATATTTTTCGGCGACCTCAACAGTTTTGCAACCTTAGTTAAAGGAGTAATTAACGCGATAAAAACCTGTGTAAAGTTTATTCTAAAATATGAATTTTGATCGCGAAAGTTTAAGAAATAATGTTTCTAATATTTTTTTCTATGAGTTTAATCCAGCTGTAAGTTTTCCTAAAACTCTAAAAAAAAAAAAAAAAAAATCTTATGTGCATACAAAATGGTCCTTTTTGAAATTAAAACCAAGTTTAATAGAATAATAATAAGAGAAACTTCTGAACTCCAAAACTTCTATGTATTCCACGCCTGTGGTTTCTACCGTCGGAATTAGAATCCACTATTTCAAGTTGAATAGTTTATCACGCCTTGATTGAGTGCAGCTTGTGTGTCTTTTTAATTAAACAGGCACTTTTATAAGCTTTAAGAGTTAAGAGTAAAGTTGTGGTAAAAGAACCAAACAATGACTGAAAACACTACATTTATTAATTTATTAGTTGTATACTTTATTTCTTGAAGCGAGCTAATAGGAAGAAAAATATACTCACGTGATTGGTCGTCGAAAATAATTGTGTTTTAGTGATTGGCTAGATTGTCAAATCAAATTGTCAATTGTCAAATCTAGCCAATCCGAGAATAGACAATTATTTTCGACGACCAATCACGTGAGTTTATTTTTCTTCCTATTAGCTCGTTTCAAGAAATGAAGTATAACTATTTAATTTATTCTAGCTAGATCGATTTACCGCAACCATACAAATCTCGGGAGCGCCGTTTCCGATAGTCGGATTATACAAGAATAATATGGCTCGTTTAAAATTTTGATGAAAAAATATAGAATACCGTCTCAAAAAATTTCAAAATAAATAAATCTGTGAATTTGCCTACCCTTTTGAGAAACAGCCATTTTGTACATGTATCAATATGATAAGCTGAAGAAACAAGGTCTAGACTTGGTTTTGGGCTCAACGAATAACTTTTTCGTTTTATGAAATCACGAGACTCTTGTCTATTTGCTAGTAATGACTATTTTATTTTGTAATGTTAGTAGACATTTTAAAATTTACTTCTTTCTTACTAAAATTTCTAAAATTTACTTCATCACACGATCCATTTTTTCAATAAACTATTTTAGTTTAGATAAATTGAAGCAATATTTGACAATGTTTAAACCATGCAAGTCAAAGTCAAAGTCAAAGTATTATTGCGATGAATACATGTTACAAAATATGTTATAATTAATAATATGGAACCAATGTATTCTACCTATCTGGGAATGCAATATTTATTTTTACAATTCAATCAATTCATGACAGTAAATTTGATTGTTTAGAACAAAAATTAGCATCGTGTAAATGGGACGACACACGCTTACATTAAAATAAAAAAAAAAAATTAGGAGAGAATGTCGGAAATCACTCAGAATTTCGAAATTATATTAGTGAAGAATGCAGATTAATTAAAAAGATTGTCGCGTAAAGGGCTTTAGTGGGACGTGAAGGGAATTCTAATCTGGAGTAGGCACAGCGTATACAGGATAGTTTCTTAACTCCAAATTGATTTGTTTTTTTATCCATCAGGGGTTGTCCGATTTCCGCGATTGTCTATGTTTTTTTTTAGACCATCGCCTGGTGAGTGTATGATATAGAAGGAAATGCATGGATTCGAACAGCACAGGGCCGATTAGAGGAAGGACTGAAGGAGTATACTCATCAGTGGGCTAATCACTTGAGCTACCAATGATGATGACGATGATAGTTTAATTATTTACGGGACACATCGCTCGTTTATAAAATTTATGAAGAAGTATTAGATTGTATTATTTGATAACTTTGTCGTATGTTGATTTTGAAAACGGAAAACACTTTCTGTATCCGCTGTATAGTAAACATTATTTGGGTTTAATAAAAAAATGTTACACTCGCCCCTGTTTTTAGCGATTTTTGATTGTTTTCCGGATGTAATAACATCTTGGCATCTAAGACCTTGTTATCGTATGTTTGTGGAGACTAGGGTTGCCACCTCTGATTATTCTAATTCCGGGAGAAAAAAAAAAAAAAAAAAAAACAGCGATTTTTCATAAATTTTTACTTTATTTTATACTTATATTTTTGATTAGAGCGCACAGATTTTAATATGTCAGGCCTCGAACTAACAAATTTAAAAAATTCTTTGCAGTCCATTTCAAAATTGACGAAAGTTTGGATTTCGGCCTTGACATGTTCTTCATTAAGGCGGTTTCTATTTTTTGTCCATATGTCGAACATAATACTAAACACGCGCTCGCAAGCGGCATTTGACACAGGTATTGACAACACGAACGAAACTATTTTCTGTAAATGCGTTGCCAATCCTGTCTTCAACAGTTGAAAAAAAATTTACCCATCTTAAATCAACTCTTTCATTTGATTTAAAAATGCTGTCTTGAATCTCCCTTAGAACACAAAAATCTTCATAAAGTTGATCTTCATCTACAGTTATTTTTAAATTATTGGCCAAATTTTTCAAAGCATCCCAAGAAATTGGGGTTTTCAGTGAAAGTATGCTGAATTTACTGTACTCAGAATTTTCGTAATCATACCATTTGTTCAGGTAATCTAGACATCTTTCAAAGAAAATATCTGTCTCCTTGACAAACGTAGCTTTATCCGTTTCATTTAGTTTGTTTAGATGATCTTTAACTAAACTGCCATAAAACTTGTCATCTCTTCTGTTTGTTATTTTTCGGCGGATGTCAAGCATAAGATCGTGCAATTCTGTGCAGGTAATAAAATTGCTTTCGAGGACTTTAATGGTATTATTGAAGATTTGCATAATATTGTGTAAAAAGTAACAATAGCACAAAGCCAGAGAGTTTTCATCTTTAAATGCTTGCCAAACAATTGTACTACATTCTTCTTCTCCTTCTTCCATAAAATACGCCCGCAAAGCTGGCCAACTAGAGAGCAAACGCTCTATCGCTGGTAACAATGACAGCCACCTGGTTGATACATGGCGCAAAATCTCACGATACTCAATGTTTAAAAATTCATGGAAACTTTTCAATGTTTCTGTTCGTTTAGCATAGGCTGAAAATTCGCTATATACTTTTAATACAAGAGCTTCAACATCAAACTTTATTCCTTTTAAGGCATATTTTGAGCAGTTATGCAATATGTGACATTTACAGTTAGCCTTAATAATATTCCCATTGTCAGCTTTAAGTTTCTGGTACACGGAATTATTCACGCCATAGTTGACTGAGGCATTATCGGCAGCAAAGGAAGTCACATTTTTTAAATCTAATGAATTTTCGTCGAGGACTCGACAGATCTGCTCTTTAATATCAGAACTTTTTTCTTGAGAGTCACGATAAAAATCAATCAGTCCGTGTTTTATTCCGTTTTTCGTTTGAAAATATTGCACTATTATTGGAAACATTTTAACATTTCCTTTATTTGACGCATCTGTTGCGACTGAATAAAACTCAGCCAACTTAATTTCATTTAAAATAATTTCTTGAGCTGCGGGTGCAAGTACACTTTCGCAAATACTTGTACATTTAGTTCTACCGCACGAAATCTTTTTCGCAATAGAAGAATCTGGAAACAAAGTGCTATACAATTTGTTTGTGCAGTCCTGGCTGCTAAAACTGTGATGATGTTTAATCCCATGATAGACTGACGTAATTTCAATAGCTGATATATTGTCCTCTTCTTTTGAAGATTTTTTCACGAAAAAGTTTGAAACTGATTGCGAGGCATCCCTATTCAATATTAACGATAGATGTTTCTTGCCTTGAGAATGTATATTTAAAGCTCTGATACCCTCGTGCTTAATATTGACCGTTTTTCTACATAACTTACATTCTCCGGTGAAATTGTCTTTTTTCACAAGCCAATTAAATTGAGTTAACCATTTATCCTGAAATGAAGTCGAATACTTGCTGTATTTTGTCTTTTTTTGTGGCACTTCTGATGTAGAAAGTTCGTTCTCTGTATTATAATCGTCACCGTCAGAAGACATCATCGTAAAACATGCGTAACTATTTTAAAAGTAATGAAACAAAACACAAGTGCAAAGTTATTTGGAAACGATGGTGGCAAAAGAAATTCGGTCACGATGTAGTAAGCGAGCGAGTGAAAAGGACATAGATAATAAAACTTGGTTACGATACGAGTGACAGTGACATCCTAACATGACAGCGGGCGCCCGGGCGGCGGGCGGTGGCCGGCGGCGGAACCAACCGCGCGGCTGTATTATCTCTCAATGAAGCGCGCGAAAATTTGAAATTCCGGGAGAATATTGATTATTTGAATTTCCTTCCGGGAGCCGGGAGATTTTAATTTTCATCACCGAAATCCTGGAGACTCCCGGAATTCCGGGAGAGGTGGCAACCCTAGTGGAGACCCACAGTTATGATAATTTTCAAGTCAATATGGAAAATCAAAATGGATAATTATGCCTAAGTGAACAAGCGGGCCTCATCCAGTCTGTGTATAAAAGTGTGTCACGGCGTTTTTTAAGATTAACGTTTTGTATAATCCAGGATTGCAATCCAGGGAGCGTTTGGCCTAAATTCTATAACTGTCAGAATTTTGATACTGTCACGAGTAATCTACAAAATTAAATTGTATCAATAAAGTACCCAGTCGGCCCAGTCGGCAATGAAGCTACCGGGATAAAATATAGCCTTTAACCATCCGGACAGTCCATTCTACACACCCGTGAAAGAATTTTTGAAATCGGTTGAGTAGTTTCGGAGATTACCTCCGTCAAACAAACAAACAAATTTTACCTCCTTATAATATTTGTATAGATTACCTGCCTTTGTTACATAAGTGTGTCAGTAGAAACTATCTATCCCTTATAATTAATTTGTAATTGGTTAAGATACAAGTATGTTGTAATGTTGTGAACTAGTTTGGTATGTAACATGAAATCCAATACCGTGTATTGAGAGCCGCGTAGATATTTAGGGGTTTATTCATAAAAACTTGACAATTTAATACAGGTTTTAAGAACGTTTTTTCTTGTCACCCATATGTCAACGAAAAGAGATAGCAACAGATTTAATATGCGTTTTAGCTAATACAGGTTTAATACAGGTTTTAGGTCGAATATGCATAATGGGGTTAGTAGATATATTGAGGAGTATTTTGATAAATACCGCAACGAGAAATATGTATAAAACTATGATGATAGGAAGTGATTATAATTTACTAGGTGAATCATTGTTTGTGCCTAAAGTAATACTGGATGCCTAAAAAAAACAGATAAAAAGATATTTTCTAAAAATTTAATCTTAATTAATATATTACTCCTAAAACTTACATATAAAATATCATTAAAATCGTTGGAGACGTTTCCGAAATGAAAAAAAATATATACAAGAATTGCTCGTTTGAATAAAGATAACACATTATAAAACTAAGATTTTACAATGAATCCGAAAAAATATCCGTAAGCAATCTAATACTACTATATACTTTTTAACTTTTTTAAACATAGAATACTCAAAAAGCTTCCGAATTTCATAATAGGACATTCAATTTCGCTCTTCCAACCTGCGGCCCCATTTTTGCTCAATAACGTTTAGGGCTTCTCCGTTTATTTTGGATTAACTTCGACACAGGACTTATTCAACCGAAATAAGATACTTGGTGCCTTAATCTTATACTAGGAGGTATTTAGGTAATGGAATGAAATTAAAATTTCAAATCTATACTATCTATACTAGTCTATACTATCTATACTAATCAATACTAATATTATAAAGAGGTTATGTTTGTTTGTTTGACGGAGGTAATCACCGAAACTACTCAGCCGATTCCATTAATTTTCTGTACATTATTGATAAATAACAGGGCCTGGTAGACAAGTGAAAAACTATTTGTGCTTCTATATATCAACAACGCTATTAAAATACTTACTAATTAATTATTTTATTTATTTTATTCGGTATTCAATTCATTCAGTTACTGAAAATATGAAGCAAATAGTTATAAATTGTAAATTACTTACTGTAAGTAATTTACAATTTATAACTATTTTCTTTCTTGACATTTATAATAATTAATTTGGTATTCTCAAATTATTATGAATTATTATCATCACTAAGACTTCAATATAATAAAATTTTCGCTTTTTATGTACAAAATAATAAGTAGGTACCTGTGTTTATTATTGAGCGGTGTAATGAGCTGTGATTGTTTAAAATAAATGAGCTAAATATTTACATAAATTAAAATGTTGATTGCTAATGATGAGTATGCACTAGGTTCTGATAAGTGCACAATCAGCATTAACCCATTAGCATTAGTTGTAAGAAGATAAGTACGCCACGATGCTGACATAACCAATTGCGTGATTTTTTTCTTAAATTATTACGTACTAGCTGCGCCCCGCGGTTTCACCCGCGTAAGAACCGTTACCGCGGGAATATCGGGATAAAAAGTAGCCTATGTGTTAATCCAGGGTATCACCTATCTACATACCAAATTTCAACCAAATCGGTCCAGCCGTTTTTGCGTGAAAGAAGAACAAACATACTTTCTCTCAAACTTTCACATTTATAATATTGTAGGATAGTAGGAAGTAGGATAGGAAGTAGGATATACAAAAATTACGACTCAATTAAAACTTCTGCAGATCAACAATTTTATTAAGTATGATGGGTAGGTTACTTACAAACCCGAAAACTTTTTTTAATTCTATGAGTCTTCGTGTAATTTTTACTTCAATATACAAACTTTATACATTTTAACGGCCTTCTTTCGCTTACTGAGAAGAAACTCTACTTTCCCGTAGGAGAGGAAACCCACCCCCGTTTAAATACTTAATTTTTGAAGTACTTTTAGTCATAAACTCATCTTTATATCTATATAAAGGTAGTTACATACAAAATGTATGTAACGATTCAAAGCCGGGCTGCATCAGTATGTCTAATATAAATCATCCTTAATTATGATGATTGTTAAAAGTACGATCGGTTTGATAAAGCTTTATGTACCTATAGCTTTATCTAACTAACGATCATACTGTGGTACCTATTGTAAAACTTATCAGATTATGAGAAATCTAGTTTGCGATTTATTGGTTACTAGCGACCCGACCCGGCGTCGCACGTGTGCAATGATTAAACATAAGTAATTTATTGTACGTGTAGGTAGATTATACAAAACATATTATTCGACATTCGTCCCACACACACGGTCTTCTGCTTACCGGAGCCACGTTGCATGAAAAAAACACATAAATAGGTAAATAAGAAAATCAACCTTCCTCTTGAATCACTCTATGTTGGTGTAAAAAAATTTTGGTGTTAGTTTGTCAGGACAATTTTATAATTTATATAAGTAATAATAATCATATCAGAAATACGATAGTATGTGACTATGGATGGATGTGTGGATGTGTAAGTGTAAATGAAAACTGAATGATTACAGTGAAAATGGTAGGTACCAGTATAACTCATATCATACTGGTTATCTTGCTGGCTTTACAAGTAGGTATAGAAAAAATAAACTTTTATTTCTTTCGTTCTTTTGGCCTGAAGATATTGAATATTTTTATACAAACCTATTGTCATTATGTTAATTATTATGTATAAGTACGTGCCTAATTGTTTATCAAATTAACAATTAGGATAAATTAAACAATCATTGGCACCTGCTAATGATAAACAATTAGGTACTTATTACTTATCTATAATCTATGATTGTCATTAGGTGATAACAATCATAGCGATAGTACAATTTGTTAAAAGTATTTATTACCGAAGAATCACAACCGACAAAAGTATTCTTATGTGGCAACATGTGGAAGAGCAAGTTACTGTGTTCGTGTCTCTGCGCGCTGGTTGCTTTAGCACAGAGCGATGTGCAAGAGTCGAAGATCGTAAATATCACGCAAGGGCCTGTGCGAGGGTATAAAGATCCGAACCATGGAATATTTACTTTTTACAGCATTCCATATGCGACGGTGCCGACTGGACCCAACAAGTTCAAGGTGGGTAGAAATTTTAACTCATAAGACCCACAAAGTAGTCGTTAAGGGCTTTAAATTTTTTACTTTTGAATCTTAATTCTTTAGTTATTTTTTTTACTGTATTTAATCTTTTCAGGCACCACTTCCTCCACCAGTTTGGTCACAACCATTTGAAGCAAAAAACAAAGATATAATATGCCCACAGGCACCCGACCCTGTGAACGGCTATCTGAGCAGGAACGTCATGCAAGAAAACTGCCTCATTGCCAATGTTTACATTCCTGATACCGAAGAAACAAACCTTCCTGTTGTAGTATACGTCCATGGAGGAGCTTACCAAGTAGGATCGGGAACTGCGTTCGAGCATCAAGAACTTGTAGCTGAACACAATATAATCGTTGTCAATTTCAACTACCGCCTTGGAGTCCATGGCTTTTTATGTCTTGGTACAGAGGATGTTCCCGGTAACGCGGGTATGAAGGATCAGGTGGAACTCCTTCGCTGGGTCAACAGAAATATTGCTTCCTTTGGTGGAAACCCTGATGACGTTACACTAGCTGGGTATAGTGCAGGCTCTGCTTCGGCGGATTTGCTCATGCTGTCAAAATCAACAGAAGGGCTTTTCAATAAAGTCATTCCAGAAAGTGGAGTTAGCACTTCAGTTTTTACAATACAATCAGAGCCACTTGAGAATGCGAAATGGTTTGCTAAATTGCACAATTTTGAAAGCCTGGATAACGTTTATGCCTTAGAACAGTTTTATAAAACAGCATCTTTCGAAGTTTTAACCAATTACCCATTTTATGAAAGCGAGGATTCTACGTTTGTGTTTTCGCCTTGCATTGAAGAGGCTTCAGCGGAAGCTTTTCTCACTGAAACCCCAGTGGATATTTTGAAGAATGACGATTACAAAAAAGTTCCAGTACTTCATGGTTTAGCTAATATGGAAGGGCTTATAAGGATAGATTTATTTGAATTGTGGAAAAGCAAAATGAATGAAAAATTTTCAGATTTCTTCCCTGCTGATTTAAAATTTGACAATGAAACACAAAAAGAAGAAGTGGCTAAGACTGTAAAAGAATTCTATTTTGGTGAAAATCCAGTTGGCAATGAAAACGTGGTAGCGTATATTGATTACTTTACAGACGTAATGTTTGCATATTCTACACTACGATCCATTAGGATAATGGTGGAAAATGGTCACGATCAAATTTACTTATATGAATATTCCTTTGTGGATGAAAACACTCCTGCGATACCTTACACAAGTACCAAGGGTGCTAGCCACTGTGCTCAAACTGAAGCAATTACAGGACAACTCTGGGGACCAGTTAGTGACTCGTACAAGCCAACGGAGGAGCTGAAAAAAGTATCTTCTACGTTAAGGCAGCTGTGGGCTAATTTCATAAAAACAGGGTAAGCATTTCATACCATAGCAGCAGTCTAATGACTAAAGCGAAGTAACTACGACAATACTACAAAACATACAACTGTAAATTTAAGAACTATAACCGAAAATATGATCTTACTGATAGTTTCGAGCTACGGCATTAGGGCTTCGTGGCCGAGTGGTAAGGCAGTCCGGCTTGAGGACGATCGCTTTTATCTCGCGGGTTCGAATCCCGTCGAAGCCCAAAACTTTAAGTAAGATTTTTCATTTAGAAATGAAATGCCTAAGTGTTGTTTAACACTATAAAAATATGTAATGCTGTTTTAAGGTTTATCACTAAAATTTGTCTCTTACTTTACTCGTACTTACCAACACTCTTCTTCGCTTACTGACGTTTTTCTGAAAAAAATTTGATCGTCAATAGGTATGTATAATATTGTTATCATGCTTCAAAATATACTTACGTAACAAACATATCAACACTATACTTATAGACATATAAATACATACTTTAGGAATGATAACATTTGATGATAAAAAATTGTGGTTTTCAGAAAACCAGTGCCTGAAGGGTCCTCACTGCCTTCCTGGCCGGCCGTACGTAGCAACTGGTCGCCTCATATGTCGCTCAGCAACACGCTGGAGCTACGAGGCTCGCTGCTGGAGCGACGCGCGCGCTTTTGGGACGATATCTACGCTAAGCACTACCGAATCCCGCTCCCGCCACGCGCGTATTAGATTATGTATAAAGGCTTTTTTGACGACCTCTGTGGCGCAGGAGGCAAAGTCCGCCTGAGACGCAGTGGTTGCGGGTTCGATTCCCGCTGCGTGACAAATGTTAACATGATCTGCAAATATTTGTCTCGAGTCTGTGTGGTTTCTATGTATCTATTTAATTATATCAGTCATCTGGTTCCCATAACACAAGCATTCCATTGCTTAGCTTGGGAGTAGATGACGCTGTGTGGAATGTTCAAGAATATTTATATTTATTTATTACTTTTGTTTTGTTTTGCAAGGTTCCAATTAAAAAATATTAATTTAAATTTATTATTTTATTTTATTTAAATATTATTTTCCTTATTGTGTTTTAATCTCTATTTTACTAAACATGGTTATTCATAACAAAGACAAGGCTTGGCTACTACAATATTTACTCGTAAAAACCTGTGATTGGTTGGTTTTCCGATAAATAAATCAAAATTAGAAAGGTACAAAAAAAATTCAATGTGACATTGATTTTTTTTAAATACAAAGTTATTCATTCAAAGTTGATTTTGTCTTCATTTTTCTGTTCATCAACATGTTCTTAATATAGAAAGATAACTCTACATACTATAATATTCTATATCGCCACTGGGATTTGAGCTAAGTGTTCGGGTCAACGACCTTTATACCTATTCTGCTGATGCAAGATGTGACATTGCTGCAAACACGTCTAGACTATCACGTAAGTACAAGAAAATTGTCTGCAATGAGTTCTAAGCAAGATAATCTTCTTAGAGAATATAGTGTTGCCTACTTAGAGGAATTGCCTTTCTGATATGAACGAATATAATAAATAAATAAATAAATATCCTGGGACATTTCACACAGCGTCATCTAGCCCCAAGTTAAGCAACCAAATGCTTGTGTTATGGTAACCAGATGACTGATATAATGCATAGATACATTTTTTTTTTGCAAATATATACATTTTATAGATAGAAAACACCCAGACACGGAACAAATATCTGCAGAACATACAAACATTTGTCCCGTAGCGGGAATCGAACCCGCAACCTCTTGCGTCTCAGCCGGGCGTTCGCCCAACTGCGCCACAGAGGTCGTCAAACTTTGTCGTTTGTTGATTTTGAAAACGGAAAACACTTCCTTGATGGCCTCCAGTCAATTATGCCTAAGTGAACAAGCGGGCCTCATCCAGTCTGTGTATAAAAGTGTGTCACGACGTTTTTTAGGATTAACGTTTTGTATAATCCAGGATTGTAATCCAGGGAGCGTTTGGCCTAAATTCTATAACTGTCAGAATTTTGATACTGTCACGAGTAATCTACGAACTTAAATTGTATCAATAAAGTACCCAGTCGGCCGTGACCGAGTGAAAGAAAGAAAAACGTGTTTTTTCTGGCCCTATAGAGGTCAAGGGTAGGATTGTTATAAGATCTATTTATCTAATGTGTTATCTGAAAGCATTCGCCCTTTATTAGGTGTCTACTGGGTATAAATAAATAAATAAATAAATATCCTTGGACATTACACACAGCGTCATCTAGTACCAAGATAAGTAACTTAATGCTTGTGTTATGGTAACCAGAATGACTGATATAATACTTAAATACTTACTTACATTTTTTTTTGTAAATACATACATATTATAGATAGAAAACACCCAGACACGAAAAAAATTTCTACAGAACATACAAACATTTGTCCCGTGGCGGGGATCAAACCCGCAACCTCCGCGTTTCAGCCGGGCGTTCGCCCAACTGCGCCACAGAGATCGTCAAATAGAGGTATGTCGGTGTGTAACACACTAATGCCGTACACGATCTATGTTTGGCATCATAACGTCTGAAAGGCTTTTTGCAGAAATCAGTTTGCCTAACTTCAGTAGCCGAACTTCGGTTCTTCCAAGTTCAGCGGAATTTTGGCAGCTACGTATTTGGCAGTGTACTGCAAGTTTTACACTACTACTACTACTACTACTACTACTACTATTAGCCCATATTGTCCCGCTGTTGGGCAAAGGCCTCTCCAACTTTCGCCAGTTACGCCGATCCCATGCTTTCCTCTGCCAGTCCCTCAGGCGTCTAGTTTGTCCCGCCATCTTATCCGTGGTCTACCTTGTGGCCAGGTGTCTGTCTCAGGGCTCCATGTTGTGCTAATTCTGGCCCACCAAGTTTTACACATAAAGTTTTAATAACCTTTTTTACGTAAGCGTCCGTATCTATCCCTTATAATTAAATTGTAAGTGGTTAAGATACAAGTATGTTGTAATGTTGTGAAATAGTTTGGTATGTTACGTGAAATCCAATACCGTGTATTGAGAGCCGCGTAGATATTTAGTAGATATATTTAGGAGTATTTGATGAATACCGCAACGAGAACTACATATTTATAAAACTATGATGATAGGAAGAGATTATAATGAATCTTTGTTTTTTGTGCCTAAACTAAAGTAATAGTATCTGGATACCTGAAAAAACAGATCAAAAAGATATTTTCTAAAAATGAATCTTAAAATTGATATATTACTCTTAAAACTTTATTACTTACGTATAAAATATAATGAAAATCGTTGGAGCCGTTTCCGAAATTCAAAAATAAAAATATCATAATTTCAATTTTTCAATTTCAAAAGTTCTATAACCCATAAACTTAAATACTAGTACATCTCCAGTGTAGATATAATCTAACAGGAAAGAAGCTATTACAAATTTTTAAGCAAGGTGCTTATCAAAAAACTTTTAAAATGAATTTGTTTTTGTAGCTTGGATAGGTACCTATTATGTACGTACGAACGAACGGAAATAGGTACCTACCTGGCGTAACTTTTAGGTAGGTAAACATAGTTTTGCAACACATGCAAGCTTTAGTATTAGCATTACATTTAACACAAAAATATCATAGATAGCATCAATAGCTTTATCTAACTAATGATTAGTACGATCGTTTTGATAAAGCTTTAGGTACCTATAGCTTTATCTAACTAAAGATCATACTTTAAAACTTATCAGATTATCAGAAAACTAGTTTTAGGCGGTTTATTCGTTACTAGCGACCCGACCCGGCGTCGCACGTGTGCAATAATTAAACATTATGAACCTTCTTCTTGAATCACTCAATGTAAAAAAAAAACCGCTTCAAAATCCGTTGCGTAGTAAGTTTGCCAGGATCCTGGTACTGTAATCATTCAGTTTTCATTTACACTTACACATCCAGACATCCATCTATAGTCACATACTTTCGTATTTCTGATATGAATATGATTATGTTGATACTAACTGCGCTCCGCGGTTTCACCCGCGTAAGTCCCGTTCCCGCGGGAATATCGGGATAAAAAGTACCCTATGTCACTATCTCCATCCCTTCAACTATCACCACACAAAAAATCACGTCAATCCGTCGCCCCGTTTCGCCGTGAAAGACGGACAAACAGACACACACATACACAGACACACAGACACACACACTTTCGCTTTTATTATATTAGTATGGAAGTATGGATGGATATAAGTTTATCAAAATCAAATCTCAATCTTTATCAAATTAACAATTAGGATAGATTATACAATCATTGGCACCTACTAATGATAAACAATTAGGTACTTATTACTTATCTATAATCATTATGATTGTCATTAGGTGATGTCATCATCGTAGTGATTATACAATTTGTTAAAAGTATTTATTACCGAAGAATCACAGCCGACAAAAGTATTCTTATGTGGCAACATGTGGAAGAGCAAGTTACTGTGTTCGTGTCTCTGCGCGCTGGTTGCTTTAGCACAGAGCGATGTGCAAGAGTCGAAGATCGTAAATATCACCCAAGGGCCTGTGCGAGGGTATAAAGATCCGAACCATGGAATATTTACTTTTTACAGCATTCCATACGCGACGGTGCCGACTGGACCCAACAAGTTTAAGGTGGGTAGAAATTTTAACTCATAAGACCCACAAAATAGTCGTTAAGGGCTTTAAATTTTTTACTTTTGTTTGAACTTACGGTTTTCTTAGCGTGTGATTATAATTTACGCTGTGTGATGTTTAATGATATTAACGTGAATCTCAATTCTTTAGTTATTTTTGTTACTGTATTTAATCTTTTCAGGCACCACTTCCTCCACCAGTTTGGTTACAACCATTTGAAGCAAAAAACAAAGATATAATATGCCCACAGGCACCCGACCCTGTGAACGGCTATCTGAGCAGGAACGTCATGCAAGAAAACTGCCTCATTGCCAATGTTTACATTCCTGATACCGAAGAAACAAACCTTCCTGTTTTAGTATACGTCCATGGAGGAGCTTACCAAGTAGGATGGGGAACTCAGTTCGAGCATCAAAAACTTGTAGCTGAACACAATATAATCGTTGTCAATTTCAACTACCGCCTTGGAGTCCATGGATTTTTATGTCTTGGTACAGAGGATATTCCCGGTAACGCGGGTATGAAGGATCAGGTGGAACTCCTTCGCTGGGTCAACAGAAATATCGCTTCCTTTGGTGGAAACCCTGATGACGTTACAATAGGCGGGTTTAGTGCAGGCTCTGCTTCGGTGGATTTGCTCATGCTGTCAAAGTCAACAGAAGGGCTTTTCAATAAAGTGATTCCAGAAAGTGGAGTTAGCACTTCAGTTTTTGTAACACAATCAGAGCCACTTGAGAATGCGAAATGGTTTGCTAAAACGCGCAATTTTGAAAGCGTGGATAACGTTTATGCTTTAGAACAGTTTTATAAAACAGCATCTTTCGATGTTATAACCCATTACCCATACTATGAAAGCGAGGATTCTACGTTTGTGTTTTCGCCTTGCATTGAAGAGGCTTCAGCGGAAGCTTTTCTCACTGAATCCCCACTGGATATTTTGAAGAATGACGATTACAAAAAAGTTCCAGTACTTTATGGTTTTGCTAATATGGAAGGACTTCTAAGGATAGATTTATTTGAATTGTGGAAAAGCAAAATGAATGAAAAATTTTCAGATTTCTTCCCTGCTGATTAAAAATTTGACAATGAAACACAAAAGGAAGAAGTGGCAAAGACTGTAAAAGAATTCTATTTTGGTGAAAATCCAGTGGGCAATGAAAACGTGCTAGCGTATGTTGATTACTTTACAGACGTAATTATTGCATATTCTACAATACGATCCATTAGGATAATGGTGGAAAATGGTCACGATCAAATTTACTTGTATGAATATTCCTTTGTGGATGAAAACACTCCTGCGATACCTTACACAAGTACCAAGGGTGCTAGCCACTGTGCTCAAACTGAAGCAGTTACAGGACAACTCTGGGGACCAGTTAGTGACTCGTACAAGCCAACGGAGGAGTTCAAAAAAGTATCTTCTACGTTAAGGCAGCTGTGGGCTAACTTCATAAAAACAGGGTAAGCATTTCATGTCTTAATAGCGTCTAATGACTAAAGCGAAGTAACTAAGACAATACTACAAAACAAACGACTGTAAATGCAAGGTTTTAATCACAAAAATTTGTGTCTTACTTTACTCGTACTTACCAACGCTCCTCTTACTTACGTTTTTCTGAAAAAAATTTGTTCAACAATAGGTATTTCACTTTCAAAACTATCGTGAGTTGTACTAGACATTATTATAATTGACGTGAGTAATTTCCCGTGTAATTATAATAAAATCAATAGGTATTGTTACCATGCTTCAAAATATACTAACTTAACAAATATATAGCCATATCAACATACTAGACATAATATGAATAAAACGGGAATTACGTATAAATATTGTCGATTTAGATACCGACAATAAATCGACAATATTTATAACATTCATTCGCGCTGTGACGAGCATTCGGTATGGACGTACTCAGAGCGCCGTTTTGAATTACGCAATTCGTGTTTTTGCGCGGCTAGCTGTCGCTGCCCGATATCACTATGGGTACTAAACCGCTCATAGTCAATGAGATGTTGGCGTTTATAATACACGCCATCGATACCATGGACGAGATCAGCATCCTGCAAATCTGCAAAACGAGCTTCAAAGAAGAGGAAGTTTCCAGAAGCAAGGCGCTGCTGTTCCAGGCACTCGGGAAAACCGACCGGATGCCGTCTCGCCGGAGAGACGGAGGCGAAAAAAGTGTGCAGGACATCATCACCCTGCTGAAGGAAACCGATCCTGACGATGTTCCCGACTTCGTTGCAAAGGAGCTTCACAAGCTGCCCCCTGTGACGTTCGATCACGTTGATGTGACCAGATTACTGAAGGACATTACGTCCTTAAAAGTACATCTGGATGAACTGAAGACCAAGTTCGAAGAATCGCAGGTAACAATAGGTGAACTTCGTACCGAAGTTTCGTCACTACGTGTCGCCGCATCGGTATGTGTGTCGCCTCAAGTTTCTGCGAACGTCAACACGAAACGAGGAGCGCACGATGTGTCCATTTCGTCGTTCGAGTCAGCGATTTTGGAAACAACGTCACCGGCCGCAGCTGACATGGTTGCTCCGTGCTCCCCCCGCCCGCCCCCCGCCGCACCGCGCGAGGGCCCGACACGTGCGCGTGCGCCTTCTCCCGCGCGCGCCTACGCCACCGTCGCCGCTCGCGACGCCGCCGCAAGCTGCCCCGCACCCGCACCCGCGCCTCGCCTGCAGCCTCTTCCGACTCTTCCGAAATCACAGTGTGATTCGGAAGGCTTCACTAAGGTGGTACGGAAGGCTCGGAAACCATCCACCCGGAACCGCTGTGGTACCGCGGCTAGAAGCCCAGAACAAGCTCCTGGCTCTGGGTTCCGTGCCGAGGTGTCTACCACCCAGATGTATGTCTCACGAGTCCACTACGCTGTGAAGACCGAAGATGTAGTAGACTACATCAAGAGGAAGTCTGGTTTCACACTCAGGGTCGAGAGATTGACATCTCGCCATAATGTGAGCTTTGGTTCTTTTATGGTGAGAGTTCCGACACATCATCTCTCGACATTTATGAGTGAGGAGTATTGGCCGGCCGGAGTTAAGTTTCGACGTTTCGTCGGTCGCCTGACCCAGAACCGTCCTGCTGACTCTGCGATTGCGTCTCACGTCGCGGTACAAACGTGAGCTAGTATTAAAATAAAATTTATGTTTATATGTATGTTAGTCTGTAAGGTATATATTATATGGGCCATAGAATAAGTAAATAACATCTTGTTACTTATTGTTATTAAGTTGCCTGAAATAAAGTTTTATTATTATTATTATTATTATAACGTGAGTAATTCCCGTCATATCAACATACTTTAGGAATGATGACTTGATGATAAAATTGTGGTTTTCAGAAAACCAGTGCCTGAAGGGTCCTCATTGCCTTCCTGGCCGACCGTGCGTAGCAACTGGTCGCCTTATATGTCGCTCAACAACACGCTGGAGCTACAAGGCTCGCTGCTGGAGCGACGCGTGCGCTTTTGGGACGATATCTACGCAAAACACTACCGAATCCCACTCCCGCCACGCGCATATTAGATTATGTATAGAGGCTTTTTTTTGACGACCTCTGTGGCGCAATAGGCAAAGTCCGCCTTAGACGCAGTGGTTGCGGGTTCGATTCCCGCTGCGTGACAAATGTTTGCATGATCTGAAAATATTTGTCTCGAGTCTGGGTGGTTTCTATGTATGTATTTACAAACAAAAAAATGTATATTTAGTCTATGAGTCATCTGGTTCCCATAACACAAGCATTCCATTGCTTATCTTGGAACTAGATGACGCTGTGTGGAATGTCCAAGAATATTTATATTTATTTATTATATTTTGTTTTGCAAGGTTTCAATTAAGAATTATTCATTTACCTACTTCCTTATCATGTTGTAATCCCTACTTTACTAAACATGGTTATTCTATCAAAGACAAGACTTGGCCACTACATATTTATTCGTGAAAACCTGTAATTGGCTTTCTGATTTTATACCTGTTGGTTATCTGTTATGAAGCTGTTGGTTTTCCAATAAATAAATAAATATGAGAAGGTACGACCCCACCTAGTGTGGGATAAGGGCAGGGAAATGATGATGATGAGAAGGTACAAACAAATTAACTGTGACATTGATGATTTTTTTTAAATACAAAGTTATTCATACAAAGTTGATTTTATCTTAATTTTTCTATTCATAAACATGTTCTTAATATAAAAAGAAGACACTACATACTTACTACGTACTATTCTGTATCACCACTGGGATCTGAGCTAAGTGTTCGGGTCAACGACCTTTATACCTATTCTGCTGATGCAAGTACATGTGACATTGCTGCAAAAACGTCTAGACTATCACGTAAGTACAAGAAAATTGTCTGCAAAGAGTTCTAAGCAAGATAATCTTCTTAGAAATTATAGTGTCGCCTACTTAGAGAAATTGCCTTTCTGATATGAACGAATATAGTAAGCGATCCTGGCGTAGCTTGTTACAGCCGGTCTCAATAACTTATCTATCTTTTTTATTCCTATTATAATTTAATATCCGTCAGTTATAGGAATCGGGTGTCAAACGGCTTCAAAAGTAGAAAGTGACACAAAGAGAGATTATTGTTATGTCTGTAATTTCGTTTTGTTTTAGCTTAAAAAGTAAACAACAAAATTGTCACTAACATAATATTTCTTGTAGGCACACTTACAAAACTGCTAGATCATCATCATCATCTCCCTGCCCTTATCCCACTAAGTGGGTCGGCACAACACAAATTTGCTAGATAAATGATCATATACCAACTTAACCACAGTAACAGACTACATACAGATTCTATAATACTTATCCGTAAACGCGTGTATACCATAGTTTCTGCTTACAAAGCACATTTCGCGTGTAAATCTGCTGAATTACGTTCCGTTTCACACGTCACATTGTGAACCACGGCTGACATGTGACGGCTTCTGAACCCTTATTACAGTGCAATGGGGTTGAAACACAAATATTATAAAAGTGAAAGTTTGTGTGTAAGTGTGAATGTTTGTTACTCCTTCTTAACTTCCTTCTTCTTCCATGCTCTAGTGGCTGGAAGGATTTAAATGAAATTTAGTACCACAATAGCTTATGTCCTGAATTAACACATAGGCTACTTTTGATACCAGTATTCCCATGGGAACGGAAACTGTTCACAGCAGTTAAAACTTCTTATACATTAAAACTAGTCAGCCAGCTCAAGATTAACTATAGATAGCTCAACTAAGTAGTTCGATTACAACTATAGTTTTTAACTCTAAAAACAAGCCCTAAAAAACAAGCCCAAAAACAACAAAATCAAACATATTATCGATACATCACAAGCCGAAAGGAATATTAACCAGACACCAATCACAAACAAACAAATCTTTGATCTTTTATAGAGAAAGCGTAGTATAAACAGCGTTCTCATTTAGATTCGAAACGAATAGAATATTAGTTTGGAATGTTTAGACGAGCGATTAAAATGGGGCAACAATTGACAAATTGACGTGTTTTTTGTGTGGTGATAGTTGAAGGGATGGCGAGTGACAAAGGCTACTTTTTATCCCGATATTCTCACGGGAACGGGACTTACGCGGGTGAAACCGCGGGGCGCAGCTAGTACTTTTATAAAACATGATGGCGACTGGACCGTTTTTTTATTAATAACAATTAGTTAAAATAAAAAGAAAAAAGTTGGTTAAATTCAGAAATAAATGGACCAGGTTTAAAAAAAATAAACTTGGAAGTGCTATGCATGAAGAGCTTTCCTAAACGGTGAAAGAAAACATTGTGAGGAAACCCGCAACTTAGAAAACCCATGTTTTTACCATTGTCTTTCCTGTGGATTTGATCGACTAAGCGGAGAGGATGTTTTAAGTGCTGGGCAAGTCTATTTGATCACAATATTCCAAGCATTCCTTCAGATTATCCCAAGGAGGCAACTTCGTAATTCTGTTTTAACTATTAAGGTATCAAAATGGAGTTTCAATAGTATTTGATTGAATTATACCCTCTCGAATTCTCGGAAAGCTGTTTTGAAGTGGGCGTCTAAATAGGGACAACTTATGTTAGCAATAGTAAAATTGTTCGGAAATATTGAAAATTTAATGACACTCAAGCCTTTATTTATTTTCTAGATAACTTTTACACAGCGTCACAATAAAATCTTTGCCTACGCTTAACGGAGCACTGTAGGTAGTGCCTGGAATATTGTAAAGATGAAATAGGTCATAAACAAACATAGTAATAAAGATCTTTCGATTTAAAGACATTTGATTAAGGTAATTCCCAAAACTACTTAGCGATTTCAAAAATTCTTTCACCGATATGTAGAATGGACTGTCGGGATGGTTTTAAACTAGATCTTATTCCGGTTGTTTGGACGGATGTAGATTACATTGTTAATCGGGGGACGGAGCTTTAAGACCGTCCCATAAAATCGTTAAGCCATGAAGGATAAATAGATAGATAGATAGATAACAACTTTATTGACTTACACATTACAGCACAGAGTATCAAAAAAGAGAGGTAAATTAGAATAAAAAGAAACCAAAAAAAAAAAAAAAAAAAGGATGTCTCAAAAAGCCTATACTCTATATCATCTAAGTTTCTGGAATCGTTATCCCAAATTCCACGAATTACACTAAAATAATCCGATTATCAATAGATTTAGCAAACTAATCCGATTATAAACATTAATTCACAGTTTTGTAACAAAGATACAACAGCGAAGAAACTTTACCATAACGTTATTAGTTCAAGTTTAACACATTCATCAAGTTGTTATACGCACTGTGTTTGAAACACGCGGCGGTATATTAATGTATTTTTTTAATATTACTTAGTAATCCCGTAGTTGGAACGTAACTATTTTTTTTATTATTAAATACTAGTAGCACGTCCCGGCTTTGCACGGGTGCACTAATGAAACTACCGGGCTAAAATATAGCCTATGTTACTCGTGGATAATGTAGCTTTCAAATGGTGAAAGAATTTTTTAAATCTGTACAAAAGTTTTTGAGCCTATTCATTACAACCATACAAACAAAGTTTTCCTCTATATAATATTAGTATGGATAGTATACTCGTAGATTGACCGCGACTGGTATCCCAGGGAGCGGTAGACATTTATTATCGCGTAGAGCGGTAGATTTCGATTCCCAATTATGTTTCTATTGATTGTGTGTGAGCCCGCGACGTGACCATACTAATACCCAAATGCAGATTCTCCGTAAGAATTAAACATTGCCGGTATCTCAATCGATAACATTTATTTGCGAGTAATATATACGCCTTGTGCTTATAATTTCTATCAAACTCACAATAGTTTTAAAATTGAAATAGTAAATATAGAATTCTAGGCGTAAATTCTATATTTACTATTTCAATATCATAAATATTTACTTTTTATTTCAATATATTGCCACGATATATTCACGCAGTGTGTCCACAAGTCTTGTAGCGACGCGACTAACTGCCAAAGTTACAGAGGAATCCTAGTAACGACATTAGCCGCGCCTGAGGAACCCTGATTTGTAACTTTCAAGCTACAGGCAAATTGATGCCATTGAGCAAAATTATTTGGCCATGCTTGTCTCACTTAAGAAAGAAAAAAGTGTTAATTTTTGTAGGAAATCAAGGATCACTTAAACATGTACAGTCTTATAAACTAGATGACTCTATTGCCTGTTTCAACGCAACTCCCTACACCAGGGAAAGAATCAGGCAAGAACCTGGTGGTGTGGGCCTAGCTTTTTTTTAAAGCAATCCCTTTACAATCTAAATAGTCAAGCTTCAGTGAGAAGCCAGTCAAACAAAGTAAGGCAAGTCTGAACAGTTCAGAAATAATTGCATGATAAAACATATTTTACGGGTATTTATCGCAATTACCTTATTTTTTTTGTCTGCTCGCGATCACGGCTGGTCCAATCCAGTTCAAACGTCGGAATAAAATTGATAAATACCCGTAAATAATTATGATTTATTCCTGTGATCAGAACACAGGAAGTGTTCTGATCGCGTATGAAAAAATACATTCAGCAAAATGTGGGCATGTATCTTGTAAGGATGTAGTCATGAGTTTTTTTAAGCAATCATCACCATAAAATAACAAAACGAAATCCAACAATCAAAGCACATTCATCGCCAAAAAGCTAACAGTATTTCAGTAATATTTACTCTCGTCACTCTGACAAAAAAACAGACAACTTTAAGCGAAGTCCATAAATTTGGCTAAAAGCTGAAAAAATATTTACTTTCCAACCTGTTGCTTCGTTAGAATGTTTGTTATGCAGAAATTATGCAAACCTATTTTAAATCTCGCTACAAATGTGACAATCGTTTGTGTTCAGGGTACAAGGGAAAGTGATGTGTGCCTTTATACATGCACTAGGTCAAACTCAGGCCTTTACATCTACACTAGATGATTTATACAAGAGGCGATCTTTTGTGTACACTTAACGGGACATTGTAGTTCCTGGGAAATATTTTCGAAATTAGTACATATAATAAATAATAAATTAATAATAAATAAAATGGTTATTTGGAGAAGAAGGCGGCAGGTCAATCTTTTCGCTCTGCGAGTGTACATGATAGGTTTTGCGAATATTATATTCATTTACAAAACAAAATATTATTTTCGTATTTACTTTCATACTTTATGAAACCGCCGCCTCTAACCACAAGAATATCAAATAGCAAAAAGTAAGTCAAAATATATCCCATAATTTTCCAGAGTTGAATGAACGCGGATCAATTTCGACGCTCCGATTTAAAAAGACTAGGAATTTGCTGTGACTTGGTCTGCTATATAATATTGCTTTTAATACAAGCTCTAAACACTATACTAAACTTTGAGGTTGTCGTGTTGTAAGCAAAAAATTGACCAGAAATGGTATTTATTTATTTTCTTAAATAAAACTCCATTTACACGATAAAACCCCATTTACAAGATTCTAGATTCTTTCTTAATAATAAATAATAATAATAATGAATATCCTTGGACATTCGACACAGCGTCATCTAGTCCCAAGCTAAGTATGTTATGGTAACCAGATGACTGATATAATACATAGTTTTTTTTTTAAATTTATAGATACGAGTAGTAGATACAGATATTTGTTCCGTGTCTGGATGTTTTCATCCAGACACGGAACAAATATCTGCAGAACATACAAACATTTGTCCCGTAGCGGGGATCGAACCCGCAACCTCGGCGTCTCAGCCGGGCGTTCAACCAACTGCGCCACAGAGGTCGTCTTGTTGCATTAAAGTAAATGGGAACAATAAATTACTGGTTATCCATGGTTTAACAATGTTTAGACCATTAAAATCATGATGACAGTCAAATTAATTTAACAGGCAAGAAAGTTTCATAGATAGCTTGGGATTAAATGACGCTGTGTGGAATGTCGAAGGATATTATTTTATTATCGCGTCTTCAACCCGTTCCAGCCAATTGACAATGTCTATTAAACTCGCTTAGTTTCCATCGCCTTAAAACAGACGAACAAAACAATTTCCTTCATATTACCCTGACGGGCTCGAAGCACGATACCACTAACCAAACTCATTTGTTTCCGATATCGCACGATATCGGAACGACTACATTTTCTTCACTTCATTCGCCTGTCGGAAAATGGTTTTGCGACGCGTCGTGGGTGTGTCAAAGAGTTATAGTTTGTGTAGATAGACTAACAGCAAGTTTCGGCTTTGCACGGGTGTACTAATGAAGCTATCGGGATAAAAATATAGCCTTTAACCATCCCGACAGTCTATTTTACATAATGAAAGAATTTTTGAGTAGTTCCGGAGATTACCTTCGTCAAATAAACAAACAAACAACCTTTATCGGAAATATTCTCTTTTAAAACAAAAATGTTGGTTATTAT
Organism: Xanthorhoe spadicearia; assembly: GCA_947086425.1. Taxonomy (NCBI): domain Eukaryota; kingdom Metazoa; phylum Arthropoda; class Insecta; order Lepidoptera; family Geometridae; genus Xanthorhoe; species Xanthorhoe spadicearia. The sequence continues at coordinate 1,195,032 of OX352214.1, read as the reverse complement.
TTCCCAAGTGATCATAATAATTATGATTATGTTTTAAATATCTGATGAGTCTTCGTTATGCACAAAAATGCACCCTGAGAGTAAACGAAATTGCTCACTTCGAAATCAAAGTCAGTTTAAAATAAACTTTGTTTGCTGGTCATATCCGTTCTGTTCAATAGTCTATGTATCAACGGAATTACCGAATCGACGCGTACACAATCTATACCATGCTCGGCGTGTCTCATGACTGTCACTCGTGGATTGAGGAAGAAGGAAGGTGAATGATCTTTACTGGCAACCCCTGTGACGCAGTGGGTGAAAACCAGCCCTATGATTGTGAACCGTTTTTTTGACGGAAACTGAAAGCAGTTTCAGTCAAATTTGACAGATTTACTATAGTAAAAAAACGGTTCACAATCAGCCCCCAGATAGATGCTGATTCGACGTCATGCGTGTCGTACGTACTTGTACCTTTAGTATGGTACTCGAGTCGTGTAGCATGTAATGTATCTGATACTCTATCAAGTGAGTACAAAGTCTGTGGTATGACTCGTCCACGCCTATGTACTCACTTGATAAATCATCATTATATAAATCAAAATATATAAGTCGATTTCGCCCAAAATGTCGCTTATCCCCAGTACGCCGGAAGGCATCGGTATCAGATACATTACATGCTACTGATTCTACACGGCAAGGAGTAGGTACCCAGCTTGAACGGTATACCGTAGCGGTAGCGCAGGTGATAAAGGTAATTATGTGATTTTACAGTCCCAAGCCACTCACGTCGCGGCAACAAAAGTTAAGCAATTTATCAAGAAACGCCAGACCCACGTGTATCCATTATACTGGTTTCATAGTTTAGGGGTAGGTTAAGGCAGAGGAGTAAGCGGGTTAATTTTATTATTTTTCATGCAATTTTTATAACAATAGAAATTAATTTTTCAGTTACGTACAATTGTTAAATTCATGCGCATTTTAATGTATTTCTTCTTTATTTCTCAATCAATTTGAGTCTAGTACCCGAATGAATCATCATTCGAGCACTAGACCCAAAGTCCGGGAATATTGACAGGAATTTTGGGAAATTTGGGAAATTTCTGGGACGAGAACTTCTTAAAAATTAGGTACTTCATCATCATCATCATTATCCACAGCCCGACTTTACCCACTGCTAGGCATAAGCCTCCCTTAGTTTGTGCCATCCACTGCGGTACTGCACCAGTCGCATCCATTGCCGCCCCGCGATATGAACTATGTCGTCGACCCACCTCGGATCGCCCGACACTTCTTTGACCTTACCAACTACAAATCGCTAGTCGCTTACACTCAGACCACGCGCTAAGTAGGTCATCGATTAAGCGGTTAGCGCCTAACAACTCAAATCTTCTCGCTCGCTGATTAGCCTCCACACATTAAACAAACGTTTGGGAAACTGTCAAACTTTCCCTGCCTGATTACTGGCCTGACTATGTTTATTCAGAACCTATAGACAATTTTATTATAGAAGTTGTTAGTCATGGTTACAAAGAAAATATTTACTTTTATATCTTTTATGGTTACAGTATCAAGGAAAAATTGACAAAATTTTTACGTGAGTAATTTCCCGTTGTAAATATAATGTCTAGTTTAAAAAATTACTCAATTTATATTTGATAGTGTTTGTTTTGGTGGTTGTGATATTACAGATTGGTTTACTCGAATATTTAATAAATTTTGTTTTTAATACAAGGATTTGAAGGTGTATGTAAAAATCAGACCACCAAACCAGTAGAATATCTACTGTGCGAATACGGCCTTACTTTTTTGGTATCTATAGAGCTAGGGCCAAATTGGAGTACATTATTGATAATATTGTCTCACTAAAGTCATTTGATAGATCAAATGACTACATAGTCTTAATTCATACATTTTAATAACTAAAAACACTTAAAATATTTTAACCTCAAAAACCCAGAAAACCTCAAATACAATTCCACAAGCAGTGATCTTAAACGGGTAGCAAAACCGCTTAAAATGCTCAAATCAAGAATATTTAATGGCGCGAACGCGTAACGGTGGAATTTGACGATTTGCGGGTAGACTGAGTCGTTCTTTGACTGGAGTAATGGGCCGAGGAATGTCTGACCTAAACCTTGGATTGATAAAAATAGTAATCATCATTTTGGCGAACGGAAAATTGTAATACAGAAGAGACAGGGAGAATTTGTTATAATCTCTAATTGTAAATTAGGCAAAAAATATTATGTAGAGATCTTAAAAAAAAGTTGTGGTTGTAACACACACCTTTATTAGATAGTCGTAGTAACCTACACCAAAACGAGCATTGTTAAATCATAGGGGGCGTAAAAAATGTCCTTCACGGAAATGGAAACGCTTTCTAAGCATTTTCAATTTTAAAAAAAAAATTGGGATACTGTGTTAGTTACCTACGATGTTTTAAAACTTAAGAATCTTTGTAAATGTAAGACATTCAGGATCTCACAATTACATCCACATCGTTGAACAAGCAATTCACATTCAACAGAAAACCCACAAGCCATAACAAAAGGAATCGTAACAGCCACGCGGCGTCAAGGTACTTCTGAAGTTCGTGCTACATTGAGAAGTGTTGTCAAAAGTAGATTAACAGTTTAAGTTTCAGATCCCTGTTTAATTGCGAATATAAACAAATGGTCTTTTTGGTTTTCAAATAGTTTTGAGAAATACTATTAAACTATCGCGACTTGGAAACATATTTATAAATATTAGCGGGACTTAATCGCGTATTGAAATCATATTATTCTACTCGTGACCACGGTGACTGTAACGCCACCGAAACGTCGAGGTAAATAATATGATTTGAATACGCGATTAACTCTCGTTAATATTTATAAATAAGTTTTGAGAAATTTTGTGGAAGAAGGGACATTGACTTGTGATTATCAAGGTTAAAATACCAACAGGTATAATAGGGCGCGCCACGTAAAAAGAACGATGTCAGGAGGTGGAACGGGTATATTTACGCTCAGGTACATTCACGCACGAAAGTAGGTACTAGGGCAAAGGCCTTAGGTCTATTGCTTTATTTTTGAAAGAGCATTTCGCTCACAACCAAATGGTTAGTTGGTAAATTGGAAATAAATTAGATTATCTACAGAATAAATAATATTAAACTTCTTTTTATTAAGTAATATAAACACGTTCAAGCCTGTTTCCCATAGGACTGAGATCAATGGTTCCCATTTTGAAACATATCCAATCCATCAAATATTCCTGAAAACTTTCCGCATCCGCCTCAATAATAAGTAAGAAAATTAGGTGGAAAATCTTTTCCGTAGTATAGCTTCAAAGTACCTACAGTTCCCAATCACACGCCATTAAATCTGCTAAAATCTTAAGCCATAACGTCGCACGACGTCACATCAAGCCATGCGTTACCTAATCGCCGATCATTATTTACAATGGCAGCCAATCAACGCCCCGCAACGTCCCACAACGTCATCCCAGCGTCCCAATGTCTCGGTACATTTGTTTCCTTCGAGGTCGGGTGGAGCTCTACTTAAAGCGTGTTACGACAACCAAATCAAATGCCTTTGTAGTGGCAACACCACGAACTGTCACCGGACGCCTGTCATCTGTCAACGCCAAACGTCAGACGTCAAGCTCCACGCTAGGAAAAGTGACACAATAAAGTTTTCTACTCTCTTTCATGAAATGTACCCCTACTGTATGAACGTGAAATAAGAGTCAGTCTTCTCTAAACTTATAAACCATCGTATTTCTTGCAAGAGTCCAGCTACCCAGTCGTAACAGAGCGTAAAACTAAATGTTTTTCTTCACCGTTTAAAGCTAGTGTTAAAACGCATATAAATTTTTCGACACGAAAAGTTCATTGATGCACGGCCGGATTCGATCCCACGACCTTCGGAATGAAAGTCGAGGTATAAATCCACTTGGCCAACACGGCTTTTTTAAATAGCCTGTGTGCCTCTGAAAAATCCATTTTAAACAACGGTAAAAGAATTTTTAAAAGAATTTTTTTAAAAACTTTCGGAGACTACTCTTTACAAACAAATAAACAAACAAACTTTACCTCTTCATAATAGTAGTACAGATAATTAAAAATGATTCATTATTTTGTGTTTTTCCTGAATGAATGTCTAATTATCTCGAATAAGGAAAACGCTAGTCGCTTGCACTAGGGCAGACCAAACTATACAATATAGGCCTCGAAGTAAACACAACTCTATAAGTAGCGCGGTTCATTTAACACCAAGTGGGGCCGAAACCCCATTTTACGTCCAATGCGATATCTTTATAACAAAATAATGTCAAAAGGCAAGAGTTACCATAAAATTACTGGATTTAAAACCATCTTTTACGTATAAAGCTGACACAAAGTTACCGGTTAAAGACGACTTTTAAGTTTCAAGATGATTAAGGGCAGTTTTTATGTGACCCCTTTTAAGGAAGAAAATTAAGTAATTTTGTCCGTTTTATATAATATTTTATTTCATTCGTTAAAATATTTTATGAGTCGTATATTTTTGTTTTCGCTGGCAAAACCTGGAGTAGAATAGCGAGAAATAGATGGGAATGGAGAAGGCTAGAGGAGGCCTTTGCCGAAGGGCAACCGGACTTTCAACGTTTAACCAAAACAAACTTACTAGAATTCTAAACTCTGTAAAAGTCCAAACAAATGGCTATAAATAATATTTTTGTTTAAAGGTTATGAGAAAGTATATTAGTGTGTCCCTTAGCCGTTTAACGTTATTTAATTTAAAAATAATAACAATTTTATGACAATAAAATTTATCAACTATGAATGTGAGAGGAGTGAATTCGGAGTTGACGAATGATACAGATGAATGGAAGAAAAATACTTGTTAGGCCGACCCACCTCGCATGGGATAAAGGGGAATGATGATGATGAAAATGTATTAAAATACATATTTTCTGCAACTATTTTAATTCTCCAATAACTGTTGAAAGATTTCACTCTCAGAACTCAAGTTCTAAACCTTGATAGATATTTAGTAATATGATCGTCAGCCTGTTTTTAAAAGAGAAAATTGCTGTTTACATAATAGCTTGTTTCTTTAACACATTAGTACTTAATCCAAAAAGGTTTGAAAACATAACCGTTGTTGTTATCAAGGTGTAATGTAATCTTTATAATCTTGGAAAATATTTTTATAACTTGAAAACACACGGTTAAAAAAAAGTGCGAGCAAAACGAAATTTTTTGGCTAATATAAAAGAGCCTTCTTTTGTTATAATTCTTAATTTATTAAGGTTCAAGTTTATATCTCTGGAGTTTACTTTAATACACCAATTCCAAAAACTAATTTACTTTATGATTTACCATCAGGTATAGACATAAGTTACTCATAATATTATGTACCCAATTAGTATAATTGGGTGGATAAGAGGCTGGGCAAGCCTATTCGTCTTATCAATGTCTCAGGCACTACCAGTGCCCCGTTAAGTGTTGGCAAAGATTGCTGCCTGACGCTGCATAGATAGATAGATAGATATAGATCATCTAGGTAAGATGGGTCTGAGTTTTTTATACAAATTCATGAAAAAAAATCATTTAAGTGGTAAAGTTAAGTTAAAATCAGATTAACTATTAATTTAATCTTTTAAGCTTTTAACGGTCATAGTAAGCCTCCTGATCTATAAAATATGCTGGACTTTATGTGACACAGCGCTATTTGGCAGTCGTGAGTCGTGAAACGTAATATTTGAATGTTTTCAATAAAAATTACCCGTGTGTCCCTAAGCCAAAATCATGTTTTCATACATCAGCCTCCTTCAATATTTGAATACCCGAAACTGGAAATACCTTGTTTCCATATTTACATTTTAACACTGACGAGGGTCCAACCCAATGATACTACAACTTGTTGCCAATTGCCAACAATGTTCAACAAAATGTGAAAATAGAAACGAGATGTATGACTGTGTTATCTTCAAGGATGATGTTGGTAGGGACACCTAAAATAACAATTAAATAACACCTGGTACGAAGTCTTAAAGGACAGAGATGGTTGGAGAAAATTGGGGGAGACCTTGCCCAGCAGTGGGACAATATAGGTTAGCAAAAAAAAAAACCTGCGTAGAAACAAGCGATCACGCTTGAGCTGCCTGACTACTCGGCCACGAATCACTAATGAGTTTATTTTTGCCCCGTTTTTGCTATAAAAACTTTTAAAAATTAGGAAAGTAAACATTTTTAATGTTTTAAAATATCATGTATATTGCTCGGTGGCTAAATAGGACAAGAACTTGGCCAAGTTTAGAGTAAGGTATAACTTACATTTGGTTATAATTTTTCATATAAAATCATTAAGTATGATTCTTTTCCGTTAACACTATTTTTAAAAAATTTACAGCACAAGTAAAGTCAGGTGTTTCAATTAGTTTTTAATATAGTCATCCTTTCATATAACTTACACGTCCCCGTGTAAGTGCTCCCACACAAATCCGCGATGCGACGCGATGCGAGCTCGCATCGCAGAAATTCGCATCGCAAGTTTCTGCGATGCGACGTCGCGCGAATTTGTGCGACAAGCCGTTTAGTAGGGCGATGTAGGAATGTGCGATGCGAAGCAGATCGCAAATTCTTGCGATGCCATCGTGCGAATTCGCGCGATATCGCAGATTTTGACAATGCGACGCGACGTCGCGGTTTTGTGTGGGAGCCCTAATACCGGTTCTATTAAAAGCGGTACGGTGTTGTAACCGTTTTACACAGAAATTAATTAGGATAATATTAAGCTAATTTCATATAACGTCGTTTGTAACTTTGTAATACATCTCATAGTTTCTTATTTAGTTATTTTAGAAATTAACACACTGTTCAATAAAACAGTTATGGAAGGTTAGAAAATCACAAAAGCTGTGTTGGTTAAATAAATTAATGAGCTTTCGTTTGAAAAATTATTTGAACCTAAGAAATAAGAAATAAGTCAAACTCTTACATATATTTTTTTAAAGTACTTACTATCTATAATATGTATGACATGTATTTACAAAAAAAATTTACCTATCTATGTATTATATCAGTCATCTGGTTATCATAACACAAGCATTAAGTTGCTTAGCTTGGGACTAGATGACGCTGTGTGGAATGTCCAAAGATATTTATTTATTTTATTTATTTACTTCCCATGGGGTGAATCCGCGGCCGAGTAAGCTAGTAAATTATATTGCAAAGATAAAAGATTAGGTTCTGCCCTACATTAAGATTATGTGTTATTTTAAAAAAACTATAGTGTCCTACTAAACATTATAGATTTTTTTAACTTCTACTCTTCGCTCCAAAGCTACAGTTAATCTAAATAAAATAAACTACCAAAAAGATAAACCTAGATTAGAAAACGCATACGTCTTCTCGACATTTCCTCACCACAAATATTTACATGGAATATATCAAGCTTGGATTCTCGCGAATCGAAGCCATTCCCTGAAATGACATGTTCTGAACTTCTGACACGACCGATATGCACACGGGTACATTCGGCAAATAACTGTACTACAAGTAGAGATGGGATAGGTGAACGAAAGATTGATTTTATATTATATATCATCAGGATAGTTTGAAAAAGTTAAATCGATAAAAAATACTAGCATTATGATACTTTTAACAGATAAATTAATTTTCATAAGAACTGTAAACTATATAAATAGTAAGAGATTGAGAAGTAAAAAGCTACTATATTACTATATTATCAATGCATGATTTGTTGAGAAAACAAACAAACATGTCTAATCGTGATCACAAGATCTGTAAAAACAATCTCCAAAGGTCAGAAAAAAATAAAATAAAATAAATGTAAATAATAACGCGGTTAATCCCCTCGAATTTAAATTAAACTAAAAGATCCACTTTGTTATTTTAATTAAGAAAAACTTATAAATTTTATTTCATATAAATATAGTCCCAGGATATTTATTATTTATTTTTATTATTTCATATAAGTAGTGATCGGTTCACCAAAAAAAAATCTGTAAGGCTCGTCTGAATAGTTTTTTTATTGATAAATATTAAAACCCAAAAACTCCGTCAGAGCAACCCTGTTCGAACACCAACATAAAATACATAATTAAAGGCAAAATTAGGGAAAGTACCTATTCATAATAGTAATTTGAACATATTTTTCATTGATCAAGTTTTACCATATACGAGTATTTCTGGTTATAATATCTGAATCAGTCAGAGTTGTTCAATGATTCAATTCAAACTGATACGAGTATGAATCACTCGGTTCGTCGCAAGTCTACAAGTCAGATTGGATCCCGCGGCTTTGCTCGCCTTTATCGTCAGATCCGAGTATTGTTAGGATAAACTAAATCTAAGAAAATAGGGTTATGCAAAAATTGGACTGGGTTGTTCCCTCAAAATTGAAAATATTTCATGTGAAAATTAGGCTGCTTTGTTTTTCAAACTACATAAGTGTGTTACTGTTATATGGATAGGTATTTAAAAATACAAAGCATAATCATCAACAATACTATACTTCATTTCTTGAATCGAGCTAATAGGAACAAAAATAATCGCACGTGATTGGTCGTTCAAATTCATTGGATTGGCTAGATTTGACAATTGACAATTGATTTGACAATCTAGCCAATTACGAGAAATACAATTATTTTCGACGACCAATCACGTGCGTTTATTTTTGTTCCTATTAGCTCGATTCAAGAAATGAAGTATATGTCTATTGTAGATTTTTACAATGAATCTGTTTATTACGGTTTCCAAAGAAATCTAACTTAAAAAAAACTGTCACTGTCACGCAAGTGGTTACTGGTGAATCACGAAAACCAACCTTAAACCTACCTAAATAAGCCCGGAATTCTTCTACACAAACAGCAAAGTGATTAAAATAAATATGTTTCATTAAACAATTATTTTGTGTTAATCCTGTTTCTCATTTATTAAATTATACTGTTTCAAAAACTATTAAACTTTATTATTCCATGAACACCGATAAAACCCATAGAATCGCAATAACCACCCCTATTTTCATGGGGTGTATGAACGGGGTAAATTACCCGTAGCCTTATACAGATAACCCCGTGACGGGGGCGGAAAAAACTCAATTGATGGAATGGAATGAATGGAAAGCGTTTTTAAGGTATAAAGGGGTGTGTTTCAATTTTAGACTCGTTTTTTAGGGTTGTGTAAGATATTAAAGATCATTTTTACTCAATTTAGACTTTTCGAAATTATTTTAACACTTCTTTACAAAATTTGACTTTACAAATTATCAGTTTCTAATAATTAATGTAACAACTAACATTTATTGAGATAAGGAACAAATTTACAAAACAGACAGAAACAAAAAATACCTACACTACTTAAAAACTAATTTAATAAAAATGAACTCTGTATTCTAACCTAATAAGTATTACCTAAAGATAGAATACAGTTTCTAATTATAATTTATGTATGTATTTACAAAGAAATAAAGTTACTAACAGCAAGCCTATTTTACTGTGTAAATCTGTGTTCCCTGTTTACACCTTGGAAAATAGGTGATATCTAATTATGTGTTTATATTTCTACTATTTATTTTATTTATTTACTATAACTATGTTTATGCAAATATACCCATCAGAATGTAAGTCAGTCCATTCGAGCACAATCCAATAGACCCAAATACCTTCCTATCAATTTCGTGAAACAAATACCATCTTACTGCCCCGATATCCTAATTCGATGCTAAAATAAACAGAGATCGCTTCCATCTGAATTTCAAATGCAAAAACTTAGCACGTGAATCGAATACCTTTGAATCATGGAATTACGAAAAGTTGATAAGTATTAGCACAGATAAAATAATACTATGTACAGATACACCATCTAGAACATCAATTTCACTCCTGTTTTTCTTCGGGCTATTTTTTGTGTTTGATTTTGCGGTGCCCCTAGCAGTGTTTAGGTCTTGACTGCAATCAAAAATAAGTAACTCCATCTAATACACTTATTCTTATATGTCTAATGGGTAGTCAGAGGTATGCCCAAGGGTATGTAGATAATTAAGTTGTAAGTACAAATAACATGAAGTTTGGAAAATAGCTCATAATAATGTGGTGATCAGAAATAAATGTCATAATATTCGTCTATTCTTAAAATAATTAAATGTCTTAGGGCACCACCATATTTTCATAATCCCGGGCAACCCGTTGGCCACCTGCGTAAGAAATGCAAAATTAAATCAATAGTACCCAAGAAGTTCAAGAATTAAACTTTGCTAACGGTAACGAACCTGAAATTTGGGATCTAGTTGATTTTCTTGATTTTTCTTTATAATCTTTACTTATTTTTGTATTTAACTAGAGAAAGAATTATAAAATATAAATATATAGGTATTTCTAAGTATTATATCAGTTATCCGGTTACCATAACATAAGCATTAAGTTAACGCTGTATGTTATGTCCATGTATATTTATTTATTTATAAAAAGAAGATGAAGATGTCTCGGATAAAATTGAAAACATATTCAATTAAATCCTACACAATGGTAATTTGCTTATGACAAAATAGGAATGATGTTTTTCCCTTAGGGTTTCGTCAAAAAACATAGAATGACATTTTTTCAAAGAATTGTTCATTACGTTACAATAATAATTTTCTTTCGTTCTTTTCCTAGTATTATGAAAACGATTGAGTTTATTTTTTCTCTCTTGTTAAAGAAGATTATTTTAAACAATATCTATTTAATTATAGCAAAAAAAAAACATGATTGAAAAGAAATAAAGAGTACGTTTAAAATTATTTATTTAGTCTTTTGTTTTTATCAGAAATGTATTGTGCTTTGAAAACATTTATGTACTGTGTAAATCTAAATTAATATTCTTCGAAACTATTCAACCCATTTTTAAAACTACTTACCGATGTGTAAAATAGACTGTTGGGATGGTTATAGGCTATATTTTATCCCGATAGTTTCATTAGTACACCCGTGCGAAGCCGGGACGTGCTGCTAGTATTCAAACTTGAATGTTGCAGCAAATAGGCTAATAAGTCCCCGGTTTTATAGACCTTAATTTCCCCTATAGCGTTACGATCTCATAATTTGGAGCCTTCCCGTTTTGATAGAAAGCGTTCATCGCTTAATAAAGACAATTAACTTAATTGACTACAGTTGAGAGCGACTTTTAGGTGCCACTTCAACTAAGATATACTGAGTTACATAGGTAGGTATAGTTAAGGGGGTTTGCACACGAAGCGTTAGAGTTACATGTGTTACCTGGCCATCAGCTTATTATTTTCTTAAGATGTAGAATGTTTTGAATGACGCCCACATTTTGTATTGGACAGACGTTCCAAAGTAATGCTAATGGCCTACTCTGGTGATGGAGTTTTTTGGCTTTCCAAAGGCATGGCGACTTTGAAAGTATACTTAATATAAAGTGCCTTCCAAAACAGAAAATCTCAGTTGTGCTACTTGCCCAATGCCAACCTTGTCCATTATCTAGAGATGGCATAATCATAAAATATATGACAGTTGGGTAGCATTATGGTGACCATTCAGAACATCACTTAACTTCAACGGTCAATCAAGAACTGCAAAATGCAAAATGTGGGTATGTAAGTACTAAATATGTATTTGGAAATACCATTTAGACATCTACAAAAGATCTAAATTATCTAGATCTAAAAGCATTTGTTTACCGCACTTTAGGAATACAGTCGTGATCATATTTCATTTTCATTTAATTATTAAGAATGTGACGATACCTTCTAAAAATATACATAAAGTGATAAAATAAACACAAATAACGCCTCAATTGTAAAACTACCAGGATCAGTGTCTGTAGTTACAGATAATAATAACGCCCAGTTTGTAGCCAGCTTTACACGTAATACCGTCATAAAATAACTGTGCTCTTTATTGCAGAGTTTCCATTAGGCGTCTCTATGTAGGCGTCCAACGAGTCCGTTCTCTACAATTTGATTTACCTACATACACTTGCAGTCTACTTAAGTCCAAGTTCTTCTTGCATTTTAAGTATATAATGAATACCAATTCTTGCTAACGGCTTCTCTCGCTTTTTCATTAGTTAAAAATTAAATAACCGACTTAAATTTTTCGAGAGGGAAATTTTCTGTACCCTTGATGAACATGTTTAAAATGTCCATAACTACAGAGATTTTTTTTATTCTTTTAAACTAACATTATTTTTCTTAATTGGCCCACTTTTGACGGAATATACGAAAAACAGAACCTCCATTTAAAAGTCGGCTATAAACCTTCAGTAAAAAATAGAAATTCCTTTTTTGAAGTCGGCTAATAATTTTCACAAGTCATCGAATGATCCAAATAAAAGAAAAACACAGTCATTGTTCCCATCAGCCAGGATTACCGGCGGCCAGTAATTGACTGCGCGGATTAACGACAGATCCCAATACCCTTGTTATAGCTGCCTCAGATTACAAAGGCCACTTCAGCTCACTAGATAACTTCAATCTTTACCGTATTGAAAAACCGTTGGCCAAGGATTGGTATAGGTCGCGCCACGTATAAAAACGCTGAGAGGAAAAGCTGCGCTACTGCGCAAATAAATAATTTTCTTATTAACTCGTCCGTGTCCATGATGCCACTAGGGTGCGGTCTGAAAACCAGCGCCTCCTCCCTTGGAGTGGCATTTTGCTGAGACCGGATCCTTTTGGTACATTGTTTGTTTGTTTCTTGTGTTACCTACTGTTCTTTTTTTTAGTTTTTTGCTTGTTTTAATTATTTATGTTTATTTTTTATGTTGTTATTTTTCTTTACTGTGTTTTTTTTTCTGTTCTGTACATGTACCAAAATAAAATTCTATCTATATCTAATATACTTACTATTAAGGTGTGATGGTAGTAGACTGGTTACCGGGAAAATAAGGGGACTATGGCACCCGCCGACATAATGTTATTTGACTACCTCAGTGGCGCGGTGGGCGAAGGCCCACCTGAGACAGGTTGCGCGTTCTATTCCCGCTACGGGATAAATGTTTGTACGTTCTGCAGATATTTGTTCCGTGTCTGGGTATATTCTATCCATAAAATGTATTATTTACAAAAAAAAAATGTGTCTAAGAATTATATTATGAGTCATCTGGTTACCATTCAGTTACTTAGCTTAGGACTAGATGACCCTGTGAAATGTCCAAGGTTATTTATATTTTTATTTAATTAAAAGTTCTTGTACGGACTCTCAGTCTGTTTACGATAAAGAGAAGCAGCTACTGCAATTTTGAGCTGCATACGTTTATAATACCCGGATTGTCTGCTATGTTTTATTTGTGTTCTGGTTTGTTCCGGGATTCTGATAGTGTTTTGATGGAGAATTAGTTGTATAGTTTGCAAAGGAAATTGGATTCCGGATAAGATCTGGGCCTAGCGTCGGTTTCTAACATCGTAAACTGACCCTTAACTTAGTACTATACTGTATTTCTTGGAACGAGCTTATGGGAAGAAAAATAAGCGCACGTGATTAGTCGTCGAGATTTGACAATTGACAACGACCAATTACGTGCGTTTATTTTTTTTCCTATTAGCTTGAATCAAAAAAAATTGTATAGTAGAATAGTATGGAATTCGTGTGCAAGATAAGACTCACAATACAACTTCAAATAAATGAAATCATTCTACGATAAAATAATACATGGACATTACTCAACCACAAAAAAATAATTGTACTCTCTTTATAAATCCATCTTCATCAATACACAACTCTTAACATGACGATTTCCATACCAATATTATAACTGACATGGTTTTATCGTTAGCGTTCATCGTTCTGAAAAGCTTAAGTACTAATTTTATTTTATTTCATTCCATGCCTTTTGCCTATTGAAATGGAAATCATTTTATATTTCCATCTGATTCCACTCACTCATTCAATCATTGGAAAATAATTTAGCCTTGATTTAGTTCCACTCAAAGTCTTTCAGCAGAATAAGGATTCAAAGAGTCCTAGATTTTTAATCATTTTAGAAAAAGATTTTACGCTTTGTTGGTTTGTGTTGTTGAGGACATTTTGCGCAATTTAATTTAAAGTTTTCATTTTACCTAGAAACCTCTTGACCCGTAATTCTTTTTACTATAAGCATGGACGAAAATAGTAAAATTAAAGTAGTAATTTGACCAAATCACCTGTGCATTATATTTTTCGTAAAATAAGAGATTGAATGTTTAAATTCATTTTCTCATTTAAATTAATGAACTTGGCAACTACATGAAAGCATTGCACTTTTCATTTATTTCAAACAGTATTCAAAACAGAAGTGCAAAAATTTAAAACTTTTGTATTTATGTTTTATTACTAAAGCATTCGAACAAAAATTGTTTGTCAAAATCAAAGGAGCTTTCCGCTAGTTTAAAATTAATCCTGTATGCATTGCATATTTTTATTTTATTTCAATAGTCACTAATTCTGCACATTCACTCGGTTTTGAGTGCTTTTAAACGCAGCCAATTAGAAATTAACTGGTGTTTATTAATTAAGTTGAACTGAGTTTATCGGAAAATTTAATCGTTATAAAATCCGGCTGTATGCTCGTAGTGCATAAGTACTTCGTGAATTAGCTATTGGTTTTGAGTTAAAGTTGAATTATCAAAATTTGCCAAATAAAACTTATAATTAGCTGAATCCATGTATTCCTTAGCCAAGTCAAACAACCTTTTTTAAGAGTATAAAGTCAAAAATAATACAAAACTGCTATTTCTGAAATTTCACGTCATACATGAATATAAAACATCAGATTGTTGTCTGTGTGAATAAATCTGATCCTCTGGGAAGGGTTGCTCACTTCATAAGAGAAGTTGGTTTTGCTTATCTGCGAGTGTGGATGTTACAAAGTTTTGACCCCTACTAATTGACTAACACAAAAAATACATAATAAAATTTTATATTTAGTATTATAACAATTTTATCAAATTATTCGTATGAGTAAGTCACTCAACATCATTTAAATGTACTTATATTTCAAACAATGTTAATAATTCATGTAAATTTTTTTTTGTGTAAATCTCCTCTATTGCTACTCTATTGCTTTAGGATTATACCCTGTAAAATAGATGTAAGTGGAATAAATAAATAAATTATGAGTGATGTAAATAAATATTTTTCTATTTATATTTTAAGCGGCTTACTCTGGTGATGAAATTTTCAGGCCGCGTTATCTGTTATCACACCAAAATGTCAATGAATGCAATATTTTTCATACATTTTAGTTTTTTCCTGTTTTATGACAATAGTGATATGACTTTCGAGAGCGAAATTACATTCGAGAACCAATAGTAAGTTTATGAGAAACCTTTATCACTCCGTTTGTGCGTCTTCATTCCCCTTTCTCGGCGCGATGGTCATCTCGACCTTTTTTATTCTTGTTAGTAGAGATTTGTAAAGTTTGTATGGCAAGACAAGTTTCATGACTTCTAGGCCTTCTTTTATTATATACTTCTAGCCTTGACTAACCTATACGAGTATATCTCTAACAAAACAATGACAGGAGGCTTACCATGACGTATTAAATTCAGTTTAGGTTCTAACTTTTACGTCAGCGCCTTAGCTGAATGACTGAACTGAACTAAACTGACCTAAACGCTTTTAACGGTCATAGTAAGCCGCTTGATTGTAAAAGAGTTGACGACATCTGTGGCGTAGTTCGTGAAAGCCCGCTTAAGACGCAGTACCTAGGTGCAAGTTCGATCCCCGCTATAAGATAAATATTTGTATGATCTGGAAATATTTTGTCTATATTTCCAAAAATGAATCTAATTATTGTATGAGCCGTCTGGTTGCACTCAAGCATTTAGTTTGCTTAGCTTGGGACTTGATGGCGTCGTGTAAAAATGTCCAACAATTTTCATTTATTTATTATTTATGTATGTATACTTTTGATCCACGTATTTCCGTAATTTCTCACCTGGCAGGCCACTGAATACACTCAACAAATAGATTTATTTCGTTAAATACTGATGCAAAGAATGATTGAATAATTCAGTTTACATGCGGGCTGTTTTAAATTAATGCTATTTTCAATTATTGAGAGCACTTGAACATGTACCAAAAATATGGACTTACATTTGACTACTCCCACAATATTGTCAAATCTCTGTGAGTGTGGATTGTTGACAGTTTGACGACGTAGTTCGCGCTTCGATGGCGAGTATTGATCCTACTATCCTTCCGTCCTAGTATCCTAGTCCTAGTAATCCTACTCCTACTAATCCTACTAATATTATAAAGTGAAAGAAGTGAGAATGTATGTATGTTTGTTATTATTTCACGCTAAAACGGCTAGACCGATTTGGTTGAAATTTGGAATGTAGGTACCCTGGATTAACACACAGGCTACTTTTTATCCCGATATTCCCGCGGGAACGGGATTTGCGCGGGTGAAACCGCGGGGCGCAGCTAGTAGGCTATAACAAAACTTGAACTTTACACGAAACTGTCACGCCAAGTGCACTAAAATGTGTGTAGTGTACAATATCGCACAAAGAATACACACACAGAAATCTTATAAAGCAAACTCAAAGGGTAATAAAAAACGAATTTAATTTAAAATATAAAACAGAACGTAATTTATTTGACTGCACATTTTGCTTACGTGACAAATGTACGGTGTCTACGCCGTAGAGGCTACGGCTACGGTGTAGTGTCCTCGGTTTTATTACGTAGATAGCACGTAGGCTTGTTTTTCACTTACAGCGAAGATATTTAAAATATTATGTTTAAATTAAATCCCTTTCTCATTCACACTTCCATTCTCACTTCGTTTCATTCACATATTTATATATTATAATATACATTCCTTTTATTCTGTAATAATAGTCAATATAAATAAATAAAAAAGTTATTTATTTCAGAATTTAAGGTTAACAAAAAAGATATTCAAAACATTAGATACTAAAAGCATCTAATTACTTATTTTTTATAATATATGCTCCGTAACCTTAATTTAAAGTTTCAGATAAAAACTTTGATACCTTGCTCTAAGTTACAGAACTTGTATTTACACACAAGGGAACCTTTGCCTCGACTGATCTTTAATCTGTGGTTTTAATTGTGTTTGACTGTCTGTATGTTTGATATAATCTTCAAAAAAAACTGATAAGTATTTAAAAACTTAAAAATAATAGTCAGAAGTAAACTTAAAAATAAAATTGTACGTGTACAGGCGTTTACCAATAAATATTGGTAAACGCCTGTACACGTACAATTTTACCATTTTTTTAATTGCACTGCAATTTAGTACAATTTATGTACAATTTTTCTTATATAGTCTCATAATATCTAGGTTACGACATGGAGAACCATGAAGCCAAAAAGAACCACATATCTGTTCGGATACAATCATCACCTTTCATTTCCTACATATTGTGATGATAGCATAGCTTGTAGTGGTGATCCAGTATAAGGGCAGCTGCACACCGGCAGCGTTTGCGGTCGGCAAGCTCAGCCGTTTTGTGAATTCACTTTAAAAGCATAAGCGCTTTTGGCGTATTCATTTGCAAGGTGGCTAGTTTCTGAATACGAGTACATGATATTAGAATATCGGGAAAGATTCTTCGTTCTTTGTTGGTTACGAAAATTGAGAGAAACATAAAACAGATGTAAATATTGGTATTAGCACTGATTACATAAGTATTAAGTAATATTTTAGTATATAAGGTTTTAGTAATTATTTTAAATGAATTTTGATAAGTAGAAATAACATCCTTAATGGCCAATCTCAGTAACCTTCTTCTTCTTCTCGTTCGTTTACTTCAATTCTGAAGGTCGTGCCCTTGAAAGGATTTCATTGCCTTGTGTGTTATCTCTCTCCATCTTGTCCTGTTTTCGGCTTCTCTAAGGGCTTTTGCTACAGAGAGTCCAGTGTGACTGGTAACTTGGTCACACCATCGGCTGGGTGAACGGCCACGGGGTCTTTTTCCTTCCACCTTACCAACAACGACTAGCTTGTCGAGATTATCTGGTTGGCGGCGGGCAATGTGACCGAAATACCCCAGAATACGTTGGTAGCATACGGTCGACAGTCTCGTTCTTATGCTAAGCTGGTCCAGAATGGACTTATTAACCCACTCAGTAACCTATCCATCGTTTTTTTTTTATATTAGTTCAGTACAAAAGAAATTACAAATAACTAACGATAAAGTACCTACCGTAAGCAGAAAAAAAACATACATAGTTCATAATTATCTCTCTGGGATGCGAATTATCAAATTAATATACAATTGGTATGATTTTGAATGTATCATTAATTGTACATGATAATTACACATTCATGATTCAAACAGTCACTAATACAAAAAGTAAATCTGAAATTTTATGACTATAATAATAGTTCAACATAACTAATTTAAATTAAATCCAAATTAGTAAGTAAATAATTAACGCAATTAGTGACCAGCATTCGCATTACGATTCATATTTCAGCCAAATTTGAGGTGCCATTTTAAAATACCTTAACTATTTTTACTTTATCTCATACTAGCTGTGTAACACGGAGTGAATAGTTCTTGTTCGGGAATACCGGGATTAAAAGTAGCCTATGTGTTAATCCTGGATATAAGCTATCCTTGTACCAAAAATCATTCAAATCCTTTATTTCACAAACATTCACTTACACACTTTCATACAAACTTTCGCTAACTAATTTTAATCAATGATTCAGGAAATATTTTTTTTTAAATTAATTATTAAATTGCTTCTAAAGTTTTTACTTTGTCTTTATTTAATTTTTAAAAACTTCGTTAGCCTTTAGCCTTTCATAATTAAGTCTGAAAACGGGGTTAGTACTAAGTTATTACATTTTTAAGTAGTCTGGATGTTATTAACCCTTTATTTCGCATCGTGTTGGAGCTGATACACTCAAAACAAAAAAATATTTCTCAAAAACTAAACAATATTTGATTGAAATAACTTTATTGTATCATTTGGAATATTATAGGCATCTTATTTCAAAATAATGAAGACACCCACTTTCACCGTTTTTTTATAAAATACAAAATTATGAAGCCACCCCGATAAGGCCGAGGACGCTTGTTACGTTTTTATTCATTATATTGATGATAATTTTATATTTCATCAATATTACATCAGATATTGTTTGTTAGTAATTGTCTTCAACTGTATCATCCGTAATTGGCATAAGATTATGTTTTGTTTTGATTTAGTTTATAGTTTTAGATGTATGTATCACCCGTAATACACCGCGCAACATACGGTAAACTAGTTCTACTACTAGATGTATTACGGGTGTTACGCTGCGCAACTACTAAAAAACCGGCTACATGATTAATTTCTCATTTTAGCCCTTGTAAAGGTTATTGAACCTTTCTATAGACTGATACAGGACTTCAACAACATGAGTAGTACAATTATTTCAAGTTTTGTTGGTATTATAGACAACCGCGATTATGAATGGAGCAGGTTTTCATAGAAAACATGGGGTCATTTGAAACCTTTATAGAAGCATCACAGTTCCGGGGTTTAAATTTCAATGCTTCTAAACAAGAGTTTCACTTCGGCTCCAGGTTCTTCAAAAGAGTATTTCCAGCACCAAATTCAAATCACATGAAAAATATTGTCAAGAAACTAGTTCATTTTCCGTCAGGATTGCGTTCCATTATCTCTCTCACCTAGGCTGTTATTGGAATTCTTTAGCACCTATAAAAAGGAAAAACCTTTCCTAGCTCAAGTAGACCCTAGACGACAAAGGGCTTCCACTGCTGACCATCTTAGTGAGTAAAAGTAGGATGTCATAGGTTACCATCCGGCAAACAGTTGTGAGCACAGAATTTTTCATGTTTGCAGTCTAAAAGTTAAGAGGGGCTGCTGAAATTTCCCCAACTGTCCTTGCAAAGTGTACTCTACAGTTGGCTCAAGTTCTAACGCGTTTCTTCTGGGGTTTCTGCCAGTTAGGAGTAGTTCTGATCTCCTGAAAGACGGCTTTAGTGCACCTGATCTTGAAAAATGGTGTTTGCTCAGACCTGTTCAATTATAGGCATCGCCATCACCTCCCATCACTCCGAAATAATGCCATCATTAGCAGTCAGCACTTGAGGCACTATTTGGAGGAGCACCAGCTAGTAAATTTCCGACAGTACAGGTTTCTTTAGGGTCATAGAGCTGTTCTGATTCTGGTTGTCCTCACCCATTGATGGAAGGAGGCAGGTACGCCTACAATATTGTTCAACCAAATGCTCCTTGTGGCAATATAGAGATAGCATAGACTATCTACCCGTATTTCATGAACGTGGGAGGTGCTGATGCTGTAAATAAGGATAGGGGAATGTCCTTTGGGTGGAATTTTACCGGCATCTGTGATTTTTGGCAAAGAAAAACAGTTTTTAAGACTTTGTTCTAAGTAGAATTTACCTATTTTTCGTTAAATTACGTTATTATTGTAATTTGAACCAAAAAACATTTATTTTTTCGGTATTTATATTATTTATTTAGACCCCTAAAAAGGGCAATGTAACAAATACAATACGCTCCTTCGACGTCCTACTTCTCTGTATGTTGCGCAACGTAACATATTTGATACATACAATAACTCAAAAACTATAATAGTATGATTTTTTTAATTTATATTTTTGACATCTATATAAACCCTGTATCCATATTATTAACGAAAAATATTAAAAACAAAGAAAAAAAATCTTGGTCGTTAAAGGGTTAATTGAACAATAAAATTAATAATATATAAGATCTTTAGCACTACTTTTTGTAGTAGAGTTTGTATTAAACGATTTTTATTTATGCTTCGAAAATGAAAATTTATTTCAAATAAGAACAGAATTCAAAACCGCATAT
Source organism: Xanthorhoe spadicearia (assembly GCA_947086425.1). Classification (NCBI taxonomy): domain Eukaryota; kingdom Metazoa; phylum Arthropoda; class Insecta; order Lepidoptera; family Geometridae; genus Xanthorhoe; species Xanthorhoe spadicearia. The sequence continues at coordinate 1,174,242 of OX352214.1, read as the reverse complement.
TCGAAACACGAAGTGCTTTAACTCAGCCACGTTTTCCAAAAAAGAAATTAAAACTTGAAAATATGCCATTGCATTTTTTCGAGTCATTTTTTTTGCACATAACTGAGTGTATAGCTTTATTTAATTTTTTCATTCGTTACCCATACTAAGGCAACTCTTATAAAAAATTAGAACACCATTTAAATTGTTTAAGAAAATGACCAAAATCTCTTAAAAGTAAGCAGTCCGCCATTTCTGTGGACATTCTCATTCTTGATGAAAACACCAAAAATTGTCTCAACTCAGTTATGAGTAATTTACATCAGAAAGGACGAGTTGGCTTAGCGTTGAAAGTTACAAAATTAAAATTAAGATTTAACGTATTTTTGTGGAGAGACGAAGTTTTTCGTTTTATTATTTACAAGGAAGTTTGTTTTGTTTTTTTATCATGATCTGGTTTGTTCCGGTATGTTTTAATGAGTTTTGAGTTTTGTTTGTTCAATTAAAGATTCCCCAGGCTGTTAGGGAGGTTAGTAAACATTGCAAGCTTTAATATACTTTAACTTATGAATAAAGTGTAAAATGAGCCGTGTTCGTGGATTGTGGTCGTGGGATCGAAGCCGGCCGTTCATCAAATGGCTTTTCGTGCGGAAATGTTTATAATTATGCGCTTTAGCACAAGCTTTAAACGGTGAAGGAAATTTCGTGAGGAAACCCACGGCTAGTCAGTCCCATACGTGTTGATTCCTCTGTCTATTTAATTCTTTAAAATGTCATTATAAAAAAATAAGTTTATTTTAAGCTCTTTACATGTGAATGTAAAGAGTTTTATTAGTTTAAACGCCTTGGAAGATATTTTTCTGTAATGTTAGAGCTAAGGTTTTTTGTATATAAATAAATAAATAGTAAACCTGTCGTTAACGTATCTTTTACCCCCTAATTTAATTCAGGTCCGAGCATTCCTGTAATATAATGGTAATTTATTTTCCCTATAATTCTCAAGGCGCAAACATAGCCTTAACGAGTCACCAAGAGACCTCCATTTTTCCCTCCAATTTAACCTAATAAATAGCTGGCCCTTAAGTTGTTTATTTGCACTGTTCTGGCATTAATGCACTGTATACGGTGAGAATAAACACTGAATCTTAAAGTGTTATTTTGCGAAAGTAATGGATTTAAAGATTTGAAGAATGGGCGGATAAATAAATAAATAAATATCCTTGGACATTACACTCAACGTCATTAGAAACCTAAATCGTGTTAAATTAATAGGCTCTATTTTATTTACATAAAATAATATTAACTGAAAACTAGAACGAGCAATTCAGTTAATTCTGTACTATAATTTCGAGATAATTCTACATTCATACAATTAGACATCGTTTGTATGTTTTAGTTAATAATTTAATTCGCATACCCCTCAGTAAACTGAGTTGAATATAGAACCTCTTTGTTAGTGCAAACTCAATTTTTAACCTTTAAGGAGAGAGCAAAGTTTGTAGTGTGTCTGTAACGTTTCAACGAATGTCCCGATTTTAGTTATTTGCCACGTTCTGTGCGGTCACCATGTGAATGAAGCTTTTGAGCTTCGAAGGAAAAAATTCACATACTATTACACAGTAAACTTCCTCCCTCCTCCCAAAAAACTTTAGGTCTAGATAGCATCGTAGAGCTACGCCGTAGCACATTGCTAAACAATTATTGTAACAGAATAAGCTTGTGTTTGCTTGTGACCAGTCTTCTAATCACTTAATGGCTAGTTCAGACTGCTTTAGTAAATTTAGTGCGTGGAGAAGCGTTCGCTACTTGACTACATTTTTGTGGTTCACTTACATTTAGACAGATAATAAATAATAAATATCCTTGGACTTTCCACACAGCGTCATCTAGTCCCAAGCTAAGTAACTTAATGCTTGTGTTATGGTGACAGATGACTGATATCTTAGATAGATAGACGACTAGCTACTCTACTTAATTACTAGCCAGGTTCGAATTAGCCATAAGAACCGCGTTCATAGCTTAACGACTTCAAAGAAAAAAAAAGGACAAAAAAACGTTCTAAGGTAACCGTTTAAATATAAAGATATTACAACAAATCCCCAAAACCACTTCCGAATACCGAAGTGAATAAAAATAATACAAAAATGAAGATTCCTCCCTCCGCCTGACGCTGTATAAATAATTCAAAACACAAGTATGATAGATCCGCTTTGGCTAAGGGTTAGATTGATGTGGGTTATTTATGAGTTCGTTACTGTTTCTTGGAGAACCAAGTCCGTTTTGTGAAGGTCATAATGTTGCAAACTCTTGAAATAATAATAATAACAATATTTATTTCTGGCAACTAAATATAAGGGACAGATGTTTAATACTTAATCTAAGGCTCATACATTATATATCGATGCCTTCCGGCCTACTGGGGATAAGCGCCATTTTGGGCGAAATCGACTTATATATATGGTTGGAATCGTCTTTTTTTTCTGCGTCGTTTGGTCTTACTTTCATGGCTCTACGACCAACTTTTTGTCGCTTAGGCTATATGTAAATTAAGGACCATGGCCTTATTTTTTCGTCTTAAACGACATGGTTTTCGACATATTTTCGTAAGTTGGTCGTTAGATAAAATATTTTTTAAGTAATTTAGACTTGTACTTTTTGGACTTTCTGTATCACTTTATTAATTGGTCGTTAAGCTTATTGGGCTGCAAATAATTGAAGCTAAATATTACACTTATCCTTTTTTGAAAATCTGTTAAGAAAAAAAAAATGTCGTTTAATACAATTGAGAACTTTTTCAAAAATATATTTTGGCGCTTGATCATATTTGCCCTCACACCATGCATAATTTTTGAGGAGCTTATCACAAATTGTCTCAACAGATTTTGATTATCATTTGTCGCTTATCCTTATTTTCCCTTCCTATTTCCAAACAAAATATGGCGGTTAGATAAAAAGGCATAAGTAAAATTGATACTTGTGCATAATATTCCATAACGCATTTTGTCGGTTACCTTGTAAAACCAAATTTTAACGGTCAATAGACGCCCATTCGCTCAGGTCAAATAGTGATGAGTCCAAGTCTCGACCTGTCATTGCGCACGCGGCCGCGGCATAGGCGCCACATGTGTACGCGAGCCATTTTAGCGCTCGGTTTATAGCTCAGCATTGGATTGAAAAAGTAAGTGTTGCATTAAATAATTAAGTTTTTATTATTGAATATGACGATGTGAGTAGGTAAATAACTGAACTATGAGTAGGAAAAAAATCACAATTGCATTTATAAATAAGTAACTCTTCATACATAGTTAGATTATAATATTTACATCTAACTATGAATGAAGACTTAGGTATTTATTTATAAGTTATTCTTCATACCATAGTTAGATGTTAATATTTACATGTATATGCATGTATGAAGAATTATTTATTTATAGGTATATGCAATTGTGATTTTTTTTAGTTTGAAAAAAGTAGGAATTCATAAAAAAAATACATTCGTTAGTTTAATTAGTCTATATTCATTAAAATGGCACACAATCACAGATATCCTGAGAGGACAGTAGTATCTTTACCTCTAAATCAAAACAAAATAAATAATCAACAAATAGGGAGATAATCTAAGATCTGAGATCCCTGAGATGCGGATTAGGCATAATCACTGTTCAATTTTTGTTTTCAAATTGAGGGTAGCTTGGTAAGTCACCATTGATCCTGCCAATCAACGGACGCCAGCGAGATGCCGACAGAATGTCGTGGCGTATTGAGCTGAATGGACATTCCTTTCGCTCTTCTTAAGCTTTCTACATTTCTCATTTTCCATACAAATACCTGTGTGTGTGTGATCATTAACGTTAGTGACTGGTGGAACCTATAAACTCTGACTCTGTTGAAATTTACTTGGACCTATCTCCTGAGAGCTGTGCTCATGCATCATTTTCAGCCAGCGGAAGTTGAGAATAGGTTAGTGGTGCTCAATTGCCTTCTTGAAGACGACAGCCTATGTATGAAGAATTATATATGCCTAATCCGCATCTCAGGGATCTCAGATCTTAGATTCTTGTAATTCTTGTAATTCTTTATTGTACACAAGAGAAACTTAAAAATAGGACATTAAAAACAACATGTACAAAGGCGAGCTTAACCCTATTAGAGTTTTCTACCAGCAAACCTTGAGTTAAAAGAAAAGCTATTACAATAGTGGATGCAATGTGTACTAACAACAACTAATTGATTTAAAAAGAAAAGTAAATTATATAATGAAAATAAAAAATAAAGAAAACTGATTACCTACCTACCTACTTATAATACAATATACGTACAAATACCCATACATAAACATAAATATTAAACCACAAAAACAACAAAATTAAATAAATATATAAATGCATTATAATAAATAAACAATACACTACTTAAATACATAAGGATACATAATTATTATACTAAATAAGATAAATAAAAGATTTAAATTGACATATAGTGCTCTTTTACCTTTGATTTGAATGAAGAAATCGTTTGACAACTGCGTATTGAATGGGGTAGGGAATTCCACAGCTTCACAGCATGTACAGTGAAAGAATCACTATAACAGCTGGAAGAGTGGGAGGGGGTTTTAAGGAGAAGGGACATACTTGATCTACATGGCTTATCACGAGAAACAAGGTAGTCAAAACGTTCACGCAAGTAGGAGGGGGATAGAGGATTACGTAGGATGAAGAAAAGGAAGGATAACACATGCAGGTCTCGTCGACGACGGATGGGAAGCCACTTTAAACGGTCTCTGAACTCTGACACAATATGGTCAAACTTGCGTAAACCAAAAATAAAACGTATACCTACACAAGTTTTGCAACCTTTCCAACTTGTTAACCATCACCTCCGTAGCATCTAGGAAGCAAACATCAGCATAGTCAATAAGGGGTAACAACAGTGCTTGAGCTATTATTAGTTATTATCTCCCTATTTGTTGATTATTTTGTTTTGATTTAGAGGTAAAAATACTACTATCCTCTCAGGATATCTGTGATTGTGTGCTATTTAAACTAAGAAATGTATTTTGTACTTTTTTCAAACTAAAAAAAATCACAATTGCATTAAAACATAGCATCTTGTACTTTTCTAGTTTGAAAAATAAAACATAGCCGAATATTTTTTTCATTCAGCCGAATGTGAATTTTAATTTTTAATAACTTACTACAATTTCGTTGCCTGCATGATGGAATTCAATAACCACTTATTACATTTTTCCGCTATGTGATGTAAAAAATGTAGTGAGATAAGCTATTTTTCCCTAATTTAAATTCAAACATAAAATGCAGTTATATTTATTGAGTCTCGCGGTGATTAAGAAGGTGCTGACACTTAGGATGTTTTTGCTGTTGGTAAAAATAGAACTTTTCAGGTTAAGCGACAGTAAATGGTGTTTAAAAGGCGAATTATACTAATTTTTAAATAGTACTTTGTAGATATATGTTTTAAGGTGATATGGCTTAAATTTTGAGCCTGTGGCAGCAATAGCCGATTTTTAATGAATTTATTTCAAATATTTTCAACTTTAAACCTCTCTCCTGTAAAGTTTGGTAAATGGCGCTTATCCCCAGTAGGCCGGAAGGCATCGATATCTTACAGACTAAAACATAAAATTTTATATATCATATAATTTTATTTTAATACTAGCTCACGATTGTACCGCGACGTGAATGCTGGACCAATTTTTACAACCCATACCTTAGGTTGTTACCTGTCGATTCTCGACGACTTTAAAAACATGACGCGGTAAGAGATTGCAGGTGATCTAGCTTTTGTTTTCTGAAATCCATCACATTATTAAAAAAAAGATTTATTTGTAGGAAAATCAATAGCTTCATTACAGAATACAAACAAGTAATTGTATATAACGAAAAAGCCAATTACAGGTTTTCACGAGTAAATTACAAATTAATATACATTTATGAACCAAAACAAGAGATGAATATGATAACATAACAAATGATGATAAAATAACAAAAGAAAGTTAGGTATACTTTATTTCTTGAAGGAAGAAAAACAAACGCACGTGATTGGTCGTCGAAAATAATTGTCAAGAAAAATGGTCCTCCACTTTTTCTTTTCTTCTTTAAACTGTAAAAAAAAGTATTTTTTCTAAATATAGAAAAGGCAAGTATTTCGCAGAAACTGTACCGGTTAAAATTGTTTCATAAAAGTGTTTTTCATTTAATAGAAACGTTCCACTGCGTACATTTATGCCCCCGCCGCTATAAAGTATAAGATATTTCCAATATTAACCCGAGCACGTGATAGCTAGGGCGTCGGATATCTTGTACTTCGGGACACAAAAATTGAATTACTTACATTTATTAGTTTATATGTTTTTATAGTGTTAAACCACACTCAGGCATTTCATTATAAATGAACGTATATTTATAAACCTATATTTTTTAAATATTTATTACTTTTTCACTAAACTATCGTGAGTTGTACTAGGCATTTTTATAATCACACGGGATCAGTGTGAGACGCGCCCGCGAGGAGTGACCATACCCAGAAGAGGATTCTTCGGAAGAATCGAAACTTTGTCGGCACCTTAATCAAAAATATTTTTAAGTGAGTCATTTTTCGTGTGATTATAGTACTTACCATACTGTTACGGTTTTTATAAAATAAAAAATAGTGTTAAACAAATTGAAGAATTATAACTAAATACCTAACTACATTTGAACCTACAAAGTATTTTTTCAGTTTAAGTTTAATGTTAATTGGTGTTAAAGTCCATTTCCATGTCCTCAATTGTAAACCCCCGATTTTCTGCTCACAGTATCAAAAGATTTTCATAACAGTCTTCGTGCGGTCTTTCTTTGAAATTAGTACCTTTTCAGCACCCTTGTACCTTGTACATACTTGAGTACTTTTGAATAAGCTTCGGCATTTGCCTTTTGTATTTCAATGTACATACTTTTATGTATTTACGTAATAGAAGGCTTTGTATAAGTTTTTGCTTTGTAGGAAATTTTAATGAACATAAAAATATAATGAAAATAAGTAAAAGTCATTCCTTTCACAGTTTAACAGGTAATTTAAAATCCTGCAATACTCAGAATAAAAGTGTTGGCCGAGTCGATTAATACTATAAGTTTTCTTTATTCTGCCCTCACTTTTCAATACTTTTTAATTATTTAATTTAATCCATACAAATGAAACTAGCCGTAACTAGTATTATAATAAAACAAATCGTACATTACAATACAAATAAAATGATCCTTCGCAATAAATTACATTTATAACGGGCATTTAGCGGAAAGCTCATAATAATTTAAATATTTTGATAAACACGTGCGGAAAAGGTTTGTTCCGAACCGCACTAAAAATCCGAGAAGCCAATTAAAAGTTTATTTGAGCTGAAACACGTTTCATTTTTTGCTGCTTGCTTAATATCGACCTCTGTGGCGCAGTTGGGCGAACGCCCGGCTGAGACGCGAGGGTTGCGGGTTCGATCCCCGCTACGGGACAAATGTTTGTATGTTCTGCAGATATTTGTTCCGTGTCTGGGTGTTTTCTATCTATAATATGTATGTATTTACAAAAAAAAATGTATCTATGTATTGTATCAGTCATCTGGTTACCATAACACAAGCATTAGGTTGCTTAGCTTGGGACCAGATGACGCTGTGTGGAATGTCTAAAATAAAAAAAAACCTTTTTCTGGCAAGTAGTGTAACATCTGCTATTTAAAGTTTATTAGTTTAATGTGAATGTTTTGATTTACGTTTACAAAATAAAATAAAGGTATTGTAAGAGGTGGCGCGACGAGCTTGATGCCTTGAATACAGCATACCCATGCTGTATTCAAGGCATCAAGCTCGTCGCCAAATGGCACAGTTTTAAAACGATTACGTTTATAAAACTACCGAGCCTTTGACGTACCTTCTGGAGTGCATAGTTACTCAATGTTCTAGTTACTAGCTGATTGATTTACAAAATAAAACACAGTAAACTAACAATAATTGCTCCTTGTGGAAACAACGTTACAACTTTACTATATTTCTCGAAACGAGCTTTTAGGAAAAAAAATAAACGCACGTGATTGGTCGTCGAAAATAATTTACTTTCCCGTGATTGGCTAGATTTGACAATTGACAATTGATTTGACATTCTAGCCAATCACGAGAAAGACAATTTTTTTCGACGACCAATGTTTTTTCGACGGCCTCTTACCTATTACCTATTTTTGTGTGTTTATTTTTGTTCCTATTAGCTCGAATCAAAAAATTTAGTATACATATTTTGATATTTTACCTTTTGGTCTGCTTGGGAACGTACCGAAAGCCTAAATTATAGTGGTTGTAGTCTCGAGGGGACTCACCTATTTCAACTAGCTATAAATTACGGCAGAATTCACGGACAAAATTGGTTTATGTGTGTAAAGATTGTGTATTTCAAGCTTATACTTGTATAGTGCGAAGCAAAATAGTTTTAAAAGCATTAAATATTTTTATATTCAATCTATACTAATTTAAGAGGTGGTTTTATTCATATCGGATCGCTAAAAAGGGCTATTAAATCTGTTACTAAATTTTTTTCATTGACCTAAGAGTAACAAGAAAAAAGCCTTCTTAAAACCCAGTTACTATAGTTACAGTTACTAGGTATGTCTACCGCACCTGGGGAATACTGTCGTGATCACATTCCATGTTCCACAACGTCAAAATCAAAAAGTAGTTTCTTTGCCACCTCTAGAAACTATTCGGCTACTTTTCTGAGTTGAGGTTTCTCGGCTATAGCAGAGGCCTCTCTCTGTCATAGTCCAGAAATGCAAAACTTCATAACCAAAGCATTTCGTAACAACTGAAGAAAAATACAAAATACACCTCGAATTTTACATTTAACTTGAACTGAACCGAACTGGAAAGGTTACGTGGTACAAAATGCTGGCACCTCGGCCAACTTTGACAATTTTTACACGTCGTACTTACTCTGAATACACAATACAACTAGCAGAAATATAGACCTTAAGACACGTTGATAAAGAACAATTTGTTAACCTTTGGCTTAAATGACCTCTGTGACGCAGTGGGTGAAAGCCAACTTGACGCAGAGCGGTTTCGATCCCCGCCGCGGGACAAATGTTTTTAGATCTGCAAAACATTTTGTCTCTATGTTTTCTATGTTTAACAAAAGTGTATTAACACTCAAGGCAGCGAAATCCCTTCAAAGGCACGACCTTCAGAATTGAAATCAACATACGAGAATAGAAGAGATAACAAAAGTGACCCTTTAATTTTTGTTGTGGTAGTAATATCCAGTTTTATCCAGATCCTCATATTTATATTATTCGTGATGAAGTTGTGAACATGTTAATATGAGTTTAAAACGATACTACGTAAACATTAAACAATTTAAAACTCTATAGTTTTTAAATTTTTATAGTGTTAAACCATACTTAGGCATTTCATTTATAATTGAAAAAATTCCGACGAAGCCAAAAACTTTTAGTAAGATTTTTCATTTATTTTTAAACTCATTAAAGCCTTTTCGTAGCGCGAATAAAATCATTTATTCACGAACTAATTTTGATGTTCACCCAAACCAACTGTACTCCATTTAATTAATTCAATCCACTGGTGTGAATTGGTTTCAGAATTGACAATTTTCGAATAAAATGAATACCAGCAAAAATATTACTTTTGTAAAAAATTTTACTCAGTTCTTCTACTAGGAATTTGGTTTTGAGAGTAATTTTGAAAAGGTAAATGATAAGCACACCTCAGGCTAAGAAGCACTTAATGTTTATGTTTGAAAACCACATCACCAATAAACTTTTTATTATGTAAATTATTACATAGATACATAAATACTGTACTAATGAATTCGAAGAAATTGCCCATTCCAATTGTGTTAATACAATAAAACAGTAATTTATCATCATCTCCCTGCCCTTATCCCACTAAGTTGGGTCGGGACAACACGTTTCTTTCTTCCATTTTTCTCTATCGCATGTCATCTCAGTACTCACTCCTTTCACACACATATCTGCACACACACAGTCCATCCACCTTTTCGTAGGCCTTCCTCAACTACCTACCTAGTAATTCCTCAACTATTAAGCTATTGCATAGCTTCTATCGCGGGCGAGCGTAGAGACCGAGTCCAGAAATTCCGTAACGAAAACACCTAACGCTGTCACTTTAGTTCAGCAACTCGCCTCTAGGTGGCATGCAATAGCTTAACCGCGGCAGTCCCCGAGTGCCACACGTCTTTTTTTATTCTTAGTGTTTATACAATAAAAAAAGTGATTTCTCAACTTCTACCTCGTAATTTAAATAGTTTGAACAAATGAATCCAAAATTCGAGTTTTACCTCGTGCTCACCTTTTATCCCACGGTCAAATATCGTGCCTGGAAATATCAATTAACGTAAGGGACATTTGGTCGAAAATGAGTTAAATATGCAGTTCGGCTTAAAATTTTGCGCTCTATCGAATGGCATACTCAGAATTTTGATATCTTCAAAAAAATGTCCCTTACAGTACACATTTTCAACAAATTTATTGCGTAGACTTGTTGAATCATTAACGTAAAGGACTTTTCATCAAAGTTCTTTTCATATAAATAAAGTAAGCAACATTAAACGTATAAAGTAAGAAATTGTTTGTCCCTTACACTAAAGTTACTTGAGAAATTGAATACAAAACTCTACTTACGCTATTTATCGTGTTTGAGTTATTTCAAATTGGTCCCTTACTTTAAAATGTTACGAAATTATTCGTCACTTACATGAAATGAAAATGAACTTTATTCCCTAGGTGAAATAAAGTTCATTTTTGTTTGTCAAAAAAATATCATTTCAAACAATATCAATAGATGTATTTCGCAAGATAATTATAATAAGACCTATGTAAAACCATTGCTAGAGTACGGATTTTAGACGCCTTCTAGGAGATCTCATTGAAACATTTAAGATTGTGACCTACCAGTATAATTTGCCAAATATTTATAACATGTTGAGAAAAAAAGACAACCAAAGACTTACGTAGTCACCAACTTAAGCTGATCTGTGACCCCACCCACTAACTTGATGCATATCACTTCTTCAGCAACGAGGTGGTCCACAATTGGAATGCACTACCATACGACGTTGTGACAGCTCCTTCTACCAATGCGTTTAAAAACAGGCTTGACTACTGACTACGATATAGCAAATCAGTGCTCAAAAAGATTAACAATACAAAAACTACAAAGGCTATTCCAACACTGTGTGATAATTATATATAGACATACCAGTAGTAGCTGCTCGTCTATCATCGTTATATAATAACATTATGTATACTTTTTGCAATCAAATGCCAATGTCCGAAGATTTTAATTAGGTAACTACTAAAGACGTTGACTTAATAATGATAGGCTCGTATTTTGCACAAAATAATGATAATTTTAAATAATCTACCCTTCTTTAATAAATACCTTTTAATTATAATAAATTAGTGTGATATCTAATTTAAAACGAGCTGATTTTACTTACTATGGTTTTATTTCATAAAAATCTTATACCACTCATAGGCAAGAAAATGATCTTAATTACTATAACTATAAGGTTGATTTTATAGATTGCATTATACTTACAGCAAATTGAAAACTAGGTAGAGACCCTTACGTTAAAATAACTCATTGCATTATGTTTTGACTTGTGACTTACATCATCGTAGTCTGTTTTCGGTTCTATTTTAAATAACGTAAGGTACAGCTTTACTTAAAATTTTGCTGTAAGGGACAGGCTATCTCCAAAACCATAAGTTTTTTCGTATTTTTGAAAACATAGTAAGAAAGCCGCCAAAAATCTAAGATACTTTGCCTTTGGAAGCATCTCAATAGGACGTCAGACAAAAAAGATACAGATCAATTTCCAAAAAAAAAAACTTATTTTGGCTCTACTGAACACCAGGGGTTTGTCCCTTACGTTAATTGATATTTCCAGGCACGATATAATTTAAAATTCATATTCTATTTTTGCTACACCCGATCCTTCATATACCTTATTCATCGTACAGTATTCAGAACCAAAACGTAAGAAGAGGTAACTCAAATAAGTCTGGGAACATGTACGTACTGTTTATGTTAATTTCGTGTAAGCACATGGGAGCTCGTTCGGCCTTCCCAGGGATGGAATAAGGATCAAATTCTCTCAGTTATAAAATTTGTAATGAGATAATATGACAAAAATGGTTGTTATATAGCACAAGCATTTATTTGATTAGCTTAGCTTGACAAGATGACACTGGCAATAGATGAACAGGCAATAGAGTCACTTAGATGAAGACTGTACTTACACTTTTAAGTAATCTTTGGATCCTACAAAAATAAACACTTTTTTTTTACACAGGAAGAAAGAAAGTATCTTACTTTCTTTAATGTGGTATAGGATATATGGATATAGGATATATTACAACAACCGATCTTGATATCTGGACCCGTAGTTCATTCAAACTCACGAAATGCTATTTACTCACCTGTCGTCAGTCCAGCCCTGGTAGTGGCCACGTGGTCGGGCCAAGTCCCCGCAGATCTGCATAAGTTTGCGAGGGCGACGTAAGCGGAAGATTTTATTTATTTCATGACGTCCACAATACCCAAGTGGGCTTACTTTAAGAACCTGCGAATCGGGTAGATCTTTCGGATTTCAGCGAATACATTTTTTATGATAATTTTGAATGATACTTTTTGTTTTATCGAAATTTACTAAGAAACTATTCATGATAAAGTAATTTTCAAAGTGTTATTTAAGGTTAATAATTATTGGCTAAAACTGGGTGATTATTGTCTATGGAAAGTCAAAATGTGACTCGACAAAACACGTTATTTCTGCTGTCATTGAAAAAATAGCCTACATCTTACATTACTTAGATATTATTATAATCTTAACTCAGGTTGCCTGTAATTTCGGAAACGCATTTAAATACATAGTACATTAACCAGTGCCATTACTAACCGCATGATGTAACACTATGCATGCAATGTTCATTCATTATTAGCGTTTCAATGGTGCTGATTCTATTGTAAAACTGACTAAAAACTATGACTATAACTGAAAGTTCTTTATAACGTTCATGCTAAAGACCAATTTAGCTTAACGCTTAAACTATCATTTCAGAAAACAAGGTAACTTTGATTTGTATCTTTGATATAGGTCTAATACCTGTTGGCACAAGGCTACAAAATCCACACAAAAATCAAACGCCAAACCATTTTCGTTTTTCTATAGCGCAAACCACAGCACCATTTACGTACCATTCCTTATTGTAATAATAGTTTCAAAAGTCGAAACGTCCGTGCCAGCAGTTACATAAACATTTGCATTGGGTAATTACATTTGGTCCGCCCGACTGGCTGTACGGGAAATGGGTCAGCTTTTGTAATTACGCTATCTGACTGTTTAGATGGTTAACTGCTAAAAAAGCTGTCTAGGGGAAAAACACGTCTTTAATGTCTAAACAACAAACAAAAGTAGACACTCGGAGAGAGGAAAGAATGAGACGAAAGTACGCGATCGAAGTTCGGCAGCTGATTTTACGTATAGGTAGTCGTCTAATAATGACACTTAATAAGTCTTATTCATAAAAACTTAATAATTTAATACAGGTTTAAATAATACTTTTCTTGTTACTAATATGGCAACTAAAAGAGAGAGCAACAGATTTAATATACGTTTGAGCTAATACAGGTTTACTGGTCGAATATGCATGTGTCGAACTTACGCGTCAGACATAGTTGCGCGACTTGTATCTATAGGGTAGGTACACATTTTTACTTGGTCTCGTTTTTTTAGAATTTTTATATGAATTTTGCTACTTGTCTAGCATTTAGGCACAAACTTTATAACGAGTAGATGTTACAAATTTTAAAATATAATTCCCAGAAAGTCTAAGATTGTAGTTTTTGAGAAAACAGAAAAACTAGAAATTCAAAAGAATTGGGGACGGTACAGTCTTATTTATTCACGTAAAACGAGTTTGTTACCAACCCCACTCACAAGCAATTAAACACTTTTTAACCAACGAAACCTAAAAGGAGGTTCTCTGTTCTACTGCATGTAGTTTTTTTGTATGTTTACCGATTACTATGTCAATAGTGGAACGATTTAAAAAAATATTTTTTGTTTGAAAGAAATACCCAAGTGGTCCCATAAAAAAATTTTTCAATGACTTTCGGAGTTGAAGAATTGTAATATATAGATGCATAGGTATTACAAAAATTAACATATAAATCTAAGATAAATAAGCAAGTGGTCAATTCTGGCTACTGCGTATTATGCCGTTTACATTATAATAAAAAGAAGCAAATCTTTTTTGTTAGCTTTAGAACAAACCTTAAGAGTTAAGTGATAAGAGCGTAGCTTTTAAAATACGAAAAATAATTCGTATTTCCTTTTAAAAGGCTTTTTTGGCCCGACGACGCGATAAATCAGTGAGAGTTTTGTAATGAGAAGAAATTCTTAATTACGAAGCTACTTAGGTAGGAACCTTATTAGCTGCAATCATTTTCAAGGTGCTAAAACTTTAACTTTTATTCAAAATCAAAGCATTAAATAAAATTCGGGATTTCCACTTTTATTCAAAATCAAAGTATAACGAGTATATAAAGTTCGGGATTCCCTCATATTTAGGGCTCAGAGATTATCTTACAGTTTCTTACTAAACGGCTGAATGTCGATTCTCGACGACTTTCAAAAAATGACGCGGTGAGAGATTGCACGTTATCTTGCTTTTGTTTTCTGATATCCATCGCGTTATTCAAAAAAACCACGCCGTGTCGTGCCAAGACATGGTTATTTGGTGAATAAGGCAGGTCAGGCCACCACACATGGCTAAGAATACTCAAGGCACCATTTATGAAATAAATACATTAAAATCGGTTAAGAGCTTCGATGCCAAGAAACATACACACACACACACTTCAAACTTAAAACACGTCTCGGGGCTAAAAAACAGACCTATATTCCTCTAACACACAACACACTGCATAATTTAGACTTCTCATAATAAGAGACCACCTATTTCAAACAGACATCCAACTTGGGGAGTAATCACTAGACAAGGGTCAGAAAGTAAGATTTATACAGCCTTTAAATATTAACATGGTGACATGGGTCAGAGTGAAATAAAACTTTATTATGAAATGTGGAGTCCCTTTTGGGATAGTTCCTTTAACAATGTGAATTCGAAAACTGATTTCAAAATGGAAAGTGTAAAAGCTGATGAGTATTACTTTAATAGATTATTTATTATTAGCACAGTATATAGTCTCATGCATTAATTTAGTATTTTAAAATATTATACAATTACTTACTCGTGCCTTATTATAATGCTTCTTTCGTTTCTTAACTTAAGGAAACCTCTGTAAACCTTTGCTTCTTGCAATAAACGTTATTATTATTATTATTATCATTATAATGCAAAGCTTTTCTTATAACGTGGGTACATTTTCTTAACAAAAACTTGTGAGCAAAAACGTTTAATTTGCAACATTTTTGTAAGTTATGATACGTGTGTTATTTCCACGAATGCATAACATTTTTCAGAGCAAAAAGCATTTCAACATTTCCCACGAAAACTACTTTGCAACGTTAAATTCTCCTTAAAAACTGCCACCGTCATTTTATTACCGTAAAACTCTATTTTTAATGTAGATCGTAGCTAGTTTTATCTATTCCTAAAACTATAAATTATTTTTAATTTTGACTATAGTTTTCGAAAAAGCCGCCATTAATTTTGTACTTAATTTTCTTAAATTACCAAAGTTGGTCATTTAGATCATACCTACGAACTTGCTTTAAGTATAATGATTTGGAGGAAGCCACGTACGCAAGTCTTTAAGCCTAAAATTTTTATGGTTTCTTTATTTAATTATTTTTTGAAAGAACGGCAAAATTTAATGACTAGCCGTTAAATCGACGCGGTTTACCAGTTTTACGGATGCACTTTTTTGGAGATCAAGAATTTTCTGTGAAAAGATAAATTCAACCACAACGCGCAGGTCTAATTGTCTATGAATATTTTAATCTCCATTCATTCTGTAGGTTACTTAATTAACCCACAGATGGGACATACGAGCAATATTAGGCAATTGTTGCCCTGACTTATTGTTTAGAATAAACGGTTTTCACTTGATTATTTGTTATGAGTTTAGGATGGGGAAAGTAAGCAAATATTCGAAACAAGAAAACAATTAGGATGGTTAATAATAGCCATTACTTCACTTAGTAGAAATATATTTTTTTTTCCTAATCCTTTGCAAAAATTAACAAACAGAAAAATTGTGAAATAATTTAATTATCTAACAATAAAGGATTAATTACGTAGTGTAACGGCTCCTTGATTCTAAAATGAACAATTAAGTAGGTAGCCAAACTCATTTGTTTTACAAATCCTCATGAAAAAGTTAGTGTAGGTTTTTTTTCAATGAATAATTGAGTATTTTTATTTTAATGGGTAGTTGATCAATTAATTAATTATTAATTAATTATTTTAGTAATTGATCAAAAGATTAAGTTGCTCGTTTACAACTACAATTATCTAGAGTTGGTTGAAGAAGGTAACGTTTTAATTCCAGAGCCTCACTTTTGATTGAGTTTGGGTATATAAGTGAATGGAATAATATATTTCCCGGGAATAAGAATTACTTGAATATTTGACTTATTAAGCGCTATAACATTATAGACGTGTTCAAAGATTGTAAAGCAGGGTACTCACCTATACTCTGTTCACCGAGACGATCGAAAAATAAACAAACAAAATGTGTTATCCATAATTTTTGGTACATAGGTAGGTATTTTGCTAACGTGTGAAAAACCATTATCGAAGAATACATTACATAAGGCAATGTGAACTCGCCCTAGGCCCGTTTTCGACGCCAATACGTGCGTTTATTTCTCTAACTATTCGATCGACTCTGTGAACAGAGTATAGAGAGATTTAGTTACACATACTCTACTGTGGTGTTAACAAAATGGCGTCTGTTACAATTCGTCGCAAATCACACGAGACGTCGACTGGTCGCAGTCATTGTATGCGATGACTTCGCGGCATCCGTCAAAGTCAGTCGCAGCGTGGACATACAGACAAACAACTATTACTTATAATTACTATTACAACCTGTTTTTACCTCTTATTTCTATTACCTATTATTTTAATTTTAACTTCAAATTCGTCGACTAAAGTAATTTTCGGCACTCTTGAGCTGCGATTTGCAAAACTCCAAAGATCGCCAAGACCGCTAAAAAAGACGTAGCTAAACTTACACCTTAACATGATAATTTTAGAACAACATTATATAAGTAGTTATAGCCTATGCTATTACCATCCCGACAGTCCATTCTACAGATCGGTGAAAGACTTTTTAAAATCGGCTGAGTAGTCGTAGATAACATCAGTCCAATTAACAAACAAACCAACATTCCCTCTTTATAATACTTAGTAGAAATAAATAAAGTTTCTTACGCGCCCTAGAATCTAATTCGTTAAACTAAAGAACAGTGTGTGTTTATATCTGGTTGTGGCGTCCGTGGCTTTGCACGTGATGTATCTCGGCAGGCGTCACTCATTGTCCGGGATATTGTAGTTTTATGGGCGTTGTATAGTTTTATTACTACACTGGCGATAGACTTCCAGGCTGGTGTATTCATGCCTTTTACAGACGCGAGGATAGTGTGCATCGGTCACAGATGTGATTTTGTTTGCCGTGAGTTGGTATTGATGCAAACGCCCAGTGACTGTGCCTTCAAAAACGTGGTATGCTTATACCCGAATACTTATCATCATCATCGTCATCTCAGCCCATTTCCACCTACTCTTGGGTATAGGCATCCTCTCTATTATGCTACTCTTTCCGATCCCTCGCGAGAAACTTAAACAATAATTATATATTTAAAACCTTATTAACTGTTAAGGAAGTTACTTTTTGACAGACTTCTATGCACAAATGTAAAATTATGATATAGATAAGCACTACTTACTTTAATTTGCGGTTTTAGATTCGGGCGTTAGCCTCTCAAACGGTTTTGAAACTGCACATTAATAATTTCATAAGAATTGTCATGAGTATATTTAGTAAATACATAGTCCTAGACTTTTACGTGTACCTATTATTTATATTGGCCAAGTAAACTTACTTTCACAAAAACTGCTATTAATTTAAGAACGTGTAGTCGTCATTAGCTTATTTGAGCAGTATTTCGAGAGCCCTAACTCAATAATGTGATCAGATTATTTAAAGAATTTTACGGTTTTAGAAAGATTAATCTTTATTATAATACACTGCAGAGAGAAAACATAATATTTGATTATAGTTTTTGAAGGAGAAGTCAATCCCGTCATAGCGTTTTACGAAAATGAGCGTCAGAGCTGTCTTTCAGAAGGGATATCACTATTGTAATGTGAGAAAATGTTTTATTTTAAGCGTTTGTGGACCTGAAAATATATTCTCATAATACACTACAGCTCAAAACAATAAAAAAATAGCCTCTAAAGGTAATGAAAACAATATTTAAAAAGTACAAAATCGTTTCACTTTAACACATATTTTTTACCAGTATTTGAAGAAAAACACAAGAGTTTTATTCATTTGATGAAAATATAGGTATTTCTAAACGTACAGTTTTTTTTTCAATCAATTTCGAGCACCCAGTAATTTACAGGATTATTTTATAACCACTATATATCCGGCCGCGCGATCGTCTTCCGATTAGTCGATCCCGGGTCCTCCCAGCGAGAGGACGTATCACTTTTTTCCGCCGCCTTGTCAAACAAAATCGATAGCGTAGAAAACTCAAAGCGCGATACACTAGTATTGATACTTGTACCATATATATATATTATAAAGAGGTAAAATTTGTTTGTTTGTTTTTTTGTTTGACGGAGGTAATCTACGACTAAGAGCGAGGCCCCATTAGTGCGTTGCGCTGCGTTGCGTCGTAAAAAATATATGGAAACCGTCGCAGCGACGACGGACGCTGCGACGGTTTCCATATATTTTTTACGACGCAACGCAGCGCAACGCACTAATGGGGCCTCGCTCTAACTAGTCATCCGATTTGAAAAATTCTTTCACCGATGTGTAGAATGGACTGTCGGGATGTTTATCCCTACTAATATAATAAAAGGAAAAGTGTGTGTGTCTGTCTGTGTGTCTGTTTGTTTGTCCGTCTTTCACGGCAAAACGGGGCGACGAATTGACGTGATTTTTTGTGTGGTGGTAGTTGAAGGGATGGAGAGTGACAGGGACATTTTTATCCCGATATTCCCGCGGGAACGGGACTTACGCGGGTGAAACCGCGGGGCGTAGCTAGTAGGCTATATTTTATTCCGGTAGTTTCATTAGTGAAGCCGGGACGTACTGCAATGCTGCATTACCACTCACTCACTCACTCACTCATTGGCGTAATAAATTGTTTTCTATGATGGTGGATGGGAAGGTTTATTTTTTTAACAGATTCGTATAGAGGGTAGTTTGGCGAGTTAAGGAAAAATCCGACTTTACCCATTTTTTGCCCCCTTTTTGCCCACCCCTGGTGTATCTCAAAAACTACAAGACCTGCAAATATTTTTTTAACAGATACGTATAGAGGGTAGTTTGGCGAGTTAAGGAAAAATCCGACTTTATCCATTTTTTGCCCCCTTTTTGCCCACCCCTGGTGTATCTCAAAAACTACAAGACCTGCAAATATTTTTTTACAGATTCGTATAGAGGAGGTCCTGGGAAGTAAAAATCATATTTGTGTTTTGCCCCTGTTTTGCCCCTTTTTTGCCCCATTGATGGATCTCGGAAACTACGTAACATTTTTGATTGCTTTAAACGGATTTGTATAGAGGAGATTTTGGGATGAAAAAAAAAGTTTTCAGATTTGCCCCCATTTGCCTACCTCATTTTGCCGCCACGCGTATCTCGGAAACTAGGAGACTTGGAAAATTTTAGTTTTCAGATTCAGGTAAGGCATTACAAAGTTGATAAAACGTGGTACTTTTTTTTTTTTAATTTTGACTTTTTTTTATTCTCCATACATTTTGTATGAAATTTCGAAACTTTTTAAGGGCAAAATAAAAAATTTGAAAGAATTTGTAATATTTTCAAACGGATTTGTATTGAGGAGGCTTGCATTAGTAAAAAAAAGTTTTTAGTTTTGCCCCCATCTGCCCCCTCGTTTTGCCCACCACTGTATCTCAGAAACTATAAGACTTGGAAAAATTTAGTTTTCAGATTCATGTAGGGCATAATAATGTTAATGAATTGAGGTTCTATTTTTTACTTAATTTTGACTTTTTTTTCTCCATACATATTGTATGAAATTTCATAACTTTTGAATGTGGGATAGGTAAAGTGGCGACAGACCTCAGGGACGTGTGACCTCCGAATGCCCCTTAAATCTAAAGGGAAAATTTATAAGACCATAACCTGTCGCGTTCTATGGATCAGAATGTTGGGCAATGAAGTAGACTGATGATAGGAGAGTGTATGCTACTGAAATGTGTATGACCCTAGAAAGATAACGTGCGCCCCAGAGGCACCTGCGAAACGAATATAGCGCTGTTTTGTTTCATCCAACGCGTGTACACGCGTGTGCTTTCAAGCCAACTCAGTCGTCTCAGTCAACACCGCCGAAGGACGACTGCTGCTATTCGGTAAGTACCGTAGTTTGGTTGCTATGACCATACGTTGCGCCCGAGAGGCGCATGTTTATCTTCTGTGAAACTTTTATGTATTTGTGTGTGATTACGTTTCTGTTACTTTTTCTTTATTTACACATAAACAAAGTATGTAGGTATACAATTAGGTTATTGTTATAAGTAATTTTTTTTGTTTTTGAAACATCTTTACTTCATAGGAAGCAGAAGAAATTATGGACGAAAGAGAAATAATATTCCTTTTTGAGTCAAGAAGATGAAAGGTCCAGATGATAGCAGTGACAGCGAAATGGAGGATCACGTAAGTGAAGACGATACTTGTTCAATGTGATACTGACGACGAATAGGTACATAAAAGATGCCATTGATGAAAGCTTGAACACCTCAACACCTCCTGACGACACCTCAACACCTCCGGATGACGCCTCTACATCTCTTGATGACACCTCAACACCTCCTGACGACACCTCAACACTTGAAAGTAATTACACACACAATGTTTTATCTAAACAAGAAAACCCTTAAACCGAAGAGAATATTATATGGAAAAACGAAGTATTTAACTGTGTACACCATGGATGAGATCTAGATTGGGAATCCCTACTTTATCAAAGTGTTTGAGAGAAAATATTAAGAACATCCTGCCACGGGCTATTGAAGAAGCTTCTTAAGAAGCTGAAGAGTAAACTCCGGCTAAAGTTCGCCGTTACTGTAGGCTATGTACCACCAAAAATAAAAGAATGTCTATGATGACCTGTACAAAATGCAAAAAGTCTGTGTGTGGTGAACAAAAAAGATGTTTGCAACAAATGTCTATAATTTTTTTTATTTGAAGTATTTTGTAATTTGAGACTGAATATTATAGTCAATTATTAGTTTGTAAGAAAAAAAACTATAGTTGTTCCATAATTATTTTTTATTCTTCTTTAATATAAACACTTCAAATTATTGTTTTTATTGATTCTATTCCTATTCCTATTCCTATTCCCAGCAGTGGGAGAAATCAGGCTGCGGATGATGATGATGATGATGATTGATTACTTATTTTGGATTGCATAGAATAATATTTTCTTTTTTTTTTCTTTTTATTGAGGTTGCCTTTTATATAAGTGTTTGTTGTTGGATTTTAGGATTGTAACTAAGATTTCAATGTCCGCATTTCCAAAAACGGTTCTATCGGAACACCAGCGCGGCGTATTGCCCCCGCAATAAACCGCATTATGCTGAGATAGGACCATTTTGCATGCCTAAACTACTAATTTTAGCCTATAGCTTTTTGTTATTAATTTTTTGTCTTTTTAAAATATTGTAACTTTCTGTAACTGTACTACTTTGTGAGCAAATAAATATTTTCTATTTCTATTTATATTGTTAAGGGTTTATAAAAGCGCACATATTTTTCTTTATAATAAAAAAATAAAATAAAAATTGTTTTTAACTAACTTCTTATTTATCTAAAAACTCAATTAAATAATAATAATAAGAATTCATTTACAGTTTTTAAATAAAAATGTTATTTTATTGTGCGGCGCCTCTGCGGCGCAAGTTTATCTTTTCAGTTCAAAAAAATAACGTTATTTTTCTAGGGTTAGATGGATGTGTTGATGGAGTAACGCGAATGGATAAAATAAGGAATTAAAATGTAAGGGGAAGCTTGAAAGTGGCACCTGTGACTGAAAAGGTGAGGAATACCAGATTAGTATGGTATGGTCTACGTGACCTCAGGACGGATGAAAGTCATATCACTAAGAAAGTTATGAGTGTGAGGTGAGTGTGAAATGTGGATGGACAATAATGGGTATACAAGTAGAAGAAGCCCGAGGGAAAACTGGATGGATTGTGTGAAAGAGGATATGAATGTGAGAGGAGTGAACTTCGCCAACTACGAATGATAGAGATGAATGGAAGATTAAGCATGTTGGGCCCACCCCACCTAGTGTGGGATAAGAGCAGAAGAAAGATGATGAAACAAACAACTTAAACGTATAAGTGTAAAAATACAAAAAAATCAAAATCTAACAAAACGAAATTTAATATGAGCGACTGTATGGCTAAATTTTATCAGAACTTTTAACAAATGTCTAAGGGGTAGTCAAAACTACCCTACTTAGGTATGTCCAAAATTTGGAGTATTTGGACTCCAAATACATATTTATTACTTATGTTCGTTCACATTGTGCAGATGTTAACATTACATGCTTAACAGAGTCTCAAGAAAGAAATTAAAAAAAACATTTTGTTTCGGCAGGATCTCGAGGGTCTTATTGATGCCTGATCAAAAATAGAGATAAGTACTAAACCACTTGGCTAACACGGATCGTTGGCTAAATTCTCTAAGCACAGATCTTACATAATAATTATATATTACTTATAAGATAAAGTATCAAAACCATTCATACCGTTCGTTCTAGACACGAGCTCACGCACACTTTTACAAAAATTATAGTGTTATTGAAGTGTGCGTCAAAAATGACAACTCTGCGCAGCACGATCTAATGTTTGAGTTGGTCAAGATAGCTTACACGCTCTTTTAGGTGCTAATCCTTCGAATTCAAATTTATAGCGAGGAATATAATTCCTTAAACAAGCAAGTGAAAAATGTAATTACATTAACACAACGGGAAATTACTTATGTAAACAAACTTCTACTTAGAAACGGAAAATGTCTCGATTCTTCCGTAGAATCTTCATCTGGGTAAAATGATGTAATGTGTAAGAAAAATCGACATTATTTTTACGTGAGTCAATTCATGTTGTGTTTGTAGTATGTCTAGTACAACTCACGATAGTTTTAAAAATGAAAAATATATCGTATATCGTATTAAGAATTCCGTAGGCATTAGAATAATAAATCAGTGACAATACAGCCACTATTTTCGTATTTCTCAAAAACAAATCAACACTAGGTAATCTATCACGTCGATCGGATTAGCGGGGCCGATAGGTGGCGTTCGAGTAGAAGGAAATAATAAAAGCGATGTGGAAGTTTCACTTGCAGAGAATTTAAGTTTTTTAGCGACTTAAAAATGTTTATTTATTTATTCAAACAAAGTTTTTTATCAGAAACAAAAAATACCTACACTACTAATTTAATAAAAATGAACTCTGTATTCTAACCTAGTATTACCTAAGGATAGAATACAGAGTTCAGGTCTGTAAAATATATTTAGACCATTTGAAAACGATACAAAATAAAACCATTACAGATATCTTAAAAAAGCTTATAAAACCTTTTAAAGGTGTGTAAATCACAAACTGACCAGGTATTTTTTTAAATCTTTTATTTAACGTAGAAATCCAATAACAAAGGTTTTTAATGGGGCAAAGGAGTTTGTGACAGGCGAAATACATTTTTGTCAGTACCTTGGACTTTTTACCAATGTTTTCCCATAGGATGTCATTGTGTCTTCTTAAGTTTGTGTCTTTCTGTTTTTTGTCATATCCTTAGAAAATCATTTCCAAAAAGGTGTGGTAAAGAAAGTCCAAGTCAAAGTCAAAATATACCTACTATTATTTTTCTGTAGATAATTTATTACATCACTTCATTTCGTTTTTCACGCTACAAAATATCGAATGTCATAGACCGAAAGTTCACTATTCTTCAACGCCAATGTATAGTGAGTGAGGCCTGTAGCGTTAGGCGTGAAGCGAGCTACATCGCACGTCGTATATAACTTTGATCGATGACGTGACAGCGCAACGCGGCAATGTATCCGAAGTACGCGATTTGTTCGCTTTGCTGTGAAGTTTTAGGGTAGATGTAGATAGATAGTACCATCTAGCGCCTGTTTTCTTTTTACTATTTGACTACCAAATAACGCGTAGCACAGAAAATAATAACTTACTCTGTTACTTTGTTAGGCAAGGCTTTGTTTTGGTTACAATTAGGCAACTGAAACAAAATACTCTTCCGGTTCATACAAACAAAAGCTATGAAAAAATAAATATCTACAATTATTGACATTGTTTGTGGTGAATTAGTTTGGAGAGGTGCTGAGGTTTAGGATGAACGGACTTACTTGGTAGCTGGATCTTTGCACTTCACCATAATTGACAAGCGAGCGCGCGTGCGTGCGTTGCGAGCGGATGCGAGCGAAGACAGAATTATGAAATCCATCACGAATGAATGATTGCAATTTCTTCAAGTTCACTCCTGTTTTCGTTCCGTTCAAAGGGTCGGGATTGGACGTAGGAGTGGAATGAAAGGATTATGGATTGAGATTGAATAAATATGAATAGGTAGTTAGTTCTGAAATGGTGACTAGATGGCGTCAATAAATTGTTGTGTAAATTGTGTAGATGGCGTTACCATTGTTCCCCGGGCTGAAGGGATACCTTCTGAATAAACCCATTTTGTGCATTGAAGTTAGGTACTTAGGTATGTTAAAATGAGTTAAGGTTTAAGTTTAGAAATGAAATTAGAATGATGAGCTAAGTAAAATATTTGCATTGAGAGTTAACTTAAATTAGGTACTAAACTTTACAATAATAGAAAACGTTAGAGTTTACTGAAGAGGCAAACGATAAAGTTTGACAACTGGTCTGACATAAGAACCAGTCTTAGTTTTGACTCTAGCGACTCTAGTGATCTGATCTCTACCCGGATAGAGTTCTTCTACCACAGCAATAGGCCAGCTTAACACTGGAGCATTGTCGTCTCTAATAATGACAATTTGACCCTTCTGTATGGGATCAGTTGTTACGTTCCATTTTTGCCTACTTTGAAGTGAGGTCAAATATTCTACTCTCCATCTATGCCAGTATGTTTGAACTAGCTTGTTTAGTAATTCGTAGCGAGTTAATCTATTTTCCTGTATATTTAAAACATCCTGTGCAGGAAGATACTTAAGCGGCGTTATATTTAAAAAATGGGAAGGTGTTAACGCCTCAAGTTCGTTAGGATCGGAACTGAGAACGCAAAGCGGACGGCTGTTTAAAATTCCCTCAATTTGAATTAAGACGGTATTTAATTCTTCGTATGTTAAGATTTGATTTCCTATTGTTCTTTTTAAATGCGTTTTAACTGATTTTATATTACTTTCGTAGATGCCTCCAAAGTGAGAACCTAGCGGAGGGTTTCTTTTAAATTGAATGCGTAAGTCAGATAGTTTCTGATCAAGATATTTATTATGCGTTTCAGAAGTTAAAAGTGAATGTAATTCGTCAAGTTTTCTTTTGGCCCCTGCGAAATTGGTACCTCCGTCACTTAGAATCATTGAAACCGGACCTCTTCTACTAATAAAGCGTTTGAACGCGGCTAGAAACATTTCTGAACTCAGGTCGAAAACTAACTCTAAGTGTAGAGCCTTTGTAGTGAGACAAACAAATAGGCAGAGATAAGCCTTAACACTTTTTACTCCGCGGCGGCGGTGAGGGGTTACAAAAAATGGACCAGCGTAATCAACACCAGTGAAAACGAAACCTTTAACTTCACTTACCCGAAAGTGGGGTAAATCTCCCATGAGAGGGCAAGTATTTGTCGGTTTGACTTTAAAACATGCGTTACAATTTCGCAAGCGTTTACGAAGCATATTCCTAGCAGAAAGGATCCAATAGTTCTGCCTTAGCAAAGCTAAAAGAAGGCTTGGGCCTGCGTGTGAATTTACTATGTGAGAATGATCGACCAGTAAGTGTACGATCGGGTCGTTGGCGGGCAGAACGATTGGGTGTCTTTGCGTGTAATTTAGTTGAGCATTGTTTAAACGTCCACCTACTCGGATGAGATTATCTTTGTCAGTGAAAACATTTCGCCGCCCCCA
This sequence comes from Xanthorhoe spadicearia, assembly GCA_947086425.1. Lineage (NCBI taxonomy): Eukaryota > Metazoa > Arthropoda > Insecta > Lepidoptera > Geometridae > Xanthorhoe > Xanthorhoe spadicearia. The sequence goes on along the minus strand of OX352214.1, from coordinate 1,147,839 downwards.
CCGAATATCATTGTAACCGACCATTACGATAGAAGTGCTTTTATTCGAAATAATTATTGTAGAGGCCCGATTACACCTTGTCAATTTTTTTCAGCTCATTCGTACGAGTACTTTAGGATTTAGACAATATGTAATGGTTATTAAAGTATTATTCGCCGGAAACTATGAACACCTTTTCCCCCGAATAACATCGTAACAGGTTAATACCGACACCAAACTGTCTTACTTTATATAGTAAGCTGTCATTACGATCTTATTCGGGTGTAAAAAAACATTTTAATTTTGGCACTATCCATTACCATATTATTCGGGTAAAAACTATGAGTTGTTGTGTATTGTAAAAGTATTTACGATTTATCTAACCAGATAATTTGAATTATAATGTTGAATACTGTATCCTTCTTGGACAACAAAAAATAGCAATCAAGATAACGATGATAGGGTCGCGATGGTTTGAAAATTAATGACAGGTTACGATAGGTACACTGATAAAATATTTGGTGTTTGACAATAACATAGATATTTTTTTTTAACAAATAGGTTTATTAGAGACGAGTGGAGACGAGAGAGAGAGAGGACTAGCTCTTAATAGAGACGAGTGGAGAAAAGGAAGCGTGGCCTTTACCCTGCGGTGGAACGCTACAGGCTCGTAATAATAATAATAAAAAGGTTTATTAATTCTCGATTTTTAACTATTTTTAAAATTAAATATCGAATAATTTATTAGAACACTGTGCAGGTACTTAGGTAAGTAGGTAATTAAAATAACAAAAACTTTCACTATTTTAGCTCAATAACTCAAATAAATAGATACGTAGGTACTTACCCAATAAGTAAGTACCTAAAGTGTGTGGTGTAAAGGAACTGTGTCACTCACTTAACCTCTTTTTTTCACTTAAATATTTCTCTGTTTAACTAGTAATTAGTTATTCACATTTTACTCGTGGCCACATGTAACGTATTGGTTTTCGCCTTATATTACACCCGGTTCACCAACGCTCTACCACTCGCACTGTAACACAACCGTCCGGTATGACGGCTGGGGTATTGACTGACTCGTGACATAAGAGCCTGATACGGTAGTTATACACTACAGTGTGATAGTTAAGTTTCAAGATACTCGTCAGATCCTCAAATTGTTTTTAAGTGGATGCTCCCATCATCATCTTTCTGCCCTTATACCACTATGTGGGGTCGGCACAACATGTATTCTTCTTCCACTTCCCTCTTTCAGACGTCATCTCTCAGCAGTCAGCACTCACACCTTTCTTACTCATGTCATCCTTCACACAATCCATCCATCTTTTCTTGGGTCTACCTCTATACCTATATTCATCCACATTCATATCAAGTACCTACTCTCCTCAGGGATGCTCTCATATTATGCACAAACATCATCAAGAGTACAAAGATGTTCATAACTCAAAAGATCATTAACATAGTATTCCAGCTCAAGTTTTGCCACTATCCTTAAAAGTTAAAACGTGTGCATTCGTATACATTGTATAACGGCTTGATATTAAAACCAACCATTTTGCACTAGATGGTTTATTTTAAACAACATTCATTAGGCACGCTCAACCGGTCATTGCAGTAGGTACTTTACTCACCTACCTGAAACATTTCTACGATGGAATATTAATGTCCACCTAAACTTCAAGTAGACAATAGCTTAATATGGAAGGTCAGAATTAAATAATAGTAGGGAAATGGATAGATTGATGTAGTAAGTAGATACTTAAATAGAAGATTGCATTTTCCTTTCAAAACAATGTTTTTTTTAACTACAGCGAATGATTATGATCGTAGGTACTTTTCAAAGCTGGGCACCGTTAATCAAATAGTTAACTTCGTTAATCGTTAATCCGCTACAAAAAAGTTAGCTTTGTTAAACGTTAAAGCGTTACATTTCGGAAGAATTAACGCAAGTTAACGTTAATCGTTAATCCGTTAATATGTGTAAAATTACATTTTTATATCGTTGCGTTAGTGAACTTAAAAAGTTAACTTAAAAGTTAATCCGTTAATCAAAATGTTAACTTCGTTAATTAACGATTAACTGATTAACGAGTTAATGCCCAGCTATGGTACTCTTTACGTAATATTATACATTTCTACTGATCATTAATATCAAAAATGCATCAATTTGTGAAAATACATGAATAAATAGATAGATGGATGGAAAAATAGATATTAGGATGTTTGTTACTCTTTCACGCAAAAACTACTTAAAGAATTTGGCAGAAACTTGGAATATATCTAGTTAATGACCTGGAATAACATAAAAACTACTTTTTATACAGGTAGGTACCACGTAGATTTAGCTGCGGGCAACTAAGCAATATATTGCTGTAGTAAGTTAGTACTGAACTAAACGATTTTATTTTCGTTCCAAAACAATGATTATTTTTATACTAGACCAAATAATTATGAATTAGATACTCTTTACTTCATAATGTACTATTTTACTAATTAACAATATTAAAAATGCTACAATTAAAAAAAATACATGCATAAATAGATAGATGGGTGAAAAAGTGGATGTGTGGATGTTTGTTACTCTTTCACGTGAAAACCACTGAACGAATTTGGCTGAAACTTGGAATAAATATAGTTTATGACCTATAATAACATATAGGCTACTTTTTATACAGGTAGGTATAACGTAGTCTTAGCTGCAGGCTATTAAGCTTATTTTTTAATACAATTGCGACGAAATATACATTAGGATTTTAAACGGTATTCGTTATTACAATAATCAAACTTCATTCACTTGCCATGGAAAAACATCGTAATCCAGTTTTACTATATTTGACATTATTTGTTATTACACCGAATACTATGGTAACATCACAATACAGATGCAGACAGATACAGTCGATACCGCATTTTTGCAGTCAATACTATCGCGTTTGACTATTACTGTACAGATTATGTCAACGTTTTACACGAATAATATGGTATTGTTAGTTTACAATAGTAAATAAAATTATTGATTTATGGTAATATTTATTCTTTAAATATCTGGGTTGTGGTAAATTGTAGATTTGTTTTAGTAACATTATATTATTTGTTATATTTTAAGCCATGTTTTGGCATATAAACGATCTTCCTAGGTAAACTAAGAGAAAAGTTATTGACCAAAAACCGTTTTTTAATTCTCTTGAACAATTTGGATTTTACGATTACGATTTTATTCGGTGGGGGCGGCGATTTAACTTTTGTAAAGCGGGAATTTTTGTATCGCGGAAATGTTTCGTTTGAATGCTACGGATAATGTATATTTGAGCGGTTTCTAAATCTTGAACAGATATTGCGTTACGAGATTTTAATATTTTAGCGAATCGTAAGACGTAAACAACTGCGTGTAGGTACTTATTCCATTTTGACATTCGAGTAGCTAGATCGTAGAGTACGTCGGAATGTTCAATGGATTGAATAGCGAAAGTGTTCATTTTAGTTTCAGGTAGTTCAATGACCGGTAATGGATTAGCGTAAGTTTGAATCGGCCATTCAGTAAGCGGTAGGGCGAGCCACGTAGGGCCATGAAACCATAGGCGGTTATCAGCGAGAATGCTAGGCATGACAGGACGTGAAATGATGTCAGCTGGGTTTTCATTCCCCGGGATGTGAAACCAATGTCGCGCCGGTAAGTTTTCGTTTATTGCGGAGATTCGATTAGCGACAAACGTTTGGAATCGAAAAGGCGGGGCGCGGATCCACGACAGTGTAATCGTAGAGTCCGAAAAGGCGATGATTTCATTTATTTGAATGCGTTCGCTTACCGAGTCGCGTACGGCTACGATTAGATTTGATAGAAGCAGAGCGGCACAAAGTTCGAGTCTCGGCAGGGTGACAATGTTATTTGAAGAAGCGACCTTTGATTTCGCGCATAGAAGAAATACTTCACCTACGTCACTCTCACTTTGACCAACTCGCAGGTAGATACAAGCGCCGTAGCACTTTTCGCTCGCGTCAGCGAAACCGATAAGCGAAATATTTCGCGAGTTTTGAAAAATACCTACATGGCGCGGAATTTTTATATTTTCTAACACATGAATTTCGTTTTGAAATTGAGACCATTGGTCTGCTATGTCTGCGGGGACATCGTCGTCCCAGGCTAAGTTGCGTTTCCAACATTCTTGGACAAGTAATTTTAATAGCGCAGTGACCGGACCGAGCAGGGATAGCGGATCGAAAAGCCGGGCGGCCACCGAAAGGATAGTGCGTTTAGTACATTTAGCGTGATTAGCGTAGTTGACCTTGAAAAAGAAATAATCTTCATGGGGTTTCCATTGAAGACCGATTATTTTGATGTTATTATCTTCGTCGAAATTTACGATGTCAGGTGCTTGTTGACCTATGGGAATGCGTTGCATTAATTCGGTACTATTCGTTACCCACTTGACGAGATTAAAACCACCGGCCTTAAAGAGTTGCGTGAGTTCGTGAAACAGCTGTTCGGCTTCAGAGACTGTGGATACAGATGATACGTAATCGTCCATGAAGAAGTGACGTTCGGCCGCCCACGCAGCAGCAGGCCAGCGTGTACGCTCATCATCAGCGAGCTGCCTCACGACTCGCATCGCTAAATAGGGCGAACTAGATATTCCGAACGCGACGCGGGAAAATTCGAATGTCGAGATAGGATCATTCGAATCAAAGCGGAAAAGAATGCGTTGAAAGCGGGTTTGATTCTCGTCAAGTTTTAATTGGAAAAACATTTTTTCAATATCAGCGGATATAGCTATCGGAAACAATCGAAGATTGATTAATAGATCGAAAATGTTTGTCTGTAAGTTTGGTCCCGTGTACAAAACGTCATTGAGCGATCTACTCGAACTCGTCTTACAGCTCGCGTCTAACACGATTCGCGTTTTCGTCGTAGATTTGTCCGGCCTATAGACAGCGTGATGCGGGATGTAGTAGCACGGACCGGGTGCGGGATTTTCGACCTTATGTAAATAGCCTTTATCTATGTAATCTTTCAAGGTAGCGTTGTAGTTTGTGCGTAAATCGGGATTAGCGTTTAAGCGTTTTTCGAGTTGAAATAAGCGTGTTTTTGCGATATTGTCGGAGCGACCGAGCTCGGTTGGTTCGTGTTTGAACGGTAGCGCAACCGTGTACCGCCCGGTATCGTCGCGAGAAACGGTGTTTTTGAATAAGCGTTCGCAGGCCTCATCGTCCGGACTCAGATGTTTTTTAGTAGGTACGCTCTCTAGTTCCCAGAACCGCTGGGTCAAGTTCTCTAGCGTGGGTTCAGTGACCGCATGATATACGTGGTTGCTCCGAGGTGTGTACGGATACGGAACACAGTCCGCACGTCCCATAGCTACGTACCCCAGAGAAGTCTCAACTGCTACGACTGATGAGCCTGGATATGTTACCTTACGACTACCTAACAAGAATGGGAATAGCTCGTTGCTAATCAGGCAGTCAATGTCAGCTGGTGCGTGGAAGTCTTCATCCGCTAATGGAAGATCGCGTAGGTGATGTAACTCGGACGTATCTATTAAAGCGTTAGGCATTTTGTCTGTGAGTGTATCCATTACGCGAGCATTGATCGTGTAACTACACCGTGCGTCGAAGCGAGAATAAATTCTAAATTTCGCGAAACCAATTGTTGGTTTAACTGAGAGGCCAATGCCCCTGACCTCGGAAGGTGCATGCGTGATATTTATCTTTAAGCGATCACAACAAGATTTTGTGATAAAATGGCACATCGAACCACTGTCAAGAAAGACTCTCATTCTAAAACGATCGCCTGCGTCGTTAAATACGTATACTACGGCAGTAGGTAGAAGTACGGTAGTGTTAGTCGCGTTACGCATCGTGGTAAATACGGAACCATCGGGCATAGTGTGGTTCGGACCTTGATCGGCGGGATCGCGGTGAAATCCGCGCGAGTCCGGTTGCGGCGCAACCGACCGCGGGGGCGCTGACCCCGCGGCGGCGGCGGCGGCGGGGGGTGCGTAGGAAATGTGCTCGTCGCACGCGGCGGCGGCGAGCGGCCGTGAGCGAGCGGCCGGGCGGCCGGCATTGGCGCCGGCGCCGGCGTCAGCGGATTCAACCCGAGGTGAATCAATGTGTAATTGCGTGTGATGCATGCGATTGCAAACATTACATCTGTTGTATGAGCGGCATGAATTTATGTTGTGAAAACCTAGACAATTAGGGCATAAATTGTTAGATCGTACAAAGTTATTTCTAGCGGGTGCGTTTAACTTGAGGAAAGCCTCACATCGGTACAGCGGGTGTAAATTATCATTTTTGCAGTAGGCACATTTTGGGAAATTATTATTATTATTTTGAGCAACAAATGTCTGCGTAGCCGGGAATCTCGGTTTGTTGTATTGCGGAGTGTATGGTTTTGTTTGTTGCGGTTTGTTAGAGTATGTACTCGCGACCTTGGGAGTAGGTACCCCGGTGTTACGTAGCATGTGAATTTTACTTTGTTCTTTGATGAATTTTGTTAATGACTCGAATTTAGGTAACTTCTCGTCGCGGTGCGCTTGCTCGAACAGGTTGACGGTCTCCTTATCTAGTTTAGATATAGCGAGATGCGTGAAGATAAAGTCCGCGAGATCGTCAATACCTAACTGTTTCAATGCGGATTGAGCGGCACAGAAATGTTCAATGAATGCGTCTAACGAGCTAGTAGAAGGGTTCTGGCTACCTTTAAAGTTAAGTATTTGTTCTAGGTACATTGTAGCTAGTGTCCGTTTGTCTTGGTACTTGTCTTTAAGCGTGTTCCACAAAATTGCGTAGTTACTAGCGATCGGAGGGATACCCGCGCAAATGCTGAGGGCTTTGCCGGACAACTTTCCGATTAGGTATTGAACCTTTTCAGCGTCAGATAAATTTGAATTTGTATGTATGAGCGCGGTGAAATTCTCGTAGAACATGACCCATTTATTGGGCGAACCATCAAAGGACACTAACTCCAATGCAGGAAGTTTGCGTTTTAAGACATCGAAATTATTATTACTTTGCGTTTGCGTTTTAGGGGTGACGACGGGGGTCAACTCGGTTTCTACCGATTTGATGTGGCAGTAGAACTCGTCGAATGTGATCAACGGCGCGAAGTCAACGACGGACTTAGGGTTAGCGGCTAGTATAGCTAAGTTTAACTGCTCTGTCACTTCAGTAAACTCTTGGCGAATTTTTTCTAAAGATTTAATTCGGATGAGAAAAGATCGCGTCGTTGCTTTGTCAGATCTTGTTACCATTGTTTTATCGTCACTACTACAATTGATACTTAACTCGTACATATTTTCAACAACTTTTAAAAGACTTTTTTGTTTAGCGGTAAGCATAATTATGTTATTTTGTAACATGGCGGAATCTGTGTTCAAAGACATTTTGGCAAAGTAATAATATTACTTACGTAAGTAGATACACTTTAGAAATAACACAAAGTATGTAAGTAAGTAGCACAGAATTAAAATAATGCACAAATTAGGTAAGTATAACACAAATAGGTAACACACAAATTTGGTAAAACACAAAATGGAAATAAAATTGCGAACACGGGAAAAAATGGCGGCGTAATTTTGTACGTGTCGTGTAGGATATGCGTGTGCGATGCGTGATAGTTGTAGCGTATTTCTGAATGAAATAATTGCGTGCGTGTATTGTATGCGTTTTGCGTAGGTATTTTAGCGTTTGTTTAGTATTTTTGCGGTGCGGATGCGTGTGAAAATTATGAGTGTAATAAAGTTTGTGTAGCGTAGCGTAAAATATAAATACGGAAGGCGGTAGGTAGGAGGCGGGATGCGGCTGAAGGACCAGAAATTATGGTGAATTAGTTTGGAGAGGTGCTGAGGTTTAGGATGAACGGACTTACTTGGTAGCTGGATCTTTGCACTTCACCATAATTGACAAGCGAGCGCGCGTGCGTGCGTTGCGAGCGGATGCGAGCGAAGACAGAATTATGAAATCCATCACGAATGAATGATTGCAATTTCTTCAAGTTCACTCCTGTTTTCGTTCCGTTCAAAGGGTCGGGATTGGACGTAGGAGTGGAATGAAAGGATTATGGATTGAGATTGAATAAATATGAATAGGTAGTTAGTTCTGAAATGGTGACTAGATGGCGTCAATAAATTGTTGTGTAAATTGTGTAGATGGCGTTACCAGTTTGCTTTTCCATTTTATGAATAAACCACAATGTTTTAATTTTTATCATTCAAATATTTTCCTACAATTCACGAGTAATTAAAAATAAGAACACTTTTGATGAATTATGTACAGTCATTAACAAAATTAATAATTATGTTACGTAAACGTGGCTGAACTCATCAGTGTGCTAATTAATAATATAATTACCTTGTTAATGAATCCCTTTGAGATTAAAGACGTGTAAATTATTTTGTATCTTTTCAGTGTAGATATTTAGTTTTTAAAACTGCTAACGCTAAGGTAATAATAATAATAAATAAATATCCTTGGACATTCCACACAGTGTCATCTAGTCCCAAGCTAAGCAACTTGCATTAGGCACAGCCTGTAACGATAGTAGTAAGTTGAAAATAAATAAATAAAAATAAAAATTAAAAAAACTTAATGCTTGTGTTATGGTAACCAGATGACTGATATAATACATTGGTAACTTTTTTTTGTAAATACATACATATTTGCCCCTTAAAAAATCATCGTCACTTGGTTTTGCCATGAAAGACGGACAAACAGACAGACACACACACTTTCCCATTTATAATATTAGTATGGATGGATGGATGGATCTAGGTTGGAGCAGGATGCTAGTATTTATTTGTGTCTACGGTACATGTTTGTAGCAACTTCACGATGACAACATCTACTCAATCTCATCAACTTGCGTCAGTAAAAAATACGTAAAAGCACTTTCAATCAAGGTCTTATCAATAAAACATTGTCGGAACGCAGTTTCATTCGTCCGCAAATCCGGACAAATTCGGCCATTGCCGGACGATCCGGACATTTTCGAAGCGGTCCATCGGTACGGATATCTAGTAAAATATTCAGTCAGTAATCCTTTCCGACTGATTGTGTTCGGTGATAGCTGAGTGCACTAACGGCTGGTACACTCTTGATAAGCTTAAGCGTCGTCCTAATTGGGAGCGATCGTACGATGGTGCGATGCGTTTTTCATCTCACGATCAAAGTGGTCGTGCGATGACCTAACAGGTGTCCTAATAAATCACGCGATGTGTGATGAAAATTGAGAAATTTCTGTAAGATAGTTATGAATTCTTTAGATCCTTATAAAATGTCTAAGGGAGTAGTCAACGACTCTACTAGAAAGTTGACAGGTTTGCTCAAAACTGGGCTGAACAAGAATTGGCTGCCAATTTTACAAAATCGACGAATTCACACATCAGACCTCAAGTCTTAATTTGCGAAAATGTTTTATCATCTTGTCGAGCATTATGTAAATAGTTTTATTATCTAAGAGCAAGAACGACACAGTTTGCGTTCAGCTGCTCGATTCTTGACGACATTCAAAACAAGACGCGGTAAGAAATTGCACGTTATCTAGCTTTTGTTTTCTGAAATCCATAGAATTTTTCAAAATAACCACGCCACGTAACGTGCCGTGTTAAGACATGGTTATTTGGAGAATAAGGCTGCAGGTCGTATTTTCAGTTCTTTTACAAACTAACCTAGCTCTTTTGGTATGTTTATAGTTAAAGTTTTACGTAGGACGAATTATTATTTTTATTGCAAGCAGAATATTTTGCTTTATTTCCTCATGCCTTTGAGCTTAATTTGATTTCCTTTAGTAAAGACTCGATATAATTAACGTAATGCAGCATATTTTTGAAATATATAAACACAGGTTTTTATCGCGTTAATTATCTTATTTATTTCCCGATGTCTTTATATATTTCAAAAATATGAATTGTGATCGCGAAAGTTTAAGAAATAAGTAAATTAGATATAGACATACCCTTTCAAGTATTTATGTAAAGTTTAAATCCTTTTAGAAGATGTCTAAGAGGGTAGGTATTAATATAACTTTTATTATACAAAAATAGTAAAAAAATACCACAAGTTATAAAAATAAACCTTGGTTTGCCTTAACATTTAAACGGTTAAGGATCATTTTACCTCTTAAAATATTCTAAAGACAACCAGACGCCATCATCAATTCTTACGACCGCTTAAGAGCGCTGTTACGACTGTTAAGAATCCCATTCGGATTGGGAACGACAATTATTGACACATGCACTCCTTTTTTCAACTAGCTGTAGCCCGCGGTTTCTAGCCCGCGGTTTCATAGTACATACATACATACATAAAATCACGCCTCTTTCCCATGGGGGTAGGCAGAGACCACGGATCTCCATTACTCGGTTTCATAGTAATATAATAAATTTGAAAGTGTGTATGTCTGTCTGTTTGTTTGTCTTTCACGGCAAAACGGAGCGACAAATTGACGTCATTTATTAAGTGGTGATAGTTCAAGGGATGGAGAGTGACATAGGCTCCTTCTTATCCCGATATTCCCGTTGGAACGGAACTTACGCGGGTGAAACCGCGGGCGCAGCTAGTAAGGTATATTTTTCGGGACAAATTGAATTCTATGGCATTCGAAATTACTTTTCTACTCTATGAAAGAATGTGGTGATAGGTGGAAAGTTAAAGTTACGTATGCCTTTTTTTTTTCTATACAAATCTTAGTTTAAATGCCCTTAATTTACTAAAAACGGAGTTTTCTATGTCTAAAACGATAGTGTTAACTAAAACTCAAGTAGATATTCGTTTTCATTAGTCGCAAACTAATAAAAGCTAATATTCCATACGAAATCCTCTAACAAAGTGTTATAATTATCAAGTCATTGCCTCAGACAAACAAGCATTTTTTTATATATCAATCCGGATATAACCGGATAATCTGGGTACTGGAATCCCTCTAAATGTCCTTCAATATCATAAAGTATGAATGGTTATGAAGGCTTATGGTTCGGTTATGGTTCCGACTGTCGGTAAATGATCGAATCCTTTTTAACCCTCGGGGTTCGTAAGGTGTAAATCTTTTATATCAAAGGTATTTTTAAGAAATTCCATTGAAATGTTATGAAAAGGTTCAGGAAACCTGATTACACTGGTTTTTTCCAAGGTCTTGTGATTATGAAATAAGAGAAACATGACTTTATCTTCGAGGCAAAGAAAACTTTTTTGAAACATTCAAAATTGTGAATTTTCTTAATAAAAACAGTTGACGCTTTCAGTAATCTATTATCAATATCTAAACTAATATTATAAAGAGAAAGTTTATTTAATTGTTTGTTCAAGTAAAGTTTATTTAATTGTTTGTTCAGTCAGTTTTCCTTTACCGCTTAGATATCATGTTAATGCGAATTAAAAAAAATTAAATGAAAAATCCATTACACCGGCCGGATTTGAACCAACCTTCGAATAAAAAGGCGAGACACTAACCCACTCAGCCATCACGGCTTATACTATTCATAATAAAACTGTACGTTTGCACGTACGCTATAACACTCACACGTCCCAATAGGCCAATTAAACAAGGCGGTATTCAGAGAGTTAATTATGAAGAAAATTATCTTCTCAAAGAGTTCACATGACTGTGGTACAATACACTGGATTTTAGCGGAAAACTGAAGGGAAATTTAGTTAATCTATACTAATGGGTCGCTAATGGGTAGAATGAGAGGTAGTCGCAATAGTATTTTGAACGTCATATCAGATAGATTTGACAGTTCCATACTGTTGCACTGGGTTAGAGCCTGTCCAGAAAGCGCGATTTACGCGCGTGTCAACTCGCGCGTAAGCACTCGCGCGTTCTCTAGATACTAGCTCTAGTATCTAGAGAACGCGCGAGTGCTTACGCGCGAGTTGATACGCGCGTAAATCGCGCTTTCTGGACAGGCTCTTAGAATTGTTCATTTGGAAACTAACTATTTAAGAAAATAGCTGTATTTTTATTTTTATATCTTTACCTACATTTGCTTCTTTGTATTTTTTAAATTTGTGTTCATTTTTAATTGTTTTTATAGTTGTGTAATGTTCAAATTTTGTGTTCTCTATTTTATGGACCAACGTTGTCTGAAATAAAGAGTTTATTATTATATATGATCAAACGAACTTCTTAAGTGAAGTTCGATCGATATAATATGAGTGGTTTCATTTGAAGATATAAAATTAACAAGTAGTCCTTTGACCTACAAGGCAACATTCGCACGTTTTAATAGTAATAAGTTAAATACAGCATAATCGATTTGAAGAAAACTCGATTCAAAACAGACGATGGCATCCCTTCCCTATAGCCATGGCGTCTCATTCTTTTAGAGCTGTGAATTCAATTCAACTCGTGTTTATGCAAAACTGGGTTTAGGGCGTGGTGGGTGATATTTATATCTTCAAATGAAACCACTCATATTATATCGATCGAACTTCACTTAAGAAGTTCGTTTGATCATATATAATATTTCGTGGTTTCATTTTCGATATAAAATTAACAAGTAGATGTTTAGAGATAGTTTTGCCACTCTTTATTATCTAGAAATAGATATATAATAAATTAAACACGTAAATATTTTAAATTATAATCTCATGTTTGAGTATTAAACATAGCCATAATTCTTACTTATAATAGGTACTCACATATTATAGAACATAATCAAGTTATCAATCAAGTTATCTTTGTAATTAACTACAATCTCATTCATTGGTTTGCATCGACAGACAAACCGATCTTGCAAAAATAGGCTCTTTTACAATAGGTCTATGATAGTATTTGGCAAAGGTCTGAGAAGACGGGGTCCAGCCAGCAGTCTTTCGAATCTGATCTAGGGAGAGACCAGCTGCGCGTGCCGCTGAAGTGGCGGCGTGTCGCGTGCTGTGCGTCCCATACACCGTCACATCGACGCCGCTCGCACACAAAACCTGCTTGATCCACCTACTTATTGACTGTGCTGTCGCGCCCCTATGAGGGCGCTTCACAGTTATTAAGAGGCGATCTGTACCTAAAGGTCTCAAATCCTTTGTTAAAGACATATAGTCTACTAGCGTTGTGGCCGGACAGATAGAATAATTTTCAGTAAAGTACGGCAAATACAAAACTGGCTGATCTCGGCCAATCCCCGAGGTTTTAATTAAATCTTTAATCATAATCTCAATGCCATGTGCGTTAATTTTGATATTATCAAGTTTAATTAGAGAGAATGTCTGCACCCTATGTGCGGTACATAGTGCAAGTAAGACTGTCAGTTTTTTGGTTAACTTTTCTAAACTCAATTGGCTGTTAGGGCACCATTCAGAAATGTGACTTAATACTAATTGCGGGTCCCACGTATTTGAGTATTTGGGTAAGGATGGTCTTAATTTAAACACTCCCTTAAGAAGTCGTTTAACACTATCATTGGAGCCAATATTGTTTCCAAGAAACAATGAGAGGGCTGAGCGGTGGCTATTAAGTGTGCCGTATGATGCACCCTTCTCGAATTGTTCCGTTAAGAAAGTTATGATATGATGGATGGTACCCTCTAAAACATTGACATTATTGTTCAAACAATATTGCCACCACAGTTTAAAGCAAACTCCATACTGTTGTAATGTACTATCAGAGAGTGAAGCAAGCATTAGGCGCACGGCAGTTGCTGGCACGCCGCGGCGGGAGAACGCGAGCCGGAGAGCAGCGCTGCTCCCAGGGTAAGCGTCCGGTGGAGTGGGTGTTGTTGCCTGGAATGCGACAATACTAGATTTGGACGTGGTTTAAGAATGACTATATCAGTAACCAATAAATCTAATAGTTGTGGATACCACGCTTGTGCCGTCCACATGGGAAAGACAAGAATACCGGTAGCTTCGTCTTGGGAAATCTTTTGAATGCAGTTAAGTAACAATGAAAACGGCGGGAACGCGTAGAACATTTTTGAGCTCCAGTTTATTGTGAATGCATCGACTCCTATTGCATCCGGATCTGGCTTCCAGGATACATACTCATGACATTTAGCATTGATGCGTGAAGCAAATAAGTCAATTTTTGGCTGACCAAGTTTTTTAACTAAGTAATTGAAAGCATCGTCTGATAATTCCCACTCGACGTCAGGGTTAATTTTGCGGGATTCCTCATCGGCTTCGATGTTATCCTTTGTGTTTATGTACGAAGCGAATATCCACAATCTCCTCATTTCGCACCATTGCCAAATGTCACGAGTAAGTGAGTTCAGGTGTAGAAACTGAATTCCGCCCATACGGTTTATGTAGCGGCCGTGGTATTGTCTACGCGAAGTAGAATAGCGCCTTCGGTTTTATCACGAGCAAAACACTTTAAGGCTAAAAACACAGCAAGTAACTCTAGGTAGTTTATGTGGTAAACGAGTTCACAATCCTTCCACGCCCCGTTAACTCTTAAACCACCACAAAAAGCACCCCAACCAGTCCGAGATGCATCAGTATAAATTTCCATCATGTATTGTGGAGTTTTAATAGAATTATTGGCATTGTAAATATTTTCATTCCACCACCTGAGGTCATCTAAAATTATGTTAGGAAGTTTAATTTTTGCGTCAAACGAATTGTGTTTTTGTAAAAATAGGTATTTTTGACGCTCTAATATTTTGGTATAAACCCAACCGTAACGAACCGCAGGACATGCTGACACCAAAACCCCTATCAGCTGAGAAAATTCTCGAATTGTGACCAGGGGTAGTTTTGAAAACTTTTTTATCAAAAGTGAAATTTTACTGCGCTTGTCTAATGGTAACGTAAGGGTCATACTCGAGGTGTCATAAATAAATCCTAAAAACTTGCAGGTTTTTTGAGGTTGTGGGTTACTCTTTTCGTAATTTATGATGAAACCCAGGCATTCCAATAATGCAATGGTTTCTCTAATATTACGTAGGCATTCGTCATAGGTACTACCTAGACAGAGTAAATCATCTAAATAACAAACAGATTTCAGTCCATGACCACGTAGATAAGCTACCACCTCCCGAACTATCTTAGTAAAGCATCTCGGAGAAATGGAAAGGCCATATGGCAGAGCACTAAATTCATATGTAATTAATTTATGTTTACTTATTGGAAATTGAAATCTAAGATATTTACGAGAATCAACATTTATAGGAATAAGTAAATATGCTTCCTTAAGATCTAAGGTCGCCATAAACCAGTCTTTTTGAACTATCTTACAGGCTGTTCTAAAATCTTCCATCTTAAAGTGCATTTTAGGTATAAAACGGTTTAAAGATTTTAAGTTTAATATGAACCGTTTACCGCCGTTCGACTTTGGTGCTAGAAAAGTACTAGAAACAAACTGGTCACTACGCGGTTCGACTTGTGTTATAGCGTTTAAGTTAAGCAAGTTATCGATAGCAAGTGACATATCATATTGTTCAATCGGCGACCACCTGATCTTAGGAACATTCGATTGATATGGTTTGTGTGTAAATGGTATAGAGATACCATTCAGAACCCAATCGAGTATACCAGCATTATTCGTAATATGCAACCAACAATTATAGAAATATTGTATGCGACCTGAATGTACCTGTATTATGAGCGAGTTGGGGCACGTGACCGGTTCTGGTTCGCTTTGGGCTGAGCAGACGTCGTCGCTGATGTCGATTGTGTTCGACGTGATGACGAGGGGTACTTCCTCTGACCACCCCGCCCCCCCCTGTTCGTCTGGTACCGGGGAGGGCCACTCCAGTTTCCCTGGTACTGGCGATGAGCCGGCGTTGAACCAGTGGCTGCGCTAGGTCTAGCAGTTGGAGCAGTCTTCTTGATTTGCAGTCCCTGTTGTTCTATGGTTTTCGACGCCTTTATTTTAGTCGGCAAACTAACTCCAAAAAGCGTCTCATCTCGCTCGCTGTCTTGAATGACGTTGAGAAATGGTTTCGCCAAGCCTGGTGTGATCATTTTGATTCGTGCCTGGGATTCAGCAAAGTGCAAGTCACAAAGTATACGACAACCATCACTGAGGGTTTTTATCGCCTCGATTTTATTATCGTCCGTGATTAAGGACGTCATCGCCCTACTTACTGCAGTAATACCAGCGCCTAGTTGTTGTTGATTAGCTTCAACTTTTTTGTCGCGCGATCTTACATTCTCAATAACTGCCGCCGAAATTTCGATGTTTAGCTTCGGGGCCTGCAACAGTGTGCAATTACCGGGGACCAGGTATTGTTTAAGAATCTTGTCTTTATTTTCTTTGGTCATACCCTTTTTTAGTAAAGGTTGCCATAGTTGGGTTAAGTTATTATGTATGTCTTCACCCCATGTTGGCCCCTGGTCAGTTGCTTCGCCAAGAGCGGATAGAACCTCTGGGTCTAATGGTGGGAAAATCGGATCATTTTCTGTTTGACCTATGTCGGTTGGCGCGGGTAACGCAGATGCTAACGGCGGCGCCGCCGCCGTGTCTGTCGGTGTTGTTTCTAAAAGCACCGGTGGGTCAGCACTGGGTTCGAGCTCGACCGCTGTTGCTGGTTCATCGGAATCGCATGTCGATATAGCTACGACGGGATCCGGTAATGGTTCATCTTGATTCCAACATCCATTTTCATTTCCTACGAAACGAAAAATAACATCAATGATTGATAGGTAGATGTGAATAATACCTACTTACATAATTCATATTATGTAATAAATGGTTCGTAATACGAATCCAAACGCCCCGTTCATTAAAGAATCTATGGCGGGTAGGTATAGATAGTTGCCGTGTTCAGTATTGAATCTATGGCAATAAATATCGTAACAAGACTTTCGTTTCGAACAGTACTTGTACGACATGAACCAAATAATGTAGGTAGGCACTTACTAACCTGTATCGTATCGATCATCATCTTGATTCGAAGATGATGACGAATTGTAACGACGTCGTTTGCGACTGAATTTTTCCTTCAGTTTCTCCATTTTTCGCATGTAATGGTCCAATTTTGCTTCGTAAGTTCTTTTGGGCATTGTAGCCAAAGCAAATTTATAAAAAATAACCGAAGTTCGAACGTAGGGAAGAACGCGTGCACTCGTTGCCTCGCACGGAAAAAGAATGAGACGCCATGGCTATAGGGAAGGGATGCCATCGTCTGTTTTGAATCGAGTTTTCTTCAAATCGATTATGCTGTATTTAACTTATTACTATTAAAACGTGCGAATGTTGCCTTGTAGGTCAAAGGACTACTTGTTAATTTTATATCGAAAATGAAACCACGAAATATTATTATTATTATTATACAAATATTATAAAGAGGTAAGGATTGTTTGTTTGACGGAGGTAATCTCCGAAACTACTCATCCGATTTCATAAATTCTTTAGTAGTGTAGAATGGATTGTCGGGATGGTTAAGTAATTTTTATTTTTATAGTCAAAAGGTGCCTTGATCAACTTGAATTTAAGTATTTTTTAGATTAAGTATAACAATACTTTCTTATGAATTAGACGGAAAGAAACGTAAAACAAACGACCTCATGGATCTGAAATATGAGGAGAATCCAGGTGTAAAAGCTGAATCATTGTCGATGACGACCATCTACTAGATTAATTACTTTCATCTCCGAGTTTTATATTAATTAGAACTAATAAGCAAAACGTAGGATAGCGTAGAAATTAATTTTTCATTAATTATTTCAGCTTTTTCGAATTTCGTTTAAGATTTGAGGAGACCACGTCAGGATCATTTTAAATAATAATGATTTAATGTACAAGAATAGTAAAGAACCTTGCAAGGACTAACACAGTTAGAAATATATAAATACCTGCTTAATTTTTAAGGGTTTGCGATATAGTCGAGTATTGGAAGTGAACGCGATAGAGTATAAATATTACAAAGAAGTTGGTTTGTTTGTTTGCGTTTGCGTAATATACTTAAATAAATTATTTCATCGATGTACAATGGAATTTCCGAATGAACATAGGCTATATTTTATTCCGTTAAAATCCCGGGTTTTTAAAAAAAATGGTCACTTGCTCATCCGAACATACTTACCTACATTCACAAAAAAATACTTTGCCGTCCCTAACGAAAATGTTAGTAAACACGTGCAAAACCGGGACTTGCTTCTAGTAGTGTAGAAGCTATTCCAACAGACTAGATGGATGTCTATATGGAATGCTAAGTATGTCGAGATGGCAAATGGAATTAGAAGCCTAAGTTTATGTATGCATGTGTTCTACTATCGGGTAATCAATGTAGATGCTACAAGATAGAGCTGTAGCTTTGCTTCACGTTGTGGCTATTGTTTTAGCGAACAAAGCGAAATAAGCAGGTTACTCACGGATTAGTGACGAACTTTTTATGTCATTAGGCGGGTTCACAGCCTCGCGAGGCATTTGCCTCACGAGACTGGTCGTTCTGTGTAGACCCGCCTTTTGACTTTTAAAGCACGGAAGCGCTACGATTAGATAGATGTTAATGTCACTTGCATTTCTCCCATTTAAGTTATGACCGCTCAGAACGTTGCTTAATTCAACGATCTATTAAGAACAAAAAGCCGTGTTGGCTAAGTGGATTGGTACTTCGACTTTCGTTCCGGAGTACGTGGGATCGAATCCAGCCGTGCATCAATGGACTTTTCGTGTCGAAAAGTTTATATGCGCTTTAACACGAGCTTTTAACGGTGAAGGAAAACATCGTGAGGAAACCCGCGGCTAGTCAGCCCCACACGTATTGACCATTGTCTTTCCTGTAGATATGGCCGACTAAGCTGAGAGGGTGGTTTGGGTGCTGGGCAAGCCTATTCTATCTCAACAATGTCCCAGGCACTACTTGACGCTGTATAAATCATCTACTATAGATGCAAAGGCCTGAGTTTAGTTATTAAGAACTTAGCAAGCTTCGCCACGAGCGCTTCACATAAAGCAGGGTACTCACCTAGCCGTGTACTGTATTAAGTGTAGACGACGGCTTCTCCACACCTACCTACGTACCTACTACGAAACTACGAAAAGAAACAAACAAAAATCTTTTCTTTTATCTTTATCTTTATCTTTGAAAGAAGAAGATCTAAAAGATTGGTCCACAGTGGTCCAAAACAGGGATGACTGGAGAAAAGGAAGGCCTTTGCCCTGCAGTGGGACGCGCGCGACATAATACATTTTAATAATACGTTACACCGTTATTTTACGTCCGACACCTCCATAATCTTACACCATAAAACGAGCATAACAATTCTCTGGCCCTTCATAAACGGGTAGCTAAAGGGTCGCAGCTAGTTTTATGGCCCGAACACGCCCACAGAATCTATGTGGTCAGCGGTTTCCAAGACGTCTATTAAGGTCTCGCAGGATACCTTAAGAGCTATTGAGAACATTAATAACTTGGTGACATACGGACCGAAAGACGAATCAGTTTGTCTCTACTAATAATAAAAAGAGATAATGTTGGTTAGATTGTATGGGGACGTCAGTCATTCCGCGCCGCGCGTTTTCGTCAGCGCGAACTAGAAACGGGTCAATTTTACTAGCGCCATCTAGTACTGTAGGCTATATTTTGTCTCTGTAGCATTATTAGTACACCCGTGCAAAGCCGGGATGTGCTGCTAGTTTTATATAAGACTAGCAGCATGACCCGGCCTTGCACGGGTGTATTATTGAAACTACCGGGATAAAATATAGCCTAGTACCCTTAAGTGTAGCTTTCGTTCGGTTTAAGTATTTTCGAAATCGGTCCAGTAGTTTCGGAGCCTTTTCGTTACAAACAAACAAACAAATCGTAGTTAAAATATATCACACTAATAAATTATAAAGGTGAACGTTTGTGTGAAAGTGTGAATGTTTGTTACTCCTTCACGCTCACACAACGCCTAGATGGATTTGAATGAAATTTGGTACCAGGATAGCTTTTATCCAGGATTAACACAAAGGCCACTTTTGATCCCGGTATTCCTGCGGAAACGCGCGTTCCGTTGGTATTTTTAGGCATTGTTAAAGCTAATTGTATAAATATAACTAGAGCTTCATACATCTAAATAAGATCTACTTACATTTCCAACGATAAAACATTTCCCAGAAGTGGCACAGTTTGTAGAACGTTAGGTATTACCTCCGACACTGCTAGTGTGTGATTACAAATAATTTAACACGCGCTGTGTAACTTAGCCAACCCCTTTCCGGTTCACAGTAGGGTGACCATGTGTATCCTAGATTTAGAATAGAATAGAATGAAATAATGGAATGAAATGGAATGGAATGGAATGGAATGGAATGGAATGGAATGGAATGGAATGGAATGGAATGGAATGGAATGGAATGGAATGGAATGGAATGGAATGGAGTGGAATGGAATGGAACGGAATGGAATAGAATGGAATGGAATAGAAAACAGTTTTATTTTCCATCAACACACAATTAATTTAACAAAATAAGAAATATTAGTGAGTACATTTATTTAAAGAAACTAAACTAATACAATAACTCTATGCAAAAAACAAATAGAACCAGTTGAGCCACCTAAGGACCGACTGTTGCAAATGGTCTATATAGGTAGCTCAACTGAAATATTAAGAAAATAAGAATATTAAAATTAGAAATATTTACAATCGAGTGACCGGAAAATAACGCAACCCCTCAGCATGTGCTTCGGCAGCACCATGGCTGATGAAGCGCTGGTTTTCGTTTCGCCAATTTGAGTTTCTTATCTATCTTGCTACGAGAAATCGTCGAGAAATATGTAAAATAAGGTAAATTACGCGATAAAGTCCCATTTTGATGTGATTTAAATATCCTATCATAATAGTAATACATGGTCGCATTACAAAAAGCGTTAGGATATTAATTATTAGTCCAAAGTTGGACCAAGGGGCTTACAGTAAAAGGATTCCACTATTGTTCTCAAGTTCGCGGCTCGGACGACTGGGTTTAACAAGTTGAGGTAATATGAACCGTGTCATAGACTATTAACTCATGGACTAAAATATTTTCAAAGTTAATAATTTGAATTAATTAAATAATTTGAATGGTGAAAAGAAACATGCGAACTGAGGCAGCCTTCTCTAACTTTATGTTTATTTACGTAATATTAGTTAGCTATAAGACCTTGTAAATTTTATTAATAATAGTTTAAAGCATTTCTTTCCGATCTCTAAACTCATTTAATAGATAATTCGAAATCTAAAGAGAAATTCAGAGACACTTGATTGTACCATTACCATTACCATTACCATTAGCCTATCTTGTCCCACTGTTGGGCAAAGGCCTCCCCCCGCTTTCGCCAGTTACGCCGATCCCATGCTTTCCTCTGCCAGTCGCACTCAAAGGCGTCTAGTTCGTCCCGCCATCTCATCCGTGGTCTACCTTGTGACCGGGTGTCTGTGTCAGGGCTCCATATTGTGGCAATTCTGGCCCACAGTTCCTCCGGCATGCGGCAGACATGCCCGGCCCAGTCCCACTTAAGTTTTGCAACTTTCTCCCCTACGTCAGCGATTTTGGTTTTGGAGCGCAGTATGGTGTTTCGGACGCGGTCTGTTAACTTAACACCTAGGATACTGCGCTCCATCGCCCTTTGGCAAACCTTAAGTTTGATTGATATATAAATAGTGCAAAATTTATTATAATCAATCGAATGTGTCTCTGAAGTCTGAACAGAATGTGACCGCAAGTGGCATTAACAACTGAGCGACAATTTAGGTCACGCTAAATTATCGGTCCCGGCTCATAAAACCATGACGGAGGCCTTTAGGCGGCCTTTAAGTGACTTTAGGCCGCCTTTAAGCGACTTTAGGCCATCATCAGAGTTAGCCACTTGCACATACGAACGAACGAACGATCTGACAAGAGTGCTCGACTGAGAAGAAGTTTCTGCATCCAGTGTTAAATCTCCTAGGTTCTTAGCTTTGTTAACTGATTAGATGAAGGCTTGTTAGTGGGCGCAGCTGATTCAAGTCTTAACTGAGAATAGTAGATGGTGCTAACTTGTAACCTAAGTAAGTAAAGCAACAAGTTTATGCTTAAAAACTTAGGTTAGCTTTCTTACAGCGTCAGCGGCTTGCAACCTGTCACGTGTCGAAAGTTAACTTCTACAAAAAGTGGGCATGTACCAAACATGTTGGATAAACCTCTGATTACCTCCTTAGACATCTTCAAAGGATCTAAAGTAATAAAGATCTGAAAGAAATGTCTACAGCTCCCTGGGATACAGTCGTGATCATATTTCATTTCATTATGGTTCATTGTTTTATAGAACCAACCACTTTTAAGAGTTTTATTCATATCGCCGCCCCCACCGAATATCATTGTAACCGACCATTACGATAGAAGTGCTTTTATTCGAAATAATTATTGTAGAGGCCCGATTACACCTTGACAATTTTTTTCAGCTCATTCGTACGAGTACTTTAGGATTTAGACAATATGTAATGGTTATTAAAGTATTATTCGCCGGAAACTATGAACACCTTTTCCCCCGAATAACATCGTAACAGGTTAATACCGACACCAAACTGTCTTACTTTATATAGTAAGCTGTCATTACGATCTTATTCGGGTGTAAAAAAACATTTTAATTTTGGCACTATCCATTACCATATTATTCGGGTAAAAACTATGAGTTGTTGTGTATTGTAAAAGTATTTACGATTTATCTAACCAGATAATTTGAATTGTAATGTTGAATACTGTATCCTTCTTGGACAACAAAAAATAGCAATCAAGATAACGATGATAGGGTCGCGATGGTTTGAAAATTAATGACAGGTTACGATAGGTACACTGATATAATATTTGGTGTTTGACAATAACATAGATATTTTTTTTAACAAATAGGTTTATTAGAGACGAGTGGAGACGAGAGAGAGAGAGGACTAGCTCTTAATAGAGACGAGTGGAGAAAAGGAAGCGTGGCCTTTACCCTGCGGTGGAACGCTACAGGCTCGTAATAATAATAATAAATCGGTTTATTAATTCTCGATTTTTAACTATTTTTAAAATTAAATATCGAATAATTTATTAGAACACTGTGCAGGTACTTAGGTAAGTAGGTAATAACAAAAACTTTCACTATTTTAGCTCAATAACTCAAATAAATAGATACGTAGGTACTTACCCAATAAGTAAGTACCTAAAGTGTGTGGTGTAAAGGAACTGTGTCACTCACTTAACCTCTTTTTTTCACTTAAATATTTCTCTGTTTAACTAGTAATTAGTTATTCACATTTTACTCGTGGCCTCATGTAACGTTTTGGTTTTCGCCTTATATTACACCCGGTTCACCAACGCTCTACCACTCGCACTGTAACACAACCGTCCGGTATGACGGCTGGGGTATGACTGACTCGTGACATAAGCGCCTGATACGGTAGTTATACACTACAGTGTGATAGTTAAGTTTCAATATCCTCGTCAGATCCTCAAATTGTTTTTAAGTGGATGCTCCCATCATCATCTTTCTGCCCTTATACCACTATGTGGGGTCGGCACAACATGTATTCTTCTTCCACTTCCCTCTTTCAGACGTCATCTCTCAGCAGTCAGCACTCACACCTTTCTTACTCATGTCATCCTTCACACAATCCATCCATCTTTTCTTGGGTCTACCTCTATACCTATATTCATCCACATTCATATCAAGTACCTACTCTCCTCAGTGATGCTCCCATATTATGCACAAACATCATCAAGAGTACAAAGATGTTCATAACTCAAAAGATCACTATCATAGTATTCCAGCTCAAGTTTTGCCACTATCCTTAAAAGTTAAAACGTGTGCATTCGTATACATTGTATAACGGCTTGATATTAAAACCAACCATTTTGCACTAGATGGTTTATTTTAAACAACATTCATT
The DNA here is from genome assembly GCA_947086425.1 of Xanthorhoe spadicearia. Taxonomy (NCBI): domain Eukaryota; kingdom Metazoa; phylum Arthropoda; class Insecta; order Lepidoptera; family Geometridae; genus Xanthorhoe; species Xanthorhoe spadicearia. The sequence goes on along the minus strand of OX352214.1, from coordinate 1,124,106 downwards.
AGGCACGCTCAACCGGTCATTGCAGTAGGTACTTTACTCACCTACCTGAAACATTTCTACGATGGAATATTAATGTCCACCTAAACTTCAAGTAGACAATAGCTTAATATGGAAGGTCAGAATTAAATAATAGTAGGGAAATGGATAGATTGATGTAGTAAGTAGATACTTAAATAGAAGATTGCATTTTCCTTTGCTTTTAATCATATTTGATTAACGGTGCCCAGCTTTGAAAAGTACCTACGATCATAATCATGATTAACGGTGCCCAGCTTTGAAAAGTACCTACGATCATAATCATTCGGTCTAGTTAAAAAAAACATTGTGTAGCGGTGTAGTGGATTAACGATTAACGAAGTTAAATATTGTTAACTTCGTTAATCGTTAATCCGCTACAAAAAAGTTAGCTTTGTTAAACGTTAAAGCGTTACATTTCGGAAGAATTAACGCAAGTTAACGTTAATCGTTAATCCGTTAATATGTGTAAAATTACATTTTTATATCGTTGCGTTAGTGAACTTAAAAGTTAATCCGTTAATCAAAATGTTAACTTCGTTAATTAACGATTAACTGATTAACGAGTTAATGCCCAGCTATGGTACTCTTTACGTAATATTATACATTTCTACTGATCATTAATATCAAAAATGCATCAATTTGTGAAAATACATGAATAAATAGATAGATGGATGGAAAAATAGATATTAGGATGTTTGTTACTCTTTCACGCAAAAACTACTTAAAGAATTTGGCAGAAACTTGGAATATATCTAGTTAATGACCTGGAATAACATAAAAACTACTTTTTATACAGGTAGGTACCACGTAGATTTAGCTGCGGGCAACTAAGCAATATATTGCTGTAGTAAGTTAGTACTGAACTAAACGATTTTATTTTCGTTCCAAAACAATGATTATTTTTATACTAGACCAAATAATTATGAATCTAGATACTCTTTACTTCATAATGTACTATTTTACTAATTAACAATATTAAAAATGCTACAATTAAAAAAAATACATGCATAAATAGATAGATGGGTGAAAAAGTGGATGTGTGGATGTTTGTTACTCTTTCACGTGAAAACCACTGAACGAATTTGGCTGAAACTTGGAATAAATATAGTTTATGACCTATAATAACATATAGGCTACTTTTTATACAGGTAGGTATAACGTAGTCTTAGCTGCAGGCTATTAAGCTTATTTTTTAATACAATTGCGACGAAATATACATTAGGATTTTAAACGGTATTCGTTATTACAATAATCAAACTTCATTCACTTGCCATGGAAAAACATCGTAATCCAGTTTTACTATATTTGACATTATTTGTTATTACACCGAATACTATGGTAACATCACAATACAGATGCAGACAGATACAGTCGATACCGCATTTTTGCAGTCAATACTATCGCGTTTGACTATTACTGTACAGATCATGTCAACGTTTTACACGAATAATATGGTATTGTTAGTTTACAATAGTAAATAAAATTATTGATTTATGGTAATATTTATTCTTTAAATATCTGGGTTGTGGTAAATTGTAGATTTGTTTTAGTAACATTATATTATTTGTTATATTTTAAGCCATGTTTTGGCATATAAACGATCTTCCTAGGTAAACTAACAGAAAAGTTATAGACCAAAAACCGTTTTTTAATTTTATTCTCTTGAACAATTTGGATTTTACGATTACGATTTTATTCGGTGGGGGCGGCGATATCAAAATAATTTTAAAATATTACTATTGACGGATCGATGAACATAATTGAAAAATACAGCATTTACATAAGTGCTGCATTTTTTATGATCATCAAGAAGGTCCTATAGTAGTCGGTTAACTGATGATTTCTCCCAAATTTCTCAGCCGTGTGTCCCAAAAACTACGCGTTGCAGGAAAATTTCCCGATAAAATTATCATAATGACGCCTCCAAGCCTGACGATGACAAGCCGTCACCCGAAGTGTACTTTCAAGTGGATAATAGATTTAAAGTTAGATTAGGGAGATCTCAAACTGAAGTTTTAATAGAAACGTTTTCATTGAGACCAATCTTACAATGGTTTCAAATGTTGATGAAATTATTCAATGAAATTGTTGGAGTACGATTAGATTATATTCTGAAGAATGTTTTATGTAAATGTAGGTACAGATATTTTAACTGCGCTTCGCGCTTTCACCCACGTAAGTTCCGATCCCTCGGGATAAAAAGTAGCCAACGTTAATCTCCATTCCTTTAACGAATACCACTTTAAAATCACATCAATTCGTCGCTACGTTTTGTCGTGAAAGACGGATACACAACAGACACACGCACACACATTCCCATTTATAATATTAGTATAGATACTATAATATAAACAATATACTCGTATGTCAGTTTTCCTCAATTTAACTTGAAGAAAAAGTGTCTGTAAAATATCATTGAAATTATAAATTTTTACATACTATTGAACCTGACTTTTTGGGTTGATTTCAAATAAATATAAATAAAAGTATAAAATAATAATGATTGGTACAAAGAAGTGTAAGTAAATACAAAATGTTTTTACAAAGAAACAAAAATCACGTGGCAATAATTCAAAGGCGAAAATCATAAACATAAATATCTACTCCTTTTGCTACAGCGTTTTACAAAAACTCTGTTCGTTAAAATTAAGCTTATGTTACGTTTCACGACTGTCAAAGCGCTATGTGTCACATACAGTCCAGTGATTTTTAATTAAAAAAAATCTAGTGCAATAATTTAAAATCTAAAATGTTTTAATAACTGCTTGGTAAATAAAACAGAAAATCTTTCGTTATTATTACCATAATATTTTTGCTGTCATTAATTTTCATCGTATTTTCACTTGATCAGTATAATATCATCTTTTGGATACACTAGCAGCACGTCCCGGCTTTGCACGGATTTACTAATGAAACTACCGGGATAAAACAAAGCCTTAAATCATTTCGACGGTCCACTTACACATCGGTGAAAGAATTTTTGAAATCGGCTGAATAGTTTCGGAGATTACCTCCGTCAAACAAACAAACCAACTTTACCTCTATTATGTATATTAGTCTATATAAGAATAAGTATAGGTTTTTTTCTGTGGTAAAGTTAATTATTGAAACAAGATTTGCTTAAAGTTAGATAGCCAGACAGGTGTTTTGTTAAACGCTGCATACGAATATTTCTATGGAAACGCGGACAAAAGAATCAGCTGCTTTATAAAACCATATTTTCTCGTGAGCCCAGTTAGCATTCATTCGTATTATGTTTTCTTACGAACAAAGTATTGTTGTACATTTAAAACCAAAACCATTTTACTTGTAAAGTCCAAGAAAACCAGGTTTTTAATCTTGGAATGAGAAGTCAGCTGTAAACTTGTTTAAATCTTTTTTATGTATTTCAAATACACAGGTTTTTTTCGCGTTATTTACCTTATTTATTTCCTGACGTTTCGGCCATGTTACAATACCCGTGGTCACGATACTACTTAGTACTCACCTGATACAGTATCAGATACATTACATGCTACATAGCTAGGTGGGTGAGTATCCTGCCTAAACAAGTGGCAACCACAGATTACATACGAGTAAGTACAGATGCCTCATCTCGAACACTGATTTCACTCCTAATTTTTTTCGGGAAATTTTTTGTGTTTGATTTTTGCGGCGTCACGTAGAGGCGTTTAGCCATCCGACTGCATGCTACTTAGCACTAGATGGAATTACTTATTTTTGATTGCAGGCAAGACCTAAACACTGCTAGGGACGCCGCATAAGTCAAACACCAAAAAGAGCCCGAAGAAAAATAGGAGTGAAATCAATGTTCGAGACGAGGCATCTGTACTTATGTAATCTGTGGCCTAACTCTGGTGACGGAGTTTTTACCTATGTTTGTATAAATGCCGCCTCTAGACAAACATTATTCTATCCTTCCTGGAAATAAGATAAGTTTTATAACTAAGATGACATAGTATGATGTATGTTTCCCCAAATGAACACAAGTCGATACCAATTTATTATAGAACTTTGTAAACTTCGTTTCGTTTCTCATGGGGAGTATTTGTCAAAAGTTTGATAATTACAAAAAGTTTCTGTGCTAGGCAACCTAGGCTTAGGTTTTAGGATAGAGTGTGTACTTTACTAACACTTTTTACCTAATTATGAAACAAATTGATAAATTCTAAAGTACATTATAAACACTTGAAACGAGATATTAAATGACTTATTAAATAGATAAAACTTTTTATGCGAAAGGGATTCGAACTCGCACACAAGCGATCCAATGTTTTCACTGAAATATTCTCCTTAATATTAATAATAGTTACTATTCCCTTAATTGGGACGGAGATAATGCAAGCAATTGGCAATGGTCAATACGTAGCGCAGGACCGTGAGCAATGGCAGAAACAAAGGGAGGCCTATTCCCAGCAGTGGGAGAGATCAGGCTGCGGATGATGATGATGAATACGTAGAGGCTGACTAGCAGCACAGATTACATTATTAAGTATGTAATCTGTGCTAGCAGCTTAAAAACCCAACTATATCTACTACTAACTGATACAAACTCTAGTCGTGGTATTCCCTAAAAGCATCGATCGCCGAATCGGTCCAATTAGTGCTGAATTGAGCTCGTTTGCAATGCCGACGTAATGCTGAATGCAGATGTAACCTGCACTTCCAGACTGTACTTCTATGATATTAGAGAGAGAGAGTAAAAATGTGTTGGCTAATGCGCTCACACGCTTATTACATATTTAAGGCCGTAATTCACTACACTTCACTTCTTTGCAATGTCTACTGCATCTTGTCACGATTCTGCCAGTGTGCGTGTAATGTTAGATTCGTAAACTTTGAAGGGTAGTGTAGAAGAATAATACACAATCATTAATTTATTATCATGTACCTATTAAAATTATAATATTAAATGTAATCATTTTGAAGTCTGGTTGAATAGAATTTTTTACTACTTTACGCAAAAAGTGCTCAAAAGATATGTCTAAAACTTGGAAACACAAGATCTCACAAAAACAACATTCGTCGTCCCATCGCCTATCCTCATCCAAAAAACATAATTGGATGTTACAAAAAGTTCCGTCAGCAAAGAGATAAGGTAAGATGTATAAAATCAGCGGCTGTTAAGGGGATTGCTTGGAATAGTGACGTCACAGTGAGTGGAGGTTTTGTCCCGCGTATCTCAACCAAGCAGACCCTATTAAAGGAACGTACGTGGTCCTAGTGTTAGCGGTTTAAAATATTCAAAATTGTGTCAACTGTGTTTACTTTTTGGTCAGTAAATAATTATCATTTTAGACTTTTGTGATTGATATCACGGCGAACTTTATAGAGCAAGAGGCCAAATGGCGAGTACCTCGACTTTCGATACGAAGGTCGTGGGATCGAATCCGGCTACGCGTCAATAAATTTTTCGTGTCGTAAAACTTATATGCGCTTTAACACACGCTTGTGACACACGGTGAAGAAAAACATCGTGAGGAAACCAGTTAGCTTTCTAGCGCCGTCGATGGGCTTGCAACCTGTTACGTATGGAAAATTTACTTCTGCAAAATGTGGGCATGTTCCAAATATGAATTTGGACATACCTCTGACTACCCCATTTAACATCTTCAAAGGATCTAAAGAATTACATAACAATTTAAAAAAAAAATGTCTACCGCTCCTTGGGATATAAATGGTCGTGATCATATTTTATTTAAATTTATAATTTAATTTATTCCTTAGTCCAAATCTTTCAACGACAACCCATAATACATCCTCATTACACACACCTCATTTATTTCTCTTAATTGCTCACATAGTTTCATCTCACTAAACCCATAAAGATCCACTAACTGCCTGTATCACTGAATCCACAAAACACCAAAAACCGCTAATCGCTGTAAGTCTGACCACTTCGGGGCGTAACCGCCGGCGTAATGAACTAATGATGCTGACGCATCTCCCATTAGTGACTCCATTGTACTTACTTTACTTAACGCGTAAGAAAAAACATTGAGTAAATTGTACTCGCTTTACACAACCTTGTTAAGAAATCATTTGGTTACTTGAGACGTGTTGCTTAATTGGTTAATGTCTGATTTTCAAACGGTCGCGATTATTTTTCCAGATTCCAGTTACAAAGGTTAAAAAATGACGTAAAATCTAAGGCTCGTATTCAGAGTCTATATTCGAGCGCAAATCGTGTGGCAAGCGATGATTCATTATTCAATTTCAGCCCGTTTGATAATCGAGTAAAAAAGGTAACCCACAAAGGATCAAAATAGGTGTTCTGTATTTCTATATAAATTCAAATACCTTTCCTTAAAATAACTTAGATTATTTTAAATCGCCTTTTATAAAATTTATTTTAAGGGTTTTATTTTTAACTGAACTTGAACTTTTTATACCGGTCCATCTCGATTTAGATAACCTTTACTCATTTGATTGGTATTCTGTAATTGCTATCCTACTAATACTTTAAGCGCGAGAGTATGTAGGGATTTTTGTGGCTCTTTTGTGGATGTGTAAATTGTTTGTGGATTTTTCACACGAAAACCACTGAACAGAAAATAAATTGAATTCGGCTGAAATTTGGAATAATACATACTCGTAGTTTATGATTTGAAATAATACAAAGGCTATTTTTGTATAAGTAAACTAATTTTAATATTTTCGGAAAGATTGTTCCAATGCAGCCCTTTGCACCTAGATACATTACACACTAAATACATTACAACCAGTCAAGCCATTTAGGGACCGTTTTAAGCGATCTACAGATAGATAGAAAACAAATTGCACCATCTACTTTATTAAGTAAAATCTTATTAGATTCTTGCGCAAATACCTAACACCTCTCAAAGATATTTGAGCCTCAGCTTAATTTATCATGTCAGGCAAATTTCGTAAGCTTATTTAACCCTTATCAGCCCCAAACTAACCCCCATAATCTCACATTATGTCGCCAATAACGAATCATGAGCGCCTTGTGCTAAGGTTAAAGCTAGATAAAGCGTATTTATTGGTTGCAAATACTATCTGTATTTTAAAGAAAGTGTTATTTTTGTTTTAATTTCATTCTGAAAGATGAACAACACCAAGACCCGGAACAAACTGAAGACCTCTGTAGTGGCCCAGCTGGAGGTTGCGGGTTCGATCCCCGCAACGAGACAAATGTTGTTCTGCAGATATTTGTTCCGTTTCTGGGTGTTTTCTATCTATAATTGTTTAGGCTGCTAGGTCTTAAGTAGGCCTTCGCCCTCTGCGCCACAGAGGTCGTCACATAAAACCTTTGTGCCCACATCGATAGAGGAAGATCAAAGGCTTTTGTTATAGAATTAATCTTGCCGTGCAACGTTCACTGAAGTTACACTATCGTTCGTGTAGAGTCCCATAAAATTATGGTTGAAGTCACTACATTTGAGCGGAGCTTTTGTTTTGGCTTTGGTTTTATATTCTACTGTTTGTATTTTAATATGTTTTTTTATTCTATCTATGTTGACATGTACACCAATCACGTCAACGTTCTTGATTGATCGTCGAAGTTAAGCAACCTTCTGCGCAGTCACTGTGATCGCAAGTGGCATTATTATCTGATTGTGTCGGTCCCGGCTTTTAAAGTCGTAAAGCCATGACGGAGACCTTTAGGCGGCCCAAAAACTCCGTCACCAGAGTTGGCCACTTACTCACACGATTCGTACAATGTTTCACTTAAGGGTTACAGACACATGTAAACCCTTCTTTAAGAAATATAACATTTTGACAATTCCCTCGTTGTATATTTTGGAGACGGCTATGTTCGTTAGAAGCAATCCACATCTATTTTGTCGACTGTCAGATGTCGTCGAACGCAGCAGACGAGACAGAAGTAGAGTGTGTGTTCAGAGTGCAAAGACCACTTTTATGCGCAAAAGTATCTTCGGTATGGCACCGATTCTCTATAATAAAATCCCAAAATCCGTAAGAGAAATGCCCTGTTCGATGTTTCAGAGAAGGCTCAAATTACTGCTGTTAGACAAAACCTATTACACAGTCGAAGAGTTTTTAGATGACAAAAACGTCACTGTCATTGCTTAGAACCATCTTATTTATCATTATTATTACTATGTCTGTTAAATTAAATTAATCCTGTGACATGACTAAAATAACTATTGCTAATTTGTTATTATTTAATTTTGACTTTTATTATAAGTATTGTACATTTTATTTTGACATGTTCTCTAAATTTTTAATGTCTATTCTCTAGATTTGACATTTTTCTTTATAATTATGAATAAATAAATTTGTTAAAATAAATATTGCATGCCCAAAACTAGGTAGAATACATTGATACTATATTATTAACATAACATATTTTGTACCTACATGTATTCGTTGCAATAAATGATACTTTGACTTTGACTTTGACTTTGAAAGAACGAACGAATGAACCCACACAAAGTTTACCTCTTAAACCACACCTAAGCTCACACTTAACCAGCACGGAGCAGAAATTAATTAGAAGAGGCTGGTAAACTTGGCCGTTTACTCGCTTATTGGGCGCTGGGCAAAAATATGGGCAGCCGGAACGGCGGGGCGCCTCTTAACTGGTACCTAGGTGTCAAACTTGGAATTACTGTAAGTTTCTCTAAGATTGAATAAGGTATATTAAACTGCTTGAACCACTTTCTCGTATAGGTGTAGAGAGTAGCGTAAAGTAAAAAAAATATTAATTTTTAAAAGAATCAATCATTTTTTACCTACGGTAGGTACAGTAACACTTAATACACCATATTTACAGCTTTTTAAGCTCTAAGTTATAAGTACCTGAGTGCTTGTTAATAGATCATTTTAAAGTTAGCTTTTAAACATTATAGAAGTTTAAAACTTCACAGACCACGTACGTTGCAGGCTGCTCTACTTTAAATAACTTTGTTTATAGTTTTTGTTTTTCATCAGTCGGTTTATTTTTTTATGTTGTTACCTCAGAACTTTCGACTTTTAAGATTTTTTTTTTAAAGCTGGTGCTTTTCAAGTTTTGTTTTTGAGTCTACGAGTCTACTCGTGACTACGGTGACTGTAACGTCATCGAAACGTCGAGGTAAATAAAATTATTTCAATGCGCGATTAAGTCCCGATACGCGATAGTTTTAAAAGTGTTTTGTTCAAATCTTAAGCAACCAAGCCATGGTTTTTACTTAAAACTAGTCGCACGGGCGTACTAATGGAGCTACCGGGATAAAATATAGCCTATAACCTCCCGGACAGTCCATTCTACACAACTGTGAAATAATTTTTGAAATCGGTCCAGTAGTTTCGGAGATTACCTCCAACAAACAAACAAATTTTACCTCTTTATAATATTAGTATAGATACCTATGTAAATAAATATTTCCCCTCCGCAGTAAAAAAAATTTCTACAAACTCACTTCATCTTAGCTCTTACCATTTCCGTCAGCATTTTCTTTGAACCTGTCTTTGGAAACATTTTTATAATATAAAAAGAAATCTTAGCCAAAATATTAACACTTTATAGTAAATATTATTGCAAAATAAACTCTATAACTGGGCCATAAGATCTTATTTGCAATTAACAAAGTTTACAAATTTCATCATTTCGTCTTTCATGTCGAATTCATTTTACTTATTTTTGAATTGAATTCAACTATAACTTCTTATTTTAAGGGTCAAAAATAAGTGTTTAAAGGGTTTGAAGTGCTTTTCAAATCCTCTAGAATTCCTGTAGATGGCGCTAGTCGGTTAAGGTCTAATAGTTTGAGGGTACAATAGGGCTTCGGGGCCGAATGGCAAGGGAGTCCGGCTTGAGGACTATCGCATGTATCTCACGGGTTCCATAAACTTTAGGTATGTTTTTCTATTTATATATTTCAAGTGATTTGAGGGTATTTACTTACTATTTATTTATTCTGTGGTGAAAGCACTTGAATTGAGTTTCTCTGTAACTCAGCTTTCTTTTGATGTATTTCAAGTATTTCGCATTTTTGACGTTTGAGAAATTCGACAACGAATATATAATTTGGTACCATTTTGGTACATACATTTGCCCGAATTCTATAAACAACGTGCGGATGTATGTAAGTCTGTCACCATAGCAACGTTGTTATTACAATAGTATGAAACTTTTTACAGATTTCAACGTTGCCGTTGCTATGCCGAAAGTCCTACGGTCATCCGTAAGTTGGTTATAGGAACCGGGCGTTAATGATTATACTAAGGCTTCGAAGCCATAAACGTTAGTATCTAGATATCTAGAGATATGAACAATAAAAATGTGATATATAAAATAACAACCTAATTACATGACCTATGAAAGTTAGTTTATCCAGTACATAATCCCAAAGTACATAAATACCTAACAAAAGTTAATTTGACATCACGAGGACATCACATTAAGGTCTATTTCCACTAAAAGATACACACTATGAAGAAGATACGGACATGTGGAACAATCTTATAAGTACTAATATCTATACCTACTAATATTATAAAGATGTAATGTTGGTTTCTTTGTTTGATTGAAGGAGGTAATCTCCGAAACTTCGCAGCCGATTTCAAAAATGGTAACAGATTTAATAGTTGTTTTAAGAAAGAAAAATAATAGTTTGTTTTGGACCTCAAGGATCGCATCGACATTAGTCTTATTAGCTAGGTCATTCTATTGCCTGTTCCAACGCCACTCCCTACACCAGGGAAAGAATCAGACAAGAACCTGGTGGTGTGGGCCTAGCTTTTTGTATAGCGAACTTAGCGACCTTAACAATCGAATCTAAATAAAAATAATTAAACTTTAGAAAGTAGTAGCTAGTTTAGTTAATTTCCATTTTAAAACATTTTATTTTTAATGACATAATTTCTTTTATCAAACCAAGTCTATGTCTGATTTTAACAAATACTTACCTTTTTTGGTTTTCCCTACGTACAAAACGAACGAGATAAAATTGATTTAATATTCTAAAAGATTGGTTATTGATATCCCGGAACCATGAATGGAATAAAGAGAAGCCTTTGCCTTGCAGTGGGATCCAATGATGCTAATTGAAATAGGAATTATATGTAGTGCGTGGATGATCCAGAATTTATTTAGGGGCCCGTCCTTGCAAAACTAGTGCAACTCAGTGCAATTTGATTACTCAGTAACTAGGCGCTAGATTCACAAGGTCGGGCCCCTTAATCAACCTACAGATTTTGAATAGACAATGTTTGGTGTCAATTACTGCAAAACGCTAATGGAATAATTGTGGATTCATAAATATGATCACGACTGTATCCCAAGGAGCGGTTGACTATTGTTTAGATCCTTAGTTTAGATCCTTGTGTCCATGTCTAATGGGGTGACGGAGATTTTAGGCCGCATAAAGGCCTTCGTCGTGGCTTAACGACTTTGAAAGCCAGGACCGACATGATACTGATAATGTCACTCATTCAAGTAGTGACCGCTCAGAACGTTGCTTAACTTCGACGATCCATCAAGAACGTCTTAGCAAGCTTCGCCACGAGCGCTCAGTAATTTATCGCATTAAATGCGTATGTTACGATGTAGTAGGCCAAGACCTTAATGCTAATAATTATAAAACCCTCCTCACTAACGCTGGCGTTTTAAGTTTTAATTTAGTTTGGATAATTAAGTGAAGCTCGGGTGTAAAAGTTTGATAAAACTCCATTTTAATTTCGTTTGAACACCAAATTCTGTAACAGTGTTGGTACTTGTAAAAATTTGTTAATTTGTGTCAAAATAATTGGTGTTTTACAACCAAAGTATTTTCATTTTTAATATTTTAGATAAACTTTCATGTGGGGTTAATGATCACTACATAATACAAAACAAAATCGCTTTCTTTGTCCCAATGTCCTTAGGTATGCTTAGTTCGTCAACATAATACATAGTATCGCTTGAGAAACTTGAAACGCAGGCGACCACGAGCGATCGTAAGCGGCGCCAAGAGCACTTGAATACTATGCATTATAGTAATATTCATAAAATTTAAAATCACATAACACTTAGATTCACTTCGCTTCCATCTCGGTGTGAATTGACGCCAAATCTATACTAATATTATAAAGAGAAAAACTTTGTATGGTTGTAATGAATAGGCTCAAAAACTACTGAACCAATTTAAAAAATTCTTTCACCATTCGAAAGCTGCATTATCCACGAGTGACATAGGCTACTTTTTATCCCGATATTCCCGCGGGAACGGGACTTACGCGGGTGAAACCGTGGGGAGCAGCTAGTTGGTAACAAAAATGTATGCTGTAAAGTACTGAAATACGAGTAGAGTAGTAGTCGGAATGGCGTTTTTATAACAATTTCGTTTTGCACTAAATTTCATTTGTTTATCTTTATTATGAATCGCTTCACAAAGCAGTTATTTAGTGCGTCTGGACTACGTTAATTTATTGGTCTGTGGCGTATGGTTTGTGTTTTTTGGTTCATTTGAAACAACAAAATGTAAACCGTATTTATCCCGTTTTAGTCTCAACAAATCAAAAATTTCGATTTGTTTTGTAATTTATCCTGACGTCATTCACCTTTGAGAAAATAACAGTAGTCATTTCAACTTTCAGGCTTTTTTGAAAAAAGCCTCCTTAGGGATTCAGGCTTATCCAAAATTTTTTGAAATCCAGTTCACCATTTTCCCCTTAAGGAAAGTCAAAATGCGGGCATAGGTATACCAGATCCTAATAATGTATTTAAATAATGTCTAGTACAACTCACAATAGCTTTGAAAGTTAAATTAAATACCTATCTCTGTCTGACTACCTCCTTAGACAAAAAATATATGAAATTATTATCACGACTGTATCCCAGGATCGGTAGACATTTTCTTTCAGGTCTTTATTTAATTCTTTAGATCCTTTTAAGATGTCTAATGGGGTAGTCAGAGGTATGTCCAAATACAATGTCATATTTGGTACAAACCCAATTTTTGCAGAAGTTAACTTTCCAAACGTGACAGGTTGCAAGCCCATTGACGCTGCTAGAAACATCTTCAAAGGATCGAAAATGATCTAATTGTAAAAAAAAACTCCTACCGCTCCCTGGAAATACAGCCTTCATATTTCATTTTTCCCATTATTCTGTTCATTATTTGTTCAAAGCGAAACGAAATTTTTTACAATACAGGTTTTAGAATAAATACAGTTTCAATAAAATTGGTAGGATTCAGATATTCCATCAGTTATACAAACGATTGTTTCATATGACGTGTGTGTAGCGAACTATTCATTCTATGGACTCAAACTATCCTATAAATAAGTTTTTATATAATTTATTTCTGTGTTGAACCACACCAACCACACATAGGTACACCTATTATTATAAAGGCCAAAGTTTTTGTGAAAGTGTCGCCTCCTAATTCAGTTATATTCTGACCCCATTATGCATATTCGACCTAAAACCTGTATTAAACCTGTATTAGCTAAAACGCATATTAAATCTGTTGCTATCTCTTTTCGTTGACATATGGGTGACAAGAAAAAAACGTTCTTAAAACCTGTATTAAATTGTCAAGTTTTTATGAATAAGACCCTGAGTATATTTCAGCGTCCCGTAACTGTACCGTCCAAAATCAATCGAATGTCACTTTGGTATCGCATACAGATCGGTACTGCGAGACATTTGATGAAGTTTTGATATCACAACGTTTCGATAGAAAGATTTTGGCAGAATAAATAAATAAATAAATAAATAAATATCCTTGGACATTCCACACAGCGTCATCTAGTCCCAAGCTAAGCAACTTAATGCTTGTGTTATGGTAACCAGATGACTGATTAAATACTTAGATACATTTTTTTTTTGTAAATACATACATATAATATCTGCAGAACATACAAACATTTGTCCCGTAGCGGGGATCGATCCCGCAACCTCCGCATCTCAGCCGGGCGTTCACCCAACTGCGCCACAGAGGTCGTCATAAAATAAGAATACATAAAATAAATAAAAAATCTTCAGAAAAAGTACTTATTATGTTATTTCTTAAACTTTCGCGATCACAATTCATATAGCCCGTGACCACGGCTATCGTAACATAGCCGAAACGTCGGGAAATATAAATAAGGTAAATAACGCGTTATAAATCTGTGTTATATTTCAAAAATAAGTACTTATTAAACTAATAATAAAATTGTTGATGTTTTATAAAAAAATATTTTAATAAAGCATTTAATTAAGTTGAGGTTAATTAAAGGGTAATTTGTTTACGAGAATTCACTGCGTAATTACTTTATTTATAAATTACCTTATTAAACCGGTCTCATATCTAGTATAGCTCATAATTTTCAAATAGAAACCCTAAAAAGCCTTTGCGATCTTCTCAAACTTTTGCACTTATGTTAAGATCTATGTATATTCCTCTATTTTACAGCAAATAGAAGCCGACCTCTGGGTGGAAATATTGCATTTCGCTGCATAATGCCGCCCCAGCTCTAACCGCAGGCCAATTTGTGGATATCTATTGAGGGCGTGCGCTTACAGAACAAAAGATGCGGGTGCTATAAATATGAAAACATGACTGTATATTTAATAGGTAACTTTGTAGTTCAGCTGCGCCTGGTTTTGTAATTTCTATCTGTAATGTATGGGTCTTATTCATAAAAACTTGACAATTTAATACAGGTTTAAAGAACGTTTTTTTCTTGTCACCCATATGTCAACGAAAAGAGATAGCAACAGATTTAATATGCGTTTTTTAGCTAATACAGGTTTACTGGTCGAATATGCATAAGGGGGTTAGTATTTACAAAAATGTTTCTAAGCGTTATAACAGTCATCTGGTTACACCACGGACTTCCAAATAGACAGGATCGCTTACTTCCAACTTTGTTATTTAGTAATAACAAAGTTGAATATTTGGTTTCTGCTATGTTAAACAATAGACATCAAACAAACAAACTTTACCTCTAAATATTAGAGTAGATTATTATAGATATAGATAAGTGTCGTGGTGGTTCGTATGTAACAACGATAATATCCTAAAACAAGGTTAACTGTATGCATTTGCGTTTGACAGTTGAGTAAATAATCAAAACCAGATATGAATGCAAAAGCGTAGTCGAATGGTTAATTACCTATGATCATTAATAATTAACTTATCTTTTGTAATTTAAATTGAAATTCAAATATACTGGCTACCGGGAAATGTATCAATCAGAGCCAATTTTATTCAATAAATAACGTTTTGTACGAATTTATCTGATATGGATTCTATCTGAATTGGATTTGTAAATGAAGTGTATTAAATTGAGTTATTTATTTTATTTATATTCCGTTATTTGTTCGGCATTTTTTCCTATTTTTATCTCTTTGTAAGACTTTACAATTTTAAGTTATCCTTGAGGTCCTACAGAAATAAACACATTTTTCTTTCTTTCTATTTTCGTCTGAGATTCAATCAATATTTTGAACATAAAACAATACATGACGTACAATATTTTGTTAAACTGTAGTTATAAAGTTTTTCAGGAACAGATTCAAAATAATACTTACACATATAAACACCGGTTAAACCTCAACCCCCGTTTTTGCTTCGCCGTAGTTTAATAAAAATTAAAAATATTAGACAACACGATACATTACTTAAAAATTACAATTACAAGAACCATAAATTCACGCAGTCACATTACGGCTTTGTACAGATATCAAAATATTAAAATGAAGAATGGACCGCAACGCTACATTTCTTAGATTTTTCCTTTTTTCCAAAAGAACAAACACAAAGATTTATACAGAGTGTGTAATTCACTTAGGGAGCTCACTTGACGTCTTGTTAAGGCGCGTTTCCGCTACGTTATTTATTACTGAATTTACATTTTTGTAACTGCCCCTTAATAGGGATATAGTGTCTTAACACACTGTGCCGAAAGTACGCGACTGAAGTTCGAATGCTGGTTTTATGTTGCGTGGAGTCGCGTTATAACAGGTAATATAGAGTCTGGTTTTAAGAAAATGTCTATTCTAAGTGGTTCGTAATAAGATCTTATATTGAATAAAGATAATTATTTCGAGTTTTGAGTTTATTAAATCGTTACTTAAATACTACAAGGCCTACAAGCTCATGAATCGGGTTTAAGATCACTTTTTTATATTCTACAAAAGTATCTAAAAACTGCCACGCATTCTGAATATCCAAGTTTTAAACCAACATTAAAGGCTTAGGATTAATGACTAAATCATCCCATTAATAGCAAAAGGTTGTCATAAATCGGGTAAATATTAACAAAATACGGTAAGCACCGCGGCCATGTTAAACGGTAGTTCAATACAAAATGTATGCCATTAAAAACGCATTAGCCTGGTTGGTGTAAAGTCAGAGTTAATATAATGTTAAGAGCACTTTTATTACAATAGAAGAACTTTTTTACAATAACAAATAAAACAAAAATATACCCAAATATTACAAACAGCGTCATCTAAGTAATTTCATGTTTGTGTTATGGTAACCAGCTGCTCGATTCTTGACGACTTTCAAAACATGACGCGGTAAGAGATAGCACGTTATCTAGCTCTTGTTTTCTGAAATCTAGATTTTTTTAAATAACCACGCTGTGACGTGCCGCGTTAAGACATGGCTAATGAGATTAAGGTGGTTGGATGACTGATACTTGAATACATTTTAAAAATACATAGAAAGATAGAAAGAAAGCGCCTTAGCTTACGTCAAAAAGAGTTCATTATAGGACCTAAAATGAATCGCTTTACGGTCATAGTAAGCCGGCTAATAATGTTACTGATGATTCATACAACTGTTTAATCGTTATTATGTTTTTGTATACAATACTTATTTTTGAAAATTAGTTATTTCATGACATAGCTTGGTTTTATAACTCTGCTAATAGAAGGTCATTAAGTTCCTATTGTTAGCGAAAGGGTAACCTATCTTAGGATATAAAATAAATAATGACAGTTAAATTCTTGAATCCTTTATTCAACGCAAAGGGGAATGTGCAAAATATGGAGCGTGGATAAAAAAAAAACTTCGTGTTGCGTCATTCGGATCGGAACGGAACCTACGCGGGTGAAACCGCGGGGAGCAGCTAGTACTATAAAGCGCAAAAGTTTGTTTGTCTAATCACTGATCTACAAAACTACCATTCGATATAAAAAGAAAAAATTTCACACTTGATGATATCTGCTTACTTTAATTAAAATGTCAAGTGAAAAAGAGATATCGACTTTTGTAGCCGTTTAGTCAAAGTAACTTTACTAAACTTTGTTTATTGAAACGAGCTAATAGGACGAAAAATAAACACACGTGATTGGTCGTCGAAAATAATTGTCTTTTTTGTGATTGGCTGAATTGTCAAATCAATTGTCAAATCTAGCCAATCACGAGAATAGACAGCTATTTTCTACGACCAATCACGTGCGTTTATTTTTCTTCCTATTAGCTCGCTTCAAGAAATGAAGTACCTATAAACAAATATAAATAAGACCAAAAAAATCTCTTTCACTGAAGTATAGACAAATATAAGACCCAAAAAATCTCTTTTACTTCGCCATCAGTCTGCCAAAGTAAAATGTACCGAAATAGCGGAATAAAATATCAAGCAATGATATAGTACCAAGATTAACATGCTCACTCGGGAATCACGAACATAAAAAAAAATCACTGTAATATGTAACGTACATTCCAGTGTTTGTTTTGCTGATAAATCAGTAAATTGTGCAATAATGGTGAAGAACAATGCTATAATAAATAAATAAAATAACACATTTTATAAATACAAACACATTATAGATAGATTACACCCAGACACGGAACTTTTCTATACTAACATTATAAAGAGGTAAAAATGTTTTGTTTGTTCGACAAAGGTACATACTTTCGTCAAACAAACAAACAAATTTTACCTTAAACTACTAATCTCTGGAACTACTCAGCCGATTTAATCGATATAAAGAGTTCAAAGTTAGTTTAATTAGTAGATACACCCGTGCAAAGCCAGGACGTGCTGCTAGTAATAATATTATAAAGAGTAACAATATAAGTACCTACTTAATAATATTAAAGTAGCAATAGTAGTAACAAGTAGTAATAATATTAAAATCAAATTTATTGATAGAATGTCTGTACGACATCCCTCCTACATTCAGTACACAATAGAAAAAACAATTCAATCAACATTATTGATTGCACCTACATCCAACGTTCAATTTGTAGTCGACATTAAACAAACCTATAAATTATTCGGAGCCGACAGAGAGAGCTATAAATATCCGGCTACCTCTAATCTCGCAGTAATTAGTACTTATGGCCGTGTCCACTCGAGGTGGGTCACGCAATTAGAAGCCACATTGTAATTGAGATACGAGGATGGGATGCGGGTGACCGTGGTCGAGAGAAGACACTAGACCAATATTTAAAAACATTCTGCTTATAATTATAGCCGTGTTGAGCAATGGATTGTGACTTCGACGTTCGTTCCGAAGGTTCCCACCTTCGGAACGAACGTCGAATCCGGCCGTGCATCAATGAAACTTTTTGTCGAAAAGATTGTATGCTCTTAACACGAGCTATAAACGGTGAAAGAAAACACCGTCGGGAAAACCTCGGTTAGTAAGTCACATACAAACAGACCATGGACCTGTGGATATAGCCTGCTACCTGCGAGGATGGTTTAGGTGCTGGGCAAGCCTATTCCGTCTCAACAATGTCCCAGGCACTACAGTGTCCCATCCCGGTGATATATTAGTTCAATGTAAACTTTCGCTATCTTAAAGTACCATTTCCATGATACTATTTTCTTGCCTGTTGCATTATCACATACCTTATTATTTGTGTTGCTGTTACGCACTCAAAACATCGGGAAATAAAATAATAAGGTAAATACGTGATAAAGTCAATTAAATTCATTTAATTTATCTCTATTCTCGTTATCCGCACTCTAAGGTCATGTTTGACCGCAGTACGTACGTCCATCAGATCAGAACATTCTAGACCGTGGTCCACCACAGGACAGCTATCATTGTCGACCTATTTTAGGTATTAATATTTTCTGTCCGCCTGCGTTCGTTCATGTGAATTTCGTTACAGATTTTTATTTTTCTGCCTTATTTGTTTTAAATTTTTTACTTGAGAGTGAACAATTCGAACGTATCCCTCTATCTTATATAATATATTTTACTTTATCTTATTGGTTTCAAACAAAAACTGATGGAGAGTCGTGAAATAAAGAAAAAGAAAGAAAGAAAAATATTTATTTACTTCGCTCATTAAATAAATAAAATAAACAGACAACAAACAGCATATTAGTTACAATTCACGCAGCCTTTCTTAGTATATTTTTTATATCTGTGTTAAACCACACATAGGTTTAGCCTTACATCTACTTTCCAAACCGTTTACCCGAATTATCCATAAACCACTTATAATAGTTTAATATTCATAAAAAAACAGCACATTTACATTTTTATGTTCAGTTCCTTGGATAATAACTAGTGATGCAACGGATTATTCGTTGGACTTGTAACCGGCTTATCCGGTCTATCCCTTTACATAAAAATGATAACAAAAATTACAAACTTTTTCTTTTCTGTCTTTATGTTAGTTTTTCCTTTCTTCTTTGTATGTGTTGTGTGTGTGAAAGTCAAAGTCAATCTATCTATCTAAACTTGCTTAGTATCATCGATAAAATGACTTGTATTCTGCATTTAGTATTTTATAAACCATTAATATTCACTATTTCTACTTGTATGTCGAATTGCGATAAAGCCTTTTTATTTTCATTTCATTCAATATTTATAATGGTAATTCATGGTATGATTTGTGCGCCAATCATCCGGCATTTCAGATTTAATACTGCACATTCGAAATCCGACCAATCCATTACATCACTACTAATAACCTCATGCAAAATATTTTGGCTACAGCTTTAAAAGCTTTGGGCCCATCGGTGGGATTCCGCCATTACCGCCTGTAATCAGAACTGGAATGACAGGCCTGCTATCAATGTAAGGGTGGTTTACACGAGGACAGTTTTATGGATTAGTAACTAAAAATTAAGCGATAATATTATAATAGTTGCGGATTTGTTGTCAAAATGAAAACAAACTAGCATAAAATATCCTTTATTTTTGATGAGATAATACAAAATATAAAACAGTTACCATACTTTATTTATTTATAAATTCTTTATTGTCCACAATTAACAAAAATAAATGTACAATTGGTGAATATAATGCCGAAGACATTTGTTACCTGCTAACCAAGTAATCTAAGGTAGTAAACTGGTTTTATTACCCACCTGAAATACTAGTACCAGTAGCTGTACTCGTCTAAACGGTCGTACCCGTTGGGTTTACAGTGGGTATAATTGAAAGGTGGTCCTTCACCCAGAAACGCCGAATTCATAGTTTATGTCTAACATTGAGCTAAATTGTGTAGAGTTTTAGGCTTGATGGGTACATTACACTATTACAAAGGGGTCAAATTTCCAGACATTATTGAAACGACTTTCATAGACCGAAATGAACTATTGCCCTCAAAGTTTTTAGTGCGTTTTAGTCTGTTTTAAATTTAACACTAAAGATTATTTCCGACCGCTTTTACCGTTATTCTTGTTAGTTTCATCGAAATAAATAACTTTTCGAATACAATGTGTGATTTATTAAACATATTTGATTATTCTGGGTACATCACGTAATTTCTAACAAAAATCGTGCCAAAGTATTAATTTTGTAATGCGACCACTCGACCCCTAGACAATGTCTGCGCAATCAAGAGAAAAATAAATTCTGACTCAATAAAATATAAACCGTTTATTTTATTCTAGTGGTGTATCACACAGGATTAGTGATTCTAGAAGCAACACTTATTACAGCCAGACTCTGTGGTAACAAATAGCAACAATTTTATCTTTAGGTCCCATTTACACGATACAAGTTACTTGCCTGTTGCATACAATTTGAATTGCCTGTCATTAATGACTTGCATGGTCCAACCATTATTTAAACCATGAAAGTAAATTTGACTTTTATGTTGGTTAAATTGTATGCAACACGCAAGAATTTTACTTGCTTATTCGTTCGTTCGTTCGTATGAGCAAGTGCCCAACTGTGGTGACGAACTTTTTAAGCCGCCTAATGGCCTCCGTCATGGCTTAGCGACCTTGAAAGCCGGGACCGACAATTTAACGTATTTTTTTATTTATTCCTGCTAATCAAAGTCGTCCGTAAGGATCCCTAAGGATTGAATGGGATGGGAGCCCCTTTTCGAGATACTTAATTTCTAAGAACATGAAACTTCACAACCGCGAAAATACGTAAAGTAAAAATAAATTTAATACCCAGTAAAGTTTTATTACCTTATCTTGTAATTAACCATTTCAGCGCGGCCTCGGCACCAATTGGCGCAATGAGGTGTTTTTATAGTCCGTAAAGAATACATCTTGAAAATGTCTGATTCATTTAATTTCTAATTGGTCCTATTTTTACATTACTTTGTAAATTATACGACGTTATTATAGAGAGAGAGAAGTTTATTTAGTACACGCACAGATAAAATAATACTAGGTAAACAGAGTAAAGAAAAAAACATAAAATGAATAAAATAAAATAAGCAAAAATTAAAAACAGTAGGTAACACAAAATAAAAAACAAATTAGTGGCTACTGACGCCGCTAAAACTTAAACTAAAATAACTAAAGATGATGCTATCTTTTTACCGCAAGTACCATTATTATCACGCTTAGTATTTGAACTTACAAATTATAAATCTACGGATTAAATTTCGAGCATAACCGTAATTGACCAACCAATGCTTTTCAGTATAGTGGAAGACGCTTTTTTTAAGTTACAAAAAAACACAATATGCTTCAGGCGGTATCTGAGATTGAGCTACGTAATTTTTACGGATAAATTTTTATATAACTGAATGAGAAAACATAAGGAGTAATAGTTTAGCGTGGTACAGACATGATGAAAGGAAAAAGACTTA
The DNA here is from genome assembly GCA_947086425.1 of Xanthorhoe spadicearia. NCBI lineage: Eukaryota > Metazoa > Arthropoda > Insecta > Lepidoptera > Geometridae > Xanthorhoe > Xanthorhoe spadicearia. The sequence continues at coordinate 1,102,168 of OX352214.1, read as the reverse complement.
TTAAAGAAAACATGTTGTGTTAATTTTATTGTTGATTAAATAAAATAAAATTAAATTAAATATTTTATTGATTCAGATAACACAATAGATTAAAAAAATTGGTAATGATGGTTTAGAAATTTACATAACAGATAAAATCCGACTTATATTTTGAACGCAAGTTTGCATCTTGGGACTGTGGACAAAAACCGTTATATACAAAGCATACTAAAATTCATAATCACACTTACATTTTACAGAAGTTTAAAAATGTAACAATTTAACAAACAAAAACCTACTTTTATAATTTTGCTACATTTCCGGGAATAGAAAGCATTTAGTTTATTATTTAAATACTCAACTTTTATGCTTTTTTACTAGAGTGGGGCTACAGTTCCATCGGGGTTTTCCCAGAAGCACCGGTCATTTCTAGTGGAAAATAAATTTAATAAGCTCGATAGTGCGGAATATTTTATTAAAATATGTTACTTGAATTACGGTAAAATATAATTATAGTGTTAGGTGCCTACTTATTCTTATTTTCTTTTCTTTGTAGTAGATATGTAATTTTTCGGTGCAGAGAGTTGCGTTGGCACGGGCATTTAAGAATCACTTAACTTATAAATAAAAAAAAAATGAAATATGATCACGACTGTATCCCAGGGAGCAGTAGACATTTCTTTCAGATCTTTATGTGGTTCTTTTGATCCTTTGAATATGTCTAATGGGGTAGTCAGAGGTTTGTCTAAATACAATATTTGGTACATGCTCAGGCTCACATTTTGCAGAAGTTAACTTTCCACACGTGACCGTTTATAAGTAAGTAACCTAAGATAAATTCTAAGTGATTGTTAAGGTTGAAAATAAATATTTTTTCTTATTTCCCGTAAGCTAGCCAGATCACAATGTTGAATAATGCAGTCTTTTAGATTATTCCTTTTATAAATGATGAAACCAAAGAGTTGTTTCAAATGCATGTGCTCAAAGAAACTATGAATCGTTATGTGCCTTTTATTTGAGCGACTGAATACATAAGTTGTGTGGTATAAGTTATAGGTCTTCACTATCCTACTTCCTATCTTCCTTTCTATCCTACTATCCTACTTCCTACTAATATTATAAATGTGAAAGTTTGGGAGAATGTATGTACGAGTATGTTTGTTATTCTTTCACGCAAAAACGGCTACGATTTGGTTGAAATTTGGTATGTAGATAGGTGATACCCTGGATTAACACAATGGGCCACGTAAAATCCCGATATTTCCGCGGGAACGGGACTTACGCCTGTGAAACCGCGGGGTGCAGCTAGTTTATAATATTTCCACGCTATCTCCTGTAACATAATCATGTGTCATCCAAAATCGTTCGAACCGATACAAAACGTCTTTGAGTCAAAGGTAACAGATGTTACCGTGAAGGTTTATGTTGCTTGTATGCAAACTCGCATTCGATGAGCATCGGAACTCAGGTCAGAGTTTTGGTCAATTTTGCTTTATGATGCCCATGAAGAGAATATCGAATTTTGCGTACAGAGATCTTTGTGACTTTGACGTTTGTTTATAATCTCATGCTGACCTCAATGCATTACAATCTCCCAATATTCATACACCGGCCATTATTATTGCAGTTTTGCAGAACAAATAAACATTTGTCCCCCGCGGTCGAACCCGCAACCTCAGCGTCACAGGCGGGCTTGCGCCCACTGCTCCACAAGGCGTTGAGGTCGTCAAAACTTGGCTTTATGCAATGTGTAAGCAAAAAAATTCGCTAGCAAGACCGAGACAGGAGACATCTTTATACATTGCACAGCCTAAAGGACGAAGGACGCCTTTTACCGTCTTGTATTCTTCTTCACACTTACTTTTCAAACTCACAAATCTTTCCAACCTTTTTCTTATTAAATAAATACAGCAAAGTAATGAGGTCATTCCAACGCCGACTTCAAGCCTCGTGCCACGAATAAAAGGCCCGTTTTTACAAAGTACTGTGTTAATTAGAATTTAAATTATATAATGCTCGTGATGTAGGAAAATGTTTGAGCATACTGAATACCAGGAATTTTAGAAATGAAATTGAATTTCGAGTTGTGTTGAAGAGGGTATATCGTAATGTATGTAACAGTATTCAAATGTCACAAACAAGGTACCTTGCCGTGTAGGATCACAGATTACCTACTTAGGTCAGATACCTCATCTTGAAAATCGTTCTTTTTTCTTCGGGCTTTTTTTATGTTGGATTTTTGCGGCGCCCCGTGCGGCGTTTAGGTCTTGCATGCAATCAAAAATAAGTAACTCCATCTAGTGCTAAGTAGCATGCAGTCGGATGCCCCCCTCTACGTGACGCCGCAAAAATCAAACACAAAAAAATAGCTCGAAGAAAAACGGAATGAATTCAATGTTCGAGATGAGGTACCCGTGGTAGCATGTAATGTATCTGATACTGTATCAAGTGAGTACGTATGCTTTTTTCAGACTAGCGCATGGCGGTAAGTGTTCATAGATTCTAACATGACGATCAAAACTACATAACAAAGCCCTAAATCAAGTCACAGTAATAGTCTAACCCCATTATGCATATTCGACCTAAAACCTGTATTAAACCTGTATTAGCTAAAATGCATATTAAATCTGTTGCTATCTCTTTTCGTTGACATAGGGTGACAAGAAAAAAACGTTCTTAAAACCTGTATTAAATTGTAAAGTTTTTATGAATAAACCCCTAAGTACTTTGGCGCAGTTTTAAATTCCATTTTACGCATTTGTTTCTTTCTCAGTCTAAATCCTCATTGTGTTTATTTAGTACTGAAGCGGCGAGATGCGGTTTGATCTGGTATTATCCGGTTTAGTCAAGACCGTTTGCAAACGAAAGAATGGCCATTTTTCGACTCGTCGCCATTGATGTTAACTTTCACAATACTTTCGAGTTAGTTTGGCACTTTGGCTTATTTTAACAGAATTTGTGGTAGAGTTTTTTATTTTAATTTCGAACAACATACGGTATTCTGTAAAATATCAAATAGTACCTATACATAAATTCTTTATATTATATTTTCCTACCAAAAACAAAATCAAATAAGTCCCAACTTGTCTACAACTATTATTTCGAGAACTCAAGTTATAAATAATCATAAACAAGCAAGTCCGGTCAATCATAAACATTCTTCCGACAATTAATCAAGATGCCATGAACAAAGCATTAAATATACAATTTTAATGCCTTAACGCCAACAACTTTTGCAATAAAGACAGCTCGGTACTTCTAAATTGATTCACCGACGCAGAATGTAGGTCAAGTGCTTGAGACGCAGATAATGCTGTAAGATTTACTGGAAATGACACTACATTTCATTAATTTGTTCGTCAGATACATAGATTCCTCACTGTGGCGCAGTATTAGGCCCCCTAAGTTAGCGAAAGTAGCAAGAACAATCTCCGATGCGGATATTATATCATATCTATACGTTAGTTACAAAAATGTGTACATAAAAGCACAGCTATAAGTTTGTATTATCAGTTTTATTTACAGAAACGAAACTAATACAAATTTACATAACTGTATAAAATATACTTAAATAGAACCAGTTAAGCCACCTAAGGATCGTTGCAAGCGGTCTGCTAAGCGTCTAGATGACGCTCTGTAAAACGCCAAACGATTTTTCCCGCGCTGAGCCGTGTAGTAAGTATGTAATAGTCAAAAGTCAAAAGTCAAACATCAAAATATTTTATTCAATGAAATTTTATAGAAGACCACTTTGACATGTATCTGATACTCACCTAGGTGTAGGCAAGCCGTACCCTCAGAGCAATCATGCCGTACCCGACACTTTACTAACACAGTTAGGTGTAGGTGCTTTCTGAAAATTGGTTATTCTTGTCTACCGTTTCCGTTAGTTCTGTATCCGTGACCGCCTCAGGTGCAGTTGACCCTCGTCAGCTGCTCATGATAATCCCGTCACTGGATCCCGCTTAATTTCCCTGATGCGACAGACAGCTTGAGTCCTTGAGTCCTAATTAGATTTTGAGGTTGAAATCAGAGCTTCTAGAAACTAATTTAGGTTAGAATTGTAGTTATATCATAACAATTTTAAAATTCTGAAAAAAAAACAAAAATGTTACTCAATTTCATGGAACACCTTAAATGAGTCAAGAAAAAAAATACTAAATCCAGATTTAGTATGAGACTACTTCAAAATAATTATTTAAAAATGAAATCGGTTCAATCTTAACCTTATCATTAACTTAAAAATAAATAAATTAATAATAACAACTAACCCCAAAGTAAAATGTAATAATAACATTAGAAAAATTTAAAATAATAACATTGTTCAAACTTTTCTTTCACTCAGACATGAACCAAAAGTTACATCATAAAATCTCTTGACTTTGAATAAAGATATTAAAATTCAAATTTTATTTACCCGATCCCTTCGCCGCGAGATAAGCTAAGTCAACGAAATTCAATCCACAGGAATATTTACAACGTCTAGACACATGATTCTCACTGGTATAGGTAAATGTGAAGGGTTCATTTTATACTGTTGTTAGATCAGGCTAACCACGTTTTTATAACGCTTAATATTATTTCCCAGCACCTAAATTATCCTCTCAGCTTAGCCGGCTATATCCACAGGAAAGACTCGAGATCGACTAGATGGTCAATAGGTTGACTAGCCGCGACTAAGCTTAAGCTATTGCATAGCTTCTATCGCGGGCCTTAAGCGTGGAGACCGAATCAAGAAATTCCCTAACGAAAAAACCTAACGCTGTCACTTTAGTTCAGCAACTCGCCTCTAGGTGGCATGCAATAGCTTTACCGCGGCAGTCCCCGAGTTCCACACGTCTTTTTTAAATACGTGTGGGGCTGACTAGCCGCGGGTTTCCTTACGATGTTTTCCCTCACCGTTTAAAGCTCGTGTTAAAGAGTACGTAAGCTGTGTGAAATATCCAAGGATATTTATTTATTTATTCAAACTTTTAGACACGAAATGTCTATTGATGCACGGAAAATGCAACAATGCAATTGTAAATAGTCGAGGAGGACGTTGTAAATTGTAGTAATAACAACAAGTTGTATGACAAAAGGAGAGCATAACTCGCCCCTGTTGCATTTGGATGTCTAATTGCGTGCTCCTAGCTTAAGGGTGGGACTTCCCGTTTCTATTTAATATAAAAAATAAAATAAATTTCACACAGTGTCATCTAGTCCCAAGCTAAGCAATTGAATTAATATGTTATGGTAACAAGATGACTGATATAATACTTAAATACATTTTGTTTTTGTAAATACATACATATTGTAGATAGAAAACATCCAGACACGGAACAAATATCTGCAAAACATTTATCCCGCTGCGGGGATCGAACCCGCAACCTTCGTATCTCAGGCGGGCTTTTGCCCACTGCGCCACAGTGGTCGTCATTCTACCAAAAAATACATACTTACATAATACATAAAATCACGGCTCTTTCCCATAAGGATAGGCAGAGAGCACGGATCTTAAAAAATACGGACGGACGGACTTTAAAAAAAAATTAGGTATACTACCCTTAACACCGCGACACACCGCAGGGGCGTTAATTAAGGCACAGGCTGCAACACATAATTATTGCTCTGAATACAACTCTTTCAAATGAAGCCTTTAATATTTCCTTACGAAAAGATTATACGACTAAATGGAATATAGAAAGGGTTTTGAATAGCATTCACTTCGGTTAAGTCAGTTAACTGCATTTAAAGCGATGAAGCATGAACGATGCAGGATGAAGTAAAATTTCTATTAGATGTTGTGGCTTGATTTTGCAATTAATATTATTTAGCTTTTCAGTGCATTTTTTATAAGCGAAGAGGGGCATGAGGACTGCACGTGATGATGATGATGACCATTTTCACTTTACTTATTTGTACGTTTTAAGCACGTTAAATTGCCGGTCCCGGCTTTAATGTAGTTAAACGCGGCTTTTAGGCCGCCTAAAAACTCTGTCGCAGTGTTGGCCACTTGCATAAACGAACTTTTACCTAATTGTATAGAGGAGGCCTTTGCCCAACAGTGGGATAAGATGAGCTAATAGTAGTAGTAGTAGTATAGAGGACTTACACATGTACCTACTGCAGTTTTAATAATTTTAAATATTTTCTAATCAATAAATTATTTAGACTTCTATATTATGCATTTCCTTGTTTCAAACTGACTACTCGTATTACTAAAACAGTATTTTTATGCAGATCTTAATTATATCCATAAACAATCAAAATTACCCTTTAATTCGTTAACCTCTTGGTCTATTTTGCTCATTGACTCTATAACTCGCCAGCAACAAATCAAAAGACGCCTTATCAGATGATTTACGACTAAAGAAAGTTAATTCCGAATTTTAAGACAAAAGCCTAATTATATCCCTTTGAAAAGCCTCATGGTTATATAAACGAGCAATTAAAAGTTGTACGGTAATTTTAATTGGCAGTTAAAAGTCTGAATGACCAAGCCTTACTCGGTGGCTAAAAACATGGATATAAAACGACATTTTCTGAAAATTGTTAAAACATTTTGATAACTAAAAATTTCTGTTAGTAGGTAGTAAAAGTCATGTTTATATAAATGTGTTTTAAAAGCTGAATAATGTAATTGTCTTTCTTGTGAAAAGTGTTTTTTTTACGTATACTTAACTGTTTTTTTTGTGCTTAGCTGTTAATTTTTTAGGAATATTATACGTGTGTTATTGCAGTCCAATAAAGTACATCTATTGTGAAGAAATGTATTGTTTTATATTCATTGGGAGATTATAATCTCGCAGACCCATATTGAAATCAGTTGCTCCTTGAACTGCTGCAGCAAATGCTGAGTGGTGGCCAATTTGCGTCACTCACGTAATGTATATTTAATGTTAATTTAACTGTGAGTGAAGTAAATTAATATTTTTTTATTATATTATATTATATTCTAAATAAAATTGCTTAATATACGTAAAAGTTGCTCATTCACATAAACATTCTTAAAGTTGCGGCTAATTCGAACAAGGTTCATTATACCAACTTCCTTTTAACCCGCTTTGATTCGCATTTCTTTGTTAAGTTTCAACTTTTGTGGAAATAATATTTACACATTTTTTGTTCATTAAAATTTCAGTTGGAAGGAAAATTATGGGAAAAAAAAATGTTTTTCTATACTGAACTGAGCCTTTGGGTAGCTACTTAATTGACCTTAAGATTTTTAAAGGCTATTTTGGTTTTGGTTACTTTCCGTAGATATTTGTAAATAAACATGAAAATAATGCCAAATATAACCCACAGTAAGGAAAACCAAAGGTAGAGGTTAGGTATAGGTTCTTGTAACTAACTGTTAGAGTTAAACTTCCGAATAACACATAAACTCGCGTTACATTTTAAAATTCACTTTCAAAGTATGTGACATTACAGTTTAGATCCCACATAGGCTACTTTTAGTCCCAATATTCCGCGAGAACGAGAAGTATTTACCGCACCAAAATAATAAAATAATTACCGAATGATGGATTGCAGTTCCGAACTCGAATAATTCGAATAGGTAATTCCATCGATATTGATAATAAGCTATCATTCACAAAATGATGTATTATCGAACGAGTTTCGAATGATGGGTAGCAAATATTGTGCACCTGATCCCACTTCTGATATTAAGAAATGCAAAGTTTTTTCCAACTTATGTAGGTAAGAGGTTCTAATTTTGTCAGCATAAAGAAAATGAGAAAGATCTATCCATCATCATCATTGTTACCCAAAGTATGATAAAAATCACGATTGAGTATGAACTCTCAATATGTACAATAGACCTACTCGATCCTCATTTTTGTTTAAAAATTAAATGTTTTTTTATTCTGTGACAAACTTAAAGCCGGATATCTATTTAATTTCAGTTTTTGATTTAATGCACAACCAGGAAAAAACATAAGGTTTTTCAATTTTTTCATTTTATAGACATAATAATAAATACTTATATTATTTGTAATTCAAATTTTTATAAATAAATAATACTTAATAATAATAAATGTCCTTGGACTTTCCACAGAAATAATTGAGTAATTGAGTAGACAATCGGGGGACAGATCACGGCAAACCAAACATTTTATCCTAGCCTAGGTAACTTATAAAATGCAATGTAGGTTTTACACCCACGAAAACGTCTGAGCATCACTGAAACTCATTATGTCAGTCCCACTCTCGCTAGTGCTAACATATTCTGTTGTTTCAGAATTGTTTAGCGAGCTCGTAAATATCCACTATACCACTTCTCACTGCAGTAACTCTAATTACACTAGTTAAAGCTAAGTCCTAGTTGCAGTGGCGTAGCGTGCCTTTTCGGGGCCCCGTAGAAAAATTATATACTTATGGAGTACGCTTGCCCAGCACCTAAACCATCCTCTCAGCTTAGCCGGCCATAAACATTTTATAAATTATATGACCGGGTATTTATCACGTTACCTTTTTTATTATTTATCCCGACGTCATACAGATATACAGGAAAGACAATGGTCAATACGTGTGGGGCCGACAAATAGACTCCTAGAGTCGAGAAAAATATTCGAAAATTATCGTTCGCCTCAAACGGTTAATACACTCTCAAATTTAAGCAGCGTCTTAGTATTCAGGGGTTTGTCATTTCCCTTAATTTGAAAATTACTTAGATTACTACTATCCGATATGAATTAAGGTCCATTATTAAATACCACACTATAATATTTATAAATATTAACGGGACTTAATCGCGTATTAAAATCATATTATTTACCTCAACGTTTCGGTGGCGTTACAGTCACCGTGGTCACGAGTAGACTCAACCACACCACACTATAATATTGAAATTCAACTGAAACTGGACAAAACGTGTTACCTTCCCCACACTATCAACGTTACCTGTGTCTTGTACAAACCAACAAACATTATACTTAACATCAACCAAGCAATTACCGCCCTTCAGCACCAGCCATAAGATTGAAATCAATTTGATAAAACAAACGTTCTAAAATGGTATTGAAATTCGGCAATCTTCTCTCACAGCTGAATATCTTTTTTGCTATTGGAAATTCTGTCTTAATGCCAAGAGATAAGGTTGTGAAGTTGGATTGGTGGGCACGGCTGGTTTAAGATGCCATTGCAACCTGAATGAGACTTAAATACCCATTCAGGTCTTGGTCTGTGCAATATTTATGTAAATGTCCAGGTAAGGGGCGATCTAGGGAAATTTTGGATCGTTATGACAGGGTTTTCCAGGAATCGGTTGCTATTATAATCACATGATCACCGCTCGTGGCGAAGTTTGCTAAGACGGTCCTGATAGATCATCGAAGTTAAGCAACGTTCTGAGCGGTCACAACTTGGATAGGTGACCGCAAGTGGCACTATCAACTGAGCGCTTCCGTGCTTCGGAGAGCACGTTAAATTGTCGGACTCGGCTTTTAAAAAGTTGTTAAGCCATGACGGAGGCCTTTAGGCGGCCTAAAAACTCCGTCACCAGAGTTGGCCACTTGCTCACACGAAAGAAGAAGAAGAAGAAAAACTGTACCGGTATTCTATATTCTATTATTATTATTCGCCCGCGATTTTGTTTTAAATGCATTTTATTTTCTATTTTTTGTTTTACAAAAATCGAATACAACGTTAGCTTGAAATTTTTAAGGCTAACCTAAACACACTCCTAGGGTCTGGTCCCCTGTATATTTTCCAAAGGAAGTGAACTTTATCAATATCGATATTTACATGCATTTATCGATATATTCGATTTATTCATATAATTCGACGACCACTATGCCGAGGTCGCGGGTTCGATCCCCGCTACGGGACAAATGTTTGTATGTTCTGGATATTTGTTCCGTGTCTGGGTGTTTTCTATCTATAATTTATGTAAGTATTTACAAAAAAAACTGGTTCTGGTAACAATAACACAAGCATTAAGTTGCTTAGCTTGGGACTAGATGACGCTGTTTGGAATGTCCAAAGATATTTATTTATATTTATATTTATAATTGCCAATCGATAAGCCAGATGACGGCTCCAGATTTTCATAAATCCCGTGACTTCAAACGCGATCTGTTGAAATTCAGCAGCATTTCTGTTAAACTGAAACCGCTGGCACTGGTCTATTGAATACACTTTTAAGAAACATTTAAAGTCAATGAACTTTACACCTGAGGGTATTTTAATTTACGAGTCAGTTTGAGGGCTGTTCCCGTCTAGCCGCGATTTAATATACTGTATTTAAACAGACTTTTAAAATGAATAAGATATTTTTTACCGATTAGTTAACACTAGACCAATTTTGTACAATTTTTTTTTTATTTGTTTCGCAGAAAGTATTTGTTGCTTCCATTTAGCCGTGAATTAATAAACTGTATTTTTAACTGACTTAAAAGATGGAGATATTTTTAACCGATTAGTTACTAGGTACTACAAAACCAATTTTGTAGAGTTGTTTATGATTTTTTTTTAATTTTTATGGAGAAATATACTCCCGAAGTTTTCTACAAATATTAGAGACAAAACATGAAATTGCTTTCTTCATACGCCTTTTGACTTCTGACACTTTTGGAAATAAGTTGCGTAGAAATGTTCATTTTAATTTGTCTCCGAAGAAGTTTACAGGTGACTCTGAAAATCTATCTTCAGGTCCCAAAAGCATCATATAACCATAATTCATACGACAAATGCCAGTGAGGCGATCGTCTCAGGAATAGTGGGTGGAATTTTTAATATCTTTGACAAGAGAAAGTAACGAAATATTAAAATGTCTTCTACCGAGTTATGCCCGCTTCCGACGGTTATGGTTAGAGATGGGAATAGTTTTCGGACTCCGAAACTTAGAGATTGGAATTTTTAACAGTTTTTTTATAAAAGAGTGGACTTATCCACTGTAATAAAAATTTATAATATAGTGGTATTAATGAAACAAAAAGAATACAGAAGATCGGCGCGTGAATGACGTAACAACTGCAGAGAGCTAACGCCCAATAGTAAGACCTAAGAATCTGAAGATCTAAGTAACAGGAAGATTTTACAATTGAATATTGTTTTTTAAATATGGCAGTAATAAATTCCTTATTATCCGTGTTGACCATTATTTCTCACAAAATCGAAGTCAGTTTTGTAATGTTTATTATTTCACCAATTTTCTTTTCGAAGTCCGAAAAAATCGTACAACCTATACCAAGTTATGAAAATTCAACTCTTCAACTTCACGACCATTATTTTTATTGCTACTTAGGGACGCTGCTATGCCGTAGTTTTTCTTCAGAATACTTAAGTTGGACATTGTTTTTTTAACTTCCGTTTTATTAAAATGTTTCGAAAAGAATCAAAGTAAATGTAAGGTAAAATAAAGAAATTGTCAAAGGAAATTAACGAAACAATGTAATGTCTTTAGGTGGTCGGTTTACTTACCCCCGGTTCCTATAACAAACTAACGGATGTCCGTAGGACTTTCGCCATAGCAACGTTGTTATCTGTCAGAAAGTTTCATACATTTTATGTTGAAATAACAACGTTGCTATGGTGATGGACCTACGAACATCCGTTAGTTTGTTATAGGAACCGGCCATTAATGATTTATAAATAAATAAATAAATATCATTGGACATTTCACACAGCGTCATCTAGCCCATGCTAAGCAACTTAATGCTTGTGTTATGGTAACCACATAATTTTGACTAATTTAAAACCTACTTAGTTAGACTAATTTAATACCTATTTACTTTAATGGTTAAATTAATTTCTATTTCTATCCAGAAATAATGTTGAAAATATCTTATCCTGCCTCAAAATCCTACTTACGTCAGCTTACATCTAAAACCCTAAGATTTACAAATAACAATCAAATGAAAATCATCTTTCAAGTGGGTACTTAGAGCTCAATTTCAAATAACACAATCTAAAACCCTTTGACCAGACCACAGACTGAATATAGGCCAAGACTGAAGAGGCTGACCCTCGTCTCACACACCTGTTTAAGTTGAAGTAAAGAATAAGTGGAAATTAAATTAAATTCCTATTATATTACAAATTTTTAGGGTTTTTTGAAAAAGTACCTTTATGCTGGGTTAATAATGATTTGGTCTTGAGATATCTGTTATTGAATTAAAAAAAAACATTAAAAAAGGAGTTTTCTCATTTTGACCGTTATATTAAATAGGTATTTTTTGTGTGTATGCAGATAAAAAAAAATTTAGTTTTGGAAAGGAGACATTTTTCCCATAAAAAATTAACAAATCATCTACGAATTTGATGATTACTTTTATTTTCCGCGAAAACAGAATAAAGTCGCATGTTACTAATTACATAATTATAGTAACAATATGCAAATGATTGTATTCATTTTAATTAGTCGGGCTATAATTTTATTCATACCGCCCTTATCGCCAGTAAAATGAATTGTTTACAGCGACGACGTTAAATATTATTGGTTTATAACTATTTGCGCTTTTAAGTCCGTTTTATGTTGGTTTAGTTATTGTGGAAATATACGGGATGGTAGTTCTTGACTGTGCTTTTTGACGACATCTGTGGCGCAGTGGGCGAAAGGAGACGCAGAGGTTGCGGGTTCAATCCCCGCTATGGGGCAAATGTTTGCATTATCTCATCATAGGAGTTGCCCAACTTGTTTTAAAATTTAAATAAAACTTACATTTTAAAATTACGGATGTAAATCCATTTTATCTATACCTATATTTTAATATTTTTTTGAGAAAAATGTTGAGGTTCTTTGGAGTTATGAACAAAAATGCGGTGCAAAAAACTGCTCTTTTTCAAATACATTACATAAGTCGTTTTTTTGACACTTTTTATTAGCAAATTATGGGGATGAAGACGCAAAATATCCTCCCGTATTTCAAAAAGCCATTAAACCTACTCAACACTTTACTCTTCCATAAACCATACGCACTTAGCTTTTAAAGCTCATATTCACTCGAGCAATGAAATGTCATACTTCCAACATTGTAGTTTTATTTGATTTTAAAACGCACGTTTGATGCGAATGGAATTCTGAAGGCATTACAATGACATTGTATGTGTAGTGCAAATAAAGTGGATAAATCGTATGTTGGACGACCACAGTGTAGCAGCCCGTCTACTCTAGAAACCAAAAAAACGCATCAGTATAATAGCCCGCCTGAGACGCATGCAAAGGTTGCGGGTTCTGTTCCACTTCGGGGCTAATCTAGTAAACTGAGTTAACTGAGTGTTGTGTCAAATGCTCATCAAATTAATAAAAGCAATAAAAGTTCTTAAGTGGTCAAAGTTTTCGTTCCGCAACTGTAGGTACATTCAAGCTTGGGACTAGATGACGCTGTCTGGAATGTCCAAGGATATTTTCCAAGACAAATACTACCCTGGGCGAACTTAAAAAAAAATACTCTGTATCTGTCTATAATATCTCTGTTCGCTTATGTGCCCTAATATAACTGGCCACAATTCTGTAATTTGTAGCTATATATAAATACGATGATTCCAGTAAATTATGTTTAAGTAACATTTAAAAATTTTGCATAAACTAATAGAGTACAATAACCTGAAATACATAAAAATGTTATCATTAAAGTGGGCACTCAAATATGAACCCGCTTTACGATCAAATTTATTGCGCCACCATCTTGGCCGCCATTTTCCAATATGGCGCATAATTAAAAATTTATAACACTTGTCATGATTTACTGCGCTTGCTTAGGCTAATTTTGGAATTTGAATTTAGAACAATGATTGTTTTAGCTTTTGTCAATGAGCACAAATAATGCGCATTAATAGGTACTAGCAACACGTCCCGGCTTTGCACGGGTGTACTAATGAAACTACCGGGATAAAATATAGTCTGTAACCATCCCGCCATTCCAGTCTGCACATCGTAGAAAGAAATTTTGAAATCTAGTAATTTCAGAGATCTACCTCCGTCAAACAAACAAACCAACAGTACTGTACTTATAGGTAACAAAATTTCTGACAGGTAACAGGTTGTAAATCCAACACAAATAATTTAATATTTAAAATTATAATTTCCTTTGTTGTTGCAACTTGAATACTATCAATTATTCTTGACTTTATACCTCAAGTTTCAGTAGAATATAACTATGATGCTACATCCCCTTTCGTTAAGAGCTGACTGGGCGACAGATAACATTAAGCTACGATAGACGGAGAAGACAATACAAAAAGTAAAGTCGTAAATCGGTGAAAGAATTTTGAAATTCGGCTAAGTAGTTTCAGAGATTATCTCCGTCAAACAAACAAACCATTATTACTTCTTTTTCATATTATTAGTATATATATCATGGTTTAACATCACGGGACTTTGGCTTACCGACCCTATTATTATTATTACTTACACACTAAATAAAATAAAAATAAATTATATTTAAAAAATAATTCTGACGTCAACACGTCTGTCCGTTATTATTATTTTTGTTATTGTAGAATAACAGGAAGAAAAACAAAATGTCTCAACAAATTTACATTTTCACGGTACAAAAAAGGGCCATAGCGCGTGAAAACAGCCACATCTGAATATTTAACTCGCCTTACTCTGGACGTTATCGGCTCAACGCAAGAGGCCCTTATGTCCCGACGTTAGGCACCACTAAGCCGAGCTTTTTAAGAAATTACGACCTTAATATGACAACCGTAAGGTAGCTTTCAAAACTATCGTGAGTTGTACTAGACATTATATTGTGCACATAATATGTCATATTGTGAGTAATTTGCCGTTGTATTAATATAACGTAAACTGTGCAAAGGCCAAAGGCCTCCCTTCCCTCTTTCCACTGATCCTGGTTTTTTGCTTCCTGGCTTATAAATTTATATAATTTTCCTACTAGTATTAAAACATGTAGGTTTTCATAATGTTTTCCTTTACCGATATAAGTGTTACTACAGTGTCCTCTCTTTCTTCACGCATTATCACGGTCTCAGCTTTTAAGCGATCAAAGCTGCCCGTTAGGAATCGCGGTACACGAGTTTCGTGCTTGACATATTTTTTAAAATTTCATCTTCGCGGCGTCTCGCCAAGGAAGTGTGGAGTGTGCCCGGAATAATTTATGAAAAAGTTGTGGGTACTGGCACTTAGCACTCGTTTGTAAGAAAGAAAGAAAGAAAGAAAAATATGTTTATTTCATAGGACCTCAAGGATCGCTCGAAAACGTACAGTCTTAAAAACTAGTTGACTCTATTGTACAGTATATGAATGGCTATAGCCGTGTTGGCCAAGTGGATTTGTACTTCGACTTTCGTTCCGAAGGTCGTGGGATCGAATCCAGCCGTGCATCGATGGACTTTTCGCGTTGAGAAGTTTATTTTTTAAATGCTTCTAGTGAAAAGTCGTGTTTTGTCAGTTACGTTAATTGAACCTGCAAGTGACGATACGCGCTTTTTAGCTATGTATAAGCGCTGAAGGAAAATGTCTTCGTGAGGAAACCTGCGGCTAGTACGTATTGACCATTGTCTTTCCTTTGGATATGGCCGGCTAAGCTGAGAGGATGGTTTAGGTGCTGGGCAAGCCTATTCCATCTAAAACAATGTTCCAGGCACTAGTGTTCCCATAAGTGTAGGCAAAGATTGTTCCCTGACGCTTTACAAATTATCTAGTAAAGATGCAAAAGCTACACACCTACAGGTACATTCCGATTTTCCTTTCATATATCATATTCCTTTCAGTAACACCATTACCGCCATCCTTAACCACACGAAATTCCAAAGTGACTGTAACTAGTGCTTACACATTACACTCCTAAGGAGGTGCTTGACGACTTGGCACATACTAAGTTGGTGTATACTGTGTACTGGGATTTCTTGCAGTGCACTGAGTATGTTGTAACTTTTATAATTAAATGGCTGCGTTAAAAATTAAAATGATGCTCAGTCGTAAGTAGCTTCATATGTTTTTATGTTAATGTACTTAAGTAATCTGTTAAGTAGGTATGTATTTACAAAAAAAATATCTTTGTATTATCACAGAATAGACACATAGACATGGTTACCATAACACAATCATTAAGTTGCTTAGCTTGGGACTAGATGACACTGTGTCGGATGTCCAAGTATATTTATTTATTTAACATAGTTATGTAAATAGACCAAAGGGTTTACAAACCTAAACAGAGTTCATATTATTAATTTCAGCAAGTAAAGCATAAATTGCCTTTGAAGTTGAATACACACATTTCACGAGCGGCAAGCGCAAAAACGATCTCTTTCATTAAACGTGAACTCAGAAACAAGGAAACTCCACCGTAAGTAGGTAGTTAAAATTGAATGCCTTTTTCAAGCCAATAAAATAATGCTCTTGAAACTGTTTAACGGTTAAATAATGCTTTGGATATAAAATATAACATATTTACGACAATGGTCTTGTGTATACGAACGAGCCTTAAACTTTAAACTACAATACAGCAGCGCGCGCGGGACCCAGGACAAGAAAAATTAAAATAAATAAATTGGATCTGTCAACGTAATTGAATCGGATTATGGGAAAATTTAGACCTCGGTTATGATAAACCAGGTTTTTTGTGTAATTTATTGTGTTAAGACTTTTTGAGTTCAAATCCAGGATCTACTGCCGTAATTATACCTTTTAGTTCTTTAATTGTGAACTTATTAATTAACGAATCTTAACCTTGATCGTGATTGTGACAAAATCCATGATATTACGGCTCTAGATTAAGAGTATATTTTAATTTAGTCACAAACTAAAATAAAATATACTCTTAGGTAATCTAGAAATAAATCTTCAAGCACGAAAATACAAAAATCCTTTGGGACTACATCTTTTTAAGTTGCTAAGAGTTATTTAGAAGGTGACCTCTTATAAACTTTAAAGATTGCGTTCAAAGGAGTAAATAACTTTTATAATGCTTTTCAGAATAAATGGCTTGTATAAAGCAAAATGAAAAGGTTTCGCGTAAAAAAATGGCATTTTTTAAAACTAGTCTCAAATTAAAACAAGCAGTGAGGGTCGGCGTAATTTTCCTCTGTAAATCCTCAGCGCAAACCGCAACGTGGATGTACGAAACAAGTGGTATGAAGTGTGCTTTTTGATGTGGCAATAACCATGAGCCGTGATGGCCGAGTGGGTTAGTGCTTCGTCTTTCATGATGAGGATGTGCATCAATGAATTTTTAGTTGTTAAAAAATTATATGCGCATTATCACGAGCTTTAAACGGTGAAAAAAAACAGGAAAACCTCGACTATACAGCTACGACGTATTGACTATTGTTTTTCATGTGGATACGGCTGACATGATGGTTTAGTTGCTACAGTGTTCTGTTAAGTGTACGCAATATTTACGTAAAACGTCATTGAATTATTAAAAAAAATGTACATCTAAATGCAAGTCGTCATCATCATCTCAGCCGTAGGAGCAACACGCACTTTACAGTTATTAAAATGCCACCTCCAAGTTTAGTGTTGCCATGTTTAAAAGTAGCCATTACCGGGTTCTAGCAGGGAGATTGCTTCCTGCACTTCATTTCTCTTGTAAACTTCATTTTTACCTATTCGCTCTCACGCTTGTTTGATGCTTCATTACACGTCACAGTTGTTTACCTACTGGAAGTAGGTAAAGTTTATTACTATGTAAAAATATATAACTGTTACCTACGTAATTATGTTATTAGCTGCTCGTCGCTGTTAATAAATAAAAATCCTTTTACATTCCACACAGAGTCAACTAGCCCCAAGCTAAGCAACTTAATGCTTGTGTTATGGTTAACAGATGACTTATAATATTTAGATCCAAATGAAAACTCTGGTAAATCAAAAAGTGTAATTTCCCGTATTCAAATACGTACACGGCAAAAAAATAAAAACAACTCAGTTTTTTTGAGTTACCTGGGTTTTCATCTAGAGGTGCGATACATAGAATACATCTTTCATAACTGAGAGAATTTCCTTTACACCTCAAATATCTGATGCAGCGTTTCCCAGAAACACATATCCGTAACAACTCAATAGCAATTTCCCGGAATTCTATCTTTGTATCTGTTCCTATCAGAATGTAGAGAATAAATCTGTCTGTTTGTCTGTCGATGCGAACATGCCCAGTTTAGAAATGTCCGAGAATTTCTACTTCTGGGTTTAAAAGGCACTATCTCAAATATAAAGGATATTTTTAATGGTTCAATTGAAAATGGGGTGAAGATTAAATTTTGATTGTGTTAGTTGTATGTTTTTTTGTTAACCTATTTCGTCCCACTGCTGGGCAAAGGTCTTTTCCAAACTTTTAAAGTTATATATAAAAATACGTGTGGCGATCGTTTTTGAACCGCTTAAAGACCTCTATCAAGGCTTTGAAAGCGAGACCGACATCCATGCCGTTTCGGCATGCAATGAAAATGACTAAAAAGTTGTATAGTTTAGGTAAACAAATATGGTTAATTTCACAGAACTAGCTAATTTATCCATAAAATATCATTACTGATACTATTAGCCTATCTTGTCCCACTGTTGGGCAAAGGCCTCCCCCCGCTTTCGCCAGTTACGCCGATCCCATGCTTTCCTCTGCCAGTCGCACTCAAAGGCGTCTAGTTCGTCCCGCCATCTCATCCGTGGTCTACCTTGTGACCGGGTGTCTGTGTCAGGGCTCCATGTTGTGGCAATTCTGGCCCACAGTTCCTCCGGCATGCGGCAGACATGCCCGGCCCAGTCCCACTTAAGTTTTGCAACTTTCTCCCCTACGTCAGCGATTTTGGTTTTATATCAAAAAATATCATTATCAACAATTATTTAATTATAAACAACAGTATACTGGGAACTGCTCTGTTAGTTATTCACCTCTTAAATCAAACGATAATTAATCAGTAATATAACAGAATCAATTTTACATTTCAATAGAAATCCTAGGACCGTCCTAACTAGATTATCATCCAATTTGGAAACTAACCAAAACTCTGAAATATTGAAATTATCGAATTTAGGACTTATCGCGTTTTGGTTGACAATCATGGATATACAGCACTACTTACTGTGTAGGCGTCATACGTACTGTACTTAATATTATTATGTAATAGGCTAGATATTTGAAATTTCTCCCACTGCTGGGACTTTGCTGTTTTTGTTGCCCGTTAATATAGTTTTTATTTAATAACTAGCAGCACGTCCCAGCTTTCTCGGGTGTATATTGGAAAATTCACACGAAAAAATATCTACATCTGCACAAAATTCGTCGGGTCAGACTTTTGACTTGTTTATTTATATGACTTAGCTTGCACTACGGTATTGATAAAAAAACTAGTGCTAACTGTACAGATGAAACCCAACGTTCGATGTTTGTAAATTTGTTTGTGGTTCCAAACTTTGATTGGAGCATGTTTAGAGCTTTAAATGAATTTGCCGTATTGATTTATTGAAATTTTTATGTCTTTGTCATGTATCTGACTTTAAAAAAAAACAAATCACAGTTATGATTTACACTTACCTGATACTTACTTACTTACTATACTTATGATTTAGCAATGTCATGTCCCTTTGTCGTAGAAAAAATTAAAAACAAAAGAAAACCTACTCTTCGTAACATAAATAACTAGATACATGGTACAAAGAAAACATCCAGAATCGTCACAAAAATCTGCAGACCATACAACATATACAACATTATCCCGTAACGGGTATCGAACCTGCAACCTGTGCGTCTCAGGTAGACTGAACCCACTACGCCATAGAGGTCGTCAATCAGAGTTGATGATGGTGTTAATACTGCATTTGCTCGGATTACTGACTGTATCAATTAATTTGGTTTGTATTTCATTTGGCTGATTGATGGAACTTTGGTCGAATTATTCACATTTGATTGTGGTTGGAATAACTATGGGTTTTGAAATAAAATGGTCATAATTGGGATTCAAATTTTGGTACTAGTTTATCTAGACATCTAAAAAACAATAGTCTTTAGATCTTCAATAATATAAAAAAGTTTAAATTATCTAAAAAACATACAAAACACTGGGACTAAATGACGCTGTGTAAAAAATGTCTATTGATATACTTTACTTTTTATACATAACTAGCTGCACCCCGCGGTTTCACCCGCTTAAGTCCCTTTCCCGCGGAATTTCGGGATAAAAAGTAGCCTATGTGGTAATCCCGGGTATCATCCTATCTACATACCAAAATTCAACAAAATCGGTGCAGCCGTTTTTGCGTGAAAGAATAACAAACATACATACATTCTCACAAACTTTCACATTTATAATATTAGTAGG
The DNA here is from genome assembly GCA_947086425.1 of Xanthorhoe spadicearia. Taxonomy (NCBI): domain Eukaryota; kingdom Metazoa; phylum Arthropoda; class Insecta; order Lepidoptera; family Geometridae; genus Xanthorhoe; species Xanthorhoe spadicearia. The sequence goes on along the minus strand of OX352214.1, from coordinate 1,081,984 downwards.
ATTAGTAGGAAGGAAGGATGTTCTTTGAGATATTTTGGATTTCTTTGTTCTGGAGCGTGAAGAAGTAACAAACACTTACAAAGTTTCACCTATTTTTTATGAACATGTCATGTCCTACTGATTGGCAAAAAACTCCCCTAAAATCATGCACTGACCCCTATCTTTGGCGATCCACAAGTCCTTCTCAAACACGTCAAGATCGGCCCGCCAACACTATCTTGGCTTTACCTTTTTATTATAAAAAAATAAACTAAAAGTGTGAGATTGTTTTAAAGAGGAACCAAAATCAGTTTATGTTTTTTAATCTAAAAACCCTGACAATGACTCGTGTGCATAAAGCATTTAAAACAATGTTTAAGCTAATAAAACTTTTTGGTTTAGGTCCCACGCCTGTTTTGTTATTCCATTAAAAGTTACGTTAAAAAAACATGCGTTTTTCACATTTTAACGCGACTTTTACGATGATGGCTTTTGCGCTGTTGGTGTTTTTATGATCGATACAAGAATAATTTAGCGTGCATGGAATTTTAAAGTTCGATTTCGAGATTTTTAACAGGATTTTTGTGAGCCGTTTTGAGAGATTTTGCATTCATTTTAGAGAGCAAACGTCCGAGAGGCCGCAGTCCACTCAGATGGTCAGACCAAATCCGTTCCACTTTGAACACCAAGCTACATGATGCGCTCCACGATGCCAAAGACAGAGACAAATGGCGCAGCATTATAAGAAACAACACAACTCCGGATTTAGGGGATCACGACCCTCAGTAATGAGGAAATCGATGCGAGGAGGAGGCATTCATTTCATAGGTATTTTTAAACACACGTATTAATCGTTGTCTTTTACGTGGATATGGCTAAGCTGAGAGGATGGTTTAGGTGCTAGGCAAGCCTATTCCATCTCAACAACGTCCCAAGAGTGTCCCGTTAAGTGTAGGCCAAGATGGCCTCTTGACGCTTAAACCCAAATCTAAAAATACATTTATATGGAATCCGCAAAGCTTCACAAAATTCATTAATTTTATTGATGATACGAATATAGGCCTAATCGTACATATCTATAGAGCCTATGCGTAGGTATTTCTGATTCCACTGCCGTATGTTACCGGCTAATGTGAACTGTCATTAATCAGTCGTGGGGGTACCACCATCATAATATAGAGGAACAGATTAAGAACACCAACTCTTAGATATTTATATCAAAACTTTGAAGATGTCTAATGGAGTAGTCAGAGATATGTCCAAATACATAATTGGTACATGCACATATTTTTGCAGAAGTTAACTTTCCATACTTAAAAGGTTGCAAGCCCATCGACGCTGTTAAAAAGATAACTGATTTCTTCACGATGTTTATCTTTATCTTAATTTAGTAGTTCTAAGTTAAAAATGTTTTAAGCTTGCATAGCTTCTATCGCGGGCCTTGAGCGTGGAGAGCAAATCCAGAAATTCCGTAACGAAAATAGCCTAACGCTTGTCACTTTAGTTCAGCAACTCGCCTCTAGGTGGCATGCAATAGCTTTACCGCGGCAGTCCCCGAGTGCCACGCGTCTTTTTTTTAATAGGATTTGACCACTGTATTTGTTTCTCTGTGACACGCACCTGTGTAGATTTATCACTCCTCGTCTTATTATTACGATTTATCAAAGATATTTAGCGAAGAGCGGTCTCGAGATGAGCGACTTGTGCTGAAGATCTGATAAATAACACACTATAAGTACTTCATTTCTTGAAGCGAGCTAATAGGAGGAAAAATAAATGCACTTGATTGATCGTCGAAAATAATATTCTAATAAACTCGTTCACCGTGGGTAATACCGCAGGGCGCATCTAGTTTAATTTAATATAATTATAACACAGAAAAGGGTTGCGTAGTTTCAAAAAACGCCGCCATATTTGTGACCTCACCTCCGCAGGATGACAAACCGGAAGTAATTAAATTAGTCGTGCCCGCGGCGAGTAATATGTTATTCAGGACCCTTTTTTTAATTTAAAAAGTTCATTAGAACGCCAACTCGTCACCGAGGTACGATAGTTATCAGAATGTGGTCTATGAGGAAGAATAAATGAAATATAAAGGCTAAATCAACATTTATTATATAAGTTTTGTTTTACAGAAAACTAGCAGCACGTCTCGGCTTTGCAATTGTCTACTTATGAAACTATCGGGATAAAATTAGCCTATAATCTCGTATTAAAAATCACGAGAAATGACAATCTTGCCAACAGTCATACTATCTATACTAATATAATAAATTGGTATGTTGGTTTGTTTGTTTTACAAATTAATATTCACACAAACATTTACAGGCTTAAAGGTATGTGATTAATTAATTCCGCGTTAAGCATGTTTTTTTAATGTCCTGTTTCTATTAAGGCTTTTGAAAAAAGTAAACAAAATTAGGTTAGGTTTAAAGATATTTATTCTCATAAAAGACACTGTCACTTACATGAGAACACTTATTAAAAATAAAAATGTAAGGTAAAAAAAATTACTACTAGATAATGAAAAACTCATAACATTTTACAAAAAAATAGCTTCCTTAACGATTAACATGGCCTTAAATATTTAATTATCGTTTAAGTGTTTCATGTAAATCCAAGGTTTTAAATTAACAGCTACGAAATAGCTAACCTGTATGCAACCGACATACCTATTTTAATTAAACCTAACATTGTTTGAGAAGAGAGAAGCCCCTCATCATACAAAATATTTTATTCATGTTGATTTTAATTAAAAACTTCATTACGTGACCCGTGTGATGCGTCGGGCATAGTTTGGGCGGCGGAAGGGTCAATGGGTTAGAGAAGAGTCTTCTAAACTACGGTAGTTTATTATTTTATAATTTTTTATTTATTTATTATTATTTATTTTTAGCCCATATTGTCCCACTGCAGGACAAAGGCCTCCCTCTCTTCCTTTCAGCTTTTTCTATCTTTGGCCGCAGTGGGCCAATCTGGAAGGTGCACATCCAACTCGTCCATAGTTTATTAATAAATTTTATTACAGACAACTTAACAATAGTACAAGTGGTAAAAAATAAATAATACTCAGTTTTAAATTATGTATTTTACTATCTTTTGTGTACAATAAAGTGTTTATCTATCTATCTATCTATATGCCTTTGCATCTTTACTAGTTACAGATCTATCGCTGTCACTTAATACAAGAATCCTATTACGCGACAAAAAACTCGGAGTACTTACTAACGAAATTGCCAAGAACTACTTTTACATTGTTATTGCGTCCGTAATGAAACGGTGAAATACTTTTTAAAATAAATTCCTAAATAACTTCTCTGATTAAATGGCTCTCAGTCATTCAGTACTACGAAATATAACTCGGTCAGAGTTTATATCAGTAACATTACATTTCACAATGAGGGTCCGAATTTGAGTAGGTTTTCTAGCTAAAAATGGCTTGCTTTGTTTTCAGTATCACGAAAAATCCTGAAAATATTTCGAAGTATTGTCAAATAGTACTATTATTTTTAACTTGCATATACCCATATAATCTAACAAAAACTGTAAAAATACCATTTCAAAAACCTTTTAAAACTTTCCGCAACAAAACCATTGACTAAGAAAGTTCAAAGTTAAATTATTCCCAAAAGGGTTCCATTTTTGGCACCAAAACTTCTTCCATTCAAGAATCTTAAAGCCCTGATTTAAAAAGTACAAAAAGTGAACGTACTATTAATATTACCAGGGTCCGAAAATGTTGACAAGCTGTCAAATATTGAATGATAAACGAGGTTTCATTGTTTGGCAGAAGGCATTGTGTGATCTTAGCTTACAATGGATTATAACTAAAAATTGCCAACAATTTGAGGGTATTTTTAATATCTCCCTGAAAATCCGTTGTGTCACTTTTGGCGTTGGTGGCAAAATGGAGAAAATATAAGCAAATATTTCTGATCATTTTTCAGTTTTGTGGCTACGAATGTTCAATGTAGCGATTAAAATAAATGGGAATTCTGTTTAATTACAAGAACTTGCTCAAAAGTTTGGACTCCGAACTTATTTTATTACGCCCACAAAGAAGACTATAAATTGAAGCTTATCACTGTGTATCTGGAAATACAGTTACTGCAATTTTTAAACTTGCCAACTTCCCACTCTATTCTAACGGAGTTTAAATGAACTTTGTCTTTAATACTGTACCTATACCAACACTGTATTGTGTACTAGAACATGACTAAAAAAAACTATTTTCTACTAAAGTTCCTATTTTTTAGCTTACAAGGTAAAAAAGACAATGTACAAGATGCTATTGAAATACCTAGTATAATTTTTTCTAGAGCCAGTCTGACTGGTTTTGCAACTCGCGAATTCTATAGCCCCTGACTTGACCGGTAAAATGTTATCGCAAGCTCTGACCACTAACACCTTTAAAATGCAGGTTTTTTTATTCATAGCTTAATCGTGTTATGTTTAAACGAGCAATATTCTGCTTAAAATAACGTTATGAAAATAAACGAAAAGAAAGCTTAAATTGTTTGTATTTTTGTTTCTTGAAAAGAATCACTACGTACAAATTTCACTTGCTCTCTGAAGGATTTCTTGTCTATACCTTGTAGCTATTTCTTAGGGTGTGTTTGTCATGTAAACAATTGCGTTGAACTTAAGCCGTGGCTGTACCTTACGAGGTAGAAGTTGCCCAAACCCAACAGGCGAGCTCTTAGCACCTCACTCGTAACATTCTGCCCGAAATATGAAACTGTATGGTCAGAGCCTTATAGTCACTGGATATACCCATTACCCTCATGTACTATGCCATGCATTGCTCCTATTTAAATTGGTATATGAACTAGTAACCCGCCTCGGCTTCGCGTGGGTCCAATAATTATACCTATTAAAAAAAACCGCATCAAAATCCGATGCGTAGTTCTAAAGATTTTGGCATACATAGGGATATAGGGTCAGAGAAAGCGACTTTATTATTATTTATTTATTTATATTTGTCCCGTGTACAAATATATCGATCCCTTGATGCATACTGGAGCAGTAAATACCGTACTAAAGTCCCATAAATTCATTTAAATGATGTCCAAAGACTCATCTAGAACGTTTAGGCGCATGGCCAGCTCAAAGTAAGTTTACTTAGTGCAGATTTCACCCTGTCTGAATGAACGAGGGGCATTAGCCACTTGTACCAATTTCCGCGCCAACACGCTTTCCACGCTCACACTATTTTTGGGAAACTAATGCCGTTATATGACGTTAACATTAAATAAATAATAAATAAATAAATATCCTTGGACATTCCACTCCACACAGCATTGTCTAGTCCCAAGCTAAGCAACTTAATGCTTGTGTTATGGTAACCAGATGATTGATCTAATACATAGATACATGTTTTTTGTAAATACATACATATTTTAGATAGAAAACACACATAACAAATATCTGGAGCACATACAAACATTGGGAATAAAGAGTTTGTTATCACACAAATATTACTAGTAGTTCGCCTCGAACGAGATCTCGCTCGCCGGTGGTTGTGTATGTATATTCGTTTTTATCTGTGTTTGAAAGAATTTACTTCAGAGGTCTACTAAAAAATATTGAGGATCTAATGAAAACTAAGTACCTAAAGCCGATTATAGTAAAGCGATTTTGAGTGTGCATTATTTACAATACAGGTTTTGATAAAAAACTCTTTGAATTTAGAGTCAAACCTTAGGCTCTAAACCTATTTTATATTTAGTATGTCATGTTGGTTTGATCCTGTCATGGCACTACTTTTGGCTGTTGTTAAACCAATCCCCAAGAACAACCAACCAACATCATTGAATGACATTAGACCTATAAGCCTACTGTCTTGCCTATCCAAGGTCCTGGAGAAGGTTGTCTGTCTACAGCTGACTAAATTCCTCGAAGACCATAAGATTCTCCCGCAAAACCAGTCTGGCTTCCGAAGAAGCCATAGCACGGCTACTGCTCTTATGGATGTTGTGGACAATCTATTGGCTTCTCAGGACGAAGGTAAATGTAGCTTCCTGATCCTCCTTGACTACTCCAGGGCATTTGATACTATAAATGTGCCTCTCCTACTATCTAAGCTATCCTACTATGGTTTTGACACTAAAACAGTTAATTGGTTCTCCAGCTACCTTGACAACAGATCCCAATGTGTTGAGCTTCAGTCTCCAGATGGTAGTAGGCATAGATCCTCCCCCCGTCCTGTCCCTCGTGGTGTACCACAGGGATCCGTCTTAGGGCCAGTCCTTTTTGTGGTATACTGTGCGGATGTCATCAAAAAGCTCTCTGCCTGCCAATATCACCTTTATGCTGATGACCTTCAACTCTCTCTTCCCTTCTTTCCCTCGGATTGTGCTGGTGCTGTAGCAAAGGTAAATCAGGATTTGGAACAGATATTTCAGTGGTCTAGCTCTAACACTCTTAGCCTGAATCCAAAAAAATCAAAGTATATTCTATTTGGAACAAAGAAATCGTTAAACAAGCTGTCAATTTCTGATATAAACATCACATTAAATGGTGAATCTGTTGAACGTGTTGCCGAAGCTAAAAATCTTGGTTTAACCATGGACAGTCACCTACATTTTGAAACTCACATAGCTGATACTGTACGCCAATCTCTTTACCGCTTGAAGATGTTATACAAGATTCGTCCCTATCTGAGTGAGGAAATAAGAATAATGCTATGTGAGTCACTAGTACTATCCCGTCTCAATTACTGTGACACCGTCTATGGACCTTGTCTACTCAGTAGATCTGTACAGTTAATACAGAGAGTGCAAAATGCCTGCGCAAGATTTTGCTTTCATGTTCCTCCAAGATCACATGTTACCCCCTTTCTTAATTCTTTCAATCTCCTCAAAATGGAAGCCCGAAGAAAGCTGCACCTAGCAACTCTTCTTTTCGGGCTTATAAAAAGCAAAACCCCTGTATATCTTTTTTCGAAACTTAAATGGGCTAGTAACAAGTATCCTAGGCGTGCTTGTGCTAACCTCATTTTTCTAGCACCAAAACATAAATCCGTATCCTTCCGTGGGTCTTTCCGCTTTGCTGCCTCTAAGTGCTGGAACGACCTTCCACCGCCGCTCCGGAGCCTGAAAACAGTTAGCACCTTCAGAGCCAAGCTCAAGCAGGAACTCCTGCGCATCCAAAAGACCCAATAATTTTAAAAAACCCAACTACTTACCCAAATGTACTGCCTCTCCTTCTGCTTTTCATTCTCCCCTAATCCCCTCCAACTCTATCCTTGTAGATTGCTTGACTTCTTAATGCTTACTTAGTAATTGTTCTGGTAGCAAGCAGACTGTGTAAAAGATCATTTCACTGTTCGAACAAAGTTAAACTATAATTGATGACGTGGCCATTTTCAAAACAAACACACCGCACCGGAAGCACGTGTTGTCGTGTTGTGTTTGCTTTTCTACAATTTGACACTGGCACTGACACTGACAGCTACTGACACGGTCCGCTAGTTTTGTACAGTTTTCTTTTTTTTTCTCTTTCTTCTTGTTGCCTGCTTCTTAGTTACTTCTCTATATTTATAATAATGTATGATATTATGTTATTTGTACTATTTTTATTATTATTATGTACCTAGTTTTATTTCCATATTAAACACAAATATTTACGTAGCTAACTTTTGTATATATACATATAGATATGTATATGTTTATATTAATAACGTACCCCCTATATATATTCAGCCAGTAAACCTATGATAGCTAAAATGAACATTGGACCTGTTGCTATCTCTTTTCGACCTACCCAGAATACATTGTTTAAGTAGATCTTTTGTTAGTAGTGGTGTCACCCAAATCCAGGAGCGGTCTGAAAACCAGCGTTGCTCTGTACCTACGCGGTGCAGGGCGACTCAAAGCTGAGACCGATCCTATTTTGGGGACACACCTGCGCAGGCGTAAAACGCCGCCGACTCTTTTAGCATGTACCTAAGCCTTTTTTTTTATTTGTTACCTTCTCTTGTGTTACTTGTGTACTTCTTTTACTGTGTTCGTCTGTGCTGTGTGTTGTCAAAATAAATTCATTCTATTCTATTCTATTCTATTCTATACTTTCGATGACAAATGTGTTGCCCGCGGTTATTTCAAACATTTGTCAAAAATCATTTTGCATTAATTTACTTATATTTCTATAAAAAATACTTGATGGTATATGTAAGAGCATAAGTTTTAACGAGGGTGTTTCGACTTAAAACATTTTGGTATTTTGTTCGTTGTGAAGTGGCAGTAACATTGGTTCAAGGAAACTATTTAGTAAGTTGAATTCTTTTTCCATTAAAACGTCGTTAGGTTCGTCAAAAAGAGTTAGGAGTTAGAAACACCAACCAAAATAATAAAGAAGAAGAAGAACGATTTTCTGAGCTGCGATTTCACCAAAACTTATAGAAATGGGAGCTCAGGATATAGCAGTCATGTTTTTTTTACATTTATCGAAGTTATTCAAAAACTTTACATCTTAGAATAAAAAGTAAAACCATTTTGGAATGTATAAACAACGCCCTTTCATATGACACCCCACTCAATGTATTTGAACAACTTTTATTTTTTTTCATCCCCTTCGGAACCAAATATCTTTACAACCCCTTGACCGATTCAGCTCATTAGGTTACTGGCTTACCGGCTTACCACTACCTATGTACCTACCAAGTTTCATGAAGATTGGATTAACGATTCGACAGTTATGCCGGAACATACAAACAAACAAATGAACACAACATACAAAGCAAAATTACCCCACTTGCCACTAAGATCTTCGTTCGCTTCGCTCACTCGATCGATAATGATGAAAATTTGTTTGTGTAAAGGTTTGTTACTCTTTTACGCTCAAACGGCTGGCTGGAGGGATTTGAATGAAATTTGGTACTAGGCTAGGTTACATCCTGAATTAACGCATAGGCCACTTTTGATCCTAGTATTCCAGCCAAACTTATTTCGTGTAACAGACTAGTAATTATAACTTTGGCGGTCATTAAAAAAACACCACAGTTTTCTAGAAAACCTAGGCCTTCCCACGCTTGTAGTAAAGTAATTGTCTGTGTAAGTGCTTCTAAGCAAATTACAGCATCTTGCTGAAAGACGGAAAATTTGCTATTCAATTTTTCAAGACAACTTGTACTTTTAAAAAGCTCTTGTTACTTATTAAACGCAATGAGCTGGGACACTTTGTATGCGACAACCACCATTAAAAAACTTTTTTTTTCCAGTAATAAAACCGCTATGTAACTAAAAGGCTTGATAGATAAATGATCTAATTATTTCTTAAATCAATTTATAAACTATAAAATAGAAATCGCTATTTGAGTTATTTACTTTTACTCAAGTACACCTTGATTAAATTGTTTATAAGTAAATACGAGTGTTAAGTAATTAAAGTTACAGGTTTAATTAATTTTAATCAAATAATCTCCTTGATTGATTGGTTTATAAATACGAGAGTTAACTACTGTGTGTTTAAAAAATGTATTTAAATTTTATTTCTATTTCATCTTGACTATGTATAGGAGGTTCATAATCTGAAATTAAGTCTTGATAATCTTTTAGGACACCCTGTACACACACCTAAGTAGGCTCCACGTGGTAATGTATAACATGATGGAAAGCTCTAATGATATAATTTGATAAACCTGATGTGATAAAGGTAGGCGCTACAAATGAGACACCTGCAGTAAAGTAACTTAATTATGAAATAGTCATTTGTATTATAACTAAGAACTATGAACTACTGATGTATCTAAAAATAATATTAATGAAGACAAATAAATATTTTTACAGAAACGAAACTAATACATTTTACATAACTGTACCAAATACAAATAGGACCAGTGAGCCACATAAAGACCGTTGCAAACGGTCTATAGGTAGCTCAACTGACCCAAACCACTGCCAGACAGAATCGTGCCTAAGACACTAGCCGCATGTTTAAAGATGTATTTTCTACTTTTTTATGACATTATTCCAATAAATAAATAAAAATATGTGAAAAAGATGTTAAAAGTAAAGGATTTTTTTTTAAGAATGTTTAATATTAAATATGAATAATATTTTTTTTTCTAAACAATTATAACTACGAGTAAGTATTATTATTCTAGAATCGAAATCACGAATTTAGAAAACCTTAAAGTTCAAATAAAAAAAAAATCACAGTCAAAACGTTATGATTCACAGAAATAAAAACACAGCAGATTTTCCGAAAACATTCCGTTTTTTTGTCGTTTCTATCATTAATTCCATTATGTTTGTTGTTAGTCATTATTTATTTTTCAGCGGAAGCGGAAGCTTCAATTTCATATTCAACTTTCTTCCGCAATGTTATTCATTTTCAGCTTCTATCTACACTAATATTATAAAGAGGAAAACTTTGTTTGTTTGTTTGTTTGTTTGTTTGTTTGGTTGTAATGAATAGGCTCAAAAACTACTGAACCGATTTTAAAAATTCTTTCACCATTCGAAAGCTACATTATCCACGAGTGACATAGGCTACTTTTTATCCCAATATTCCCGCGGGAACGGGACTTACGCGGGTGAAACCGCGGGGAGCAGCTAGTATATTATAAAAGGAATAAATTGTTTGTTCGCAACGTGAAATCTATTAGATAACTAACTCCATTTTGAAAACGATTTGAACTATGAAGCTGCTTATGTAATGTTATAGAATTGTATGAATAAGTTCTTTTTTGAGTTAAAAATAAATTATTAATTTTAATTCAAATAGGCTAAGCACTGTCCATGTACTAAGTAGGTAAAGACGCGACTACGAGGAGCAGTCAATCTTTTTAGACTACGTTTTTGGATGAAGTAAAATACAAAAGAGTTTGAAATGTCTTAAAATAAAAAACAAACGTTTATTTTAAAATATTACTCTTTGACGGCTAATGATTCCAATCCGAACCAACAAAAATACTAGAATGTTTGCATCCGTCAAAGGCTAATGATGCGGATTTGAACCATCGTACTACAGGTCATTTAAAACCTTTTCACAAGGGTATAGAGTCGATTATAGCATGGGAATTTTATATCCATCTGTTGTTTAGAGAATGAACTGTAAAATAAGCCCGCCATTCGATAGTCAAGTGCTATTTAGTTGTGACACAAACAGCTGTGAAGTTGACCTCCACGCGCGCGGTTCAAAGTTTTGTGTTGTTCTGATGTTTTAGTTGATTTTTATTATAAACTAGCATGAAAAGGAGGTTTGGTGGAAAATATGGTTCCTTCTTAGTGCCGGGGTAGATATTCTAGCCTCAAAATCGAGCCGAGAATGAAAGAAAATTACCTTGACAAAAACTTATCTATTTTTGACTTAGTGTTTGAAAATCAATATTTATAACTTTAAAAAAATTGTATATTTGTCACTTATCGGATAGGTAATATATTTCTCATCAGAACTACATTTACAGCATACAAATCGGTTCAGTACTTAAGATTTTATGATAAGTTTATCAAGTGGTCTCGCCGGGCTGGCGCCGTGAGGCAAAAAAGAGGTGTTCGAGTGGCGGAAACATATCGCGCGCGTTTGCTCGCACTGCCAACTTCAAAGGGTTAACGGGAAGATGCCTTTAATCAAAACTAATGTCAACCTTTCAAAGCCTTTAATATCGCACCATAAATTATTTCCAAATAGAAAAGAACTCATTTCAGAAGGACAAGAATTAAAAATGGCGTCACTTAGTCAAACGATAAAAGACCGACAATAACTATCTACTCATTAATTTAACAAAAATGTGATCCAATTTCGTTAAACAAATCACCCTAATTTGTTCACTGCAATGATATTAAGCGGTGCTATTTGACAATAGCTGAAATACTGGTCCATTTGATACGTCGAATGTCCAGTGGGGGTTATACAGCTACGAAGTTTAAAACATTTTGTATTTAAACTCAAACTCAAAATAAATTTATTCAAAAAAATCTTATTACAGACCACTTTGAAACGTCACGTTCTTAAAACTAGGGGATTCTATTGCTAGAAAAAACAACAATTATTATTATTATTACGAGCCCGTAGCATCCCACTTCAGGGCAAAGGCCTACACCTTTCTTCCTTTCAATCGTCTATATTGAGAGCTAGTGTGGTCCAATGTGGGCAGAATAAGTCGAGTTCATCTAAAATGTAAAAAAAAGCAAGCAAACTCGTTTTTTTCTCTAACAGTAGAAGTTTCTAAGTCGCCAGACATCGTAAACTAATATATAAATTCCACACTATAAAAATATAGGTACTTTTCTGCATCTCACTTCATTCCTTAAATTTTTTGCTTCCACTCTCAAACCTTAGCATTTAATCGATTGCACCAGCCATTTTACCAGCAGCTGTGACTGATGATTGCTCATTGCTCGATGTCATCTGACAAATTGTGCTATTAAGTTTTAACAATTTCTTTAGCAGATGGTTCCGTACTACCTTTTATCAAATCCCGGGCAGATAAGGTTGTCAAAGAAATCAAAGGCATTTCCTGACTATTGGTATCATCTGCTTAAAAATATACTGAAGGTTTTGGTTTGAATCCTGACGTGCAATAATTAATTTTTCGTAAGAAAGTATGCGCTCGAACAAGAGCGCGGCAAAGGAAAATATAATTTAAACTATCGCGACTTGGAAACATATTTATAAATATTAACGTCGAGGTAAATAATTATGATTTGAATACGCGATTAAGTCCCGTTAATATTTATAAATAAAGGAAAATATATATTTTAATTTCGTCAATGGGTTATGGCCCAGATAATTGCCAGTTATATGAAAGTTAAAAACAAAAACATCTCGACACTGTACACTTTACTTCACTTGTCGACAAACTAAGCTACAAGTAATCATTTGAGTGATTCTGAGTATGTTTTTTACCCTACTCTTGTGTAGATCAAATTACTATCGAGTTCAGATTACCCTACTTTTCTATAGATCAATGCAAAGGATCAATGTGTTACACGAAAGATTAGTAAACATTCTTCTTTCCTAAACTATCAACAGACTAACTATAGCATTATAATATTAGTAGGAGTGGAAGTGCAACTATTGGTCCAATTAAAAAGCTTGCAAGAAAATCTCGAGCAAACTTTAACACCAAGGAAAAATTACTCCGTAAATTCTGCATTTTCATTTCCATTCCCCAAGATTAACCAGTGGATATTCTTGCAGCTTAAAACATTATTTTCCTTACAATAAAGTGCAACATTTGCTATCAAAGAACTGTTATTACCCACTTTTTACTCGTACTCATTATCTTGCTCTTCCAACGAAGACTTGGTTTCTAATAATTGGTTACTGTTATTTTACGGCTGACTGTGTAATGAAAATGGGGAAGTGAAATTCGCCCGCTGAAAAAGGTCGGGTCTTATTAAATCTCGTCTGGCAGTGGTTTGGATCGGTAGAGCTACCTATAGACTATTTGCAACGGTCCTTAGGTGGCTCAATCGGTTCTAAATTGTATTTTGTATGTAATACGTATTAGTTTAGTTTTTGTAATTAAATGTGATAACAGATAGATATTATTTTTGTAAAAAAATACCGTGACTGTTAGTGCATACATACTGACTGATGTTTTTTTCTTGTTACTCTTATTGCAACGAAAAAAGATAGCAACAATCTTAATACCCTTATTGAGCTAAAGTAAGTTTACTGTTCTAATATGGGAAAGTGAGCGCTTATTGGTCCGTTCAAGGTCACGACAAATCATGACAAATCGAAAATGTTCATGGGTCACTAATCTGGTCGTTATTGTAATTGGGCGTGGATTGTTATAAGATATTATTTATCTAATGTGTTATCTAAAAGTGTTCGCCCTTACTTCTGGGTATTATGTCGATGTAACCACATTATTATGACGGTCACCGTTTTCCCCGAACGTTGCTTGAGCAGTGAGTAAAAAAGCAACGGTTTATTAAGGATCCTGTGTAAACTAACAACTACTGCTGTTAAGGCGACGCATATTGTTTTTTATGAAAATACAAGCAGCCCGTCCCGGCTTTACATGGGTACATTACTAATTTTACCGGGATAAAATGTAGCCTACAACCATACCAAAGTCTATATTTAAAAAAAAATATTATACTTAAATAGAGTCAGAAGGTAATCTTTGCTTACACTTAACGGGACAATGTAGCTCCTGAGACATTGTCGAGATGAAATAGGCTTGCTCAGCACCTAAACCATCCTCTCCGCTTAAGACCAAGAATTCTAGACTCCTTAACGCTTGCAGTTTTTAAATATCTCCAAGAAAGGCGTAAATTAGCTCGTCTATTTAAAATGCTGAGTGTGCGACCAAAAAGTAGGTTCTACTGGAGTGCAGTCTTTGTACAAGAAACTAAAAAACTGGAGCGGCGATAAAGATCTTTGTCGACAAAGAAAACTGAATTGTTTCACACAGTTATTAAAATGTCAAAATATTGACATTATTTTGAACATTAAAAACAAAAAAACTTACCCCCTTAGGTACTTGTCTCACCAACGACGAGTAAACGACTAACTATCGGCTATTTTCTCGCTCAAGAAACGTACAATAGATAATATTTTCCGTGTCAACAAAACAGATGCATATACAAATAGTTGATCGCTGACTGTTCACACTGCCGGCGAGCACTCGCTTCACTAGTTTGTCGCTGAACGACAAGAGCTATGAAAGATAACACTCGCTCGGTGATACTCGCCAAGCGATTAGAACTCACGTTCACACCGCGGTGCAAAAGAACCCATTCAAAAGGAATACTTGGGCGATTTGCACCGCGGTTCGAATCGCTTGCGGTCCGAAACGACTAAAGACCCGAGCAACCAGTGGTCATTTCTCTACAGCGACGAGCGAGTGATGCGAGTAATCGCCCGCCTCACTCGCACACTCGCTTATAACCGAGCTACACAAATATCGGAACTACGCACTCGCTCCTCGCTTCTCGCTAACTCGTTTCTATTTCTAGCTCTACTCGTTACTTGTTACTCGTTGCCGGTGAGACTAGTCTTAACCACACTCTCAGTGTTAAACAAGCAATAGAGTCACCTAGCTTAGAAAACTACATTTTTAAGTGATCTTTGAGGTCCTACAGAAATAAACACATTTTTCTTTCAAGTCATTTCCAGTCTCTCTAAATCGCAAAAGTTAAAGTCCAAGAAAGAAGTTTCCGCGTTAAAAATTCGGTACTAGCAGTCTGCCGCCACTTTAAGAAAATAATTAGGTTCGTATGCTCTACTTCAATTTAAATTGTAACTTCGTAGGGAAATTAAAATAGAGTAGAATAATCTTTATTTGAAGTGATTCAAGGATAAAAACTAGAAAGTAGTTGGAAAATTCCACATTAAATATAAGGCGAGCGTTGTAAGGACATGGCATGTTAGTTTCACGGCCATGAACATGAATGTGGATGGAGACACCGTCAGGGATTGAACTCTGAAAAGGTTGATGTGTGTAAAAGGAATGAATGACTATGAAAAAAAGATGACGTAGTCCCACTTAGATAAAAGCAAGCTGATAATGACAAAAGCCAATTATTTATTTATTTACAGAAACTAAACTAATACATATTTACATAACTGTACAAAATACAAATAGAACTAGTTGAGCTACCTAAGGGCCGTTGCAAATGGTCTATACCAATTTAAATGTTCTCTTAATATCTTTTATATTTATCTTTACAAAATACAATTACGAATAGAACTAATTAAGCTATTTAGATCCTCAAAGCTAGTATCGTATAAAAAGCTGGAAGTAACAGCATCTTCCGCACAGTCTAATTTCTGTCGCATTTTACCGCACAACTTTAAAGATAAGATTCGATCTGTTAAGTTTGGTATTGGTTGCGAAGTTTCTCAATTAGAGGAGTATTGCTCGCGGTATTGCCCGAACAATTTTCAGATTATCTATTGTGAATATTGAGTCGATAATGCGAAAAGTTTAGGTAATCTATTCGTTTGTTTTGGAAATTGATATTAGAGTTTATTTTCTTTATACAAAGACTTTAATAAACAATTTGATTATATCAATTTGTTAATAACTCAAAATTGATCGGAAAATTCAAAAAGATGGTGGATTTGAAATGAAAATGATAGATAATTATCATTTTGAATTTTCTTTGTTTTAATTATCTATTCTTACTTGTTATTGAATAATGGTGTCTTATACTGTGAAAATCACCCGACACCTAACTAAACTCTAACTCCGTCAGAAGTAGACTACTTCTTATAAAATATATAACAATGATAATGCTAAACCAGTCCTACTAGTTTTACAATACAGCAGACATACATCTCTACTTAAATATATTCTCATAATAATTATGTACAAGGTGTACCTCCCACGCGGTGCCCGAAACTTAAGCTATTACGTTTTACCCGAACCCCTTTTTAGCTCAAGGTAATGTATTACACTGCAAAATTGTGTAAGTTGCTAAAGTTGAAATTTATTTCAAGGTTGCCGGCTGCACTATGCAGTTATGAAGAAAGTTTGCACTCAGCCTTGTACTCAAGCATTTACTGATGTTTTTTTCATAAACCGGATCTGAGTCACCTAGCTTATAAGTCTGTAAGTTTTTAAGTGATCCTTGAGGTCCTACAGAAATAAAAACAAATCTTTCTTTCTTTCTTTCTGAGAAACCGTGGTGACGAGCTATGTGTCGCAGTGCCTCGTTGCGGGTTCGATCACTTGGGACAAATATTTGTTCTTTGCATACTTAACAATAAACATAAAGTGTTGTCTATATTAATATTCTATAGAGGTAAAATTTGTTTGTTTGTTAGACGGTGGTAATCTCCGAAACTACACCCGATTTCAAAAATTATTTAATCAATGTGTAGAATGGACTGTCCGAATAGTTATAGGCTATGTTTTATCCCGGTAGTTTTATTAATCACCCGTGCGAATCCGGGACGTGCTGCTAGTATTAATATAATGCCATTTAACTAAATGTTACAACTAATTTTGTTGAATAAAATCATCTAATTCACAAAATTGTCTACGAAAATACGATAAGAAATTAGACTTTAATTCAAAAACAAACTGTGGAAACTCCATCTAGTTGGAGGCTGCTACTTACAGGCCGTTTAGAGAATGGATAGGATTTTGTTTTTGTGGTCTTTCTGATAGCGATCTTAGAGCACACAACGTAAGAGGTGGTCGTTTTTGAAAAAAAATTGGTGAACAACTGAAATGTCCAAAAATATTTATTAATTTCTAGGACCAACTTGTGTGATAAAACCATTTTTGAATGTGACAGTATTTTGAATATTATTCTTCACCGCATCACACAATTGATTTACAATGATGACTAATGCGGTGTGCATGATTGATCACCCAACAGGTGTCTTTTATCATGATGAATTGAAACTACTGCGATGACATATGACTTTGTTCATTTGTCATTTATAAAATAATGGAATATGTGTTAGAAGAAACAGCCAAGTGCGAGTCAGACTCTGGCACAAGGGTTCTGTTTTGTGAATATCAAAATCATGCCTTTACATCTATACTAGATGATTTAAACAGCGTCAGGAGGCAATCTTTGCCTACATTTCACGGGATTCTGTAGTGCCCCGGTCATTGTTGATATAAACGTAAAATTATCCTCGATTCGGTATGTATAGAATGAACCGATACAGCTCGCAAATATTTTGAGATCGCGGCAACTGGTGCTCAAGCTATTATTAATGATCAAAACCTTATCTCTGGCACTCGAACTGAACCTTATTTAACACGAATTTTAAATTAAAACAAGACAGTTGTCGCTCCATCAATCTTTGTAAGTTGAAACTCGCTGGGGAGCCTGAAACGAAAAGTTTAGAATTAATTGTAACTTCAACTCTATTCTTTGGGAATAGGAACAAGGTAGAAAGGAAGAATTGCTAAGCCCCATAGTTAAAAATCAGACACAAATCATTTATAAGCTACATTTATTTACTGAAACTAAAATATTACAAATTCACATTTTTGTACAAAATAAAATTAGAACACAAATTCTTTTCCTAGCGTTTATTTTCACTATTCAAGTGCACTGAAATAATTTACCCCCATTTTCCGAAACATAAACTGTAGCTACGAATACAGCTACGGAGCTACGACGTAGACACTAAGCTGCTACGACGTAGCCCCTGCTGTTCCTGTATTAAAATATAATCTATGACAAGCTACATAAATACGATAAGACGTTTAATTTATCTAGAAATTTTAAATATCGAACTAAATATTTAACATTCCTATACAAAAAGAATCTCTTTGATTTTATTTTTATTTATTTATTTATTATTATATTTCATATTTCAACTTCCTTTTATCCTCCTTTTTCTTTCTTCTACAGGTATAATAATATGCATATGAGACCAGCTGTAAGGTCTCATACATGCATATGAGACCAGTAAGATTTAATATGCATTTATTGGACCAGTAAACCCTTATTACCTAATACGTATATTAAATCTGTCGGTATCTCTTTTCGTTGCCATAGGAGTGACAAGAAAAAAACATTTTTTAAACCTATCCTATAAATTGACAAATCTCTTTTAATAAGATCCCTATTCTACAGAGTTTAATTCTCTGGCTGACACTTGACCTCTGGAACTTCTTACTTTACTCTGATTTTTACAATTAATGGACATTTTGAAACTGAAAACACAACAGCTTGATTTTTATTTTGAATTCGATTGTTGTGGTGTTTTTGAATTTCGCTTGACGAGATAATAAAAACGTTTTATTGTTTTATCACAGTTTTACTTTAGTTTTAGTCAAAAATAAACAATTTGAATTCTTAACTGAGTAGTAGACACCACTTCCTTAGCATGATAATTCAGCCATTTTGTGTTTGGTTTCACTCAAATTTAAAAATATAATCAGTCAACAAACTGTCAAGCAATGATTTTTTTAAGAAATATAATAGCAACAAGCAATTACTTGTATAAAGGAGTGTTAAGCTTCCGCCTTTTATATTGTATAGAAACATAAACGAATCCTCACAAAGACGACAAACAACATCAATCAGACGGACAGTGCAATCGGAGGACAAATTGAATCGCACGGCTTTTTATATCAATTGTATTACAAAGTACCTTCTTCGGCTTGCTTTGTACGCTAGACATCAGTAGCCCTCCCATGATTTGACAAACTACGTGCGCTAGCGTGTTGTCAGATAAGAGACCGCATCCACGGGCGAGTGTATCGCGACAACTTTTTTTTTTTATTTAACTTTAGACAAGAAGTTACATGTTTGTTACTATATTGCACCCTATAAACCACTAAGGTTTGTGAAACTTCGTCCGCCTATCATCCTATCCTATCCAACTAATAATATAAATGCGAAAGTTTGTGAGTATGGATTGTTTGTTCCTCTTTCACGAAAAAACAACCTAACCGATTGGGATGAAATTTTTAATTTAGGTAGCTAAAGACCGGGACATTAAGAACAGGATGAATGCGGGATGGATGAAGTGGCGACAGGTCTCAGGGACGGTATGTGACCCCCGAATGCCCCTTAAACTTAAGGCGAAAATTTACAAGACTGTAATAAGACCTGTCGCGTTGTATGGATCGGAGTGTTGGGCAATGAAGAAGACGGATGAAAGGAGAGTGCATGCTACTGAGATGCGTATGTTAAGATGGATGTGTGGAGTGACGCGAATGGATAAAATAAGGAATGAGTATGTAAGGGGAAGTTTGAAAGTGGCACCTGTGAATGAAAAGGTGAGGAGTGCCAGATTAGCATGGTATGGTCATGTAATGAGGAGGGATGAAAGTCATATAACTAAGAAAGTTATGAGTATGAGTGTGGATGGATATACAAGTAGAGGAAGGCCGAGGAAGAAGTGGATGGATTGTGTGAAAGAGGACATGAATGTGAGAGGAGTGAATTCTGAATTGACGAGTGATAGAGATGAATGGAAGAAGAAGACATGTTGGGCCGACCGGGAGAAACGGGACTTACGCGGGTCAAACCTCCCAAGGTTTGACCCGCGTAAGTCCCGCTGCGCCCCGGCGCAGGGAGTCGGATAATAATCGTAAGGCAGTCTGGCTTGATGACGATCGCTTGTTCGCGGGTTAGAATCTCGTCAAAGCCCAAAACTTTTAGTACGATTTTTCATTTATAATTATCTTAACTAACTTTGTCCGATACTTAAACTTATTACACCTTGTACTTGTATCTTTATATTAAAACGATGACAAAGAAATCTGACGACAGCTGTAGTGTGCAGGTGGTTGGATAAAGTTTTAATTGGAAAGGTATGGACGAGAAACTATTTTGAACGGCATTTTATTTTTATCAGAACAGCAATCGGTTATTGATTTATGAGAAAGTTTTAGATCATAACTAGCTGCGCCCCGCGGTTTCACCCGCGTAAGTCCCGTTCCCGGGATTTATTAAGGTACGGAGATATATTTGTATTACTGCTGATGTATTTTTAGCATAGTGTCGTTTTTAGCAATAGAATCGCTATGTTTGGACTGGTAGTTAGTGATATTATTGTCACCATGTCAGTTTTGAAAAAATCCACAACACTTCTTTCATGAAAATGCTCTCTAAGCCAACACGACTAAACCAAATATAATAAATGTTCAGAATATAACACCATTCTATACATGACTGGTCCATAGGTCCGGTATTTTGTAAAAATGCGTGCGGTACGTGGACAGGCCGAGTGGTCGTTAAGGCAGCGCCCTTAACGCTTCCTGCCGGATGTAGGCCGGTGAGGGCTAGGGTCACCACACGTAGCATGTGTCACGTTTCGTAAGTGTCTGGTTTTGAAGGGCTGTTTTTCTAATATATAAATATACCTCACACAAGACGTAAAGAAACATTTACGTCATATTGTGTGAGGTAAGTAGTTATAAGTAATTTCAACACAATGTCCACGGCACTACAGTGTTCCGTTAAGTGTAGGCATAATATTGCCTCCTGACTGTGTATAAATCATCTAGATAGATAGAGAGATAGATAGATAAAACATTTATTCAGCACACACAACACAACACGAAGGTACAGTAGAAAAAAGACAAAAACAGAGAAGGGCATAAAAACAGGCAGGCAGGTAGGTACAAAGAAGAAAACAAGTTAAAAGGCAGGTAAAGATTGTAAAGGCCTGAGAAAATAAGTAGGTGTACCACTACTCACCAACAAATACATAATCTTTTAACATCCCACACAGAGTTCTGATCCAAAGCTAAGCAAATTAGCATTATTTGCCTGGAAGAAATTGCTTTGAGCAATAAGGCCGCCAGTTGGTTCACAATTGTCTCTCTTCGAAATTGTTACTGTTTAGTCTTAAGTAAAGAACCAATAAAGAGTTATCAATCAATCAATCAATCAATCAATTATGTTAAAGTAACCCGATGACTGAAGATTTTTCCTGACTTTGCTTAATATCTAAAGACAATTATTATTATCATTGTGAACAAAGTAAACCATCTTAACATTTCTTAAAGTCTTAAGAAAAACAGCTGACTTAAGAACCCCCTTCAAATCCTTTATACATGTTGTTGGATAAAGTAAACGCCTATCTACTAGAATTCTTAAAAACTTAAGAAAACCAAAGCTTTTCCCG
Source organism: Xanthorhoe spadicearia (assembly GCA_947086425.1). Taxonomy (NCBI): domain Eukaryota; kingdom Metazoa; phylum Arthropoda; class Insecta; order Lepidoptera; family Geometridae; genus Xanthorhoe; species Xanthorhoe spadicearia. The sequence continues at coordinate 1,060,489 of OX352214.1, read as the reverse complement.
CAAAATTCCTGATACAACGTACAGAATCCCACCCTCATACAGCAGCTAAGTCGATAAAAATATTATGTCCTATTTTCGGAAGTCTCTATTTACTGAGAACAAGTCAACAAAAAAGTTATTTTTTCCCCTACTACTGACCGGATGAGCGTTTTGTCCGACAAAATCACTGCAATATGGCCACCGTAGTAAGGGTCTGGGAAAGGCGTGGTGCTATTGTTAGCTGAAGTGATAAAATGTTCATGATTCAGTCAACTTAATTAAAAAAATAACATTTATTTATTTTTTATTTCAGGTCAGTCAACAATTTGTAATATGATTTATTTAATATGGAACAAATAAAAAACAGACAAAATAGGTACATACTTGCCGCCAAAAACAATAAATATCTATACCTGCCGAAATAACCATGTCCTGTCGTGACGGCACGACACGGCGTGGTTTTTTTTTTCAGAAAACTAAAGCTAGATGACGTGCAATCTCTTACCGCGTCATGTTTTGAAAGTCCGACTAAGTTCGTTGTGACCGATTTGAGTTTAGATGACCTTCAAAAATGATGATAGGTCGCATACTCGCCGACACTCTGCCCACGCCCGCATAGTATGAATACCAAAATGTGTCGTATAACAAGCTGTGCTTTGTCCTTCTAAGTACTACTTAAACTTTATAGAGGTTCATGTTGAGTAATTTTTACGGTTATCTAAGACTGTTTCAATTATTTCGATAAGAATGATAATAAACATATGAATAATACAGTCGTAATTATATATAACGACTATTGGACTCTTAGCGATCGTAACACTTGATGTTCTTTAGCGAGAATAAGTTCATAGTTGAGTTTTATGTTGAACTAGCAGCGGCACGCGGTGCTATCCGTGAATAATTCCCGTTCCAGTGGGAACCGAGATCAAAAGTAGTCTATGTGTTAGTCCAGGATATAAACTATCCTAGTACCAAATTTCAATCAAATCTGTTCAGGGGTTTGAGCGTGAAAGAGTAACAAACATAGTAACATACACTCAAACAAACTTTCGCGTTCGGATAGAAAAGGTAAAACTATTATCCGAAGACGACCTCTATTCATAGTTTGGTTAAAAAAAAAACTAAAAACGAATAACTTTTTTTAAGTAATCCTTTTAACCATTACAGGTACATTTGTCGAGCCACCTAGGGACCGTTGCAAACGGGTAGCTCAACTGATCCAAACCACTGCCAGACGGAAACGTGCCGTAGACCTGCAATATTCACGTAATAATTATACAAATTTTCATGAATAACGTTAACGAAACTCAGGCTTTACATGAACTTATTCACACTGAAAACTAAGTGAAAACGATCTTAAGCCATGACACGAGACGTAGACGAGTATCAAGAGGTATCTTGAGCTCGAGCGTCGTCACGGCTGCAAACAGTGGAACCTTGAGGTACTGAGAAACGGACACCGTTGTATTATTCTATACTCGTACTATGTCTACATACTAATATTATAAAGAGGTAATGTTGGTTACGGAGGTAATCTCCGAAATTACCCAGTACTCAGTAAAGTTAGTTTGTTTTAATCTACAGTAGGTACTCATCCGATTTCCAAAACTCTCCTAGTTAACATAGGATATATTTAATTCCGGTAACAAAGGTTTAATTAGTACACCCGTGCAGAGCTGGGACGAGTTTATATTTAAAATATTCGTTATAGTGTTTTTTTTTATGCAACTAATGTAATTTTTTTAAAATTCGCGAAAGCGTATGCGCATATTCGTTATACCACTATTCGATACAAATATTTCATTATTCGCAAGCAACGTCATATAGCGGTAAGCGTTTATCGGGAACGAGAATCGAGCGACTCAATTTCATAGCGCAAACAGTCGACTGCACTACGCCAACATAATGCTCTGAGCTGTGTGTTTAGAAATAGTTTATTAAAATAATGTTCTGTTTCAACCTGAGATATGAATTTACGGATCAAGTCATCTCCGGTTATATCATGGAGATGTAAAGATTTATTTTGACGACCTCTGTGGAGCAGTGGGCGAACGCCCGGCTGAGACACGGAGGTTGCGGGTTCGATCCCCGCTGTTTGTATGTTCTGCAGATATGTTCCGTGTCTGGGTGTTTTCTATCTATAATGTGTATAAAACATTAATCTTGACATTGGTATTCATTGTTCTGACACGAATATATTAGAAGTTGACTCAACAAAATTCTTAGGGCTTAATATTGACAATAAATTAAATTGGAAGGTTCATATTGACATAGTATGTAAAAGATTAAAACAGTTTTCATATGCTCTATTTAAATTAAGTAAGGTATCGAATCAGTCCACTTTACTAACAGCTTACCACGGTTATGTATCATCTGTGCTACGGTATGGAGTTATATTCTGGGGCAACTCAACGGACTACCTTAAAGTTTTTAAAGCCCAAAAGCAGTGTATAAGAGCTATTTGTGGATTACGGAAACGGGACTCGTGCAAAGATAACTTTTGTAAACTAAAATTACTTACATTTCCAGCATTATATATTTTCGAAGTAGCTGTGTTCGTTAAAAATAACCTTAATTTGTTTAGGACATTTCCATGTGGCAGTCGCCTAGAGGGTAAATTACGTATGGTGCCATGCAAGACCAAGCTTTTACGTAAAAGTATATTTTGCATGGCGCCCATAATTTATAATAAAGTGCCTGCGTTTATTCGTGAGCTGCCCATAAACCAATTTAAAGGCAGACTGAATTGTTACTTGGCCGGTAAATCATATTATAATATTAGCGAATTCTTATCTGACCAAACCTAAATAGTTTTATTTGTTGACATTTTTATTTTATTAATTTTTTATTATTATTTTAGTTAAATTTATTGATATTGTTATTTGCATGCATTTGACTTATTTTAATTTGATTATTACCTATACCTACCATTATTAATTATAATTCAATGTAATTGAAATGTTTGTATGCTCAAGTAGCAGAATCTGTTCTAAATATTGTCCTGACATCTGACTGTATACCTATATAAGATTCACAAACAATAAAATATTATGATTATGATTATGATTATGATTATGTATTTACAAAAAAATGTATCTATCAGTCATCTGGTTACCATAACACAAGCATTAAGTTGCTTAGCTACTAGATGACGCTGTGTAGAATGTCCCAAGGATATTTATATTTTTTTTTTTTTTTATTTATAATATTTATCTCAGATGCCAGAGGTTGTTGAATACACCATAATAAACAAAGCTTGAGCTTCATTCACAGAATCATGAATTCCATCTTCCCGGTGTGACTTCGGTATCATGTCAAGCTATGCTTTGCTTAAAAGCACACCAACACACGCTAACAAAGGAGACGCCCAAATCCTATTAAGATAATTAATACAACATCCTGTATAATCCTAAATTTACTTGCAAGACGGTAAAACACAAGGTTTACCGAGATTGTATTTTCTTAGCGTTGTAATACTAGTATCAAAATATGGCTTTGCTCGTGCCTTGATATATACCTTGGTTATTTTAATTATGCTGATTATTTCTGATTATTATTCGATAGTTGCATTTATGACACTATTTATGACTGCTAGATTCAACATTCGACGAGCTAGATTTGCCGTCAACGGGGATTTGTGAACTAAAAGTTCACTAATCCCCGTTGACGGGGATTTCCAACGGGGATTAGTGGAATAAACCGATTTTTTTTACTTCAGACCACATGATAATTCCTCGTTCCTTGTTCAACCTTTTATTTTAAGTAAGATAAACTTATAAAGACTCCATCTTTTATCATTCTCTTTTTCTATCCTGAATAGCAAATATTAGGCTTATATTCAATACAACACATTATTTTCATAATAATAATTATAAAAGAACTGTATTACCATCACGGATCTACGTACATAATAAAATCAATATTGCCTATAAATGTATATACGTCATTAAAGACGTTATTGCCTTTACCGTCTGCTTTGTTTACGTCGCGTAAGTACTGTGTGTAATAAAACTACTCGCAGAATCTGTATTCAAATGACGTTATAAATTATATATACGACTTTGTTATATACTAGCAGCACGTCCCGGCTTTTCACGGTTGTACTAATGAAACTAAAGGTATAAAATAGACTATTACCGTCCCGACAGTCCATTCTACACATCGATGAAAGAATTTTTGAAATCGGCTGAGTAGTTGGGTTCTAAACTACTCAACCGATTTCAAACTTTGGAAGATTAGACTAACTCAAATAAAAATATTGTGGACGTTACTTTCAACATATTTCAATGGTTGCTAAAAACTACTAAACTTGCATTAGAATAATGTATTATTGTGATGATAATTATTATGTACTACATGTTTTAGCAGTAAAAAAGTGACACCCTATATACGATACGTGTGGATTTGATAGCCGTTTTAAATTTTATGTATCGAGGCGTCTACCTGATGCTCGTAAAACAGTCTTTATTATTGAAAAAACGCCCTGTATCATCGACCAATCTAAACATCACCATATATCTAAACTCAAAGTCCTTTCAATGTTAATTCTTGGTTTCTACCTACCCCTATGGGAAAGAGATCCTTAGAACATACGAATTAAAAGTCAGCTTAAGTTGGTGGAAAGAGAATTCGGAAGATTAACCAACATAGAGCTCACTGCGATGGTTGTCACGGTGCATCGTTTTCGATTTGTAGAGTAAAGTAAAAAAAAACGCATTCGTTGTTCAATGAAAAATTATGCATGGCAAGATTCAAACCCACGGCCTTCGGGTCGAAACTCCAGTTACAATTAGGCGCATTACCTAAATTAATGTATTTCAAAACAAAACTTAATTCCTGCTATGACAAAAAAACTATATTCCAACTACAATTGATTTAACAGTGATTTTACCAATGTTTTCCATCACCGTAAATGGCCGTCATTTGATCCACCTTCTTAATCTAAATCCCGTCCCACGATGTCAGGCTCTGATTTATTTGATAACATCTCTCTAAAAACATCTAAAGTTAGGAACTGGAAAACCATAGAATAGAAAAAAAATGAGCTAATATTGTTTTATTTGAGAAAAGTATTTTTGATTATGCCTGAACATTATTTAATTTTCAATTTCAAACTTAGTAATTGACGGCTCCCTTATTGCTATAAGGCGATCTATTCCAGGCCACCTGATGATGGATTATTTACAAACAAAAAAAAAATTATTCGGCATAGATGAGATATACCATACATAGGTACGTGTTTGTTTCGTTGTATCTTCATAAGAATAAACTAAATGCATTTAACACGTTGGGTGAATCGGACGCACTGGCTCGAAGTCGACCGCCGGACTTGGGCCTTGAATGTGTTAACCAAGTACTATTGGTACTACGTTTTTTTTTGATGCGTTCTACGTCTTTCCTGCTCTGTGGTAAAACTGACAAAAAACATTTCCTCCGGCGATTGGACACAAGTACGTCCTAATGTCATCATTTGTCAAACTCGGTAATAAAATATCGGGTAAGATAGAACCGGAAACTGTGACAAGGGTTCCGTATTCAATAACTCTAGTCTTTCTATGACAAATGTTTATTCAGGATAATAAACCCTTATTTTATGATCAGATCAGAGGTGTACCTACATTGCCTATGTAACTAAAAGCGTTTTTATTTTACCCCACCTCAAAAAAATAGCAGGTACTATGTTCCACTATTTCATGTATGATATTGATCATACATGACCGATCATTCTGTTAGCGCTGGTAGTTTCATCGAAAAAAATAAGATCGGAGTTATGAACTGAAAACTTTGCTTGCTTTAGAATAGAAACAAAAAACTCATACAAATTTTAACCGATGACGATTTCTATATACTGAACCGAAAAATTAATAGTAACAAAAAAAAGTTAACGGTACCCTAAAAAGGACCGAAGAATTCATACTCACAAAAAGAGCTTGTGAATTGTATAATTTAGAGATCCCCAAAATGGTTTGCGCAGAAGAACGGCAATCTGTTATCTGTTGGATAAATCATTTGCCAGTTAGGATCTTACATAAATGGAAGAGGAACTGGAACTTTGTAAGAAACGGAGATCGTTAAAGAAAAATACTCTTAACAGGCTGTACAGTACAGTTTCATGCAATATCTCTGCTTCACTTAGTCACTTAGTTTAAAAATATCCATACTTCACTACATAGTATAAAACAAAGTCGCTTTTTCTGTCCCTAAATCCTCCCTATGTCTCTCTCTATGTAGGGACAAAGAAAAGATTAAGCATATATAGGGGTATATGCTTAAATCTTTAAAACCACGCAAAGCCAGGACGTGCTGCTAGTTTTATATATATATTGTAGATAATGTATGACAGTGTGTGTAAATAATACTCGTACCTTGTGCCAGCTTGAGTTGTCTGCATAATCTTATTAAAAATATATTTTTGATTTTGAGAATGGCCACTTTTGTCCCGGGATTTCTGTAAGATTAGCGGCATCTGACTGTGATCTTTTTGGTTGAGGTATTTCCCCGGAGAGGCTGCTCCAATGTCACAGAAATATCACTGGCCCTTTTAAATGATTAAGTCTAAGAAAACCTTTATCAAAAGATTTTTTTTGCTTAGTCAAAAGAGTATAAATTACAGAAAGTTTCATTATTTTTTATTCTGCATAATTTTGTTTGTGTAGTAATATCACGTGCTTATAAACTGTTAAAAAAAACCCAAACAATATTGTAAAATTTCTGTGAGTGTGGATTTTTGACCGCTTCGCGCCAAATAAGTAGTTTTTTTAATAATGCGATGGATTTCAGAAAACAAATGCTAGGAAACGTGCAATCTTTTACCGCATCGTGTTTTGAAAGTCGTCGGGAATCGACATCCAGAGTAGACTCTTGTTACACTGTTTCTGATTAGCTCTGTAGGAGATAGCTACTTGCTCGTACGAACTTACTGTCTCTGATTAACTTCTTGTTAATTAACGTAATCTGCAGCCTTAAAATGGCCGTTCAAGCATTTCTGCTAGCAATTCATAAAGTGCATTAATTTCATGGATTGTTTAGCATTTTCACCAAAATTTGGTAAAACCAATGGAAAGATGATTGCTCTGAGGGTAAAACGGATCAATATGAGCCATTCTATCATATTTTGGTGAAAACGCTAAACAATGGATGAAATAAATGCACTTTATGAATTGCTAGCAGAAATGCTTGAACGGCCATTTTAACCCCCCTGTACTGCGCAGTGCGCACACAGTTTTCACCGTTACTAAGTACCCTAATTAGTCATTTGTACAAACTATTTGGTTTCTTTTACTTGCCATTATTATGTGAACTTAACATAAAGATAGCAAAAGTAGCTCCTAGGTTCTCTACCTTAAATTACAGTAATTGTTGTTTCGTTTTTGAAAATAGACCTTTGCCTAGTTATATTCCTTTGAACAAAACTAGTTTTTTCATCAAGTCGCGGCCAAAAAACACATTTAACTTTTTCACTTTAAAGAAAACTAATAAAAGTTATTCCAACTATTACTTAGAAGCTTCGCAAGTCAACGATTAGTTTTAATATTTAAGTTTATCTCTAAGCAAACATTGATAGATGATGCTCTAGAAGTTTGAAGCTATTTTTCTATTAATAATAATTTTGGTTAAGATGTATAGTGGCTTTAGTTATTTTACCTTTCTTAGATCTAGACATCATTGTAATAAATCATACACTATTTATATACTACTAGTAGTAGCACGTCCCGGTTGTGTATGGGTGTACTGATAAAATTACCGGATTAAATATAGCCTACAACCCCGACAGTCCATTCTACACATCTGTGAAATAATGTTTGAAATCGACATAGTAGTTTCTTTAAACTCAATGTTATTCATCACATTTTGAAAGATAAAAATAAATTGGACAAATACAAAGTATGATAACTTTGTCATAGATTAATTATACCAATTTCGAGTACGAGTATACCATTAAAATCTGCTACAACTTATTTTTTGGAACACAGATCTTTACATCAATACTAAATGATTTAAACCATGTCAGGAGGCAATTCAGGACACTGTAGTGCCTGGAATATTGTAGTGTATACACAAGATTTCCAAGGTTTATGACGTACCAAAGTTTCGAAACCTTCCTAACCAGTGCTAGCCGTCAAATCCTCACAAATGATACAAAGGCTTCCCCTCGAAGTGATAAGTTAAACCGCGCGAAAGAACAATCACCCTTTGAGGGAAGTTTTCTTAAGACTTTGTTTTTATACTTTCGCATACCATAATTTATATGAATATTACGGGACTTTATCACGTATTTACCTTATTATTTTATATAACACCGCCGCCGCAACGCACTCGAAACGTCGGGAAATATAAAATAATAAGGTAAATACGTGATAAAGTCCCGTAATATTCATATAAATTATGTCTAATGATCGCGAAAGTTTAAATTGTACTTTCGCATACCATGTTTTTATATTTTATTGGTAACTTCTTTTACTGATTTAGAATGGACTGTCGGAATGGTTATAGGCTATATTTTATCCCGGTAGTTTTATAGGTACACCCGTGCAAAGCCGGGACGTGCTGCTAGTATGGTACATGGATAAACCAGCCATAAATGACTTTATATTGTAATCTTTGTTTCCAATCACTTCTGTTTACACCTTGGTTCACTTTACAAACAAAAACAACAGTATCTTGAATAAGTAACTTTAGCGCGGAAAAAGAAATTTACATCTTAATTTTGTTTTTCCGACTGCGCGAGGTGATACCCCCTCTTAAGTTAAGCTGCCTCAAAGATTGTTGATTAAGTTGTAAGTTATAACATCGTATCTAAGTAGTATATCAGTCATCTTAACCAGAACCAGACTTTAACACATGCGATAAGTTTTTTAGCTTGGGACTAGATGACGTCGTATTGCATTTCACTTTCAAAACTATCGTGAGTAGTACTAGACATTATAGCAACACTAGTGTGTTCTGGTAGCTTTGCCTAGATAGCTTTTTCAGTTAGGTTTTATGAACAGAAAAGTGTGTACTTCCTACTACTAGTACTATCAAGACAAGTAATGGCTGTTCTTAGCTGTTCGATTAGGTACAATAAATATATTTCATCAAGTTTAATTAGTCTCTTATTTAAACCCATCAAGACTCTATATTGTCGGTTTCTAAAAACTGTTTCTTTAGACCACTCCCAAAGTTTAATCACACATTCAGTTGTATCGGACCCTTTGATCGAGAACTAAACAAGTAACAAATGTAATCATTGGAAACAAGAAACGTCCATTTTGGAAGGCCTATGGTGAATTCTTTTGAATGCAATAGCGAGCGAAGCGATAATGTTAAAATTTCTTTACGTTTGTTTTTATAACTCAACTAGCAGCACGTCCCGGCTTTGCACGGGTGTACTAATAAAACTACCGGAATCAAATATAGCCTGTAATAATTCCGACAGTCCGTTCTACACATCGGTGAAAAAACTTTTGAAATCGGCTGAGTCGTTTCGGAGATTACCTCCGTCAAACAAGTATAAAGTATAAAGTATAAAGTATTTATTTTCGGAACAAAATACAAATGTAGGTAACTTGTAAAATTGCGTACGCTGGAGATTGCAGTAGTTAAAAAACTGTGTCGCAGTCTCCAGCGCCCGACCTTAGGGCTAGAGGTGCACAACAGCAGACACAAGGGAACTATTTAAACTAAAAAAATAAAAAGTAGTAGGTAGTAAAAGAAGTTAAGCAGGTATACAAGCTTAACACAAAAGAAAAATGCTATATAATGAAAGTAAAATGAAAAACAAGAGAAAAAATAAAATTAAAAACTAAAAGCTGTTAATTGACAAATCTCTTACGGCGGTAATTGTATTGTGTGTGTGTGTGTGTGTGTGTGTGTGTGTGTGTGTGTGTGTGTGTGTGTGGGTGTGTGTGTGTTTGTGAGTGTGCGTGTGTTTATGTGTGTGTGTGAAATTTACGAGAGAGCTTGTGGTTTTATATGGAAAGTGTTTTATTTATTTGGTATTGTGTTTATTTAGCTATTTCAATGAGTGATTCAACTTCAAGGTAGGTTAGTGTAGTAAGCCATTTTTTTAATTTTAATTTACATCTGCTAGTTGCCATTGCATTAATATTTAAAATTTTATTTATTTTGTCATACACAACGGAACTTAAAAATGTGTAATGTCGAAAGGCAAATACAGTTCGACAAGGCCGATCAGTACAGATGGATTTAACTCTTCGGTTGCTAGCAATAGTGGGAACGTGTGGTAGGTGACGATGTTTACGAAGAACAATGTTTAAAATGAAAAGTTTACGGACTGACAGCACTTCGGACAGGGCATAGAGTTCGTTTGTGGGAAAGAGCCTTGGTTTGGAGTAAATCACTTTTAAGGTTCCTCTTTGGGCTCTTTCCAAGCGAATGAGTCTAGTTTTGGGAGCGCCTCCCCAAACTGCTATGCAATATGTTAAGAGCGATTGTGCAAGCGAAAAATAGATAACCTTAAGGGTCTGTTTATCGGCAGAAGTCCTTAGAGTTCTAAATATGTACAGGAGTTTTCTAATCCTGGAGGTTGTGGCCTGGATATGAGGCTGCCAACTCATTGTAGAATCAATTAAAACTCCAAGGTATTTAAAACACGCAGAACGTTCGAGACTGCTGCAATTACATTTATAGTGGGGCTGTTCACAAGTATGTGCTTTAACACAGAAGTTATCGCAAGGTTGGGCTGAGGATGTGGCTGACAGTGTGATAAATTTAGTTTTGTTTACATTCAGAGTCAGCAGATTATTTGTAAGCCATTGGGTCACTTGGCGTAAGGCATTTTCAGCGTTGGACTTTACATCGGGCCAAGTATCGCCTGAGATAAGTAGGGCAGTGTCATCAGCATACGCAAGAATTTTACATTTGTCAATGGACATTTTGCATAAGTCGTTAACGTATATAAGAAAAAGAGTTGGCCCTAAGACGCTACCTTGGGGAACTCCATACGTAAGAGGCTCATCTTCGCTAGTTAAGTTGTCGATAATAACCCTCTGAGTGCGATCAGTTAGGTAGCTTGTAAATATTTTCAGAGCAAGACCTCTTATGCCAAATGCCTCCATTTTCTTAAGTAGCAAAGGAACAGAGACAGTATCGAATGCCTTGGAGAGATCTAAGAAAATAGCAATGGTTTTAATCTTGGAATCAATATTTCTAGTTACACTATCTGTGAGATCTAGTACAGCGTCCTCAGTGGATTTACCGTTTCTAAAGCCATATTGGTTATCTGCTAATAAATTAAATTTTGTGAGATACGAGACGAGTTTGAAGTTAAGGCATTTTTCTAAGATTTTAGATAACGAACTTAAGACAGAAATCGGCCTATAGTTATCGACAGAGTCTCTGCTACCAGTTTTGTGAATAGGGTGCACCAGAGCTTTTTTGAAGACACGTGGGAAAATGCCAGTCATAAGACAAAGGTTGATGACATGCGTAATGACCGGTGTTAAGGGTAGTTTGGCGGATTTGATGATAGAAGTAGGAATACCATCGAAACCAGCTGCACTATTCGATTTGAGAGAAGAGATTATCTTTAGAACGTCGTCCTCATCAATTTCAAGCAAGACCATGGAATTTAGGTGGGTGAACGAGCGTGGTTCGCAGACTTTTCTATGTTTAGGGTCCCTCATGATTGTGTTAGCGAGGTTTTTACCGACCTCTGAGAAATATTTGTTCACCATATTGATAGAGTCACTAGGGTTAGGTAGCACTTTTAACAGTTCTGTCGGTTTAGGTTTGTTTTTTTTTGTGTTTGTGATGTTTTTAATGACCTCCCATGTAGCTTTTGGATTATTTTTGGCCTTTTCGAACTCACTTCGCTCATATTCACGTTTAAGTTTTTTCAATAAGTTATTACAAAAGTTACGGTAGCGTTTATAAATTAATAGTTGAGTTGGATTTTTCGGGTCCTTTATGTGTTTTTTATAGAGTCTGTCACGATTCCTTATGCATTTCAGGATACCAGGGGTGATCCAAGGCTTTATTACTCTTTGTCTAGAGGAAATATTAATGGTTTTGGAGTATTTATGTATTATTGATGAAATAGCATGAACGAGAGACTCTGCCGCCCTTTCAGGATCTTGAGTGTTTAGGATGTCCTTAAAGTCGTAGTCTTTAATTTCAGACACTATGGCATCTATGTTTAGCTTTAGTCTGGTTTTAGATATGGGTTTACTTAGGTGACTGTACAGGTCACAACAAAAAAGAAGGGGGGAATGGTCGGTAGGCTTAGTATCTAAGATAAGTGTAGTAGCTTTTCTATCTGTTTTTAACATAACATGGTCGATACATCTGTGAAGGCGAGTGGGTATAGAGTGGGCAGGGAGCATACCCTGGTAAGCGAGGCTATTAAGGTAATCCTCTGTTAGTGAAAAATCATAGTCTCCATCTTTTGCTGCGATATTTATATTGATATCGCCAATAAGTGCAATTGTTCTAAAAGTTTTTAAAGTGTCTAGATAGTCGGAAATACTATTAATGAAAACATTACAGTCTTTAGATGGAGGCCGATACACTGCCAAAATGGCAATGTCATGTTTAAATTTTATGGTCAAACAGTTACATTCTTTGACCGGTGTCTGTTCGACGGAATGTATAAGGTGCTCTCTAATATAGACAATAACGCCATCATTCTGGTTAGTCCAGTCTGTTTTGTAGCTGATAAAGCCATCAAGGTGCGGAGTTACTTCAACAAGGCTTAGCCAACATTCAGAGAGTACAATAACATCGCATTTTGTTGTGATTCTGGCTAGGAGGGGTTCTATTTGATTAAAATTTTTATTAACACTACGAATGTTTAAGTGTAAAATTTTGAGGGCCGATCTAGTGCTGTTAATGTAATTCCTACAAAGTTCCGGTTCACAGAGGAAAGAATCTGAAACGGAAAAATCTTGGATTTCATCATTTATGAATATGACATCATCCATTATGAATCTGAGATGAAGTACAGGTGAGCTGACTATTTAGGTATACAATTATTGTAGTATACGTGTGTCTAGTTGTTAAGTGTGGTGTGTGTGTGTGTAAGTGTGTGTGTAAGTGGGGTTTTGTGTGTGTGAACGTGAACATTTTATTGTGATGAGTTAAGATGTACACGGAATATGTTTGTACAGAAAGTGAATAAACTGTAAGAGAAAAGTTATCAACAGTCCAATTAAAGTAAAGCGAACAAACCAAAAAGATTACAGTTAAAGACTTATAAAAACCTAATCTTTTAATTGTGTATAGTCATGCTATGACTTTATGGTTGGCCAAATCTGCTTCGCTGGTGATTCGAATTAAAACACCTCCTTCTCTGTTTCTCATAAAGACCTTTCCATTTTTAACCCAGCAGTATCTGTAGTTATTCGATTTGGCAAAGTCGCGTGCAAGGAAGAAAATCCTTTTCATATACGAAGTAAGATTTTCAGATATGAATATAGGCCTTGCTGCGCCGCTCATCTTTATATGTTCTGTGGTAAGGTCATTCTGCCTTTTGTGCGTCTTGTACTTTTGGAGGACCCTCTCCTTAGTCAAGTTGCTAACGAAGTCCACTATAATAGTTTTCTGAGAAATTTCCTTAGTAGCGTTTATTCGATAAACATCTTTAATATCTGACTGTGAGATCGGAAGATTAATAGCATTAATCGTGTTCAGGACGGTTTTCAGAAGGCACTCCTTAGATTCAGTCGGAGCCTTTGGAATGTTTCTAATCTCCAGGCACGATGATCGCGTATGACGTTCACTCGCTTCGAGTTTACTCTCAAGAGATTTTATGTATCCACGGTCCGAATCGCGTTCTAGTTCCAACTTGGTTATTTGCTCTAAAGCAGAGTTGTATTTACTCGTCGTAAACTCAAGTGCAGCCTTAAGTTCTTCCATAGAAGTACAAAGAGATTCGAATTTTTTGTTTTGTTCCTCCTTGAAATTAGAAAACATATTACGCATTTCCGACATAAATGTTTGTAAGTTTGAGTCGGCCTCATCTACTACTCTGCGGCGTTTGGTACGGCGACACAGTTCGGACCCCACTGATTCGGTTTTCGCAGAGCGAGCTTTACTGAGGTCTGGTTCTGAGCCATAGCAGTCCTGTGGAGGTTCCAACTGGAAGGCAGGTTCTATTGCCGGCGGAGTTCTGTTGAGCGGCATGTTAGTAGTACCAGGGCAGCAGAAGTTGGAAGGAGTAAGTTAGGTACGAGCGAAGGGGTCTCAGTAGGTGGTTGATTAGGCGAAGTTAGCTAATGTGGCCGCTATAGTAGGACCTGCCGCACACACGCGCAAGTTAGACAGGGATGGTGCGATACCGCGGAGCTAGTGATGCGCCTCCTGCTCACACCTATGGGTGAGCCAACCCCGAGTTTTACAATGAATGTGTGGGTCGTCTTTGTGTTCTTGTGGCAGTGTGTATAAAACTCACGCGTATGTGTTGACGTTCCTTGCGGCAGGGTATCGATGGGTGCGTAATGTGCGTATGCGACGATGCGAGCGCGAACTCTTCAAGATTTATGTAGTCCTAATATTTCTCGTGGATTAATTTAGGCAAAATGAGTGAAATTGAATTAAAAAATTAACGTAGGTTCACTAATAATACGTCTGTACACCTCAGAGGTCCGGAGGGAAGGAAACAAACAAACAAACTGTCAATCTCAATAAGTCCTTTTCTTTACACGCTATGCTCAATAATGTAAACAAAACCTTATCACATATTATTGGCTCCGAAAAGTTTGGACTCAAACTTTTCACACAAGAATCTTTCATTAGGAAATTTAGAGAGTATGTTTTAGGATTTAGTACATTTTGTTCGTGATCGCTATAATATACGGTAAAACTATAGAAGCGTTTTTCAATAAAAATAAAGTAAATTCTCAAGCTTTTTACAAAAATAAAATGAACTTTAGTTAAAACTAGGATGGAATACAGAGTTCATTTTTATTAAATTAGTTTTCAGTAATGTAGGTAGTTTTTGTTTATGATTGTTTTTTATTTTTCAAAAAAACTTAAATATTTTCTAATCTATAATAGCTTTTACCTTGAGTACTTTGATCCTGCTGATACCCGTACCAGAAATAGTAAGAAAAAAGAAAGAAAAATATGTTTATTTCGTAGAACCTCAAGGATCACTCAAAAAGGTACTATGTGACTCTATAGCCTGTTCCAAAACCACTCCCTACACCATAGTAATACGTTAAATTGTCGGTCTCGACTTTTAAAAGTCGTAAAGCCATGACGGAGGCCTTTGGTCGGCCAAAAACTCGGTCACCAAAGTTCGCTACTTGCTCATACGAACTTCCTTTAACCATCTCTTGTATGTTCACACTCTAACATTCACACACGTCGTACACATTAACATTTACAGTACCTACATTAGTGATGCACTAGGACAACTCAAATAATACTGTAGCCCTACCATCAGTTTTCGAGAAAGATCGAAAGAAAAATGTGTTTATTTCTGTATGACCTAAGGATCATATAAAAATGTACAGTATTTAAGGATAGGTGATGCAATTGCCTGTTTCGAGTTGTAAGTAAACTGGTGGTAGTGCCTCAGTTCACTATAATATTGATACTTCCATGAACTAATAATTTCATTCATTAAAAATACTTGACCCGAGAGGATAGTTATAATACAACTAGGAAACTGATGGTAAAGCTGGTGGTAGGGCCTCAGCAGAACAAATCTTGGTAGTACACGACGTGAGGCGAGCGAAGCGTTTATTTTAGCTCTCGAGTGTAAGTGCGGTGCAATTGAACTTGGAGCTTGGAAGTGTGGATGTGGTGTTTATTAAATAAGATACTTTTTTATACTATTTTGAGTATTAATATTTTTGTATAATTTTTTATATCATTTATACAATCATGTAATTTTCTCACATCACGCTCGTCTTCGCAGAACAAATCGAAGCGCCAGGAGCAGTGACGTATATATCGCTAGAGAGTGACGTAGGCTACTTTTTATCAAGATATTCGCACGGGAACGGGACATACTCGGGTGAACAGCTTAACTAGTTTATAGATAAATACAAGTTGTTGAGTCTTTGATGTCTGTTTTGAGTCTCTGAATTTTATAAATTATATGACCGGGTATTATCACGTTACCTTTTTATTATCGCGAGTCGACTAGTCGACCCGCGACCACGGGCGGTGCAATCCGTCTCGAAACGTCGGGATAAATAATAAAAAGGTAACGTGATAAATACCCGGTCATATAATTTATAAAATGTGTTCTGATCACGTAAGTTTAAAAAAGACAATCGTCTCTGAATTTTTATGGTCTTGCAATTTCTAAGGTATTATTTCAAAGTATTACAACCATGTAAGTTTCCCACATCACCCTCGTAGTCTCTTTCCTCCGCAGAACAAATTGAAGTCGCGCCGCGAGCAGCGACGTATGATATCACTTAATACTGTTTACTTTGCAAATTGTTTCTCCTTCCCTGCAATAGACACTGAATCTGTGCGGCTTTGTGTATTCAGATGTAATGTTGTTTTTAAATAACTTTAAATATACTTCTTAGGGGTACTTTAGCCCGCGAGTTGACTGTATTGGCCCCTTCAATATAATGATATACCATCATCATCATCATCATCATCCACAACCCGACTTCACCCACTGCTGGGTATAGGTATACTAATAAGATATTATGATATACTATTGAGTTTTAATTACATGTATCGAAATTATTAGTTTTATGAAAACTGACTTCAATGTGCAGGAAACTGCATAAAAAATGAGATATTTAGGTATAATGTACTCTTATGTTCATGACTCTAAAACACCTCTCTCAAAATTTATGATATCATTATTGAAAATTTTTCAAGGTGCTGATCAAGTTTATTCCATCTCAACAATGTCCCAGGCATCAGGCATGTCAACAGTGTCCCGTTAAGTGTAGGCAAAGATTGCCTCCTGACACTGTAAAAAATATTTTCTAGTAAAATGTGTGAGACCTTTGCCCAGCAGTGGGAAAGTATAGGTTAAAAAAAAAAAAAGGAAAGATCAAGTTTTTTTTTTATAAGTATATGTATTTCAAATCTGATGTAAAGACCTAAGTTTTTTTTTCACATTTATCAAATCTAAAAAATATGAACATCTCAAATGGTTACGATAATAATATTTAAGTAACGTTACAGTATTCGGTTGAAAGTTATCTAAAAAAAACAACAAAGAGACCATACATTTTATGATAGGGCTCTTAAAATGGCCCTTTGACCTGTCCATTGTCATGTAAATCTGGCCTTCTTAGCTGAAATTACGTGAGATAGCTATACACTTTGCATGCGAGATGCATAATGTTGCATAATATGGCCATAAAGATGCCGCCAAGTGGCCTTTGCCGTTGCGAGCTAAAGTCACACCTAATCACAACTTTAAGTAAAATTTACGGCGCGGCTAGTAACAATATAATAATTTGTATATTTTCAGATAACACTAACATCTTAAACTAACACAAAAATGTATCTTAGTATTATACGAGTATATATCAGTCATCTGGTTACCATAACACAAGCATTAAATTGCTTAGCTTGGGACTAGATGATGCTTTGCGAAATGTCCGAGGATATTTATTATTTATTTATTTATTATATATTTTTACAGAATAGCCCTAATCCAAAAGAGTTAATGATTTATTTCTGTGTAACTGTGTCTTTTCTTTGTTTCTGTGTAACTGCGGTTCGCTAGTTGACTCGCAGCGGCCTAAATGTGTAGTGGAGCGCGCGGGAGGTAACGACTTCTCCAAATTATTTTATTGCCATTATAAAAATAAGATTATTTTTGTTTTGATCGCTCTCTGTTTCTGTGAACATGTTGGGTTTGTTTCTATCGTTCATGTTTAGTGAAAGCGCCCGTGGCAAAGCTTGCTAACGGCCAGTTTCAATAACCAATCTTTTTCTGTTTTGCTTACTGTCGGTAGGTATTTGACAGATCATTTCATTCATTGTCTAAAATTTATTCGACAAATAAGGTCCCGTTAATAGCGACTAATAAAGCCTAGATTAAAGCTTTTAGCATTAACAGAGGTATTTCGCTTTACGATAATGTGTAATTATTTTTTGCTGTACTTTCAAGGATTAGAATTATTTATTAGTACAAAATAATAAATTCTACGCCGTAGCAGCTCTACGCCATAGCAGCTCTACGCCGTAGAATCTCTACGCCGTAGCTCTATAATACAATGGATATTACGTTTATTCAACTAGCTGTTCAACTGGGCTATAATTGCTTTAATCGGGTGATTACCTGCCGTTTGCTCGGTTACCGGCTGTATCCGGATATCCGACCTGCAGATGGTGCCACACTACCTTAGGCCTGGGTCTAAATGACTACTAACGATCGAATACTGAAAGGTTTTTCAAATGTGATTAACAATATGAGACGCAAATATCTGTCAGATTTGTCACTGACGTCAATGCCAAACAACGTGAAAAAACATCAACACCACTTCATACAACATAACCATCTTTACATAAGTCACAGTAGCCATACAGAAGAAGTGAAGTGAAGTGAACCAAATAAATTGTCTTTTTCTTTATCTTTAACTAATGTTGTATCAAACAAACCATACTACAATATGTATACGCCCTTAATTAACTACCGACGATTGAATACAATTATGTATTTAAGTGGTGATTTAACCAAAACAATAACACTGTGACATAGTTCGTGTTTATGTTTCAATGTTACTGTAATACATTGAGATAATATATTGAAATTGTTATATGGGCCAGTAAGTTAGTGTACCTATATAATACTCTGTTTATCGAGGCGATCGAGAAATAAACCAATTAATGAACTTGTTTTGATTATCCTACTATCCTACTTCCTACTATCCTATATTTCCTACTTCCTACTAATATTATAAATGTGAAAGTTTGTGAGAATGTATGTTTGTTATTCTTTCACGCAAAAACGGCTGGACCGATTTGGTTGAAATTTGGTATGTAGATAGGTGATACCTTGGATTAACACATAGGCTACCTTTTAGGCTTTTTTTCCCCGCGGGAACGGAACTTACGCGGGTGAAACCGCTGGGCGCAGCTAGTGTTATCTATATTTATAATATCTATACTTCTATATCTATACTAGTCTATAATAATATGATGTGTATAATGGACTGTCTGGATGGTTATAGGCTATGTTTTATCCCGGTAGTTTCATTAGTACACCCGTGCAAAGCCGGGTCGTGCTGCTAGTAAAAAATATATCATGGAAATTATTTTACAATTCTTATTTATATTTTATAATACAATTTTTTTTTTTTTTAATCAACCTATTTCGTCCCACTGCTGGGCAAAGGTCTCCCCCAAACTTCTCCAACCATCCCGATCTCTGGCGGAGTCCCAATTAAATTAAATTTTTACATAATACAATTAAATAAATAGTATTAAACCAACAGTAAGTGGTAAGCACATTAAAATACCAGAGGAAATTGTATTTAAATCTGAAGAGCATTAATAAGATCTAGCATGTGCGAGGTTTTTGTTACACATCAACGAGTATGGAGCTATGATTTTGGCGGGAATTTAAATATTTTTACTTACAACACGACGCCGGACTAAAGTCCAAGACGTCGGAGTTAGGGTTGCGAATCTAAAATGGAATTGGGCGGGACACTTGGCTAGACGAGGTGATGGCAGGTGGAGCAGGGCCTTGACCGAATGGTGGCCGAGGACCGGCTATAGGAATCGTGGTCGTCCGTTGGCGCGTTGGGATGACGACTTGAGACAAGTTGCGGGCAATTCCTGGCTTGGCATGGCACGGGACCGAGTATTGTGGCGTTTGCGAAGGGAGGCCTATACCCAGCAGTGGGTGCCTATGGGGTGTGGATGATGATGATGATGACAACAATGTATTTGGACATACCTCTGACTACCCCATTAGACATCTTAAAAGGATCTAAAGTATTAAATATATATCTGAGAGAAAATGTCTACCGCTCCTGGGATACAGTCGTGATAATATTTCTTTTTTTTATCTAAATATAGGCCTAAGATAAACAATAAATATCTTTGGACATTCTACACACAGTCATATATACCGGCATTTACTAAATATAAAATAATATGGACATCAGACCTTTGTCTACCCCTTAGAAATCTTTTATCATATTTTGTAGAACTATCACTTTATTTCACTCATTATTAGGCAGACTTTAAGTACTTAATTATTTCAAAATAGTTAATTACTCTGTATCAGGAATTAACTATGCAGTTAAGATAAATTAAATTGACTGTCGCTAATAGTGTGTTTATTAAATTAATTACAAGTACTGTTAATGAGTTATAATAGTAGTAGTTGTTATTTACCCGTGGTAATTATAGTTTTCTATTCTCTCATTGTTCTCATTTTAGAAGCACTTTATCTTTTTTTATGACATGAACAATGTCAAAATACCAGCAGCACGTCCCGGCTTTACACGGGTGTACTAATTAAACTACCGGGATAAAATATGGCCTATAACCATTCCTACAGTCCAGTCTACACACTGTTGAAAGTATTTTTCAAATCAGCTGAGAAGTTTCGGAGATTACCTCCGTCAAACAAACAAACAAAAAATCAACATTACCTCTTTATCATATTAGTATAGATAAAAATATAAATAAACAAAATAACACGAAAAATCCCGTGCCCATGTGTTTCTTAGATATAGATTGTGATCGCGAAAGTTAAAGAAATACTGAACATCTATGGTTATAAAACTCGCCATTTTCGTTATAAAAACACAATATTTTACAGCTCCATATCTCAGAGGGAAGCCAGCGATCTCTGTTTTTCATTTCCAAGAAAATGCTTCCATAAACCCCCTTAATTAGTAAAATTACCCACTTTACATAATAGTAATGTAATTGTATTTTATGGCCCCACAAAACGAGCTTAAACGCCCAACACATTGCTGAGACTTACCTGTTTTTCATTTATATACAGTTCCACTCATATTAACAGTCTCAGTGATAGCTTTGTGGTAAGGAAAGAGACTATTTAATTTATGACTTCATCTTGATTTACACTCTTACATTTTTACATACATACATATAATCACGCCTCTTTCTCATTTAATAAATTATTTATTAAAATGTATACTATTTCAAAAAAAATGTGTATTTCAACTCAAATTCAAGGTCATGAACATTAGTATATTCTCATTCTGTGCAGCAAATTTCGCGTGAATTAGTAAAACAAATCCATACATTCATAAACTTTCGCTTAAAATATAAGTGCGATTTTCTTCAGTGACTCGATTTCCGATAGATCGATTTTTATTAATAGATTTTATAATTTATATTCGTGAAATTATTAAAAGGGACTGACTATTGGGAACTTTGATAAGTACCTACCTGATCCTACAGATTTTTGTCTGATGAAATCGTTTACCAATATTACATTTTTTACATGCAACCATACACAGAAATATATTGTTTACTTTTGAAACCTTAAACAACATCCATCCATACATATGTTTTCTTTTTTACTAAACTTTTTTTTATGAATGAAACTTCTCAATTGCGTTGTACTGTAGAAGGAATTTAATTAATTTATTTAAATTTATACGAGTAGACATGTTTATTGTTTTAAGCCATGTCCTATTTGAGAAATGTGTATGGAGGGGATTGGAGTGCCCTTGGAAGGCATAGATGGAAATTTCTGTTTTTGCTCTTAAGCTTAGCAAATAGAACATATACAGCCTTACCCGACTTTGATCATGTAAATAGGTACTATCTTAGATAAATTTTCATACCAGATTTGAAAGAATACAATTATTTTATTACTGGTTTTGTTGCATGAGGCTTCGCTATCGTGGTACCTGGATAAAAACCTATATTTTTTAGGTCATTAGTACTTATTTTTATTCCAAATTTCAGGCAAATTAGTTCAGCATTTTTTGCATGAAAGAGTAATAAAAAAACAAACACACGTCCATCGACATCCCACACAGAGTTTAAAATATTCGTATTTAAAATGTTACTGGCAGCAGGTCCCGGCTTTGCACGGGTGTATTAATAAAACTACCGGGATAAAATATTGCCTATAACCATCCGGACAGTCTATTCTACACATCGGAAACATGAGTAGTTTCGGAGATTACCTCCGTCAAACAAACAAACAACTTTACCCCTTTATACTATTTGTATAGATATAGACTAAGAAGTAGGATAGTTTGATGTGATTTATTTATTTACTAGCAGCACGTCCCGACTTTGCCCGGGTGTACTAATAAAATGCTACCGAGACAGAATATAGCCTACAGTACTAGGTGGCGCTAGTAAAAATGACCCGATTCTAGATCGCGCTGACGAAAACGCGCGTCGCGGAATGACCTCCCCATACAATCCAACTAACATTGTCTCTTTAAAATATTAGTAGAGAGTAGAGATATTATGCGATAAACTATCTGCAGCAGCATTTCAATTAAGTTTGTTTGTAGCTTGTATCCTGTAGGTGGATGAGCGTATAAGGCGTGCAAATTTACGTTATTGCGAAGTACATTACCTCCGTCTCGGAAAGTAGAGTATTCGGTGCACCGTAGCTTAGTGGGGTAGGCGTCGAGTAGGGATGTACAATATTATAAAATACTAGCAGCATGCCCCGGCTTCGCACGGGTGTACCAATAAACCAACCGGGATAAAATATAGCCTATAACCATCCAGACAGTAAAATAATTTTTGAAATCGGTTGAGTAGTTTCGGAGACTACCTCCGTCAAGCAAACAAAAAAATTTTACCTCTTTATAATATTAGTACCTATAGACAAACCACCCAACACTAACTTTTATAATGTCCATAACAATTTTATGTTCTTATGGAAGCGCTCGTGGCGAAGCTTGCCAAGACGGTGTCTTGATAGATCGTCGAAGTTGAGCAACGTTCTGAGCGGTCACAATTTGGATGGGTGACCGCAAGTGGCATTATCAATGAGCGCTTCCGTGCTTCGAAGGGCACGTTTCATTGTCGGTCCCGGCTTTTAAAGTCGTTAAGCCATGACGGAGGCCTTTAGGCGGCCTAAAAACTCCGTTAACAGAGTTGGCCACTTGCTCATAGGAACGAACAAACGAACGATGGACATTGCGACGGGGATTGAACACGTAACTTTTGCGTCTGAAAGAAAGCCGAATAACATTTTCAAAAATGTAATGTAACATGCGCCCTTGCCGTGTTACATTTCTGCAATTGTTACCTCGGCTAGGCAGGCTATCCCATCCCTATACGATATTTCACAGCGATCTGAATGGATAGCAATATGTGCAGTTGGGCCGTAAGCCGCGCTATCCGGCGGATATCATCTGAGATACTGCCGGATTACTTGGCCGGATTGCGGGCTTCTTGCTAAATGAGCCGATGCTATAATGTAAGCTTACAAGCTTTATGAAGAAGCATTATGTATTTTTAATCGACGTCAACATACGACGGTATTACGGTATTCATTCAGTTTTACGAAGAATTTCTTTGGGAGTGTGTGTAAAGGGAACATCACTAAATTGGAAATATCATAATCATCATTATCTATTATCATTGTACTTATATAAATAATATCCATTTTTATAGATAGGAAAAATATTTTAATAATAATAAAAGACAAACTCAAATCTGCGATATTCATAACAAAAGTCAAGCTATCACTACGCCAACAATGCTCAAATAATGCATTAACTTGAAACAGTTCTTATCAACGGAATTGAAACAAATTCCTACTTTAAAATGTAACCTTCTCCATTAAGAGGCAATCTTCTCCGAATTAATCTGTAGATTTAAATTTCCTTGAGGGATCAATTTATATCAATTCGGTGCATTTTATCTGACTTCCTGGAGTGCTGGATAAATGGTGTTTATGCTGGGAGAATTCTAATTTTTAAGCGACATTTTTAAAGAATTGAATAGGTAATAATGACACTATCGGGATATTAAAAATCTCATCATTGTCGTCATGGTATAAGTAATGAATCTTTTTGATCATGATAGTTAACATCTCATTTTCATTGTCATCTCAGCCACGTCCACTGCTGGACATTGGCCTCTCTCAAGACTTATTTCAATTTTGCAACCAGGTTTGCCTAACTTCTAACACTGTACGTTAAAACTCTGCATATACCTATACTATATATAGCATAAAGGAAGAAAAATAAGCGCACGTGATTGGTCGTCGAAAATAATTGAGCTACGACCAATTACGTGTGTTTATTTTTGTTCCTATTAGCTCGAATCAAAAAATTTAGTATAGAATGCTCTTTTGTGTCCTTATTCCTCCACCATCCACCATTTAGGTAATAAAACTTTATTCGGCAACTATCAAAATATCTTCATAATAAATCGAACATTATATGTGGGCATTCGCAAAGTTCCCGTGTCGTCATAAATTACTTGTCGCCACAAAAGGACCCCGTTGATTGGAAAACTTGCGTCTTTGATCAAACTTATCATATTAACTCCACCTTCGATGTACGTGAATTATAATGAGTACTTTTATCAAAAGTTCGCCATTTATGAGACAAAAATAGCGTTATTTTGTGAGACGTGACACACGCGACGCGGTATTCCGTGTTAAATAAGCAACAAATGAAATTATATTATTATATATTATTACCATATATTATTCCTGCCCTAGGGCAGGAAAGTACTTGTTTTCCCTAGGGACAGAAAATGCTACTTTGAACCCTATAATCAGGCAACTTCGTGCGTACTTTCCGTGTATGAGTAATGAAAAAATGTTTGTTTGACGGAGCGGAGGTAATCTCCGGAACTAGGTACTCAGCTGATTTCAAAAATATTTAATGTCTACTCTATAACCGTGTACAAAATCGTAACCGGGTGAGAAATCTTAACCGGGCACGAAATCAGGGTAAATCCCACGATATCCGGCTGTTCAGTGCAATATGCACCTGCATCCGGACGTGTAGAGTTCACGGTTACAGAGGCAGCAAATCATTTAATTGTATAACTTCGTCCACCATTTTTTATTTATTGTTTTTTTATTTAATTTCTGAATGCGCAGTTACCTACTCCGTCAAAAATGGACCGTTTTTGAATTATTATTTTTTTGAATTATTATTAATTATGAGGATCGTATTTGGTACTGTATCAAGTGAGTATGTGTTGTGTGTAAATGTGGACGAGACGCACCCGACGTGTCTACTCACTTGATACAGTATCAGATACATTACATGTTACACGGCTAGTTGAGTACCCAGCTTCAAAAAAAGACGGGTCTCTATCAAGTCCTTTGGACAAGAAATAAACTTGAGCAGCACGGTATAGTCTCTGTATTCAGATTACTCTGAGATTCGCGTTATGCATAAAAGGCTCTATTTGAAATAAGCATGCGACTTTCTTCCATCTCAATGCTTTTAAATGGCTTTACAATAACTAGATATCTAGACTTAATAGGGCCCTTTACAGTAAGGCTTAATTTATATCTAGATCTTAGATAAAGGTAGGTATCTATAGATATTATAATATAAAGTCAATTCTACAGACAGATATACATATAGATAGAGTAGTAAACCTATATTAACTAAAAACCAATATTAAATCTTTTGGATCTCTTTTCGTTGCCATAGGAGTAACAAAAAACAACAATAAACCTATATTAAATTGACAAGACTTTATGAACCGTCTTTTCGATGTGTTCAAATCAAAATATTAAAACTTAAAAGACTTCTAAGCTTTATAAAGAAGCTAGCAGTTTTCATTCCATACGTATATTACCCATCCCGGTATCTACCTGCAAAGTAGATTGAACGGGAATGCCGATGCAAATTCCCGGGGTAAATAGGAATATCGTGGATAGGGTATCGTTTGTAGGGACCCTATTTGAGACTTTCAGTTACGAAGAAAAAGAGGTCTGGAAATGGTAGAGACGTATGACTGAAAAGTTTAAAAAAGTTCAATCAAAGAACTTGAAACCAAGACTGCTCTGTTGATAATAATCATCTCTAGGTATGTACTCCGTTCACCCAGTCCATCTAATATAGGCCAATTTCTCTAGCACACTTTGTATGGAAGTGAAAAGAATTCACAATAATTGTCATCTTTCGTGATTGGCCTGATTTAACAATTGGGCGGGGCCTAATAATAAAAATCTAAAAGCGCGTTCTTTTATATTTTCTCCCTATTTGTTCGACTTGGCGAACGGAGTATAGTAAAGATACCACATCCACACTTTCCAAACTTCAAAGTAATTGGCACACGGCGTCTTAGAAAGGGTGAAATTTCAGTCAAGCCAAGGGGTAGCTAGGGGTAGGTATTGAGGGCCCACTCATAAATATTGTAATGCACGCAAGTGTATTTCATTTGCTGGAGTTTATTTAAATGAGCCAGTTGCATTATTCAGGTTTTTGTAAACGCTTTGATGAGAGGTCGATACTGTTGGGCCAAAAATTGGATCAGTTGAAACCAAGCTAGCCTGCGGCTTCACTTGCGTACTAACGCGGATAAAAATCCCATAAACCTATAAGACACAAATTCCCCATGTATCCTACATTCCATGTTTCAGCCAAAGTTGTACGAGGACCTCAGTAGCGCAGTGGGCGAAGGCTCGGCTGAGACGCGGAGGTTACGGGTTCGATCCCGCTACGGGACATTATGTTTGTATGTTCTGCAGATATTTGTTCCGTGTCTTGATGTTTTCTATCTATAATGTGTACCTATTATGTATTTACAGAAAAAGCCTGAACAGCATCATCTACCAACCTAAGCAACTTAATGCTTGTGTTATTATTATTGTAACCAGATGACTGATATAAAACTTACTAAAATATACTAAAATCACTAAAATGAAATATACTAAGGTAGTAGTAAACCTACCTTTATATTTACAAAAATAAAATATCTGAAGTAAGTATTATCAGTCATGTTACCATAACCACCCATAACACAAGCATTAAGTTGCTTAGCTTGGGACTAGTCTAGATGATGCTGTTCAGGCTTTTTCTGTAAATACATACACATTATAGATAGAAAACATCCAGCCACGGAACAAATATTTGCAGATCAAACAAACATTTATCCCGTAGCGGGTATCGAACCCGCAGTATCTCTCAGGCGTGCTTTCATTTCACCGACTGCGCTACTGAGGTCGTAATTTTGTATACCTCATTTCACATTTTCTTTTGTTTCAACTGTGCGTGATGAAAAGCCCTGGTTCATGCACGTTCCTATTTTATGAGCCGAGGTGTCGATCGATTCGGTCTCATGAAATGTGTCCTAGGTTTTATTGGGCTTCATTTTTGGGTTTTCAATCTGGGTTTGATCTGTAAATACCTTTTTTTTTCATTTGTTGAAAAGTAACTAATGAAGACTGAAGTTTGTAGGGATGTGTATGGATGTTTTTGTCATTTCTTCCGAAAACTTCAGAACAGATTTGCCTAAATGACTATTCCTGGCTGGCTACTGCATACTCAGTATCTCCTTCCGAATGATTTTGGATGCTATTTTGTGTGATTTTGACGTGTATTGATGGATAACTATATAAACTATATAACTAATTAAATTAAGTTCTACATAATAATTAATCGCTAAGTAAATAACAGCTTTTGCTCGCATCCCTATTTCTAGGTTATTTTGACGTGTATACCTTTTTAGTTAATCCGTGGATGATGTTGTGGGTCATACTTTTACATAAGCCTATATTTACTCAACACCTTATACCTAATATACAATGTATGACTGTTTATCTTCCCTAATAAATAAAATAAAAATAAAAAAAATAATTTGTAATTATGTAAGATTATGTAGATTATGACATGGTATAGCACATTGTCTACTTTTTACTCAGATAGGTTCCACGAGAAGAGAAGACGCAGCCTAAGTAGGAACTTAAGTAGTAAAATAAAAATAAATAATAGTCCATCGCAAGCAAGATAGTAGTAACCATAGAGGAAGCAGTAAGAAGATGATTGCTCTGAGGTAGTAACCTACTGACTCCAAAAGTACGACAACCTATTTCTTGTCATATTTAAAGGTTTTTTTACCTTCACTCCTCAATGTCCTAGAATCAAATAAAAGTACCGATTGACAACGAAAGATCAATTTCGGCGGATCCTAATCTATACCCCAACATTACCAAGGTGATTCTACCAAGGTGATTCTACCAAGGTGATTCTATAAAGTCTACGGCATCTAAATGCTATCAACGGGGATTTCCCTAAATGCCCCCTTGGTTGCAGGGGGTCAAATTTCATTTTCCCTAATGAATAATATCCTGAAAGTGGGCCCATATATTTTGGGATTCGAGAGAATAATATCATTGTGCTTCGTTTGAATTCGATAGGGGTTTTAGCTACTTACTGGCACCTAAGTACAAAATTAGTAGGTTGGGAAAGATTTTTATATTTAAGGGACTACTAACAGCTTGTACTGACTTGGTTCGTTAGGAATGAAAATAACACTGCTATATTTCTATACTTAAGTACTTACTGCCAATTATATTTTACTTGAATTTTATAGACGGTTTATCTTGTTCCTACGCTGAATACTATTTGTTTATTTAGATTAGACTGATAGGCTATAACAGAGGTTACCTATAAAACTGGACACGTAGCGTTCAATGATGCAAAAAAAAAGAATAACTATGCCTATGCTATTTTTACTGGAGGCAATAAGTAATCATTATAATTTTAAAGTAGGTAGGTAGTACCTACTATCATACACAATGCTAACCTAGCGAGTAAAGTAACTAAAAGGCTACTAGTGGCAATCTAATGGCGTGTACAAACAGACCCTAAGTGCGACTAATGTCCCATATCTTAATAGGAATCTTGGTCTCATAATGTCCAAGACATCAGCGTTTTCCGAATACCCTTAAGGAGCTTTCTGCTGATAGCTTCATTTTTTTAATAACCTCTTCGGTAGAATGGGGTTTTTTAATTGGGTTAAGAGAGAACAATGTTAGGGCACTGGAATGGAGCTTTAAGTTTAAACTAGGTTTTGTAGATTACTTACCTACTGAGAAGTAGGTAGGTAATTTCTATAAAAACCTTAAGTAGGTTTTAGTAGATTTAAAAGAAGCTCTTTGTGCATAATAATTATACAAAAAGCATAAGTAATGAAAAATAACAGGTAGGTACTTACCTACTTACCTACCTCGGCGTGTGTCTAGATTATGTGCCTAGATGGGTAGGTAGATAGATAGGTAAATTAGCTAGGTAGATTATACACCCATTATACACTAATTTAAAACGTTTTGTTCGATACTTAGAGTAGGTCCTAATCGCAATACCTACTTATCAATAAAAAATATAATAAAGTAGATAGGTAGGTACCTAGTGTAGGTACCCTACCTACCGACTACGAACACGTAGGTAATCTGTACTGTGCTACGAACTCTACGAAAAAGGTAAGTAGGGAGTTCATAATTAGATAAGTAATGGTATACCTACATAAGAACATTAAGAACTATTTGGTAAGTAAAGGCAACAGTTTCGCGTTGGATGCAGGCCGCTTCCACCAGAACATCTGAAGATCTATGAAGCGGGCTTATTAATATGTCCAGCAGTCTTAATTCTAGCCAGCAGTGGACGTGCAGCTGAGATGATGATGATGAATTTAAGTACCTACTTAATTTCGTAAAATAGGTAAGTACGTAAGTACTTTAATATTTTGATGTTAAATAGTATGTAGCATGGTATTACTTTTTTATATAGCTATGATAGGCGAGGTAGTCTTTTATTTTCTGGGTGGGTTGGTTGTTATCTACACGAATTTGAATATTTTACTTCCGGCTTTTTTTGACATTTTACCATTCTTTCATTAAACTGTGTCGATAAAGCAGTTCCCAAATGACATTGACAGCACAAAAAGCGCCATCTGTTAAGTCAATATGAAACAATTTCCCATGCTTCAATTGCAACGACGTTACTAAAAAGGCGGCAAATTCAAAGTTGAATCATAATTTTGGTTACGAATCTAGAAACAACGATTCGCTAAAACTTTGTAACTAAATTTATTTAAATACTCAAAACGAATAAAAGCGGTTGTATTTTTTCAGTACTTAAACTTATATTTCTGGCTAATTGTAATGTAACATTAGTGCCATCTAGCTTATCTAAATATGAAACTAGAGCCGCCATCTTTGAGGTTCTAGCTGAAACAGCAATGTAGTTCCTGGTATTTCCGTGGCGCTCACAACCCAAACAATGAATTTCCAACATGGTGGGCGGTGGCAATGTGCTACACTGTTTGAAAATGCAGGTCGTGTCATGCTTTGAAAAAAATCATTTTATGTTCGATTTTGGTGGAAAATGTCGGACCCTAAACGTGCTAATCTTATAACAGTGGGTGCGCCTATAAGTGGAAAAAAGATTGTGAATAAAACAGTGAGATTAACCATAAATTTGGCCGAGAGCAACGAAAGTAAATATCCGGAGCTGAATTACAAGGAACTAGTCATTGCAGAAGAGGTAAGTTATAACAGAAAATCATAGCAATTTACGCAACCATACTGGTTTTCCAGCTCTTTGCAGTGCAAGCAATAAGCTAAAAAAAACTTGTGGCGTTGTCATGCACGGTTTGGCGGTAACAGATTGTTTTGTGAGAGGCTGTAGGAATAGGTGGTAGGATATCTTTTGCTTACGTTACATGGTTTTTTATTAGGTTTGTGACACGATTTTGCGTTCACGGGCTGTATGAGAAGCCCAGATAGCGGTCGCCATGTTTGCAACAATCATAGAAGTCTGGTGTCAGCTAAGAACATCATTTCAGCGGGGCAATGTTTTGGTTGCAAACCATTCGTTATTCCGGTAGTTTTAGTGCTAAAACTTCTATTTTTTGAATACCTACACCTCATTAGCATTGTTCATAATGCATGCTGACATAATTGCACCGTATAAGTTATCGCCTAGTCTGCGAAAGTGTCCAATGACCTAGGTTATTCCGTCTATCGAGATCCCGGTCTACGTAGCGTATTTTTAGGTTATTTTAGAACTTTAGTGAACTAATTGAAAGTAAATGATTAAAATAACATCAAAATTTTTGAGATGAACCTAATAAATACCGAAAACAGTGTTTTTGTTCTTGAATTGGTTATCTATTCGCATACGAAAGATAACACCTACATGATAGTGTTGTTTCTTTCGCTCATACATATTAGTGCGGGAATATACCTACACAGTATTATTTTTTATTAGAAAGAATCTTCTATGTTTTATCGGTTGGGTTTTTATACATTGATGGTTTATGTATTTGTTTGCAAACTCTCCGCGAACTTGCCAAGTCGGTTTCGCTCGCAAAATTGTGCGCATGTTGGTAGAATGTAATTTGCAACCTTTGCGTCTCTCTCTGTGCGAGATGTATTTTTTTATTTCTTTCATTGTGGTCACAATCGATACAAAGTAAATAGTGCAGGGATGTATAGGTCCTATTTACTTTTGCTTGTGTGCGTGTGAATGTGATTGATTGTTGATTATTATTCTTAGTGTGAGTTTTCTTTTGTTTTTACGTATTGTGACGTCATTTTGAGTAAAAGTGGCATTAAACCTTGGATATTTTAGCATATTTTATGACGATTTAGGGATGTTTTGCAGGTAAAATTAGGTCATTGGACGCATTTGCACTGTAAAAGTATTTACGATCCCTAGAATGTGTCGGTTCTTGGGAAGAAAATAGGATTGTTTTGACACTTACGTTTGTAAGTGCCCCTCGTCATGATATTTTTTTTTGTAAATGTCAATTAGAAACGTCATTAGACTGAATTAGATTAAGATAAGGTTCAAAATCGTTAATCTCGTATTTTTTGCACGTTTGCGTGCTTGAAGACTTTATTGAGCGGGAATAAAGCTGTTATTTGTATGAATGATCTTTGATAGTGATAGTACGTGGGGTCGTTGACACGTGCTAATTGCATATTGCGTTGCTTTGAAAGGTAGTAGATAAGTAGGTATTTATGAAGCTTTTACTTTGTAATTGCGGTATTGGCGCGACGGCTGAGCTGTTTTTGATGCGATTTCGTGTGGGTTAAAACTGTTTTTAATTACCTATTGAGCTAATTGTGATAGTGTTTTTGCTTTGTTTATTTTGATATGATTTGTTATTAAATTAAATAAATAAGATAATATTTTATGCTTTGCTTAGGTAAATAGATGAGGTGCATCTGATAATTTTCTTTATAATACCTAGGACAGTTTTCTCTAATTAAGTTAAAACATTCCTTGCAATAACTGTAGAATTCAATGAATATTAATATTATTTCAAGTAGGTACCTAATCATTAAATATTTCAGAGAAAGAAAAGAGTTGAAAATGGTAGAACGGGAGTGCCGGACCCTTTTTTTGAAAATGACGATGATCTTGAGCGAGCAGCGAAGCAATTTGAGCAGAAATATGTAAGTAAAATTAAATTATTAATAATATTTTATTTTAATCTGACAAAATAAATGAATTAAACTTGAATTACATATTAAAATTAAAAAAATTTACCTATAATGAAATAAATTAATTATTTAATTAATTTTATTAAAATTGAAATTGAATTACTTCTTAGTTTTTCTAAGCTTGTAGGTACAAAAAATCAAACAATCTACACTAATATTATAAAGAGGAAAACTTTGTTTGTTTGTTTGTTTGTTTGGTCGTAATGAATAGGCTCAAAAACTACTGGACCGATTTTAAAAATTCTTTCACCATTCGAAAGCTACATTATCCACGAGTAACATAGGCTACTTTTTATCCCAATATTCCCGCGGGAACGGGACTTACGCGGGTGAAACCGCGGGGAGCAGCTAGTTGTTCATACAGTTTTGTTAGAATAATACAAGCACTCATAGACACTAGTAGCATGTCCCGGGCATAAGTGCACTTAAGAAACTACTGGGATAAAATATAGCCTATAACCATCCCGACAGTCCATTCTACAAATAGGTGAAAAAAAAAATTAAATCGGCTGAGTAGTTTCGAAGATTACCTCTGTCAAACAAACAAACAAACTCTACTACTATAATAAGTACCTATCTGTGCTTATTTTAATGTCATACCTACCTACCATTACATAATAACGAGGAAAAGCTTTGTTTTTTTTAAATTAATGATTAAACCATAAACAATAGACCTGTTTATCATTAAGAATTTTCTAAGTTATTTACCTTGTACTTAGGTACATAGTGGTAGACCCGGCTTCGCACTAGTGTCCTAGAAACTACCGGGCTAAAAATAGCCCAAAACCATCCCAACAGTCCATTCTACACATCGGTCAAATAATTTCTGAAATCGGCTCAGTAGTTTCGGAGATTACCTCCGTCAAACAAACAAACTTTACCTCTTTATAATATTAGTATAGATATAAGATTGCTCTATTTGAGGATTTCTGCTAACATTTCTTTTGTTATTTTTCAGGGTAACAATAGCACTTACGGCAAAAAGAAAAAGAGATCTAAGAATGATGACTTTGCTGACATTGGCGCTGGGTACGATGAGAATGACTCCTTCATTGACAATACGGATGGTGTATGTATCTAATTATAAATATTTAATTATGTATTTGGACATACCTCTGACTACCCCATTAGACATCTTCAAAGGATCTAAAGAATTATATAAAGATATGAAAGAAATGTGTACTGCTCCCTGGGATAAAGTTGTGATGATATTTAATTTCAAAATTATAAGGGTATAGAATGAGCAGTAGCGACATCTCTTGGCATTTGCAATGCAACTTCGGTCAATGAGCAGGTTTTATATTTAAATAGTTTAAATAAAATAAATAAATATCCTTGGACATTTAACACAGCGTCATCTAGTCCAAAGCTAAACAACTTAATGCTTGTGTTATGGTAACCAGATGACTGTTATAGTACTTAGATACATTTTTTTTTGTAAATACATACATAATTATTGATAGAAAACACCCAGCAACAGAACAAATACTTGCAGAACATATAAACATTTGTGCCGTGGCGGGGATCGAACACGCAACCTCCGCGTCTCAGCCGAGCCTTCGCCCACTGCGCCACAGAGGTCGTCAATTAATTTTTTCGTTTTATTTGCAGTACGATGAGATGATACCTCCAGACATAGACACATTCCTCGGCGGGTTCTATATAAACTGTGGTTCGCTCGAGTTTAAGACAGTGCCTCATAACCGCTCCACTGATGAGGAATCTAACAGAAAGGTATGTGGTTTGAAACTATTATGGTTAAAGAACATTTTAACGTACGCTTAATTCTTAGGCTACCTCTGGACAAAACAAACCTTTATCTGTCTATCATATTTTGGTTAAGATAAATATCAATGAAATGTCATTGCCATTACCAGAAGCAAGCTGCAACTGTCTTTAGTATTTTCACAATAGTGATGTAAATGTACATATTCCAGAGACGGATATCCTCAAGCAGTAGTTCCGAGGAGTCATCAGACAGTTCCTCTGGTTCCGAGAGCCGCGACACGAAGGAACCCGCGCCGCCCACCAACACGCTGCACGATACACATAACACTGAACATCGGAAGAAGGTAACTATTCATTTTAGAGAGACTGATATCCTCAAGCAGTAGTTCCGAGGAGTCATCAGACAGCTCGTCCGGTTCCAAGAGTCGCGACACTATTCATTATACAGGTTACTTTCATGAAATAAAATGAAATGAAATTACCGAGATTACCTCCGTCAAACAAACAAACCAACATTACCTCTTTATAATATTAGTATAAATTAGTATGATGTGATAGTTTGTGGCTAAAACGATTGTTTGTTTCAGAAAAACAAGAAGGTTGATAAGCAGAAAGCTAAGAAAGTGCGACGGGCTGACTCATCCGCCGCCACTTCGGGGAAACAGACGTCTGATGGTAAAATACTACATTTTTACCGATTGCGAAACTAGTTTGCCATGAATTTAGTAAATATTGTTCATTCGCCGATGGTCTTGCAAGCTTCGTCACGAACACGCCGAGTATCGAAATGATCTTTAATTTGACGAACTCTGTGGCGTAGTGGGCGAAGGCCCGGCTGAGACGCGGAGGTTGAGGGTTCGATCCCCACTACGGGACAAATGTTTGTATGTTCTACAGATATTTATGTGTGTGTGTTCCGTGTGTTCCGTGTGTATTATATCTATAATAATGTATGTATTTACAAAAAAATGTATTTAAGTATTATATCAAGTCATCTAGTTACCTTAACACAAGCATTAAATTGCTTGGGACTAGATGACGCTGTGTGAAATGTCCAAGGATATTTATTTTTATAATTTTAATTTCCCAGATACAATTCACCCGGATGGAGAGGGAGAGAGTGTAGACTCTCGGACCTCTCACTCTGACTCGCTCACGTCCAAGCCGGCGCCGAGCTCAGAGAACGCAATCACTTCGGATAGCTCCAGGTAAACTGTCTATATTGTAAACTAGATGACTGCCACTGTATAAAGATTTCATAAAACAAAAGTTACATAACGTGCAATCTCTTACCGCGTCATGTTTTGAAAGTCGTCAAAAATCAAGCAGCAGGAATACAGTCGTGATCATATATTTGATCTTTTGTTTATAATTAACTAGTGGCACGTCCCGGCTTCGCAGGGGTGTACTAATGAATCTACCAGGATAAAATATAGCCTATAACCTCCCGGACAGTCCATTCTAGACATCTGTGAAAGAATTTTTGAAATCGGTCCAGTAGTTTCGGAGATTATATCCGTCAAACAAACAAATTTTACCTCTTTATAATATTAGTAATTAATATTCTTCGATCCACAGAGACACAGAAACGAAGACGGACGTCCAACTGCCGCCAACAATAACACAGATACTGGAGGCACTAGAGACGAGCGTGGCGCAGCACAGCGAACAACCAGTCACGTCGTACTCAATGCTAAACCAGCATGAAACTCATATACAGAAGTATGTACATAAATATACTAGCTGCGCCCCGCGGTTTCACCCGCGTAAGTCCCGTTCCCGCGGGAATATCGGGATAAAAGTAAATATGTTAATTCAGGGTATCACCTATCTAAAAATCAAATTTCAACCAAAACGGTCCAGCCGTTTTTGCGTGAAAGAATAACAAACATACATACATTTTCACGAACTTTCACATTTTTAATATTAGTGTAAATACATACATATTATAGATAGAAAACACCCAGACTCGGGACAAATATCTGCAGAACATACAAACATTTGTCCCGTAGCGGGGATCGAACCCGCAACCTCCGCGTCTCAGCCGAGCCTTCGCCCACTGCGCCACAGATGTTGTCAAACAATGTTTAAATTTGAAATTGTTTTTATAATTCTACTATTATGTTACTTTTATGTTATCAGGCTAGAAGCTGCGCTGAAGAAATGCGATAGTCAAACATCCCGCGTGGCGATGCATCGCGCCGCGGTCGCACTCGGAGTCACGAAGGCATCACTCTCACGCCTCACTGCCAAACCTACTCGTAAGTACACGATCTTACGGCCAGTCTCAATAACCTACCTCTGGTTTTGCTTACTGACAGTTGATATTGACACATTTATGAAACCACCTCGGAAGTAATACCAAAGTAGTCGTTTCTCGGAAGAAAAATATACATTGGAACACAAAACCTCTTCCTCTTTGAACAAAAAAGTATGAGCAAGTGGCTACGAGACAAAGTTGTTAGGCCGCGTATTGGCCTTCGTCGTGGTGTAATGACTTTGCTTAACTTCCACGATCTATCAAGAACGTCAGCGAGGTTCAATCTTTGCCTTCACTTAACGGGACATTGTTAAGATGGAATAGGCTTGCCCAGCACCTAAACCACCCTCTCATCTTAGCCGGCCATATCCACAGGAAAGATAATGTTCAAAACGTGTGGGGCTGTCTAGTTGCGGGTTACATCACAATGTTTTCCTTCATTCTATAGGCTATATTTGGTCCCGATAGCTTCATTAGTACACCCGTGCAAAGCCTGGACATGCTGCTAGTAAATATAAAACTGTAGCATTTATAATATTAGTTTAACATTTTTTTACAAGCGATATTTACATAGTATTATTATAATTTCAGCGTCAACATCAGAAACTGTTCAACCATCTGCCACGACTGCCCCCGCGACCTACACGAGCAACAAGAACAAACGGAAACTGGTGGAGGAAGACGATCTCGATGTCACGCAGCTCACCGCAGAACAGAGAGAGGCCATGATACAAGATACTATCAGAAGGTAAACTATCTACAGCCGCCTTATTCTCCAAATAACTACACTATACGGCGTGGTTATTTTGAATAACTATGGATTTAGAGATAACTATGGAGATAGAAAACAAAAGCTATAACGTGCAATCTCTTAACGCGTCATGTGAAAGTCGTCGAGAATCGACCGCCTGGGCTATTATAGGTACCGTCCACGTAAAAATAACGCCCGTTGTTCCCTGTTTGTCTATTGTCTATTTTTAATGTTCTTCTCGTTGCACTACTAAATAAAACCAACACGTCCATACTCTGTTCACCGAGTCGATCGAAAAAATAACAGAATAAATGTGTTGTCCATAAATTTTGGTACTAATAGGTATTTTGCTGACGTGTAAAGAAACCAATAGTTTGGCTTAGCATCTTCCTATCCTTATCTCTTACATTCACGCTCAACCCAATCAGCCGAATTGTTTATACAATCAGCCGAATGGTTTTTACATTATCTCATTAACGAAGTAATCTTGAAATGAATCCTTATGTGTTTTTACAAATCTTAGTCTAAACTAAACATACATTTCTGCTTACAGACTAATGGACTTGATAGAAGAGTTCAAACCGTCAATGTTCGCGAACTACAATATGGAGTGTGAACGGGTCAGAGCAGAGAAGTAAGTGATTACTTATTTATAAAGTACTACTAGGAGTACAGTGACATAGGTGTGCCACAAGGCTCAATATTAGGCCCTCTATTATTTTTAATTTACGTCAATGACTTGGCAAATTGCCTACCAGATTGGGCATTTATGACGCTCTTTGCTGATGATACACACGTAGGGATAAAAGAAAGCAAGAAGGAATTAGTTAAATTACGTACTGATATGGTTGTATTAAAACTAAAGCAGTGGTTTGAGGCTAACGGTATAATATTAAACGCTGATAAAAGCACTATTCTGAGTTACGCGACCAAAAGAAATAGCAAATTAGAAACAAATAGGGAAGTCACTTTTTTGGGGTGCACTCTAGATTCCACATTATCTTTTGAAAGCCATATAGAGAAACTTTGTAAGAGGTTAACGAGTGCTAACTATGCCCTTTTCAAGCTAAAACAAATAGTAGACAGAAAAACACTTTTAACAGTATATTACGCTTATTGTCATTCTATTATCAATTACGCCATAACAGTCTGGGGAAGTGCTTCGGAAGTTAGAAAAGTTCTCATCTGCCAAAAAAGATCAATACGTATAATACATGGTTTGCCTAGATTGACATCAGTAAGAGCTTATTTTAAAAAAACAAAAATTCTTACTGTTATATCATTATTTATATTTAATTCCCTTTTAGAAATACACAAAATGAAAGACAAACTACCAATGAAAATGAATATACATAATTACAATACCAGAAATAGGGAAAAGCTATTTATACCAAAAAGTAGAATTAAGAAAACTTATAGACAGGGGACGGGCCTTAAGTTATGTCTCTATAACAAGCTGCCACTAGAAATAACACGACTACCACTTAAAACATTTAAAATTAAATTAAAATCTTTTTTTGAATCACATCCGTACTATACCGTTGATGAATACCTATGTTCCTCCTTTTCTGACATTGCCATTTATTGACTCAGTTTATTGTATTATTATCCCTATCGTAACCACTTTAGTATTTATTGTTATTCGTTATAATGTTATTGTATGATTATTACTGTTATTGATAATAAATTGACTTCTATGTATTTCTATGAATGTATTGTAAATTTTTGACTTGCCAATGTTATGAGAAGTAACACCATGGTTAAAATAAATGAATTTACTGAATTTACTAGCATCACGTCCCGGCTTTGTATGAATGTACTAATGAAACTATCGGTATAAAATATAGCCCATAACCCGACAGTGCATTCTACACATCGGTTAAAGAATTTTTGAATTCGGCTTAAAAGAGATTACCTTCGTCAAACAAACCAACATTACCTCATTATCATATTAGTATATATATCTCCGTCATTCACAGCGTATAGAATAGACTTTCTGAATGAACATAGCCTTAATATCATCCCCGTAAAATCATAAGGTACCCCCTAATGAGTCTCTATACTTCATTTGTTGAAACGAGCTAATAGGAAGAAAAATAAACATACGTGATTGCTCGTCGAAAATGATTGTCTTTCTCGTGATTGGCTAGATTATCAAATCAATTGCCAAACTGTCAAATCTAGCCATTACGAGAAAGACAATTATTTTCGACGACCAATCACGTGAGTTTATTTTATCTTCCTATTAGCTCGCTTCAAGAAATGCAGTATAGTATACTACATTCCTAATACAGCTAGATTTATCAATTCACAGAAAGAAGCTATCATCAGACGGCACAGCGGTAGACAAGCGCCTGCCCAAGCGTCGCTTCCCGTGGTGCCACCGCTCCCGCGCCCTCCTCTCCCGTCTGACGCGGCTGGCCGGGCCGCCCGCCGCCGCCGCCGCGCTACTAGCTGAGAGGGTGCTGCCGCTGTTCCCCAAGGGATTCGTGAGGATGCCCACACTTATGAGGCAGGCCAAGTATGTGTACTTACACAGATTACCTACAGAAGTCGGATACCTCATCTCGAACATTGTTCTTTTGTCTTCGGGCTATTTTTGTGATTGATTTTTGCGGCGCCCCGAGCGGCGTTTAGGTCTTGTCTGCAATCAAAAATAAGTTACTCCATCTAGTGATAAGTAGCATGCAGTCGGATGCCTAAATGCCGCTACGTGACGCCGCAAAAATCAAACACTAAAAAAAAGCCCTGAAGAAAAACGGAGTGAACACAATGTTCGACATAGGGTAGAATAGGTAGACGAAGCATTATATCTCTGTCCCTGAGACACGAAGCGATAATCTCCTCCAGTATTTTTATAATCTTGACTATATTCTTTTTCATTCCAGCATCAGCAAGGACATAAAAGTGCCAGAGATGAAACGCCAGCGGCTCGGCTCGACCACTCAACTCCCCCTCACTATCCACCCCCCGAGCGCACCCCAAATACCCCCCAGCGTCCAAACACCCCCACTCTTCTCTGACCAGATCCAATTCCCCAGCTCACTCACCGTCACTGCCACTGTAAAAACGTCCCCGGACAAAAACGACAAGGAAATGCCACTCATACTCAACTCATTCTCACTCGCCAAGGATCTTGATAGAGAGAAAAACGATAAAAAAGAAGATATATACATTCCCCCTAACAACATCGGCAGTATAACGATAACGCCTGTGCCTCAGGTGCAGAAAGATAAGAAAACAGAAAAGAAAACGGAAAAGGCTGCCCCGAAAGTGGAGAAACAAGCTCAGAAACCAGAGAAAACGGGTCTAATCAGAGTCAAATCCCCAGCGGCGCTGAACGAGTCGGTGAAAAAAGACGCCAAAACGAAAAAACTAGAGAAATCATACCCAGAAAAACATAAAGAAAAGAAACTTGATACACCGCTGCAGATAGAAACTAACTTCCAGCCGACAAAGAAGGAACCTAGCCCTAAAAACAAAGACATCAGTCCGAGAACACTAGAAACGTTATCGCAAAAACAAATAGAAAACCTACGAGTCAAAGAGAATAATATACCAAGACCAACTCTAGTCCCAGTGCATCATTCCCCAACATTTGCTAAGCCTGAAAAAAGGCCAGAAGTTAAGAAGAAAGAGGAAGTTAAAAAGAAAAAGGATTTAATGATAGTTTCGGACATGGATCCGTTATCGGATCAGGAGCCATTGGCTGTGGATGACAGCTCTAGTGATGTGGAAGTGATTGAGAATGACAGGAGTGCTAGTGATGTGCCTTCTAAGGACAATAAAGTGCCAAAAAACGAGGCGGACGATGATTTTGATTTGGTTATGAAGAATATTAGGGAGATGGAGGTATGTATCTATATCTATACTTTTATACTAATAATATGAAGAGGTAAAGTTTGTTTGTTTGTTTGACGAAGGTCATCTCCGAAACTACTGAGCTGATTTCAAAAATTATTTCACCAATGTTTGGAATAGACTGTCAGGATGGTTATATGCTATATTTTATCCCGGTAGTTTCATTAGAAAAAAAGAGATACCTTTGAGAATTCGTTTAAAAAGTCATAATTAAATGTCAATTAACATTTAAGGAGCATATCTAACTGTTTACTTAACTTTTCAGCATTCGCAAGAACCAACCAAGTTGAGCAGTAATTCGTTTGGAGGAGTTATAACTAATTCTAATGGTAAGATTCAATCCTTAACAACTCTTATGTCCCAATATTTAAACGATAATTAAATATAGGCATTAGCATTAACCATTAATGCCCGATTTCTATAATGGACGTACGGATGTCCGTAGGTCCATCACCATAGCAACTTTTTTACAACACAAAATGTATGAAACATTTTGACAGATAACAACTTGGCTAAGGCGAAAGTCCTACGGCCATTCGTAAGTTGGTTATAAGAACCGAGGGGTATGAAATTATTTTTTGACAGATTTGTTTAGAAAAATGTCAAATTATGATATAGATCCCACTTACTTTACTTAGCATTTCAGTATTCGGGGCGTTAGTTACTAATCTGCACCTTTCAAACTCTTAATAATATGTATATTTCACACACTTTTCTATATAAATTGAGTAATGATAGCTTGAGTATAGTGTAGGTACCTATACCTAGCACATTTGTTTGTTATTTCGACCAATTTTTATGCTAAGGGCCCTTCCTTAGCATAAAAATTTAAAGGAATTATAAACCCCCCTGGGTCTAAACTCCCCCACCCGTCCTTAAACGCCCATGGTATAAAAGTATACTTTTAAATGATTTCAAACGGGACTTTATCGCCTAATAACCTTATTTTATTTGTTTCCCAACGCTTTATTAAATAAATATGTTTTGACTTTTGCTTCGAAAGAGTTACAGCTTTCGTGGTCACGGGCAGACTCCCGTTTGAAATCATTTAATATGTATACTGATCGCAAGTTTAAAAAGTATACTTTGTTTTGCACCAGCAAAGCACGGACAAAGCTACCAGCGGAATGGAATGCTCGCGACTCGCAATAAAGACAAGTTGTAAGTGGGCTTGTGCTCATGCTATCTCATCGGCATTTGGTCATCATCATGACACTATATAATTAAAAAGTAAACAGTCCACGTAAAAAATAGGAAAAAAAATATGATTACGGCTGCATCCAAGGGAGCGGTAGACATTTCTTTCAGAAATTTTATGTAATTCTTTTAGATCCCTTGACCATCATTCAGCGTTTTCTTTGATTTACCGTGCCGTACTATGACCGTGCAAAGTTATTTATTATTATTATTATTTATATATGTTGATCTGATCTGCTCGACTCGCGTGAGTCGGTAAATAACTGTTGTGCACGGGCCTAATATTATTATGAGCCCTCAATGTCCCACTGCTGGGCAAAGGCCTCCCCCACTCTTAAAGTTATTTACTACCTAAAAAAACAGTACGTATATAAAACATCCATATCATTTTTCCAACTTAGGCTGTGGTGATACCATTTGCAGCTTGAAAAGAAAGAAGAAGCTATGTCTTCGGAAGACTGACTCATACCATGTTTGTTTTACTTTTTTTTGCTTAATCATCATATTCATAACTAGGGATGTAACGATACATGAATTTGCCGATACGATACCGATACCGATTATCGAGGATAATAATCGGCGATACCGATACCGATACCGATATCGATGGCTTAGTAGTAAATACACCCAGTAAATAAAGAATGATGTACTTTATATGCATAAAACTTACTTATGTTACATAGAATAAATAGACACTCCATCTGTAAAGTGTGGCAAAAATGGAAATTAAAAATAATGAAAAAAAGGTGAAATATCAAATCAACATTTATTTGGGTAATATTTATCAAGGAATCAAATCAAAAGTAAATCAATATTAATAATCAAAGTTCACTTTAGGAAGATTTTTGTTATGATTTTTGTTCTTTTCGCGCGCTTTTCAAACTGTGTATCGGCTGTATTTAAATCGGCGATGCCGATATATCGGCCTGCCGATTATATCGGCCGATATATCGGTATCGGTATCGGTATCGTTACATCGCTATTCATAACTCCGATTTGGACGACAGAAAATGCTCATCAATTTGACATTATATTGAGACAATGGGGAATAATTAATGTAAAATTATCGTCTATTTAGATATAAGTCGCGCCACGTAAAGAGAACGATGAGGGTAACGGGAGGGGGTATGTTTGCGCACGGGTCACTCGCTCACGAACCAATAGCACGCGCTAAATCAATGGTGTGAAGTGCGCCGCGTCACCCCTCTACCAATCCCACCTAAGATTCCTTAAAAGCGCCTACTGCGCAGCTTTTCCCCTCAGCGTTCTTTTTATTTGGCGCGAACTTCAATTCTTCTGTAGAATCTTTATCTCGTATAACGAGTATGGTCACTTCTCGCGTTGCGACTCACATTGTTTTAATATAATGTCAGAGTAAAAAAAATCATCTTCTTTTATAAGTTTTAGTTTATCCATTAGTAGCCTTATATAGAACAGCTAAATGTACGTAGTTAGTTATTTTTTAGCTTCGTAGTAATTTATTGTAGATTAATCTCTTGGACTTTTTGACGTTTTGAACATTATAAACACTTAAAACGGGATATTTACCATGATGCAGATAGGAGTTTTTCGATATTTCGGCACAGTTGCATGCGCCATGATCGCAGTCAAACTAAAGTTCTTGCTGTATGTAGACAGTCACTGGCATCACTAATAATTAAGCTACAAATCATGGTAAATATCCCGTTTTAAGTGTTTCTAAGATAAATCCATAGTAGTCCATTCATTGTTAGATAGGTTTCTTTCTTTATTTCTTTTCTTTAACTTGTTCGTTTGTTTCAGCGCAGAACGAACATCTTTGAACAAAACGGATGGCTGTAATGGCGTCACTGGTCAGTATTTATTTATATTTATTTATTTACTAGCTGTGCCCCGCAGTTTCACCCGCGTAAGTCCCGTTGCCGCGGAAATATCGTGATAAAAAATAGTCTACGTCACTCTCTGTTTTGCCGTGAAAGACAGACCAACAGACCCACACTTCCCATTTCTATACCAATATTATAAAGAGGTAGTGTTGTTTGTTTGTTTGTATAACGGAGGTCATCTCTGAAACAACTCAGCCAATTGAAAATGGATTGAATTGAATGGACGGTCGGGATGGTTATAGGCTATATTTTATCCCGGTAGTTTCTTATGTATACCCGTGCAAAAGCGGATCGAGCTGCTAGTATAATATAAAGTAAGGAAGAGATTAGTTTCTGTAAATATGTATAATATATAATATTTTGTGTATAATATATGTAAATATGTATGTATAATAAACTTTAAATCTCGTTAGTAACATAATGTTTCTTTATTTTCAGGTTGATGTAATGGAGATGATCAAATCATGATATAGGTTGTTGATTATTGCACGGAAAATAGTATATTTATTGCAATCAGAGTTATATAGATCCCACGTTTTTCTAGCACGGAATACATAGACAAAATTAAATCTAAAATTGATTGGTTAAGTTATAGGGTATTTATCGGGTCATTTAAAATTAGAATGTTACGGCTGGAAAACAGGCGTAGTCACTGGAAAATTCGGTCTTTACTGTATATCTGGGACCTTAAAATGGCCGTTCGAGCATTTCTGCTAGCAATTCATAAAGTGCATTTATTTCATGAATTGTTTAGCATTTTCAC
Organism: Xanthorhoe spadicearia; assembly: GCA_947086425.1. Lineage (NCBI taxonomy): Eukaryota > Metazoa > Arthropoda > Insecta > Lepidoptera > Geometridae > Xanthorhoe > Xanthorhoe spadicearia. Next base: position 1,015,756 of record OX352214.1, on the reverse strand, counting down.
CAAAATATGATAGAATGGCTCAAATTGAACCGTTTTACCAAATTTTGGTGAAAATGCTAAACAATCCATGAAATTAATGCACTTTATGAATTGCTAGCAGAAATGCTCGAAGCGGCCATTTTAACCCCCCTGAAATTACGAGGAAAATTACACGATAAATTCTTGTATCTAACGGCCAGTCTTAATAACCTACTGTTTTTGACGACTACTCAGATATAGAAAATTGTATCATTTTATTATTACTAAAATAATACTCATTGTAAACCCCATTAATTGGCGGCAGCTGTTAAATATATCCGTGCTAGAACAGATCAATTTAAATGTGTACTGAGACGCGATCTATAATTTGTTGTTTATTGTTTTTATTTAGTATTTTGTATTAACATCGACATAGTACCCAGTAGACACCTAATAAAGGGAGAACGCTTTCAGATAACACATTAGATAAATAAATCTTATAACAATCTACGCCCCCTTAAGTTCGATAACGAACAGATTAGTGACCCGTGAACATTTCTGATTGTTATGATTTGTCCGTGATCTTGAACGAAATGCACTTTCCCGCTCCCGCACACCTCAGTTGGTTGACAGATTTCATTGTGAGTATGTATAGTCTACTGGCTAATAAGTCGATGGATATTAATGATTTTGTTTCATAGTTTTGTCTAAGAAATCACATTGCTTATGGATTCTATCTATCCCATTTGTATTGAGAACGGGAAGAGCATTTTTTATCCTTTAACATTTATATTTCTGATAATTAAATAAATAAATATCCTTGGACATTCCACACAGCGTCATCTAGTCCCAAGGTAAGCAACTTAATGCTTGTGTTATGGTAACCAGATGACTGATATAATACATAGACATTTTTTTTGGAAATACATACATATTATAGATAGAAAACACCCAGACACGGAACAAATATCTGCAGAACATATATAAACATTTGTCCCGAAGCGGGGCTGGAACCCGCAACCTCGGCATCTCAGCCGGGCGTTCGCCCAACTGCGCCACAGAGGTCGTCATTTAATTCAATTCGGAGCATGTTCAGAAGCTCTCTTGTTTTTATGATTTATGATATTTCAGTATTAAAATATCCCAGAACTAGTATTAGCACTAGTAGAGATGTTTATTTTACGCTTCTCAATACACATTTATTCATAAAAATCGAATCTACGGTTTGTTACGCCTACAGTAAGTTTGTATAGAACTACGTATTTTGTATAAATAGTTTGTAATACTTCCAGAATCATAGTATTACTGCTCCAGTGGAAATTTGTAGTCTATTTTGACCCTTAATGTGTAAATAAATCGTTTCGCGGGTATTTATCGCGTATTTGTTATTTTGCAGTCAATTTGTTCAAATACGAATGTAGTGAGAATTTTTTGCTCAATCAACATTGTAATTTTTAATGGTACTATTGAAAATGTTTGAAAAGTGTAAAAGGGTTTTTGATCGAGTTCCTATACCAATGCTATGTACACTATAAATACCCGATAAATGTGAAATGATAAAACTACAAGTACAACTGTGCTTTCCCTTTTAGTTAGACTGAAATTAATAAGAGCGCATTATTAGCATTCTGATTTTGTTTAGTTTTAGGAAAAGACTACAGAGTTATACTTCATATATTGAAACGAGCTAATAGGAAAAAAACGCACGTGATTGGTCGTCGAAAATAATTGTCTTTCTTGTGATTGGCTAGATTGTCAAATCAATTGTCAATTGTCAAATCTAGCCATTACGAGAATAGAAAATTATTATTGACGACCAATCACGTGCCTTTATCTTCCTATTAGCTCGCTTCAAGAAATGCAGTATACGTATAGCGTTTTTAGTTCCTATTTGATATCATAGATGGCGCTAAAATATGTAAACTAATTGAATCGTTAAAATTGGTCCCTGTCACATTATGCTATGATGAAAGCCTTGAACTGGCCTTAATTCACCGTCACCAGAGTTGGACGTAAATTGTACAAATTACAATTTTATATATATATATGTAAAAAACTTTCTAATCATTTGATCTGTCTATAAAAGTACTTATATATTACGGCACAAAGTAAAGCCACGAACGAAATTTAGTGATTTGGAGCAGTAGGTTATTTTTAATACTGTGAAATGAGAATCTGTTTAGTCAAAGACAATGTTTTAAAATGTGAATGAAGATATTGTTTGAATCGGTAGGTAATTCCAAATTATGCCCAGTATATATAAATAAATATTTATAATGAATAGCAAATGCAAAAGTTTTATTGTACTATCATTCCTCAACAGAAAAAAATGAATCAAACACGAATGCGACTTGTGGTTTATGTATATTTTTTTATTAATTTCACAAAAGTATTCATTAAAAGCCACAGTTTAAGGCTTTTAAGCTGTTGAAGCGTTATGTAACGTTCCTCGTTTGTTCTGTAACGGTGAGCTAGAAAACATGAGCTCACAAGCTATCTATTTAAAACTACATTACATTTATAGAAAATATTGACGTCACTCCGTTAAAAGGCAGTTTAAGCATCGTCACATTTATTGCATCTACTGCGCACACGAGCGAACAGAACGCAGTCTTATCCGACCGTGTGTTTTACATGACTTGTGGAAGTAGTCATTTGGCATGAGCCATGTCATGAACGCCAAGCCGCTTTTTATTTATGACTTTGAGACGACATAACGTATTTTATTACGGACGACATATCGTCATTAATGACTCATCCATGGACGATATTAAAGTCTGTTGCAATGACGGCCATGACCAGAGTTATAGATATTTTGTATTTATATTTCTTTGCCAACTTTGCTGTGGACGAATCGCACGACGTAAAATCTTGGGTCTCACAAACGACATAGCTTTCATGACATAACAGGGAAATCTTTGCTCATACAATTAGGCCTAACATGTGCAACGTTTCGACACTACAAATGAAATATCTCGATCATGTCAGACTGCTCTAGCGTACTATGTTAGAGCAGGAGAGAATGTTTTGTCGACGACGAAATAATTTCTCGTGTTGCACATGTTAGGCCGAAATGACTACCTTTTGAGGAGTCATATCTTGTATAAATAATGAATTTTATTACTTAGCATTAACGTGTATAACACTATATTTACGTATTATAGAACAGCTCAGTGTATTATATTTAATATTATAGTGTGAAGCGACACTGATTCTAAACTTGAAATATATTGAAGCTATTTTGTGATTTCTAACTTGAATTTCTTAATCTATGTGCGAAATGGAAATGGCCTTTTCCCAGGACAAACCTACGCTATTTGAAAATGTATTGCAGCCTTCAAGAAAACAACAATTAAACAATGAAAAAGCGCCATTTTCTTTCACACTTAAAATTATTTTACAAATTATTTTGAAGTGACCAAACAGTAACACGATCCACACAGATTTTATGAAATATACATCAATACTGTCAAAATATGTTTTTACAAGCTAAATTCAGTCTTGCCAGAAAAATATGTCTACATATTTGGAAATCTTCTTATGGCAAGACCGGAGAAATAAAATCAGAAACTCACGTAGGTCCCAATATCCATTCGTCTTACAAATCTCTATGCTTAGCGATAATATTGCGTGGACAAGCTTTTGTAAGTCCAATTTGAAATTATTGTACATGTCAATAAAACAAAACGTTAATTTTAAGATCGGACCGCATTTAAACAGCGCACTTTAGAGCAAAGCGTCAAAATATTCTTTGAATCATTTTGTATAGTTCGTCATGGACGTTTTCTCTACTATTATATCCATTGTTTCATACATAACCTTTGTCTCGCTATATCTATTGATGAAAACCACATTGAAATTCGTTCTGTAGTTTAAAAAATGTCTGCAGTAAGCGTAGTATTTTTGGCAAGACGTGGTGACGGCAGGTGGAGTAGGGCTTTAACAGAATGGGAACCCAGGGGAAATAAACGTAGGGCTGGCAGACCACCTGCCAGATGGGTGGACGACATTGTCAAGGTCGCCAACAAGACCTGGATGCGATCAGCCCAACACCGGAAGGAGTGGCAGAAATTGGAGGAGGCCTACACCCAGCAGTGGGTTGACACAGGCTGAGTATGATGATGATGATGAAGCGTAGTATACAAAATGACTGTGCTTTGTGCCGCGACGTGCAAATACGGTTCAATCTTTACATGAGTACGACTGCATTGTATATTCGTGTTAGATTGTATCAAATAACTACTTTGAAATATTTATTTAATTCTTATGAACAGTGCAAGCTCGAATTGTGTTTCTAACACCCTTGTTCTGAGGTTCGTGTTTTCTTACCACAAAAAAAAAGAACTTGAGCTGTACCCAATCACGATTAGGAATAGACAGCTTCTTTCTTATATTTTACTTGCTTTCTGTAAATATCTTTATCGCTGAAATATTTACATAGTCCTTTATAATTTTATGGTAAGATTCTATAAATTCTGATCGTATTTTGCATAATATGCAAAAAAATGTTACAATTCGTGTACAATGCTTAAAAGCTTATTTATATAAATAGATTCAAGATCTGAATGCGATGACATACAAAATATATTGATCTTTCGCAATAGAAGTTCATATCTTAAAGCTTAAGCAAAAATAAACTCTTTTGTCTATACGTTAGTTCTAAATTATTCTACAAAGTGTAAAGAAAACTTTATTATCTAGGCTTATACCGTGCTCAACACCAATCATTAGCTAGATACAGCAGAAACGAGAAATACAACTTTATCGAAGTATCATTTTCGGATATTCTTTGACTATGCTGCTCACGCACCAAAATGTTTACTACGAAAGAGTTGTATTCCTCAAGAGTCTATAATTTCGAAGACTACGTACACTTGGACTAGAGTCTTGAACATCAGAAGCACGTTCAACTATACAACAATAAATCACACGAGTAATCTAACAGTGATCCACTTCCCCTCTCCAATACAAATTTATTTACAATCTACGCTTCACGTTTCATACATCCAATAATACTTTATCAATCTTAAGAGCTATAGCTTGCTCTGTTATTTGATATACGGTCACAGTTATTTATATTTGGTTGCTTTGCTCAATTTTAGGAAATAATGAAATTTCGTTCATCAAAAGGCTTTGCTTAAACGCTCATATGTGAATAGAATAACTGTGACCAGCTATTAAATTTACAAAAGCTTAAATAAGATTATCTACGTCTATGGACTAGGATTTAAGGTAACAGAAATTATAATTTTCATTCTCATACAAAAAAATACATATTCCTTTTTATGGACAAGGTTGATTTCAAAACAAAGCTTGGTAACATTTGTAACTTACGATATTTTGATATAGATCTAACTTTGATATTAGGACACCAATAGCTTTTATTCTAATGATAATACTTAGTCTAACAGTTTCTTATACGATTTCGGGCAGAAAGTTCAAAAAACATTAGGTAGTGTACAATTCAACAGTGAATAACAAACAAGATTTTTTAAGGGCAATAATAGTGATTTTTAGTAAGTGTTAGTTCAACCTTTAGTCAAAATTACGATTCTTGAATTGAAATTGGTAACAACAAAAATCTACAATATAATTTGGAGTCTAGCAAAAATTGTAATAAAGTACTTACAATTTTTTGAAAGTGATAACAGTTATAAAATGGAAGATATTCCATATGATTTGCAATAAAGTATCAGTCAAAACTTAGAAAATAACGCCAGAAAGGAACCAAAAAGAATATAGAGATCTTAATTTATGATTAGGTAAGTACATAAACTTACATAAATATAATGATTAGCCTCAGCCGCGGTCCATTATTATTTATTATCTTATTATTATGCAAAATAACGCTAACTATACGAACAATTATTTTCTATTTTCAGCCTGGCAGACTTGTGACCTTTTCGAGGACATAACTAAAACCTGGAGCCATAATAAGTCCAAATGGCATACTATCGAATTTAAAGTGGTGACTGCAATGATAGACCATTCAAGAAAAACCAAAGCCTTTGGCCAATGTTCATATCTCTATCTGTCAAGATCTCTTTCTTCAGTCTAAACATAATTATCGCCACTTCACTGGTATTTTGAGATGAAAAAAGGTGTTTTATCTGATTTAGTCCCAGTTCATCACTGCCCGATATGGTGATATCGGGCAGTGAAGAACTGGGACTAAATCAAATTTTAACAAACCGTGATAAAACGCTTATGTCTAAAGTTTCAAGGTCCTAAATATGAATTGTGATCGCAAAAGATTAAATGACTGAAGAACTATCAAAGAAAATGTTTTGTAGTCAAGACAGAACTTATGATCTGTCATCGGGTTTCTAGTATGACGATCATCTCCAAAATGCAAATCAAAAAAAATCACGTGCCAATATCAAATTTGAGCTCAATTTGACACTTGTCACGTGATTTAATCTGATCTGATCGTGGAGTGATTTTATTCTCTTTGGTGGTTATATGCGTACGAGAAACCGGCTGAGAACTAAGATGGTGAAATTATAGTCAAAGGAATGTCTTCAAAGTAAAAGAGCTATCAAAATGAAAGTCAAAGGAATGACCACAAAAGAGCATTAGATAGAAGCAATGTCCTCAAGGTGTCCAGGCATCTATACAGTTGGGTCCTCGCCGGCGGTGCAAGCGGTGCGGTGCTGGGGCGACTGCGCGCCGCCGTCCAGACTTCTCAGATTATCATCTGGAATTGGGATGATAATTTTCAGATTATCATCTGGAATTGGGATGACAATGAAATTACTGACTGCACCTACACAATTGGGTTGACAATGAATTTTTAAGCTATTGCATAGCTTCTATCGCGGGCCTTGGCGTAGAGATCGAATCCAGAAATTCCGTAACGGAAACACCTAACGCTGTCACTTTAGTTCAGCAACTCGCCTCTAGGTAGCATATTATTTTATCTGTGCATGCAATAGCTTTACGCGCAGTCCCCGAGTGCCACACGTCTTTTTATTTGTCACTGTTATTTTCCATTCACCTGAGTGGTCCGGCGAGAGATAGATACTAGAGTATACAGGTACCACACATTCTCTCAATTTTTACGAAATTGAAGACGATATTTTTTACCAGTTATTTCCGTTTACCTGAGTGGTCCGGCGAGGGTGATTCGGTTCAGGAGGCGCGTCTTCCAGTCAGCGAGCCGACCAGCGACTTGAGGGCCTGGCCGAGCCCGCGCGCCCCCTCCGCGCCCCCCTCGGGGCCCTTCGCACTGGCGAGGGCGGCGGACCCGCCGTGAGCGTCTAAGCATTTCTGGTAGCGGAGCTGGGGATAATACGGTCAAGGTTTAAAACCAAATTGCTGTAAATTGTTGCGAATCAAAAATAACAGTGATGGTATGTAAGTTACTATGGCTAACTTACATATTTAGCGTAAAATATGACCGTTGTTGTCGCGGTTTATGATTCGCAAGTTTCGCAACAATTGGATACAAGTTAGACAATCAGGGGGACAGATTAAAGTCCACGATCGACATACTTAACGGAGTAGCGTTGTACGTCTGCACAGGTGTGGCCCCATAAAAGGATCGGTCTTAGCTCAAAGTCGCCCTGCACCAAATAGGTACCTACAGAGCAGCGCTGGTTTTTAGACCGCTCAGGAGCGCGCTCCTGGATTTGGCTTACATCTTTCTTCTCTCTCACTCCTTCTAAGCTACATGTCTCACCTTGCAAGCAGCTTCAATAGTCTTGCAGAGCGCACCGGAACTAGGCTCGGTGTGGAAGGCGTGTGCCACGAACTGATCACGCGCGGTGTGCACGATGAACGCGCAGCGCCGGTCGCATTAGAACTGGCAATAGACTCGTGCCGAAGTGATCCTTGAATCTACTGAAACTTTCTCTGTTCTTTCTCCAAGTTACACTGTCTCACCTTGCAAGCAGCCTCAATAGTCTTGCAGAGCGCGCCCGAGCTGTAGTCGCATTAGAACTGGCAATAGACTCACCTAGTATGTAAGATTTAAGTGATCCTTGTGGTCCCACCGAAACTTTTCTTGCTTGCCCTTCCCCCAATTATTCAATGTCCAAGTCCAAGCTACATGTTTTGTTGTTGTCTCACCTTGCAAGCAGCCTCGATAGTCTTGCAAAGCGCACCGGAACTAGGCTCGGTGTGGAAGGCGTGCGCCACGAACTGATCCTGCGCGGTGTGCACTATGAACGCGCAGCACCGGTCGCATTAGAACTGGCAATAGACTCATGCCGAAGTGATCCTTGAATCTACTGAAACTTTCTTCTCTCTCTCCAATCTACATGTCTCACCTTGCAAGCAACCTCAATCTTGCAGAGCACTCCAGTGCTCCATGGAAGTTGAAATCTGCTAAAACTTCTTTCTCCTCCCTTTCTCCAAGCTACATTGCAAGCAGAGCACTCTAGTGTTCCACGGAGGTCGAAACCCTACCTTGCAAGCAGCCTCAATAGTCTTCCAGAGTGCCCGAGCTGAGGTCGCATTAGATCTGTCTGACACATCTACCTACTGAAACTTTCTCTCGTTTTTCTTTCTCCAAGCTACTTGTCTCACCTTGCAAGCAGCCTCGATAGTCTTGCAGAGCGCACCGGAACTAGGCTCGGTGTGAAAGGCGTGCGCCACGAACTGATCCTGCGCGGTGTGCACTATGAACGCGCAGCGCCGCACGTCGCGCCCGATGCCGAGGAACGAGAGGTAGCGGACACGGCATTCTACTATCGGGATTGTCTCCTGGAATACATGGTTTTTAAGCGGCTTAATAATCTGCTTGTTTCTAAGTCACTTGCTCATACGAAAGAACGAAGGAACCGACTTCAGAGACGTAGGAGGTTCTACGAGTATATTCCACTGTATGTTATTATGGGTACCTATCGGAAAACCCACCTAGCAAAAGGTTGTATGTTGAAGAACGCCCTTATCATAAAATCTCATTGTTTCGATACAGTCATACAAGTAAAATGTCTTGGTAGCAAAACGTCTGGCTTGCTTGATGTAGGTTGTGTGCTACGTACCTATATTTAATTATTATTATTATTATTATTATATTCAGCCGTTCGTGTCATATATACTATATTTAATAAGCTTTGATATTGTAATGAGGGATAGCTTAGTGTAGCGTCTAAGACAAACCTAATGCGGTTTTTTAGATGTCTGTAAAATGTTATTTAAGCGACTTATGTAAGTATATTTAAATAAATATTTTTTTTTTTCTTAACCTATACTGTCCCACTGCTGAGCAAAGGTCTCCCCCATTAGTTTCCAAGCATTGCGATCGCCAGCTTCATCCCACCAGTCTGCCCTAAATGCATCTAGATCATCACGCCAGCGTCTTCGAGGCCTGCCCCGGCGTCGCCGCCCATCCTCAGGCACCCACTGTGTGACGATCTTAGCCCATCGGTCTGGATAAATAAATAATAAAAAAAAAAAAGGTACAGTCATATTGACTTACCCCTTCCTCAGTGATGGTGATCATAGATGGCGCCACCGCGACGGCGACGGGGCGCCAGGCGGACGGCGCGCGCGCAGCCGCCAGCCGCTCCAGCGCGTCGTTCAACACGCGCATGCCGGTCGCGCGGGGGACCTCCGCGCTGCCGAGGTACCGCGCGCGGACTGTCTTGCGGGGCTCTTCCATCGGAGTGGGGAATACGCCCCCAACTGATGATATCAAGGTATTAGTGCAATTTAATCTGCGATCTACAGATATACATTTATGTAGGTATACCTGAAGACAAAATTTATATGAAATTGCGGGACTCAAAGTCAAAATATCTGTATTCAATTCGATCTTATTAGCTGCGCCCCGCGCCGTTTCACCCGCGTAAGTCACGTTCCCGCGTGAATGTCGGGATAAAAAGCTATAGATAGCCTACGTGTTAATCCTATCACCTATCTACATACTAAATTTCAACCAAATCGGTTCATTTTTGCGTGAATTATAATATTAGTAGGATAGGATAGAATTACAGACTACTTAGAATAGTCACGTTCTTAATACTAGGGCTTTCTATTGCCTGTTCCAACGCGACTCTCTACACCAGGGAAAGAAGCAGGCAAGAACCTGGAAGTGCGGTCCTAGTGAGGGCCATTCTTCAGTGTTCCAATAGTGTAAACTGAGTTTGAGCATGTTAAGACTTACCAGACATTGGCCTAGGCCTCCTCGCAGCAGGCAAGTCTGTTGGCCTCGGCAGCGGCTGCAGTGAGCGTTCTATCATAATACGCTTGCATATATCACGCAGGGCGTTAGCTATCGTGCGCGCTGGGGCCTCGCATCTAAACACGTGGCACATGTGCTTGCGAGTCGCGCGGTCGCGGGCCACGTATGCAAAGTCCCTGGAACGAGTAAACGAACTTTAAAAGCAATACTTAGATGATGATTTATACAGGGGGCAATTTTTGCCTGCACTTAACGGGACAAAAAAGGCAATAAAGATCGTGATAAACCAACTGAAACTCTTGAAAGGCAATACTTAGATGATGATTTATAAAGCGTCAGGGGGCAATTTTTGCCTATACTTAAGGATGAAAAGGCAATAAAGATAGTGATAAACCAACTTGAAACTCTTTAAAGGCAAAAACAGAGCACTCAAATTGAAAACACAGTGAAATCATAAGTTAGATCGTATTTTACTTCCTTGGAAGTACGTTACAGTCAGTACCGGTAATTTCATACACTAACTTCGAGGAAATGAGAATTATCATTGAATATTGTAGTGTCAAAATAAAGAACGTTAAAAGGTTGCGTAACTGTTACAAAATGTCTTAAATAGTAAGACTTACTCCCCCCTGCCCTTATCCCACCCTAGGTGGAAAAGACTTACTCCGTTATTCATAAATATTGTCAATTAAATATGGCTTTTTTTCTTGTTACTCCTAACTCCTAAAATAATGAAAAGAGATTGCAAAAGATTTAATAGCCGTCTAATTAAAGTAAGTTTAATAGTCTAATATGAATAACGGGGTATTACAAGTTTTTTAAGATCTCAATTAAAACGATACCGTGAGAAACTTAAACAGAACTTCAGCCAACTTTCAAGACTTTAATAATTATAAAGCATTCTAAAAAAGGAAAAGTAGCAAGCACAATACAATATAATTATTTAACTTCAAAGTCCACGATACATCGTGAGAAACACAGTTGTGAGATTCTACGTCAAATCATGTGTGAAGTCTATAATCTACAAAACGTGACAGTAACCTATTCAAACTCATACCTTTCGCTGTTCCAAGAAAGCCATAAGGAAGATAAATACAAACTCAATAAATATACCATAGAAACACATTAAATACACGTAATTACATGCTATATATATAAAAACGGAAATATAAAAAAGTAAAAATAGTTTTATAAAAACACATACGAGGAGTTATAGGTTTACGTCATGCTGTTTTATGCTTTCAGGGGAAAAAAGTGGAGTCAGTTGGTCAAAATTTTCTCTCAGTTCGAACAAAGCTTTAGGAAACTTCTTTTGTCTTTTTTTTTAGGCTTAACGACTTTAATAACCGGTATCGACAATTTAACGTGCCTTCCGAAGCACGGAAGCAGGGTAAACTGGGAATAAGATGAGGTTGGCGTAAACATATGCCCACTAGTGGAAATATGGGTTCTACGAGTAGATTCTGTTTATTTCTAGATACTGGAAATATGGGTTCTACGAGTAGATTCTGTTGTTTTTCTTACCGTCCGTTATCCCTGCCTACCCCCCAGACGCGGATGGTGTGTATGGGCTGCGTGTGCAGTGTGTTCAGGCTCTCAGGGTCTATCAGCTTCAGCGCACCGTCGTCTAGGTCCATGAAGAGATCTTTGCCCTGGAACATTGGGATATTTAGTTATCACTTGGATCTAAAAGTCTACTTGATCAATCATATAACATCTTCATCGTGACATTCAATTTGCAACTGCCTACCTACCGTTGTTTATTTCCTTCCAGTTCTTTAAGCTTTTTCCCGACTCTTCACCCGATCTCACGCATAATTTTGGTGTGAATTTGCTTTGAGGATTTGATATTTGAATGCCATAGGTACTGCTGATATAAGATTTGCTGATATAAGAGTCTTCTTCTTCTTCTTCAGCATATATTTGCCCACTGCAGGGCGTATGCCTCTCCATGTGATATAAGAGTAGGGACCTACAAACTACAATATCAAGAAAATCAGTTTAGTCTACTTACATCGCCCCAACGTCCGACCTGGTCCAACAGATCATTCCGACCCAAGCTAAGGTCCACTATGCACTTGTTGACAGCGCGGCTGGAGCGTTCAGGTGTGAGGTCTGACTCTGCAATCTCCACCCAGCCGAGAGAACGCACGAAGAAGCGAACCGCGCGCCCGTCGGCCTCAGGGCGGGCTGGGAAACTGCGGCGTCTGAAATAAACGTTACTTATAGTAACTTATATACATTACGGGTACCATTAATAACCTATCTTGGTGTTTGCTTATTACTGGTAGATATATGACTTTACTTCTTTACGAAAATTATAAATAACTAACGACAGTAAGCAAAACCACAGACAGATTGGTTATTGGGACAGGCCATAGATAAAGTGCTTATTCTTGAATACAAAAGAGTCGAGAACGAAAGACTGAAAAACTGTCTTCATGATTAAAATTAGGATGGACCTACTCCCTAAATTTGTATCGGTTCCCGAACCATTCTCTTTTGTTCTTGTTGACAAGGATTTTCGGGTTATGTAACAATTCTAACCAGTGATTAATCGCTCTGGTTGTGCTCCCCTATATGTCTCTTTCCACTCACTTATAAGATATCTCCTCCCGTCTCTTCCTCTCATCCTGTTGCTCCTGATCCAGCGCTCCGCTAGTAGTGCTTCTTGGCACGGAGGTGTTCATAGCACCCTCGTAGCGCGCTTCAGACAGCTGAGACACCATGGAGATGCGAGACTCCTTGGCTTCCACCGGCATCTTGGGCAGGTCGCGCTGGATCGTACCGCTTTTTATGTGCCAGTAGTAAGGGCCATCGTTGTCTGGAAAGAAGAAGTGTGTTTGATGATGTACTCCTGGTAGTTGATACAGATAAAAGCAAAAGTCTTAAATCTGATTAACCAAGATAAGATTACAAAGCTTACCATCTCAGGGCTATAGATTTTGCAATTTAAATCCTAGTGTGGAGAAACTGCCTAAAAGAAAATATTCTTTCTTTGCTTCGGAGTGCTTCGGATAGCACGTATAATTGTCGGTCCCGGCTTAAAGTCGTTAAGCCATGACGGCGGCCTCTAGGCGGCCTAAAAACTCCGTCACCAGAGTTGTCCACTTGCTCATACTAACACACGAGCAAACACAACGAACGAACAAGCAGGTTGAGGCGAAGTTCAGTTACCTTCATGCTTCTCCCATCCCGGAGGAAGCTGCGCCTCCTTCTTAGGCCGCAGCTTCACGGGTATAGCGTACAGGTCGTCATTGGGCCCGGCGCAGTGTGGCACGGGGGATGTATGACTCTTCTCCGTGTCTTCCTGGTCCGCTCGCTCCTTCTCCGGCGGTGGAGACTCCTCGCCATCTTGTGTTATGTAGGTTTTGTCGCTGGAGGAAATCAGATTAGCGCTATTGAAAATTGATATGTAGGTAAAGTAAATCTGTAGATCGTGGGTTCACATCTCGTGCATCAGTGGATGTTTCGAGTATTTGACCCTACAGCAAATGATCGTTGGATTTCAAGTTCATCTGAATTTTGTGACTTTTATTAAAACCGAATAAAATCTGCTACATTTACAAACTAACATAATCCCAGATTGTTTGAAAGAACCATTCTTAAAACTCAGTTTAAAGCAAGTTTCCATTGAAAGAGCACGTACAGTAAACCCTAAGATAAAGCTTAATCCCCACTAACGTGAATGTTTCATTACTCGCTTCGAAAAGCCGTTAAAATCAAACAAAGTCGCTCTACCATGCGTCAAGGGGTTTATGAATCAATCCGAATTATGGTTGTTAGGGTGGGTGTAGAGTAGGAAGCGGCCTGATACCTATTTGCGATCAGCAATAATAATAAATAAATAAATATCCATGGACATTCCACACAGCCAGCGTCATCTAGTCCCAAGCTAAGCAAATTAATGCTTGTGTTGACAACTGAGCGCCTCCGTGCTTCTGAGGGAGGTAAAATTGTCGGCCCCAGCTTTAATCGTTAAAGAAGTCGGTTTTATGAATTTGTTCAAACTGGTTTTATATTTTTCACATCATTTTGACTATCTAGTAAAGTAAGTAAACTCATTATCAGTTTAACTTCTTAGCTTGGGTTGGGACTAGATGACTAGATGACGCTGAGTGGAATGTCCCAGGATATTTATTTATTTTATTTATAACTTGACTTTGACTGCACCTATGTTTCCCGTCAAGACACGTTTCGATAATCGCTCCGCCTATGAACCAAGCATATCCCCAAAATAATGAAATAGCAAGGCCGTCGGGCGGAACACGTCATCTTTCGATCAGATTCTTAATCCGTGCAGATCATAAACAAAGAATAGTGCATTGTAATGATAATCTAGACGTTCAAGGATGTACTCAGGTAATTAACGAATCAAAATAATGAAATACAATCACGGATGTCGAAATAGAGTCGTGAACTCGTATTTGTTCTATTTGTATCATTGTTTTGTATCATTTGAATCGCCCAAATATGGTAATAAAATTATAGTCAGCCCATTTATAAAAATTATAAATTAAATTATTTTTTTGCCTTGGATGCCCTTTCATGCATTGTTTTAAATTATGAATGGCATTATAGCTAGCCTCTCTATTCTTATAAAAATATGCAGTCTAAATAAATATTTATTTATTAAAGTAACACCTTTAATTTCGCAATCAAAAGCTTTTGTGTTTGATAATATGTTCAACATAAATTTGTCTAATGCAGCTTGACAGCCAGCGTTCTTTTTACATGGCACGAGCTTTAACTACCTAATTTAAAATCTTATTATCTAGATCTTCCAACAGATATTTTGAAGTAATGAAGGTGGACGGGTACCTAGCACGTTAATAAATAACGAAACGGAAAAAACATCATAAAAAGTATAACGATCCGTATACAGCTCTATCTTACGACTCGATCACGGAACTCATGTTCATTTACTTATGTTTATGAAGTTTAATCTTTTTCTCATAACACTGCAAAATGCAAAAAAACCTTACCTAAATCTTATAGTTTTTTTTAAACTTATATTTAACTTGCAATGTTAATGTCTTCTGTTTTTGTTAGCTAATCTTTGTAAGAACGATTTTAGATAATTTACACTAAGTACAAAATTGTTCTCATGTAAGTGATACCATTGTCTTTTTGAGAATAAAATATGTACCTATATTAAACCTAAACCTATGTATGTGTCTGAAATAAATGTCTACCGCTCCTGGGATACAGTCGTGATACTAATTCATTTCAATGTATGTGTGTACCTACGTCGTCGGTTCGGGTGTAATCTTGCTTTGCTACTCAATTTTGAAGCAGATATCTTCAACCGATTGAGCTGAAATTTTTGCTACTTAACAAGCTGTACCGTAATTTCGTTCGTCTGATTTGTTTTAAGTTCGAAATTCTGAAAATATTTAGAAAGAAGATAGGTAGGTTAGGTACTTACTTTGACTTTGTGTTCACCGGTGAGGCAGCCTCATCATCCTCCACTCTGAAACAATAAGTCGCATTTTATTTTATTGTGTGCTTATCCATAACCAATGCAAGATGAGCACACGATTCAATAGAGTTGTAATGTTCATTTTAACGAAGGCTAAAAAGTCACTCTTTGTTTCTTTGTACAGTTACCTAATTGTTTTTTTATAAATGGCCAGACCACATTTTCTTCTGACTGTTTTTCTTGCAAAATGTGAATGAAACTTGGCCAGATCGCAAGGAACTCCATATGAAGTGAAACAAGTACTAGATGAAGAAGTGTTCCCAGCGATTTGGATTTTTTGAGAAACTACGTTGCGTTCGTTTTTTGTCCAAAAGTCCATCAGTATCATCAGACTGGCTGAGAGCTTTATGACGGTTTAAAATAAACCATTTTAACGTAACTTTTCTAAATACAATTAAAATCAGATGCACGTAAATAGGTACTTATTAATATAGTTTAACACCTAACCAAAATATCCACCTTCCCATCCTAAATGCATTCTGAGGTTTCATTTGCTTTTTTGTTTTCCCCATTTCCATTCCATTTTCCTGTTGCAAATAGTTTTCAACAGAAAATGCAGCTGACGCGAACAAATATTTTCACAAAATGGAGGGTACTTTTTAATCCTTTGTGGAAAGATAAAATATTCAGGCGCTGGCAGAGTGATTGTTTTTTTGTAAAATGTCTGCGTATTTTCTTGGATTTTAATCAGAACGTTTGTGCACAAGATGGAGTGATTTAACGTCATGGCATCTATGTCATGTTGATAACTTTGATAAGGTCGTAATGAGCAAGTAGCCAACTCTGGGAAATGGACTTTTTAGACCACCTTAAATGTCCAAAAGAAGCCTAAGCCTAAAAAGCCCTCAGTCAGAATTTAACTATTTTAAACCGGGACCGACAATTTCACATGCCCTCCGAAAAACGTGCACTGTTAAGCGCAGTCACCCATCTAAGTTGTGACTACTGAGAACGTTGCTTAACTCCAAAAATCTAACAAGAACGTCGTAGCTTCGAGCATTTTAAACTCCTTATTTTTTAAAACGCGCTTCATAAACTTTGATAATTTACAGGATGTCGATTCTCGACGACTTTAAAAACATGACGCGGTAAGAGATTGCACTTTATCTAGCTTTTGTTTTCTGAAATCCATTATTATCCTACTTCCTACTATAATATTATAAATGTGAAAGTTTGTGAGAATGTATGTATGTATGTTTGTTATTCTTTCACGCAAAAACGGCTGGACCGATTTGGTTGAAATTTGGTATGTAGATAGGTGATACCCTGGATTAACACATAGGCTACTTTTTATCCCGATATTCCCGCGGGAACGGGACTTACGCGGGTGAAACCGCGGGGCGCAGCTAGTATTTAATAAAACCATTTATTTATCCTTTGAATAATTCATGTTTACAATAAAGAACTTAAATTTAACAATTCAATTCAATTATAACGAAGGCTGATCAAAAGAAGGCTGCTAAATAAATACCAATGGTACTTCAAACAACTTCTTAACCCTAGACCAAATCCATCCTCGAATAACGTAATAGATTTGCAAATCCCAATACCTGGGAGGGAACTATAACTCATTTCAGACTATGTAATACAGGACGTGCAATACAGTAGTATTACGTAGCACGTGCTACGGAAACGTAGTTCTGTAGCCATACCACTAGGTACGTGGTTACCATACTGTGGTTTAACCACGTCGGCTACACTTGCATCGTTTTTTTTATCCCTAGTGTACCGTATCCATCAGTCCATGGAGATCAATTAAAAAGTTTCGATTTAAAAGCGCCACAAACAAACTCACACCCACTTTATACCTCGTTATCATAATTGCGTAGCGTTTTCGCATATAAAATTAAAATTAAATTCCGGACGCATGCATAAATTTTTCAACCCCGAGCGTCATAGTAGATGACGTAAGAAGTCAGCACATAGCTCCTGCACTATCGATCGATGCATCGCGCATGCGCGCTCCACGGGTCAATGCACCCCTCGCTTGTATAGCTTCAGATAGTATAGCAGTTTGTGGAATGCAATAACATGACAGATCTGACACAACAGGAAGTAACCCGTATTTAGTACTTACCTATAAGAAAATTTTATTGACCGACTTCAAGAAGGCAGTTTCTGAATTCGACCGTCAGGTATATTTTTAATACATTTTTTTACCAACCTTTGTTGTCCCACAGCTGGGCAAAGGACTTCGTGCCTATCTCTCAAAAGAGTCGAGGTCGTCTCTTCAGCGGTCTTAATATTTTAGGTACCTAGTTATATATTTCTTTAGTCGTCTATCTACAAGACTTAAGATAAGGGTACTTGTAGGCCCGTATTCAGAGACTAAACTCAAGCGTAAATCATGTCTCCAACGGTGATTCATAACTCAGTTTTCATAGAAAACTGTCAAAAATCGATGTCTAAACGTAGACTCAAGTTTGAGTGAAGTCTCTGAATACGAGCAGTAGTCTGTGATATGGGTTCTCACCTCCTATTATCTAGAAAGTCGTAATCGTGCTTGTCCATGTCATAGAGGTCTCCATACAGCGCCGACTCCAGCCGCGACGGGTCCAGGTGGTAGTTCGGATTCTCGTACGAGAGGAGACCATTCTCTGTAACAATATTATATTATATTGATATCCATCCATACTAATATTATAAAAGGGAAAGTGCGTGTGTCTGTTTGTCCGTCTTTTACGGCGAAACGGGTCGACGAATTGACGTGATTTTTGTGTGGTGATAGTTGAAGGGATGTAGGACATAGGATACTTTTTATCCCAATATTCCCGTGGAAACGAGACCTACGCGGGTGAAACCGCGGGCGCAGTTTGTATTATTATAAAACAAAGTCGCTTTCTCTGTCCGTATAACTCTATGTATGCTTAAATCTTTAAAACTACGCAACGGATTTTGATGCGGTTTTTTTAATAGAGATACGAGTGATTCAAGAGGCAGGTTTATTTGTGGGTATCAAGTGGATTAGTTAAATGCACGCAAAGATTCCCTCCTGACTCTGTATAAATCATTATAGTAAGTACATATAGATTTTATAGACCTAGGTACTCAGTATAACAGGGTCAATGCATGTGGGTAGTGTTTTGTGATGATTATTGAATGTCTGCAGTTGTACGGCTGCCAACCAAAGCCGAAGCCATACCAATTAGCAATTTAGCGACCTAGCCTTCATACATCACTCTATATTACGCTATTATAATACCGACTATATAATGTAGGTATACTAAATATTATGACTCCAAATAACCATGTCTTGACGTGGCACGACACGGCGTGGTTATTTTGAATAATGCCATGGATTTCAGAAAACAAAAGCCAGATAATATGGGTCTTACCGCGTCATGT
Organism: Xanthorhoe spadicearia; assembly: GCA_947086425.1. Classification (NCBI taxonomy): domain Eukaryota; kingdom Metazoa; phylum Arthropoda; class Insecta; order Lepidoptera; family Geometridae; genus Xanthorhoe; species Xanthorhoe spadicearia. Next base: position 996,842 of record OX352214.1, on the reverse strand, counting down.
TTTGAAAGTCGTCGAGAATCGACATCCAGGTGAGTATTCTTTGTAAGTTTGTACCAACACTATTGATTTGATGATATCGTAATCTAGGACATTACAGTACGACCTGGGGTCAAGCTCCGCGGAACAACCAGGACACAGGACGTTACACCGACGACCTATAACTTGATAACAACAATGTATAGTTTAGTTTTGCGGTTTACGTGACTTTTAACCGACTTCAAAAAAGGAGGAGTTCTGTTTCATTGTTTTTTTATAGTTCAATAAAATTTCAAAGCAGGGATAAAAGTCAAATTCAAATTCCAAGAAATCGTTTCTCGTTTTTCTTCTTTCTTTCTTTCTTTCTCTCTTTCTATCAATTACTTATTGATGTGTAGGTAAACACACAAATACTCACATGCACCTACGATCGAAATTATTTTTTTCTTTGACATTTATTTCGTCAAATCTTTTAAAATAGGTCAAATACCAGTCAATGGACAAAATAGTTCACATAAAGGTGTGTACGATGATGTTTATCTCCACCGAACATAAAGCCTTGTCCACACGCAACAAAACGTAACGGTCGGCTCACCCTTCTTCCGGTCGCACAATGTGAATATACCTTTATGTAGGTAGGTTAGTTACTACAGATATGTATTTAGAAAAAAATATGATCACGACCTATCCCAGAGAACGGTAGACGTTTCTTTCAGATATTTTATGTAATTCTTTAGATCCTTTCCTTACGTAAGTAGGATGTCCAAAATCCAAATACTTTTGATACTTACATGCCCACTTTTTGAAGAAGTAAACTTTCAATACCTACCTGACAAGTTGCAGTACGAGTAAGTAGTGTCTATCTATGATACTATTTTAGTAAGTATATTTAGGAGCATATTAACATTTTAGTCTCCTACTTAGAGCATAGAGTCTCTTTCTTAGGAGACCAAATGGTTAATACGCTCCCAGACGTCTATGTCCCATCTATTTACCTAAATGAAATGTAGGATTTTAACCAGATGTAACCAGATGCCACGGTATATAAAATTCCAACACCAGTCCTGACTACACCCCTGTGCGAAGGCAAACCGACACGAAATAATTGATACTTTTAGGTAATGGGGGCGATAGTTCGTTTTTACGAGCAATTCAATGGGAGTTTTTATCAATATTGGATGATTACCAACATTTATAAAACATTAATAAACCGATGCAGATGGGACACCGGGCTGCGCTGGCGTAGCGGGTTCGAGACTTACGTTTTACTTAGGTCTTGGGACCAAATCCGTGTTTCACGAACGAAGATCACCTTCAATTACGTGACATGCTTTGACCATTGTAGATATTTGAATTTTGAAAATGACCTGCTCTCAAAAAACCGTCTAGGTACAAATAAGTAATTGAAATTTACACTTTACACTTTTCAAGTAAGTACTTACTTGAAAAGTGTAAATTTTAGTGCTTAATATTATCTAAATGTATCTATGTTTTAGCGCCTTTATGTAAACATGTACCTTAAAAGGTAAGGAGGTAATATAGGTATACAGCGTCTTTTAAGCTCTGCGTTTTTCTGTAATGTTAGAGATAAGGTTTGCTTGTAAATAAATCTAGTCCCAAGTTCTGTCAATACTTTATGAAAATACAAAAAGCGAAGTTGGTAGGTACGTTTTAAAAGCGTAATATCATTCGAGGCGTCTGAAGGTCGTAGAAAATCAATAGTCGAGCGTCTTGTGAGTCTCGTGACGTGTACTGTTGTGTCTGACTAGTGACTACGGATTGAATACGATAGGTAATAAGGATTTTATGGATAGAATAGAATACCCTACCTACAAAAATAGATAATATCAATGATATTGAATAAATCTGCTGAGCTGAAATATAAAAAAATGTAAAGGGTAAATCGCTGAGCTATTGGGAAACAGAATTTAAATCTTTATTTGATTTAATTTAATTTAATTAAGTATAAGCCATTTTATAAAATTTGACAATTGAATAGGTTTAAGTACCTACCTACAGATGTTAAAGCGCGTCACCAAAGAAAGTGCATTTTACGTAAACGAGTTAACCTGAGTTTGCATAGTGACCGGCAAATCTTGAGCGATGCGTATAAGTAACTTTCCTTTTCACATTATGTTTGTCTTATTGGTTGAGTTATTACTTAACACAAAATGTTTTTTTAGACGTAGATACTTAACTATTCAAAGGATCTTAAAAATAAGTCGTCAGTTCGGAGGCAAATAAGTACCCAATTTATTGTTCTGACATGCCTTACTTTGTTTGACTGGTTTTTCACTGAAGCTAGCTATTTAGATAGGGATCGCTTTAAAAGTTTAGTATCTGACAGTCGAAACTTTACGTCTGCGCCTTAGCTTACGTCAAAAGCAGTTAAATATAGGACATAAGGGCCCCCGCAGACTATTGTTGTCAGTACGTTCTATTTTTCGACCGATTTTTCCACCTACAAAAAGTCGGCCGTCTGCGGGGGCCCTAAACTGAATCGCTGTCAACCTTTTCGTTCTGCGAAACATATCCACATTTTGCACCTATGTATTATTTTAAAGCTAAGTCTACAAATATGACGCTATATTTCTAATTAAACAGCAGGATATATTTGTCACTCTATTACAATGAGTGATGTTCATGTCAACATGTCATTAGAACTAGACCGGAAGAATGCAGGTATGACAGTTATGGCTGTTCTGGAAACGATAACCGTCATATTACTGCCGTCATTGATCATAAACCATTTTTTGAAAGTCGTCTAGAATAGACTCTATTCTTGACTTTCAAGCTAGATGTCTATTTCTCGACCACTTTCAAAACGGGAACGGGGAAACGGGATTGCACGTTATCGAGCTTTTGTGGTTTGAAATCCATCGCATTATTAAAAAAATCACGCCGTGCCGTGCCACGTCAAGACATGGTTATTTGGAGAATAAAGCGGCTGGTATAAATGGGATAGTAGGCCGATAGTGTAGTCTACAAGCATTTCAATCGACCTCTCTCAAAAAATGGTTTTGAGTTTCTATGAAAACATATTTATAAACCGTAATATAACGGTGGCCACTCAATAGAAAACCAACCGACCTTGAACTTTAGGTCGACAATGACACGACCACGTGTAGGGTTGGTAGTGCCTTGTGTTTGTTTGTTTCCTGTCAGATAGATAACTGCAAAGATATATGGCCTGTCTCAATAACTTAGGTATCTGTCTATGGTTTCCCTTACTCCAGTCAGTCGGTCATATTTCTCATTTTTTCCTTTAAAACTATTATACAAAATCATAGCAGGGGTAAGTAAATAAAAAGTTAATAAAAATTAATAAATGAATTTAACTTTCGACATCCTAATTCGATTAAACGAGCGTAATTTTGGTAAATATTTTAAAAATAAAAACACAAACCTACCTATATTTTATCATTTATGGTTTGATACCATGACCTTCATCATAAGTACCACTAAGCCATCACAGCCCATAAATCATTGGGAGCATCTTAAAACTTAATTTAGAAAGGTAACGTATGGTGGTCATCTCGAATTATGGTTTTTAGGCCACGTGAAGGCCTCTATCATGCCTTATATTTAAGTACATAAAACTTAACCCAACTTAACAAATTCATAAAGTTTTGTTATTATATGAGTTTTAAGAAATGATTTTTTTTGTCAATGAAAAAAAGAGAGATTTAATAGCTATTTTAAAGTAAGTTTACTAGGCCAATATGAATAAGACCGATAATCTAGATACATTAGTACATTACTCATCAAAACGTTAATGAGGAAGTAATTTGGCATAATTCTTAAATCCAGTAATTTGTGACATAATGTCCATGTTATAACAAAGATCACATGACATAAAATGTCATTAAAACATCATAATATTACATTTTATGAGTTTAGTTGGTCTTGAGAGATCGTTAATACCTACTTTTATTGGAAGAGCCGTGTTGGCCAAGTGGATTGGTACTTCGAGTAACCTAGAGCAATTTCTCACTTGTTAAAAACTGTCTGTTAAGACGTGGTACGTAGATTATCCTCTTTTTAAAGTTGGCTAACTACAAAATAATCTTTACGCGGTGTTTTAATAGGTAGAGTCATTCAAGAGGTAGGTTTACGTGTTAAATTATTGGAATCGTGCGAAGCCGGGGTGGGTCGCTAGTTAATAATAATTTGTAGGCGCAATAATGCATCGTGTAATAAAAATACAATTAGAAAGAGATTTTCACTCGGGACTTTGTTTTTTTTTCTAATCTGACAGTTACAAAATTAAAGGTCAATGCATCTGTAATTTACAGTAATGTCATGTTCAGTAATTGACGTGTCTGTCAATGGCACAGTAATCAAAGCAAATTGTGGGAATATGATTGTGTGGACTAAGGTCATCTAAATACTACTAATTTAGGATAATTTGACGACCTCTGTGGCGTAGTGGGCGAGAGCCCGCCTGAGATGCAGATGTTGCGGGTTCGATTCTCGCTGCGGGACAAATGATGCATGATATGCAAATATTTGTTTCGAGTCTGAGTGTTTTCTATGTATAATATCTATAAAAAAATATATTTATGTAGTAATTCGTTATCTGGTTACCATAACACAAGCATTTTTCTGCATTAAGTTGCTAAGCTTGGAACTAGATGACGCTGTGTGGAATTTCCTTGGCTGAGTTATTATTATACATTTAAACACCCAGACTACTTATTAAGACTTATTATTAACAGATATGATGGATGCTGGCGCAGGAACGTAGTGGATGGCATAAACTAAGGGAGGCCTATGCCCAGCAGTGGGTAAAGTCGGGCTGTGGATGATGATGATGATGATTATTAACAAAATACTTACTTTCTCGTTTATGCAGGCCCATCTTCACAGACTATACGAACTGACACATAGGTAACAAACAGTAACACTTTCTCACATTTCACACTGTATTCTCAGCACGCTACACACGAGACGTTAACTGTAAATGTTACGTAACATAACGAACGCGGAATGAGTTTCGAAAATAATTAGTTGGTTTTTCACGTAAGTAGCTGTGTTGGTGGAGTGGGATGTGTCGAATTTCGGTTGTATCGGTTCAATTCCCGGTCATGAATAAATGGGATTTAGGTACTACAAGTTGAGCTTTCAATTATAGTGGCGTTGGTTTTGCAACTTTAACGTTTGAATAGGTTTTTTAGATGTAGCCATTTTGAAATTGATATTTGAACAAAGGATCTTTATTGTGTCATTTCACGCTATAGTATATCATAGTTAAGATATTAAGTTTGTTTTATAAATGGCGTTCAACAAAGTTTTTATTGTTTTTTTTTATTTCATCAGACTTTAAAAGCGAAGGCTTTCAACATGTTGAAGTTCGAAGGATTTTTAAAGACCTAGAACGTTGAATAATATTTCAAAGCTTTACTTTAAATCAGTTTTCACAACGTTTGTAACCTGATATAAGTTTTTTAATTAAGCTTTACAATTCCACATTGTTTGTAGTAAAGTAATAAAATAGGTAGGTACAATAGGTATTTATAAAACTAAACATGTCCCTAGACATTTTTTAATTAATTTCAATTTCAATTAATCTAATCAACATATTATTTAATATCTACAGGTTTTTTTGTAAATAATATGATATCGTGGTACGTTTTTTTAATACGCAATTACTTATATTTCTTAAGTAAATAAATAAATATAAAACATTGTGTAGGTACTCATATTGCCAGCGATTTTACTGCAGTATAAAAATATTTAATGGATGACTTAATCACAATTTCAATTACACAACCGCTGTCATAATTATAACATTAAAACTTTAACGAGCGTCTCGTGTAAAGCAGCCTTATTCTGCCAGACCCTGGGAATAACGCTCAATAGCACGAATTAGCAAATGAATGTTCTTAGCACAAATTTCACTTTTAGTTCTAAATTTGAAACCGTTTTACGAACTTCTATTGTCTGTGGTTTGAATATTTTTTTTTTTATTGTGTGATAGTTAATGCTTGAGTTCTTTTAAGTGTCAATTTCAAATGGAATTCATTTGAATTTGGAATTTAATTTCTGTAATGTTTCTAAATTGTAAAAAGTTTCTAAAAAGTTTGCTTTGAATAATGCTTGTTTGTTCTAGGGAATCCAATCCCGGGATTCTTTATATAAAAAAATGAGTACTTAGTACCTATATTATTAAAGTTAATTATTTAAGTTTTCGTGACGTCTGAGCAGTAGTACCTAGTTAGTCCAACAATCTCGCTTTGCTCATCATTGGTATGTTGCCATCATTATCTACAAACAAACATAATGTACTACAATTTCCGATGATTTAACTAGTACCTACCTAACCTCTGTTTTTCTTAGAAGCAATTTGTGTTTCCGTTGCCTAGTTGTTATTCCAATTACTGTCTGTTTATCATCAGGATAATATAGTATCTTATATAGCGAAGTAGGTAGGGAGGCATGTATGTATATGTGGGTGTACTAATGAAACATAATACTCGTAGTCTAATGGAATAGGCTTGCCCAGCACCTAAACCATCCTGTGTAAAAATATTCTCTACTAGCAGCACGTCCCGGCTTTGCACGGGTGTACTTATAAAACTACCGGGATAAAATATAGCCTATAACCATCCCTACAGTCAATTTTACTCATCGGTCAAATAATTTTTAAAATCGGCTGAGTAGTTTCCGAGATTACCTCCGTCAAACAAACAAACCAACATAACCTCCTTATAATATTAGTATAGATTATTGCAAAGGCGGGACGTGCTGCTAGTATAATATAGGTTTCAAATACTTATGTTTTTTCTTGTTACTATTATTAATAATGAAAAAACATGCCATATTAGGATTAATTGATCATAAAATGTCTGTTAATTAGAGCGAGCGGTCCCCACGGCCTTTGTTAAGATCTTAAGATTAAAATCACGGTTGGCCGCGACTTAAGAAATTCACGAGACAAATTAAACCAGGCATTACTTTATGTGGCTTGCTACTTGTCATAACTAATGAAGAGTCAATATGAATAGAAAAAAGAAAAAATAAAATGAAAAATAATGTACTTATAAAAAATTAATTACTTAAAAAAGTATTTAAAAAATAATTATTATACTTACTTACCTAATATTAAATTTTATAGTCGTACTCATAAATAATGTTTTTCATATAAGGCATTTGCATACTTTTTCAAAAGGTTGGTCTTAAAAAAATCTATATGTCCATCAAAAATTCGTATCGCCCACAGACCGCATAATATCGGCGGAGATTCGAGGCTTAAAATCCTGCCTGACCCTTTTTTAAAGGCGACATTATAGTTTTCTATCTTGAAAAGACAGAATCACTGTTTGATTAGTTAGTGTAAAATACTTAATTAAATTAATGTATATTTTTAGACATGATTGTTTGTATCTGACTACATCTAAGATAGCTCTAACAGTCTTTAGAGATGGTCATATAATAATTCGTCCTATAGACGGAGGTCATACTTTTTCTGTCTAGTCTGGATTACATAATAAAATATACTTAGAAAAACATATGTTTTAATAATAGTTGGCATTGAGCCAAAATAATAGTCCTTTTTGGCTACAGTTTTTAGTCAATACGTTTTAATCGACAAAATTATAGGCTAAGATAGTCCCAGCCAGTCTTCGCGATCCTAGATCCATGGTTTTCGCTAAACCATGGATTGTGATCACCATTTTTCTTAAACCGTAATTTATTTAGATATAATGCGAACCAATTTAGACCATGGTTTTGGTTTGAAGGTTTATTTTAGTTTTTTGTAATGAAGCCGATTAAATCTCGCATTTCTGTATGCGTATATAAAAAGAGAAACCAACGAGTAAAGAAAATTGGTTATTGGTATAAAGTATGATGATTTTAAAACAAAATATTTAGAAAATGTCATAGAAAAGATTTAAACGCGCGTGATTCGAACTTCGGTGTTTTGACATTGTTGATGATTTTTTACAAAAACTTTTAGGGTTCCGTACCCAAAGAGTAAAAACGGAAACCTGTTAAGGCCTAACCTGTTAACCTGTTAACCTGTCTGTCGGTCTGTCCGTCTGTCTGTCACCAGACTGTATCTTAAACCGTGCTCCAGTAATTAAAAACTTAGGTATAATAATTAAGTAAACTCATTTTAAAATTATTCTAAACACAGTTTCGTTTTGCATTTAACAATTACAACAATTAAAATAGCAAGATTTCTAATAATTAGATGTTAACAAATTAACCTTTTTGAAGATTGAGATGCTAATTTAGACCTTGTGTCTATTAGATTAGTCATAACTTAGACAAAGGTCACGGTGATGTCATTTTAGGCCATTTGGAACTTTTGTTTCTCCTAACTTTTATTGTTTTTCTTATATACCCCCTTATGCATATTAGACCAGTAAACCTATATTAGCTAAAACCGATATAAAATCTGTTTGTTGTGTTGACAAACATTTATTAGTAACGTAGGTCCTATACTTATTTGAATAGTCTCAAATTTTCATTTCCTTAAAGTCAATAAAAATTATACGATCTAAAGAAAACTACCAGTAGTACTATTGTTCTACTGTACTATTGCGTACAATAACACCTAATAATTTAAAAAGAAACCCTGTATTTTACCTAAAAGGAAATAATTTACAAAACAATCCTAGCTAGTGTTGTGTAAGTCATCCGTATACGTATGAGGTCAACGCACTACTAACTATTCTATTACTATTCGTGTATCGGGTCGAACCGATCAATCACAGCCCTTGCTGAAGTCTATTTACGTGATCAATCATTTTCTGAACTTCCGTATTTGAAAGGGCCCTGCCCTTAGCACTTGTAGGCTCGTATTCAGAGACTTCACTTAAACTTGAGTTACGTTTAAGCATTGATTTTTGATAGTTCTCTATGAAAACTGAGTTATGAATGCTTAAGACACGATCTATGCTTGAGTCTCTGAATACGGGCCTTAGACAGAGTTCGAGTTTTAATATTAAAATAGTTTTTTATAGGAGGCTAGTCCAGCACTGAAGATACTCAGCCAGCAGTGAGTGTAGTCAGGCTGTGGATGATGATGATTATTGTTAGACAATTAATACCTAAACGTAAAAATCAAAAATAGAAAAAATATGTCATTGTTTTCAAATCTAATTAAGAAAATAATAATGAATGTATTAATGAGAATCATAATCAGTGAGACATCAAAACATGAGACGCAGAAGAAAAAGTTAATTACTCAAAGGAAATTGGATTTCCATTCATTTTCATTGATTCTTCACGGATAGTACAATCTTAATGATTCAGAGAAATCAGTAATCTTGATTAAAAATACCTATTTTTCATCTTCTATCATTTATAAACTTTTCGAAAATGTCTACCGATGGAGGTAGTCAGAGGGGCCATAATAGTCACAGCTCATCTCAATTTTTTTTTCCATAATCAATATAATTATCTTCTATATCTATACTAATATTATAAAGAGGTAAAGTTTGTTTGTTTGACGGAGGTAAGCTCCAAAACTACTCATACGATTTTAAAAATTCTTCCACCGATGTGTAGAATGGACTGTTGGGAAGGTTATATGCTATATTTTATCCCGTTAGTTTCATTAGTACACCCGTGCGAAGCCGGGATGTGCTGCTAGTGTTATACAAAATGCTTAGTATTAAGGGAACATTTAAGAGTCCTTAAAAAGAGGTTCTTACAAAAGTAATGTAGGTACTTAACAATAAAGTCATATTATGTAAATTGAGCTTGCCAATTCGTGGGGTCGTAAGCTTACAGAGGTCGACCTACCCTAAAACCCGACTTAACCTCCGTTTAACCCCAATTAGCAAAATGATTTATTATTACCCCTTTTTAGGTTGAAACTCATTTTATTGCCTACTGACTAAACCGCTAATTTATTTTTTGTTTTTATTTTGATTAGGGACTTTACCTTTATGCTAACGTTTTAAATAAAGAATAAAAAATGTATCTATTTGATTACCATAAATAAATTAAATACTTAGAGTTTTTTTTAAATAAATTTTGAAACAATGTCTAAAAGATAAAGTGTGAAACCATAAAGGTTTTGACTTTTGTGTTTTTTATCAATTAATTTTATTTTATTATGTGATAAAAAACTAACAATATACTAATCTTCTTTTCAAATTACTCTTATACTTAGTAAACAAAGCTATTTAATATATTTTAGTAGAATTATGCCAAAGATTTTCATAGTTTCGATGGAGGCGATGTATCGTGCGGTATTTGCATGTTTGTGTTACAAAAGAACCTTGAGTCAGTAGATCTTAATCAAGTACAACGTGAACTAAATAAAGCAAAACAGGGTTATTTTAAAATCCATCTACTTGGCTGTTTAACTATGAACGTATGTACCCAGTATTTATTTATTTTACCAAAGTTTTTGTATTTGTTTTTTTCAGAATGTGAAAATGAAATGGCCACGGCTAGTATGTCTTATCTGCAGATTAGGCATTGAAAATGTACGGAGTAGACAGAGGTATGTCCTAAATTATTTGTAAGGTTTGTAAAAATTGTTTGTTTTCAATTATGTCGTTATATTTTTTTTATTTTAAGTTCTATTTTAGATATACAAATCCATAATAAAATGTCTATCTTCAAGTCAGTTATTAATGAAAAAACTGCAAGACATACGACACAAAAATTAAGATTATAGTTTTTTTTTAAATAATGGCTACCACTAATAAACTTTAGTTGAATTCCGCATTGTACTAAAACAAATTTTCATTAACTCTACCCACGATCACGACTACCAAGAACGTCGACAAATCCACCGAACCTAATTTACAACCTTTGAAAAGTTAAACACCGATTACACCATCCGTAATTTACATGAAAATCCGTAACTTGTTCCGTAATCCCATCACTATTGAACCGTGAAAAACAAACCAATTTCAAAATCGCATTCCACTGCATTAGCACGTCACTAAAAAAATCGATAAACTTCAAACTTACACAGTCACAAACGTTACAATTATGAGATTTAACGCGCGGTGCGAAAGGATTTTTTTTTTACAAAATGGCTACGCGCAGTTTTACGTTCGTCCGCTGTCACGGCTGCGTTCAGACTGACAGACTGGGGCGGAGTGGGAGGGGCGCCCGCCCTAGTGCTAGGTTTTAGTTTCTAGGCTATCGCCGTTTTGTCTAACGTCTGTATTTTAGCCTTTTATGAAGCAGGATTATTGTGGAACCAGTGTTCAGTGATAACTAAATTCGATGAAATAGCCTACAATCCTACCATCTTTGCTATCTTTTGTTGCTACTCGTATCTTTTGTTTATACATAATATGTACTCGAATTAAATAGGTAGGTACTGACTTATATTTTTACTTAGATATTACATTTTATGGGTGTTTAATGTCACCTACATATTTATTTTTAATGAAAACATGGCTAATGCATTCTAATTGGGTAAAAGTCAAATTAACATTCCGATAAATAATTTATGTGTGACATACCGGAAGTCATTAGGGGCAGGGGCTCCCGTGAATTAGGGCAAAGGCCTATAAAATATTACTAGCGTAAGGAATTAGATATGTGTGTTGAATAAAGAACGGAATAATACATTAACTGAATGGGTAAAATAAAATGGTAATTTCTTATAGTTTTTTGTGTATTTATTTGGAAATTATTCGATATGTTAAGGTGAGGGGTAGGTTATCTGAAGAGAATTTAAACTTATTAAAAAAAAATGCGTTTCTTCTAACTGGTTTGTTCCGGTTGAAGTAAAAAATCACTAAAAAGAAACTTTTACCGAAACCGTAACAAAAATCAACTAAATTGAAATTATTTATTGTTCCTACGATCAATTATTCCTATTTGTAACTGTGGACAGTCATCTGGTTACGATAACACACTAAGTTGCTTTGCTAGGGATTATCTGACGCTGTGTGAAATGTCCAAGGATATGTATTTATAGTCCAAAACCCCACTTCAAATAAAGAGGTTAGCAAACAAATGCGTACATTCAATAGTTGACACCTGGTTAATTGTTTACATTAGGCCGCACGCAACTAACCGACACGCACCAATTGCTCAGCCTTTTTACTCTACAAACCGAAAATGACAATCATCGCAGGTCAGCCTATGTTGGTTTATCTTCCGAATTCAGTTTCAACTAACATAAGCTGACCTGCGATTATTGGCACGATGCATCGTTTTCGGTTTGGGAAGGGCTGTAGTGGACGTATATTTCTGTTAAGCTAGGAACCGCAACGAAAAAAGTTAATTTACAACTTAACTTAACTACATCACACATTACTAAATAAAAGAACTAAAAGAAAAACGTAAAAGTCTTGTCGCTATAAAGTAACGTAGGTACGTCACTCCTAGGTGCAGTACAAAATACAAAATGCATTACATCTTGCGTCACGCAGTTGGGTAACACGATGCTTCGCTGGGTATCGGGCGCCGTGATGTAATAGATTAGTGCAATCAATTGTCACAATTACTGCTCAAATGATTGTGGCACGTGCTGGGAAAATCGGTTTAATAAGATATACCTATTAAAACGACTTGACAATTATTTTAGAAGACTTCAACAAATCAGTTTTTTTATATTTTTAACGAAATTCAAAATAGAAGGTTCTTTTTTAAATAATTTTTTTTACAGACTTTAGGAGAAAATTCTGTAGATACTCGATTTTTTAAATTTACTAATAACTAAATAAAACAACAACGTAACTTAAAAAATCTAGATACTATTAGTCAGTAAGTATTTAGTCATATTTTTATACAGTTTAGTGGAGAGAGACCTTTAAATAAAGGGTTTACATTAGAGCTAGTTAGCAATCAGTCCATAAGTAGTCTTTCCTTTAACAATTTTCGGTCAATGACCTCTGAATCAAAGAAATTGCGACCCAATAACATAGCAATAAAGCCCAAATTTATACTCACTTCTTCTCCCGATGACGTAACCAAACAACCCTGTCAGGATAACAAATCTACACATTTCAAGGTCATTAATTACGAATTCATTAAATACATACTTTCTTAAAATAAATAACATTTTCAACAAATATGACTTGTTTGAGACCTAAGCACTGACTAATCTGGAATCTATGAATGAAATCCACATGCGAAAGTCGACTGTAAAATTCCTGAGTCACCCTTAGAAGTTGTATCGATAAATGAACACACTAAATTACGCAATAGAGCTGAATTTCGAATACTACTTTTTGCAGGATGTAATGTAGAGATTCTTATGTCAACGTGATAAAGTCTAAATTTATGACAAGTTTCCTGAAAGTTTATAAATTCTGAAAAGCTGAAAAAAGCTGTAAAGCTCAGAATTGAATGACGCGAGTTCGTGAGTTCAAAACTAAAGGAGATGTTCCAAAAATGTATGGGGGCTGGTATTAAAATATTTTGGAAAAAGAAGCAAGATAAAAACTATACGTAATTAAACATATAACTATTTCATGATTATTTATTATTTTTTAGTATTTTTCCTACCCCACGTTTTTCTAAAAAAAATCATTGAAAAAAGTTTTGCTTGCAACCCTCTAACGCGTCTCAAGAAAGAGATAGTGCCATACGATCTCTATGAAAAAGAGTTTTTGTCTCACTCCAACTTTGTGTTTCTAATAATGACATTTTTAAAAGTTCCGTCACTGTCAACGTCAATACAAATACAATTGACAGTACTGAATGAAAAGAATGAATGATGATCGGAAAATCCATTTGATACTGACATAACGTCTCACTCAATATGACAGTGACATTCATCTTAGCCCTTTTATTGTGGTTCAGTGTGGCCGTAGTGGATGAATTTGCGACTTTTTAAATATTTTTTGTAGAAAAATCGTGGGATTAAAAAAATATGATTTTGTTCACATCCGATAGTATAAAAAATTAGGTTTCCAATTATGTTTAATTCGTATTGCTTCTTTTTTCATCAGAATAAAATACCACTTTGGAACATCTCCTTTTGTAACAAAGGTATAGAGTCAAAAACTGTATAAGTTTTACTGTTTTACTGTTATGCGTAATTTTGTAGAGTTGAATTTTCCGTACAGGGGGTGGAAAGTGTTGTGGGGGGTTTCAAAGGGTGTTAAGGGGGTGGAAAGTACCGTGAGTCAGAGTCCAGCCGTACTGACGCCGTAGCATACATTACTTTTAATCAGGTGTTAATATCAAATTGTGTTCGTGTGTTGGTTGAATGTTTATGTATTTGATTTGTATAAACACTTTATTGTTTGTTTTTTCTATGTGAGACTTTTTTCATTTAGTAGGTACTGCTTTTATCATAGAAAATGTCAACCCTTTTTCTTGGTAAACTGACATGAGCCTGACTTATGTTTTTCAATCTTCGCACTACGGACGTAGCATTAATCAAATACTTAACAGGAACATAATTTGAAAACGCCGCTTAATGGCGCCGCAAAATTAAACACCAAAAATAAAAAAAAATTCAATGTTCTAATTTAGATGAGGTATCTGTACTAAACTAATGTAATCTGTGGTTATGGTAACCAGATGTCTGATAACTTAGATACACTTTTCTAGTAAATACACACTTATGTATTGTATTTAATAGGGGCAGAATCAACACACTGTCTTGTATTCAAACAGTTCGTGACTAATTCGATCGTTATTCGATTATGACGATGTCGATCGATTCTTACTTAGAAACAGTCGACATTGAAGGTATGCGAGGTCGTGCGACTCATATTCAGTTTCATTTTGAGTGACTTTTTTATAAGTCACTAGCAGCACGTCCCGGCTTTTCACATGTGTACAAATAAAACTACCGGGATAAAATATAGCCTATAAATATTCCGACAGTCCATTCTCCACATCAGTGAAATCATTTTTAAATCGGCTGAGTATTTTCTTAGATTAGCCCCGTCAAACAAACAAACAAACTTTACCTGTTTATAATATTAGTGTAGATTAATAATATTTTATCCCGGTAGTTTCATTAGTATACCCGTGTGCTGTTAGTTAAATATATTCAAATATGTAAGTAAGGAACACCTAACCGACCGCCATAGCAATGGGTGCGTCATGGTGCCAAGATGTCTGCGATACGACCGACTCATTACTATGACTACTCTATGGCCTGGGGCTACTATACACATACCTACATTATTCATTATAGGTACCCAGTTCATAATATACTTACGGTCAGTCTTAATAACCCTCTCAATCTTTGATTTTGCTTGTTTTGTCGGTACATATTTGATATTGATTAAATACAAATAACTACTGATGAAACCAAAGATTACTTAATTTAGTTTTATATGTGTGTTTTGTCTACTTGTGTTTCTGTTAAAAATAAATCATTTATCATTTATCAAAGATAGACCTATATTATACAACCAAATGACAATTCTTATACCTACCTTCATTTTTTGTTTGCACAAAGCGATTTTAGAAATGGAATATTTCTTTGGACCAAAGGTAAAAATGGTAATAGATATTTCATAGCCATTTCAAAATGACTTTGAATACCATTTGTATACAAATTGGTATATGAAATAGCTCTAGTATTTTCAATTTACCCTTTTAGTAACTTTACCTGCACGCATATAACTATAAAAGGGTCATTGCTCTTAACTCTAGTCTCTAATGTAGTTTAAATCATAAGTGTGTAGTACAGTCGTCTACAAAAATACTACTAAATCAGTTTTTCAAGCTCATTCACTAACTATTAAACTTGACTTATTCCAATGCCTCTGACGCTTGCTCATATATCATGGTTGCCTGGTACTAATGGATCAAAAAGCAATTTCTTTTCCGTTTTTAGGTAACTCATCTAAATAATATTCATGTCTTACCTTCCAATAAAGATGTTCTTGTCGTCACGGTGCACTCACTCAACAGAAGGGCTGCGAGGAGCGCTGTTAAGAGCAGGGGGACTACAAAGGCCGTTTCAAACATGCGAGTGGCGCGGTTTTAACACTTGCTCACTTCTGACTGCCTGGTAAAAGATCTTAGGACCAGAACAGCCACTAGTCTTAGTATGTAGACTCACCAATAAAGCTGGGCTCGTCGTCCCTATGCAGCGCGTGCATGACTAGGGCTGCGAGGAGCGCGGGCCTTGCGGCAGGCAGGCCGGGCGCCAGGCCGCGGAGCGACGGCGGCGCGGCGCTCAGGATGGCCCCGCAGAGCATCGGCGCACCAGCATCGCCTGCGCACTCGCGCACTGCAAATTATAAACGTTTTAGGTAACGAAAAAAAGTCGTGTTGGCCTCGTGTTGGTCAAGTGGATTGGTACTTCGACTTTCGTTCCGAAGGTCGTGGGATCGAATTCGGCCGTGCATCAATAGACTTTTCGTGTCTTGCCTGCAATCAAGAATAAGTACCTACCTAACTCAATCTAGTGCTATGTAGCATGCAGTCGGATGCCTAAACGCCGCCAGGTGGCGCCGCAAAAAACAAAACACCAAAATTAGCCCTACAAAAAAGGAGTCATTTCAATGTTCGAGATGAGGTATCTGTACCTACTTATGTAATCTGTGGCATAACTAATTCACAGGTTCAGAATTTTTCCAGGTCACAAAAGCACGCCAAGTGATTCATTTAAAGACCCACGTTACCAAATGCAGCTTCAGAGAATTGACTCAAACTTTAACAGAAACTATTTGTGCGTCATCCACCCACGGTTTGTTTATAGCACTTTATTTTTCTATGAAATGGCGGAAGTTTCTATGAAAAAATTAAATTATAATACAAAAGTCGAAAATTTTAATTAAACCCACTTTAATCGATTCAATTCGTGGTGCATTTGTGCTTAATTTTTGAATCATCATCATCATATTCACATCGGGGTGTAAGTAGGTACCTACCTACATACTCTTTCAAACAAAAACAGTTAACTAGAATCATGGGTGAAAACCACCCGCCCGATGGTCGAACGACATCGTAAGCGTGGTCGGTCATCAGTGGATGAGACTCGCGTGGGATCGGAGAGAGTGGCGTAATAGAGAGGAGGCCTATACCCAACAGTGGGTGGAAATGGGCTGAGATGATGATGGTGGGTGAAAATACCAAAAAAATATAAGTACCTACTAACAGTAAACATGAAACCTCCTTTTCCGAACTCAAAAAAGGAAGTTAAGTTCAGCTTCCGATTACTTCGTCAAATAACGGACCGAAGTTAAAAAAGACAAAGTAAATTCATCCAACTTTTATCTCACTTTCATTTAGCTTACTTACGTTTTGAAAAAATAGGGACATACGTACAACCTTCCGTCAATAGCCCTACTACATCACACCCTTTACTCCCAGGAGTATCTACAGATTGCCACTTCAATCCTCACCTTTCCTTTCATTTCCTCTCATCACAATCTACAAAGCTCGCTCGTTTAGGATATCTGACCCTCCTGAATCACCAATTTTGAGCATGAACACCGTATTTCTTTTCAACTTGTCTCGAAATACATAACTCCTTTAGATTTTTTTTTATTTAATAGTCAGTTCAGTTCAGTTCAGTTCATTTATTCATAACATTCATTTTACAAAACGTGTTTGAAATTCTATCTAGGCTAAATGTAATTCTAAAATAATTGTAACACCAAATAATAAATAATAATAACTATGCATGCATGTACAAATTTTCACAAACATTAATTTCAATAGCAAGACATGTCAATTTAAAAAGAAAAAAAGTGATCATAACATATAACATAATAATAGAAAAAATAAAAATAAAAAATGAGCAATTAACATTAATACAATACTACATATAACAATAATTTACATTAAAATTTACTAAAATAATCATCTAAAGAATAAAAACATTCCTCCAGCAGAATCTTTACTAGTTTCGTCTTAAATATATTAGGATTGTCAATAATTTTCATGTCAACTGGTAAGGAGTTAAATATTGTCGTGTCGAGTCGTGGCTCGATAGGCATTCCTTCAAATATTAGGAGGGGTTTCGCTCTACTTCTCATTCGAATCCGATCCCTACCTGTAAAAGTACGGTCTGGAGTAGTCGTCGAACTATTTCTATGGCAGTTTACGCGTTTTGATATAAGTAAAGAAATCGGACCACGGAGGCCGAATATAATGCAAATACTACTTAAGAATTAAGCCACTTAAAGAGAAACTACCATAATAAATAGAGACCTACTACCGACCGTATTTTCACGGGGTTCGGTTCTCACGTAGTGCAAAAACTGCGCTCTAGTGCATGATAATAATTTTAAAGGTCTTGCTTGTATCTTAGAAAAATGGTATCTAATCAGAAGTAGTTATTTGTAAGTACATTTTTAAATTTGTAATTCATTTCGTCAATACCTGCGTCTCTATAAACTAGGAAAGGTATATAATCCAGTAAAAGTTTCTAGCCAAGAGAATCATTCGTAAAAACATTTTGCTTAGACGTTCGCAGACACCATAAACAGAAACACTTCTCCATTTTAAAATATTCACGTGAAAAGGAACGTAAAAGGAATGTAAAACCCCGTGGAAAAGGCAAAAGAACGTTGAATAAATTATATTACCCATTTTGTTTATGGAAAACATCAATTTCGACGCGATGATTGGAGTGTTTATATTTTATGAGGTTCAAAATCATCGACTTAAAAGAGAAAGAAATACTTATGTTATTTCTAAAACTTTCACGATCACAATTAATATTTTTGAATATATGTAGTATAGGTAATGTATATGTATGTATACACAGGTTTTTATCGCGTTATTTAAAAAATAAATTTCCACACTCGAATAAACTAAAAGCTTGACTTTTTTTTAAAACTGGCCAACTTTTTCGTTTTGCGAGTGTACCCCATTACTATGAATAAGTTTCAGAATGGAATCAATACTGTTCCAACTCGTATTCCATTAGCCCATCAATCATTAATACCCATTGTTTATGGTCATAAAGTAGGGTGTCCATTCATATTGGTTAAGATGGACCTAGATTCATGGCCGCTAGGTGACGCCGCAAATAAATCAAACACCAAAAAATTGCCCGAATAAAAATAGGAGTAAAATCAATGTTCGAAATGATGTCTCTGTACTTATGTAATCTGTGATAATATGAATACTGAGAGCTGTGCATTTTGTTTGAAAAAAAAAATAAAAGCTCAAGATATAATAAACACAAATATTGAAAATATGAATCAAATTAAATGAAATATTGACTTTTTAAATATGAGTGTTCAATATTCAATTGCAATATTATTGTTTCTAACTTTCTACAATACGCCATTCCAATGAACCTCTCACGTAGAGCGCGGAAATTCCTAATAAATCCTGTTACGTAGACACCCTACAGGGTGGTGGGCCCCATGACACAGCATTGTTAGAACAGCTGGGTAAGTTCAATAGTTTTGTTTACGTAGATTATGAACGAAATACGATTTTAGTATTGCAAAGATGTGTTACACAGAACTTAGCAATGTTTACTGAATTATTTATGAAGTGTCAGCAGGCAATTTTGCATTTGCATTTAGCCAGTTTAGTACCCAAACCAACGAAAAGTCCACTGATGTAGGGCCAGCAGATAACACTATTCAAAGAGTTTCCGCGACACCATGTCCACTACCGTAGGTATATCATGTTTTAAAATAGATTTCAGAAAAAGTGTGGACTAACCTAGCTGTACTCTCACGTCTGTAACAAATTATGTAGGGAGGAAATACAAGGGGGTAGGCAGGGGCAAGCAAACACGTCTAGAGCTATGTTGACCAATATTTGACTCGCGGATCGTAAGCGACATACCTACCGGGATTAACAGTATGGCTTTTCAATTTCCAATTTTAAACGACTTCTAAAAACAAAGAGGGTTTGTTTTATGGTCCACTGTTTTTTTTTCTATTTTTTAATGTATGTTCTGTATTGTTTTCTGATTATTCTGTTTTTATTTTATAAGTTGGATTATTACGTTACAATGGTAATTAAATCTTCTGTTTTTTTTAGGTTAAGTTTTGTAATATTAACCTATACTTCATTTCTTGAAGCGAGCTAATAGGAAGAAAAATACACTCACGTGATTGGTCGTCGAAATTCATTGGATTGGCTAGATTTGATAATTGACAATTGATTTGACAATCTAGCCAATTACGAGAAATACAATTATTTTCGACGACCAATCACGTGCGTTTATTTTTGTTCCTATTAGCTGGATTCAAGAAATGAAGTATAAACGTGTAATCATTTTCACGTGAAATTATTACATAATTTATCTTCTACTATCACTCGTTGCCTAAAGTAAAGTTTTGAATATTATATAATGTAACTTGTTTTATGTTATTACTCTTAAAACCCAGTTCTGTTCTGAATGTTCTAGAAACATTCATGTATAGAAAGCTTCGCGCTGCACGTCGAAGGACGCGTCTCGACGTGCGTGACGAGGGAGGCAATCACATCGACGTAATTAAGTATTGTAGTTATAATATAAATAGTTTATGTAGCTACGCATTTTTTTAAATAAGGACAAATATTGCATCGGCATCGGTTTAGTTTTTTTTTAATTTTACCATTGTTCTGATTCGAATTCAATGAAGAGTTAAACTAAAAATAAAGAACACTTTGCAAAGCTTGTGTTTCTAATTATGTACCTACTTATAACTATAACGTTTAATAATATTACCTTTTTTACTTCTACTATTTTTGATTTTTCATTTCTTATTGTTTTCAGAAATCCATTAGTTTTTGATTAAAAAGCTTTGTGGCTTTATACATTGACTTCTGCGCAGCTTTTATGGAAGTTTTACTTTACGACTACTTAACCGCTACTCACCAAACACTTAAACAGCACTTAAGTAGGCACTTAATCTTGACATTTTGATTAAGTTTTCAAAGTCAAGCCGTTCAATTAATTACAGTTAATCCAAGGTCAGAGTTCAAGTTAATCTTTCAAGTTGTCGGTTATTAGCTTAAGAAGGTAAATCTTTTTGATTTGGATCTGATAATACTGAATAATTAACTATAGGCGCGTATTCAGAGTTTACACTCAGACTTGAGTTCGTTCGGAGTTTTGGCGACATCAGAAATTCAGAATCGCCACTATGGACTACTTTCATTAGCATTCTTAATAAGATCTAAAAATTCCTCGGCAACTGGAAATAGCGTCATGATCATTATTGTTTTTTTAGTACTTACGTAGGTAAGTAATATAAAAAAATTAGAAATTAGTTTACTACTTCTATCACCCCCGGAACTCCGAAACTACCCCATAACGAGACCGCACATAACTCCGCTGACCGCATTTTACGGTAGCCGCACTTTTGAGTTAGATGCTTTGTTCTGCTTTTTGTTTGTGTTGTGTTGGCTGTGGGACTCACTCGACTTTCGATATGAGGGTCCTGGGTTTGAATCCCGTTAAGGAATCGAAAAAAATGCAAGATAAGAGCGTTTAGGAATATCACGAGGAAACAACACGAGGAAATAGACGACCAGAACAGTATCATTGACACAAAGGCTTAACTCACACCAAGATGGAAGGGAAGCGACGCGCAGTTTTATTGTCATATCATTTTAAACTTTATCTTCATCACCATAATACATAGTATCGCTTGAGAAACTTCAAACACAGGCGACCACGAGCGATCGTAAGCGGCACCAAGAGCACTTTCAAGCGCTAGAATAATATGCATTACAGTTATAATCAATAAAGATGGAACAGAAGGCTCACTCCCCGAACAAAATTATAGAAATAACGACTCTGCAGCGACGCTACAAAGTTCAATTCAGCTTGCGTAAGGTTCAAACGTCCTTGAGATGACCAAAGCCCTAGGCTAATCAAAAGACAGTTCACACCAAGCACATTTGCATCAAAGCTGAAAGTTGGAAAGCCATCAATATCTGCACGCTCACCTGAATATTGATAAGGTATAAGTTTAAATAAGACGATATTGTAAATGATGGAGGGATGTTATGCAAATGTCCGGAGACATCTTTTAATTTACGAGTGAAATATTCGGGGCTGCTTTTAGGAAATGGTTATGGAAAATCTGTATAGGTTATTTATAATGTACTTCACTAATAACAAGCATCGTCCTAGCGTAGACAAAGTAGAATTTTACTATTGAATTTTACTTTGTTTAGAGTCCTAGCAGTGGTAGGGCTGATTCAGAATCCCAACTAAAAAAATAGAGTTAAGGGATATAAGGGCAGGAAGAAGAAGAAGAATTACAAACTTACTGACTGTTCGTTAAAAAAAGTGGTGTGCCCACACTCTTGACTACAAAGATACCTATTTTAGAGGTAATGTTGGTTTGTTTGTAGGGATTAATCTCTGGAACTACTCATACTATTTCAAATATTCTTTCACCTGTGTATAGAATTTACCAACTTTTCGGATAAAAATGGGCTACATTTTATGCCGGTAAAATCCCAGTTAGTGCAACCGCGCAAAGCCGAGACGGGATGGTAGTGTAACTACAAAAATCTTTTGAATATTTCGAAACGACCGGGACCGTCTGAAGGTATCATTTCGCTAGATAGTCAAGATAGCTAAAGTACTAGATAGCCCTGAGATTCTGTATTCGTGTTTCGTTTGGGTTACGTTTTCATAACAAAAGAAACCCTCAAAGGTCAGGGTTAAGACTCCTATTTGTAGAACCTGGGATTGGGTTAGTCGAGTTTAGGAAAAAACAAAACATCTTTGGGACATACGGGAATATGGTGAGATGGACATATTTTTTACAGAACTTATAAGCATTTAAATTAAATGCACGTCTTAAATACATAAAGTAGAAGTAGGTACTTTAAGTAAATGATAAATGAAGTATGTCCTGTCCTCGCATATTTCGTCGAATGTATCATTCCGTCATTCCGGAGGGTTGGCACAAGCGAAGAGAGGCCTATGCCCAGCAGTGGGATGAGACGGGCTGCACGTGATGATGATGATGATGATCATTCCGTCAATACGAAGTAGGTACCTAAGTTGCAATTTTCTCTCATGCTATTAAAAAGTTAACTGATTTCCTTACTAATAAAACGTATGCCAAACGTATTTATTTATAGCCCAAAATTGTAGAGATAATAAAAAAATATTTTTCATTACTCATACACGGAAAGTACGCACGAAGTTGCCTGATTATAGGGTTCAAAGTAGCATTTTCTGTCCCTAGGGAAAACAAGTACTTTCCTGCCCTAGGGCAGGAATGACATTTCTTTTGTGGCATGTCGATGCATGCTAAGTGTTCAAGTTCTTCTAACTTAATCAGATGCTAGATATTATGTCTCTCTTGCACGCATTTGTGCTTCTCTAGCACTAATTATATTATATTTATTTATTTTATTTTATTAATTTAAATTTTTTCATCATCAAAAAAATAATAACGGGTAGAATGCCTACTACTTTTATAGCCATTCTACCAGTCAGTATTTTTTTTTAAATCTGGAACGCAGCTATGCCATGCCATCGTTAGCTGCTTTTAGTCAATAATCAACTAGTCGATTTAAAAAAAAAAGCGAGACAGCTAATTTTCGTGTGTGAAATTTAAATTTTACATCAATTTTTTTGGTAATTTCCTCATATTCGTAATGAAAAGTAGAGTACATACCTCGGAAGAAAGGCCCTTCGATGCACTCGAACTATTATCGCACTCGCTGACGCTCGCGCGATAAACCATCTCGTGCATCGGAATCTTTGCCTTTCTTCCTCGTGTAGTAATCTACTATTTGTTGCCAGTGATTGTTAACCTAACTATAGTAGCCTAAATAAAGTAGTTTAATATTTTCATTTATATAAGACTAGCTGCACCCCGCGGTTTCACCTCCGTAAGTCCCGTTCCCACGGGAATATCGGGATAAAAAGTAGCCTATGTATCCAGGGCATCACCTACCTATACCAAATTTCAACCAAATTGGTCCAGCCGTTTTTTCGTGAAAGAATAACAAACATACATACATTCTCATAAACTTTCATATTTATAATATTAGTAGGATAGTAGGATAGGAAGGACTAGCTGCACCCCGCGGTTTCACCTGCGTAAGTCCCGTTCCCACGGGAATATCGGGATAAAAAGTAGCCTATGTGTTAATCTAGGGCATCACCTACCTACATACCCAACCAAATCGGTACCTATTGCCGTTTTTGCGTGAAAGAATAACAAACATTCTCACAAACTTTGGAAGTCGGATACCTTTATGTTAGGCAACCATCCCAGTTCGTTTGAAATATTGTCCCATGCGTTGCTAATTCCTAAGAAATACTTGTATTACTTGTGTTCAAAATATCTAGACCGCGACGTGCCTAGACCTAGTTCTAGCTACTAGCTAGGTGGTATTGCAGTGGCTTTGCGCATATTTCTATCAACCTGGAGATCTGCCAGATCCATTATGAAAGATGAACATTTAATACCAAATGAAGCTTTTGACAAAAACATGGTGACAATTAAACACAAAAACGTAATTAAACAGTTTATAAAATATTTTGGGTTTTAGAACCTTTTGAAGACGAAGGTAGGTAATCAGAGGTATGTCGGTCTGGTCTTTCTTTGTGTACATCTTCTTAACTAATTAGGCAGTCAGTATAATGCCAAATATTGGGGTTTTTTTTACACAAAAAAATAATAATTTTCAAAATTTAGGTAGGTAGTTCCATCCCCAAAGTTAGTTTGCCTTTGAATAATTTCAAGAGGGTGAATCTACGTCAATAACCTAGTAGATATATTATTAAAATAATGATGAGGTATCGTTAAGTAATTATTTTGATGGTGGGTTTACTATTTCCATATTTAGATACGTAGTACGCTGAGCGTAGGAATTAAATCGATAGGTATACCTATACAATTTACTTAAATAGCATTTTGGTTATAATAAGATTCCTTTACCACCACTACCCCTAATATCAGTTATGTTATGTGCATTATTTTTTTAAACTATCATGGGTTTGAACATTATAACACTTAAAGCGGGATATTTACCATGATTCGTAGATTTATGAGTTTCCCGATATTTCGACACAGTTGCATGTTGAGTTGAACCGTGATCATGGCGCATAATGTGCATTATTGTCAATTATTTACATTCTCCACGAAATAATACCTAAACACAAACTAAGTACTGAGACATATTTTATTAATTTACCATCTATTTGGTTAATAATTAAACCAAAAATCTAAATTAATCGAACCCATCTTCTCAGATCGAAAGCCGAGGCATTATCCACACCAGCCAACACCTATTAGAAATCTGAGTACCTACCTAGATCCCGTTTTATTACATAGCGTCAGTAGCCACTAACCACAAACAAGAATAACAATAACCATTGGAACAACAGTTAACACGCTATAAAGATCTTATCAGGAAACCACTTTTAGTAACAGAGATAAAACTTTTCTGTGCTAATTCTACTCAGGCCTGGTAGTAGATGTTGAGCTATATCATCATCATCATCATCCACAGCCTTACCCACTGCTGGGCATAGGCCTCCCTTAGTTTGTGCCATCCACTACGATCCTGCGCCAATCGCATCCATTGCCGCCCCGCGACGTGAACTATGTCGACCCACCTCGCCACCGGACGCCCCACACATCTCTGATGAACGAAGTTGAAAGAATGGTTCTGTCTGTCATCATCTTCATCAAGCCCATAGGTACCTATTACTGGGTGTGGTTATGGGCTCCTTTTTCTGGAAACCCGCGTCTAGTCAGCCCAACACGTATTGACCATTGTCTTTCCTGTGGCATGCTATGGATGGCTTATTACGGAGTCCAAAAAATCCATGTCTGGGTAGCAAGAAAACAGTTTTTTTTGTCGCTGTCCCCTGAGAACCATACCTAGTCCTATGTTCTAAATATGTTGTACAAATCCATAACCAGATTTGTGTACGTAATCCTGGCAGAAAAGTGTAGAGTTTTGTCATTTTTGTGATGCAGATAGTTCGTTCGTTTACGTTTCGAAACGTAATTATGTCGGAATCTGTTTTTTGACAAATAACTCAAAAACTACTAGATGTACTAATTCCAAAATAAGCGTGACAATTACATGAGCAGACGAACTGATTATCTGCATCACAAAAATAAGAAAATTCTACTCTTTTCCGCCAGGATTACGTACACCCAGATTTGGCTCATTCCATCTAAATGTTGATTTTCCCCAGAATAATACACCGTAACACATCACACCATGGAAGTAACTAAATTATGCTAGCATAAGTCGGTTCAGTCAACTGACTGCTTCCGTACCTACTTAACTCGTTGGATGCCCCGGACGCACTGGATACAGTTCCTGCAGCGCGGCCGCGGTCCTCTCCTTCGGAGACGACCGCAGGGAGCCGGGCCTTTAACGTGTTATAAGAATACTTTTAAGTCGCTATGCAACTTAGTTTTTCAGGCGGACTAAGAAATCAGTCAATACGGCAGTCACTACCTCTGTTCTTTACGAAAATTCTTGCTAACAGGACAACCAATTTACAAAAGTGCATATAAATAAAAAACAGAACAAAACAGTATAATTACTCAGACGTGACCTTTGTGTAGGTAGTTAACTAGGTACATAATATAAGCCTTATACATTCATGTAATTCATGTTCTCCATACAAAAACCTTAGACGAATGTACAATGAAGGTTTAGATATACCCAGACAACCTTTCTATCCGAAGTTATTGCCAGCTTATCTCCAAAGTACACAACTATATTGCTTTTACGTCTTTTCAAGCTTACTCGTATGTACCTTGCCTACAATGTAGGTACCTACCTAATACCTACACGAAGAGTAAAAAGACACAGTTTTTCTAGAATCACAATTAACTCTTACTGAAAATCTATGTTTTTAGACCAGTTAGTAACCTAGATTATATTATGGATTTCTGTTTAATAAAACATATCAGAATATGACTCACCTATACTCTTTTAGATGAAAAATTACACAACCTTTTGACTCCAAGGAAAAAATATTACGTAATCGTCGAAATTCTTTTCAAATTCCTCCAATTTTCCGATTTACAGTTCCGAAAACACTTCACTATTCAACACAGAGTTAAATGCACACGAATTCACTGTGTATAGTGATTTTTTTTTGAGAATTTTTCTGGATTTCTTTGGAGAATAGAAGTAAGATGGTGGCGTGGTATTGGGGTTAAGCTAAGGGTAGTGCGCATGCGTGAGTCTTCCCTTTAAAAGCCACCCTTAGCAATGCGTTCATATTAGGGGTGAATCGTGGAAATGGGGTTGCACTATAGACTTTTCAAATTTTTTATAATTCATTGTTACTACAAACTAAACGAGTTTTAGTTTTTGCATTAGTAGGTACCTTTATATGTATCTTTTTCTAACATGGAGTGCTTTTATCTCGCCGATTTTATTGAATAGTTTAAATTATGAATTAAGGACCTATTATATTTTTATTATAATCAATAGTTAATGTGCGCAATTAATTCAAAGTTTTTAATTTATCGTTCAGACAATATTTTAACTCTTTTGTTTCTATTAGTTTTTAATTTGTCATTCCACAACGGTCATACTAACGCCATCTACTGAGTGAATTAGAAATCACAAACGTTAATACATTTTTGAACAATTAAACTCAGATTATATTATCATCTCATGGCATACGCTGAAATAGGCTATTTGACTCATATCAAA
Organism: Xanthorhoe spadicearia; assembly: GCA_947086425.1. Lineage (NCBI taxonomy): Eukaryota > Metazoa > Arthropoda > Insecta > Lepidoptera > Geometridae > Xanthorhoe > Xanthorhoe spadicearia. Next base: position 969,386 of record OX352214.1, on the reverse strand, counting down.
TTTGACCCAATAAATTAGTATTTCCTGAAGTACTTTCCTTGAAAAACCAAAATATAATAATTTCAGTTAATAAAAGTCCATGATGCTTGCATAATTTCAATAGGCTAGTTGACTCTATTTTTATGTAGCTCTTATATGATAAATAATTGTTCTTTTAGACCAAAAAAAATACTACCAAATTTTTTTGGACCTAAGAAACCGCAAAATTTTATTTTAAAAGTTCTACTTTTCAAAAACAGGTGAAAACGCTACCGCCATATTGGTCTATGGATTTATCTGTGCTGTGACGTCATTCGTATTCAAAACAATAATTTTCGTGATTTACGTCTAGGGAACATGCACATTTTGAAAAGTTGGCATTACTGTAAATTGGTTTTAGTTATATGACATTTGTATAATTCCGATACTAATGACGTCACCAAAATGGCCGTAGCGTTTTCAGCGTTCCAATTAAAAAAAAAAAAGAAACCGTTTTTTAAATTGAAATTATGCAAGCATCATGGACTTTGATTAACTGAAATTATTATATTTTGGTTTTGCAAGGAAAGTACTTCAGGAAATACTAATTTATTGGGTCAAATTTGATATGAGTCAAGTAGCCTATTTAAAAAACGGTTTCTTTTTTTTTTTAATTGGAACGCTGAAAACGCTACGGCCATTATGATGACGTCATTAGTATCGGAAAACAACAAATGTCACATAACTAAAACCAATTTACAGTAATGCCAACTTTTCAAAATGTGCATGTTCCCTAGACGTAAATCACGAAAATTATTGTTTTGAATACGAATGACGTCACAGCACAGATAAATCCATAGACCAATATGGCGGTAGCGTTTTCACCTGTTTTTGAAAAGTAGAACTTTTAAAATCAAATTTTGCGGTTTCTTAGGTCCAAAAAAATATGGTAGTATTTTTTTTGGTCTAAAAGAACAATTATTTATCATATAAGAGCTACATAAAAATAGAGTCAACTAGCCTATTACGTTGCGAAATTTCAGCAACCAAACTTCGGTAAGGCGTATTCTGCGGCCTTATTATTTCGGCCGCGAAAGTTCGACACTACGTACGGCCGTAAACGTCTGGGCGTAAAATTACCTACTGAACTTCTGTCGCGTAAGTTGGGCATATTGTGTTAAGAGACACGAAGACGTGTATTTACATAAAATGTGAAGCCATGTCGCGGACAGGTAGCTAGCTAGTTTAGCCTACATATCAAATCTTGCCTTTGGTATTGAAATGAAACAACCGAAAAACTATAGGAATAAAATTTGTATTTCACAATTTTCAATACATAATGACATTCTTGTAATAATAAAATATAACTATTGGCTATCAAATAACACTCAAAATACAATGTTACCGTAACATTAAATAAACATCAATTATTATAATCCATAACGTTATTTTCTCTACATCTAGGGGTTTAAGTAATACTTATTTAATTAAAACTAAACTAATTAATATGGTGTGTACAGCATGGTACTTTCTTGAAATTCCCTCCTGAAAAATAAAGACAATTGTGAATGGGAAATAAAATAGGGTCTAAAATCAACCCTGAGTGACAAGCCTCTGATTAGCCTGTAAGATATAATGTACCGGTCTGGTACGGTGCGCTGGATGTGGAGAGAATCTTGAGGAAGGTCTTGAAGAAGTGAAAGGCCCGGCTGTTGTACTTTATTTTCGAAAATGTGCGAGTATTTATAGTCCTAAGGGAGCGCGTAAAAACACCACGCGCGTTACAACCACCCGTACAAAATGTACCGTTTTACCCGTTAGGTCTGTTCTAAGAATTTGTATTGCGTGTTTATTACAAGTTTCTATTACCTATTTGGCGGCCCTTTTCTAACAATTACTATTGTGTAGTTATTACAAGTTCCAGAAAATCTGTTTATGATTCTATTTGTTCATTCCTCAGGCTATTTTGCCTATATTTTTAACGATTATTGCGAGTCCCTATTTTATCTATTTATTATCCCATTTGTTCGTTCCTCAGCCTATTTTTACCAAGGTATATTTCTCACGATTGAAAAATAACACGCATTCCTTACTTATTAAATTCCCACGCCTAACTATTTTTGGTACAGTGTTTTCCTATGCTTTCACTATAATCTAAATAAACTTATTCTAACACTTTAAACTATTGAGGCGTCGTCCTGCACATTTCTCCCGCCGTACAACCGCGTTGTACTTCCTATGGGTGTAGGGCGATGTCGTCTGCCGCCTGCAGGATCACCAGCTTCCGGACAGGCCGTCGTAGCGTCCCGTTCTTGGTCGTCACGTCGACCGTGCGCACGATGCCGTCGGGTCCGGGGTATGTTGTGGCGACCTTCCCACGAGTCCAGAGGTTCCTTGGCTGATTGTCATCCACTATTTTCACCAGGTCATCAGTTCGGATCGGGGGTCCTCGGCCGTGGGGTTCGCGTCGGTTCTGTAGTTCGGGAAGATATTCCTTGAGCCATCTGTTCCAGAAGAGGTCTGCTAGTCTCTGGGAGGCTCGCCAGCTCGTTCTCGTCGCCGTGTCTCTCTCGCTGAAGTCGCCCGGCGCCGTCAGGTGTCCCGGTCCGCCCAACAGGAAATGGTTGGGTGTCAGCGCCTCGGGGTCGTTCTCGTTCACCGACACGTACGTGAGTGGTCTGCTGTTCACGGAGTATTCCGCCTCTGCAAGAAGTGTGTGTAGTACTTCTTCTGAGGGGAATCGTTCATGTAGCGTCGTTTCTAGTGCGGTCTTGACGGATCGGACCATCCTTTCCCAGGCGCCCCCCATGAATGGGGCGCCCGGAGGAATGAATCGCCAGGAGATGGTCTTCAAGGCCGCGTCCTCCGCTGTCGCTGTGTCGATTGCTCTCCGTAGTTCCTTGTCGGCTCCTTTGAAGTTCGTTCCATTGTCCGACCAGATCTGGGCAGGCTTGCCGCGCCGTGCCATCATTCTCCGGAGTGCCATGATCGCGGAGTCTGTGCTGAGGGATGCCGCTATCTCCAAGTGTACGGCCCGGGTAGTTAGGCAGGTGAAGATAGCGACATATCTTTTCTGGTGGGTTCGGCCGACTGTTACTTGTAGCGGGCCGAAGTAGTCCACCCCGACGTATGTGAATGGCCGCTTGTGGTGCGCCAGACGACATGTCGGGAGATCTCCGGTTCTCGGATGCGGCGGGTTCTGGGTCCTCATCCGGCAGAGTAGGCACTGCCGAATGAGAGTTCTCGCGATGGGTCGTAGCCGCAGGATCCAATATTGCTGGCGACACTCGTTTACGGTTCCCTCAACTCCGGCGTGATGTCTTCGCCGGTGAACCGCTCGGATCCAAAGCTTCACAGTTTCGCTATTTCCGTCGAGTACCAAGGGGTTCTTCACTTGATCTGGTACCTCTTCGGCTGCTTGGATCCTACTCCTGAGTCGTAGGGCTCCGTCGGTGTAGGTCACGCTCAGCTGATGTAGTCGGCTTTCCCGACTGATCGGTTTCTCGTTCTTGAGTTGTTCGATTTCGGACTTGAATGATTCTTGCTGCGACGACATCATAAGTAGGCCTTCCGCCCGTTCTATAAGCTCCGCAGTTAGCGGCAGAGCTTTGATGCCCGCTGTTCCGTGTGTTCTGACGGGTGGCGTCGGTCTCGCCGATTGAGGGTTCCTTCTCCAGTCGGGGTCGACGTCGGCGTTCTTCCTCGTTCTCCTGTAGTTGACGCGTTGGGTGGCTGTTTTGCAAAGTTGTACAAATTGCAAAACGCGCGCGGTGGAACAGCGCAGCCTGTCCCAACTCGAAAACCGGGAGACGTCTGGAAGGGCTTCAGCGAGCCTCGGCTGGTTCTTGGTCGTGATGTGGTGAACCCTCTCTTCACCCGTGACGCCTTCGATCGGTGACGACGTCGTTCGTACTTCCGGCCATATTTCCTCGGGGAGCCGCAGGAAGTCCGGCCCGGTAAACCATCTGTGGTTTGTGTCGAAGTCGGCAGGTACGTTTCGGGTCGCGTCGTCCGCGACGTTCAGTTTGGTGGGCACCCATCGCCATTCGTCGACTGTGCTGACATCTTCGATCGCTGCGAGTCGATGAGCGACGTATGGCTTATACGACCTCGAACCCGTTTTGATCCAAGTGAGGACTGTTCGGCTGTCCGTCCAAAACGTCTTTGAGTCGGGTTTTCGATCGTGTTCCTCGATGGCTGCCCCAGCGAGACGCGTACCCATTACCGCGGCTTGCAACTCGAGTCTCGGTATGGATGTGAGTTTCAGCGGCGCCACCTTTGCTTTTGCGATTATAAGCGACAAGCTTATGTCTCCATTTGGTGCAACCGCTCTCCAGTATACGACCGCTGAATAGGCAGATTCGCTGGCGTCCGTGAAGATGTGAAGTTGGAGTGTTTGCGTGTTACTGTAGTTCGAGTACCATCTCGGTATTGATACGCTTTTGAGATTTTTCAAATGTCTCATCCAATCTTCCCATTGTTCTGCCAATTCGCTTGGGAGCTCGTCGTCCCAAGATGTACCTCTGCGCCATACTTCCTGGAGGATTTGTTTCGCTCTGATGGTGACAGGCGAGGCGAAGCCGAGTGGGTCAAAGAGGGACATAACTATCCGCAGGGCTTCTCTCTTGGTCGGTGTCTTCCCATCAAGGAGTGGTGTGGAGATTCTCGCGAGGTTCAGGTTGAAGGCGAGCTCGTCAGCCTTTGGTCTCCACATCAGGCCCAGGACGCGTTCCGATGTTTCATCGCTTCTATATAATTCGGTGTTCTGTTCAGCGTCCTGTTCTCCGATTGCTTCTATTAGCGCGGGCGAGTTCGATTTCCATTGTTTCAACTCGTAGCCGGCTTGTTTCTGAATGTTGCATACGTCAGTAGATATACGTATCGCATCTTGTAAGTTCTCGAAGCTATCTAGGTAGTCGTCGACGTAATGCTTCTTAATGATCGCTGCAGTCGCTTCCGGGTGAGACTCTCGATACTTTTCCGCGTTCATGTTCTTGACGTAGATCGCCGTCGAGGGTGAACTCGAAGCCCCGAAGATGAGTGACTTCATCCTATATTCCTCCGGGGGCTGGTCATCTCGACGATCCTTGCGCCATAGATATCTGAGTGAGTCTCTGTCGGCTTCACGGAGCTTGACTTGCATGAACATTTCTTTGATATCCGCCGTCACGGCTATCTCGTGCTGGCGGAATCTCATGACGACTCCTGGTAGAGACTGAAGAAGGTCGGGGCCCTTGAGTAGCATGTCGTTGAGCGAGACTCCCTTCGTCTTGGCGGCGGCGTCGTGTACCACCCGAATCTTGCCCGGTTTCATCGGATTGATGACGGCGAAGTGCGGGAGGTACCAGGTTCGGTTCGAAGTCTTCTCTGGCGGTGCTAGTTCGGCGTATCCCTTCTGGGTAAGGGCTTCCATCTGTTCGTTGTACTTTCTCTTCAGTTCTTCGTCACGATCTAACTTCTTCTCTATCCCGATCAGCCGTTTGAGTGAAGAATCGTAGTTACTGGGCATAACGATATCTTTGCTCTTCCAGAGGAGGGCGGTTTCGTATCTCCCTTCTTTGTGGACTGTATTTTCATTTAGGATACGAATCGCTTGCTCCTCTGGGTCGGTTCTGGGCTTCTTGGGGTTTAAGCAGATCGCGTCCATCGCGAAGTACCGTTTCACCATTTCTTCTATATTTTCATCGGAGGAGGCTTCTGCGAGGTGCGACACGACGTTTGCGCTCCGTCTGAGTGAGCGGCTCGACGTACCGTGAAGCACCCATCCCAGTGGCGTGAGGGATGCCACTGGCTGGTCCGCGTTTCCTTTTCTGGTCTCCGTGGCTAGAAGGAGATCCACATTATCTTCTCCGATGAGTATTCCCGGTGAGGCCTTCTCGTAGGTGAGTACTTCGCCGATGTCGCGCAAATGTTTGCAGCCGCTGATCAATTTCTCGCTGACTGCTTGCGGTGATGCTTCAAGGGTCCTCAGTGTGTTTGCTTTGATCTGCAATAACTTCTGGTTCGGACCCTTGAGCTTGATGGTCACTCTTCTGGATTCTGGTTCGTTAGTTTTCAGAGTGCCGATCGCTTGGATGCGCAGAGGATTGACTGGCCCTCGTGCGCCGACTTTTACTGCTATTCTCTCTTCTATTAGTGACACCGTTGAGCCATCGTCGAGAAGTGCGTACGTGTCTACCGTACCCTTCGGTCCCGATACTTCGACTGGAATGATCTTCAAGTAGGACTGCTTCTGCCTTGTCCACGTGGAGTTGATGACGGCTTCAGTTGGTTCTTCTTTAGGCTCGGACGGTTTCTCTGTTCGCTCGGAGTGCAACATCCGATGATGTAGATGTTTGCACTGATTGATCCCGCACGGCCTTGGTCGGCAGCGATGAGCCCGATTCCTGAAGCCTAGACAGCGGAAACATAAACGCTTGTCTTTGGCTGTGTCCCATCTTGCATCAACTTCTTGGTTCTTGAGTATTTCACAGTCGGCGGTGTTGTGACCCGTTCTGTCACAGACGAGGCACTTCTTCGATGGCTGAGGTTCAGTGATGGTGTTCACTCGCTGAGGACGCTTCGTTTCTTTGCTTGAAACGACATCTTCAGGTCGCGCGTAGGGCGCGCACAGTTTGGATTGCTCCTTCATGAACTTTTCAAACTTCATGAGAACTGGTTCTTTACTATCTTGAGTATCGGCGAATTTGTAGAAAAAGAAGCGCATTAACGGAGAGACCTTCTCTAGTAGTGCCGTAGCAACTTCTTGGTTGTGAAGATAGTGAGCGCAGTTGAGCGTTTCGAGGATGGACACGGCGTTGGTAACTTGCGTTGAGAATACACAGACGTCCCGTGGATTGTCGCTGAGGCGAGGTAGGTTCTTCAACGTGTCCATCTCTAGCATCGCGATAGATTCAGGGCGCCCAAATCTTGATTCCAGAGTCTCGATAATGTTCGATGGTGCAGTGTCGCTGAGGAGCAGGCTCTGCACGGCTTCTTTGGCTTTCCCCTTCAATGATTTTCGAAGCCTGTTCATGTTCTCGATCTTCGAGAACGATTCTTCCGTTTCCTTGTAGGCTGCCCGGAACGGCAGCCATTCCCGATGAGATCCCGTAAATTCTGGTAGATCGACGAACTTCGGTCTATGTCCCGCTTTGATGGCACTGGTAATCGCTGCGGTTAACGATGTCAAATTCTGGTCCGGACTGACTCCCGCCGGTGCGATCGGTGCTCCGGCCGAAGCTAGCGTGTTCTGCTGTGCAGTCTGGATCCCCTTGAAGGTCGGAGCTGGTGCTGCCGACGGCGCAGGATTCGGTTCAGGGTGATGGCTGGCATCGGTGATGGCCAACATCGCAGGTTGCGACTGGTGTAACCAGTCGTCCACTCGTTCGACGATGGGTTCTGGTTCGGAGTAGAGCGACGTATCCTCTTTCTCCTCGTCTTCTTCGTCGTCGGAATCCAGCTCCATCCTTGCTATCCTGGAGGCGGCTATCTGGGCTTGAATGCGAAGAAGGTCTTCTTTGGCTCTTGCTATTCTTTGCGCTTTGGATCGGGACTGCGTAGACCTCGACTTGAGGCTTCGCGGTGGCGCTGGTTCGGTGGCCATCCTTTTCTTGGGACTGGCTCTCGGCTGCGGAGCACAGTCCCGGTCGACCGCCCTCGGCTGCGGGGCGGGATTGCCGGCGATGACCGTCGATGGAGTAGCTGGGGCATCACTGGTCGTAGATTCCGTTTCAGTTGCCGATCTGGTCCCGGAGGTGGCCTCCGATTCTGTCGAAGTGGTGGCAGTCGTCCCCAACTGCGTCGTTGCTGTGGTCTCCGTGGATCCTGTGCCCTCTGACGCAGTCGCTGGGTCGGAGCTTGGCCCTGGCGTCCGACCCTTGCCAGTGGAACGTGTCACCGGCATTCTGAATGAAATCTTCTTTCTTCGAAAGTTCGGAGAAAGTCTTCAGAATTTTTCTTCGAATGTTCCAAAATCTTCAAAATTCTTCAATCCGGCTGTCGAAGGATCAAAATGTACCGGTCTGGTACGGTGCGCTGGATGTGGAGAGAATCTTGAGGAAGGTCTTGAAGAAGTGAAAGGCCCGGCTGTTGTGTTGCTACTACTTTATTTTCGAAAATGTGCGAGTATTTATAGTCCTAAGGGAGCGCGTAAAAACACCACGCGCGTTACAACCACCCGTACAAAATGTACCGTTTTACCCGTTAGGTCTGTTCTAAGAATTTGTATTGCGTGTTTATTACAAGTTTCTATTACCTATTTGGCGGCCCTTTTCTAACAATTACTATTGTGTAGTTATTACAAGTTCCAGAAAATCTGTTTATGATTCTATTTGTTCATTCCTCAGGCTATTTTGCCTATATTTTTAACGATTATTGCGAGTCCCTATTTTATCTATTTATTATCCCATTTGTTCGTTCCTCAGCCTATTTTTACCAAGGTATATTTCTCACGATTGAAAAATAACACGCATTCCTTACTTATTAAATTCCCACGCCTAACTATTTTTGGTACAGTGTTTTCCTATGCTTTCACTATAATCTAAATAAACTTATTCTAACACTTTAAACTATTGAGGCGTCGTCCTGCACATTTAATATTCTAGATTTTGTAAAATAAAGAGATGTGAGAATGTTTACCAGATTTAAAAACTATTATAGGAACCAACGTTATCAAAAACAAGTGCATTTTTATTAATTATTTTATTAATTTTGTTTTCATAGTAATTTTCCTTTACCACGTGGAACGAAAACTCAGGTGCGTCAGGAACGTAGCAAGTGGAGATCCATGAGAAAGAGGCGTGATTTTATGTAAGTATGTATGTATGTACCAAAACTACAATCACTCACAAACGGGAATCGAACCCATGACAACATCGCAAGCTGAAACACGATCGCTGATGATCAAAATTCTCTCTGCCCTATGAAAATGTAGCAAAATAATACACACCTTGTACCTTCTAGCACCTTTATTTGGTCATGCCCTGTTTCGCCCGCCTCTCCCATTCCGCCCTCATTTGCAATATCCCCTTAAATTGAGGAGATGCATCAGCCTCCTCCAAGTTCTCTTTCCCCCCTTCGCTTTTATCTATCACTCCATCCTTGTCTATCACATCGATGACAGCGCTTTTGTCTGATTCCGTAGATAATCTGTTACCATCTCGCATCCATGGTCGTTTGAGTGTGTCGGCTTTATAAGCGTCTTTTGTTAAGCTTTCCCTGTCATTTGATGAATCAGGGAATGTTCTGTTTCGTAAACGTTTCTCTGGAGTCGAGTCTGATACTTCTTTTTTGTATTTGTGTACTTCTGATCTGAAGTTTGGTGCGCTTTCTCGTTTAGGATTGACGCTGTGGATACTGACGCTGCGTTGGTACTGTCCGAATTGACTAACTCTTGCAGCGATGTCCACTAGTCTTTGTTCTTCTTTGTATTCCTCGTTTTCTTTATCACTGTCTCTAGATTTGATTGATGCATTGAATTCGTTTTTAAGGCTTTTAGTTTTGGCTGCGTCTTCTTCTTTAGTGTCAGCGATGTCTTGAGCTATTGAATCAGCTTCTGTATCTTTGATTTTAAGCGAGCGACGCGCGAAAACTTTCATTAATTCCGGTTCGTCGTCTTTCTTGCCCCCTTTTGAGGAAAAAGGTTTTCTACGGAGAATGACAGCTTCCTCGTGACGATCAGGAATTTTGATGTCGTTGCTATCAGAGCTTTGAATGGAGCTCTTGCTGCCGAAACTAGAGTGAGATTTCTGATCGATAGATATATTGTCGTAGATTTTCTCAGTGCTTCCGTCGGTAGATACTGAGTTTGCTCTCGGCTTTTCTGTTTTGTCTGGAAGATCAACACTGGCAGCTTTGCGTTTGAAGAAAGTTTTGGGAGTTGAAGGACTTTGGATAGCAGGAAGCGACTGACGACTAAATTTGTCATCTTGATTGTTTAATACGTGTTCGGTGATTTTGTTCAAGGCGTTTTCTTTCTTGACCTGATTTTGGGTGTTTTCTAAAGAATCGTGCAAGGTTTCGATTTCTTTATCAGACTGTGGACTATCGATTTTCTTTGGTGTAACATTTGCTGTCAACACAATGTTAGTAACAGGTTTGGTATCAACCTTGTTCAGTTGTATATTCAGAAATTCAGGAACACCTGGTTTGCTAGACTTTTGCAGTTTCTCATCACTTTTATTGATTTTCGGAGTTTCTGTCTTAACCGGTGTTTGTTCCTTATTAATATGAGTCACAGAAACGAAACTCTCAGTTTCCTTATTCTTAGCGCTCAAAGCACTTTCCACAGAAATCGTCTTTCTTCTATCATCGACTTGTTTCTCAGGGCTACTTTTAACGCTATCTAAAGAACTAGACTTGAGTATTGGAGCTATAATAGGCTTAGGGGAACTAATAATATCATCTATCTTAGCCTCTATCTGTGAGATATCGCTATCTCTCTTATTAATATCCATAGAAACGTGGATACTGTTAGTGAACAGTTTTCTATCATCATTGATATCAGCTTTAAGGCTGTCTAGATAGCTACTGTCCGTGCTTGGCAAGCTATCGTAATTAGCTTCTGCGGTACCGTGTAAGATGTTATAGTTCCGTGCAGAAATCCTCTTTGAAAAATCATGTTTATCATTCAAGTTTCTTCGGTAGTTTGTCTCCCAACTCTCAAGCAACGGTTCCGAGATTCCAACGATAGCTGGAAGGCTGGGGAGCTGACTCTCTTGCGAGCATATTGAAGTGGTTTCCGAAGCGTAGCGGAAGCTGTGAGACTTGCCAATGCTGCTTCGACTTTCAACGTACTCGTCTCCGAGAGATCTCAACCCTGACGTCACATAAGACTCTTCGGTTTTGGCTGAATGAAGAATCTCCCTCTTGCGCTCGGCTTTCTCACTAAACTCTGAGATCAGTTCCGAAGATCTGTGTTTAAGATTGTCTGAGCTTTGATGCTTGGGTTTTGGTGAAGAGATATTGAAGTTAGGATTGAAGTAGGGTAGGTTTTTGGGCATACTGCCGCTTGTAAATAAGTAATCGGGAGGTACTGTTTTGATTCTCATCGCTCTGATTGGCGGTTCGTCGTCAGAGGTCACTAGAGATGGTGATAGGATCTCCTCCTGCGCTCTGGTCGTGACTTCGTTCGTGATAAATGCTTTTGACGAAAACTGGTCTACTCTATGTGATTTCTTTGCTTTTTCTGTTATAATTGGAAGGAACGAGTCTCGCTCATCCACTGCTTCTTTCGAAGAGCTACGCTTAGTTCCTTCCATTTTCTCAATGAATTCTTCCCGTCTGCTAAATCGGCTCTTCATTTCATTGTTAAGCATTTTGTCAGTTTCATCAGCGATTTTGAGATCAGTTATGTTGTATTCTACTCCTGGTACTTTTGCAGCACTGTACACATCTTTATATGCTCCTTCGTGCACGTAACCACCTTTGTTGTCCAAACGTTTATGCATTTGGTTGGCGAAAGCTTTTTGGCCGGCGGATTTGTGGGTTCTTTCAGCGGGTATCGGTTTATAACCTTGTTCAAAGCAAGTGTCATCGACTGGCTTGTATTGTTGTGGCTTCTCTGTCTTGCATTTCTTGACTTCTCCTTCCTCTATCTGATCCTTCTTGGCTTTCTTTCCACTCTTCCTCAACAGTAGTCTACTGAAGAATGATTCCTCTTTCTTAGACCTTATGACTTCGTTCTCTGTCCGTTTCTCTGACTTAGTTTTTTTCTCGTGGCAAGATTCTTCGGCGTATTTCTTTTCTGTTCTGTAATTTGTCATTCTGTCTTCTGAGTGGCAGTTTTGTATCTTTGGGGAGTCCCGTAGAGATTGTCCTTGGGAGCTGGATTGGCTTCTTTTGATCGATGACCTTGGAGTGTTGTTTTTCGCGATGCTGAGTTTGACTGGCGACTGCCCGACTAGTTGGTTCAGTGCCAGCCCGGGCGGGAGCGATGACGATTTGAGTTTGGTGTCATTCGGGGTCTCTAGTACCCTTTGTAGTTCTCGATTAACTTGAATTTGTTGTTCTTTTATTATCACGTGCTTTGTCGTGGTCGATGAAGAGAATGATTCTGGAAAGAAGAGGAATATCTAAGTTTAGACATTCAATAAAGTTTCAATAGTTAATTCTATTGTCTGTTCAATTAAAGCGAGTGTATCTTATAGAGGTTATGGATTATTTCAGTTTGCTCACCAGTAACAACTTCTGTGGTTTTGTGGGAGACATCAGGAGTAGCGCTTCTTATCATTTCTTCGTTCAGTTCGGGCGTTATAGGCAAGGCTGATGCGGCGATCTGAAACGTTAAATCCGATTATAAGTAATTGACAACAAATAGAAGAAATTAAATTAAACAATTCAGTTTAGATATTGTTAATACAACGGGATTTATTCACGTAAAAATATTGTAGATTTAGATACCGAACTTTTCCGAAACTTTTTCTTTCTATACCGACAATTTCCCGTTGTATTAATATAATGTCTAGTACAACTTACGATAGTTTTGAAAGTGAAATTCAGTTTAGGTTCTAACTTTACGTTAGCGCCTTAGCTTACGTCAAAAGCAGTTTATTATAAGACCAAAACAGATATAGTAAGCCTACAGCTCATAAAGATTTATTTGAGAAACTTATGTATAATGATGATGTATACTTACAGGGTTGTTTTTCTTCCGCCGTGGAGCGCCGTGCGTGCGCCGCGGCCGCACCGCCATCTTGTGCTTGGCGGCGGAGTGCGAGAGCGGCGCCACGCCTGAAGGGGGCTCCGACGTATCTGGAAGTGGAGGGAAGAGTTTTAGAGATCGGGAAAGATAATACTGAAGGGTTTACGAAGCTTTGGAAGGTGATTCTTGACAAATCAATAAGGACCGATTAACAGAACGTCAGAACGTCTTCAAAGCTTCAGGTAATGGCAGCCAATGACTGATTTTATTTGGTCTGACCAAAGGTGAGCAATCGCATGGTCTTCCCGTCGATCTTACCTACTAGCTTTACCAGGTTGTAAGGGTTTCTGAGAGCAACGTGGCCAAATTGTTTTAGATTGCTGGAAGCATATACTGGAGAGCCTTGAGGATCGAGCGATCTACTCCTCTTCTGAGCAGCGAGCTTGCTTATCTAGCATCTTCTTAAACTGGATGCAAAAAGACTGATGCGAATTGACTTTTTGTATAGTGACCTTATGTTTCAAGGAGACTGTTATGAACTTACTGTATGTGTCTTGTGAGTCACTCCTGGCGGAGTCGTGGTGGTGCGAGGAGCTGTCCTCGTCCATCTCCGAGGAGCCCACGCTGAGCAGCGAGCCATCGCTGCAGGAAGACTGCGAGATGCCGGCATGGTGCCTCTGGAAATAACAATACAACTGTTAGTTGTAGGTTTGAGTTACTAACTGCGGTGACGGGGTTTTAAAACAACGGCCGTGCGAAGCCTAACTGTTACCTACTGTTGTTATATTCTTCGGTCGAGACACTCGTATAATTAGACATCAAACATCACAAGGTAAGTTCATTTGATTCTTAATTATATTCTACCGTGAATCATCGAAAATGAAGTTTTTTGTCAATTTTCAAGGTCAGCTTGACCGTACCTTACCTACCAACAACTGTTCCGAATTCGGTGGCCACAAAAATGAGCCGAGAAAAATTCTTATGCGTTTGATAGTTCGCCTTAAACAAATTTTTCCTCTCGTTATATTTGTGAGGCTATTCGAAAATGCAAGAATTTCGGATTCCATCATTCAATATTTATATAAGTTTCGAGAATACCTCGAACATAGCAACTCATAAACGCGACCGGCAACCAGCAGATTAGAATCGCATCACACTGAAAAGCCGGCATATTACGAAACGGACAAAAAGCGATGATAATCATCGGGGAAATAAATCAGTGCCGGATGTTTATTAGCATGTAATGCACAATGTTGGGTGCACCGATCCACATAACCAAATTACTGTTATAAAGCTAAAAAAACGTTTATTATGTGACAGACGCTAGGTATCGATTTACCCCCGGTTCCTATAAACTAACTTACAAATGGCCGTTGGACGTTGTCTGTCAAAAAGTTCCATACATTTTGTGTTGTAAGAACAAAGTTGCTATGGTGATGGACCTACGGACATCCGTACGTTAGTTTTAAAAATCATTATAAAAGTGTCAAAAATGGTATCAACAAATGGAACAGTGATTGTAATTTGTAATACGGCAATGATAAAATGATACATGTATGACCTTCGGAGTCACTTCATACACGATATCTTCACAAAACCGCAGCACGTAACTAGATCAGAACCAACATTGCCTTGAGTGATTCATCGACCATCGTAACAGTTACACACTACAGTCATTTGTTATTGCTGCACCAAATATTATGTTATTTCCACTAGTTTCTGAGGAAATATCTTCTACTGTTGAAAAAAAGAAAGAAAAATGTATTTATTTCTGAGAGAGTAAAGATATAGATAGAGCATCAAGAGGAAAACTTTATCTACACATAACGAGACACTGACTACAGTGTGACTACTAGTGTCAAATGTCCCAGGCACCACCTTAAAAATGCTGAACAGTTTTTGAACAAACCTTAATATTGACACTAACGTGTCTTCTCCTCGGCGGTCGTTTGACGACCACTTCCTCCGGCATCTTTGTCATGTACAGCATCATATCGATAAACTATCGATACAACCAACTCATCGATACATCGAAAAACTCATCGACTCATCACAGCACTATTGTTTGTATCACAGGATTTTGCACTATACTTTCTTGTACTTAATTCTAAAACTGTTTGAAATTGGTGAAATTAATTGTTTGTTTTGATTTGGAATTACATGATAGTACCTAAAATTATAATTGAAAGTGATAAGTAAGTATGTCACGGTCATTAGGCATTTAGGATCACTTTATATAATGATAGATAGATAAGTGAGCAAGTATAATATACCCAATAATGAAAAGCGCGAAGAAAAAAAAAAAATTAAAATAAGTGATTATCAAACAATCTAGAGATGTAACTTTTATCGATAACTTTCACATTTTATCACGATTTATATTTTTTGTAAAAACTTCCACTAATCACAAGGATGCATTTCTACATTTTCTTTCAGACTACCGATACATACTGTTTATTAACATAATTATCTCATCTTATCTTATCTTTGACAGTTTATATCTTGCCAAATCTATATTGTGCCAATATCAATTCTCTCTTAAGACATTACATAATTTATTTTACCAACAAATACAGATAGGTTATTTGCCTAACTTGTATCGAAATTAGTCAACTGAATCCTTTTGAAGATGTCTAAGGGGTAGTCAGAGGTAATGTTTCAATTCCCGGTATTAACACGGGAACTGTGCACGCGGGTAACACCGCGGGGCTCTAGTCTATACTATACTATGTTATACAGAGGTAAAGTTGGTTTGTTTGTAGAGGGTAATCTCCGACACTACTCATCCTTTTTCTTTTCTTTCACATAGGTATAGAAAGGACTTTCACGATGAACATAGGCTATATTTTATCCCAGTAAAATTTCAGGTTATGAGTACGCCCGTGCAAAACCGGGACGGGTTGCTAGTGTTTTATATACGTGAAAGTAAGCACGTGTGGCTTTCTATCGTCCTTGGTAGATTATTTATTAATAGGTCTCAAAGGAATATAATTATTACAATTATGCTAATGATGGTACTGACTATGCTTTCCAATCAATATTTTTTTACTTAACATAATCGTTTTTGATACGTATCTACCTATATTACAGTCGTGATCATATATATTTCTTTAATAATCCATTGTTTTTAATTCCTTTGTTTTAAGTTATAAGATAAAAAAAGACGACGGCTAGTTTGACGCATACCACCTTTAGGCTTAATTCGTTTATTTCGGTAGGACCATAAGGATCAACTCAAAAGGTACTAGCTTTAAGCTAGGTGATTCTATTAAGTAATTATATATATATTTCTAATGCCATAGTGATCGAAGCTAACAACCCTCCAGACAGAATAACTATTCATTTAAAACCTTTATAAGAATTAAACATTCAATTAGTTAAATGAAGTTTTTCGAATGAATAATGCATGTCAGTGTAACGCGATATTGTAAAGGCTAACTGGTACACTTGCGGACAGAAATACAAGCCCACGCAAGTGAGTCGTGAAGAATGCTGTTTTTGTGAGATGTCGCGGTTTTGTCGCTGATAAAATAAGTTTTTGTTAAATTTGATGTTAAGATAGTTGTATCCCGCGATTTTACTTATATCTTCTGTTATATTTTTTGTAGATTTAAGAAGCTTGGATTATTCTAGGTAATCAAATATTATTTTTTTAATTTTTAATGAAAAATGGAAGTTCGTCTTTAATTTCAATGTAAAATTAAAAGGAATTGAACGCTTAATGTAATTTTCTAAAACTTAGGGAAGTCTAGCAACAAAATAATAGGATTAATTTATAAATATGAGTATTTTTGTTTTTCATTTATTTATCTGTTCAATGTCAAATGCTATAAAACATACATCATGAAACTTATAAATAAATTAAAACTCGTTGCATCGGACAAGTTTTTGTGAAAACCTGAATGCAGATGACAAAAAAGATAAACTGGGCTGTAAGCATCAACAAGTTAATGGTTTTAATAAGACCTAAGAATTTATTTAAGAACTAGTTTTGCCTATATTCCCGTTTCCCAAGTCCAACATCATAGTTGTTTTATTCGTTCCCCGAATTTTGTCTTTTTCGGAATAAAGTCAAGCACAACTATAAATATTTTTTAAACAGACCAGGGAAGTAACTTACTAAGAGTAAGTAAGTTCGTACGAATACCTAATAATTTGATTATGTAGCCATTAATTAATTAAAGTTTAGAGAAGGCGCGTTTTTGTCTTTCATTTTAAATTATTTATTTATTTTTATCAATTTATAAAATTTTGAATGTCAAACATTCAAATGCGTGCTACACCGTTTTTGATAGATAAGTGTCATCTGGAAGCTGATAGACGGACATACTGACGTCAATCTTCACTTGAAAGTGATAAGATTGGATGGTGATAATGTTTACATGAAGATGAAGGATGCATGATACGAAAATAAATAACTTTTTTAAGACCATAACTTTTTTAACATCACGTTGCTTATTTGTGTAAAATACAAAAAAATACCCAACTTGGGTTGTATTTGTCAAGCATAATTTTGAGATTTATTAAATTTGTATTGACACATTTCCATATAAATGATTTACATGATTAAGACGTGTGAAAACTACGCAAGTAGTGAAAAAAAAATGAAATACGATCACGACTACCCAGGGAGCGGTAGACATTTCTTTCAGATCTTCATAATTTTTGTTTGAATTCCACATTACCTACAACAGTAATTCAAGGTAGTGACCAACAGTTTTAGGACGCGTAAAGGCCTCCGTTATGCTTAACGACATAATAACAGCAGGCAATTTAACGTGCCCACCAAAGCAGGGAAATTGGTAATGAATGGGGCTAGCGATCACCCATGCATGTTTACTCAACTTGGGCGGCTTGCACAAGACATTATTAATTACCTAATTAATGCTACTCCGTGATGGAAAAAAATTACCCTCTTGGTCTTCAATTAAATTGACAGCTAACTTAATAACTTGGGACTCATGTCATAATACATATAACATGTCGGTACGTACATTATTAATGTAACAATACATAATTATATTTTTACTTAAAACTTTATTTGGTGATGGTAAACATAGGTCTCTTTTCATTGACTTAAGAGTTAAAAAACATTCTTAGCCATTATTTAATTGTCATCTTTATTAATGGGGTAAACTTTGGCTTGTTCTGCAAACACTTGTCAAAAATTACCATAATTTTAAGTAATTTGATACGTTTATTTGTTTTTATGTCCATCAGTGTAAAGTGTAGACACGCCTATCGCAGGGCGAGTCCTCGTTAATAATGGTGTACTTACTTACATTGCTAATTTATAATGATGAGTAATTCATCTACACTTACTGATTAAGTGATGTTAATTACATTTTGTAAGCTATCCTATCATATTTCATAATACAAGGCACCTCGAAGTGTGTTCAAGACCCTTTGAAGATGTCAAAAAGACAATCAATCAATGTCTATGACTATTCTAACATCAAATATAGCACTAAGCGTCAATTCACACCAAGATGGAAGGGAAGCGAAGTGATGTTTCAGTGTCATAATGATTAAACATTATGAATATTACTATAGCATAGTAGGTAGGTATCCAAGGGCGAGCACGAGCGGCGCCAGTAGCAGTTTTCAAAAAACTGCTACTGGCGCCGCTCGTGTTCGTGTTAGTGTTCGTTGAACGTAAGGGTACGTGGATTGTCATAAGCTCTATTTATCTAATGTGTTATCTGAAAGCGTTCGTCCTTTATTAGGTGTCTACTGGGTATTATGACGGTGGGATAATATCATGTTGAGTAATATTAGTGAGTATCGATTTATACATCCGCATTGCAATATGGCTGCAGCCCCTCTTCCGCCGATTACCCATGCTTCCAGTGCTAATGGTAAATGACATACATTAGTGTATGCGACACCTATACTAGCTTCCGCCTACAGCTCTGATCGTGGTACATTTTGATAAGCAAAGTCAGACCGTACTATTTTTTTGAGTTTTATTTATTTGTATAAAACTCAATTTAAAGAGAAATCTCATAGAAATTGGTAATTTTTTTAGTGTTTGTCGGTTTTTCACGGCAAAATGCGGCGACGAATTGACGTGTCGGCCTAACATGTGCAACACGAGAAATTAACTCGTCGTCGACAAAACATTCTCTCCTGCTCTAGCATAGTACGTCAGAGCAGTCTGACATGATCGAGATATTTCATTTGTCGTGTCGAAACGTTGCACATGTTAGGCCTAGTGATTAGTGATAAGGGATGGAGAGCGTCATAGGCTACTTGTATCCCAATATTCCCGCTGGAACGGGACTTACGTGGTTGAACCCGAGGCGCACAGCTAGTAATTAAAAATTCCGTTCATGAACATCGCAGGACGGCCAAGAGTATTTCTTGGCCACATTATTTCCATCATACGAACCATAAAAATGGCATGCATATATTTTTGTTAAAAGTCTCATGGTATTGAATAAAGTGCTATGCTAATTCTCATTGTGTTTTATTCCGAGCGGAAATCAACAACTCAATGACTTCCGATCCGTCACAAAAACTCACAGGACACTTTTTGTGAATTAAATTGTTATAAAACCAGCAGAAGTATGGGACTGGATCATTTATTTTATTTTAAATACAATTTCAGTGTCTTATCATTCATCCTTTTAGCGATTGTAACAAATTTTCTGAACTGAGGTGTACTTTTGTTAGTAAGTCTATGAAGATCTTGAAAATTTTATAGGACCACAAAGGAGGTATGAAAGAGTTCAAATAAATCATCAAAATTGGTCCAACCAGTCGAAAATTCTGAGTTAAGTAACAAATATAAAAATACAATCGAATTGAGAATCAACCTACTTCAAAAAAGGAGGAGGCCTTTTTTGAAGTAGGTTGAAAACTATTATAGGTATTTTTATTATGTTTTCATGACAAACTTGTGGCCAAATAACAACATTATTTCTTATTTATCAATGCAGGCGTAAATTTTTAATCATTTCTGATAATTCATTTATTTTTAATCACGGACTACTTATTTGGACTCCAAGCCGTCTGCGATAAAGAACATAATTACGTAGGTATCTGTACTTATCATCACGTATAACAATATAGGGATTACAAGATTAATATTGCATTCCTGTTATAGATAACCGATTATCGATACTTTTATCGATAAATGCGCAGTAGTGACGTACGTCTTTGATCTATAGTCTCAAGAGCCCTTCATTACAAAGTTAGAGTTATATTAGCGTTTAAAGTGAGCAATAAAAACTTATTTCGATGCGTTAAATAACTAAGTATAAAATTATAATTGCTTTATGCCATTATCAGAAAAAAGTTAATACCAAAAGAATTTATGATAATATACTTCAAAAAACTAAAAACTAAAAATAAAAAGAAAGTGATAACCATCTGCTAAAATTACTGATAGATTTTTCATAGTAATCACGTTTAAAATATCTTAGCGAGTTATAATCGTTATAGTTAACTGTGAAAACAATTGAACCGTGGAAAGTATAGAAAGCGTGCGCAAGAGTTGAACCACAGATTACAAGCCGACCGATGTGCTTAGTTTAGTTACAGGTCGACGCAGAGGGGAAGTCGCACCGATGATTTATTTTTAATGTCTCCAGACAAGGACTTAGAATAAATGAACACGAATATTGTGATATTTATTCAGCTTATGAGAGTGGATAATGAATTTATGTTCACTAATACGTACGTTCACTGACGTAAAGTTAGAACAGTTACAGAGGCTTACCATCACGTGTTATTAAACAATTCAATTTAGGTTCTGACTGTCAAAACTTTTCGTCAGCGCCTTAGCTTACGTCAAAAGCAGTGAGTTGTTTCTGAGATTAGCTCCGTCAAACAAACAAATCAATTTATAACCTCTTTATAATATTAGTAAGTATACTAAGTATAGATTTACTTTTCCACTTCAAGCTAAAGATAAAGAAAAATTTATTGGCACCTTTTTAGCTTGTTACAAATTAATGTTCACACAATACATTTTTTTTTTTTCTTAGCTAACTTCTATCAACGACTCTAAGAATATAGAAGCATTGCTGACGCAACCTCTGCATTCAGTTGCGGTGTTCTAATGGAAAACGATTGTTCTACTTGACAATGTCACCAGATAGGATGTTTAATATTTTCACTATATTTGTCGTTTATTACAATGATTTGATGATTTCCAGAGATGAAAAAAAAAGGCTGCCGCACCTTGGGATACGGTCTTGATTATCTATAAGTTAGTACTTACTAATAATATAATGAGGTAAAGTTGGTTTGTTTGTTTTATAAGGTAATCTCCGAAACTACTCATCCGATTTTACCTGTATAGAATGTATAATCGCCGATTTATAGAATGGGATTTTCCGGATAAACATAGGCTATATTTTAACCCGGTAAAACCTCGTGTTTTATTAGTACACCCGTGCAAAGCCGGGACTGGCTGCTGGTCCTTTTTATAAAAGGCTTACATTGCTGACTGACTGTCTGAAGAATAAATAAACATCATAATTTATAAATTGATGTAAAATCGTTTACTCTAAGTATCTAAAAACCGCAAAATAATGTACGAGTATGTCAATAGAAAGTTTGCTATTTAGGTCAACACTTATCAACCCATAGCATGTGACGAAACCAAATTGCGAAAAATGGCTGATCTGTTTCTGAACAAAGGCTTTTTACAGACGCTTACACATTGCAAACCATGAAGTAACCAGTGCAAGCATCATTAAACAGTAAAAACGTAATGCAATATGAAAAACTACATCAATTTTACCGCCACTAGCGAGTTTCTGTTTCGGATTTAGAAATCTTTTGTTGTTCTTTATTCAAATATTTGAATTGGTTTTGGAACGTTTTTGTGCATTGCTTAGTGAAGGGATTCTATCGATAAAAAGTTGTAATATAGACTATAGACTACTATTTTGTAAGTCATTTCTTGTACTCTTGTAGTGCGATTCTGTTCCTAACTCCGAAGATCGTTTAAGAATATTTAAGAGACCACCTTGGGAAGTAACCCTTTGAAACAAAAAAGGATTCTCAAAATCGGTTTTCAATAGACGGAAAAATCGATGAAGATACATAAAAAATTATGCAATGGGAAAACCACTTAACTATATTTAGAAGTCCTTAGAAAAAATTGTTGTTAATGTTTTTATGAAGTTGTAGAGAACTTTAGATTTTTGGCTCGAATGATGTTGATTATAATTATAATATCTACGAATATTATGAACATTTTGTGATTGCGGAAACATCCAAACTTATCGGCGGATGCTCCGCCATTTTATTTAGTTCATTGTCAAAGAGTGAGTAAATCGTTTATCAAGCGGAAGGAAGTCTAGTTCAAAATTGTTATTCAAATTAAGAATGAGTCGTTAATTTTGAGGAAAAGGTTTTGTCTATTAGCTTACTAAGAAATTACTAAATAGTTAGACTTACTTAACTAATAATAGGTACTAATATGTAAATATAAATACTAATACTGATTGATTAACATGGCTAGATACACTCTACCACTTAATGTTACTTCTAACAAGCAAGTAGGTACCTAAATGTAGTAAAAAATGACTGGGTACATGTTGTTTAAACTAAATAAATCAATTTTATTCAAGATTTTGGGGAATGCGCTGGAAATAATTGTTTTGGTCTATATAACACAGTAGCAAGTATTTAACAAAGTATTTTAACTACTGTCTATATCCCACACGCAGTTCGTGAACGCATTGGCATTGGCGAAACGCAAGGTTTCATTGTGTAACTTTTTTTCTATACTGCCAGTGATAATGGCTATTATTCTAATTTCGAAACGATGGTTTTTTTTTAACTGAGTTTGGAACAGATTCAATGGTGTTATTCTAATTTTGAAATTGCTTTGTTTTAAATTCGGAACTATGGGTCAACGGTTTTGTTCTTTGTTTTGAGGTTTTTGCAATGATTAAGGGAACCGATTTGAGTTTATATGAACCAAATCTTTTGCATGCAAGCAATCCTTTCGTTAGAATTTTATTCTAGTAACCGATAACTCTATTTGTAGACATTCAAAAAAATTAGGTTTGTTCGTTACGGAATTTCTGGATTCGGTCTCCACGCTCAAGACCCGCGATAGAAGCTATGCAATAGCTTAATAATAAAATGAAACATAATATTCAAATAAAACCCACTTAGAAGGGATTTAAATGAAGTACTTGATCCACTTCATTGATCACTTTGTACTTGAAAGTCCTCCTACATAGTTCTCGGTATGTATGTAGTGTAGGTAGTAAACTGATTGAAGCAGTTAGTTTTCGACAAAAACAGTGTGGGAAACCTTACAAAACAAACATAATTGACCCAATAGCCGGCTATCCATTGAACCAACCGCTGATTGCAATACAACTCGGACATTACAAGTGCTTCGCGTAACTTTAAACTGTGGATTACAAATCACTGTTGGATTTGATTTCACTACGAATAAATAAGATTTCAAAAAATATACCAGTAAATGGGATTTAGAGCCAGTAAAGAAGAAAATCGATGAGTAATGAAAACGACAAGTAGTAGCGCATCTCTATTTCGCTAAGTGATTTCATTAAATAATATCGATGAAATATCGATGTACCTTACAAATTATTTCTCCTCATTTAATTTAATTGGCCTGATTTATAATACTCACAGTGATATTTTTATCAACTCTATATTTTTAATTTAACATCTAAAACCGAGTTTTCAGCTCTAATTTCATAAATTAAAAAAAAATCTATGAATAATATCAACATAAGAACTTTTAAATTAAGTATTACAAAATAATTTAAAACAGCTTCGGTTCATTATTAAACTATTTCACAATATAAAATGTGCTAAAACTAATCGCATCTTTACCGGCATTGGATTAGATTTTCTCTCAGATCGGAGCAAGGTGAAGCTCGTTACAATGGATTAAGCAATTTTGCACACTTAATTAAACGTATCTATATTTTACACAGATTTTTATACTTCAATTTATTATGTAGTAAGAACAAGAGGTTGTAAATAAAGTTTTGTAACAACTGACACAATGCAAAATAAGGTGGTTTTTGAAACTGTATTTTCAAACCAATTGTAAATATTGAATGCCTGAAAACCTAAAAGCATTGTAATGTTCAAGGATATTATCTGTTACTGTTTTTCGTTCATTAAGAATACAGCATAACATAAACTTTTCGGTTAGTAGAGGTACTGTGACATAAATCATACCAACTAAAAATTAAAGGAAAATGTTTTCTCTGATTTTGTCATTTTCCCACGATCTTTAGATAATTTTAAAAATATATACCTTAGTAGGTATTTAGAAACTTAAGTACTAAGATAAACTTTTAACCCACAGTCAGTCGTATATGGTATGTACCTACTCAACATGCCTTCAAGGCCTCAGGTATCCCACGCGGCTGGTCCATCAATGTGAATTATCTTCTTTTTATACAGGGGGACCATTTTCTCAGTAATTTAGGTAATTTGGGGCTTAACGCCTTGAAATTAATGAGTGTTACGATTATTTTGTATGTGTTTGTGGATAATTTCGTCGTTTATAAACGATTTTGCTGATTATTATTTTGATGAAAAGAAGAAAATTACAAGGGTGGTTTCATAAAAAAAAATTGAGAATCTTCGGCATTATGAAATATAACTCAAAAGTGCAAGAAATCGCTCCCTTCTATCGTAATTGAGGTCGATTTAACATTTTTTTTCTTATTTTGCTACTTGTCATTATAATCAAACGCTACGAAGTCTCCTTATGACATCAACTAAAAAGTTCAGTTAAAACTTAACGTGTTCGCCAAACACAAACAAGCACCCTGTACATCAAGTTCCATTACAAGTACACAAACAAGTTACAGGCAAGTTACACGTTTTTATCGAAGGATAACCGTTATCGGCGGGTTCAGTGCCGACCTGTAACGAACTAACTGTTTGAACTTGGTTTACGATTGATTGAATGCGATGTTATTTATAGAATTTTAAGGTTTCGTGAAATATTGCTAATGAAGGGTCCATGCAATGATAATTATTTATCACGCTGTGTGGAATGTCCAAGGATAACTCTCAGAATTTATAAGTACACGTACTTACTTAAGTAAATATAAATAAAGGAATTAAGTTAGTGTGTTTAACAACGTTATTTTTGGTTTCGTATTGGCACCAACTGAATCTATTTGTCTTAAACTATAATAAACATGGACTACTTTATATCCGGTATCACAAGCGAAAGTACGAAGAGTACTAGGTTAGGTACTATCATAAATGTTTATGACAGTACCTAAACTAGTTTCGCTACCACATTTTGGAACAAGCAATAGAATCACCTAGCACAAAAGACAATGCGATCGTTGAGGTCCTGCCGTAATTTTTTAAAGACTGTCGATGCTAATTTCAGGTCCTACCGAAATTTTTAATAGGCACGAATATAATAATTAGAAGGTCGATAGGTCATAGGAAATGTTTAATTATTAAATAGTTATTCTAAAAATGAATTCGGAGTTACCGAATAATACCGAATAATAATGAATGGAAGAAAAAATCATGTTGGGCCGACCCCCACCTAGCGTGGGATAAGGGCAGGAGAATGATGATAAGTATTTATTCGAAAATAACATAAGGTACTTACTTAGTATAGCGGTAGGTACGTAAGTAAACCATTACAGTGTGAATATACGATAAAATATCATCCGGGAAAAGAAAATAGACATAAAAACTATGAAAAGATCAGACATTCAGATGTCTCACGGAAACAGTGTCAAGAGATTGTCAACATGTGTCAATCTTTCTGACACAAAAGAACATCGACGTATAAATTAACATTAAAGATTCAATCAAATTACACAGAAAATCCATTACTAAGTGTTAATAACGAACGTTAGCGTGACAAAAACTGACAGTAACGTGCAAGTAACTGTTAATAAGTAACGTATATTTGTCACAAACAGATCTGTAAATTATAACGTTAGAAAAACACGTTAATTACAAAACAGTTATTGTCAGCGATAAATTAACTATTGCGATCATAAATTGTTTTTCATTTGCTTGGAACTAGTAGAGTCATCTGTTTTTGGTTACACATTTTTCATGCAGGTATTAATTGTGACCTGTTAACTGAATTCGATATTCAAATTTTTCCTCGATAGAAAGTAAAATACTTCTATGATGATAAAGGGCCAAGATTTGCGTAGTAGTAAAAAGTAGTCCGATTTTTCATCGGACATTCATCATCGTTAATTAATGAATCATATCGTATGTGGGAGGCCTATTCCCAGCAGTGGGAGAGATTAGGCTGCGGATGATGATGATCGTGTGTGTAACGATAAGCACTTCTATAAATAAATAAATATAAAAAGGCCAGGAAACTAATTAGAACATCAGCGTCGAATTATTCGAATTGCACAAGCCAATATTTTGCAGTAAGCATTCTGTTGAAAGATTAATCAATTAATCGACTGAACACGAAACATACGCAATTACGTTTCCACGCATCACTATTAATATTATTGTATAGAGATCAATTGAACGTTAAAACCAGGCAGAAATATACTACGTCCACTTTCTAAGATGATATTTTTCTAATATAGCATTTTCTCGCTAAAGTCAACATCGCGATGTGCGAAAGTTTTTATTTGTATTACCATGGAGGTAAGACTAAGATCACATTACGTTGCAATAATTTGCCATGAATCAAACAATTAGAATAACGGGTAAAATGCTAAAACAAACCAAATAAATTTCACCAATTTCCAAATAAATATTTTTCATCGATACTTATTTGTTGCACTTATCACAACACTATTATTATAATCCACTGCTTCCAAATTCAAAAGCAAAACACTGCACTATTTTAAATTCTTATTTTAAATTTTGTAACTGGCAGCTTACCGAGAGAAAACAAAACCTTTTTTTATTGTTTCTGGCCAGTGATGTTTAACCGGATAAAGTTAACTCGAAAAAGTCCTTTTTTAAAAGCGAGTTTTTTTATGAACAGAACACGCGTAGCTCGAAGTAAAGCCGCGTTACGACTGCGCCGATACCGCGTGGGGGTGTCAATCGTGTGTGGAAGCCTTAAATGGCAATGTCTGACGCAGTTTTTATGCTATTATTCGCCATTAAGAGCTCTGAGAGAACATTTATGATGCCTATGGCGTTATCGAAAGTGTTCTTTGTTTAAAATTGGTTATGTATCACGTAAAATGGTTCAGTTTAGTCACAACATAATGGATGATTTCGTTTCGTTATCAATTGTGAGGTCATTTACGTATGAATGAAGTAGTCGCTTTTTATTTACTAAAGGATTAATTACTCACTGAATTTATAAATATTTTCGGGACTTAATCACGTATTTAAATCATTATTTTTACCTCGACGTTTATAAATATGTTTTCAGGACGCGATAGTTTAAAAAGAAATATGTAATACGAAAAATATTTCATGAAAACTTTATTTAAATAGAAGTTTAAACTAGGTACTTACTTACTATCAAATCGATTTTTTCGGTTTCAAATGCACATAATCACAGAATGGAGACATTATCTCAAACTCGAAAGGCGATGTTTTATGTAATTCTCTTGCTACTGACCTATCCTCACCGATTTTAATTAAGTAATTAAGTATTGTTTTTAATTAATTGTAGGTATCTATATTATTTTTTTGTTCTACTTTATAATCTTTCTGTGCTACATGTCAAATCTAATCTATTTTATTTATCAAGTTTTCGTATGTAAATTTCCTGTCATCACAATCACTGAGCATTGCAGGGTATTGATCCTATAGTAGACCATGACAGTACCAGTATCAAAGAGAATCCTTTCATTACCATGACTTATTATTAAACAGTCCAGTTTAGGTTCTAACTGTCCTAACTATACGTCAGCGCCTTAGCTTACGTCAAAAGCAGTTCATAATAGGACTTATACTGAACTTAACGGTCCTAGTAAGCCCATTGTCGTACGAAAAGTAGAGGGAAATAGGTCTCGTGGGCGTTCACCTACCCGCTGGTCAGACCAAATTAGAACAATAACAGAACTTACTTTTCCCTCTGCCCTAAAACAAGCCCTGCCGGCTTAACATGTGCAGCGCGATAAATCATCTCGTCGTCGACAAAATATTATCTCCTGCTCTAACATAGTACGTTAGAGCAGTCTGACATGATCGAGATATTTCATTTGTCGTGTCGAAACGTTGCACATGTTAGGCCTACAGGATAGAGCAATGTGGAAGAAGCTTGTCAACGATTGCGTTTCGGCGTTTCAGGACGGGCACGACCCTTAGTAATGAAGATTACGACAGAGAAAAAGTAAGCCTCCAGGTCATTGACCCTCAGACCATGAAAGAACCATCACCGAAGACGCAAACAGGTGAAGTGAAACCTATTAAAGTACCTAGCTGTAAATATTAAATATACTTGGCCTCGACAGTGGACAAGGCTGTATGTAATGACAGGCTTAGTATCGATCACATACCTCTA
The DNA here is from genome assembly GCA_947086425.1 of Xanthorhoe spadicearia. Classification (NCBI taxonomy): domain Eukaryota; kingdom Metazoa; phylum Arthropoda; class Insecta; order Lepidoptera; family Geometridae; genus Xanthorhoe; species Xanthorhoe spadicearia. The sequence continues at coordinate 941,367 of OX352214.1, read as the reverse complement.
TGTTAAGAACGTGCAGGGAATGCTAGCTTTTGTCTGTGGTTTCGTTCACCCATAAGAAACAAATCTAACAAATCTAAACGAATGCTAACTAGGTAGGTATGTTGCTTTGGTTTCGTTCAACCTTAGGTAAAGAAACGAATTCTAACTAGGTATGTTGCTTGAGAAAAAATAAAAAAAACAATACAATTTTTTGCTTGATACAAAGGAACGTTACTATCGTCCTTTATTCATAAAGGACTAGTAGCTACCAACCTATGTATTTTTTATACTTAAGCTTAGGCACCTACCTACGTAGGTAGGTACGCCATTTTAGAAGGCTGATTAATCTGTCTACTCATACTCATAGCTAATAATGCCTAATTTCTCTTAATAGGATTTAGTCTCGAAATATGACAATGTCGGTATCGGAACGGCTTCGAAGATTAGGTTTGCCTTGTAATAGGATTAAGTAGATCTGTTAGGAAATTTCGCAAAGATTCTAGAAAATGTTTACCTACAATTCACACAAAATCGAAATAAAAATGATGGAATTGAATTCAGTACTTATCTATTCTAAATAAATATTTACATAAAATGTAAAAAATTATGAGAAGTACCTACATAAGGTTCTCTCGCAGTTTTTTTTAAATATTCATTGACCACTGGTTTCTGAAAGTCGTCGTAAAAATATTTACAACGCCATCTATAGAATTAGCAAGTAAGCTCTTGTTTCAGTAGCTATTGATGAGAATCCGTTCTTTTTAACTAGATGGCGCAACGATCAGAATAAATAAATTAACATGTCATAGTATATGTTTCATCAAAAGTCTTTTTATAATCCCAATTATTTTATCTAAAGCACATTATTTTTTAGTATCTCGCTAAGATAAATACATTAAAACTAGGTGTAACAATATTTTATTTAGTTTCAGCATTGTGGTAAAGTAGAATGAGCTTTTAAGTTTCCAAATATAAAACAGAGATGTCGCTACGAGTCTACAAACACAACCGCCCTTGAACTTGGAATGGAAACCAACTGTTGATTTTCACAACACGCGCTATTGGTTCAATGAAGATGCCTACTTAATATTTGATTTATGCTACGATATTGTTTGCGTTTGCGTAAAATGTGCTTAGTGGTTTATCTGATGAGGCGGGATTGCAATCGCAGGTAGGTGTACGAGTAGAGTAGGTGTGACTTGGGCACGACACGGCGTGGTTGTTTTGAATAGGTACATACCTACTTAATGCTAAGGATTTCAGAAAACAAAAGCTACCTAGGTAACTTGCAATCTCTTACCGCGTCATGTTTTGAAAGAAGTCGTCGAATGTAGTGTGATGATGATTGTCACGATGCATCGTTTTCGATTTGTAGAGTAGAGGCTAGAGGGGCTTGCTGAATTGCTTTTAACGGTCATAAGAGGGCAGTAATATTTTTAAGTTACCTTGTCAACCTTGTCGGTGGGGGGCGAAGCGGGGGGGCTGCGGGGTAATCCATCGTCTTCGTCTTCATCACTGTCACCGCGCCCGCGCCGGCGCACCGCCGCCACTAGCTCCGCCTGGCGGGAAGAAAGGTAAACTTTAGATATACCTATAGTCTCGGAACATAATGGTATTTTTCACAAAGATTTGTCAATTTGGTTTCATACATGTTTATTTCTAGTAATAGCAAAAGATTAGTATTTATTGGTAAACAAAGTAGGTACCTAACCTACTCCTATATTAGCAAAAGATTTAATATCGGTTTTAGCTAATACTTACAGGTTTCTGGTTCATTATGGAAGAATTAGGTACTAGTGGTACTAGGTACTAAATCAAGGTAAACATTTTTGTTTTCACAAACTTATTAGTTAAGTACATAGGTACCTAAGTAGGTACACTGCTATACCTATTTTATAATTATTTAGTGCAAACGGATACGAGATAGCCAATATCAAACAGTTTCCTTTCAGCGAATTATTTGATCGACATTGGTCAAAGGTTCATTCGTAAGTAGTTTAATTATTATACTTCAGCTAATTAATAACATGAGGCCCTACTTGGGATAACGAACACGAAGTTTCGTGGCAATTATCGGGTTTAATGTTGGTGAACTGGGGCCCGCCCGACTCGCTATCGCGAAAAACAGAAAGTCGTGACAATTTTGCTCAGCTTATGTTGGTGAACTGTTACGAATTCAGTATCCACCAATATTAGCTGAACCCTAAATTTTTAATTTCGATTTTTCGCAATAGCGAGCCAGGGGGCTGTTACGATTTCAGTGTGCACCAACATTTTCTGACCACAATTTGTCACATAACATTCATTTCGTTGATCCCAAGTAAGGACTGAGATTTATTATATTTTTTAACCAAAGTTAGCTATAGAATATTAACCTTACACTTTTACGGTCTTTTTTTAAACATACCCATAGTTTTGAGACCCTCTTCCTCCAGCCACGAGCCATTTTGCGCTCATCAGCACTTATCCTTCACTTTACATTATTATTTTAAAATCACTTTTAAATTCAACTTTTGAACACGTCACTTAACCTGTTGTTCGATTTTGATCAATTTATTTGTGTTTATTTTATTTCGAAGACTGATCTTATTTACACAAAAATGTTTGATTGATTATTCCTAGAACTTTTTTGATCGTTCTATAACAGCTTTATAATCTTCATTGGCATTTGTAAACACAGTAAGGAATAGCAGATTGCTATGCAAGGTGAAAAAGGCACAGTTATCCGCACGAGCGTCAACAAGAGCGGTGATAGTTCGAGTGCATTCATTGAAGGGCCTTTCTTCCGAGATAAGCACTCGGAAGTGCAGTTGCAGCCTTAGGGCGTAAGTAACTTTGTGACTCTAGGGGAGCAAAATGCTATTTTGAACTCTATGATCAGGCAACTTTCCGTATATGAGTAATGAAAAATAATTTGTTATTTATCCTGTTGTTGTTATTTACTGCAGGCTGATTGAATTAAATTAACAGAAATAATGAGTTATTGCAATGCATATTGTATCACTTTTAACGGTCATAGTATATTATTTACAATACTAATAATACAAAAGTTAACACGTCAACATTATCTAAAACCACAAGAGCTTCATAACTATGATTACATAAATATAATAAGATTAAGGCAGTTACTGCCAAAACATATAAAACAAGACTTCGCATGTAATTGTATGAGGTGCAAGTTACAGGCTCTAGAGGTTGTATTAGATCCTTTAAATTTTTTTAATAACTGACTTCAAAAAGAAGGTTTGCAATTCGATGTTTGTGACCTCAGACAGAAGTATTGACTGGCTTAAGCGATTTTGATAATTCTTTATTTAAAAGCAGGTTCTCCTGTGTGTCCATAATAAAGTGCAATATAGTCACGTCACGACTGAATATCAGGGAACGGTACCTAGACATAGCTAAGTGTGATAAAAATTTAATGATATTTTAGAAATATCTAAAAACTTTGCATTTAGAATAAGAGTCAGATTATTTTATTACATATTTTAGTGTTCTAAAGATTACCTATTTTATAGGTAATAATATCTATGACTTAAACCACTCAACATCTTTATAACTCTTTACGTCATTCACTTTCGCGATAACACATCGACACAACGAGAAAGACTAGGTTATGTGTCGTATAAGCTTTATTACGTTGAGATACGATTTAGGTATTCTAATGGCCTGAGAAAACCTGGGATCAACGAAAACGAAGTTTCGTGCACATTTTCGGGGTCTGCTTCTACTCTACAAACCGTAAACGATGCATCGTGACAAATAAATAACTTAGGTTATTAGAATTATTATTAAGTACTTACTTACAAAACAAGTCTGTGAGTATTTTTCTGAGGTAGATAAGAACCTGGTTATTACATAATTTGACCTATAGGTACCATTAGCAATCCATAAAGCAATATAGGTATATTCCTACTGTTTACGTAAACCATGCTTAAAAAAACAATTAATTTTTTTAATTACTTAATACTTCTTAATTAAATGGAAAAGCATTCCTTATACCTACTCATAATAAAAACAAACAAATCTCTATTACCAGAAACAATTTTGCCTCCAAAATCCATGCGAAACACCACAACTTCCCGAACGACTTTTTGAACTTTCCCATTCTGCAATATCCTTCATTCACTCACTCACAAAAACTTAACGTTCTAAATTCAAATCTAAACTATTGCGATAGAATCATTGAGTGCGAAAAAAGTTAATTCCAAAGCGTTCGAATGTTAAAATTTTAAACTTTCGCGGTAGAAATGAATCGTTCGAAAAAAGCTAATTTGAATTGCGTTCGAATTTTAAAATTTTAAACGTTGACAGTAGTCGATTTATAATTAGATTTTTCTTAAAATGCGCTCGGTTCTAATGAGAGCACTGAGATTACTGTAGGTACTTAATTGCAGTTTTTTACACAAGCATTTTGGAAAGTAGACGCAAGCAGCGAGACGCTGCGCTGAAGTAATTTATTGTAACATGAGTGATGCCTAGTTGTACAAGTTAAATGACTTCCTATGATTTATTTATGAGTCGAAAATCTTCTTTAAGAGAGGTATTACTCAATCAAACATTGAAGTAAACTTGTAATATCTTTCAATCGTAGAGGGTTGAAAAAAATACTATAAAATAATACATAAGTACCTACATGCCATTGAGTACAACTACTCGTAGCACTGCAGGTGTTCATGGTTTACCTTACCATGTATGAATACTTGATAGTACTTAAACCACCATCTTCAGTGACCTACGCCTACACCATAGAATCTTATGTTAACATAACAGTTCTTGTCGGTTTCCATACGAATAGCTCATCAAATCCCAATTAGTTTTTGTTTGCAGCAAAAGGTTACCAATAACGCCCACTAGGCCTTACGCCATGTTTGGAAGATGGAAGACAGAAAACAGTAATTTAATGTCAATGGGTAATGCTTGTTTTACCATATTCAGAATCTCCGGTTAAGGTATTGATTAGTTACCTTTCAAATTCGTCTTATGCACGATTTCTATAATCAATGTACGGATGTCCGTGGGTCCATCATAGCAGCAACTTTGTTTTTACAACGAAAAATGTATGAAACTTTTTGATAGATAACAACGTTGCTACGGCGAAAGTCCTACGGACATCCGTAAGTTGGTTATAGAAACCTGGGGGTTTGAAATCAGAGGCATTCATCATTACTAGATGATTTATCCAGTGTCATGTCAGCAGGCAATTTTGGCCACTTAACAGGACGATGTAGTGTTGACATGGAAAAGGATTGCTCAGGATCTGAATCATGCTCTCAGTTTAGCCATCTTAAAAGCTGGGTAACTCTACTTAGACTTATAGAACAGCCTTCAATCTCCAAAATCGAATAATGATTAAAAAATAAATGTTACGATTACGGATCAACGAGTTTCATTCATTCAGATCGATTTAATCCTTATTATTTTTCGCTTTCACGACATTACAAGAAGTATTTAACGTTGACAGAAATGAAAATAAATTTAAAAAAAGAATCATTAACTTAAAAGTCAAACTCTATATTAAATCCCGCGTTCGAATGTGCCTAGTTCGAAATTCAAAACCAATTCAAAATGGACCTATCGAAGCGCGCCTTTAAATTCAGTTGGACTTTTAAAACCTCGCCTCCAATGTCAAATAACCAGTTATCGATTGGATGAGTCACAAATCGCCTTGTTTGAAGAAGTGCCAACCATCAAAAACATTTGGTAGTGAACTGAAGTCATTATAGTTCAAGGCTGAATGCAACGACCGTTGCATAAAAAAAACAATTGGATATAATAACAGATTATAAACTTTCACGATTTGAAAACCTTTTTAGATATTAGACTTGAGTCGATTCGTGAGCACGGTAGAGGGGCACGGGAATTGTAGAGGTAAATATAACTAGTATTCAAATATAATGACTTAATTGTGCGATTTAGGTTCGTATTCAGAGATCATACTCAAGCGTGAATCGTATTTCAATCGGTGATTCTCTGTTTCCATAGAGAACTGTCATAAATGTACATATACCTACTTCAGCTTAGACTTAACTCTGTGTGAAGTCTCTGAATGCGAACCTTAATCCCGATTACATTTTCAAAATGGCTGGATAAATTTGCTCTAGCTGTTCCTTTAACTCTAAACAAATTATGTAAGATTTAAAAATGGACTTCCGTTACGCTACTGAAGGTTTTTGAGAACAGTTATTTAATTAAAATTTGAGTTCTGGTCTGAATATTTTATAATTGTTGAGTCAGTTACCAAGTAGATTCATAATTCTTATTAGTAAACTGCCGATTCTTAAATATATTTTAGCTAAACACTGACACATTTTTAATGTAAAAATAATGGTAAGTTAATATTTTCGGCTTGACTTGAGTTTACGTTCACCTGATAAGGCACTTTACTTGGTAATTTATAAAGTAATTCTGTTTTTTCTTTGTTTCTAACCGTTTACCACTCATTCCTATGAGTCACATGGACTTATTTTCCATGAATAGTTTATTCCTTACTTGTTTACCGTGTGTTACACATTCAATTATATTCTCAACACCAATCACATAAAACCTTTTTAAACTTAAAACACAATGAACTTCTTAAAAGTATGTTTAAACTTTTTAGAACGCGAGCCTACAATTTAAAATGTAAAAGAAAATCAGCCTTCGAAATACAAAACCACAATCACTTTTTAATTTGTTCGATTTTCAAATTGAACGTTCAGCCAGTACTGACTCGACCGGTCTCAATCCGCGACTGAGTTTGCGTTGTGTTGTGAACTTGTGATTCATCCCATACTCGATAGAGGAAAATAAATATAAAAATAACTGGGTACTAAGTATAGAATGTGTATAGATGTGTGCAATGCGTGAGGATGTTATGGAATTGATATACTTAGGTAATTAGGTCGAACAATCGAATTGTTAGTATCATTATAGAAAAAAATATTGCGATATAAAACATTGGTAACATGATAAAGAAACTTGGCCATTCTTGGACTGCCAATATGTCAACAACATGAAACAAAACAATACGTTTTTTATGTTTTAATGAAAAATACATGGATACATGTTTATTTGTTTACAAAATAAAAATGACGTTAAATTATGAGACAACTAGCTGCGCCCCGCGGTTTCACCCGCGTGGAATATCGGGATAAAAAGTAGCCTATGTCACTCGCCATCCCTTCAACTATCACCACACAACGGCAAAACGGGTCGACGAATTGACGTGAATTTTTGTGTGGTGATAGCCAAGCGATCGGGCTTCGTGGCCGAATGGTAAGGCAGTCCGGCTTGAGGACGATCGCTTGTCTCGCCTTTAGTATGCTTTAGGGAGTTGCGTTGGAACAGGCAATAGAGTCACCTAGCATAAGACTGTAAATTTTTAAGTGATCCTTGAGGTCCTTTCTTTGTCTTTAGTTAGCACTTATACATACACTTTGCTATATATATTCTTGATAAAACCTAGTGAATAAAGTAACTTTCAGCCCTGACTCACTCCTGAGTCACGGTCAGACAGACGTCCCTGTATTTATGTGTATGTATATGAGTTCCGAGTAATAATCTTAATTGAAACCCATCTATTCGTGGAGCTTTACAATCGCGTCTGTTGTGCGGGAAATTATCTTAGTCACTACTTTAAAGCTATTTTACTTACGGCAAATCTACCAACTAGATCTTTCTATAATATGTATGTATTTACAAAAAAATGTATCTAAGTATTATCAGTCATCTGGTTACCATAACACAAGCATTAAATTGCTTATCTTGGGACTAGATGACGCTGTGTGAAATGTCCAAGGTTTATTATTTATTTAGATATTTATAATGCGAACCAATTTAGACCATGGTTTTGATAGACCTACGTAACCTACTAGTCTATAATTTATGGTGGACTTTATGTGACACATAGCGATATTTGACAGTCGCAAAACGCACCATTACTGATACTGACATAACCGTTTAGAAAGTAGCACGTAAAATGAAATGTCATCATCCAGTCATCTTCATTGAATTTAGTAAATACTTTTAAAATGTTATACGCAATTGCACAATGTCCGTGTCGCCGTATTCGGCAAAAGCTTATTAGATATCTGTCGATAGAAACTGTAGATAACTTGATAAGTGACCCTAAGTGGCCTTAGTGAATGCAAAAATAACATGGAAAAACATACAGTCAAACGGATTTATTCATATTGGCCTAATAAGTAAACTTATTTTAACTAAAACGGAAGTTAAATCTTTTGCTATTTCTTTTCGTTGACATAAGAATAAAATGAAAAAAAACATTTCAAACCCTTTGAAACCGACAATGCTTATGCCCAGCAGTGGGTCACTAAAAGCTGACAATGATGATGATGAACATAAAACCCTGCTTTTTCTGGATATTCGCTAGTAAATCGACGTCAACTTGTGACGCCGGAAAGCAAACAGGCTTAGTCCGACACCCGTGTCATATCGGTTTACGAGGTGACGTCACTAAGAGGATTCCATCCTCCGTTTTGTTGGGATTGTAGCTTTAAGCTGATTTTCGTAATGAGATCTAAATATATGATAATGTAGAAACAAATGTTATGAACACAATATTAAAAACAAATGTAATTAACCTTTAATATTTAAAATCGACATTTTTTATTATATTCTATGCAAATGACTTCTCAGTGAAAACCCCTAATAATAATGTTAAAGCAATTCACTGCTATTAACATTTAGTAAGGCGCCACAAACAGAAAGAGCCCGTAAAGATATTTATTACAACACCTGAGCAAATGCGAGATGGTGAAATGTAAGAAGGCAGCTTTTGCACAGCAGGGGTTCTACTCTGCACAGCGAAAAACTGAATTTCGGCATCTAATCGCAGGTCAGCTTAAGTTGGTGGAAGCTGAATTCGGAAGGTTAACTAACATAAGCTGACCTGCGATGCTTGTCACAATGCATCGATTTCGAATTGTAGAGAAGAGGGGATAGACCGTGGGCTAAAATAACCACAATGTCAAGGTGCTGGAATATTAAGATGTCAATTACCTAATCAAATTGAAGGATTTTGGACTTTAGTAGTATTGTACGAGTACATAACATACCCTATGAGAAGCGACGTGGGCCAGAGAGTGCGCGGGAGTGCCCCGCTCGTCGCTCGACTCGTCGCCCGACCGCTCGCCTGTGAACACCGAGTCGTGCGACACCGACAACCCGCTGCCGTACACGCCCTCTCTGTGGACACAACGAACAAAATGTTAAGTACTACAATATACCTATCTATATCTAAGTACTAGTATTACAAAGACTTCTATTTTTGTACGCAATGAATAAAGTCAAAAACTACTGATTGGACGGACTGATTTAAAAAATTATTTTATTATTAGAAATCTAATGAATACCTGTCCATAAAGGCATTTTATCCGATCCGACTATCAAAGTTCCCAACTTGCGGCTTCAACCTTAGTAGTGGAAACTAAGAACGACGCACTGTAACGCACTCGAAAGTCGAAACGTCGGGAAATATAAAATAATAAGTAAATACGTGATAAAGACCCGTAATTTCATATAAATTATGTCTAAAGATCGCGAAAGTTTAAATTGGACTTTGTAAGAGCTTGCATCATTCCTTGGACTTATGCGTTCTCTGAGCTATAATGGACACCTTAGTTATATGGATACTTACTGTCTTCGCGCATGTCTCTCTGCATGCAGCAGTTCCCCAGTAGAGCTGCTCTTGGGATCAGGCGAGGCGTCAGCGCGGGTGCCGCTGCCTCGGCGCTTGAACATGCGCCGGAGACCGCGCAGGAAGCGACCGGTGCGCCCTTCGCCTGAAATGTACGGACACTGAACTTTATAATAGATCTTTTACTTAAGAGGCAACTCACATTTGTTGGCTACTCAAGTATAGGTCTCTCTCTTTCTATTAGAAATAGAGCGTCGCGGAGAAAGTTTCTATTGAGTGAGAGAAGTTCGTGTAGAGCGCAGTTCATAGACTCTGTTAGTTCCTGTATACAAATTGAGTTTACTGTGAAAATAAACTTGTCCATAATGTCCATACAGCGCTTTAATTAGGGTTCCGAAGTCAACACAATCACAGTTTCGCCATGTCCGTCTGTCTATCCGCCTGCCTTCAGTCTTTAGGTAAATTGATGGGTAGATTGGATACATACCATGGTCGTGTGCTTCTGTGAAGGGCGGTAAGGTGGCTCCAGCGAGCCCTCAAGTACAAGTGATTTGAGCCCAGTATAGACTTTAACTCTAATTAAATTGTTTTCAGGTAGGCGTTAGATTGAAGGGTGAATACATTACCATGGTTGTGTGTGTCCGTGTGCGTCTGTGGCGGGCGGTATGGCGGCTCCAGCGAGCCCTCGCGCACACACGACATGAGCCCCGCGCCGCCGCCGCCCGACATCCGACGACCGCCTACAACAAACAAACTTAATGTTACCACAGGGTGCCACAAGGAAGCTTACTAGGCTCGGTTCTCTTCCTTCTATCAGTGTCTCCATATGAAAATTAAGGATTACCGTGTTGCCAGGGTGAAAATACGGTGTTTTACGGTGTGTCAGTCAAAAATCTACCGTAATTACCGTGTAATGTTAAAGTGTATGGTAAAATTGGTAAATAAGTAGATAAAAAACTAATTTAAAGGGAATTTAAAATCAATAATTAAATTACAATCAATATTTAATTTTTAATACCTACATAATAGTATTTGTTACATTAAAATTAGAATTTTTTGTAATGAATTTAAACTTAAGGACGAAAATAAAATAAACTGCGAAGGTGTGACGGTCGATGTGTGAGTAAAAGTAGCCTACATAAAAAGTAAACAGTAGGGTTTTACCCCTGAACTAGGTGCTGAGTGTTGCCATCTAAAATTTTGTGTTTTAAAAAGTTACGTTTCGTTACACGTAATCAAAAAAATATCAAAAATGCGAAAAGTTATTCATCACCTTATTACGGTAGAATTACGACACGGTAATGCACGTTTACCTTGACCGTAGATTATGTCAGATTACGGTGCATCTACGGTAATTACCGTGTATATGGAGACACTGCCTTCTATACATCTCTTGAGTATGTCTTATGGCGAATAGAGAATCGTATTATGGCAACCTTTGCAAATAATGTTATTGCTAAATTATGTTTATATTTCAACTCAACATTTATAAAATTACAATTAAGTAACTTTAAAAATAAATTAAAGATCTGGTGATGCTGTTCAAAGTTATGAACAGAGAACGTTGACGGGGATATTCAACGGGGATTAATGGAATAAGCCAACTGTTGGCTTTTGTGTCAGTGCAGGACGTTGCTCTATCCTTAAATAGAATATAATTTTGCCATTTCAAAAGTCAGTGTTTTAGCCTCAGTTAATATTTTTCTACATTAAACATAAACCCCAAATCCAGCGAAATAATCCCCGGCTCACCACGGCATAACAAGATCATTATACTTTTAATTATCTCATCCGAACCCCGGGTTAGTACTAATTAGTCGAACCTGCATACTGACTGTTGTTTAAACTGTGTTACTTAAATGATTACTTTGGATCAACTGTGATTATCTATAGATTAAATTTAAAGCAAAGCTGCGCTTATTTACAATTTATATGGCTGTTTTTCTTTATTTACTTATTCAATATTAAAATAGATTAAAACAGTGGGGTCCGGTAATTAACGTGGTAAAATTAAAAATTATATAAACCGACTCTAGATTTGTAAGAAGAATGTTCCAAGGTGTATTTCTGTTCATCCAAAGAGCCTTGTCAAATCCTCAAAATTGCTCGCAGTACTTATATTATATATCTTTTCAAAACCAAAAAGACAGATTTTCAAAACTGTCTTTTTGTGTTTTGTTTTTTTGTCAATTTTGAATAATCGGTAAACATGAACATTCCTAATTAAACCTCCTCCTTCTTCAAAGTCAGTAAAAAATAAGCAATTTACAAGCTTTTATTTACTTTGCAACTTTTTACCTCTTCAAAATGTAAGCAGAATAAAAATTCTCCCCTACATATAAAGGCGTAACACACTGCATCCCTTCCTTGCAAGGTTTCATAGACCAAGGTCACAGAGTTCAAGGTCGTGTGGAAAATCGATTCGGATGCTGGAGAGAGGGACGGAAGATACAGCACCTAGGAGTGACAGAGACAGGAGATACGCAACGTTCTTCCTTTTGCGTTAATGCTTCGGCTACATTAGCGGGCTATGGTGAATATTCGTGTTAACGCGATGAATGTGGCCGGGTTCATCGTGTCATCGCGTAGTATTCGCACGAAGACGATGTAGTATCGGGGAGCTGTCGGTAAACTGGCGCGAATCAAAGGGATTTGTCGCGCCAATATTCGCTTAGGTGGCTACATCTACGTCAATTCAGTGTCGTCCAGACTTTGAAGCGAGACGGACGTGCATTTAATTTTTTACATTATGGAGTGGAGTAACGAAAAATTGTTATAATTGATTCAATTTTATGAAACTGAGAGTATTAGGTATATGGAATCCTAGTGACCCCGACCATAAAAGAAACACTTGGTACATGATGCGTGGATTCGAATTAAAAATATGCTCAGTTGGCCTACCACAATAGAAGAAATAAAGAAGAAAAAAGATTCATTGATGGCATACTACAGAGCCCATCTCAATAAAATTAAGAAATCGATTAAGTCAGAAGCTGGCGCCAACGACGGCACGATGCATCGCGTCAACTCGGCACGAATCTTCGCCCGCCTTAATGTAGACAAGAACATCGCCTATACCCGAACACGATGTTTTTGTCGCGCCAACACGATACGAATCTTCGCCCGCTAATGTAGCCGAAGCATTACAGATGATCGTTGATGTAAATGGCAATTAGAGTTTTGGAAATGGCTTGGAGCGGATTTCTAGTTTTTTATTGTTATTATGAACTGTATTCCTAGATGCGGTAGGTTGATATTTCTTTATGACTAGAAAAATACTATATGCCATCAAAATCGTAACTGTTAAAAAGTTTGTTAAGAAAATCAGTTTCTTTTACCATAAAAAATGTAAGATCCATATCAGTTAACGCGTTCACTGCCCATGGCGGGCATAGGCTAGAGTCAAGTGTAGCTGGGCCGGGAATGGGTTTTACATATATAGGTAGGTTGATTTAGTTGCTTCAGTATTTATAATAATTTATCTAAGTAATTAAGTTTAAATGAGCAAGTGGCCCTCTACTGACGAAGATTTAAGGCCGCCTAAAAGCGTCATGGCTTAACGACTTTAAAAGCCGAGACCGACAATAAAACCTGCATTCCGAAGCACAAAAGCGCTCAGCTATGATTACCACTTGCGGTCACCCATCCAATTTGCGACCGCTCAGATAGCTGCTCAACTTCAAGGATATATTCCTTTTTACTCGGAGGTACCTACACTTCCTAGTAAAGTTTCTTTTATCGTTTTTTTTTTTTGTATATTGCCCATGTGTAGGTTTAGCTACCTTTTTTTGTGATAAGTGAACTAGTTATTTTTCTCTTCCTTGAACCTGTTTGTAATGTGTGTGTGTGTGTGTGTCATTAAAGACCTTTATCTATCTATCTATCTATCTATCATATATTTAGAACGTCTTAGTTAGCTCCGCTTTATTCCTAAGTACTAAATACTGTTATCGAAATAAAAGACAATGAATGCAAACATAATGCTTTCAGCAAAACTCTATTTTTATCAACACTTTTAACAAAAAGTTTCCTTGAAAAACGAGTTTAATGCATCCGTATCTAAAGAGCATCAAATAATTTAAATTGCATTTTTTTTTTTTTTTTTTTTTTTTTTTTTTTTTATTGCAACACTTATAATTAGGTACACAGAGTAACTTAAAACTATGTTAGTGTACAAGAGTATAAGAGTTGTTGCAAAAGGCCGTCTTATCGACTATGCGATTTCTTCCAGACGGCCTGCTTAAAACTAAGTGGGAACAGTAGCTATGCTCATGACGCGCCGACGGTGCTCGTTTCAAACTTGCTCCGCCTCCCGAACTAGTATAAACTGTGTCTCAGGAGACGGGCTCATTTTCAACGCCTATACATCTAGGTCACTTGAGCATAGCTACTGTGGACATTCAGCGAACATACAGTAGTAGGCAAAGTTAACTATGACTAATTTGCTTAAAAATAAAATATAATAAACTGCCAATGCGACTTTATTTTAGAAGTTAATGAGGGTGTGTGTGTGTGTGTGTATATATATATATATATATGTGTGTGAGAGAGTCTGTGTGTGTGAGAATGAGTGATTATGTATGTGTGTGTGTGTGTGTGTGTGTGTGTGTGTGTGTATACGTGCTTATCAGTAACAGGTGTGTAAGCCATGGTGTAAAGCCATGTATTATGAATGTGTGTGTTGGTGAAAAACAAGTATGTAGGTAAGCCTTTCATTAATTAATAGGTTAGGTTAGGTATCAATAGGTTGTAGGTAACTAATGTTTTATTCATGGAATACTATAAGTTTTTCGGTGCTTTGGTAGTCTAATTGGTGTAGCCATTCAGTGAGTTCTTTTTTGAGCTTGAAAGTATTAAGGTGATAAATGTTAAGGCTTTTATTTATGCGATTATATAATAGAGGGGCGATGATGGGGAAGAAGCGTTTGTAAAATTTAGTTCTGTGCTTGTCTACCACGCAGACACGACCAGATCCACGTTTCTTTGCTTTAAGTTTTGGGTCAAAGTGGGTAGATGGGTGAAGGCGAAGAATAGTTTGGAGCACAAAGAGTTGTCTTACCGTAAGGAACTTAGAGTCTCGATACAAGGTTGTTGTGGGATAGCGGAATGGTTTCTTAAGCATGACCTTGAGCACAGCTCTTTGTGCTCTTTCTAAATGAAGCATATTCGTCTTATTGGCACCGCCCCATACAACAATACAGTATCTTAAGAGAGATTCGCTAAGAGCCGAGTAAGCTAAGTTCAGCGTTTCAAGATTAGCAGAAGATCTAAGATTTTTAAAGATATAAATAAGCTTTCGCGTTCGCGAGGTCAGAGAGTCAATATGAGTGTTCCAGTTTAGTAGCTGGTCAATTATTACGCCAAGGTATCTTATGTGAGAAGTTCTAGTTAGAAGAGGACAGGAGCAGTTTTGCGTTGGATTGTGGCACTTGTGTCCCTTGATACTGAAGCTAGTTGTTGGCGGTTGACTAGAAGTGGTTAGACTGAAGGTAATGTATTTTGTTTTTTCAACGTTTAAAGTAAGCAAATTACTGTCGAGCCACGCCATTATAAAGGTTATCGCATTTTCCGCAAGCTGTTTGGTTTCTTCCCAGCTATTTCCATGTATTAAAAAAGCAGTGTCATCAGCATAGCAAAATATCTGGCAGTTCGGTAAGGAGAGATCGCAGAGTTCGTTTAGGTATATTTGAAACAGAGTCGGTCCCAGAACACTGCCTTGCGGAACGCCGTAATTAAGAGACGCCTCCTCGCTAGTGTAGTCACCAAGTTTGACAGCTTGTCTGCGATTTGATAGGTAGCTTTCAAACACTTTCAAGGCCAAACCTCTGATTCCCATGTGTGTCATTTTTGTAAGTAAGAGAGGGATAGAGACAGTATCAAATGCCTTTGAAAGATCTAGGAATATAGCTAGGCACTTTTGTTTGTTGTCCAGGTTGCGGGCAATTTCATTAGTCAAACCAATAACAGCATCCTCTGTCGACTTGCCCCTTCTAAAACCGAATTGTTTGTTAGAGATAATATGGTTTTGTTCCAGGTATGCAGTGAGTCTCTTGTTTAGGATCTTTTCCAAAATTTTAGATACGGAAGGTAGGACCGAGATAGGGCGGTAATTATTGACACTGTCTCTATCACCAGATTTAAAAATAGGGTGCACTAAGGCCCTTTTAAAGAAATCAGGGAATTCACCATTAGAAATGGCAGAGTTGCAAATGTGGGTGATGACTGGCACCAGTTCATGGCGGGTAAGTTTTAAAATTTTTTGAGGATATTCCATCCCATCCAACAGCACAGCCATTGCGAAGGTTAAGGATCACGTTCTCTACTTCAGACTCGTCGGTAGGGAAGATTGCAAAAGAGTAAGACGGTGGGTTAAATGTTATAGGACTGAAGGTAGAAAAAGGATTTACATTTATTTTATCAGCAAGGGTGCGGCCTATGCCGGAGAAGTATTCATTAACTATATTAAGAGAACGCTTAGGATCAGGGTCTAGTTGTAAAAGCTCACGTGGAGCTGGTGAGCATTTTTGGACATTCATAATGTTTTTAACAATATTCCAAGTCATTTTTAGGTTCTTCCTGGCTTTGAGAAACTCACCTTGTTCATGTTCCCGCTTTAGTCTTTTAAGAAGGTTATTTAGGTAGTTGCGGTAGCGGGTGTACGAAAGTTTTACAATGGGATTATTTGGAGATTTGCGCATCTTTTTGTGTAATTTGTCGCGATGACGGATGCATCTGAGTAATCCCGGTGTGATCCAGGGTTTTAGTGGCTTTTTCTTTCTGCTAATAGTAATTTGTTTAGAATGTTTTTCGATAATTGACTTTATTCTTATTATAAATTCAGTAGCAGCTTCATTGGGGTTTGTAAGAAGCATAATATATGAGAAGTCAGTGGAATTAATTTCCTGTATAATAGTATCATATTTGATTATATTTATTGTTGGTCTTACCTGATCTTTGACAAGTTCCTTATAAAGGCAAAGTAGTACTGGACAGTGATCTGTTAGGTAGAACTGTAGAACTAGCGTTACTGATTCACGTTTACTTTTAAGCAGCAAATGGTCCACGCATTTTTGGCTATCCATTCGGGTTGGTAATAGATGTGTGGGGAGTAAGCCATGCAGAGAAATTAGGTTTAACAATTCTTCTCTTTTACCTGTTTCTTGTGAATCAGGCTTAATGTCAATGTTCAAGTCTCCTGCTATTACAATGTCCCTGAGCCCAGATAAAGACTGTAGCACGTTATTTAGGCTGCAAATAAACCTATCAGTATTTTTATAAGATGGCGACCTGTAGATAGCCACAAGAGCCGCGAATTGGCCAAAACGGCAAATGAGGCAGGTACCTTCGTGGAACTCTGGTTCAGTTACATTGCAAGTAATATCGTCTCTTACATAAATTACTACCCCATCGTTCTGGTTAGAGTTGTTGATTGTGCGGAATGGTCTGAAACCTTGGATGTTTGGGAGATTTACTACTTTAGATAACCAGCACTCGGAGAGGACAATTATGTCACATTCTACTTTGATTAAGGACAGTAGGGGTAAAAATGCAGAGAAGTTATTGTTTATGCTACGGATATTCATATGTAAGATTTTAATCGATTTCTTCTTTTCATTTATAAAATTATTACAATCTTCCGGTGAGCAACTGAGAGAAAACGGCACTCCAACTGCATCTATATCATCACAAATATCTACTAGATCAGTCATCTTTGGATGTATTCCTGGACACCCCATAAAACAAAATTATTTTTTTTTTTTATTGAGTTATCGAGTTGTGTTTAAGTTTGGGTTTGTAAGAGTGTTTTGTGTGTTCAGTCAATGTAAGTGTGTATAGAACTATGTGTGTGTTGAGTGTGGCAATCAAGCATTGGCTTATTAAAAAAGGGGAAATAAGTAGTGAGAATAAGAGAGTATAATGAGAGATAAATAATGAGAGTAAAAGTTAAAGAAACGGGATTGAACAATATTATTTTATAAGCATGCAATAGTTCTAAGCACTTAAATGTATACCTAGATATATTTTTGAAATACAGGTACAAAATATATCCTTTTATTTTTCCTTACTTTTTACACTTCACAATCTACTACTTAGGCATAGGGGGAACAGGTTTTAGGTCATCTAGATCTTTTTCAGAGGCAATCCGTATTTGCGGCAGCCCTTCCGCTTTACGTAAGTAAATACGACCAAACGAAGTCCAGCAAAAGGTGTAGCCGTTCTGTTTTGCAAATTCACGGGCTAGGAAATATAAGTTTCTTTCACTATATGTGAGATTTTCAGAGATGTAAATCGGTTTACTTAAGCCTCCGATGCCTATATTTGCCGTGCTCAGTCTGTCCGTCTGATGCTCCTTATTGTACTTCTTGAAGGACACCAGGAAGTTATCTCTTGCTGATACAGTGGTGAAGTCTACTATGACCGGTCTTACTTCCGCTTTTGAGTTAGAACGATAGATGTCCTTGATACCAGTACTGCAATCTAGCTCAATGTTTAGCACTTGAGCGGTTTTGTTCACAATGCTCTTCAAGACATCCTTAGTTTCATTGTTTGACTGGGGTATATTCCTAACTTCAATACTGGTCAACTTAGCGTTACGTTCCAGAAGCTCAACCTTTCTTTCAAGGGATTGGATTTTTTGATCAGATGTTTTTTTCTCCTCTTCCAGTAATGTCAACTTTTGCAGCACTTCATCATATTTATTTGACATGAAGTCCATCGAAATTTTCACATCATTTATGGAGCTTAAGATCGTTGAAAACTTAAGGTCGTGATCTTCCTTTATTGAAGTAAATAGATCAATAATTTCCGATTTGCTTATGTCATCATTCTTGCGCTTGTACTTACGGGTCGCTATGTTGGTAAATGATAAGGCTTCTTGTAAAGGTTGGGGCGACTCGGCTATGTTTGGGTCCGAGGGATAGTGTTGCAGTGGTGTTGCAAAAACTGCTGCCGATGGCGTTCCCTTTGTGGTTGGTGAACGATGCATACCTGTTTAGTGGTGTATGTCGAAGCGAAGAGTGCTCAAACTTGAAGTAATTCAACAGAACAGTTTATTATGCGATGATGGCAGCAAGGATGCACCGTAATAAAGTGCGCCAAGCAATTTCCAGTTGACTGCACACTAATAAAGTCCCTTGCACCGACGGGTTTGCCGTTCTGTGAACCTCGCGGAAAGAAGGTCCTAAGCGCCGTGCATACGGTGTCGCTTACGCGTATTTCTTCCAATACAGTTTAACTGTCGATTTACGGTAATTGCGGGTGTTCTATTTATAAACTTTTCAATCTTTATTAGGTAAAATACTGGATTATTCACTTTTAATCGAATTTTCAATAACTTCACTGTGTCACACAAGTCCAATATTAATTGCGTGCAAAAATTAAGACACTTTGATGCACTATTAACATAGAAATATTAAAATAATAGCGGACAACTTTTGTAAGGGTGATAACTGGCTCTGCGTAGGTGAACGAATCTAAATGCCATTCGATATTTAAAATTAAATTCTTAAAACGATTCCTATTTTAATTTTATGATTAAATTAAAATAGGAACCGTTACGAATATAAAATTAACTTATATAAGTAGTTTCATTTTATAAAATTAATAAAAATAAAGTAGTTTCATTTTAATATCAAAAACACAGTAATCCGAGATAAGTAACAACTGTTAGATTCATCGGTAACAGCCAGTCTCAATAAGCTATCTATCTTTTGTTTAGCTTACTGCTGGTAGATATTTGATATTACTTTCCATACAAAATGTGTCAAACATCTACCGATAGTAAGCAACACCAGATTATGTAATAAATAAATAAAAACACCCACCCAAAATAAAGCTAAGTCCACACTCCATAAACCCCAAGTAAAGACTCACAGCTGATTGATGACGTCACGAAACCCGGCCATGAAGTAACAAGCAAGTTCAGAGTCTAATGAACCAGAGGAATGAAGCGACCCTTGTCTACGGGATAAAATAAACATTTACTTTGTTGGAATATAGCGGAAAAACCAACAATATGAGATAAATAATGTGCTTTCAGGGACGCAGGTTGAATGTACGAGTATATCTTCTTCTTCTTTCAGTGCCTCTCCATTATTGAAGGTCGGCTGTCAGCTTCTTAAAGTTTTCTTTGTCCAGCGCAAGTCTGAACAGTTGCTCTCCAGTTTTTATCCCTGTCCACTACCTGATGTTACGGAGCCACGACATCTTACGTCTTCCGACCTTGCGCTTCCCTGAATGTATATAATATAAATTAAACAAACTAAATACTTACCCGTTCATATAATCTTGAAATGTTTTGATCACGTAAGTTTAAAAAAGACAACGGCTTTAAATGTTGTTTCTGATGTTTTGTTTCAAGTCCAAAAGACTGCTTATTTTTGTTCTGAATTAAACTCGTGATAAAGTCTTGTGAAACTAAAAAGTAATTAGCATCAGAAGTGGGATTACAGTAATCGTGCTTGGCAACAAGTTTCGTCAATCACAGCGGTCACACATCACCACACAAATAGTATTTGTGCCTTTTTACATGTAGCCGGGTAATGTCTACACAAGCTTTTGCAAAGAGACCTTATTTGGTCATCAAGAACATTTAAAAATGGATTTTAAAAGGATGGCTTTTGCAAAGAGACAATGTGTGCTATGGAACATTTGAAAATGTATGCTTTTTAAAAGGAAGCAAGTAACTTTTGTATTTCACTTTCAAAACTATCGTGAGTTGTACTAGACACGACTGTAAAGTCATCGTAACGTCGAGGTAATTAAAATGATTTCAATACGCGATCAAGTCCCGATAAAGTGTTTTACATGTAAAAAGGCAACTAGCCATTACACAGCCTGGGAACTAGTCCACCGCGACCAGACTCGCTAGTAGTTACTATTGCAACATTACATTGTCGGACGATACGTTTCGTTCAACAATACATTTTGTAAGTAAATCTTACAAATGAAAGCTATTTCCAAACCTTAGTTTATTAGCTGACCTGTGACGACGCGGTGGTTGTAAGATACATACTTTGTAACAGGTTCAAATCCCCAATCAGCCTGATTAAAGCAATTAAGTTTGCAATTAGCCGGTGACATTAAATACCTGCCATTTTCGATACACCAATTTTATCAGCTAAAATAAAATATTTTCGTTTTGTATTTAAAAGTTTTTAGATCAATCGTACGATATAAACGACGACCCGTCTGAATTGTCACTCAAGAACAATATGGCCGTCTCATAATTCTTAAAAAGTTAATTTAAATTTAAATAACGTTCGAGAATGCGAAGGGGACCTATAAATCCGCCAATAAACTTGGAGGCTCAGGTGTATGGTCTGCCAGAGTAGTAGCGAGTTAAAGCAAGCGGCTAGAAAATCTTTTAGTAGAAACAAACCCCCTCCTATCCTACTATTCCTACTAATATTAAATGTGAAAGTTTGTGAGAATGTATGTTTGTTATTCTTTCACGCAAAAACGACTGGATTTGGTTGAAATTTGTTATGTAGATAGGTGATACCCTGAAATTTGTTATGTAGATTAACACATAGGCTACTTTTTATCCCGATATTCTAGCGGGAACGGGGCTTACGCGGGTGAAACCGCAGGGCGCAGCTAGTTATTCATAAATATTTGTCAATTTAGTAAGGGCTAAAGGATTATTTTTATTTTACTCTCATGTAAAAACAAGATATAGTAACAGATTTAACTTATGTTTTAGCTAAAGTAAGCTTAAAATAAGGCCGTAGTATTTGTCCTAACACTATCTGTGTGCATTGTCTGTTGCCGCTGAACTTCCGCTAAACGGAAGTTCGGCTGTGCGCCATAACGCAACGTAATTTTGGCATAATATGCGTCGCCAGTACGTAATTGAAATTAACCATGACGAATTTCAGCTACCGCGTGTCTTCGAGATCTGATCTGAATAACCTATTTATGCTTAGCTTATTAGGGTTTAGCTTACTGGGTAGGTCTGTCATTTTTTATGGAAGTAATGTCAGATATCTACCCACAGCTAGGCTAAGCCAAAGATAGATAAGTTATTGAGACTGACTCTGTTACTCAATTCCCGCGCCCAGTCTGACAAGCAAGTCCTAAAATGAGATGTCAGGTCCCACTCCATTAGAAACAAAGTCTTATTTATGGTCTACTTTAGCTTAGTAATTCCTTCAGCTTCATAAATTACGATAATTGATTTTTCATACTTAAAAGCAACTTTATATGAATGGTCTCCGCTTTATATCAAGGTTAGAAATCTATTCTAGACTTCAGAACCAGTACTTGTTGTTCAATTTCCTACTTTATGACCAAGAAGTAGAGTAGAAAGTTAATCCCATGTTTACAAAAGATTTTAATGTCATTCCGGTTCGGGTATTTTGTAACTTTCATTAGTTTTAACTGGAAAACGGGGATGTAATGAGAATTTGTTTGACGCTTTTTGATTAGATCCTTTTGTACTGAGTGTGCTTCTACGAACTCGTTAGGAAGGTACTTTTATATCTGTATTTTTCAGGGATTGGTAAACATTTATTTTGCAGAAACGCTGTTCAGTATTTTCAGCGCAGGACAGACAGAAGAGATGTAAGACAAGGATGCGTCGCAGAAGTAAAGAGTTGCGCCCGCACCGTCTCTTCTGTGTGTTTTGCGTGGTGACGCTTCTATACATCTATACTAATATTATAATGAGGTAATGTTGGTTTGTTTGTTTGTTTGACGGAGGTTATCTCAAGTTTCATATAAATCTTACCATTTAAAACGTGAAGGAAACACAAACATACGATGGCGAAGAGTATATTAAAATGGTACGACGAATAAAGTTGCGGGCAGAAACTACATACAATTTGGAATGTAGATCTGTTTGTACAGCTGGGATCACGGCATTGCTAGGACGCGTGATGACCTCGTTTAAGAAACAAATATCTACCTGTGTGGTAATTTTAAGTGAAATTATATGAACAGAGAATAAAGATCTTTTCGATCAAAAACATCGTTAAAAAGCCTTAATCTCACACTTTGACCATCATTTAGGCTATTATGCCTATCTTGAAGCTAATACGTATGGGGCTGACTAGCCGCGGGTTTCCTCACGATGTTTTCCTTCACCGTTAGAGCTCCTGTAGCGGGGATCGAACCCGCAACCTCCGCGTCTCAGGCGGCAATGTACCTATGTATTGCAACTCTAGGACTTTCCGTATACAGAGACTAATTTCAATACAATACCGGACAATCCGAGACCAACACTTTACTTAAATAACATCACATTATAATTTCAAATACCGGAGTAATGTATTCGATTTTCTCTCGGTTAGAAACGCACTTGAAATAATTACGTATTTGATGAAAAAATAATGATCGTGATAGAATATTTTACGTGAAACTTGTGGAAACTCGTGTTTATGTAACGTTATTCTTAATTTATGATCGTACTTTGATAAATAAATAAAAGTTGTTTAACTTTTATGAAATATACACCTTTTCATGACCACAAATGATATGAAAAAAATAACTGGCCAAGCGCATGTCGGACCACGCTCAATGTAGGGTTCCGAAATTGCCCTTGAGCTGCGGTCATCAATCATCATAGGTACCTGTGAAGTCAGCACTTGCTTTCGTTGATCTCAAAAGTTTTAAAGCATCCCAAAATTGTGCCTATAGGCAGAAATGATAAGTCTCATAACATCATGTAAATGCGACCTCATCTGGTTTCTAGCTGACCCAGTTCTGAAGAGCAGGGTTCAAGGCTTCAAGGTCGGGAACGGGTACAATCAATACATACCCGCTGACGCAATGCAATTGACATTACCTTACATATCGGATGTTTTCCCATTTTTCCACGTTTTGGCGGTTGAAAAACATTCCCGAATACTATAAAGGCTTATTATGTTTGAGAGTATATTAACTATTTTGGACACTCTTAGCTGTCAGATTTCCAAAAATCCTCATGGGACCAATTGGGAGTTTACTCTTTCAAACAAAAACTATTTTCCAAATCTGGGTTTAACGGTGAACAGGCATAAAAAAAACATAGAACCAGCTCCTAGTTTCAATTCTGTTAAAAACCCATAAGAAGACAAAGGATAGACCAGAAGCAGAGTTCGACCGACATTGCAGACGAAGGTACCATAGGTTCAAGTTCACAATGGATGCACCAATACGCAACAACTGCAATTGACATTAACCTAGATCCTCCCCTATGGAGTCTATTTCTGTTGGTGAACCATGACCTCGCTCGCTATGATGTGATCGCCGTATTATATTGCAGACAAAAACAATACATTGTAAACCCCTTATAAATGCATATTCGACCAGTAAACCTGTATTAGCTAAAAC
The DNA here is from genome assembly GCA_947086425.1 of Xanthorhoe spadicearia. Classification (NCBI taxonomy): domain Eukaryota; kingdom Metazoa; phylum Arthropoda; class Insecta; order Lepidoptera; family Geometridae; genus Xanthorhoe; species Xanthorhoe spadicearia. The sequence continues at coordinate 917,435 of OX352214.1, read as the reverse complement.
GCATATTAAATCTGTTGCTATCTCTTTTCGTTGACATATGAGTGACAAGAAAAAAACGTTCTTTAAACCTATATTAAATTGTCAAGTTTTTATGAATAAGACCCTTAGTTCGTACGCATTTTTTACGTGTACTGCAATGCTATTTCAATTAAGTGTCATTTCCATTATGCTATTTTCATTCAATTGAAGCAATATTTGAAATCCTTGGTTTAATTTTTTTTTATTTAGAGCATGCAAGTATCGTTTAAAATGAACAGTTTGCCTGTTCCGACGCAACTTCCTACACCAGTCGGCCTAACATGTGCAACACGAGAAATTATCTCATCGTCGACAAAACATTCTCTCCTGCTCTAACATAGTACGTTAGAGCAGTCTGACATGATCGAAATATTTCATTTGTCGTGTCGAAACGTTGCACATGTTAGGCCTACTGGGAAAGAATCAGGTAAGAAGCTGGTGGCGTGGGCCTAGCTTTTATTAAAGCGATCAAACTTCAGTGGGTATTCAGCGGCAACGCACACAAAACGAGAAGAGTGTACCATTGTCTTTCTGGAAATATGGCCTGCTAAGCTGAGAGGATGGTTTAGGTGCTGGGCAAGCCTATTCCAGCCCCAGGCGCTGCACCCGTTAAGTGTAGGGAAATATTGCCTCCTGACGCTGTATAAATCATCTAGTAAAAATGTAAAGGCCAGAGTTTTTTTTTATGTCTTCATCTAAAATTTATCCAGGGCACTAAAACCGACTGGAACCGGCAGGTCTCCACGCGTGTGACTGCGCATAAATTATCACGATACTCAAAAGCTGGGCTTTTTATAACCTGTGGGTAAAGTGGTCGCCATACCTTTATAGGAATCAAATTAGCAGATTGAGACTTCGGCGACAAAAATATTTATGTTGATGAAAGAAGTTTTAAAATCGGAGGAGTGGCAGATAACCGTCTTACAATTAATAAACTATATTTGGTGAAACATACATTTTTTATTTTTAACAAACACTGAAATATTTTTGTAAAAAAACTGCGAAAAATTCCATAAAAACCATTTGATCCGGGATTGATGTAAACAAAAACGTTAGTTTAATTTTAAATTTGGAACGCAGCATTTCTTAATTGAATTTTTGGCGACCATTTTGTCTCATGATTTTGGCCCTGTAACCAGAGGCCTTGGATTCCACGGGTTCTGTTTATATTGGTAAACTGTTACAAATTCAGTATCCACCAAAATAGGCTGAACCCTTCAATTGTAGGGCCTCAGTAGTAACACTATCGGACATAATATTGCGGTGATGGAGAATTAGACGAGGTATCTATTTTCAGTCAACTGGACAGCTTGTGACGAGGTTTGTGACGTCAGTAGCAACATGACCCTTCTGACGTAGGCAAATCCGATATAGTTTATAGATGTTTAAGTTTAAAGGTTAACTAAACTTGTATGGATAGCTCAACTGATCCAAGCCTCAACAAACTGAAAATTTTCAATAAAGCACTACCAATCCTCTATTTTGGTTAAACATTTACACCGAAAACAAACAAACAGCCTCAAGATTCGTTATTTGTTTCAAACTCAAGAGTTCAGAACTTTTAACAAGGTTCTGTAACTCTGAACATGTTAGACTTCCAGCGGATCTAGGTAACCTAGATATTAGGTCAGGGTGGCGGGATGAAGGTCAGCTCCTGGTAAGTGATGTAACCGAACCTTGGCACTCGGTTTTATTGCCTAGTCGTATAATCTAGGCAGGGCATTAAAATCTAGACTAGAATAATGGCAGACCGCCGGGTCTATCTATCAAGCCGAGATGTGGTTCTAACAGACCTTGATAAACTTTAGAATTCTAGATGAATTTTTAACTTGGGTTTAGGTGAAAGAGAAAGATGGAAATGACATTATAAGAACTGGCCAAGTGCGTGTCGAACTTGCGCAGCATTTATTTAATGTGCTGTTTACATAGGCCTCTTCGCTTCCGCCACTCGCCCCTGTCCCTCGCCAATCTAACCCAAGTCCGACCTGCGAGAGGCCTATACCCAGCAGTGGGATGAGAATGGCTGATGATGATGATGTTGTTTACATACAGTAAACATACGGCCATTGTATCTTTATCTATAAGTACTATCTATCTATACTAATATTATAAAGAGGTAAAATTTGCTTGTTTGTTTGTTTGACGGTGGTAATCTCCGAAACTACTGGACCGATTTGAAAAAATCTTTCACGGGTGTGTAGAATAGACTGTCCGGGTGGTTTTAGGCTATATTTCATCCCGGTAGCTTCATTAGTCCACCCGTGCGAAGCCGGGACGTGCTACTAGTTTAGTACACAGGAAGTAGGTTCTTGTAACTCACCGCTAGTTTCAGGGGTTTGTTTCAGTCCCGGTTGTCATGGTAACCGTCGACCCCGACACGACCTGCAATTAAGGATAATCGTTGTTACTGTTGATCCAAAGTAGGTGTATAGATGCGGCTTATTCCAGTTTTCCCCAGTGTAATACCCCATAGGGGGGACAAGTGGAATTCGGAAAATTGTGTCCAGAAATTGTAATGAAAAAGCTTGTCCATAAATTCCAGCTGAATACTTTCCGCCATTTTTGTATGTTCCACCATTAGGTACAACTCCTTAAGGTATATTTAACCAGGAGGAAAAGTTAAACATACAAAAATGTTGACCCAAATGCCCCCTCCCTAATATTTTTTTTTTTCATACAATACATACATGACCAATGACCATAAGTAATAGGTATTATCGACTTATATTATGGAAAAACGGGCAATAGTTTGTTTGGTTGTGTAAGTCTAAAATACCTCAATACTTGTACGTGTCAACAGACTTACATTGATTTATCTACCGCAAATACTCGTAGTAGGTACATCTTCCATTATATAATTCCAATTATTTAAATGAAGTTCATTGTAAGTCCTCTTAATACCGCGTACCAAAACTTCGGTTTTGTCATTAATCTTTCTCAATCCCAGTTCCATTGGAAAACATTTAATCCAAAACTTGATCTCGTTTCTGATTCAAGTCTTAATTATAAAAGATGTGCTGGCCCAGTGGCTTTGTGTCTCGACTTTCGACTGTTGTGGGTTTGAATCCGGACGTAAATGAATGGCTCTAAACGTGGTGGAAAGAGATCTTTCTTATAGTGTCGGTATATTTGTATCCTATTGTATGGAATGCAGAGAAGTACCAAATTGCACATATTCATGGCAACTGCTGGGCATTTCTGGACCAAAAATCCAAAAATTCCATTGGAAATCTTCTGCGAAGATCCCGATGGGAATTTCTGGCCTGAGCCTAAAATTCTTTAAGATTTAGTTCAAAAGTACTACCGAAGTTCTCTTCAAAATATTGCGGATCGTCTTAGTTAAAAACACGTCTAAAAAACTCAGGCTAATAGGAAGAGAAATAAACACACGTGATTGGTCGTCGAAAGTAATTGGATTGGCTAGATTTGACAATTGACAATTGATTTGACAATCTAGCCAATTACAAGAAAGATAATTATTTTCGACGACCAATCACTTGTGTTTATTTCTCTTCCTATTAGCTCGTTTCAATAAATGAAGTATAGATGATTTACACAGCGTCGGTCGGGAGGCAATCTATGCCCATACTTAACGGGACACTCTTGACCAGGGACATTAAATACTTAGAGTGCAGGAAATTGGTCTTACGAATTTTATTTATTTATTTTAAATCTTTAAATCCAAACGATATCTTGATATCTTCAAGTCTCAATTATTTCCGTCTTCAAGTTAAAGTCAATACTTGACCTTTGAAACTCAAATCTTCGTAATTGGATGGGCTCTCCTGTATTGTTATTTTCGGTTTGATATCCATTCCTTTCGTTTCAACAATATTTTGGTACGATTTATACAGCGTCAGGAGGCAATCTTTGCCTACACTTAAAGGGACACTGTAGCCTGGGACATTGTACACCTCTAGAGTACAGGAAATTGGTTTCACGAATTTGATTTATTAACATTAAAATATATTTCACTTTCAAAACTATCGTGAGTTGTACTAGACATTATATTAATACAACGGGACATTACTCACGTAAAATTACTGTCGATTTAGATACCGACAATGTTTCGATTCTTCCGGAGAATCTTCATCTGGGTATGAGTGTGGTCACTCCTCGCGGGTACGACGCGACGTACACATTAAAATATATAATTACAGGTCCGAAATTATGCCCTTGCTAGAAGTGTTTAGTTAACTTACCCTTTGAAATAACACGTTAAGTTCGTTCCTTCATATGAGCAAGTGGCCGACTCTGGTGACGGAGTTTTTGGGACTAAAGCACTTCGTCTCTGCTAATGACTTTAAAGCCGGGACCGACAATTTAACGTGCCCTACGAAGCACGGAAACGCTCAGGTAATGCCACGTGCGGTCACCCATCCAAGTTATGACCGCTCAGAACGTAAAATTCGACTATCTATCAAGAACGTCTAAGCAAGCTTCGCCACGGACTACCATAATGAAACATGAACCTCCTCTTTTTCAAAGTCGGTTACAACAGTATCTCGCGATACCGATAGAAAATCACAAACAAAACAACAAAAAAACATTTTAACAATACACGTGCGTGACGGAATACTCCATACCAGTTTTTGCTAAAGCCATTGAACTACAAATTCAAACATGCAATTCCCACCTCTATCACAACTACTTATGATTGCAATTTCTGTGATTATAATCTTGAAGAGCAAAAGAAAGGCGCTATGCGATCTCTATCAACTAGGGCCTATTTTTAGTTACATCTTTTTGCAATTTAAACCCTATTTCTGAAAACTTTTGGTGTGTTTTGGAGTGAATGGGTTAATAATGTTGTTGCAAAAGTTCAAGGTTCGTTATTGGTATTTTTGCTTGTTCAGATATTGTAATCGGATAATAATGGAGGTATTTGCTGTTATACATGTTTTAGATTCATGAAGATTAACATACAGTGTAAGAACAGAAAGACCGTTTTACACTGAGTCAGTATCAGAAGTCAGTGAAAGCGTCGAAAACTGACTCAAACATTTATTTACACGTCAGTATTTCGGGAGCGGACTATTATTGAAGTTAGTACTGAGTGGTAATTAGTTTACACGACGGCAGTGCCCGGTCAGGGGGCGAAAAACGAACTCTGAACTCTCTGAACAGCGAAAAACGAAATTTCTGTATCAAATCGCAGGTCAGCTTAAGTTGGTGGAAACTGAATTCGGAAGGTTAGCCAACATAAGCTGACCTGCGATAATTGTCACGATGCATCGTTTCGATTTGTAGAGAGGCCTAGAGAGGCAGCTTACATTCATTTGTGGACCGGATTTGGAAAATAATTTTGAAATGTTTGAAAACGACACAACATTTTAACTACGAGTAGATAATTTTCATCCTAGAGAATGAAAGTTAATAAACAAACTTCATAACAAGCACTAAAAAATAATAATCGTATTTATTCAAAGCAAACTGCAGAACGTTGTTTCTGTAAATGTTTAATTAAATTTCCAACTCGAGAATCAGTTCAACAATTCCATTTTCTTAAACAACTGGTAGTTTGTAAGGATTTTCTCAAGTATATGAATAATTTTGCAGTTTTGCATAATATTTTATTGCACTACTTTTTATAACTACGAGTATTTTATGCAATAACTAGTAGTCAGTAGAATAAAACAAAGAATATTACAAATGTATGAGAATCCAGCGCAGTGCCGCTCACGGTAACTTGCATGAACTAATAATTTCATACATTTAAAATAATTGACTCGTAAGCAAGGATAGTTAACTATACCACTCGAAAACTGATGGTATCATCAGTGACCGTATGGCTACCAATAGTCGTAGTTTTTATTTAATTTTTATTAAGCCATGCGAGCAAAGCCGTGGTTTAAATCTAGTCTATAAGTAAGTACTAATAGAGCTAAAAAATTTTGGTTTCTTTGACGGAGGTAATCTCCGAAACTACTCAGCCAATACCGATTTTTTTTTCACAAATGTCTAGAATGGACTGTTGGGATGAGGCTATATTTTATCCCAGTAGTTTCATTGGTACACCCGTGCAAAGCCGTGGTGTAAATCTAGAACTAAATAAAATAACGATCTTCAATATTTACAGCGTATTTTACTTGCCAATAAAGTAAAGACGACAAGAAATGAAATTGACTTTGACATAAGCTATCAAAATTTAATAGAGTGTCGAAAATTCCCAAGTTTCGCTTCCACTTCTCATCAACATCACTTCATTTTACACTTTAAAAGCTTTAAACTAAATGAGACGTCATTCAAAATATAAAAGCTTTGTGCTTAAAGGGGAGGCGGGAGAGTTCAGCTTTTAAACTTTGGGTCTTATAAAAATTGTCAGTTCAAAATGATGTTCTTTTCTTATAACTTACATGGCAATGAAAAGAGCTAGCAATAGATTTAATATGCGTTTTAGCTAAAGTAGGTTTACTTGTCAAATATGCATAAGGGCGTTATACTGCTAAGTGTTAATTATTTCTTAGATAACGTTACTAACACCGTAATCAGGCTGTTATATACGAATCGCACTCTGATCGAACATGGTACGTAGAAATAAACTAGCCTTCTAACTAGTCTTAAAAGTAGTACCTACATTTCTACCGCACCTGATACAGCCGTAAGCCCCAAGTTTAATTCAATTTACTGTGTCATGCTGTATGATAGAATTTCAGATGCAATACCTAGGCTTACCGGGATTTTCTCCGAACATTGATAGTCCGTAACGAAATATATTTTGCACCTTAGGCCGTGCTTGGGATCAGTTTATGTTGGTGGAAACTGAATTTGTAACAGTTCACCAACGTAAGCTGACCCTGGAAATTGCCACAAAACGTTTTCGTTGTAAAGATTCATACAGTTTCGATACGGGAAAATGGAAAAGTATTATTGGAGTAGTTTTGGAAGTTTGATCCTTAAATATTACGTTGTTAAGTTTTTATTCGTTATTTTGAATGGTAGTTATATAAGTTGAAAAGGAAAGTAAACTAGCTTCCGCCCGAGGTTCCGCTCGTCGTACTAACTTTAAATAATACTTTAAAACATAATTAAAATTGATAGACGTCGTGTGATTCAAAGACTTACATACAAACATTAAAACTTTATTATTCAAAACTTTACTAAAGTCACAATAAAGACAAAATGAACTCAAAGACCCTCTAATAATTTTCTCTGAACTGACACAAACATGCAATTCCTCATGCAAATATATTAGAATTCAATCACGTACACGACACGTGGGGCTTGTGAGTACAATCACGAAAACAATAATCCGATTATGGAATGATTTTGATTTGACTAATTATAAAGAAAGAAAAAAAAAGACGTGTGGCACTCGGGGACTGCCGCGGTAAAGCTATTGCATGCCACCTAGAGGCGAGTTGCTAAACTAAAGTGACAGCGTTAGGTTTTTTCGTTACGGAATTTCTGGATTCGGTCTCCACGCTCAAGACCAGCGATAGAAGCTATGCAATAGGTAGCTTAAAATTTGTTTATTTCAAGGATCACTTAAGATGTACAGTCCAGGTAGGTGACTCTATTGCCTCTTTTAACGCAACTCCCAACTTAAAAGTTAGAGCCTGTTGAGCTACCTAAGGGTCACATAGGTAGCTCAACTGATCTAAGCCACTGCCGGAAGCGTGCATAAGACACTGGCTGCATTGCCGCGCTACGTTAACAATTTTTAATTGATAAAACTTTTTAATCATGGTAAATATCCCGTTTTAAATGTTTTTAATATTTAATTGTTAACGTTCTTGCACATTAAATTTTTTTGAATGTTCACCTTTACAATCTGCATAGCTTGGCCAACACTTCCGCAGCCCGAGTTCATTCAATCAAACTGGAGCGATATGAAATTGGGATTGGATCAAGCCCTTCGAAATATAGAGGTGTCATGCTGTGTCCACAGGTTGCCTTAGAGATTGCTTCTTAACAAGTAAAATAGTTATATAACAAGTGAGTACGTTCATTCTTAAATATTTAATTATATTTAAGAATGAACGTACTTACTTGTTAGATTTCCAAAGACAAATGCCCGAATACTGAAACGATATTTTTTTTTTTAATATTTAAGGCCGTATTAACCGTTAAAAAGTAATTTTTTTGACAGATTTGTATGGACAAAAATGTCTTTCATGACAGAACTTTCATGCAAAATTGTGGCAACCTAAAGTCATAGAAAGCCATAAAGAATGTGAAGTGAAGCACCACATACTGCGAAAGGTTAAAAAATGTCATAGATAAGCACTACCACGCACTACTTACTTTTACTACCGGTCGGGCGTTAAAATAACAAAAATATTATAATGTCGAGTCTACCACACTTAGCTCTACAGCACCGAATCAATTTCCGATATGGAACACGTCTGGACACCGAGTGAAATGTACTTTTTGGTCGCATGCCAATCTCCTGCGGTTTTACGTTACAAACTGCTCCAGTTTCTGAAACTGACAATTATGATGGAGTCATATCGGTACATCTGGTGGTCTGTTGCCATTGGCTTTGTCCAAAAACCTCGAAGTTGGCTGGCTCATTAAGTAGGTAAATTCGAATAAGCAAGAGCAGGAGGAGGGAATTGGGGGAGACCTTTGCCCAGCAGTGGGACAACATAGGTTAAAAAAAAAAAAAAAAAGAGCAGGGGTCGACTCTCTACAGCGAAAAACTAAATTTCGGCATCAATTCGAAGGTCAGCTTAAGTTGGTGGAAACTGAATTTGACAGGTTAACCAACCTGCGACTTACGATGATTGTCACGCAAGATGCGTCGTTTTCGATTTGTAAAGTAGATGGCTTCCATGTTTCGAAGAATATATATAAAGTTTTCGGGCTTTTAAGTTACTAAGCCATGACGGAAGCCCTCTTCAGGTGGTATAAAAACATCTCTTAAGTTTAAGTATACAGAGACAATGATGACAATCTCTTAAGAAAATACTTGTCTCGTTTTAAATTAAATTTCAATTCTAACAGCCGCAGAACATAATCGTTTTAGCAAAGTCTGCTAAGTACTTCCATTAATCCTATTATAATTCCTAAACAGGTCAAGCGTGATCAGCTCATTATTCCCAAGGTTCCGTATACGTTTGACATTTAAATTGCAATAAATGAGCATACAAATGCATTTTAAGATTGTGTTATGAAATGAATAAATTATGTTTTGTGTTGACAAATCAGATCATTTGTGACAATGTATTTCAAGGTTTACGCAAAGTCGGTTAAGAAATATGTTTTGTATATTTATTAGCTGCCCATCCCGGCTTAGCACGGGTGTATAGAGCCGGGATTTTACCGAGATAAAATATAGTCTATGTTCATTGGAAAAGTCCATTCTTCCATTCTATAGATCGGTGAAAGATTTTTTGAACTCTCTTTATAATACTATACTTTTAGATAAAAAGATATACCCCCATGCTTATTGGGCAAGTAACAAGAAAAAAAACTCTGTAAACCTATATAACATTGTCAAGTTTTTATGAATAAGATCCATAGATGTTAAAGTGTGTATTTACCAAACAAACTTATACCTAAGCAAAACTCAATTTGAGAAAAGTATAAAAATATTCGATTTCACGTTAAAAAAAGTACAGAAGTCGTAAATCGTAATAAATTGTAGAATATTATGCTTTAAAAACTGATTGGCAAATTCTTCCGATAGACGGACGCTTTAATTTAACCCATGGAAAATTTCGCTAGTCAATTAAAACTTCTCATTAACATACTTGAATGATAATGCCAAATAATTGACAGACAAATTACCATAATCACTTTTCACAAAGGAACCCCAAAAGACAATGGCGGCGGGAACAATGAGGGAAAAAAGAATTCCCGAGGTACTTCGTTCCTTCCTCATAATACGAATTCTGAACGAGGTATTGGAGAACCTCGGAGTAATGAAGCATAGCTTAGAGCTAGGTATCACCAGGATGTCGATTCTCGACGACTTTCCAAACATGACGCGTTAAGAGATTGCACGTTATCAAGCTTTTGTTTTCTGAAATCAATCGCATTTTTTAAAATAACCACGCCGTGACGTGACATGGTTATTTGGAGAAAAAGGCAGTTTTCCGTGGTATTGACGACCTCTGTGGCGCAGTGGGCGAAGGCCCGTCTGTGGTTGCGAGTTCGATCCCCGCTACCGGACAGATGTTTGTATGTTCAAAAGAAAATCTACCAGCAGTAAGCAAAACCAAGGATAGGTTATTAAGACTGAAAAATACAAACATAGAACTTCTCATTTTCGATGTCGGTTAACAAGCTAATGAACTCGCCGTCCCGCATCTGCGCGCAATCAATAGTGAACTACAAGTTCAATGTGAGTCATTGCATCGCAACGGCTTCTGTTCACGGCGTGACTTTGACACGGAAACGACTTTTTACTGTTTCGATTGTATTAAGCAGCTTCAGATAGCTAAGCTTAATACACTGGCACAATTAAAAATTAATTCAATCGACTCCAATTTCGTGAGAAGAAAGCAATTTCCTGCACTTTCGAAGTACATTCGAGGATACCCATCAGAACCTCAGTATACGTTTTTGGGACCACAACAAGTAACAAGTAAACCAATATTCCCTCTTCATAATATTAGTATAGGAGTATAGATGAGTCGACCCGTAATAGACGCTTTAGTAGAGCGAGAACTCAAACAATTTGATTGGTTTCTTGGAAGTCTGAGTCAGTCGGTGTTTACAATATCTATTTCAAATATGTTTCGACTTATCTATGTTTGTAGTTATTACTTGTGTTGACCCTATATCGATTTGTATTACATCAATATTAATGCATTGAATTCACAAATCAAAGTGATTCATGATGCCGTTTCCAGGCGCGGTAGACATTCTTAGTTGATTCTTAAGTTGACTTTGGCGATTGAAATTGCCGAGAGGTTTCTGGTGATTTAAGAGAGATTTGTAAATCTCTATGTAGATTCATTACTGTTCATAACACTGAAGATCCTCAAAAAAGGAGTCCTATACATGGCGTAGTCCGGAAATGGGATTTTTGAATTTTTTGTCCTGAAATGCCCTGCGGTTCGAAAAAGGAGATTTCTGAAGGAGGGATTCATATTATGTATAGACCTACCTATGACAGACTACATGATAATTATATATTTTTGGGACCAATTTTTTTTTAAATTTAGATCGGCTTCTCTTACACGGCAAAATAAACCCCTACCGGTATGATAATGATGCTTCATAAGACGCTTCGCTTTCCCGCACGGCTGGCTAATTGTCGCGGATGAATGGGCGAACAAGACACGGCCAAGGTTATGAGAACTCGCTTCTACTTTGAATGTTAAGAGAGATTTACTTACAAATGATAATATACTACGTGCCCATAAAATGTAGTACAGGGACAAGCTTTTCTCGGTTTTCATTGCCTAAAAACATGGTTCCTCTAACCAACTAACGGATGGCCGTAGGATTTTCGCCATGGCAACGTTGTTATCAGTCAAAAAGTTTCATACATTTTATGTTGAAATAACAAAGTTGCTGAACAAAGTGATGGACCTACGGACTCGGACATCCGTACGTTAGTTATAGAAACCGGGGGTTAGAGAATTAAGCTTAGTTTTTGGAGGATAGCTATGAAAAATCATTTTTTTAATATAAATAATATTAGTCAATTTAACAAAGGTTTTAAAAATATTTTTTTCTTGTTACTCTTATGTCAATAAAAAGAGATAGCAACAGATTTAATAGCCGTTTTAGATATGACTGAATTTGTCCTATGATACCTTACTCACTAAACCGTAACAGAATCGGAATTACCGCACATTACCGACAAATAACCGAAAAATGTCGGGAAAATCCATCAAATTCTAATATCACAGTCAGCGAGCCCATCTCACGGATTTCATCGGATTCCGAGTAATGCTGAGAACCAAAATATTTGCTTGTGAAGCTGCCCTTGATCTAGTAGACATATTTTACAACAGAGGAAACTTATAAGTTCAACTTATGAATATGAAAAAAATACTTAGTTAAAAGAAAAAAACATAAGATTTTAAGTGATTACTTTTATATTATTTTAACCGATTTTAAAAGGGATTTTGATGTTCCTAGCTGAGAAGAAGAATTTCCATTATTGGTTTACTATTGACGAAATAATCGATGAACAAAAAAAAATTACATACAGTGAAACATAGAAACTCTTCCTTTTTTGAAGTTGGTTACTTAAAAAACTTACGGGCACGACCTTCAGTAATGAAGATTACGACCAAGAAAAAGATTTAAAAAAATTATAACACACAATATATTTTTTTTTTAAATCTATGTGTACACCTATATATACATATAGATCTTAAACTTTCTTATGAGTGGGATCTAACAGGCTGAGAATGATGATGATGATGTACGTACTACGTACACCTAGTTTACTGACTTTATGCTGTACTATGGGTAGTTTACGAAATCACCTCAATATTTTCTGATAGTCAGTAACCTTGGCAGTGTCAGTCAGCCGTGAGCCCGTGACGCTTACCCGACCGTGGGGGAAAGTATCTATTCCATCCAACATCTTGTCATCTGAGCCGGGAAATACTTTGGTGTTGGAAAGCGAAATGTCTTTCTGGTTTAGTGAATACAAGTGGGGGGTTAAAATGGCCGTTCGAGCATTTCTGCTAGCAATTCATAAACTGTCATATTTTGGTGAAAATGCTAAACAATTGATGAAATAAATGCACTTTATGAATTGCTAGTAGACTAGTAGAAATGGTTGAACGGCCATTTTAACCCCCCTGGTTTAGTAAATACAAGCAGTAAGATGTACCTACTGATGTGAGCCTGATTCAGCCTTGGCTCAAGACTGATTCAGTCTTGAATCAAGACTGGTCCTGGTCTCACCAGTGTTGGTGTTGGAAGACTGCAAGCTAGCGTCACGGTCACGCCTGTAGCTGCGTTAATGAGCGCGTGATGCGGCTGTCGACCGAGTGAAACGGGTTCGATGACAACTCCATGCCAGCCGTAAAGATTTGGAATAGAAATACCGAACGCTTGTAAATCAGACTGTAATCGAAGCAAATTAGATTGATTTACAAATAACAGCAAAGTTCAAAATGGGACTGGGCAGGCCACGTTAGACGGATGCCATGTGAAAAGTGGACATATATTGATACAGGGATATCCCGTTTCGTGGGTAAATGTTGTACTCCCGTTTGTAACAACATTTACCCACTTAACAGGACAGTAGGTGAAGACGAGGCCGCCCAAGAAGGCGTGGTACACAATAGGTTAACAAAAAAAGAGTAACTAAGCACATGTGTCTTTATTTAAGTTTAAAAGAATTAACTACCATGGATTTAAAAGGATGTGTGTGGCAGGTTTAACACGAGTTTGTTGTAAAGTTGCATTTTTAAAGTCAAATGATTTGAACAAAAAAAATATAATTAAGTAATTAAGATTTAGTGTATGTTGGAAAGCAAGTCGTAAACATAGTAGATTAGTCATTAGTCCAATTTGTCGGTATTTTCCAAAGAAAAGTCGTAAATCCATCAACAAGTGAAACATTTGTTAATTCACACAATAAAAAGAGGAAAATAGCGTGATGGTATTTCGCGATTGTCTAAATGATAATGAATCTTAGGTACGAGTATTTATCGCGAATCCATTTTAGTTGTTTGAAAAACTTCAACGAATCCAATTTATCTGATGAAATTCTACTAATTTATCAATAGTACTAATATTATAAAGAGTAGTGTTGGTTTGTTTGTTAGTTTGACGGAGGTAATCTCCGAAACTACTCAGCAGATTTCAAAAATTATTTCACCAATGTGAAGAATGGACTGTCGGAATGGTTTTAGGCTATATTTTATATCCGTAGTTTAATTAGGTACAACCGTGCAAAGCGGGGACGTGCAACAATGTCTCAGGCATTACAGTGTCCCGTTAAGTATACGAAAATTGCCTCCTGACATTATAAAATCATCATTGAAATTCCCACATTGTCAAAACGCTTCATTACAGCCTACTAAGACTGGACTTGGGCCTAGATGACGCTGTGTGGAATGTCCAAAGATATTTATATTTATTTATATTTTTATTTATACTAAGAAAGAAAGAAAGAAAAAAAATATGTTTATTTTGTAGGACCTCAAACATCAATCAAAAACGTAGTCTTATAAGCTAGGTGACTCTATTGCGTGTTCCAAAACAACTACACCAGGGAAAGAATCAGGCAAGAACCTGGTGGTCTGGGCCTAGCTTTTTTTAAAGCGATCCCTTAACAAAACCAAAGTCATACTATCCATAAAATCATACACACGGAAGGATCGAGAGTCTGAATGACTGTCAAGGCTAGGGGGACGGGGTGACTCAGTGAATTGATGAAGTGGCATTACGTTGATTGCTGCAGTTATTGATACACGCTTGATGAATTGATTGCGACGAACGGACGACATTCGTCTACAGTACACATACGTTACACACTTCTAGGGAACTTATTACTATAAATAGATTTTTTTTAGGAACCTGTCGTGTCCCACTGCTGGGCAAAGGTTCTCCCCCAAAATCTTCCACTGACCCCTATCCTTGGCGATCTCCCTCCACTTCTATCTAAATAAATAATAATAAATATCCTTGGACGTTGCACACAGCATCATCTAGTCCCGAACTAAGCAACTGAATGCTTGTGTTATGGTAACTATACTTCATTTATTGAAACGAGCTAATAGGAGGAGAAATGAACACACGTGATTGGTAGTCGAAAATAATTTGCTAGATTTTACAATTGTCTTTTTTAAACTTACGTGATCAGAACACATTTTATAAATTATATGACCGGGTAAATACCCGGTCATATAATTTATAAGATTTTACAATTACAATTGATTTGACAATCTAGCCAATCACGAGAAAGATAATTATTTTCGACGACCAATCACGTGAGTTTATTTCTCTGCCTAATAGCTCGTTAAATGAAGTATAGATGGCTGATATAATACTTTGATACATTTCGGATTCGGATCGAAACGAGTACAAACCACTAAAGGCTAGTCTCAATGCCCCATCTATCTTTGGTTAAGCTTACTGCTTCCATACAAACTATGTATTTCTCCTGGTACAATAGATAGAGTTACATCACCGTTCATAATGAATTCAACTGGTCTACCAAACGGTACCAAGTAAATCCAAATGAGGTCTCCAGGTTCTTGGCGTGACGCCAGGATGCTCCGGTATGCATTGCGAAATCAGACATAGGTACTGCTTCTGACAAACAGATGCGAAATAGACTTATTCGAGACACGGCTATGAATGGTTTGATGACCTCTCCAAGTTAAACAGAATCAAATCAAACCATTTATTCGCATAATACATAAAAATAGTAAGTACATAACAAGATCCTAAAGGATGACTGTGTTAAACCGCTGACCGTCACAATCGATTCAAGCAACAAGTACCAGAGGGAAGGAATGTTTTATTCAATTGTGTAATATAACAATGTCCGTTTGATTTGTCAAATCGCTGATTAAGACTCGACCAGTTTCAGATGAACCATCATTTTAAGTTAAGTACCTTACGAATGGAATTCCTTGAGTTGGTCTCGTCTACGGAATCAGGGTACTCCGAGAATAGCCCGGATAAGAATATCTTAGTGACAGGGAAAGAGGCCTTTTTAAACCAACTTCAATTTTGTCAAAAGAGAGCAATTTTATGCACTCTCAAGTTTAAAAAAACGTTTCAAAATGTCCCTGGGCTTATTATAAGTGGGATGTCAGAGGGATAATAAAAGGGTAGTAACTCGACTATCTATCGCTAAGCCACGGTAAGCCGGCCCCAGTCGCCTCCAATCTAAAATGGGGCTGTGAAAACCGCGATATATACCAATGTGTCAAGCTTTATTTAATTTTTTATTTATTTTACTTTTCAAAAAAAAAATCAAAATCAAAATCTTTTATTAGGTAAAACAAGTTGTAATACAAGGTTTGGGAACCCTTCTTTTGCCTCACTGTAGTAGCCCAACGTGTCAAAAAACGCTTCTATGTATCATATTCCAAAGTTTACTTCGGAAATTAACTCTACACTACACTCTGAAGTGTTCAGCTTATTTTGCCTCAGTCTAGTGGCCCAACGTGTCAAAAAACGCTTCTATCATATTCCAAAGTTTACTTCGGAAATTAACTCTAGACTACACTCTGAAGTGTTCAGCTACTTTTGCCTCACTCTAGTAGCCCAACGTGTCAAAAAACGCTTCTATGTATCATATTCCAAAGTATAGAAGTGTAGAATGGTTCAATGTTAACAATTTATTACTTAATGAGAAAAAAACTAAATGCATACGATTTATACTACCAAATGTTAAACAAGTAAGGAGTCACATATTAATAAAAAACGAACAAATAGATCTCGTGGACACCACTACATTCTTAGGCATAACTTTAGATAGTAAGCTTCAATGGGGTCCACATATAGATGGATTGTCGAAGAGACTTAGTTCTGCAGCATACGCAGTGAAAAAAATACGTCTATACACAGACGTAGATACTGCTAGACTAGTCTACTTCAGCTACTTTCACAGCATTATGTCTTACGGCATTCTGTTGTGGGGGTGTGCTGCAGACATTAACACCGTGTTTGTGTTGCAGAAGAGGGCTGTTCGAGCAATTTATTGTATGGGTCCCAGAGAGTCACTTAGAAATAAGTTTAAAGAAATATTTATAATGACTGTGCCTAGCCAGTTTATATATGAAAACCTGATGTATGTACGGAAAAACATTAAATTATTTAAGAAAAATAGTGATAACCATAATGTAAATACTAGAAATAAGGATAAACTCGCTGTTCCCACGATTAGGCTCGAAAAAGTTAAGAGATCATTTAAAGGGCAATGTGTACGCTTCTATAACAAAGTTCCAAGTGATTTGCAAGACTTATCAATTAACAAATTTAAAAAGCAAATTAAACGTCATCTTTTAAACAAAGCTTATTATAAAATATCAGATTATTTAGATGACAAAAACGCTTGGGACTGAACATGCTCCAACTCAGTTATTGGACCACTGAAAAAAATGCTAGGCCCGCATCACCAGGTTCTTGCCTGCTTCTTTCCCTGGTGTAGGGAATCGCGTTGGAACAGGCAATAGAATCCCCTAGTTTTAAGAACGTGACATGTCTAAGTGGTCTTATGATCTTATTGAATAAAATATTTTGACTTTTGACTTTTGACTTTTGATACTTCGGAAATTAACTCTAGACTACACTCTGAAGTGTTCAGCTACTTTTGCTTCAGTCTAGTGGCCCGACGTGTCAAGTCAGCTTGACACCCGGCTGATCTCACTTTAATTACTTAGCGATAAGATCGTCGGATCAGAACGACTTTCACTATTTGTCTCAGTATCGTAGATTTAAATGAGATTCATACTCATTTAAATGTTTCAGAAGTTTAAGTGGACTTTTGTGTAACTTTGAGAACAATAACGCTGGGATATGATTGGACATTTTGAAAGATAATGAAATTGTCATATCCATAATTAATTTAAAAACTTGAAGGTGTAACATAACATCTTGCCAGAATACTCAAACTCTAATTAAATATGTTAGGCCGTAATAACCGTTAATGAAGTTTTTTTTTGACAGATTTGTATGTACAAACGTCAAATGATGTCATAGATAAGTACCACTTATTTTAATTGGCGTTTCAGTATCACTGTACATGTTGTACTTGCCCTTTTTTATTTTCTAGCAAGGTGATTGTTAAAACTTTAAATTCATACCATAAGAGTCCACATTCCACAAGTCATTAATCATTAGATGACTGTTGCGTATTCTTTGATGATATAACACGTACCTGAAACAAGAAAAACAAATCATTAAAATTATTTTCATATTAATTAATTCTAGCGTTATATAAAATTGGCAACCTACGCCTGGGTTCTAGTTGACTAATTTAAAAATGGAAAAACAGCAAAGTCTGCAACTTCGACGGGATTCGAACCCGCGAACGAGATACAAGCGATGACCCTTAAGCCTCACCACTCGGCCACGAAGCCTTTATCGCTATTGCGAGAGTAAAACTCTAAACGCTTACAGTAAATAGAATTGCCAAAGGTGTTACACGATCTAAAACCCTCTACAAATTACCTGATGAGGACCAGTGAAGCTTAGCTTAGCTTAGACGTAATTCTAGTTAATTATACAGCTAAACTTTGGCAACACTCGGCAACAGCTCAAATACTCTTACACCCTACTTTCGGTAATTGAAATCCAACATGTATGAACCAAAATTTTGCTGTATTTTAATGTGCTAAGCCAGTAAAACAAAAACATATCAATCACCTATAATTTAACCTGAAGTTAGACAAATTAAAAACTAAAAGATTTACAGCTTCAACAAATATCATAACTTCTTTTTGTATTCAATCATGACACTACAATGATCTCCAAGTAGCCTGAAGCAAAATATGCAGTACCACAGTGCTAATGGGCACATTTCGCGGAACGTTAATTTCACTGGAAGTACCTGGACGGTGCACTCTAGCACGTCCGACCATTTGGTAAAGTAAGGCTTTAAAAAACCGGCCACTGTAATACACAGACGTTAATAACTTCTTTTTCTATACTAATATTATAAGGAGGTTGGTTTGTTTGTTTGACGGAGGTAATCTCCGAAACTACTCGGCCGATTTCAAAAAAATTTTCACCGATGCGATGTATTGAATGCACTGTCGGAAAAGGCTAGATTTTATCCCGGTTGTTTCATTAGTACACCCGTGCAGAGCCGGGACTTGCTGCTAGTTTTATTAAAAGCATTTATTTGACCTCTTTATAATATTAAGTATGGATATAATAATATAATTACGGCAGTCATATAGCGGTCGTAGTTTAGAAGCAAGGCTTAAGGGACGGCTAGAAACTAGGTGACGATAAGTAATACTTGGCGACTCTGAAAGTGTGAGTAAGCATGGACAGAAGATATGAGGCTTTACTTGAGAGCTTGTTTACTACAAGAAACTTTGAGATCACTCAAGTTTACTAATAAGAGTTTTTCAAATGGTATTTTAAAGAGAGGAGACAAAACGTGGAAGACATACACTCGGTAAGTCATGAGTCTGACTTTGGCACAGCACATTGTTGCGCTAACTTATAGATGTTGCCGTCCCATGCATAATGTCATCATCATAGTTTAGTTTTAGTGTATGCAGATTATGTGTGTGTAAGTACAAACAATCATGAGTACTGAGATGACGAGTGATAGAGGAAAATGGAAGAAAGAAACAAGTTGCGCCGACCCCACGTGGGATAAGGGCAGAGAGATGATGATGAGTTTAGTTTTACCGACATCTGAGCTACCACAAATGTTTTTTTTTTTCGCTAAAAATTTCATAACATCGTATATTCGCAAGTTTATGCAAAAGCAACTCACACGATTCCACGGAGCGTATAAAATTCCCGCCATTTCCTCCTCTCGTTACATGCATCGTTTAATTCAACCTCAAGCACTGTTTTTACCTTTCCACCTCCTTTGAAACATGTACCGTATGGTAAAGGAACACGGTTGGTTTTCTAGGAGAGATGACGAAAAAGGTTGAGTGCACTATCCACAGGTGCTCTTGCCTTTTACATTTGCAAGTGTGAGGGAGTGAGTAAGAGGAGTGAGGGAGAGAGGAAATGTCCTAGATAGGGCAAAGCTCATTATGGGCGTAATTGCGTTGAAACGTAGGTCAGGGATGGAAAATCTTGGGAAATATGATTTACATTATGAACTTTTGTTTAGAAAAAATAAAGGAGATTCATTATTATGGCCCGAGTACATAATAGTAGATGTTACGAGGGAAGAAAAAGACCTTTTTCATGTGTTTCTGTCCGACTTCAAGGATCACTTAAAAGTATAAGCTCTCTATTGCCTGTTCTAACGCAACTCCCTACACCAGGGAAAGAATCAGGCAAGAACCTGGTGGTGTGGGCCTAGCTTTTTTTTAAAGCGATCCCTTAACAATCTAAATAGTCAAGCTTCAGTGAGAAGCCACTGACTGGAACAGTTAAACAATTAAAAATAAGTAATGGTAAAATTATCAAGATTGCAACATTTTTTTTAGTCTAGGACCACACGCTTTTTTGATCCCACGACCTTCGCATCGAAAGTTGAAGTATCAATCCACTAGCCGATATGGCTTTTATATTAGTGAAAACAGAACATTGACGGCATATATAGTCTTACCGTCAAGAGTGTAGTCTGCACAAAAAGCTCATACATTAGCATGGAGATGCAAAACGCTTGTGTGCACTGATCCATATTCATTGCTCTTTGTGACGTCAGAAGGCATCGCTCGCCGGTTGCATCATCAGCTAGAGCTGGCCGTTATTATAGCTCTTTTGGTTAGTCTTTTAAGTTAAGACATGCCTATATGACATATACTCATACTATAGTATTTAATTATAGAGAGGCAACAGATTGTTTGTTTGACGGAGGTAATCTCCGAAATAATTGAGCCGATTTCAAAAGACAAAAAAAGAAAAATGTCGCGAAATTTACAGAGATTAAACCGAATACAGCATAAATTCCGCGAATGCTTTTATGTGACTTAAAAAATAATGTACTCAGTAATTCTATAGAATATTTTATCAGCAAAATCTGTTTGTCCTGATTCCCAACATGACCTCTAAATTACGACTTCAGCGACTGGCCACCAATTGCACGTGCCCATTGAACCTATGATTAACCTCTGTGTTCGGTACCAGTCCGTGAAGATAGTCTAAACTAGCTGCGCCCCGCGGTGTTACCCGCGGTGAACAAATTCTGTTATAGTGGAGATACCGCGATCAAAAGCTTTAGTTTTAATCCAGAATATAAGCTATCCTGGAGACAAATGTCACTGTCTAGCAGTTTGAGTGTGAAAGAGTTACAAAGTCTAAGAAACAAAAACTTTGAGATTCATAAATCAAGAATTATTTCCAGGTACCAGGCACCCATCGCATAATAATAAAAAAAAGAACTATCTTTTATTATAAAACTACTCTAAGGCTCGTATTCAGAGTCCATACTAAAGCGGTTCATTCATCATTCAGATTCCATAGAGCATTGTCAATAAGTCCTAACCTGAGCGAAGACGCAGCCTGAGTGCAAACTCAGAATACTCATAGATATACATCCAACTTTCAAATCCCTGGGTAACCGAGCAGTTTTCATTGAACACGTAGACAATACCGTATCATTTGTGACACCATTCAACCTAATCTGTGACACCATTCTTGTAATCACCATAATTTGAGGCAATTCCTGCCACGACTAATGGTATTCTAAAAAGCAGTGAATAGTGAAACTAAGCTGAACGCTCGTGATAGCTAAAGGCTGCGAGTAGATAAGGCTTAAAGTAAAATAGAGTTAGAGTAAAATGTCGCTTGCGGTCTTTACAAAACTGTTAAGCCATGACAAAAGCCTTCAGACGACCTTAAAACTCATCATACGAAGTCCGTATTACGAACAATCGTACTTTTAAGAAAAAGTCACAAAGACTAGGTAATCACACACAATGTAGATATCTCATATCCATATCACAAGAAATAAGTTAGTTTGAACACTTTGAACTTTAAATCTCAATAGATTTAAAGTTGTTACTGTTACTGGGTGTACGCTTCGCTTTGAACAGACACAAGGACGCATATAAAAACACGATTGTACAAGTGCCCCATACACATAACCCCGATGTACTCGTAGTTCCACATAACTGTACCAATATTTTATTTAAAAATCGAAAAAAACAACGATTTTTGTTGTAACAGTTGCTTTACCATTGTGCCATTAATGAGGTAGTGGCCTGGTTTCGATTTGCGTCAAAATGTTTCCGATATACACGATACAAACCCACCACCTGAATAATACAACAGAAACATCGATCATTGTAGTGTAACATAGAGTTGGCCACTTGCTCATATGGAGGAACGAAGTGTAACAATCGTTCTGGAATTCTATATCAATTTAGAACATCCAATAAAAAAGGATGAGTGTGGAGAAGATTAGCTGGACAGTAAAGATTACGAACGTCGAAATACTGAACAGGATTAAAGAGAAAAGGTGTTTGATTAATGGAGGAAGAACTCGTGAAGTAAAATGGTAAATCCATACAAACTTCACGGAGTACGAACCAGGGAAAAGTGTTCTCAGGAAAAACCCTTTGGATTCTTTAGCCCAAATAAATATAAAATCCTTTCACTAAAATTCAATACAAACCGTAAACAAACAGAACCACTATAAGTAAGCCCTTCAGCTTCCAAATAGACCATTAACAACCCAAGATCCCAAACATATTCACACACAATCTATACATTCTTTGAGATTCTATACAAACTTTTGCTTATTCTGCGGTATTTCCTGTAGTAACTATTACGTATGCTATGACATATTCCCTATGGATACTAACTGTTCCTTATTCTGGTGGTCTGTGGTGTTTGTTCCTCACAGCTTCTTACAAACTGCTATGTATTCTGGGGTTATTTATTTAGTTACTATTACATACTCTATATCAGGTTTGGTAGTAACTATTGTGTGTTCTGTGGCACGCCTTTCATTACTATTCGATGTGTGTTCAGCAATAAATCGAGTCGAAAGGTGTCTTGATTGATATTTCGTACACGATGTTTGTGGTCCAAAGTAGAAGAGATTTGGAATAACATATGAAGAGATATGGCATAGCAGACAAGCATTATGTAGACTTTTAATAACAGTAATAGTCATGAGGTAAAATTACTTCACTTTCTTTTTTCTTTTTAGTAACTCTGGTTCTCTTTCGGACATATTGTACTATTGTTGTGTTTGTTTTACTTTATTTTTGGATTTATTTTATAGTGTACCTAGGTTCTGACGGAAGATCAGCGTTGCGTTTGTCTGTAAACGCAACATAGTGCTGAGTCAGACCCTTGTAACACTAGGCTAAGTAGACTTTAGCGTGTATTACCTCCTAATTTAGTTTTTATGAGTGTTTTGTCTGCTTGTCTTTCTGTTGCAATAAATCATTTATCATTTATCATTTAACTTGAAAAATCCCATGATATATTAAACATTCTGTTATGATTTAAACAGCCATGTAATTTAAACACAAAAACGTATTTACTCCTATCTGATATATTCTTAGAGTCCACTTAAAAATAAACGAGATCTTCGCAGTGCTAGATGAAAAGCCCATGATATATATTTCCAGTTTTAACCCAAATCCGGTAAGTATTTTTTGCGAAAAGAGCAACCTCCATACGTCCATACAAACGCTTTGCGTTTCTAATACCAGTGCGTTATTATCTCGCCTGAATCTCATCACTTGACCCACAGTTGAACACAGTAGAAATACTTTCACCAAAGCAATAAAAACTTGTTTGACCATCCAAGAGGTGGTCAGTCGAACATTGAACTGAGGGTAAGGCTTACCAAGGCCATGGACGATTTGCAATAAGATGTGAATGAAATATTTCACTCGAATTGACCAGCCCTAACTTGTATCAAAATAACAGTAATCCGCGAAAACATTGGTAAGATTTTACGCTAAATATGTAAGTTAGTACATAAAGTGCGAAGCGCTCGTGGCGAAGCTTGCTAAGGCGTTCTTGATAGATTGTCGAAGTTAAGCAACGCTCTGTGCGGTCACTTCTTGGATGGGTGACCGCAAGTGGCAATATTATCTGAGCGCTTCCGTGCTTCGGAGAGCACGTTAAATTTTCGGTCCCAGCTTTTAAAATTCGTTAAGCCATGAAGGAGGCCTTTAGGCGGCCTAAAAACTCCATCACCAGAGTTGGCCACTTGCTCATACGAAGGAAGGAAGGAAAGAAGTAGGTACATAAAGTAACTCATATACCATCATATTCCACAGTTGTTTTCGCGGATTACTGTTTCATATAAGTTAGACAATCCCCCCCCGTACAGAAACTGTGTTAAAGTAAATGGAAAAAAATCATATTTTAGTCCGCGGTTTGTCAGTTGTATTGATTGACCATTGTCTTTCTTGTAGATATGGCCGGCTAAGCTCAGAGTATGATTAAGGAACTAGGCAAGCCTATTCCATCTCATAAGTCCCAGGCACTACAGTGTCCCGTTAAGTAGGCAAATGCCTCCTGACGCTGTATAAATGATCTAGTGAAGATGTAGAGACCTGAGTTTACACCTCAAAACTAAACTCTATAGACGATTCCTCAAAACTTAAGATAGAATCTAAAGTTATAACAGATATCGGATGCGAGGTCAGTGACCCCGAGTTATATTGGTCTCAGTCGCATGTAAGGACGTCTCTCTGACTGTCACCATCTATAGAATGCTAGGAACTAATATTTCTACGTCTTTTTAGAGTTTATTTGTCAAAATTTGTCTTGGCTGGCAATATACTATAATAGGTACATACATTTTGATGTCTTCTTCTTTTAAAGTTTATAATGTTACTATGAATTGCGTCCGGAAACAAAACTACTTAATTGGAAAAAATTAGGAGCACCAAAATTTAATTTTTACAGGAGCAGAATCAACTATAAGCTCTTGAGTCGTTGCAAAGTGATAGTCTTGTCTAATACCTAGAGGTAGAATATTTTTTTAACCTACACTTTCCCACTGCTGGGCAAAGATCTTGCCCATCTGCAAGCACCCATGGCGTGACGATCCCCGCCCACCTGTCATCACCCATACGATGCACAGGTAGGTAATAATAAACTTTTTTTATATTAAATCTGGTCTAGCTAGATCGAGGACAAGAATAAAAATTAGATAGCGGAAGAATAAAAATCTTAAAATATTTCCCAGATTCTTACATGAAAAGAAATATTTATGGTCGCCACAAGCTTTCTACGAGACAAACGGGCCGTCGAAGACAGCTAAGCAATTTATGATGTCTCCGGAGATTATTGAGGATCGGGTGGAAAGACTGAACTACTTGGAACAGCTATCGATTTCAGACGAAGAAAATACTACTAGTATATAAGTACATACTATATAAGTACTACTCGTAGTATTTTTAAAACAACAACTGAGACTCTACGTGGATTACATTCGGGTTCAGCTGTTGGTGAACTGTTGAGAATTCGGTGTCCACAAACATAAGTAGCCTGGTAGAGATAGCTTTTAGCTATAAGGCCGCCCATTGTACTTTTATTTCTAAGTTGTAATGTCTGTAATGTGTTTTCTTTTGTGTACAATAAAGTGTTCATCTATAAGTTGGACCCGAAAATTGTCACGAAATTTCGTCTTCGTTTAATCTAAGTAGGGCTAGAACAAGAATGTATAGTGTGAGATGTGATAAAGAAGTGACCATACCGTGAGTCCCTTCCATAAAAATAAATAAATAAAAAAAAGAAGATTCTCACCAGAAAAAACGATTATAGAGTTCAGCATCAGGGCAATGAATGGTCTTTGTACTAAAGTTTAATCCAGTTTCCTAAATGTTTAGTGTTCTAAATCCGACTGCTATTATTCAAATACATAATTTCCGTTTTATTCGGAAGTTCAAACATTAAACCAAATGCGTAAAACAGAACTGACTAAATATAAAATTGAGGTCAAAGAGTATTAAGTACTTATATATAGGAACTTAATAAAATAATTATTTTTTGATCTTGCAGATAACATTGTAATTATTGCCATATTTTTCGAAACTTAAATAGTCAAAACAAGTTGTAGTTTCTTTTTCTTTTCTTAAAGCCTATCATTTTAACTCGCACGCGAAGTAGAGTTGTGAAAAACCAGCGACAGGAGTGTAGATTCTATTCGCATAATCATCACGGCTTCGCGGGTGATTCATCGATATTTTATCGCCATTTTGTCCAGCGTCAAAGGATCTCTGTGAGTGTGGTTTGCTGACAGTTTCGAAAATCTGAACAAACAGGCCCGTCAGGAGACAGTCGTGAAGTTAAGATTTTCGAACATAAAAAACTTCAAAAACAAACTTAAGACTCTTCAAAGCATTTAACGAGCAATAACAGCTAGGACTAGAAATAGAAGCGTGTTTTGTTTCTCAACAAAGTGGAGTCCAATAAAGCCATGAGCCAGCTGAAAATACATTGAAGTTTCTTGTTTTGTAAGCTGGTAATCCCTAGAACTGCCCTAGAAGATTGGACCGACGGAGTTGCGATCGGTGGCCTGAAGATTTCAAACCTTCGCTACGCGGATGATACCACCTTATTTGCGACTAGTGTCAGCCATATGGAGGAGCTACTGCGCAGGATGGAGAGTGTAAGCCTTAACTTTGGTCTAAGGATCAACCGCAGTAAGACCAAGATGATGATTGTCGATCGTGCCAACAACAATTCGCTTGAAGTCACAGAAATAGCGAATTGTAATGTTGTGCAATCATACATCTACTTAGGAGCCCTTATTTCCAACAACGGAGGAAGCGTGGACGAGATTAAACGTCGTATGGCGATTAGTAGAAGTGCAATGGATGGTTTGCGGAAAATATGGCGAAATCGTAACATCACAAAAGCGACGAAAATCCGGCTCGTTAGATCGCTTGTATTTCCCATATTTCTCTACGCCGCAGAGACGTGGACTCTACGAGAGAGTGAGAGAAAGAGGATAGATGCTTTGGAAATGTGGTGCTGGAGAAGAATGCTCGGTATATCATGGACTGAACACCGCACAAATGTTTCCGTACTCCGAGAACTCGGCATCAAACAGCGTCTATCCTCTATAGTCCAAGCTCGAATTCTCACCTTCTTCGGGCATGTTTCTCGGCGTGGAGGCGAATCCATTGAGCGTCTGGTGGTGCAAGGAAGGGTTGAGGGTACCCGAGCGCGAGGCAGATCGCCCATGAGGTGGACGGACCAAATAAGGGCGGTGATGGACGGACCCTTGCATGAGTGTGCAAGGAGGGCAGCTGTCAGAGAGGAGTGGAAGCGCGCAGTGAAACGTGTCACAAGGGGAGAACTACACTGATGACCACGACCACTCTGTCAAGAGTGTACCGAGTTAGAAGAAGAAAGCTGGTAATAGTTGACTGATGCGAAATGGAATTCTACTTAAAGTACGTACTTGTAGATACAAGGGATCTTCCTAAACGCGGGAAGCCTCATCACTCGGCCACGGGGTCTTGTCCCAAAGGTCGAAAGAACTAGTGAAAGTGTTACTAGTTTTAAATTTCAAGTTCACACACGGCCTCATTAGAATCTAGACCGCGCCTAGCCCATCTAGGAGACCTATTGAACCGGTAAACACCAATTTGTCGCTTCAATACACACAACTAACCCAGTTTAAGAACGTGTAGTCGTCATTAGCTTATTTGAGCAGTATTTCGAGAGCCCTAACTCAATAATGTGATCAGATTATTTAAAGAATTTTACGGTTTTAGAAAGATTAATCTTTATTATAATACACTGCAGAGAGAAAACATAATATTTGATTATAGTTTTTGAAGGAGAAGTCAATCCCGTCATAGCGTTTTACGAAAATGAGCGTCAGAGCTGTCTTTCAGAAGGGATATCACTATTGGAATGTGAGAAAATGTTTTATTTTAAGCGTTTGTGGACCTGAAAATATATTCTCATAATACACTACAGCTCAAAACAATAAAAAAATAGCCTCTAAAGGTAATGAAAACAATATTTAAAAAGTACAAAATCGTTTCACTTTAACACATATTTTTTACTAGTATTTGAAGAAAAACACAAGAGTTTTATTCATTTGATGAAAATATAGGTATTTCTAAACGTACAGTTTTTTTTTCAATCAATTTCGAGCACCCAGTAATTTACAGGATTATTTTATAACCACTATATATCCGGCCGCGCGATCGTCTTCCGATTAGTCGATCCCGGGTCCTCCCAGCGAGAGGACGTATCACTTTTTTCCGCCGCCTTGTCAAACAAAATCGATAGCGTAGAAAACTCAAAGCGCGATACACTAGTATTGATACTTGTACCATATATATATATATTATAAAGAGGTAAAATTTGTTTGTTTGTTTTTTTGTTTGACGGAGGTAATCTACGACTAACTAGTCACCCGATTTGAAAAATTCTTTCACCGATGTGTAGAATGGACTGTCGGGATGTTTATCCCTACTAATATAATAAAAGGAAAAGTGTGTGTGTCTGTCTGTGTGTCTGTTTGTTTGTCCGTCTTTCACGGCAAAACGGGGCGACGAATTGACGTGATTTTTTGTGTGGTGATAGTTGAAGGGATGGAGAGTGACAGGGACATTTTTATCCCGATATTCCCGCGGGAACGGGACTTACGCGGGTGAAACCGCGGGGCGTAGTTAGTAGGCTATATTTTATTCCGGTAGTTTCATTAGTGAAGCCGGGACGTACTGCAATGCTGCATTACCACTCACTCACTCACTCACTCATTGGCGTAATAAATTGTTTTCTATGATGGTGGATGGGAAGGTTTATTTTTTTAACAGATTCGTATAGAGGGTAGTTTGGCGAGTTATGGAAAAATCCGACTTTACCCATTTTTTGCCCCTTTTTGCCCACCCCTGGTGTATCTCAAAAACTACAAGACCTGCAAATATTTTTTTAACAGATTCGTATAGAGGGTAGTTTGGCGAGTTAAGGAAAAATCCGACTCTACCCATTTTTTGCCCCCTTTTTGCCCACCCCTGGTGTATCTCAAAAACTACAAGACCTGCAAATATTTTTTTACAGATTTGTATAGAGGAGGTCCTGGGGAGTAAAAATCATATTTGTGTTTTGCCCCTGTTTTGCCCCTTTTTTGCCCCATTGATGGATCTCGGAAACTACGTAACATTTTTGATTGCTTTAAACGGATTTGTATAGAGGAGATTTTGGGATGAAAAAAAAAGTTTTCAGATTTGCCCCCATTTGCCTCCCTCATTTTGTTGCCACGCGTATCTCGGAAACTAGGAGACTTGGAAAATTTTAGTTTTCAGATTCAGGTAAGGCATTACAAAGTTGATAAAACGTGGTACTTTTTTTTTTTAGATTTTGACTTTTTTTTTTTCTCCATACATTTTGTATTAAATTTCGAAACTTTTTAAGGGCAAAATAAAAAATTTGAAAGAATTTGTAATATTTTCAAACGGATTTGTATTGAGGAGGCTTGCATTAGTAAAAAAAAGTTTTTAGTTTTGCCCCTATCTGCCCCCTCGTTTTGCCCACCACTGTATCTCAGAAACTATAAGACTTGGAAAAATTTAGTTTTCAGATTCATGTAGGGCATAATAAAGTTAATGAATTGAGGTTCTATTTTTTACTTAATTTTGACTTTTTTTTCTCCATACATATTATATGAAATTTCAAAACTTTTGAATGCGGAATAGGTAAAGTAGCGACAGATCTCAGGGACGTGTGACCCCCGAATGCCCCTTAAATCTAAAGGGAAAATTTATAAGACCATAACCTGTCGCGTTCTATGGATCAGAATGTTGGGCAATAAAGTAGACTGATGATAGGAGAGTGTATGCTACTGAAATGTGTATGACCCTAGAAAGATAACGTGCGCCCCAGAGGCGCCTACGAAATAGATATAGCGCTGTTTTTTTTCATCCAACGCGTGTACACGCGTGTGCTTTCAAGCCAACTCAGTCGTCTTGGTCAACACCACCGAGGGACGACTGCAGCTATTCGGTAAGTACCGTAGTTTGGTTGCTATGACCATACGTTGCGCTCGAGAGGCGCATGTTTATCTTCTGTGAAACTTTTATGTATTTGTGTGTGATTACGTTTCTGTTACTTTTTCTTTATTTACACATAAACAAAGTATGTAGGTATACAATTAGGTTATTGTTATAAGTAAATTTTATTGTTTTGAAAACATCTTTACTTCATAGGAAGCAGAAGAAATTATGGACGAAAGAGAAATATATTCCTTTTTGAGTCAAGAAGATGAAAGGTCCAGATGATAGCAGTGACAGCGAAATGGAGGATCACGTAAGTGAAGACGATACTTGTTCAATGTGATACTGTCGACAAACAGGTACATAAAAGATGCCATTGATGAAAGCTTGAACACCTCAACACCTCCTGACGACACCTCAACACCTCTGGATGACGCCTCAACATCTCTTGATGACCCCTCAACACCTCCTGACGACACCTCAACACTTGAAAGTACTCTACGTGTTATTTACACACACAATGTTTTATCTAAGCAAGAAAACCCTTAAACCGAAGAGAATATAATATGGAAAAACGAAGTATTTAACTGTGTACACCATGGATGAGATCTAAATTGGAAATCCCTACTTTATGTGTTTGAGAGAAAATATTGAGAACATCCTGCCACGGGCTATTAAAGAAGCTTCTTAAGAAGCTGAAGAGTAACCTCCTGCCAAAGTTCGCCGTTACTGTAGGCTATGTACCACCAAAAATTAAAGAATGTCTATGATGACGTGTACAAAATGCAAAAAGTCTGTGTGTGGTGAACAAAAAAGATGTTTGCAACAAATGTCTATAATTTTTTTTGAAGTATTTTGTAATTTGAGACTGAATATAATAGTCAATTTTTAGTTTGTAAGAAAAAAAACTATAATTGTTCCATAATTATTTTTTTATTCTTCTTTAATATAAACTAAACACTTCAAATTATTGTTTTTATTGATTACTTATTTTGGATTGCATAGAATAATATTTTCTTTTTTTTTCTCTTTATTATGTTGGTAGGTTGCCTTTTATTTAAGTGTTTGTTGGACTTTAGGATTGTAACTAAGATTTCAATGTCCGCATTTCCAAAAACGGTTCTATCAGAACACCAGCGCGGCGTATTGCCCCCGCAATAAACCGCATTATGCTTCCCTTCCTTCGTATGAGCAAGTGGCCAACTCTGGTGACGGAGTTTTTAGGCCGCCTAAAGGCCTCCGTCATGGCTTAACGACTTTTTTAAAAGTCGGGACCGACAATTTAACGTGCCCTCCGAAGCACGGAAGCGCTCAGATAATATTGCCACTTGCGGTCACCCATCCAAGAAATGACCGCGCAGAGCGTTGCTTAACTTCGACGATCTATCAAGAACGCCTTAGCAAGCTTCGCCACGAACGCTTCCGCATTATGCTGAGATAGGACCATTTTGCATGCCTAAACTACTAACTACTAATTTTAGCCTATAGCTTAGTATGGCATGGTCTACGTGACCTCAGGACGGATGAAAGTCATATCACTAAGAAAGTTATGAGTATGAGTGTGAAATGTGGATGGACAATAATGGATATACAAGTAGAAGAAGGCCGAGGGAAAACTGGATGGATTGTGTGAAAGAGGATATGAATGTGAGAGGAGTGAACTTCGCCAACTACGAATGATAGAGATGAATGGAAGATTAAGCATGTTGGGCCCACCCCACCTAGTATGGGATAAGAGCAGAAGAAAGATGATGAAACAAACAACCTAAACGTATAAGTGTAAAAATACAAAAAAATCAAAATATAACAAAACGAAATTTAATATGAGCGACTGTATGGCTAAATTTTATCAAAACTTTTAACAAATGTCTAAGGGGTAGTCAAAACTACCCTACTTAGGTATGTCCAAAATTTGGAGTATTTGGACTCCAAATACATATTTATTACTTATGTTCGTTCACATGTCATTGTGCAGATGTTTACATTACATGCTTAACAGAGTCGCAAGAAAGAAATTAAAAGAAACATTTGTTTCGGCAGGATCTCGAGGGTCTTATTGATACCTGATCAAAAATAGAGATAAGTACTAAACCACTTGGCTAACACGGATCGTTGGCTAAATTCTCTAAGCACAGATCTTACATATTATATATCACTTATAAGATAAAGTATCAAAACCATTCATACCATTCGTTCTAGACACGAGCTCACGCACACTTTTACAAAAATTATAGTATTATTGAAGTGTGCGTCAAAAATGACAACTCTGCGTAGCACGATCTAATGTTTGAGTTGGTCAAGATAGCTTACACGCTCTTAAGTGATTTGATTCCAATGTTTATTATTCGAAGTGTTACGACGATCTACATAATTATATATAGAGTCTTCGCAATTGCCTCGTGAACTACCCTCGAAACAGCAATAAAAAATTTAAAACACACCGTTACTTGTCTACCAGTAATCAAATAAGTAAGGAAGAGTAGCGAAGTTGCACTTGGTGGCCAAAAACTCTGTTTTCGCTACTCTCCTAAATTAAAATCATAACATCATGGTAAATATCCCGTTCTATTATATTTTATACTTAATGTTTGTTTAAATTCTTTCCCATTTTTAAAATATTCAAAACCATGATGGTTTAAAGTTTCATCAAAACAAATGCTAGCTATCACAAACTTCAACAATTTTCTTCAATTACGATGTAGAGCTTTTACTACACTAGTAGCGCCGCCACATATTTTATCAAATTAGGGTGGTTGTACCGTACAACTTATACGTAGTGACGTACAACCACCTTAATTTGCTTTGTAAGGCCATGTGCATAAAATCATTCGAATCAAATTGTTTATTTATTTTGTCAGTACAGTGGCACTATATACCACACAACCTAAATTCCACTTTCATACAATCAAGGTCAGGTGATTCACGGTATAAAACATTTACTCTTGATGCAATAAATATTTATACTTTTATGTTTACTACAGTATGAGACGGTTTAGTAAACATTCGCTAGGAAAGTAGGTTAGTTGGTGTAGTAAAGTTAAGATGGCTGCGTAGTTGTTTAAATTATACATTACATTAACATTTGAAGTATTATTTAGGAGAAACTGCAATAAAATAAATATCTTCGTCATCTTATCCTAAGCTAAGCGATTGAATGGTTGTGTTATGGTGGTAACCAGATGACATTTATTTCATCAAACTTGGCATAGGATCGTGGCGGATGGCACAAACTAAGGGAGGCCTTTACCCAGCAGTGGGTGAAGTCGGGCTGTGAATGATGATGATGATGATGTGGACATCTGAATATGTATTTATAAGAAAAAAAATATGGATATAAAATGCGCAAATGATCCGAGAGAAAATATCCATCTTAGCAGTACAATCGTGATCATATTCAATTGAATTTCACCAATATTTTTACCAAGCTGGCTTCTCACTGAAGCTTGACTATTTAGATTGTTAAGGGATTGCTTTAAAAAAAAGCTAGGCCCAGACCACCAGGTTCTTGCCTAATTCTTTCCGTGGTGTAGGGAATTGTTTTGGAACAGGCAATAGCCAACTAGCTTTTAAGACTACGTTTTTGAGCGATCCTTGAGGTCCTACGAAATAAACATATTTTTCTTTCTTTCTTTCTTTCTTTCAAGATCTATATTTGAGCTGAACCTTCCATTTAAACTCCTGGCTCCAGCTAGCCGTGAGCCAGATGCCCACCGGACTGTGAACCGTGTTCAGACGCAATTTGCTATTTAGAGGCCTAACCTTGCCATTAAAGGCGATGTTATAACAAAAATGATATAAACGTTTGTCTGTATGTTTGGTCCACTAGCTGAAACACTGATTTACAGAAAATAAAGTACTTCATATTCACAACTTTACAAAATACAATTACCATCTTATTATCCTTAGATGACACTCATCTAAGGATCATAAATGATCATAAAGTAGCTCAAGTGATCAGCTAAATAACTGAAAAACTAAACAGAGCCAAATTCCTCTTACAGGAAACAGAAACATGGATGCTTTTTTTATGATTAAGGACAACACATTTACATCTGTATTCTAAAATGTAATTTCAATCAAAAGATACTACTAATATGTGTTAAAAGTTCGATTCTTACTGAAGATATTGAAGCAAAGTCGCAGTAACTACTTATAGAAGCAAGAATCTTTGTTTACACCATACTGTGGTTACGTGTACAGGTAACTAGATTTCAACTATTCTGTGGTTCTTACAAGATCAAGGGCAGTGTAATGTAGCTTGTATGGAATCTTACAGCTTGGATAAAGAAGTCTTCATAAACACTTAAAACGGGGTATTTACCATGATTCGTAGATTTATGAGTTTCCCGATATTTCGTCATGATCTCGGTTAAACTGAGTGTAAGTGTTTATAATGTCCAAAACTATAAATAAAATAAATAAATAAATATCCTTGAACATTCCACACAGCGTCATCTAGTCCCAAGCTAAGCAACTTAATGCTTGTGTTATGGTAACCAGATGACTGATATAATACTTAGATATTTTTTTTTTGTAAATACATACATATTATAGATAGAAAACACCCAGACACGGAACAAATATCTGCAGAACATACAAACATTTGTCCCGTAGCGGGGATCGAACCCGCGACCTCGGCGTCTCAGCCGGGCGTTCACCCGCGCCACAGAGTCTAGCCTATGATAGTTTAAAAAGTTTTAAAGACGTTTTCAATGCTGATGCTTTTATTTATTTATTTATATTTGATGCTGCAGTCAAGAGTCAGCAATGTAATGAACTTAGATAAGTACAGACGTCTTTGTTATCTGTTGATTCTGTAAACAATGAAGTCATAATAGCAATGAGTGATAAAATGATTGCAAGGCGCGATAGACAAACAAATGATCTAACTAATGAAACAAATTTCGAGCGATCCTTGAGGTCCTATTAAATAAACATATTTTTCTTTCTTTCTTTCTTTCAATATAAACATAAATATGACCACGACTATATTCCCAAAATGCGGTAAACAAAGATTTAAGATCTTTTAAACGTTTTAAATCCTTTGAACTTGTCTTAAGGGGTAGTCAGATTAGATGTACACAAATTGCAGCAATGAGTGTTCCGTAGTCAAAAATAAATCCAGTTATAACGTAATGCACAACAGCTGCGAATTATTATTAACTAGATGGCGCTAGTAAAAATGACCCGTTTCTAGATCGCGCTGACGAAAACGCGCGGCGCTGAATGACCTCCCCATACAATCGAACCAATATTTTCTCTTTATATTGAAAGATACATACAAAATACTCACACAAAGGAGAATTGTTCGTTAAAACTTCCAACAAAGTGAAGTGTTTACTTTCTCCGATGAGTCTTACCTGGAAATAAGAAAAGAGTAAAAGAAACAAGATAAATACAAAGTTCAAACGAGAGATACATTTTCCAAGGATAGATCAAATATTGAAGCTTATGATCCCTACATGGTATAAAAAGTCGCTTCCCGCCGTCTATACGCTTAGATCTTTTAAACTACGCAACGAATTTTAATGCAGTTTTATCAATAGACATTGATTCAAGAGGAAGGTGGAATACATTCTGGAAATATAAGAAATATCTATTGTGAGGATGGTTTAGGTGTTGGGCAAGTCTACTCCATCTGAACAATGTCCCAGGCACTACATGCAAAGATTGCCTCCTGACGCTAATATATCATCTTGTAAAAGATAAAGATAAAGATGTAATGGCCTATTGTGACTATAATATGTGACTAATTTAAGTTCCGGGCAATAATTGATAAAATAAAATAAATAAGTGCGTCGTCGTAGGTGTGTCTATAAACTCTAAATTAAAACTGATTTCCTCACATTTTCTTCATCGATCAAATTCATGTAAACATTTTGATTAGGTTTAACTTGATTAGTTTGATTAGTTAAACCTAATCATAATGACTAACCATTAGCTAGTTATCTAATTTGGACTAATTGTAGTCCACAGTAACCGTACACGACTAACAATCCCATATAAAGAGTTGGACAGGCAAGGCCACTTATTGTTTGTTTACATGACGCATCGCTCTAAAGTCGGTTCTCTGTTGATATGAGTATAACGAGTGATTTATCTCCATATAGGTACTTTCAACGGCTCTTTGTGGTACAGTTTTAAAGGAAAAAATTAGCCCCCTTATGCATATTGGACCAGTAAACCCATATTAGCTAAAACCCTAAAAACTCCGTCACCAGAGTTGGCCACTTGCTCATACGAAAGAAGAAGAAGCTAAAACCCTAATAAATCTGTTGCTACATCTCTTCGTTGCCATAGTAACAAAAAAACATATTTAAAATTTTATTAAATTGATAAATCTTATGAATATGATCACGACTGAGCTAGACAATCCTTTCAGATCTTTATGTAAGTATTGAAGTAAATTAATAATTTAGGATTCAAATAAGCTTTCTGATTTATGAGTGAAAATTGAAAGTTATTCATCAGCGTGGTTAGAAATACAAAAAGAGAAACAATTTATGGACGACATTAAAGACGACTGTATTCCCAAGGCGCGGTGGATATTTTTAGGATCTTCAGCCATTTTTAATGAGATGAAACAAACAGACATTTGTTTACAAAAACTAATCTACAGCATTGTACATAAATATTGACTGAATACGTACAAACGATCGTTTTTATAATTTATAAAGAAAAGCACAAGAAACAATTTAAAGTGGAGTGTCTGTGTATCAGGGAGGCCTACACCCATCAGTGGCTACCTATGGGCTGTGGATAATGATGATGATGATGTCTGTGTATCAGACGGAATAATATTCTCCAGGTCACGGCTGAATGGTAATCATTAACATGGAAACCGGTTCAGCCGTTACGTGTTACTGACATTTGCATCTCATCTTCATGCACTTTTATAGTCAAACTTTCGCATTTAAAATATAATTAATTTTAATTTAATCACATAAATATAAAGCTGATTATACTGTTACATAGTATACTAATATTATAAAGAGGTAAAATTTGTTTGTTTGTTTGTTTGACGAAGGTAATCTCCGAAACTACTGGAACGATTTCAAAAAATATTTCACGGGTGTGTAGACTGGAATGTCCGGGTGGTTATAGGCTATATTTTATCCCGGTAGCTTATTAGTACACCCGTGCGAAGCCGGGACGTGGTACTAGTTCTATACAAATACGCCTTGAACAATATTGAAGAACAAAGTTTCCTAAGAATTAGTTATTCAACAGTGTAGTGTTTGTATCTAGACAATAGATATACAACGTTGTCTCATGTATACCAATAGAGGGCGCAGCCGTCTACTAACCGTCAGTCTGGCTCTAGACGCGGTGCGGGTAGGACGTGCGCGTACGCTCGGATCTGGTGTAGTGGTGAGCCAATGTAATACGAGTGCCTAGTGGATTCCCTTAGTGTGATAGTGAACACTACAAACAGGATAACACAATGTTTCTAGGAACATTGGATACTGTTATTCACAAATTTGTTTAAGATAAGAATATTTACATAGACTCATTAGCAGACTTATAGTATGTCAGTTAATAACAAAGGAAGCTTTAATGATATCCCCAAAAAGCTTTAGATTAGTTAAAGTGGACCGGACAAAAGTAAATAAGATAAGCAGCATGGTAGGAACGGAAGGGATGGTTTGATAATTAGGTAGGCAAAGCAGACGATTGCCGCGCATAATGTTAACAAACCTAGTACAACTTCTAATACCGAAAACGAGAAAGTTTAATTATCGATGTACCTACGGCCCATCCATACTTCCGCGGGTATCCGTAGGTGTTTTATAAATTAAAGAATTATAACGTATTAAATGTATATTAAATGTGTTCTGAAAATCTGAACACGTAAGTTTAAAAAAGACGGGAGGGATGTTTGTTTCTTTTTCACGCGAACACTACTGAACTGATTTGCTATCAACAAACAATACAGAGCACCATTCATTCATTCATTCATACTCTTATTTGTTCGTAATTGCTTGTAGATCTTTATTAAATAGTTGGTCAATATCGCTGTTGACAAGATGTCAAAATTGACAACTGTCAGTAATTGACTTTTAGTCATAAAAAAATCAAGATTATATTTCCTCTTAAATGATGTACAGGATAGTGACAATTCAAAGTGAACAGATCTAAACAATAACCACGTAATGACAAGTAATTAACACGCACTAATCCTCAAACTCGTACGTGATGGGCATGTCTACACTCATTACTATTCACCTCTAGTCCAATAGGATTATCCTAGTCACGTGTAACGAGGTCCTTACGATTGTGTAGTGCATTAGTTAAAACTAGAACGACTATAGTACCAACTGTTGTTTCGTTTGCTACTGGCTGAGGAGAAATGAACTTTATGTCCTATGATTTAGGTGTGCCTTC
This sequence comes from Xanthorhoe spadicearia, assembly GCA_947086425.1. Classification (NCBI taxonomy): domain Eukaryota; kingdom Metazoa; phylum Arthropoda; class Insecta; order Lepidoptera; family Geometridae; genus Xanthorhoe; species Xanthorhoe spadicearia. The sequence goes on along the minus strand of OX352214.1, from coordinate 879,576 downwards.
ATTATACTTGTTTATACTCAGATCTTCTTTAAATGGTAACTATTTTGACTGTTTAGTCAATAAGAAGAACATGTTACATGATTGACAGACACTAAGAATAGAAACGATTTCTCTTTAGCACTAGAATTCAGTACATAATAAAGCGATTTATTGGCTATTCTCGTCATTGCTAGTGACGTAACAAACAAGCCTCTTGTTCCAGATAAATTGTGGCCGTAATATAACGTAATCAATCAGAAATATGTAATAATACATAACCTCTTCTTCTTCCTGCCCTTATCCCACTATGTGCGGTCGGGACAACATGTGTTCTTCCATTTCCCACTATCAGACGTCATCTCAGCACTACACCTTTCTTACTCATGTCATCCCTAACACAATCCATCCATAATATACATAACCATGAAACATGTAAGCCATAAGTGCGACGGACATGTCGCACTTATGACTTATGGCTTATTAAGACTTAAAATGGATGCCATTTGAACTGTCCATCGCACTTGCAAATTAACCAGTTTATCACGGTAGCAGTTATGTAAGACGCAAGCTGATGCGGAATAGGAAGGTTTACGAATGCATGGGCTGGACGGAAGTAACAAGCCTAGTTATTAGGTTTGCATTGCCAAGGAAATTGAGTAGATCTAAGCACGTATGCTGGCGTAAGTCCTGTTGTACTATTAACAGTTGCAACTTTTAAACAAATCACGATGTTGATAAGATTATGTTGGTGATGGACAGTGTTGTGCCATAAAACATGAGATTAGGTAAATGGTTGAAAGAAAGACTACTTTCCTGCTTTCCTAAAACCTGCATTATAATTGGATACAGTTATGCATTACTGGTCCAAGCGCCAAAATTCAATTTTTGATTTTTTTGCATTTTCGTAACTTCTAGAGCATAATTTAACCATACAAAAAACATCCATCCATCCACCTTCAGTCTAAATGGTATTTTTTGATGCCCCGTCCAAGCGCCATGTATGGCAAACGATTTATCGTGTTCTGCATAACAAGCCCAAAAACCAATTCAAAACTGAAAACTGACTAATCATACTAACAACGGCTTTTGCATTTTGCATTACAAGACCAAACGCCAGTTGACTGGTACGTGGACTGGTTATGCAAAATGATAATCTTGAGATTGGGTCAGAACGCGAATCAAAAAGTTCAATCATTGTCGCATAGACTAGTAATGCAATAAAATAGTTCGCTTCTTCGTCTCCCTAGTAACTCCGAGTTCGAAAATAATAATAATTTTATTGCGTGTAGGTATTAGCTCGCGCCATGCGTTGGTTGTCATGTCAAGTAGAGTAGGTAGGTACACAAAAATATTTTGTTCAACATAGGTACTATCGCATACAAAAGTATTTGATCAAGAAATGTTTTCAAATAAATATGTAACAAAAAAATATGTATTTCGGCTGCATGTTGTTGTAAGAAAAGAGAGACTAGAGAGCTTAATGCTGTTGATAATTTTTAAAACGCAAGAAAGGGACATCCAAAGTGACAAAATTATTTATAACTAGCTGCACCCCGCGGTTTCACCCGCGTAAGTCCCGTTCCCGCGGGAATACCGGGATAAAAAGTAGCCTATATGTTAGGTAGTCCAGGGTACCACCTACCTATAACCAAATCTCAACCAAAGCGGTCCAGCCGTTTTTGCGTGAAAGAATAACAAACAAAAATAGGTACATTCTCACAAACTTTCAGATATACAATATTATAGTAGGAAGTAGGATGGTAGGATAGTAGAAAGTAGGATAGTAGCATTTTTATTATTTTATTTATTTCCAATGCACTTCCTCATCATTCCCCTGCCCTTGTCCCACACTAGGTGGGGTCGGCACAACATATTTTCTTCTTCCATTCATCTCTATCATTCGTTAATTCCGTATTCACTCCTCTCACATTCATATCCTCTTTCACACAATCTATCCACTTCTTCCTCGGCCTTCCTCTACTTGTATATCCATCCACACTCATGCTCATAACTTTTTTAGTTATATGACTTTCATCCCTCCTCATTACATGACCATACCATGCTAATCTGGCACTCCTCACCTTTTCAGTCACAGGTGCCACTTTAAAACTTCCCCTTACATACTCATTCCTTATTTTATCTATTCGCGTCACTCCACACATCCATCTTAACATACGCATCTCAGTAGCATGCACTCTCCTTTCATCAGTCTTCTTCATTGCCCAACACTCCGATCCATACAACGCGACAGGTCTTACTATATTCTTATAAATTTTCCCTTAAGTTTAAGGGGCATTCGGGGGTCGCATACCGTCCCTGAGACCTGCCGCCATTTCACCCATCCCGCATTCATCCTGTTTTTAATGTCCCGGTCAATATTGCCGTCGTGTTGGAGAAGTGAACCAAGGTCCTTGAAATCGGAGCAGACTGGTAGGGTTACACCATCTAAGGCAATCCGGGAGAAACTAGAGGAGCTACTAAAGTTGCAGAACAGATGTTCTGTTTTAGTGCGGCTGATCTTCAGGCCCACTCTCTCTAGTTTCTCTTGCCATTTTCCCAGTCTGCTCTGTACCTCGATTGCATCCTCTCCGACGAGAACAATGTCATCGGCAAATAGCATGCACCAGGGTGCTTCCTCCTGTATGTCTGATGTCAAGGCATCCGTTACCAGGAGGAACAAATAAGGGCTTAAAGCCGATCCCTGGTGCAAACCTACTGCCACATTGAACTCGCCAGTTACGCCAGGTTCGGACCGGACATTCGTGCGTGCTCCTGCATACATCGCATTCACAAGTCGAACATACTTCCCTGGCACTCCCTTTTCTTTCAAAGCCCACCACAGAGCCTCCCGGGGGACACGGTCATACGCCTTCTCCAGATCAATGAAGACCAAGTGCAAGCTCTTATGCGCACGGCGGTATTTTTCGCAGAGTTGGCGTAGAGCAAATATGGCATCCGTTGTCCCTCGTCCCGGCATAAAGCCAAATTGGTTCTGGGTTATCACGCATTCATCTCTCATTCGTCTATCTATCACTTTCTCCCAAACTTTCATACTGTGTGACATGAGCTTTATTCCTCGGTAGTTGGTACAGTCCTGTACATCACCCTTATTCTTGAAGATGGGCACCAGTGAACTGCTGCGCCATTCTTCGGGGATCGCCTCCTCTTGTAACAACTTATTGAAGAATAAAGTCAGCCACTTCCATTCATCCGCCTTTAAAAACTTCCATACTTCAACTGGTCAACATCAGTCATCTTGTTTTTTTTCCTTGCTTGTCTTTTTAAATATTTTCTAACAACATATTTTACCTGTGCCATTTAAATGCTTTTTTATTTAAATTCCTTAATCCTCTTTGCCGTCCCGTCTTAGAAGCTAGCTATGTATGAGTATTTAAAGAACTTTTTGTAGTTATACGAACTGAATCTTTGAAATTTAATTATGCATAGGTAATCCAAACGCCATAAATGTCGCTTGGGCTTGTTTTGCAAAATGAAAACATCATATTCATCGTGCGTCCATGTACATTTTTAGCTATATATTCCAAAGTAAACACTTTTTTTTTAATTTTTTTTTCTGGAATAATAAATTATAAGTAGAAGCTTCGATGTCTATATTTATTTATGAACAAAATGCAAATATAGATCTTCTCCCAAGAGAAACGCTTTTATGTCGTTTCCCAAAAAACTGAAAATGGCGCGTGGACCAGTTATGTTTAACTGTATCCAATTATGGGCTTTACTTAAATACGAGTATGTATAATTTACGACTGTATTATCTGGAACATCTAAGTACGAGTATTAACAAACTTTTAGCAATATTGATACGACAAAAGAAGCATACAATTGTTTTTTCAAGAACAAACTCTCAAGCATGCTATTACATCACAAACTATGTAGTTAAATAAGATACTTTCAAGAATACAAGAATACAAGAATTTATTGATAAAAATAATTTTACAAGTCAAATTTAAATTTTTACTTAATGATAAGTATTTATAATAATAACATAAACAATAACATAACAAGTTAAGGTTAGTGCATGATCTACTCAAAGTTGTTCGGCCGAGGCGATAACATGCAAGTCGTCTAGCCATTAACAGTTGATTATCCACATTTTTATGGTAAACCATGTGACTGGCAGATGTGGACGAAGGTCGTTGACAGTGACCTTAACTTGCACTCAATGACTTCGTGATCAAATTGTCGTAATAAGCGGGATACTCACCTTGCCGTGTAGCATGTAATGTATCTGATACCATATCAAGTGAGTACGTATTTTTAGACTTTTTATTTTTTCGGAAGGACTGAAAGAAAGAAAGAAAGAAAAATATGTTTATTTCGTAGGACCTCAAGGATCGCTCAAAAACGTACAGTCTTAAAAGCTAAGTGACTCTATTGCCTGTTCCAAAACAACTCCCTACACCAGGGAAAGAATTAGGCAAGAACCTGGTGGTCTGGGCCTAGCTTTTTTTTAAAGCGACTGATCTGTTAAGTGGTCTTTGGAACCTTTATAACTTCACCGGACTTTGGCGAAGGCATACCTCTACTCCGGAAATATTTACATTAAGTACCATACGAGATATATTATCGTGATCTACTTTCAAAACAAAATCTATACAGAGAATACCATTAATGTTGCCATAATTTACTAAATCTGGCCGTCTGGTCGTGATCTGTGAACAATAAAACTTTCGAAGAAAGCCGAATGAATGTAAATATAACATTAACCTACATTGCTACATTTATGTTACAACGAGAGTACACACGTATTGACCATTGTCTTTCCTGTGGATATGGCCGGCTAAGCTGATAGAATGGTTTAGGTGCTACAAGCCTATTCCATTTCAACAACTACAAAAGCACTACTACAGTGTCCTATTAAGTGTGGTCAAAAATTGCCTTCTTAATAAGAATCATCATCATCATCAGCACGTCTCATCCCACTCCTGGGTCTAGAGGCCTATGCCTCTCTTCGCTTTCGCCACTCGCCCCTGTCCCTCGTATAATAAGAATACCTAAAGTAAATAACTTCTGTCCTACTTTTGGCAATAGAGTCACCTAGCTTATAAGACTGTACGTTTTTTAGTGATCCTTGAGGTCCTACGAAATAAATATATTTTTCTTTCTCCCTTTCTCTCTTTTCTTTAAAGCATTTTCCATAACAATTATGACTATCTATTGTGAAAATCTGTTTTATCAAAATAATTACTGCATTCCACAACACATTCCAACCATCACTCTCTAGTTAATGCCATTTAAAATTCTTCCCTTAAAATTCATGGCGTTTATCTCCGATTTATCTTCGAAAGTCTTGAATATGTCTTTGCTTTCAAGTTGTTTTTTACACTCTGTTAAACCTCTTACATATTCAAAGTCTGAATCAAGAACGTTAACGGTATTTGGTTAATATTACCGTTTTAGCAGTGCGTTTGAACTACATGAACTACAGTTTGCTTCATTAGGACATTTTAAACTCTAATCAATGAAAGAGACTCGAATAACAAAAACTAATTAACTTTTTCAGGATGTCCTGATTCATTTCAGGATGTCCTGATTCAAATAATCAATTTTCACTACACTTTATTTGTTGCTCTTATTAATCTAATATTATTCCAAGATTTATTGAATAACAACCAAATACAAAAATCATTTATTCAGTCTTCAGACCGAAAACGATCAGAACAATCATCGCAGGTTGGTTAAGCTTCCGAATTGAGTTTCCATTTTCACCAAAACTGACCTGCGATTCATCATCATTATTATTATTCGCCGAAATTTCAATCTTCGATTTGCAGAGTAGACCCTGCTGCTGATCGTTCGATAAACGTGGTGTGTATAGGCTCTAGTGCTAGTCGAAGAAACTGAACAAGCTTTAGAACCATCTAAGGAAATTAATACCTGCTATTAAAGTTTTACTAGGTCAGACAAAACTCAATAGATTATCCTAAAATTAAGTGTGTCGTATTTTATCAACAACTTGACAGCTAGTTAGTACAATCACAGCCAACGCAATTTAATTGTCACCAAAATCTAATGCAAATCTGACCTCTTTCCCATTCAAGTATTGTCTCGCTCTTATCTTCTTCAACTAGAGTTCACATTTGCCCAACTTCTGAGAAACTTTACTATTTCGTCTGATGACTCTTACTACGTCCTGATAAAGAGTTGAATTGCACCGAATCGTTGTTTAAGACCCTAGGTTGCTGTATGCTGTAGCGTGACCCCTTTTCCGTAGTGCTAAGGTTCACAATCGCTACGTATTAAAGGAACTTGGTTGAATTTAGTCTCAATTTAATTTGGTGAAGTTTCGAAACGACTCCGTTTGGTGAATTGGGATTTATGATGTGTCACAAAGCCCCTGTTATGAGTTGTGATACTTAGTTTAACCCGAGGTTTAGATGAACTTTGTTATGAATAAACAAATAACATGGTGTTTTGTTGGTGTTTTTGTGATGGAATTAAAATTATTGTTGTTCTTTTTGCATTAAGATAACACGCCTAGCCATGCATGTTACAGTTTTAAAATAAGTAAGAAGCAAAAAATTGGCATTTGATAACGGATGATCAGGAATGTCAAAACGAAGAATTAACTTGCGTTGATAGAAATAAAATAGAAAGTATGGACCGGACTTATACAATCTACAAAGTACCTAGGTTTCTTACTCTATAGACCTAAGTAAATTGTAGGGAAAACAAAGACTTTCATTTAATGCTAACATTGTGGTGTCCCAACGGGGCTCTTGTTGCGGCCAAACCTTTATGCATAAGAACTAATGTACCAACTTAAAACAATATACGAATATATATATTAATACAAAAGAAATATTAATCATATTTCTTAGGGCTCAGTCAAATACGCAGACTTAGTTACATCAGTCCACGTGATTTCAATGCAGAAACGAATAATTTTTGAGTTCGAGATGGGATTGTTAAAAGTGGGTCAGATGAAAAAGATTTGAGAGTTGATGAATATTCAATTTTAACAACAAAGGTCCAAGAATTAGGAAACAATTAAAACAAAGCTCCTTTTAATGGTAGATCCGTGGACTCTTTTAATTTGGAAAAAATATTTGATTTCTTTTTTTTTTTGCACAGATTTATTATGGACTGCACAATCCTAAAGTACCATTAACATGATGTAATTTCCTTGTCTGTTGCGTTGCATACAATAAAATTGTCTGTCATCATGACTTGCATGGTCTAATAAAACATTAAAACTTATTAAACTATCATGGTTTTGTACATTATAAACACTTGAAACGAGAAACCAGTCAGTTTAACCGTGATCATGGCGCATGCAACTGTGCCGAAATATCGGGAAACTTATAAATCTACAAATCATGGTAAATATCTCTTTTCAAGTGTTTATAATAAAACATTGTTTAAACCAAGTCAAAAACAGCTTCAATTTAATACAACAGGAAATATATAGCATAATGTAAATGTTAACTTTGTGTGTGAAAGGAGTGAGTACTGAGATGACGAACGATAGAGGGAAATGGAAGAGAGAAACGTGTTGTGCCGACCCCACCTAGTGGGATAAGGGCAGGGAGATGATGATGTAAATGTTAACTTTCTAAACTTCATGGCATATTCGATTCATGCATCTTCTCAATTTCATCGATATCATCAACAATGCCTCGTAAAACCGCTGTCGCAACACTACTCGAAGTAACTGATCGTTAGTGATGTAACGTGATTTGTCGATAGCGAATGTGGCGCTTAATTTAATCGACTATTTGAATTTTGAAATTGGAAGTACGGATGTTCTTTTTGAGGGTTTAGAAACTAGATAATGGTTATTGGCTATTCTACATTTTAATGTAGGTACCTACTATGTCAGATTTTATTAGTATTATGCAATGACAATGATATAAAAGAAGTACGAATGTGACGATGTCTGTTCAGACAGTGTGGTTTCCATTCGTAAGCTGAGTCACGCACGACATTCAATAACCGGGAAATCCCCTAAATTTCTGCCTTATACAGATCCTTATCTATCCACAAAAATGTTGTAGGTAAGTACCTTCTTTTTTTATACATACCTAAGTACTTTATGGTAGATATTTTTTTTAAATAAACGAAATTTCATCAAGCAAAGAAACTTTTGTGTAGAATTATTGTTCATTTTTCGTTAAAAGAACCGTTCTATTGACGAATATGCAATACACCCCTTAAATTTTTTTTCAATATCTTTTTTAATTGCTTTGAAAAGGAGAGTCTGGTGCCTAATTCAAAAACTTGCAAATGAAATAAGAGCAATGCTGATTTTAAACTTGCAAATTGAATAAGACCATAAGATGCAACTGCAGTTTAGCAACGATCTTACGTCATCCATTGTTCGGAGCCATAATTGCAGATCTTGCAATGTTTTAGACAATTGGATGTGTGTTGCGTTATTCGTGTCAAGTTTTGGTCTTCAGATGATGCAGTGTATCAAGGGCTTCATTACTAACGACGAATACTTTTTTTTTTTTAAATAACTACCCTACCCACACACATACAGAGCTAACATTACACGTCAAACATGACAGATGGATGACACTTGATTTTGATATAATAACAACAGTCTTTGTGGTGAGATAAGTTTTACTAATTTACTCGCTATTGACTAGCTGCCCGCCCCGGCTTCACACGTGTGTTTAATAAAGAAAAAGAGACCAAAGGCTTTGCAGGCCGTTGCAGTGTGACTTTATCATCATCATCTTCCTGTCAATGTCCTACATAAACTAGAGTACATACAACATACTCTTCTTATTAGTACATGTTAACAAAACTACAAAATACAATAAGAACCAACTGAATCACCTAAGGATCTTTACGTAGTTCAACTGATCCAAGCCACTGCCCGACGGAAGCGCACTCAAGACTGGCAGCATGTCTGGCTGAATGGCTGCTTTGAACTAAGTTTTACTAACAAAAATTGACTGCTAGCTTTAAAATTTATTTATAATCTATTTTATCTCCGATTATGATAAGGATGTTGAAAGCAAAGAAAATCTAATTACTTTCCTTATAAAGTTTAAGTCATGTCTTGCGCACCATGCATACTAAATAAGTTTTTATATTTTATTCATGAAAGAGACTTCCTTCTGAAAAACCTAGAGGATAAAAGAAAAAATAAGGAGTTTAAGGCATTTATCGGTTTTAACTTACTAACAACGAAGATAAAAAAAGACGTGTGGCACTCGGGGACTGCCGCGGTAAAGCTATTGCATGCCACCTAGAGGCGAGTTGCTGAACTAAAGTGACAAGCGGTTTTTTCGTTACGGAATTTTTGGATTCGGTCTCCACGCTCGAGGCCCGCGATAGAAGCTATGCAATAGCTTAAAAATGTTTTGTTGTAAATTTAACAAAGGAATCGGAATAATCTATTCTCAAAATGCCACTCCAGCCCTGTGGGAGGAAGCGTTGGATGACATCTTTGACAGAGAATATTAGATCGAATAAAACTTAAAATACCTAAGCACTGTCATTTTTCAACGCCCAGATAATTAATAAACGTCCAGATGCCAAATTTATGAAGATACTTATATTATTAAAACAGTAGGCGACTTAAAGGGCCTTGAATGTCTGAAAATTCACCGTCCCTAGAGGTATGGGCTGTTCATGTTTTAATTAGACGTCAGGGGGTCTACTCTGCAAATAGAATACGAATTCGTCGACGCTATCAGAAATGTTCTAAATTTTATCGACACAGAAAATACAAATTTTATCGACACATTAAAACTACATATTTTATCGACACTGCGCCACTTAGGTCGTCAAAATAATGAAATTAAATGAATGAATGAAATGAAATGAAAATGAAATGAAATGAAAAATTCTTTATTGCACACCTTAAATTAAAAATAAATAAGTAATTAAAGCAAGTGGTGTTAATCTATGTCATAATTTGACATTTGTCCATACAAATCAAAAAATAGCTTCCCTAACTATAATATATCGGGTAATAGACACTTATAAGTCGCGAAACTTAAGAATTCCTATCAATAATAATTTAATTAGGTCAGTAAAAGAAAGAAAGAAAGAAAAATATATTTATTTCGTAGGACCTTAAGGATCACTTAAAAACGTAGTCTTATAATCTAAGTGACTCTATCTATTGCCTGTTTATTACTCATCCTTAATCAGTTTTGATTTAATAACAAGGTCTAACAAAGGCCACGTTATTTTGGTCGGGTCAGAAACGTTCACTCACTTTTGGGGATTATGTCAACGGGTTTTAGCAAATTCCAATCAAATATATTGCTTGTGTCTACGGCAACAGAGCTCAAAGGCACACGTTTCTGCTAAAGTTCAGAGTTCACAGGTCTGCAGGGATCCTTGCAATTTATTTCGGAAACCTTGAATAATGTGTAAACCCGACCTTTATCAATAAGGGCCTTATTAGACCTTCACATCATCTACCAATATATGACTTAGGCCCCGGTCTCAAATTTTGCGGGCAGCGGGGCGGGAGCGGGCGATGAGCGGGCGATGAGCGGGCGATGATATGCGGTCAGTCTCAATGTCCTGTCTCTTTGATTTTGCCTGCTGGTAGTTTGACATTACCTAAGAAATCATTTTTTATGAACCTGTCACGTCCCACTGCTAGGCAAAGGTTTCCCCCAAAATCATCCCAAAATCTTTGGCGATCTTCCAACACTCCTCAAATACGTTAAGATCGCCAACGCCTGCTCGGCCGGTCAAAGAATCCATATCATTAATTAATAAAGGTAATTGTGACTTCGGTGTTAGTTCTGTGGCCGAGTGGTAAAGCAGGCCTGTTTAGGCGATCTTGTATCAACGCAGGTTCAAATCCCGTTGGAGCTGTAACTTTATCTCAGTAATTTGACTAAAATTAGGTAATTTTAGAACTGTCACTCAGACTGTTATTTTGTTTTGAACGAAATAAGAGCTTTCGAATTTAGGAATTTTTGATAAGTCAGTGCAACACCGAATCACCGCCATTATCTATCCATCGTAAAAAAACAATTCGAAACTAGCAGTAGCCAATCTCTAGGCGCTGTAACATTCCAACAATCAGACAGAATCAATTACCAATCGATATCGAACAACTGACGGACCGTGGAAAGAAAGTACTGTTGCTTCTCGAAGCGTTGTCGCTAAAAATGTAAACATCTAGAATGATCGTTCTTAGATCATTCTAGATGTTTGTGTAGCAGCATGTCCTGGCTTCGCACGAGTGCACTAATGAAGCTACCGGGATAAAATATAGCCTATAACAATCCGCCTATTACACATCGATCGGTGAAGGATTTTTTTAAATCGGTCGAGTAGTTTCGAGATTAACGTCGTCAAACAAACAAACAAATCAACATTACCTCTTATAATCTTAATTAAACACTAGCTGCGCCTCCCATGGAAATACCGGGATCAAAAGTAGCCTATGTGTTAATAATGGGCACAACTATTCACTGCGCGAACACCGCTGGTCGCAGCTTACCGAAGCGTATACCCTAGAAGTTAGCGTTATACCGAAGTGTTTTGTTTATGTAAGTTTGTCACCAACTATTTCATTCATCGATTCTAATGCTTTACTTTTTATTTCACTTTTTTACTTATTTTTTTTTTGACGACCTCAGTGGCGCAATTGGGCGAACGCTCGGCTGAGACGCCGAGGTCGCTATCCGATCCCCGCTACGGGACAAATGTTTGTATGTTCTGCAGATATTTGTTCCGTGTCTGGGTGTTTTCTATCTATAATATGTATGTATTTACAAAAAAAATGTATCTAAGTATTATATCAGTCATCTGGTTACCATAACACAAGCATTAAGTTGCTTAGCTTGGGACTAGATGACGCTGTGTGGAATGTCCAAGGATATTTATTTATTTCATCTACTTAAGTGAATATCAATGATCTTAAAAAGAAGCTAGAATGAGGCTAGAAATAACCATTGTTTCCAATCTTTTGTCACTTGAAGGTCGCAAATCGTAAAGGCATTCTGCCGAAAAATTCCTTTGTTCGAAATGTCAGCCATTTTTACATTGAATTTGCATTTTGAAAAATGGCGATTACTAAAGCACCTGCTTACCTGCTTTATATTGACTCGTCGATTTTTATAACCTGTCTTTTGAAAACGACCGGAAGGAAGACGTAGAAAATACGGATAACAACAAAGTATTACAAAAACCATAAGAAAATTTAAAAGACAATAATAAATCGATGGTCAGAAATAATTAAGAGAATTAAAGGCGTGGTTCCGTTAGAGGAAGTTAGCTAAAAGATACCTGAGAGTTTTAACCCAGAACATACAAAGGACGTCAAAAACAAGAAGGGTATGGCTGTGCAATAGAATCTGTTCAATATTCGTATGAGAGCTAGCAGCTTACTATAGTTACGAAGTTTTTAAGCCGCCTGAGTGCTCCATCATGGCTTAACTTAAAAGCCGTGAGAGATTGAATGTGACATCCGAAGATTCCGAAGCATGGGTTTTTGTGAACGATAATCATTTAAAATTCATTATGAAATGATAACAACAGCATTTTTTGTTTCTGTTTCTTTGTTCCCCATTACTTAAATGAATGTGTGAGAAAAAAGTGAGTTTACTAGAGCTCGTAGTAAGAGTATTGTAGTGTATGACTACCGTCTCAGGCGCTTATGTCACGAGGCAGTGTTACCCGAGCCGTCGTACCGGACGGTTGTGTGACAGTGCGTGTGGTAAAGCGTTGGTGAGCCGGGTGGAGAATAAGGCAAAAGGCAATACGTTACATGTGGCGACGAGTAAAAAGTGAATAAATAATTACTAGTTAAACAGCGAAATATTTAAGTGAAAAAAAAAAAAAAAAAAAAAAGAGGGTAAGTGAGTAATAAATAATAATAAATATCTTTGGACATTCCACACAGCGTCATCTAGTCCCAAGCTAAGCAACTTAATGCTTGTGTTATGGTAACCAGATGACTGATATAATACTTAGATACATTTTTTTTTTTTGTAAATACATATTATAGATAGAAAACACCCAGACACGGAACAAATATCTGCAGAACATACAAAAATTTGTCCCGTAGCGGGGATCGAACCCGCGACCTCCGCATCTCAGCCTAGCGTTCACCCAACTGCACACAGTTCCTTCCTCTACTAGACCACGGAGTAATTATATTATTATCTTTGTACTGGATAAGATACTAGTAATCGTTGAGAATATGTAGATATGGTTTTAACAACATATTTGTAACTTATCAACTTGAAAAAAAATCATGTAAAAAAGCGTGCTAGGTACATTGTTAATGAAGCACCAAGCCTCCACGGCCGATTAATTTACATAGGTTTAGGTGTACCTACCTACATTGAAAACCTCGAGAAACTACAATCGGACCTACCTACCATTGGTAACTTGATCTAACATTATGAGTTTAGTACCTAAGGAGACAGTTTCATATGTATGGCGCTGAGGTCTTTTAACTACTTAGGTAAGTAGATATTATTCAGTGAATGAGCAGATAACAAGCCGTTAGAGATCGAAGACAAAGCTATCTGTTTGATCAGATAGGTACCCCCAAGAAACTTAAAAAATGGAATGCTAAATACTTATGTAAAACTTTACAACCTCAGTTCTTACTTATCTTTAGACGGCCTAACTAGATGATTAATTCATATTCGCCCGAGACTACGGTTGTTGTAACACAATCGAAATGTCGGGAAATAATATAAAAAGGTATTTAACGCGATAAATCCTGTTTTTAGTTTAAATTAGGCCTAATTAGAGTTGGCCACCTGCTCATGCGAAAGAACGAACGAACTGAATAAGTGTTATGCAATTAGTAAAAATATATTACTTCTCAGGCACAATAAGTAGGTACTATACAAGGTAGCAGCGTGAAACCCGACCGCGAGTAGGTTAGGTAGTGACCGTAGGTACCTACTCATGCCAGATGAAGATTCTCCGGAAGAATCGAAACATCTCGGTAGGTCAATTTACGGTATTTTTACGTGAGTACCTAGTTTCCCGAGTGCTAATAGAAGATGCTACCACAAAGGTTATAAACATTGAGTTAGTTTACTTACTGGTTTAGTTTAACGAATCAAACGCTAATAGCTGAAGGTACCTATTTAAGTACCTACTTTCATACCTAGATACATACTTAGATACTTCATAGAATTGCGCTTAATTTGTAGCAGCAGCTAAATATAATTTGTGCTGGCTATTTAATTGGAAGTATTTAACTTGAAAAGAAGTACCTACCTACGTATTAAAAGTAGGTATGCTAGTGTGCTAGCCATTCGATTGAATTATTTAACTTAAAAATTAGTAAGTAGGCATTTACATACCTAATTACTCGTATAATTATGCATTCCATTCTATTGGTATAATTACGCTGGCTTTTTATTAGAAATAATGAACAGAAAGAAGCTGGATATATATCCTGACCATTCAATAGGAAATATGTTACTTAATGCTTGTGTAAACGTGTAGCTATAGTAAACTGTGGAATCCAACTATTCAGTTGGGTGCGGTTTATAATATCTACCTATTAAAACAGCATAGAAATAAAGCGTATAGGACGATCGTTTGCATCAACGCAGGTTCGAATCCTGCCGAAGTCGTAACCTTTATTAAGATTTTAAATAAATTGTTCTGAAAAAATAAAGCAGGCACTGCCTGGTCATTAAGTTGACATGAAGTAGAATAGAATATAATGGTTTTATTTCAGCAGTACCGTAGAGTACAACAGGCACTGCCTGGTCATTCAGTTGACATATAGTACCGTTGAGTACAACAGGCACGGCCTGGTCATTCAGTTGACATAAAGTACCGTTGAGTACAACAGGCACGGCCTGGTCATTCAGTTGACATGAAGTACCGTTGAGTACAACAGGCACGGCCTGGTCATTCAGTTGACATGAAGTACCGTTGAGTACCACAGGCACGGCCTGGTCATTCAGTTGACATGAAGTACCGTTGAGTACAACAGGCACGGCCTGGTCATTAAGTTGACATGAAGTACCGTTGAGTACCACAGGCACGGCCTGGTCATTCAGTTGACATGAAGTACCGTTGAGTACAACAGGCGCGGCCTGGTCATTAAGTTGACATGAAGTACCGTTGAGTACCACAGGCACGGCCTGGTCATTCAGTTGACATGAAGTACCGTTGAGTACAGCAGGAACGGCCTGGTCATTAAGTTGACATGAAGTACCGTTGAGTACAGCAGGCACGGCCTGGTCATTAAGTTGACATGAAGTACCGTAGAGTACAGCAGGCACGGCCTGGTCATTAAATTGACATGAAGTACCGTAGAGTACAGCAGGCATGGCCTGGTCATTAAGTTGACATGAAGTACCGTAGAGTACAGCAGGCACGGCCTGGTCATTAAGTTGACATAAAGTACCGTAGAGTACAGCAGGCACTGCTTGGTCATTAAGTTGACATGAAGTACCGTAGAAGTACAGCAGGCACTGCCTGGTCATTAAAGAGACATGAGTTACCGCAGAAGTACCGAAGACACTGCCTGGTCATTAAATTGACATGAAGTAGGTATGCAGGCAATGTCTGGTCATTAAATTGACATGAAATAAGCAGCAAATGTCTGGTCATTAAATTGACATAAAGTATGAAGACACTGTCTGATCATTAAATTGAAATCAAAGAAGCAGATGTCTGTTCGTTAAATCGAAATCAAGTTTGCAGACAATGTCTGGTTGTTAAATCGATGTGCGACTAACACCTAGGTACTAAATAATATAGACGAGTTGTCAACATAACAAGTTAAAGTCCAAAGCTAAATGCAGGGAATTACCTAGTAACACACTAGTACCTAGTTGGTGTAGTAAATACGCGAGTTCTTTGTCATTTTCATATAGGTACCTAATTACATAGAGGTATTTAACATTTTAGAGTAGTTAAGTAGGTACAGCCACTGAGTTAGGTAGGTATCTACCTGCTAACAGTATACATAGGTTGTATATAGGATACAACAGTATACATTGATAAAAGTGTTATAGCACTACCTGTTCTTCAAGCATAAAGATAAAATACCTAAATTTATTGTCACCTCTTTAGCTTGTTACAAAATAATGTTTACACAATAGAAGGTAATGTGTAAGAAGAGTTTAGCGAACTAACTACTAACTAAATTTAGATAACTTAATATCCTGTAATATTATCTAAGCATCACCTGATGTTTTTCATATTACAATCAGCGTAAAAGTAATTTACTTGTTTTAATTCAATCTGGTGTTTTGTAAACCCGCTCCTGTCCAACCTCTCTGAAGGAATAGACGGATGCAACCTAACCGGGAATCTATAAATCAGAGTAGTAGGCTAAGTACATCCCAGTACTTACTATAGCATCAAACTGCAAGTTGGTACCGATGGTAGTCATTGCGGCTCAGGCATTAAATTAATAATAATAATAAATAACAATAAAAGACAATTATTAATTGCGGTTATTTCATTTATTTGCGACTGAGTAATACTGACACTGACTCGACTTTCGATCCGAGGGTCGTTGGATATTATATAGTGAAAATCGCGATGCGCGCAATTTTAAGTTTTATCTAACTAAATACAGTACAATGGCCCATCTCTTAAAGCGATGTCTTCCAGGCAACCCAGATAGATGGAAATTGAGAAAAGTTAGTGGCAAAGAACCATCGGCATCCTTACATACTCAATAATTATTAACTATTTAATTCAAGCTAGTCAAATCATATATGAGTACCTATAAAACATTAAGTAGGTATTAACCCTATACCTACCTGTTATATAGAAATGTAAAGACATACTTAGATAATATGTTTAAACTATATTATATTTATAGTTTAATATTTACTATGAACCTGTTTGTATCACCTTACTACATCAAAGTTCCCTTCTTTTCTCCAAACATATATGTAAGTTGTGCTTATATTTAGGTAAGTGCATATAAAGTTTAAAATATTCATTCATGGTTGAATACGCCCTTATAAGAACATGTTTGTAACTTTGAATGCAGAATGATTATGGTAGGCTTTCCTGACCTCGGAAGAGAATACTTTTCTTAAATTATATACAAACAATACTGGTGAGGGTAGTTTGAAATCAATGGCAACCAAACCACAGAATTCGTGAATGTTAAAATCAGGTTACCAAATTCAGAGAAACGAAAAGAAAAAACATAATTTTTATTACCTACAAAAAGAAAAAAAAAGAAGGAAGATGAAGTGTTGCTAAGCCATTCCGTTAGTAGGAACATAAGCAAGTAAATGTTTTTATCTAAGGCTTAAGATAATGTTTTCTCAAAAAAGACAAAGGAAAAATGTCATGAAAACAATGCTTTTTTTATAAATAATAGCTATTCAAGTCATTTTATTTATGAGTAGGTAAGTAGTATACAATGTTATGCAAGCTTATCTAAAAATGAGTCAAAAAGGTTTACACTTGTGTACCTTCAAAAGTAATCATTTTTGTCGAAGTTGGTTCTAATCCTAGGCCAAACAAGAAAGCCAGTACGGCGCCTGCTGTTCTAGTAGTCAGAGGTAAATACAATACACAGAATAGAATAGAAAATACTTTATTGCACACCATTAACACGAAAAATAACAATGCAAAAAAAAAAACAGAACAACAATAACTTAAGTTAACTTAACTATGATATACACACGGCGGTCTTTCGCTTAAAAGCGATTTCTACCAGAGAACCTGTGGATGGATATTGGACAAGATTAAAAATAATATGGGGCTTAATTTTACATAATTATGACATGACAAAGGTTACTTTTATATAAAGTAGATAAATCCGTTATTGCGATGAATACGTAAAATATTAATTATTATTGTTGCTAATGTATGGTGTAAATTATTATTTTAAAAACATGTTTAATGGTTAAATCCATGTGTGAAGACAGTGTGAAACATAATAAAAATAATCGTCAGGAACGCGCTAGTACTAGGTATAAATGACCCGTTTCTAGATCGCGCTGACGAAAACGCGCGGCGCGGAATGAAGACCCTATACAATCTTACCAACATTATCTCTTTGTAAAATTAGTAGAGATAAGTAGAGATTGCACAAACATTGATAGACTTAGTACCTAGTAGGTACTTATCTTAGTAAATTGAATAATCAGAATTATTAATTTAATAGTTAATGTCAATCTACAAGTCTGACCACTAATGAACTGGTTTATTTAGTCGACTAGGTACTTACTTACGTAGTCATAAACATAAACTGGAAAAAAAACTGATAAGTATTATACATATCTTATAGTAAATATTATATATTATAGTAAACAAGTTTAGTGTTCGTTGACGACATAAACTAGTCGAACTCGTTTACGGTAAATGATTTAAACGGCTTCGTTTCGTTGATCAACAAGTTTTGACGACTATCCTTAGATCGTAGTTATTTAATGTGAGAAAATGGGCTGCACAAAAAGCATTAGCCAAACACAGAAATATGTGCTTAATTAGTAGTAGTATCATGTAGGTAGGTACGTAAAAAGTGACGTCGGACAAGACAGATCGCTCGTCACGAAGATGGGTAAATGAGTGGGTGTGGGTACACCACACCAGAGTATCGGCACCGATAGGTTCGAGACTTACAATGGGGTAGTTGAAGTTTTTGCAGTGCGCATATACTTACTGGTATTGTTCTATACTTGGATAGATGATTGAAAAGCCCAGATTTGCGATAATTTAGTTTTAATTATAAAAATATTACAGAGCGTGATTCGTAAAAAGGTAATAGAACGCCATCTTGTAATGCAATGTCACTCGTGCATATTTCTAGCGCCTGACGATAAAGAATTAGCACACGCGCCGCGCATGCTAATATTCGACAGTTGCATCCGGGGCCTGAACATTCTCCCGGCCGTTGAAAGCTGAGCTTTCAACACATGACATCTTCTTCAGTGGGGAGCTTGCAGAGTCGTACTAGTGACCGACGAACGCAGCCTCTGGTAGTTCTTACGTCAGCAACTCTTGGTATTTGGTCTGGTCCATAGATGAGGTGTAGG
Organism: Xanthorhoe spadicearia; assembly: GCA_947086425.1. Lineage (NCBI taxonomy): Eukaryota > Metazoa > Arthropoda > Insecta > Lepidoptera > Geometridae > Xanthorhoe > Xanthorhoe spadicearia. The sequence goes on along the minus strand of OX352214.1, from coordinate 860,650 downwards.
ACTCGTCCAAGTCGCCAGTTCATTGGCGAAACTTTAGTTGTTCGCCGTCTGTCCGTCATTGGTTCACACGTAGGTACATTTGGTTCTTTGCTGTAGCTCCGATACATAGGTACTCCTTCTGCCATCTCTTCTAGAAGTGCTGGCAATCTTAGCGTATCTTCTCAATTTGTTCATTTTGAGTTGGTGCTCCTTGTGTTCGGTCAGGACCGGTGTAGGCAGCGCCGTCAGCAGTCGCCCGAGACAGTGCCCTGAAGAGAGGGAGAGGAGATAGTTAGGACAGGATGATAAAGGACACAAGGGGGGGGGCTATTCAGAATAGCCTCCACTTGTGTAAACAAAGTTAATACATAATATAATCAAAAGTTAAGTGGCCTTTAAAATAAAATAAAATAGCCTTTATTCTAAAGTCACATTAAAAATGACAATATTTATTAAATTATGATTACTTATTTATGACGTTAATTGAAGTGATTAATTTTAGGTTTAGGTATCTACTCCTATTTTCCATGAATGCCACCAAAATGTGGGGTAAAAGCAGGAATAAATAGACATGAATTTAATGGTTTGTTGACTTGCAAAATAAAATTAGCTATAAAATATAAATTAGTAGGTACCATAATCGCTAAATATTTCCACTGGCTGACCGCTTCAAGATGAATAGATACTACTTTTAAAGCCAAGGCAAACAATAAACAAAAGTAGGTATATTTGATTAGACGGCTTCCACGCCTTTGTGTTTTACTATCCAAAATGAACCAATGGTAATAACTGCGGGCCAGTTTATTTTGCATACCTATTATCTATGTGCCTTTTTTTAAATACCTATAATTTAGTTAGTGTTGTTTGTTATGTTAGTGTGAAATGCATGTAGAAGTAGGTAGGTACCGGGTGTTTTTTATCATAGGAATAAACCGAAGCCTCTATGCGCCTGCCTACTCTGTGTTAATCTGTGGTCATCTAATAAATGGAGATAAAGATAAGTATTTTACAACTATGTATCACTCAATGACATTTTCTTTCGAAAACAATTTATATTAATTTGGAAATTATTGAGTTTGAGCGATTAGATATAAAGTTAAGTTTTATTAAAGTTAAGTTAATAAGTTCAATGACTCATGCAGTTCATTGACAGATAAATACCTAACCTGCTCGCTTATCGGAAGGAATTATTAAATAGTAAATAAATCTTTTAGCTTATAGCAAATGTTCTTTAAATCAGGGTGAGCTACGATCGAGTAACGCTCAAAGTTGACTACCTTTAAATTTTGATTTTACTTCCTTTTTTTTTTATTATATTTTTTTATTTTAGTTCTACACTTCTGGGTACCTATATCAGTAATAGAAGCATGATTACATTGCGTCGATCTTTGCGCAGTTTGCGCAACCATAGCCGGACTAACGGGACCGGATATAATCCAACCTAGCTGTGAGCTTATCAATCTAGGATTTTTTAGACCTAAGGAAATTTGCTCGGCCTTTACTATGTCCCAAAATATGTCGGCTCCAATCAAAACATCTATTGGGGCTGGCTTGTAAAACAGCGGATCAGCTAATTGAATACCTTTAGGTAAGTTTAATGAATGAATATTAATTGGATTTTTCGGTAAATAACCTGTTAATTGCTTGAGAATAAGACATGATAAGTCTATTTGAAAATCATTATGAATCGATTTAATTTGCATATTGCAACTTTCTACAACATTATTGGAGGATACATTTCCTATCCCAATGACCTTTAGAGTGTCAATAGGGTTCGTCTTTAGGGACAGTCTGGTCTTTAGGGACTCAGAGATAAAGGTAGACTGACTGCCACAGTCCAGCAGAGCGCGAACCTTAACCTTTTGATGGTTAAGTGGATTCGACACTTCAATCATAGCAGTTGACAGTAGAACTTGTTCACTAGAACATTTTTGATTCGAATAATTGACGATTGTCTCGTTTTGCTCGTAGACTGAATCGTCATTGTACGCTTGCTCGTTACAATAATTGACACTGGCTTCGTTTTGATCGTATACCAGCTGATCATTATCAACATTGTGAGCAAGCTCATTTGAATTGATACTTGTCGCACTTATTTCAGCGACTGGCCCACCGTTGGTATTATACTCAACGAAGTGGCTATGCGACTGGGAAGACGGACGATGGAGGAGGCTATTGTGCGGCTGTTTACAGTAAATGCATGGCCCCATACGACAATCACTAGTCATATGGCCCTGCCGTAAACAGTTACGACATAACTTGTACCTATTCACTTCCATCAGTCTTTCGTCTATATTTTTTGCTTGAAACGTTTGACATTCATAAATTCTGTGATTTTTATCACAAATAATACAAACTAACTGACTAGACCCTTTTTGATTGGACCTATTTCCAGAAGAGCTTGCAAAGGATTTTGTTATTGAATTTTGACTTTGTTTTTGATTATTATTATAATTATTCGGATAATTTATATTTGAAATTGGCCGTGAAACGGATAATGATTGCCTACCTGAGTTATTCATATTATTATAATTATTTGGGTGATTTATACTTGAAACTGGCCGTGAAATAGGTAATGATTGCCTACTGAAGTTATTAGTGTCTGGCTTACTGTTTCTATACAAAGATTCAAGCACATCGGCTCGATCAATTAAGAATTTAAAGAAAAAATCTAATGTAGGCACGTCACTATCTAGGCTATTACGGCACTCTTCCCACTTTAACAAAGTATTACTATCTAGCTTCGAAGACAACATGAAAATAATTAGGACATCCCACTTATCAGTTGGTTGACCTAGGCTCGATAACGCGCGCAAGTTCTTTGTTACGTGATCTACTAAAAATCTTAAAGATCGCTCTGATTCACGTGGAAGCTGTTTAATATTAAACAATGAAGTTAAGTGTTGATTAACAAGAATTCTTTTATTGTTATACCGATTACAGATAAGCTTCCAGGCCTCAGCATAATTTGCGGACGAAACTTCGAAGTTAGATACAATTCTAGCCGCGTCACCTTGTAAATAAGACAATAAATAATGGAATTTATTTATTGCCGGGATACGGTCATTATTATGAATCAAACTCTCAAAGGTGTCGCGAAACTCAAGCCAGCGGAAATATGAGCCATCAAATTTAGTTATTTGAATCTGAGGTAATTTTAAACCTATATCTGGATGATGATGATGTTCTGAACAGCATGACGAATCATGATTGGAATTACGTCGCTCAGCATCATCCTTTTTTGAATAATATAAAATTAAATTCTTTGCGGTGGCTATACTTGTAAGAAATTCTCTATCAAAATTATCGCGCTCATCAATTTCCGACGATATATTGTCTGGATCAATTATTTCTATTTCATTTTGCAGGTCATCAAACCTAACTGATAAAGCCTCAAACTTTGCGAGTCGTAACGTTAACTCGGTTAATTGAATATTAGTTAATTCCGTCGTATCGGAAATGCTATTTAAATATTTTTTAAATTTCGTAATTTGTCCTTTAGCGGACACTCTTTTTGTAATTAATTCTCTGTAACGCTTGTCTTCTGCCATTTTGAATTGGCAAATTACGTGTCTAACTTACGATTATGAAAGACAATGATTTTATGATTATAATGCTTGCGAATGCGACTTGATTAATAAATGAGCGAGGTAAGTATTTAGGTAGGTATATAAAAAGTGAGTAGAATAGAAATCGCCCTTACTTGGGACGCGTGGCACTCGTAATACCTACTAGTTAAAATAATTATGAGTTTGTACTTTTATCTACACAAATGGATTAACACTCTGAATAGCTAGGAAATAAATAAGGTAATTAGGTGTGTGAGTAGGTAAGGAAGGGCACTTATCTTTGATCGGACGCTGTTGCACGAGGTGACACTTTAGCGGTGTCTACTGCTCGATGGAGAATCTTCTTTTGTCCTCGGATTTCCTCTTCGCATCCCAGTTGGCCTTTGTCCGACAATGTATTGGTACTTGTAAATGATTCTTCTTTGCGGCTTGGCTCAGCGAGACGGAGGAATTTTGAATCCCAACAGGTCCGGTGCAGCTTGGCTTACTCAACTCCACGTATTTTGAATTTTGAAGTTTTTACATATTTTGCAGGTTCGACTTCTTGACTTTTGAGTTCCCCTCATGGGCCACCATGTTCTATACTTGGATAGATGATTGAAAAGCCCAGATTTGCGATAATTTAGTTTTAATTATAAAAATATTACAGAGCGTGATTCGTAAAAAGGTAATAGAACGCCATCTTGTAATGCAATGTCACTCGTGCATATTTCTAGCGCCTGACGATAAAGAATTAGCACACGCGCCGCGCATGCTAATATTCGACAGTTGCATCCGGGGCCTGAACAGGTATGAAGTGTCCCATTGCTGGGAAAAGGTCTCCCCACGAGTAAATAAAATAGATATATCTTCAATAAAATAAATAAATAAACAAGATACTTACGAAAAAAAAATATAAAAGAAAAGATAAAGGGAAGGATAACAGGATATGAGATGACTTAACACTAGGTTTAAGGGTATTTGGTTTTGACACAGGTCCTCACTCTCAAACTCATACACACACGAGTTGGGAACTAGTCACACACAGAGTAGGTCCCAAGTCGGACCCAATAAACTCGTACTCGGCTTTACGAGTTGGGAATTCTTAGCAAGTACCTAAAGATTATACAGGCTTGACCTAGTGTGGGGTTAAATTGTGAGTCATTGTAGTATTTGCGTGTAGGTACTATTTTATTTATTTATGATAACCAAATCTTTAAATTTTCAAAAGATATTCTTCTAAGAACAGGAATGTAATTCAACCAGTCAGCACCTTAGTTTATGTCAAGAGTGGTTCGTAGTTGGACCTAAACTGAATCGCTATAAACGAGGCAAAAGGCAATACGTTACAAGTATCTTGATAGCAAGCCTGTTGCTAAATGGTGCTTCAAACGTCGAACATCATGGCACAGCACATAAATCAGAAGCTAACCTACTATTTACATTGGAACATTCGTTGTTCTGTTTACTGTTACTGCCCTACATTAGCATACTCCTTTGTAATTATTTGGAGTGAATTTACTTACGATTGCTAGTGGTATTTCTAGGTATCTTTAATTTTACACCAGACTTTAGGTAATTATTTGATAAAAATTATCGGTTCCCACGGGATTCAAACCTCATTAAATTTTCGAAATGAGTCTTATTTTCCATGTCGTAATTATCATGACATGATATTAGAGATGATAAAGGTATTCTTCGTTCACCTGAAGTAAATAACAGGAAAAATTCTTTTGACAACGATATTATTTCATTGTGTAAACAACTGTCTAGAATGAGTAAAGTTTTGGCGAATATGCAAATAAAATCACCAATTCATACCAAGGACACAAATATTGAACTTCCAACTTCTATAGCCCTATTATTTGTTGTTCTTCAGCAATTGCTTGGAAGGGTCTCGTAGTGACTAAACAAACTTGGCACGTCCTTTATACTAGAAGTACTAGAACATGGTATTATGTATGGGCTAGTCTAGCCGTGATATAGAGCCATCATGGCCGAGTGAGTTGTGCTTCGACTTGCAATACGAAGATCTTGGGTTCAAATCCGTCCGTGTATCAATGGATTTTTCGCTGCGAAAAATTATACGCGCATTATCACGAGGTCCAAACGTTGAAGGAAAACATATGGAAACCCGCGGCTAGTCAGCACCACAGGTATTGAGCATTGTCTTTCCTTTGGATATGGCCGGCTAAGCTGGGGCCTGGGAGGATGGTTTATGTGCTGGGCAAGCCTACGCCAGGATCTTCATCGAATGACATGTGAATCATGCTTTATCTTAGTTATGTCTGGTTCCACACGAACGAAGTAGCCGGCTGTAGTCAGACTCGATATAGCACTTCAATCGATGTTTTGTAATCGGAGTGGAGCGTGCACGCAACAATGGCGCCCAACAATGGACTAGGATTGGACGTTGGACATCTGCGTTCTGAGTGTACAAAACAAAATAAAACATTTACTTACTACACTTCATACAACGTACCTAGTTTTCCTTCGATAAATGAGTTGTACTTGAAATTTTAATAAGACGGTGTGAGAGACTACAAAGAAAGACCGTGCCGTGAATCCCTCTGAACTTAGAAAAAGTTTGAAAGAACGTTTAAAATAAAAAATAAAAATCATTTATTAAATTAGTACTAGTTGTAGATACAAGGGTTGGGAGCCCTTCTTTTAAGTTTTTAAAAACCTGTGTTAGAAGGGTATTCTTTCTTACTTCTGTGGTCTTCTAAAAGATAACTTGAATTTTAATTTTAAGTTAAGTTAGTCTAGCATAAAGGTAATCTAAGGTATTTATTACATACACGTTTAGTGTATTTATTATGAAAAATCTGTTTCTCCTTCCCCGGAGTGAATTTCTAGGCGCTTGGAATCATGCCATTCCTTTCCACAGTTTGGCGACACGGATTTCATTCACAAAACAGATCAGACTGTGTTTTATACTTTGTTTTTCTGTTCTGTGGCATAAATGGCCACTAGGCTGAAGAACTATTGTCCAAATAATGGGCTCCATTACGTCCGTTTATCTGTGTGGGAGGCACATTGTTAAACCCATCGATTGTACAGACGGGTACAAACAATCTCTTTATTCATGAAATTATATGAATCGGAGCCATAGCTACTAACGGCTAGCTTCTATAACCTATCCTTGGTTTTGCTTACTGTCGGTAGATATTTGACATTTGTTGCATGGAAGTAATATCAATTATCTACACATGGTAGGCGGAACCGGGTGGATAGGTAGGTTATAAGTACTGGAGTAAGTTCGTATGAGCAAGTAACCAACTCTGGTGACGTAGTTTTTAGGCCGCCTAATGGCCTTCATCTTCTAACGACTAAAAGCCGGAACCGACAGTTTAAGATTTTAAGATTAAGATTTCAGAAGGTTTCAGAGATCTGAACGTTTGAACACTATTAACTCTTGTGTCAGTGTTCAAAAGTTTTATTCAGATTAAAAATGAATGACAAAAATGAACGAAAAGACCGTATGGTTCCAAGAAATGTAGATAGATAGATAGAAGATAGAAAATGCTTTATTGCACACCGAATACCTACACAAAAAATAACAATACAAAAAAATACAGAACAACATTAACTATGGTATACAATCGGCGGTCTTATCGCTTAAAAGCGAATGTAATCTTTTAGAATCACTTAGTATCAGAAACTAATAGAAACTGCACACCAATAAACAGAGCAAATGCAGTCCAGCAGAACTTCTAACTCAATTCCAACGCTCGAAATAGGGTTTGGTTGGTTTGAAAATCAAATCAAAAGTTGTCCCAAGTGTTCGACAAAATACACAAATGGTAGCGTATAATCAGGAGCAAAAGTTACTGAACGTTTCTGTTTTTTTTTTATTCTGTCCTTTCTTGCGATCTGCGTTGTGTCCTCATTCTGCCGTTCATGGGGCAAGTCCACTGACATGTCCATGTTTTTCTCTTAATAGGTCTTGTGGGGCTCTCCTCTTCAGTCTTCTTCAGTTTCTGTTTTAACACACTATCCATCAGATTATTCAAAATAACCACGCCGCCATGTCGTGCCACGTCAAGACATATATTTGGAGAATAAGGCGGCTGAAGCTTTAAAACCTTCTCAACTTTCTTAACTTTGAGATAGTCAAATAAAGTGAGACCTTAGCTTAGCCTAATGGCTATAAAATCTCTATGCTTGCCGTGAAGGCCATAACGTCCCTATTTAATTAATATGCGCCTTGAACTTGAATAATTAATAATTTTAATTAATGGCATCCTTAAGTGGCTGCGTGATAACAATATTTTATAATTATGACTGATTAATTACCCAATTACAATAGTTTTTCCTTTAATGCTTTACTTTTTAAATGTAGGTAGGTATATAAGTACCTATAATGTGTGTTTATTGTTGTTTTAGTTATTAGAGCCATGTTATAAAAGTGGATTAGTACCTCGACTTTCAATCCGGAAACCAGTAAGCGGACAAACCTCTGACTACATCTTATAAGAATTTAAAAATGGTTAAAATTAAAAGCAATTTTCCACCGTACTTTTTGCCAACGTTTAAGAGATTTTTACAACTTCATGTTAACCTACCTAAAGAGTATCTTAAGAGGAGCCTATGGAGTATCTTTAGGCCTTTAACAAGACAAGGTACAAGACCAAGGTTAGTTAGATTTCGTAACAATATTTTTCTGCAGCTATTCCAAGCTCCCAAGGACCAAGAATAGCGACATAGCACTGCGGTCATTGACCTGCGTTAACCATAACATAAAGTAATATCAAGTTTGTATGAAAATCTCATGTTACTTTGTTTATCTGTTTGTTACTCTGTATTATTGCACGTATGTTTACCTAAATGTAATCCCCTTTATTCATGTTGGACCAGTAAACCTATATTAACTAAAATATATTAAATTACTTTCATTGAAGTCTTCCCACGACTTAAATCGTTTAGGATATCAGGTAAATAACACGATAAATAATACCCAAGATAACACAAAATACCCTACATTTCGGTTAGTGAAAGTGGAACTAGCCTGATTTATTTTCTCTTAGTACGAGCAAATCAATCAGCGAAGCCGTATAATTAATTCGTGGAAAGTTGCTCGAAGCCGTTTTGACAAGTCTTCGGTCAAGGTTTTGATTACATAAACTAACTAAGCACCTACGAAGGTAATGTAGCTAACGAGAAACAAAGAAAAAATCTTATTTTTGAATTACACAGACACAGGTTTTTATCGCGCGGCACGTCACGCCGTGGTTATTTTGAAAAATTCTATGGATTCCAGGATAACGTGCAATCTAAGAAAGAAAGAAAGAAAGAAAGAAAGAAAAATGTTTATTTGTTTCACTCATATAGGATATACATTGTCTTAGATATAGGTAAGGTAGGTCATTTTAGCGACGTTGAGTGACGCAAATTGGTCATCACTCAGCATGTGCTTAGTAGCTCAAGGAGCTACTGAGCGCTGGTTTTCAGTGACGCCATACAATCTCTTACCGCGTCATGTTTTAAATGTCGTCAGAATCGGGCAGCGAACTGTTTTACCTGCGACATTGATGAGATCGAATAGGCTTGCCCTGCACCTAAGCCAGTTATTTATTTATGTAATTTATTAGTTTATTTTAACCTAACTCTGATTACATAATTACATTATTACGAACGCAGTCGGGCAACCTTTTCCCAGCACATGTACGCACCATAACATAAAGCAGTAGAAATTTAAACGAGTTTAATTAAAAAAAGTGTTGTGAAATAATGAAATGAAAGTAAGTAAACCGTAAAACGTCGCGTCGGTTATGCGCATCGCCAGTTTTGCAACTGGTGATGTTTAGGAACATACTCTTGGGGTCCTAAACTGGCTAGCTTTGTCTTACTTTTTCCTAACGCGTGAAGAAACATACTACCTATAATGGACTCCTAAGCTGCCTAGCTTTGTCTTTTCCTAATGCGTGAAACCTACATTTGAAATATTTGCTTTGACTTAGATGGGTGACCGCAAGAGGCATTACCATCTGAGCGCTTCCGTGCTTCGGAGGGAACGTTAAATTGTCGATCCCGGCTTTTACTGTCTTTAAGCCACGACGGAGGCCTTCAGGCGGCTTAAAAACTCCGTCTTCAGACTTGACCACTTACTCATATGAACGAAAGCTCATGGCGCGTAAACAGCAATGATTGACTTTGGCAAACAGGCAAACACTGAGGCAGTTTCATCCGAGAGGAAGTTAGACAAAACATAGTGTAATTGTAAGGTGTTTTGTTTCACTTGGAAAATACAAAGGAGAAAACAATCGCCCGCATCCTGCTCTCAAAATAACCAGCAGCGGCGCAGCAATGCATTGTGCATGGAAGGAGCTCGATAACTTCAATATTTAAGGGTTCCACTCCACTACGAGTATAATCAATACCTCTGTGGCACAGGGTAAGACGCAGGTTGCGGGTTCTATCCCCACTGCGCGATGTTATCATCTGCGAATACCTACTGGACTGGGGAATACCCTGTGTATTCCCCTTTACATCTTGTACAGTGTCAGGGGGCAATCTTATTTATTTTATTTTTGAGTTGCTTCAACGAATGAACGTAAATAAAATACCTAGTAGGTACCTAGGTAGTCATATCTACCTGCGGGAAGGAGAGGTAGGTGCCTTACCTAATGTTTTGTAAATGTTATCTTCTCTAATCTCTAACTACCACACAATAGGTAGGTACCTAAGTATAATATGTGTAGGTAGATAATCCCAAATAGGTACTTACCTAAAATAGTTTTCATCAAAAAATCATGTTTTAGCAGCATAGATGTGGGAGTTAAACCCGCCTACACATTTTCTTTCGCAAAATAAGATGAATACCTAGGTACCTAATAACTAAGCTCACATCACTTGACGTAATGCAGGTAGGTAGGTAGGTACCTAGGTAGATAGGTGCATGATGAAGTTAAACAGGTAGGTAGGTAGGTAGCTAGGTAGGTACCTACCTAGATTGTTGCTAATTAAAGGCATGGAGCCAGTCAAGCAAGCGAAGATAACGGTGTACTTACCTACCGCTCATTTGCTTTGTGAGCATTATCATTTTCCAAACATAACCTTCTAAGACTTTCAATGAATGTGGGCAAACCTGACATATTTTTTTCAGTTGGAGAACCGGCTTGACAGGGAACCGCGGCTCAACAGGTAGGTAGGTACCTACATACGAGTACAGGGCACTGACCTACAGTCAGCAGTGCATGGCATGAATGGCACCTTACCAACAGCTGGCTAAGCAGTAATCGATAGACAAGGCATAAGTAGGTAGGTAGGTACTTTCTATGACAAAAACTGCAAGAGAAATTATCTTACCTATCCACTTGCAAAAGTGAAAAGAAAGTCGATATTGTCTGTAAACTATTTGATTATGTTTCAGAGACGTGATCAACGCGAGGAATGCTAATGAAGCAGATAATTAAAACAGTAAGCTCGATGAGACGTGATCCCAACGCATTGATTAGCACGAGACCGCGACGAGCTGCGTGATGGCCAGCCAAGTAGGAGCGTCTAGGTCTAGGCAGGTAGGAAAACTTAAACTAGGTTAGGTACCTACCTCTATCGTCTGCCTTTTGATTTGAACTAGGTAGTAAAAATAACCACTCCTAAAATTAAGCCTTCAAGAAGTTCTGCTGAAAAAGTGTAAGTCTAAGTAGGTGTGTTGTTATAGTAGGTAGGTAACTCACCTCGCAAACTGCAGGCGAAACGAGTCGTTTCGAGCTAGTTGCAACCGCCCGTGTCCTTATGAACTTAACAAAGGTCTACTTTCACCGGGCGACGTAGCCCCAAGATTCAACTACCATACACGGCCCTCTGCGAAGATCGCGACTTTGCTTGCGCGCTTTTTTATTGAAAACAATGCGAACGGTAATGCTAACGTAACGCAAACGCACTTCACTAACACTGCCGACTGAGCACTAACACCGCACTGTAGTCCGCGAAATTGTCTCGAAACTTTAGCGCGTGCTGCAGAAGTTGGTAAACTTTTCGAATGTTGGTTCGTTATCGAACGTGGGGACACGTCCGTCGAGGGGCGAGACCGCCGCGCGAATGGCCGCCCGGCCCGAGCCGAGCGAGCCGAACCGAGCCGACAGCAACCGACCGAGCGACGGGATGACACGATCGCGAGAAGCAGAGCGTGCGCGCGCGATACTAAATGGACCAACTAACAAGAGAGAGCGAGACGGATTCAAAAACCGTTTGGTACTGTAGACTTCACACCGCACACCCCCTCACTAAAATTATGGGGGAAGTAAAACACCTGCCTTTTTTGTTGGATTTTATATTGTATCATTTTATAAAATCATTCTCATTATTCTCACCAAGTCTCAATATCTATTAACTTTTAAAAACAAGTTTCAATTACATTAAAATAGCTATTTAAGATATCATTTTTGTGCTAGGTGAATTGCATGGTATTATAAGACTAGGTTCTGTATATTGGAATATTATTATTTTTAGCATTTAAAAATCTGTGGTAATAATAAAATAGAGTAATAAAATTAGCCTACTGATAAAAAATAATCTAAAAACAAGCTTAAACTTAAATAAAATTAATGTGGAATACATACAATAAAATAGATAGGTAACAAGCATAATTAATAATTAGCCTAGGTACTTAAATCTCAATTATTAAAATCATTAAATTGTTGGTTTACAAACCGACAAATCATGAATTAACCTACTAACATTGACTAAAAAATGCAAACATTTTCACATACTTAAATGTAGGTATCTGTGATGTTAATGAATGAAAAAAGGATAACCTAATAATTAATATTCAATTGCATAAATAGGTACTTTAATAACAGCAGTCAGTATGATTTTAATGAACTTGATACATTGCAATGCAACTTGAGCAAAAAAGTAAAAAAAAGTATTTGACTTAAGTTCATTTGCACTGTTAAAAATTTTTAAATTCTGAGGGTTCACATACAAAATTACAAACATACAAACTAGTTATATACATTGCTACTGTGTCCTATGTATTATCTCTTTTAAACATAGGAATATACAATACATTGCAAAATAATTACTATAGTGGTGGAAAATGGTAGGTAGTACATTTTACAACACAAAAGTTTTGATAAAATTTTATCAGCAAGGCAAGATTCAAAACTCCACAAATTGCAATTAGCTACCTACATAGTACCTACCATGTTGTAAAATTGGTGATAACACACAAGCTAAACATTTTCACATTGTATAAAAATATTATTCGATTCTTTAAGATCTCGTCCACTGTAACATATAAAAATATTGAATATCATTACAATAAAATTGATTATATTATAATTAGTTTAATTGGTATAAAGAATCTCTTATATACAAAACAGTTTCCTTACAAGCTAAGAGCCATATTCTTAATGCCATGCTTAAAGCTCATATCTATCAATACAGTCCATTATATTAGATAACTAGCTGCTCCCCGCGGTTTCACCCGCGTAAGTCCCGTTCCCGCGGGAATATCGGGATAAAAAGTACCCTATGTTACTCGTGGATAATGTAGCTTTCGAATGGTGAAAGAATTTTTAAAATCGGTCCAGTAGTTTTTGAGCCTATTCATTACAACCAAACAAACAAACAAACAAACAAACAAACAAACAAAGTTTTCCTCTTTATAATATTATTAGTGTAGATGAGGTGATTAGAGGTCAGTATAGCAAAGCAAGAATATTAAGAATATGGCCCTCATTAACTATCATTGATTTACAAAAGGAACAGTTAAGTCTGGCATGACTAACAACGGGTTCTTATGATTTTTTACTTCATATGTCGGTTTATTAGGAGAGACCACTGGAGACTTTTTAATCTTAGTTCTCATTGTCAACACAATTGTATTGAAGATACCTACAATAACATAAATGCCACCTATAATAGCAAACAGTCTTAAAGTGAACTGTAGAAGACTTTCTCGTTCTTGGAACACTTTAACTTTTAGGGCAGCCATGTCGTATTTAAAAAATATGCCTGGAACGCCATGAGATCCTTTTGAATGACTTATCGGTCTTTCCAACTCTTTGACTGAATACTGGAATGTCTTTATTGACTCAAATGTTGTGTCTACATCTGTCGGCACGACCTCCACGAAGTATTGATACAACATGTTTTCATCATTCGTAATTTTTTCATCTCCTTCTAAGGGGTAAATTATTCCATTAGCGGGGCTGCCAAAGCTGAGGCGGTGTATTCTATGGCTAAAGTTCTGAGGAGTATCATCAAATAGCATGTTTAGATGGATATGTCCCCGAGGTAAGTGCAAGCTTTTGCCTGCTGTTATATGGAAGTTTCCGGCAACTTTATTCAATGTAAGGACTCCATGAAGTCTACATGCGTCGGCTCGTCGGTTAGGCTTCGTTTTCCTTTGAGGTATAGTGGCCCGGACTGAACCATGACCCTTTTTCCAGAGTAACTGCCATACAGAATGGTACTCTTCCCTCAAATACGAGTTTAAATACTTCACAGCCTCGAAAGAGTCCTGCTGCTCCTGTGTCAGTTCAAACCAGGTATCTTCTTCTTGTAATTCTCCAAATCCAAAGACACTTTGAGAGGTAGAATCTAGAATATCAGCCCCGATGTTTGAACATGGCATTGCAACTGTAATATCTATGTTTATCCGCAATTTTTCGTCCATGTCTGTATCCGGCATGAATTTGAAAACTAAGTTACTATCCAGGTAGTACGTCACTTCACAGTAAATAAGCCACAAAGTTAATAACAACGTGACAACAGAGAATGTACCGCCGACCGGGGTACTGTCCACGTATTCCTCTGGAACTTTAGGAAATGCGTCTAACTCCTTCATCTTTTCCAGAACTTTCTTTTTACCTCGGTACCTAAGCATTTTAATTTATTTGATATTCAACAAATTACAAAGATACAGAGCAAAAACTAATATTTTAGGAAAAGTAGATAGAGTTTTGTGAGAAGCGATTGCTCGATTTGTTTGAGAATCTAATGTCACGTCGCTTGGCAGGTCAATGTCAATGTCAAGTTGTCACTGTCAGAAAAACTGTGTTCCAAGAAACAGTTAATGATTTTAAGCATATTAAAATCGAATAAAAACTTAATAATCAACGATTCTGGGGCAGCAGGGGTCTCCAAGGTTAAGATCATTTTTAATCGCAGATCGTGCCCGTCTCCTAGCCGTCTCAAATTGGGAGTCAGGTTTGTGGCTTCAAGCACTTCCATCCAACAATTTAGGAACTTTAATGGATCCCGCTAGCTTCCGTGTTGCAGTATGCCTACGGTTGGGTGCGCCGTGTTGCGCCCCTCACCTTTGTCAGTGCGGTACGGCGGCGGTCGAACAGCTTGGTCACCATGGATTGTCGTGCACCAGGGCTGCCGGTCGGATCTGCCGACACGCCAGTCTTAACGACATCATCCGTCGGGCTCTTGTCGCCGCCAACGTACCAGCCGTTCTAGAACCGAGCGGTCTGATGCGTGACGACGGCAGGCGCCCCGACGGTATGACTCTTGTCCCTTGGGAGAGGGGAAGGCCATTGGTGTGGGACGCAACTTGCGTCGATACCCTTGCGCATTCACATCTCCCGGGGACATCCGTTGGGCCTGGCGCAGCGGCAGATTCGGCTGAAAATCTCAAACGGCGTAAGTATGTGAATCTGGATAGGGTTTACATATTTGAGCCGTTTGGGGTGGAGACCCTGGGTCCATGGGGTACCGCTACCGGGGCCCATCGCGTTTTCAAAATTCTTTCAGGGCGTCTGGTCGAAGCGACGCGTGATCCGAGGGCTGGCTCTTATTTGGCTCAACGAATCAGCATCGCTATTCAGCGTGGCAATGCGGCCAGTGTCTTGGGCACGCTTCCGTCTGGCAGTGGTTTGGATCAGTTGAGCTACCTATAGACCGTTTGCAACGGTCCTTAGATGGCTCAACTGGTTCTATTTGTATTTTGTACAGTTATGTATTAGTTTAGTTTCTGTAAATAAAGTATACTATAATAGATCATTTATATTATATTTACAATCATTGTAGGTATTTTCGTAATCATCCAACAAATACAAGAATACTTATTTAAAAATATTTGCCAGTCTACTGTAATTTTTTTTTAAATTGAAACACTTTCTCGGTTTTGACATTGGCAAACAAATCAACTGACATTTTAATGCATACAGTCATATTGAATTTGACAGAATTGACTTGACAGCTCTCAACAAATAAATTGCTCTCTGTTTTGTCTTGTCTTGTCGTTTTTTGCATTCCTTTGATCTATTGCTCGTACAAAACGGTACTTAGCTATTTTTAACTGCATCGGTAGATAATAAACAGTATGCAGTCTGACGAGGAGGAAACGCCGCTGCATTCGTGCTTCGGCTCGCTCAAGAGTGCAGTTATGGGTTGCTGCTACAGTTTATGCCACAAAGAAAACGATCCACAGGTATTTTACGTTGTAATTCGTTCTACTTAATGCAGAACATTGTGATTTTACTCTGAATCATCGTAATTTTTCATTGCTCTCGCAACTTTCTCTACTAACTATAAGTATGACAAAGGTTTTGATGATTATTTTCACTTCCTCTAGTGTCATTTAGGTAGTATTGGTACATAATTTTGTTGGTTATTGATAAGCTCATGACCGTTTCTTTTATCTCTCCTGGAAGCAGTTAATGAAGTTGATTGTTTATATATTATCATGTAATAGGTATTGGTGTTTGGATAAACAATTGCTTTGTTGTGGAATTGTTTTATACCTTCCCATTTCCACCCACATTTGACACTGTTTTTGCTTTGTTTTGTAATGTTTTATTAATAGTTTGTTTAAAATAAATAAACAGCTTTAGCCATGGGATATTAAAAATACTCCAACTATTAGAATAACCAAGTACTTTTTTGGATTCAGAGTTTTCAAACTATTTTCACTTCACTTAATATTTTAATAACAAGCTTTGTTATGAATTTGACCTCAATTTCCATATAAACCTGATCCTTATACAATAATTATAAAGTGAAAGTTTGTGAGGATGTTTGCTGAACAATCATACATAATGATGAATTGATTTGAATAAAATCAACATCATGATTGAGAATAAGGCTATAATTGGTCCTGAGCAGCTACTTTTTTATGAACTTCCAACAGAATGGTACATTATACCAAATGATTTTAGGTAAGTACCTACCTACCTAACAAAAATGATCAGTACCCAGCTATTGCTGTGTTAAGGCCTCTCTGGACAAACTACCTAAGCCAAAAGTCAAAATTAACTCATGGTCTACCGCATGGCCAGGTGTCAGTGTCAGGGCTCCATGTTGTGGTAATTCTGGCCCACAGATCTTCATTTTTTTTTTCTTAACCTTACTGTCCCACTGCTGAGTAAAGGTCTCCCCCATTAGCTTCCAAGCTCTGCGATCGCCAGCTTCATCCCACCAGTCTGACCTAAATGCATCTAGATCATCATGCCAGCGTCTTCGAGGACTGCTCCGGCGTCGCCGCCTATCCTCAGGCACCCACTGTGTGACGATCTTAGTAAAGATTAATCTTTTTGAGCGCTATTCTTTGTCGAACAAGACTTAATCAAGACGACCTCTGTGGCGCAGTTGAGCGAACGCCCGGCTGAGATGCGGAGGTTGCGGGTTCGATCCCCGCTACGGGACAAATGTTTGTATGTTCTGCAGATATTTGTTCCGTGTCTGGGTGTTTTCTATCTATAATATGTATGTATTTACAAAAAAAAATGTATCTCTAAGTATTATATATCAGTCATCTGGTTACCATAACACAAGCATTAAGTTGCTTAGCTTGGGACTAGATGACGCTGTGTGGAATGTCCAAGGATATTTATTTATTTATTTATTTAATGTTCCAGGAGAACATAGTAAACGAGCGGACTCACCTGCTCGAGGTGGCGGAGACTCAGCAGGAGTCCCCGGCGCCGGCCGCCTCCGCCGCGACGCCGCCGCGCAAGCCGGACGAGCAGAGCGCGCTTAATAGGATACTGTCTGAGACCGCCACGTGAGTCAAAGTTCAAACTTCAAACGTTTATTTGCTTTCATGTATGGCAGGTACATTAGATCTTAAAATTAGTTCCTTGTGTGGGGGGGGTCGGTGTTGGTCTTAGTGGGGCATGATTTTGGTCAGGAATCATGCTCCTATAAAATGCTAAGCATACCGAAGCGCACGCCTAGGCATGGAGCTAGGCTACCAGGCGCGCACCGAAAGTTTTCACACACGTCCACGCCATCCTTATACTGCCGTCGCGGTATATTGATGGGCCCACATTCATTCTACCTTGTGGGTCGTCCCCCCTGGGCAATGCTGCGGTTAACTAAGAGCTCCATCCACAAGAACCTCGTGACCGCAGTAGCTAAGTGTGAAAGACGAAGGCGAGTCTTCGGCGCCATAACCGAACAAACTGACCAAGGGAAGACAACCCTAATGAAAAAATTACAAAAAGCGAAAATGGAAGCAAGACTTAAAAAGAATGTACCCCAGGAGGGTACCGGTGAAACCGGAGAATCCCTCTCTGAGCTCTGCTCAGGCTGCCCTACGTATTCTGGGGAGGGCAAAGAATTGCTTAACAAAGAAACCATAGTAGATGAATCATGTAAGAGGGTGGGTACCCAGGCCCCCTTACCAGTGAAAGTAACTGGTCTTAATGTGAGTGAGAAAAAGCTGGTCCAGCAAGCCTTCCACCCTAGCCTATTCCTGACTAGGCCTAGGAGTTCATCCCTAAGTTCCATGACTGAAGTCAATGTACAACGCCAGACCACTGCTGCTATGCAGAACTCCAACTCGATGAACGAAGAAGATAATAACAATGAAAGAAATAATCTCCCTCAATGGCAGAGGGCGCCAACGCTAAGAAACGCCAAAAGGAAAAAAGTCTCCTCACCATCCCCGGAACGAATTCCGATTAGAAACCAATTCAGCGCTCTTCCTGTTGACCAGGAAGAAGATATTGAAATAGAAGTCCCTAAAAAGGTATCCAAACCACCGCCCATAATTTTGTATGGAATTGAAGACCTCACTAAGCTTACTGAGCTCCTTGAATGTGTGGCAAACAAAACTGACTTCACCTACAAGAACATAAACCAAAATCAACTGCGCATTAATTGCGCCAACGTAGAAGTCTATAAAAAAATTATAGACGTCATAAGAGAAAAGGGATTGATTGGCCACACATTCAACAGGAAAGACAAAAGGCCCTACAGAGTTGTGATCAAAAACCTGCACCACTCAACACCCATTCATATAACAAAAGAAGTACTTGAAGAAACCGGAAATAAAGTGATCGGAGAGATTATTAATGCAAAGTATGGACCCGAAAGAAGACCCACTTCAACATTCTTTGCAACCCTAGAACAAGGCCCTAACAACAAAGCCGTAAAAACGATCAAGTATATTAGCCACCAAGCAGTCACCATAGAGGAACCGCGAAAGAGGAACATCATAGTTCAATGCCAAAGATGTCAGCAATATGGCCATTCTAAAAACTATTGTATGAGACCGTTCCGCTGCGTGAAATGTGCTCAAGCACACAGAACAGCGGACTGTCCTAAGCAAGATAGAAGCACCCCAGCACAATGCGCCCTATGCCTCGGTGCTCACCCAGCAAACTTCAAGGGATGTGAAGTATACATAGAAATACAAAAAAGAAAATCGAACACGCAAACAAACTTCAGATCAAGAATGAATACGCAACAAAGTATACCACAAAATCCTAACCAGGCACCTTACACCAAGGCACGACCACCGCCAAACAATTTCAAACCAGACAACACAAATGGGCCACTTGGTAGTGGTCAATCACAACACCCACCATCTCATTCAGGAAGACCGAACCAAACCAACAGTAAGCAAAACTATGCTAATGTACTAAAAGGAAACCAAAACATGGAAAATACGGACACCCAAAAACCAACAATGGAAGATATGCTACTCAAACAAGCAGAAAAGTTTGACCTTATCCTACAACAAATGAGCACCTTAATTAACCTCATCACGACCCTAATGACTAAAATGTCGTAATGGCGTCCCTCAAGATAGCCACGTGGAACCCGGACGGGCTATCTCCTAATCTTAGAGAGGTAGAAGTCTTACTAAACTTACACAACATAGACATTTTATTAGTGTCTGAATCACACCTTACTGACAACAATAGTGTAAAGATAAGCAACTATAATATCTACACTGCGAATCATCCAGACGGAACCGCACATGCGGGAGCGGCCATAATTATAAAGTCAAGAATGACACATTATGAACAACCACAATTCAAAAAACCGCATATACAAGCAGCAACTGTTACAGTGGAAGATCGCAATGGAGCATTTAATGTGTCTGCAGTATACTGCCCTCCTAAACACACTATAAAAGAAGAACAGTATGAAGAGCTATTTAACTCACTCGGGACGCGCTTTATTGCCGGAGGTGATTGGAATGCTAAACACGTCCGTTGGGCCTCTCGACTTACCACGACAAGAGGTAGAGAGCTCAAGAAAAGCGTAGAGAAGAACAACCTCACTGTAATCTCAACGACGGACCCAACCAACTGGCCTACTGACCCTAACCGACTACCTGATGTCATAGACTTCTTCGTCATGAAAGGTCTAACCAGACTCCCCTATCAGGTACGAACATGCTTAGACTCCACCACAAACCACGTTCCAGTGATAATGACCATAGGAACTACTGCTTTGAACAGAGAAAACAGCCTGAAACTGTACAACAAGCGGACTGACTGGAACTGCTTCAGAGAACTGGTCCATGAAAGATTAGACCTTAAAATAGCATTAAAAACAGAAGAAGACCTAGACTATGCTGCCAGGTTAATAACCTCTGTAATCCAAGAAAGCTGTTGGATGTCCACACCTGAACTCACCGATCGACCCCCTCAGAGTAAAACATACTCGGACACCATAAGGCAAAAAATACTCGAAAAAAGACGACTTCGACGAGTATGGCATACCAGTAGACACACAAGTGACAAAAAAGCACTGAACAAAGCTACTCGAGACTTAAAAGCCCTCATATCAGAAGCCGATGATGCCGCTCTTGGCACCTACTTGGAAGGATTGACAGCCACAAAAGCAACTAACTTCTCACTATGGAAGGCCTGCAAAAACCTAGACCGCCCACTGAACCAGAAGCCGCCCCTGCGAACACTGAATTCACAGTGGATAAGAACAGAACAACAAAAAGCAGATGCTTTTGCTATACATCTCAGCCAAGTCTTCAAACCAAATGATCCCAGTCCAAATGCAGATGAATCTGAGATTGATTTGGTCCTTGATCAAGACCTTCAGCTCGACATACCCCTAAAACTAGTCACACCGAGGGAAATAAACCGCAACATCAAGTCCATGGAGAACAATAAAGCACCGGGTTTTGATCTCATCGACAAAAGGGTTCTCGAAGAGTCACCCCGCAAAGTGATAGTGTTTCTCACAATGCTTTTCAACGCCGTTATTAGAGTTGGATACTTTCCAGACCTATGGAAGGTTTCACAAGTGATAATGATCCACAAGCCAGGAAAACCTATCCATGAAATCACATCATACAGGCCAATCAGTCTCTTGCCTATAATGTCAAAACTACTTGAAAAGTCATTATTACATAGAATGCTAACGATCATCAATGAAAGATCTATCATTCCTGAT
Source organism: Xanthorhoe spadicearia (assembly GCA_947086425.1). Taxonomy (NCBI): domain Eukaryota; kingdom Metazoa; phylum Arthropoda; class Insecta; order Lepidoptera; family Geometridae; genus Xanthorhoe; species Xanthorhoe spadicearia. Next base: position 839,510 of record OX352214.1, on the reverse strand, counting down.
CATCAGTTTGGTTTTAGAAAAGAACACGCCACTATAGAACAAGTCCATCGAGTTTGCAGAAAAATTAGGTCATCACAGGAGAAAAAAGAATACTGCTCATCAGCCTTTCTTGACATACAACAAGCCTTCGATAGAGTCTGGCACAAAGGCTTGCTATTTAAAATAAAAACCCTACTGCCACATACATTTTATGGAGTACTAAAATCATACCTGACTAACAGAATATTCCAAATAAAGGAAAACAACAGCACATCAGCTTTCTACGAAATTCTCGCCGGAGTGCCACAAGGCTCAGTCCTCGGACCTGTCTTGTACACACTTTTTACACACGACCTACCGCAGAACCCTGATGTCACTGTTGCTACGTTCGCGGATGACACGGCCCTTCTAGCTTCCAACAAAAGTCCCATAGTAGCCTCTGAAATCCTACAAAACAGCCTACAGCAAGTAGAAGAATGGCTATCGAAATGGAGAATAGCTGCCAGTGTATCCAAATCGGTACATGTAACATTCACACTCCGAAAGGAAGACTGCCCTCCAGTCACTCTAAATGGGACCCAACTGCCACACCAAAATACAGTTAAGTACTTGGGTATGCACCTGGACCGTCGACTTACCTGGAAAAAACACGTCCAAACAAAACGAGACGAAATCAACCTCAAATACAAAGGACTGTATTGGCTGATGGGCCGAAATTCAAAACTATCCATTGATAAAAAGTTACTTCTCTACAAAACCATTTTGAAACCGATTTGGACATATGGCATACAGCTATGGGGGTCTGCCAGTGCCTCAAATATAATGACCATACAAAGAGCACAGAACTACATCTTAAAACAAATTGCAAACACCCCATGGTTCATCAAAACCACGGAGGTTCATGATTTCCTAGAAATGCCCATGGTAAAAAAGGAAATAGAAACACACGGACTTAACTACAAATTAAGACTTGAAAAGCACCCAAACCAACTAGCCGGACAGCTCACAATTCCGGAAACTATTCGTCGCCTGAAAAAACGACGTGACATCTTCGACCAGGACAATCAAACAAACTGATTTTTGCTAAAGAAAGGGCAGGCTCCGCTGGGAGTAGAATAGCGCCCTCCACGCTAAAAAGCACTCACCTCATCTGCTTATAGTCAAAAAGACTGATCGCAAGATAACAATAACAAAAAAAAAAAAAAAAAAAGTTCCTTGTGAGACATGAGTCAATGAGTCCTGTAAGAACATTGCAAGTAGGTATTTAAATAATAGGTAGGTTAGGTACTTAATATTATGCTATGTAGCGGCCTAAACTGGCTACGAAATAATAAATCAGTGCTCAAAAAGATTAACGATACATAACTAAAAAGACTATTCCAGCACTGTGTGATATAGACATACCAGCAGTAGCTGCTCGTCTATCATCGTAAAATAAATAAAATTATGGGATCATTTAGAATAAACTGTTTCTAAAACTATTCTTAATAATTACCTATTATTTTTCACCTAAAAACTTGTACTTAACATGTAAAAACAGTGTTCTAGTAAATATTTTTTTAGCTGGTTTGGAAATCTACCATATATTTTCACAAATATTTGTCTCTTCTCCATTCCAGTAACGTAATAGACGTAGGCGCGCTCGGTCCTTACGCGCTTGAAGCGGGCGCTTACAGCGAACGTGTCAGGCTGTACACAGCGCGGGTGGGCACGGGGGTGGTGGCGGGCGGCGGGGGGAGGGGACCCGCCCCGCGGCTGCTGGCTGACCTGCCGCCGGCCGAGCGAGCGGTGCTCCTAGCCGCGCCCTGCCTGCCTTATATTGAGAAGGAGCTGGTGAGTGTTGTGGCTAGAGCGAGATAGATAGAGGGAGGAAGAGAGAAGGAATCTGCCACTGTACACAGCGCGGGTGGGCACGGGTGTGGTGGCGGGGGGCGGGGGGAAGGGACCCCCCGCCCCGCGGCTGTTGGCTGACCTGCCGCCGGCCGAGCGAGCGGTGCTCTTAGCCGCGCCCTGCCTGCCTTATATTGAGAAGGAGCTGGTGAGTGTTGTAGTTAGAGGGAGATAGAGAGAGGGAGGAAGAGAGAAGGAACCTGCCGCCGGCTGAGTGAGCGGCGCTCTTAGCCGCGCCCTGCCTGCCTTATATTGAGAAGGAGCTGGTGAGTGTTGATGGTAGAAAGAGATAGAAAGGGAGGAAGAGAGAATTAATCTACCGCCGGCTGAGTGAGCGGCGCTCTTAGCCGCGCCCTGCCTGCCTCATATTGTGAAGGAGCTGGTGAGTATTGTGGATAGAGCGAGATAGAGGGAGGGAGAAAGAGAGAAGAAATCTGTCCTACGGCTATTGGAAGAAGAAAAAGAAGAAGCTATTGGCTGAGCGAGTGTTGTAGTTAGAGGGAGATAGAGAGAGGGAGGAAGAGAGAATGAATATTCCCCGCGGTTGAAATCGGCTGAGTAGTTTCTTAGATTACCTCCAAACAAACCAACATTACCTCCTTATAATATTAGTATAGATGTATATTGTGTTGTGATAACATTATCCAATATTATTTCAGATAACGTCAGCTGTAAAGCGCGCGGCGGCCGCCATATCTGAACTGAGAGTGGAACATCACGAGGAGTTGGTGGTGCCTTTCCGAGTGCCCTAGCGACTACACTCGTGAGAACACTAAATAAATAAATATCCTTGGACATTCCACACAGCGTCATCTAGTCCCAAGCTAAGCAACTTAATGCTTGTGTTATGGTAACCAGATGACTGATATAATACTTAAATACATTTTTTTTGTAAATACATACATATTATAGATAGAAAACACCCAGACACGAAACAAATATCTGCAGAACATACAAACATTTGTCCCGTAGCGGGGATCGAACCCGCAAGGCTACCTAAAGGCCTACAGAATATCATTGAAAAATAATTATTTTAAATTTTTAAAATAACTTGTTTTCGTTTTTCAGGCCAAGCCAAATGCCACCTTATTTCAACGAGCACACCGAAAACCATAATATAGGTTAATAAAATAAATCTAATCTTTAAGTAAGCATCAACTCTTCAATTCCCATGACTAACCAGTTGATAAAGTAAGTTTTAGAAACAGTTTATGTTTAAGCTATCAGTTTTTTTCTTGTAAAACATTTGATATGCAATTTTCTACTTTCGGTTTATAAAATTGTTAAAATATTAATTTGGACCAAATTTATTTCTCGATTTGTTATAAAAATAAAACAACTTGAAACATCTTCAAGTAAAATAGACATAGATCTTTAGACACACTCTTAGAAATCTAAGATGGTAGTCAAGAGTTCCACATTTATTTATTATTATAAATCAGTATTTTTATTCATTGTTTTGTATTATTTGTCTTTAGCACAACTATTCACAATAGTATCAAGTTAAAGTATATTTTAAACTTATTCTTAACAGGTCTATAAACAAACGGGATAGTTACCATGATTCGTAGATTTACAAGTTTCCCGAATTCCCGATATTTCGTTGACCGCGATCATGGCGCATACAACTGTGCCGAAATATCGGGAAACAAAATTACGAATCATGGTAAATATCCCGTTTTAAATGTTAACAAAAACTATGATAGTTTAAAAACTTTGTCTCTACGTCCGGTTTTATATCAAGGTATATCATTATATATTAATTTAATAGAAAATCTGAGCCAAAATTTACCAAAAATTTGAAAACGTGGGTCAATGGAAACTTGGCGGACATTTAGATCCAAAAATCTTACTGATAGTTTCGAGCTACGACATTAGGGCTTCGTGGCCGAGTGGTAAAGCAGTCCGGCTTGAGGACGATCGCTTGTATCTCGCGGGCTCGAATCCCGTTGAAGCCCAAAACTTTTAGTAAGATTTTATTTATAGATACAAAAATATTTATATCTAATTCTGTATAAGCCTTACGTGTGTGAGTTATACTGACTGATATAGTTAGTTGTGTAAATAAGAAATGTATGTATGTAAATTAATGATATTAGACAACATTTTGAACCTTAAAATTAATTTTATTATCTTCAATGTGTAGAATGGACTCTCGGAATGGTTATAGGCTATATTTTATCGCGGTAGCTTCATCGTACACCCGTGCATAAGTAACCAACCCGACTTATAAAGATAAAAAATATGATTTGTCTAGCAATGGTACTTTTAATAACTACCTACTTGAATAAGGAATATTGTTTTTAAGTTCAAAATGTTGTACACATAAGTCTATCGAGGGTATTCAGTCAAAAATAGCTGAATATTCATAATTAAATATATTTGCTGAAAATATGAGCTTATTCATTTTATAAATACTGTATAGTAAAAATGCCATGTTTCTACGGATAATTATTATTCGAGCTAAAGTATATTTAACTTTTCATTGATCGAGCGCATCGTAACGAATAAATAAATAAAAATCCTTGGACATTTCTCACAACTTCATCTAGTCCCAAGCAATAAGACCCTCAATTTGTACTTCTATGTCATCTGTCTTTAAAATTATTTTGCCTAGAATCTTTTGTATTTTGTCTAATTTTCTTGCAAATATGGCCTAAAATATGTTAACTACTTTACAAGTTTTAACTAAAACTCTTTCGACTTTGCTTGATTGCAAAAATTGTTTCGATGCGCACGGTCAGGTTTAAGAATTTTTATTCATTTCTCAAAAGAATTTACAAAATTCACTTATATGAGAAACTTAAATTAACTTATATAACATCTGTTTTTCTGAATGGTACGGTCAGTTTAAGAATCTACAGGATTCGAGCACATTTAAAGAGATTGGCCATCCATTTGTTCCATTTGGAAACTGAATTCGGAAATAAACTTTTTAAACTTACTAACATTTTTATAATGAATTCGCAAAGTTCCAACAGAGGCTGATTATTGGCACTAATTATGACTCCAACTCAGTATATACGTACTATAAATATTGGACCACTAAAAAAAAATGCTATGCCCACACCACCAGGTTCTTGCCTGCTTCTTTCCCTGGTGTAGGGAGTCGCGTTGGAACAGGCAATAGAATCACCTAGTTTTAAGAAAATGACTATTCTAAGTTGTCACTAATAAGATCTTATTTAGTAAATATATTTTGAGTTTGAGTTTCAATTCGTATGAGTGTGATGTATACGAAAAAGGTAAGAGAAAATAAATTTACTTATTCTTAAACTCAATTATAAATCTCTTTGTCTGTGCTCGATATTATAAGAATTGTTTCATTTAATTTTGTATGTAAGGCTGTGCCTAAATTTTATTGCTTGTGTTATAAAATTATTTTCATTATCATTAAATAGTAAATGATTTTGCTTGTGTTTTATTGTTTGAACAATTATACCATTATTATCGCAGGTTACTTATCATAAACAACTCTGTGGAATAAATAGGTACTCCTTTTAAACTGATTGATAAGTATGTATTGGTGCCAATGACAGTTTTGAAAGTTATTGTCACCGTTTTTGTAGGTTAATATTTTATGAAAAGTATATAAATAAACAAGAAATGTCTGTTTTCGACGGTGAAATTGAGTTCCAGTCTGTTTATATGGTAGACTATGCTAAGAAAATTAAACCGTATGTACTTTGATACTTTCATTTATTCAAAGCTCGACTTAACCCACTGCTGGGTATTGGCCTCCCTAAGTTTGTGGCATACACTGCGGTCTTGTGCCAGTTGCGTATTAACGTACCTATCCTACGGGCCTAATAGGTATGTACAACACGAAAAATCTCTTCGTCGACAAAAGCATTGTACCGTTCCTACGTTAGCCACCCAAAAGAACATCCTTGCTTCATCCGTCGAACTTTGCCAGGCAGACAAACACATTCAAAGTCGATAAAAAAACATCAAAACACTTTTGATAATTTATATTAGTATTACGGAAATGACTCAGGTCTCTTGACGAGTAGGTTACATTACTCTGAGTAGAGGACATCTCATCTTACTCCATGGTAGGTAGAGGAGAAATCCATCTTACTTAATTCGTGCCTCCCTACTCGGAGGCCAAGACCGGCGCCGAATCTCGTTCTCATCTCTCAAGACCTGAGTCACACCCAACTAGATTCAGCCACAAATTTAATACAACTGCAAACACAGAGAAAAGTTCACTTGCGCGATCTAGGACTTGCAATACGATTGGTTAGCTCTGATGACGTAATAAGTACCTACTTCGTGCTTGGTTAACTCCGTTCAAACATAACAAATTAACGAGGCTTTTTGGCGGGAAATTGAGAAGTCATGTTGTCCTTTTGTTTTATTTTATAAATCTTGTGTTTTAACGAATGTTAATGTGTAATAATGATGGATTATTAACTGTTGAGTGTTCGTGAACGTACATTGGTGAAGGCAAATGAAACAAAACTGGATATCATTGCATTTCGAGTTCTCTCAAAAAGTCCATACTAAGTTTCAGTAAAGTCTCTCTCCCTCAATCTTTAGGTACTCAATCAATCTTTACTGAGGCAAGAGGAATGAGGAGGATATTTTGTTTATGTAATTATGTATGTATCATAGAATATAGGTATTTGTATTTGTGTATATTTGTAAACTTTTTATTTTAACAAACATGAGAGTGGCTAAATGCACAAGCCGTGCGAAGCCAAGAATAAAATAAAAATAAAAAAAACACAAATTAACGTACTTCCGAAAAAAAAGGTCAGGTGAAGATCCCCAAGACCACTAACAAACTAGTTCTTCCGAAAAAAAAATTTATATCCGCTCTCGTTTACTCATAATAATTAGAGCGAGACATATATGTCTACATCGCTTCTTATATTTGTGGTGTTGTTACTTCCGTTTTTCCTTAGTAAAAGTCCTCGCCGCAAGGCCGTGGACGACAACTGTCTGATTGTGGGCCTCAGTCGCGACTCGCTGAAGGCCCGGGATGCGCCTCGCAGCTCGCCCGACGTCCTTTGTCCTGTAGACCACGAGTACTACAAGGATGCTGTTAAGCGGGTGAGATTCATTAATTTTAGGATGTCGATTCTTGACGACTTTCAAAACATGACGTGGTAAGGTAGCACGATAACTAGCTTTTGTTTTCTGAAATCCATTGCGTTAGGTATTTTTATAAACCATGCCGTGACGTCCCAAGTGGCCAAGTAAGAGCATGGTTAATAATGCTGGGTATCGGGCGTTAAATTAAATGCATCACACCTACCTATACTTACAAACACTAAGGTATGAGTGACCGGCTCTTTTGCCTATAACTCGCTCATTTGATGAAATGAAAGCGCTCTTCCTGACGCTCGCGCGGTAAATCATCTCGTGCATCGAAAAATGTACCTTTCTCACCTTGTATGACAATCTACTATTGTTAACTAGCTTTACCTACTTAGTCCATCTTATGAAGAGTCTAACCTTTCTCATAGTTCGCTGAAGATCATCCGAAGCTTGCGAAGAAGTACATGTCGGGAGACATCGACCACGTGCCCATCGAGCATGAGATCCAAGATCTGAAGCGAACAGAGTACCTCACCAAGTACTGCTCAAGGGGTAAGCAATCTTAATACCTAGCTTTAAACGAGCAATTCTGCTATATAGGTAAAAAGCGCCGCGTAAAAAGAAAGATGAAAAGTAGAAAAGCAAAAAAAAAAGTGAGCATAAAAAGTACACTAAATTTATTTCAATATCTAACGCAGTTGCAATTGATCAATGATTCGTTGGGAACATTTTGTTTGATCAGATGCAACCACAAACTAATCATTTGATCACATGGGAACAACCCGTCACGCCAGCGCCTCTTGGGCCTTCCTCGTCACGTCTTCACTGCCACTTATACTTGATTTCTATAAACAAGTAGATAACGGATGTCCGTGGGTCCATCATAGCAACTTTGTTGTTACAAGTTGTAATAACAAAGTTGCTATGATGGACCCATGGACCCATTTACAACATAAAATGTTTGAAACTTTTGACTAACAGCGTTTGCTATGACAAAAGCGTAGGACTTTTGTCATAGCAACGCTGTTAGGACATTCTTAAGTTAGTTGTAGGAGCCGGGGGCTATTGTTTTCAGAGCTACCCTTCATGTCGGTGAACCTAGCTCGCCGCGCCCGAGCTCTGCAGACGCTGCGTCTGCCGGACGACGTGGTCATCCCGGACACCTCGCAGAAGGGCTCCTACAGACACCCTCGTCCGGAGAAGTACGCTGAGCCGCCGTCTGCGTTGTCCATGAGACCGAAGTACGATGACTCTTTGAGACGTAAGTTGTAAATACTACAAACCCTGCGACTGCCGGACGACGTGGTCATCCCTGACACCATAATGCATTTGACCAACACGGCTTTTTGATGGTGTTAAAAACATTAAAAACGAGATTTTTACGAGAAAAGTTACGACTTCGACAGGCCATTTTTTACTATGATTTGTTATTATGAGTTTCTTGAAATTTCGGCACAGTTGAATGCACCATCATGGTCAACAGTCAGGATAACCCGTTTAAAGTGTTTATAACTATGATAGTTTTAAAATTGATGATGGTTTGAGTAATTTAAGTTTAAATTTATTAATCTTTTCAGAGGAACTTCGCCGCATCCTTCGCATCAGCACGGGTGACACTACATACGGAGCGTGCCACGGCTTGCTGGCGAGTGTTGTGCTGGATAAGAACCCTTTCGGTCCACCGCGGGAGGAGCCCAAGTTCGGAAAATGGAAGAATCCGTACACCTACACTTATAGGGTTGACTGAGCTTTTTAAGACTTGATTTTGTTGAATAAATGCTTTTATTGATTTTACCTTTTGTTTTATTAAAACCATTTTTATAAGTCAGGTATGTTATGCTGGGTAGGAACTAGACGGGTAAGCTTTAGTTTAGAAAAGAGGGAATGCTATATCTAATATCTAGGATGCAAAGGCAAAATTGAAAATTTTACTAAAGTGACTTCAATTTCGTCAGAAGAAAACAATTTCCCGCACTCTCGAAATGCATGGGTGTTCAGAACTCGGAAGATCTTTATTAGATCCCCAAATGGAAAAAAAATTAAAAAATATATTTAAGTAGGTATGTCGGAGTTAAAACCTCTTTTATGAATTTTACCAATCAAAGGTTTTAGTACATTTTGACAGATTTTGACATATTTTTTTAGCTGGGTGGGTCTAGATATCAATGGCATTAGCAATTATTGCAATGACAATCCCAAAATAAATAAATCTAACTAATAAAATTAAAAAACCAAAATTCCCAGTGATGTGAACCAAACCAGGAAGTTCCATTCATTCCAGGAGAACAGAATCTAGTAGAAGATGGATCATTACCTGACCACGTATCGGAAGGACTACCTATGGCCCAACTTGCCCGGCGGAGGTGGAGGGGCAGGGGGCATGACTGAGTAAATCTATTTAGTTATTTATTTTACATCCTACATTATATTACATACCTACTTACCTAAGCGCGAATTATAGGTACTCGTTCGTTTGTATGAGAAAGTGGCCATATCTGGTGATGGAGTTTTTAGACCGCCTAAAGGCCTCCGTCTTGGCTTAACGACTTTAAAAGCCGGGACCGACAATTTAACATGCCCTCCAAAGCACGGAAGCGCTCAGTTGGTAATGCCACTTGCGGTCACCCATCCAAGTTGTGACCGCTCAGAATCAGAATCAGAAATATTTTATTGCAAAACTGGCGCATGGCGTAAAGATGCACCTACATTTTAGATGATGACATGACAAGTCCACCTTGTAGTGTACAAGGGCAGGTCTTAAGAACTTGTTAAGCGAACTTGTTTCGGTTCTTAACTCCGAGGATATATCAAGAACGTCTTGCTTTGGTCTGATAGATGAACCTTTAATTACCTATTATCTTATAATTCAGGACCCCAAAGCTGTCAGGCGAAGAGCTAGCGTTCTACCAAGCTTGCATGCAGCACAGCAGGCCTCCAGACTGCCGGTGCCCGCAGAACGCAGGGGGGGAAATGCCACAACTACCTCCAGGGAAGGAGGGGGGGTGGAGTCGAAATGAGGTTACTTACCTATACCATCGACAAAGTAGAACTATTTTTGTCAATGCCTAGTTTCACATGCAGAACCACAATCAGAAGATAGGCCTAAAAAAGACCTATGTTCACATTACCACCTGCTGATACGGCTATAAAATTTATTTTTATTTTATGTCTTCTGAGTTTGAGGTAGGTATCAAACTCAACGAACTTTCTAGTACCTAAGTAGGTACCTACTCGTACTAGATTATAACTAGGCACAAAAATTTTCAGGCACAGGATTCCATTTCAAGTTTCGGTTGTGTGTGTAACCACGGCACGGGCGATATATTTACCGCAGGTTCTTCCTTTAAATCGTACAGCTTTTTGCTTAACAGATCATGGGGCCCATGCTGGATCCAAAACTGTACCCAGTGAGGGTCGCAGCCAGCCCAGAGACGCCCACGTCTCGGTACGACCAGCCCAATGCCTTCCTCGACAAGGTAACAAACAGTCCTTTATGTCGTGTTAGTAGTAACCATGGCTGATCTTATTAAAAGAAGTTGATCAAAAAAAGTTCATCTTAGTCTTACATCTTTTGGTATTCGAAGAAGAGGTACTACCTAATATTGGAAATTTGAACACACCTACAATTAACAATGTCCCAGAAAGTGTCTCTGTTAAGTGCAGGCAAATATTACCTACCTCCTGACACTGTATAGATGATCTTGTAAAGAAGTAAAGGTCTGAGTTTTTTTATGATTAAAACGATCTTAGAATAAACGTCAAATAGGCTTGCAAGTTCAACAGATTGAATAAAAAGGTTCTATTTCCAGCTTCAATCCAAGTATCCGATGCTGTACAGCATTCTGCAGAATGAGGCGGGTCCTGAGTTGAAGCAGAGGATCGACAGGGACAGGAACAAGACTACTTATCAAGTGGACTTCTGCGAGTCTGGTGCGTAACCTATACGACAGATTACCTACTTATGTACAGATACCTCGAACATTGAAATGACTCCTTCTATGTATATACGCCTATACCTACCTACTTTTAGGCTTGCAACCTGACACGTATGGAAAGTTGACTTCTACAATATGTGGGCATGTACCAAATATGTATTTGGACATTCCTCGACTACACCATTATACATCTTTAAATGATCTAACAAAATTACATTAAGATTTGAAAGGAATGATTACGACTGTAGGTATTCCAGAGGATATAGTCGTGTCATTTTTTTTTTTTATTATTATATTTTTTTGTTACCACCAGGACCCGGAGCCAAGTTCGAGGGTCTCCAGCGAGCGGCGGACGAGAGCGGCAGCGGGCCGTGCGCTCAGCCGATGCGTCTGCCGGGCGACCCTTGTCGCGTCGGACCCAAGCCGAGGAAGGCCGCTCCCAAGACCATTTCGAAGCAGGCTGGTGCCGGCGCTGGAAGCGATCCCAGGGCTAAATGCGGTAGGTGCTTTCATAACCAGGTTTTGTTAAATGTAATTGGCAAGTCAATGGCATCAATAGTCTTTGATGGCTAATATGCTCCCAAGTTCGAAGGGCTTCAAAGAGACATCGGTCTGTGTTATATATGCGGTAGGTAGGTATTGACTTTAAATTTTAACTGATTATAACCGGATATTGATCCAGTAAAATTGAGAGTAATTAGGTGACTTCAAGACCTTTTTGATCTTTTTAGTACACCATAAAATTATTTTTTGTAATACCTATTACAAAAATTACATTTAATTATGTTCCTTCGAGCCGGATCCTAATCCCTCTAATTCTTAAACATGGTCCTTCGAGCCGGATTCTCATTGTGTATTTCCTTACAGAAACAACGTCAGCGGTGCCACCTCTCGGCAAGACGGAGTACCAAGACGGAGTGTCGAAACTGGGAGCTATCATCATGCGAGACAAACTACACAGGAAATAGAAGTTACCACCAACAATCATGGAATAAATATTTTGATAATGCAAGCACTGCCTTTTAACATGATATATTTCAAATAGTTAGTGGAAGTTATGTGTGTGTCTGTTTATCAGTCCTGAAGGACGGAACCGTGAACGGCTAAACGGCTATCCGTAGGTACTCAAGGACGGACGTACGTGTTTTTAAGTTGTGATAGTTGAAGGGATGGCGAGTGACATAGTCTATTTAATGTTATCTCGATACTCCCGCGCGAAAGGGATTTGCTGGGGTAAAACCGCGGGGCGCAGCAGTCATAAAAAAAGTCCAGAATGATAAATAGACGTTTATGTATAAAACACGTATTACAAGTCATGTGGGCGGGGAGCGCGCACTCGATATCAACTCCCCTCTCTTATACAAAGTTCCCTCTTTCCGTTCCTCTCTTCTGGTCTGCTCCTCTCTTCTGGAGCTCTCTTCTCTTCTGTCCTCTTTCCTGTGCTCTTCCTTACGAGTTATGTCGTGGCGGGAGGAGACGCGGGAACGAACAGCTGTGGTGGTTTCATCGTGCTGGCGCAGGACTACTGCGCGGGCGTCGGAGGTGTTGCGCTCTCTGAGAACAAAATGTATTATAAAAGATCTTATCATGAGATATTTTATGGTAGATCACGGACGTAGCTTTTAAATTGGTCTTCAAGGAGTGACCGAACCTACACCTTTAGTCAGGTGTCTGTCCAGACCCCGTATACCCTTTGAGTGATTTCACCAATTTGAATAGGTTTATTTTAACCTATGCTGTCCCACTGCTGGGCATAGGTCTCTCCCATCAACTTCCAAGCATTGCGATCGCCGGCATCGTTCCATCGGTTACCATAACACAAGCATTAAGTTGCTTAGCTTGGAACTAGATTATTTATTTTTATATTTACCTGCCAAGACCGACGAGCCGGTCTATATCCGTGGTCCGATGCCTGTCCTCCGTACTTCTCCTGACCTCCCCCGCGGTGACAGTGACCCGCAGGGGGGCGGCGGGCGGCGGGGAGCCGGGGGGGGAGGAGGACGATGACCCCACCGCCGAGTCGCGCTTCGACCCCTCCGAGCCGGAGGTGGAGCGGCGGCGCGGGGGGGGAGGGGGGGCGGCGCGCGGGGAGGGGGGCGAGAACGCCGCGGGGATGTGCAGCGACGCTGTGATGACGCAGTCGTCGTCTGATCCTCCTAGTGTCTGGGGAGAAATAGAATAGTTTTACTTTAATGAGTGGACTACTCACTAGACAAGAACTTCTCAGTAGAAGACTATGTAGTTATCAAAGCAAAACATGCAAAACTACCATTTAAACATGTTCTAGTAGCTCCTTTTTCGAAAATAATTATCCACTTTATTTATATTTGAAAAAATAAAAATTAAAAAAATTTGTGATTCTGATTCTGATTCAGACACAGTTCAATGCTACCTAAACTTTTATGTTGTACCTATTTCAGCTCTGATCCAATTGTTTCAATTAAAGGAACTACTAAGATTCTTTACAGTCATGCCCTTACACAACAGTAACAACATCCATCTGTATTGCGCACTCACCCAACCCACCTCGTTATAGTCGGAGGCGGAGTCATTAGAGTCAGCGGTGGAGTCAGTCCTCGGCGCTGGCGTGGAGCACACGATGCCACTACTCCCGCACTCCTCACTACTCCGCATCCTGGAACAATCACACATTACATCCACAGCCACAGATGAGGTCCAAAACAAATGGTAGATTACGTGCAATCTCCTAACCCGTCATGTTTTGAATGTCGTCAGGATGTCGCGTTATTCAAAACAATTACGACGTGTCGTGCCAAGTCAAGAAAGACACGGTTATTTGGAAAATAAGGCGGCAGTATTGAATCAGTCATCGGAGAACGGTTACCCTTTCAATATGGCGGATTTATTACCTGGTGACGATAGTCATGGCAGAGGACAATGACCCCGAGGAGGTGTCTGATGCAGCGTCTCGCGCGCGTCTGCTTCTCGCGTAACTCTTCTCACTGCGTCTGCCGGCAGAAGGCAGAGGAGTTACCAATCACAAACTACCAGCAGGCTGATTGTTTGAGAGTTTTATCAGATCAATCGATTGGAACATCGCTCGATGATGGATGCGTCGACCAGCATTTAGTGGTGTTATGGTGGAAAAATCGATCGATGTATTCATTCCACAATCGATTAGCCTGATGCAAGCGAAACTTATCGCAAACTGTTAAATATGACAGTAAACATTTCTATTCTATTCCATTATAAAACGTGTCGGTCAGGGCTGCGACAAATTTCGGTTACTTTTAACGATAGACAATCAGCCTGCTGCTGAACAATTTCAGCGCTAGCAAACAATGAATTCTCAATATATCCGTAAAATAACTGCGTCTGCCGGCAGATGACAGGGAAGATAATGATATTGCGATCGCAGTGGCAACAAAGAAGAGGAAACGGTTCATAGTCCTGATGCCTCTTGGGCCCTCCACTTTCACCTGCTCTCCTATCTCTTCAACACTAGAATAACTTGATGGTCTGGCTATAAGGAAAGGGACTCACCTAGGCGCTTGCACATGCCCCGGGCCGCCTGTGGCCGCGGCGCCGTGGAGACACGACTCCCGTGACCACACTCGTCGCATTCCCTCTTGGTTCTCAGAATTCGCCTGCTCTGCTGCCACTCTGTCAACAAAAAGAGTTCATAAAATTTTGATGGATTCTATAGCTAAGGTGATAAATAAACACACGCATCGTATGAAGGGAAGCCAAAAGAACAATTACTTCCGCTGCTTTAAACGGTTAAGAACAAAATCTCTATGAAATCCGCGGTTAAGTGAAATGAAATGATCTACAGAAGCTCATTAAGTGAAGACAGAGTAATGCTTATTCTCTTTGGAGATTGCCTTCTGACACTGTTTAGTATCTTCTAGTAAAGTTTTTAAATTTTCATTATTGTGTTAAAACAATGAGAGTTAAAATTTTGATGGATTTTATAACTAAGGCGACAAATAAACCATACGCATCGCATATTGGGAAGTCAGGGTGGGTAGTTCTCCCAGATGGGAAGTTGTGTAGTATAGTATTTCATCAGAAAAATTGAATTTGAATTTTGAGTCGTAACTTTTACAGATTTTTAAATTTTTCATCTAGTAAAGTCATGGCAGGTAAGAAATACTAACTCTGCTTTCCTAAGCAGCAAAGGATCGAGATGCGCGGGCGCGCTGTGCGCGAGGTGTATGTAGGCCTCGTGCAGCAGCTCCGCGGGCAGCGTCCACAGCTCCGCCTGCCGCTCCACCAGCTGGCGGACCACGTTGATCACGTCCGCTCGCTCGGACAGCTGCTCCGCACTGGAATTTAACAATCACCTCGTTATTTTTCAAATTAAATGAAATGAAAAATGAAATAATCAATTTAATTATAATAATAAATAAATATCCTTGGACATTCCACACAGCGTCATCTAGTTCCAAGCTAAGCAACTTAATGCCAGATGACTGATACGAGTATAATACATAGATACATTTTTTAATTAATGTTTCAATTTAATCCAAATGAAATATGATCACGAATTCTAGACTGTATCCCAGGGAGCGGTTGACATTTCTATCAGATATTAATGTAATTCTTTAGATCCTTTAAATACGTCTATCAACGCTGCTAGAAAGCTGACTGGTTTTCTCACAATGTTTTCCTTCACCGTTTAAAGATCGTGTCAAAGCGCATATAAACTTTTCGACACGGCCGGATTTGATCCCACGATCTTCGGAACGAAAATCGAAGGACCAAACCACTAGTCAACACGGCTTTTTTTTACAAAGATAACATTTAAAATCTTTTCTATTTAAAAGTACAACTTACTTAGCAGCCTCATTAGGCTTATTCCTATGTAGTATATTAGGCGCGAAGACCGTAGCCAGGTTGGCTGCGTCCATCTTGTTCCCGGGCTGGTGGCCGTCTTCGGCGTGCGACGCAAGTTGTGCCAGGAACGAGAGGAGCGCGTTGAGGGTGTCTCTGTGAGCCGCCGGGAGCAGTTGGATTATCAACCGCATCGCTTCCCACTGGTAGTGCCGGTTGTGTAGTTCTGGAAGTTGAGGGGAGTTTTAAGTATACGTTAGGTGGATAAGATGTCAGGATCGTAGGAAGTGGTTATCCGTGGTCTCTGCCTACCACCATGGGAAAGAGGCGTGATTTTATGTATGTATGTATGGATAAGAGAATCATCACAGAGATTTCTGTCATATGGATTGTTACGATAGTACGAGATTTCTGTGATTGTTTTTGTTATTATGATAAAATAATGCAGGTTCTGTGAAAACAGAGGTTTGAGCAACGACCTTCTGGATACGCTCCCAAATCGTCATTCTACCTGTACCTAGGTACATATAACTAGCTTAGCGTTTGTAACACGGGGTACAGGCCCTCTACTCTATAAACAGAAAACGACATGAAAAATTGTTAATTTAAGAGAACCACCTTCTGGATACCAGAAGGTGGTTGGGAAGGTACAATCTGGCTGCAGAACTCACTTTGCGTCTGTAAGAACACAGGGTACAGGTCCCGGCAGAGCAGAGGGTCTGGCAGGTCCCTGAGGAACTCCTTGAGTAGGGTCGCCACGTCGTGCGGGCACACCGCCGCGTCTAGCGCCACCTCCTGGGTGCGCTCCCAGTCTTCTCGGAGCTGGAACCAGATATAAATGAGATTTAAAACATCGAAGCTAACTTGCTAGCCAAAACCAACTTTTGTTCAGAGAGATAGTTTAAAGATGTGGCTGTCGTGTAGGTAAAATTGATCTTTGCGGGTTTATACCAGCCACCCATGGCGGTAAACTTGATCGTGGGTGGCTGGCTAATGGCATTTTTATACAAATAGTTTTTTATTACCAATACCATCTACGAGTATAACGCTAATAAGACTATCCCAATGATCTATTTCCTAAACTAAGCTAAGCTAAACTTTTTGTTTCGAAGGTTCTCAAAATAAATCTTAAAATAAATTTCTGTTTTTATGGACCTACGTTGTATGAAATAAAGAGTTTATTATTATTTACTCAATTTATGAATAGGCAGCAATAAATTATCACTATATACTATTTATCTGGAGCACCAATGAGAAACATTCAGATTAACTCGTATTGAAAATACAAAATCGGCACGATTGCCTACAAAAATACATTGAAATCTAATCAGCAATGTAACATCGCGCAATCGCAGCCGATCGACAGAATTAGATGTTTTGTATCGGTAAGTGCCAGTGACCCACTTCGGGGAGTTATAACTTACAGCTTACATACGAAGATAGACTGTGACGTGGACGGTTATTGTTTTGCTACAATGTAATCGGCCTTGAGCGAGCTTAAACAGTTCTTGAAAAACTACCTACGTTTGTATGGCCAACTGTGGTTGATTGTGATAATCTGCATGAGTTTAGTGTGGCAGAAGAGGCAATGAGAATTGAATGGTAGGAACGGCAATTGAGCCAACGAGCCTTAAATAAATAAATAGGTACTTAAATGTTGCTAATGGACCCACGGACATCCGTACGTGATTATAGAATTCGGGCATTAATCATCTAGTGTAGATGCAAATGCCTGTGTTTTTTTCTCACCTGTCTCACTCTCTTCTTAGAGGAGGATACTCGGAACAGTCCGAGGGTATGGAGGCCGTGTCTCCGGAGATGCGCGAGGCAGGCGGACACGAGGCCGGGGACCCGCGGCCCCCCGCCCCCCGCCTCCTCCAGCCCCGCCCAGCCCCACTCGCCGGAGTCACAGGAACCGCTCTGGAAACAACAATTAATATGTGAGCTTCTTGGCTATTGGAGACTGGCCAGAACAAAGACCATACTGGGATCGTGTCAATTGTCTGCTTTTGTTGGTGAATTATGAATTAATTACTCCACCAATATAAGCTTAGGTACTCCTAAAATTGTCACGAAACTATTTTTTCATTGATCTTAAGTACCTCTGATATTCATAATTAAATTATTATTACCGTGTCCCTTCAAATAATATTTTATATCCTTTATAGCATAGCGTCATCATAATATTATGTTATGGTAACCACTACTACTGATTTACAAACATTTTTCTGTACATACACCTGGACCCAGGACAAAAATATTTGCAGCTACAAACAACAGAAAAAACGAGCAGACATCGATGATATTCCGAAAACAGTAAAAACATGATAAAGGTTAACGAGCGATAAAACGTGTGTTTAGGCTAAAACTCCTTTATGTTAGCATCCACTCCAGATTAAAAGCATTATAAGTTTACACAAAAGATTCCGGGAATGCTAGTTTTGGGATATTGTTGATAGCGTTCGAGTAAAGGGTGTCGGACACTGGAGCAAAACGTGCATTTATTGCGAGTAAATTGTGTACAAAGAACTCTTGGTCTCAATCCGTATTTAAGATGAGTCATCAAAACAAAAGCTAGTTCCGTGTTGCCCTGGTTCTTTACGGTACCTACTAAAGCATAAAAACACCACGATAGCTCTCGTCCAACGAATGGTGATGTAGCTGGAGGTCTACTCTCCAAATCTAAAAACGAAATTTCGACATCAAATCCCAGATCCAACCTGTTAACCAACATAAGCTGACCTGCGATGATTGTTACGTGTCATCGTTTTCAGTTTGTAGAGTAGAGGGGCTGATCTCAACTACATCATCATTCGTGATTTGTTGGACATTTTTTTTTCCGGAATGCTTCAGTGGATAGTACACTTTAGTTACATAACTTCCAGTGGCAGATTGATCTTGTTTTGATAGTTCTCTACCGTTAGCAGAATATTATGACGGATGGCTGCCACTGTATGCAACTGACAAATTCCGCGCTGAAGCAAATATATAATTCCTTTAATTATTTCACTCTTTGATATAATTGCTTCGTTGAGAGATTTGGGTTAGAAATTGTGGAAGTTTAGTGCCGCTCTCATTATAAATGTAGGCATTAAAAATAAATGTAAATAATTACATTATTTTGAATGTATTCTGATTATTTATCTTATATCTATGGTTGCCTGAAATAAAGATTATAATTACTAAATTATACACTAATTATACATAGAAATGTCAAGGTTTCACGTCACGGGACTATGGAGTCCCGGATCTTTGATAAATAAATAAATAAAAGGCATGCATGTGGCCGAAACCAACACAGTGGCTCTTTTGACAATTATTGATGTTACTGTAATTGAGAAAAACACC
The DNA here is from genome assembly GCA_947086425.1 of Xanthorhoe spadicearia. NCBI lineage: Eukaryota > Metazoa > Arthropoda > Insecta > Lepidoptera > Geometridae > Xanthorhoe > Xanthorhoe spadicearia. Next base: position 820,515 of record OX352214.1, on the reverse strand, counting down.
GGCGACTACCCTGGATAACCCAAGAAATGCATCCAAAGATCCAAAGGTAGCCCCCGGTATATTATTATTTAAACAAGGGTGTTAGTTGAAAGTTAAACTGACTTCAATAAAAGAGAAGGTTCTACGTAACGAACAAATTTCCGTCTAGCAACAACTTGTTTATCCGCAGAAATTCGATAACAATAACAACACTCGAACAAAACGCCCGTGATGATGTAGTTATTAAAAAAAATCTTGTAGCTATTTCCACCATTGAAACCATCGAAAGCTATGGTAGGTATTAGCATACATAACATTTGGTGGTCTAGAGACGGACAGATGAAAGTCAATATTTTACAATACGGACGGAGGTAATCTCCGAAACTACTCAGCCGATATCAAAAATTCTTTCACCGATGTCTGTTGCAAAGCCGGGACGTGCCGGTAGTATATCGTAATACGAGTAAATAAAGCAAATAATGTAAAGGCCTAAGTTTTTTGTACGGACGTGAGCCTATTCAAAAGTCACATCCACTAAAGATAAGCACAGCCACAACTCACTACGATTTTATGCTCTAAACTTACTTTTAAAGTTCACCATCGCGATTAATCTCATAACATTTCATACCATTCTCTCCCTTATCCCATTGTAATAAAGCCTAGCTATACACGGCAGTTCGCATTATACCAGCTATTTTAGTACTACTGGAATACACGCGCGTAGCACGTCATACGATAAAATTATCTCGGACTTAATGAAAGCAAGAAGGCCAGCAGGTAATCGGACACCCTTGACGTGGCAACCCTGATCAAAACCCAACTAGACCCTTGATTGAAGAATCATCATCATCAACATCACATACAGCCTGTCTCATCCATGGCATAGGCCTCTTTTCGCTTCATCTCCACTGCTGGGCATAGGCCTCTCTTCGCTTGAGCCAACCCTCCTTCTCCTCCATCTTGTGCCAGTCTGTACGACCTGCTGTTTTGACTCTGTAGTCGACTCATTGAGCAGGCGAACGATGGAAGAATGAAGAGAAAAGTGTCTGAAGATCCTCATCAGATCCTCAAAATATAACGAAGATCGAACCTACGATCTTCGGGTCCAAGGTCGAGGTACTAATCCACTTGGCCAATAAAGTCTGTATGAGGTAGTAGGTGACTCTAGTGGCAGACCGTTTAGGCCGCTAGACGGAATCCAGCTGGGTAATTTAGTAAAAGTTCTATTAGTTTCTATTAGCGTCTTCCTTTTGGCTACTTATTAAAAACAAAAAAAAAATTGTTATAGAAAGGCAAAGGTTATTATGAAGTAAGAATATCTTCCTTTCTCGAAGTTATTTAAAAAATATCCTAATAATCTAAAGCTTGTTTTATTCTTATTATATCTGAAGCCTAAAACATAGAACAAGAAATAATACGCCAGAGCCCAGAGAACAGTAATCATTAGATTATTAAAACGATTTTGTAATCCTACTTTCAACTTTTAACAGATTAAAAAAATCTTCTGTCCGTTTGATGGTTGTTATAGACTGTAATATTGTTGTGACGTCACGATAATGGGCTTCCGTGTCGATTGTTTTGATATGGCGAAGGTGAACAGACTGTTTGGATCCGGACCTAAGGACGTATAATTATAAAACACGGATAAAAAACATGTGTACGAGTTTTAGTTTGATATTGAAGAGATGCTAGTTCAATATTCAAGTGTTCAAAGCTAACTGATTTCCTCACGATGTTTTACTCCACCGACCGTTTAAAGCTCGTGTAAGCACATATGAAATTTTTGACACGAAAGTCGAGGTACTACTGGTACTACTTAATCCACTTGGCCAACACGGCTTATTTATTCATTTACCTACATTTAGTTTTATTTATTTATTACCTATATTAAACTTACACATATTTAGCCTTGTACAAACATTATGGCCGGTTTTTTTTAATAATGCGATGGATTTCAGAAAAACAATAGCTAGATAATATGCAATCTCTTACCGCGATAAGTTTTGAAAGTCGTCGCGAATCGACATCCTGGTCACAAGACGGTAGATTGCCTACGTGACCAGGTAGGTGTAACACCAGTAAAAGAATAGAATGTAATTGTTTTGCTGCATTCCGATGTAATTTCATAAACTATCGGGCGACGGCTCCAGACGATGTTTACCTACACGCCAGACGATTGTCTTGTCCATGCGCCTCTTCACATGCACACGGTCGTTTAACGGTTTCGACCACAGAACAACAAAAATAAGCTGTTGTTTTTTCCGTGGTCACACAACGAACAAAAAATTTAGGTAGGTTGACAATAATAAATTCATTCTACAAAGGGTTCAAAATAAAAATAAACATTTATGTTACGTTTCACGACTGCCACATAAAGTCCACCATAAATAATTTTAGACCAAAATTCAAAAGTCAAAATATTTTATTCAATGAAATCTTATAGAAGACCACTCAGACATGTCAGGTTCTTAAAACTAGGGGATTCTATTGCCTGTTCCAGTAGTGTTTATAGGTAGGTACTACCAATTTGTAAAAATAGCGTATTTCAAACTTATGCAGAACTTATTCGTACATAATGAAACAGACACTTAAAAAGTGGAAAAAAATCCAAAGAAGTAAGTTATAAGTTTGTTACAACACTTCAAACTTAGAACTCCCCTCTTTGGGTTGTTTGTATCTTTTACTAAGGCCAATAAACACATTTCTAAATTATTTTAGCTAAGATTTACTTGTATTTCGTGACGTTACAAAATCACTACCGTTTGTATGTGAAAAGGCGACTGTGTTTACTAGTCAATCTCAAATCTCAACAGATTAACCATGACGTACCGACAACAGACTAACCAATTTAGTTTTTGCATTTTCAATTTTCCAAATTCAATTAAGATTGAATTAACACTTGATTTATCTAACACAAATTTGAATGGTCTTTTTTTGGGGTTTCAGGAACTTTTTATAAGATTATTTTTGACACACAAAATCAAACGCCTTAAAAATGCCAAGAGAAGAAAAAGAAGAACAAGTTTTAGTGATATATTGAAATCCAACACAAAAAACTGGTATTGTCGACAACTATGAAACCACAAAGTTACAATGACAATTATTCCTAAATTGACATCGAACCTACTAGTGTGCCACTATATAGTGGCACATTAGTATACTATATACTATACCATATACTTTTTGGTGTGTTATAACACACCAAAAAGTTAACTAACAGAACGGGGTTATGTAGGAGCGACGTAAATTCAATTTATTATTACATGTTTGTAATTTTCCACAGAAAATTGTGAGTTTCCCAGAAACATGTAACAATGTCGGTGGCAATAAATTACTTTGTTAGCAACAACTCATTTTGTATTTTTACTTTGGATGTTGAGTTACTGGAGCGTACTCCTTGCTATATTGTTGCCGAGATGGACCAACAGAACTAAAACTTTTGAACTAAAAAAACTTTAAGTTACTTAGTTAGAAACACTAAATTTCAGGAAGCGCTCGTTGCGAAGCTTGCTAAGACGTTCCGATAGATCGTCGAAGTTAGCATCCGTGCTTCGCAGGCGACGTTAAGCTGTCGGTCCCGGTTTTAAAAGTCATCAGGTTTAAAGTAAGCCATGACGGAGACCTGCAGGCGGCTTTCAAACTCCGTCATCAGAGTTGGCCAGAGTTGGTACAAATTGCATAGTCTGGGACTAGATTACCTAAGTATACTTATTTATAAATAAAAAAAATACTTAAACTTTTTGGACATCGACGGCATTCGAACCTGCGAGATACAAGCGATCGTCCTCAAGCCGAACTGCCTTACTACTCATCAACGAAGCCCTAGTGTCGCTATAGCTAATTCTATAGTTTATATTAATGGAATGCCTAGGTGTGGTTTAACACTATAAAAATATATAAACAATGAAAAGCAGTAGTCAACAAAAGTGGGAGGGCCCCACTGATAAGTTATCAGCGACACGAAGCATCCCAGGTGCACGCCGCGTCACGCGCTTGGCGTCTCTGCACGAACTATTTCTGAACGTCCAAATGTCATGACAAACGCTGCGCTATTACTATTATACTTGTACTATAATTACGATAATATAAAGACTTGCTAGACGGGTGTTATAGAGCTAAAGTTAAAATGATACCATGTTCTAGCCGAGCTTTAAACGGTGAAGGAAATCATCGAGAGGAAACCAGTTAACTTTCTAGCAGCGATGGGCTTGCAACATGTCACGTATGGAAAGTTAACTTCTGCAAAAAGTTGGCGTGTACCAAATAATAATAATTATGTATTTGTAATTTTGAACATACCTCTGACTACCTCTTCTCTGAAGGATCTAACTAAAGAACTACGTAAAGATCTGAAAGAGATGTCTACCGTTCATTGGGATACAGTCGTGATCTTATTTCATTTGTTTTTGATTTCAATTTCTAGCCCTCAGATGAAGTACTAAAGTAGCTTTTGCCATACACGCACATCGACACTGTAAGAGCGGGATGGATAATTGAAAGATTCCCAAAGAAGAAATGAGACCGATTTCTTGTCATTGTCAAATATTGCTTCAGTTTAATTGCATGCAACTGTCAAGAAAATGGCATCATGTATTCTTCATCTGAGCATCATTGTAATAAATGGTACTTTATGGCCCGTTTCCAAAAACTACTTATAAAAACCATTTATACAGCGTCAGGAAGCAATCTTTGCCTTCACTAAATGGGACAGTGTACGTAGAGCCTCGGACATTGTTGAGATGGAATTGGCTTGCTCAGCACCTAAACCATGCTCTCAGCTTAGCCGGTCATATCCACAAGAAAGACAATGGGTCAATATGTGTGGGGCTGACTGGCCGCGGGTTTCCTCACGATGTTTTCATGTGTTATATACAATTTTCATAATTAAGGTTGTAAATTAGTTTTGATTCGTCTGCAAATTAATTATTCTGGAGTAAGATTAGTTGGGTTTGGCAAATCGTTAGTCCACATGATGCACCGTTTCAACACATCATTTATAAAGATTTATGATTTAAATAATGATCTAATTGCGCTCTGAAGGACAAAGTTATTTATATCTTAGGCTGCCTAGAACCCTAACTGAAATATCTCGCCTAAAATTAGATGTAGACCTACGCTTTGGCAGTAAAAATATTATATAATTAAAGATACCGTTCTCATGTTGTTGATTTTATGATAAAATAGATTATCGCTTTACAAATTTTAGTTATTTTTTTGGTTCTGGGTTTATTTCTTACATAATTACCAATGATCTTTAATACTAACCTATTAAGTGCTTTGGGAAAGTATATTAAAGACAGTACAGCGCTGATGAATTGCCATGACGTCGTTTGAACGCTAACCGCCGCCTCATCAGTTTAACGCTAAAACAGCTTGTGAGGTCGAACCCGCAACTTTGTCTCAGGCGGGCTTTCGGCCACTGCGCCACAGAGATCATTTTGTGAAGAAGTTCGAAGTATTGAAGTGTGTACTCACATCATCTGCCTTCTCTAGCGCTCCGAGCGAGGCGAGCGAGGCGCGGCTGCCTCCATGCTGCTGTCTGCGGAGCGCTCGCTCCGTCGCGACACACTGCGCCAGCGGCACGCCGAACACACTGCCGCTTGACTCTGAAATTACACATACATACATTATATTGACGCCTCTTTGCTATTGCAGAGTTCAAAGATTTTCACTTGCTAAGACATCTCATTTGCGTCATTGAGGTCTTCACCCTTCTCTAAAGGGTCAACAGTTTTGTCTAAATAGAATATCTTAGGACTTTCCCTGCCAGTTATTCCATTACACTTGCAAAATTTGTGCTGTAATTTATGGTCGATGTCGCGCCGCAAACCGCTACCTACAGCTGCCATTTAAGCCATGACGGAGGCCTTTAGGCGGCCTATAAACTCCGTCACAAGAATTTGCCATTTTCTCATACCAACGAACAATCTGCCATTTAAACTTGAAGTTTACAATTTACATGCTGCAACTTTGTTGCCTGTCTCTGTCACGACGCGACCCTACTTTACACACCGAGATGTAAGCAAAGCGCCTGCAGTTTCAGTTTCGTGTGATTTTAAACTTTGTGATTATTACTATAATGCATAGTATTAAAGCGCTTTGAAAAGCTAATTGGCGCCGCTTACGGTCACTCATGGCGTTCGAAGTTCTTCAAGCGATACTATGTATTATGATGAAGATATAGATAGAATGATATGACAATAAACTCGCCGCTTCCATCTCGGTGTGAGTTGAGCCTTAAAGTTTATGAAAAGTGACGTGCGCCGTGTAAATAGCTAGGAACTCCTATTGTGAGCCGCGAATAGGCGGCCGGGAATAGCTGGCCTCTGTTATATCGAGCGGCTTGCAGTTTTACACGGATCTTATAACATTTATAATGTGTTTTGTCTGCCTAGGTTTGCAGTTAGGATTATCTCCTGCTTTTCTCTCAGCTGATAAGCTGGACGATTGTATTATGAATGCGCAACGATAATCTACTTAACATTATAAAGAGGTAATTGGTTTGTATGTTTGTTTGTGTGACGGAGGTAATCTCCGCAACTACTAAGACGATTTTGAAATTTCTTTCACCGATGTGTAGAATGGACAGTTAAGATGGTTATAGGCTATATTTTATCGCGGTGGTTTCATTAGTACACCCGTTCAAAGCCCGGACGTACTACTAGTATTGTATAGAGCTAGAGTGTACACATTTGATCAATTAACACGATTCCCAAATGTTCGTTTGTTTTTTCATGAGAAATTTTGTGCAATGGAAAACCCAAGTCATAAACACTAGCAATTCAGCCGCCTCGCGTCACTTAAAAATAAATAAATAAAAAAATAAAAAAGCTTTTATTTCCTTACTATCTAACTACATAACTTATGTTTCTTATTCTATGGTTCTAAAGTAAAGATCGCCTTGGCGATGAAAGCCTCCTCCATTACTTTCCACTTATCTCTATCCCTAGCGTCTCTGCTCCATGTGTTGCCTGCTAGTCCGACTATGTCATCACTCCATCGTTTATGCGGTCTTCCTTGCTCGCGTCACTTACTCTCATAAAATAATTTTTGACTTTACGACAATTTGATGTGACGCGAGTCATAAAAGCTTTTTTTGTGAATGAGCCAATAGTAGCTGATAAATGTTTGATTGGCCCATAAATAAATATCAGGCTGTAAATTTTTTATGGCGAATAAATTAAATAGGTGAAATGTTAAAGACATGTTGTGCCGACCCCACCTAGTGTGGGACAAGGGCAGGGGAATGATGATGATGAAATTAAATAGGTAATCTTTAAAGTTACGAAAATATTTCGATTTTCTGAGGAGTACAGGACACTGTTGTGCCTAAGACAGTGCCCGTTGAGATGGAATAGGTACATTATAGAGACACAGGTGATTAAAAGCTAAATACAATGGGCTTTCTTACTACTACACTTTTTCTTATTACCTTTTGTCCACTAAGATCATCTTAGAACATTCTATTCGAAAGTAGTCCCGCTCAAATTTGTAACCTACGAGTACTTGAAACATCCCATTTATCTCAACATAAAAAAATATATTTTTAACACTTAGCCCTTTACATTCCTCTCTATCAGAGTGTTTTTGCTTGCAATATTGTAAACAAACTCGAGTATTTACGCTAAAATAATCCACGTAGTGACAAAAGCATTCCTGGCTGGTGACTCAGTCCGCATTTCGCACGAGTATTTTTTGCTACAATTCGGTTAAGGAGAGGATTCACTGAACGTGAACTGAGTCACGTGGTGCACTTTGGAACCAACGAGTGATTAATTTTAAAAGAAACTTGTAGAAAGAAAGTTTTAAAATACAAAGTATAGTCGACCAAGAAATTGGTTTACAACTCTAAAGCTGAATATCATTTGCACGTACAAAACATAAAGGGCTATTTTCGCTTGACAGATTAATACTTGCTACGTCAGAATCTGTCATTCAGTAATCCTTAGCGAATAATTATGTTACTGGGAGATGTCATCAAAAGTGGTTAACCAATTTCTTGGTCGACTATACCTACATTAAAAAGAGCAGTTCCGTAAAAGCTTAGTTATTTCAAGTAACGCTCTGGAATCGCTATATTTCATACTAGCAGCCCGTTCAGGCTTTGCACGGGTGTAATAATGAAACTACCGGGATAAAATATAGCCTATCACCATCCCGACATTCCATTCTACACATCGGCGAAAGAATTTTTGAAATCGGCTGAGTAGTTTCAGAGATTACCTCCGTCAAACAAACAAACCGGCATTTCCTCATTATAAAATTAGTACAAGTATCTATTAGATAGATTTTTACGTGAGTAAAGTCCCGGGTGCTATCTGTCTAGTACAACTCACGATAGTTGATGTAAAATTTATATATCACTAAAGTCTTTATTTTTTCAAATAAGTCTATCTATCTATCAAATGTTGTCCACAAGAGCAGTAAGATGAGAATTTGGTTGGAAAATCGACAGTTTTTTTGGGAAAAAGTAATGTAATATTTGTAAACAACTCAAAAACATCCTGCAATGACTAACTCGTAATAATTGAGACACGACATTACAGAACGATACACACATGACCTAATTCGCGAAATAAAGACTTCGGCGCTTACAGAAAAATTGGCTCAAGTTCAAATATTATTATAAGGAATTTATGCAAAACTGAAATTAAGACAGTAACGATATTGCCATCAAAATAGTAAATTTTAGTTAGTGGCAGGTAAAGGTAATCAGTAGTGAAATTATATGTTTTCGGTTCCCCACGCTAAGTGGGATCGGCACAACATGTTTTTCTCTCCCACTCTCCTCATCACTCGTTTACTCTAAATGTTATTACATTATCCTTTCTCTACAAATACCCTTAAAAAAAGATTTAATAGATTTTATTTTTTAATTTTTCAAAAGATTTTCTTGATTTATAATAATTTTGTAAATCAGCAGCACCTGTCGCGCTAGGCCGCATATCAAGGACGCATTCATCGTGTGTATTTAATTAAACTCGGATGATGTTGTCCCAATAAATATCGGGGAAATAGGTATATTAATATAAATAAAATGATCGAGGAAAGGGCAGTTGATGAACGCTTATTTATTACATAAATAACTTTTGAAGAAGTAGGGAGACTTCTTTTTGATAAAAATAAAGTTTTCTGAGAGTTTTACAATATTATAATGAAATGTTCATTATGAACAATTTCATTTTCATATTTTTATTTAATTATCTGAATAAGTTTAAACTTAAAGTTTTATTAAGACAATCCAGAACCTTGTAATTATAACCTGATATCGGCAATAACAATCAAACGATTTTATAGCGGTCAAGATAACTTTCCAATTCATTAAAAGTCGAGTAGTAGAACCCAATTATAATAATCTTGATAATTTCCGATTTTTTTTGTATCAAAACGAATCAACCTGTATATCAGCCGATGACGGACACTCCACAGAGCACCCTCTGTACATACCAACTACTACATATTCCCGGCATAGTATACTCTCAACTATTTTTACCCGACTATCGGACTAGCGCTTACAAATTTAATATTCAACGCCAATTAACGCCAGATTCGTTTGTTATGACTGAGATTTTTATCGGCAGTATTGACAGTGAAGAAACAGCTTTATTACTGTGGTTTTAGGGTCAATGTGGTGTATGAATTTTTGTGGAAACTGTTTTGGGATAGGTCTCTACATCGAAGCATTCGTTTTGTTGAAATTGTCTATTGATTTGATGTTCAATGTTCAGGAGAGCTATGTTCTTCATCATGCTTATTGAATAAGTAGTTCTGTACAGCTTTAGTGAATTCCTCGAACTTCCTCTGATATAATATATTTTAATTATTATAATTTAAGATTTGAATACATTATTATTATAAATACTTATCAAGTAATAATTTAAATTTGACTCGTAAAATTATTTTTATCAATAAATTCTTGTATTCTTGTAAAAACATTTTGTGTTTGAGTCTAATATTTAAATTTTTACAAACTTATCACACGTTCACACAGTTCTTCAACGCTAAAGGCGAATCGACCAATGACTAAAGCCAACAAACCAAACTTTAATACGATACAGATAGTACAGACTTCGAAAGTGATTGGTATTTTATGAGACCGAAATTAATTAGCTTTATGACCGCCAGGCCTGTTCAGATCAAAGAAATCGAGGTTTAATTAATTGATGACGTTGTTGACGCAGACTAGCCCGTTCCGCCACAAACATATGTCGCATGCTATTTATTGTATTAGTTCGACATGCTGACTAATGTGTTAGGAGTTAATACAAAATAGTCGAGTTCAGAGTTTGGAGTACCTACTTACGTCATCACCTTAGCTCACGTCAAAAGTAGTTCATTATAGGACCTAAACTGAATCGCTTTTAACGGTCTTAGTAAGCCGGCAGACCTAGCGCACTATTCAATAGGCGGGTCCACACAGAGCGAGCAGCCTAGCGAGGCATTTTCCACGCGAAGCAGCTCGCGCTGTGTGGACGTAAATATTGCCGGCCGAGGCCGTTTGCCTCGGCCGAGGCACGTCCACACAGCGTCCACACAGCGCGAGCTGCTATGCGCGGCAAATGCCTCGCGAGGCTGCTCGCTCTGTGTGGACCCGCCTAATGAGTAATATATATAGTTGCTACCTGAACTGCCACTCCAGGCTCCATATTACTCAGTAGGCATCATAAATTAGTATTTTATTCGAGGAAATAGAGGCAATAACCTTTGTGAGACGGCTGGAGATCGTATCTGCAACGACCGATATAAATAAAACATTACGTGGTCGTAGAGATTAGACAATTGAAAATTGAATGAAAATTCTACTTTTTTCCCGAGATTCAGGGAAAATTTCCTACTTGTACATTCTTCATCTATACTAATATTATTTATGTATTACATTACGCCATCAAGCGCCTAATTATTATTACGAGTATACCTATTCTTTTTATTTGTACATATTTCATGTTTCATATATTTACTTTTTATAAATATTCACGTGACTATAATTTTAAAAAATATTCGAAGTTATGAACGAAGTCCACTTGAACGTCCAAGAGTCTCAAGAGTGCAGAAATCTCTTCTTACAAAATTGAAGTTGTTTTACAAAATTTGTCTCTGAAGAATGCTGAACGTCTGGTAAGTGAAACGAGGAGCCATGTTGTGGTTGTGACGGAAGAAACTAAGATCTGTCGATTTTCCTCAACAAAAATAGTTTCTGAGATAATGGAATATGGCAACAAAATATGCATTAAAGTGAAATTAATGCTTCCTAGTTCGAAGAATCGTGGGCTATTACTTTTTGGACGCTTCAACGAATCGTGTCGGCAAATGCTCGGCTGAGTTTTTAGTTCAATATTTGTGACAGGTTGCAAGCGTGGTCGCTCATCAAAATACTGTTTCCATCACGTTTTTCTTCAACGTTCTAGTAATTTTTACCTTTGGCATGGAAATCAAAATTATTTACAGAAACTAAACTACCTAATACAAATCAAATAATTAAGGTCAGTCGTCAGTTATTCTAAAGATTGCTATAAATAATAATAATAGCCACCTTTTACTTACTGTCGATAGTTACTTGACATTTTGTTGTATGGATTTTATGTGAAATACCTACTAAAGATAGCTCATTAAGTTATTGAGATTGGGCATAAGTGTATAATGACATGATCATTTGTTTATTCTGTATAATAATCGTGAATGTTGATGATAATGTAGAGATACCCGTGTTCTTGGCAAGTCTTCAGATAAAGACGGTCTGACTTCAGTCTGCCCTGCCCCGCACGCTTTTTATCAACTTTCTAATGTTTTAAATAAAATATCGCGACTTTTACATCATTATAATCTTGTCTCAGAACAAATCTTATTATTTATAAACAATTTACAATATACTACAGCGTCGTGTTTAGTATAGACTAGCAGCACGTCCCGGTTTTGTGTATGGGTGTAATGAAACTACCAAGATAAATTACCCTATAACCATCCCGACAGTCCATTTTACACATCGGTCAAAAACTGACTTGTGACGGTATGGACTTTTGTAGCATCTCTGAGTAAAGCATTGGTGTGTAACTTTTGGGTTATGGCTTGTTTTATTTTTGTGAGATAAAGCACAAGTTACTTACCAGTTTCATTGAATAAATACTCTACTACGTTTTTAATTACGGAGTTATTAGCAGGCACTCTGCAAATTAAGAAAGTTTGTATGTTTGTTTGTTTTTTGTTTGATTTTTAGATGCTGGGATAACTTTTTAACCACATTTCTTTACAAATGCGGACTTAAATATATTTTGACTACGAGTACGTAGGTTTAATTTACATTACAAGAAACGTTATCTAAAAGGTAACAGGAATCAAACGCATTACATAAACAGATTCTGTAAATATATAAATCAATGTGATATATTAATCAATCGATATATTTAGCAGAATACAAGCTATATATCTCAGCTCTTTATTGAGGTTTGGCTTTGATGGCTTAATAAATGCTATCAGTATTTATCTTACAATGTTGTTTAATGTTCGATTAATTCGTTAAAACAAAAAATACACAGAGTGAAGAAAACGAATTTGCTATGTTGCTATGGAGATAGATACGGTCAAAAGCATAAGTTGATTCTACAATAAGCGACGCTTAGGTTTGCTTGCTACGCCGTAGACCGTCTACGAGGGTTATAAAGAGTAAGCGTAGCACGTCTACATTACTTGGTGCAGATTCTAATGTACGAAGTTTCAATATTAAAATTTGAATAGCCGGTGTTGTGGCGAACATTATCCAAAATGTGCTAGGCAAATAAAAATATGAATATTTTTTACAAATATTTTTTTTTATTACTTCAATGGCAACGAAAAGTGATAGCAACAGATTTAATATCAGTTTTAGCTGCCGCCTTATTCTCAAAATAATCATGTCTTGACTTGTCACGACACGGCGTGGTAATTTTGAATAATGTGACGGATTTCAGTAAACAAAAGCTAAATAACGTACAATCTCTTTTTTTTTTTTTTTTTTTTATTACAAGACCTGGATGCGATCAGCCCAACACCGGAAGGAGTGGCAGACATTGGAGGAGGCCTACACCCAGCAGTGGGTTAACACAGGCTGAGAATGATGAATGATGATGAATTAAAATTTACAAGAGAGTCATAATCATTTATTTAATCTCTTACCGCGTCATGTTTTGAAAGTCGGCACAACGTTGCCTGCTGATTTAGGTTTACTTGTCCGATATGCTTAAAGGGGGATGTTTCATTAGGATACGGTACCTTTCTCCTTGTCATCCTTGGCTCGACTCTGGTCGAAGAAGCCGGTGGTCAGCGCCTTCCTCTTCAACAGGTACGCGCGTCTCTTCGGCTTCGTCGCCACCGCATTCTCTGTGCAAAAATAACACTTAGTCAGTTCGGACAAGGACAGGAGAATGATGAAGTCAGACTAACTCGTCTATAGGCTATAATTGCTATTCGTTTTTCGGTTTCTACGATTTACGGATACTGAAATCAGCTTAATAGATAAATTCAGAATAAATCGTTCAAATTCGACTTGTATATAGTTAAAAACATATATCAACGGGTACCTAGTTATCGCAATTAACTTAAATTAATTGTTATCCCGATGTCTGCCCGCGACTACGGCTGATGCAATCTAGTAAGGTAAGGTAATTGCGATAAATACCCGTTAATATATGTGTTATCATGTGTTCTGATCGCGAATGTTTAAAAAAGACAATTGTTTATAATTCTTTGCGCTTGCAATCAATGTTTCTGTTAATTTGTATCAAACGAAAAGACACAATCTTGAGTCTCTTCAGTCTCTCAAAATTATAACTCTCCCCAACTAAATCTTGGATTTATGATTATTAAATCTACTTTAATAAAGTAAATAAAAAATGAGCATTTAGTAACGTTTATTTTTCAGGGATTGACCTTGTGACGCGTCAATGGTTTCCTCAATCTAGATGGTCATTAATCTAAATAAACAGGTGTAAACAGGTAACCGTCAGACGAGGTGGGCCGCGGCGTAAATAGCCGTATCGCCCGGCGCCATCTTCGAATATAACTATCATAATGCGTACGATGTTGTTGCGAAAGTTGAATTGAATTGAATTGAAAGTGTGAAGGGACGAACCTGCCGCCTTATTCTCCAAATAACCATGTCTTAACGCGGCACGTCTCGGCGTTCTTATTTTGAAAAATTCTATGGATTTCAGAAAACAAAAGCTAGATAACGTGCAATCTCTTACCGCGTCATGTTTTAAATGTGTTCAAGAATCGATCTCGCTTGAAACTTCGAAAGTAAAACTTCAAACTGAAACTCTAACTTTATTCAGTAAGATCGTAAAATACAGCCTATAACGATCCAGACGTCCATTTACCATATCGGTGAAAGAAGTTTTGTAATCGGCTAAGTTCTGTTATGTATTCTAGGTAAGTCTGCAATATTGGGATCTAATTATTCTTTATTATAATAAAAGGAACACGAAGATTGCAAGTAGGGCCTCTTCTGGTGTTGTCAACAGTTTGATTTGTTCTTATAAGCTGTTTTTATTTTCAAAGAATTGTTTTAATCTCCGATTCAGACACGGACAGCAACATCTTAAGTAATAAAACGTGCGAGAGGTGTGTCTGCATATTGAACATATTTTGGGAATGTATAAATCTGTTATCCACTCAGATTTGCACGGAAATAGCCGCCGGAATCCAATCCCAGCGCAAAATGGCTAAAATTGAACACAATCATATTTCAGAGCATGAATGAAATTTTCATTGCGATACTTTCTACGTACCTAAATAGCTTTCTACGTACCTAAATAGCTATTTTGATATTTTTGGTAAATTACACGATTATGTATTAAGTGCGTACCCTACTAATAGACCCTACCCTACAACGTAAACGAAGTTTCGTCACAGAATAAAGATGGAAGATGGTTTCGTGTTATTTGTTGTTATTTGTGGGGTCAGTTTTTGTTGGTAGAAATTGAATTTATAACTGTTAACCAACATAGGCTGACCTTGAAAATTGTCATGAATCTTGGTTTACGTTGACCAGTACAGCCTCAGCTGCCTTACTCTCCAAATAACCATGTTTTTACGTAGCACGTCACGGCGTGGTTACTTTGAAAAATGCGAAAACAAAAGCTAGATAACGTGCAATCTCTTACCGCCGACATTTTGAAAGTCGTCGAGAATCGACCAGCATGTCACTAGGTCATAAAAACTAACTAACAGAGTGGGTAGACTGGGGCTTTAGTCAGTTGCTCTATATTTTGAAGGTCACTAATATTACAAACCTTACTATGTACTACTACGCCTGTAAGCATTACCTAACGTAATCCAAGGAGCGGACATTACATTTAAAATTACATTTAATTTGATTTATAATGGACTTGAGATTATCAGCTCAACCATATCATAAAGCGTTTCCTACGGAACCAAAAGGGCTATGTCCACTAAAGCACTAAGTATTTGAATTGAAAAGGTTGTCTTATCTTGCGCAAACCAACACATGCTGACTTGGACGCCTATTTGTGACACAACATGTACCTACTTACCAGTATTTATTAAGATGTTTTTTGTGTTTTGACTTGTGTCATAAATAAATGCTTTTTCTTTCTTTCTTTCTTTCTTTTAAAAAATATTAAGTAAGATTAGTTTCAATAATGTAATTTGTCATTTAAAAATGATTTTTATGACAATGTTAATGCAAGTACACGTCACAAATCAAACTTCACCTATTTATAAAGCTTTTTTTTATTTACATTTTATGTAGTGTCATATGTTCACAGAGCCATTGCTTTAGTAGACGGATTCCCTAAAATCTCCTAGAATTTATTTACGACGGGATAGCCTACTTTCTATGAACATTAATTTTGTGACAGTTTGTTGAATGTTGATGTGTGAATGCTTTGTGAGTCACGGCCGAGATGAAACGTCTCTTTGTGTGGAGAAATATTGTTATTTTTTTAAAGGATTTTCCCTAATAATCAATATTAGTCACAAAAATAAATCAAATTTCATTCAATTTAGAGTTGTATGATTCATTGAAACTGCATCCAAATTATATTTTAATTGCTAATATATTGTAAATAAGATATTTGGCACAAAAGCAGAATATCACTCTATGTCTGTTGATTAGTTAAACCACCCACTTTTAACAGTCGAATGACTATTATTCAATACACCTACTCTATAATGCTGTAAACTCTCTATAATATCATCATTTCTAAAAAGCAAACAATGATTTGGTCTTAAATATTCAATATTCACATAACAGTACTGTTGGTACTGTGTTATTAACATTTTCATCTCCAATGATGGTACCTATGTATGAATAGTAAAAGTGAACATTTGGCAGTTTCTATAAATAGTTAGAATGAGGCACGTCAGCGCATTGTCGCGGCGCATACACTCGCGGGCATCGGGATTATATTGTTTGATGTGCCTAGTGTTGAGCGATATCGCAGAAATAAGTCTAGACTCTGTCTAAAAAGCACACGTTCAATTTTAATGTGATGAAGCTGTATACTATACTCTGTTCAAAGAGTCGATCAAAACAAAAACAACTAAATGTGTTGTCCATAAATTTTGGTACATAGGTAGGTATTTTGCTAACTTGTAAAGAAACCATTTTAAAACAATTTTTTTAATTAACTTGTAAAGAATATTACATAAGGCAATGTGAACTCGCCCCAAGCGCGTTATCGACGCCAAACACGTGCGTTTATTTTTCTATTTTCTAACTATTCGATCGACTCGGTGATGCGAGTAGAAAACTATTTCACTCTCAAAACTATCGTGAGTTGTACTAGCCATTTATACAACGGGAAATTACTCACGTAAAAAGCAAGAAAGAAAACTATTATTATGTTTATATGTCTATGTTGTATGATATATTACGTTGCAATTTTGGGAAAAGCCGAAATTAACTATAACTTTTACCAAACTCCAAATTTTCTGAATAACAGCAAGAGAATTGTTCGAATAGTTTCAATTATAGAATGGATGGAAACTATAATGCCACTATTATTCACATTTTCTTGGCAACCTGTATTATAATCAAACCACATGATGTCCAACTTCACTTTAAGAATGAGAAGGCCTGGGTTACACTGTTCCAGTATGTTTTATGAGCTATCTCTGGCGTCGGTGGACATAATGGTCGGTCTGACTAAACACGAAAGCTTTTAGCTAAAGTTGCTAATGCACTAGCGGTCACCCATCCAAATCAGATGGCTGCTTAACTTCAAAGATCTTAACGGCTTAGCAAACTATGCCACAAGCACGTCACTCTTCAGGCTTCATAGGTTATGAAGGTCGCTATTTATAAGTTGGTTTTAGTATCAGGAGGAATGCATCAAAATTCCACAAAAACTACTAAGTAACAAATATTCAAGTAAAAAGTTAAAGTAATTAAAGGCTCAGGTAGACAAACCACTTTGTTGCATTGTCTACGGAAAATCAACTCGCGTAGTGCAACCCGGCCCTAAACACAGCGCGTGGGACAAAATCATTGTGTTATGTCACTTTTGATGGTATTTATCATAGAGGAAGCAGTAAGGGGAGGAGCCATCAGTTTTATTTTCTATGACGCTAAGAAGGTCATTTTCTGCGGGGGACGTGGAACTGTCTGTCAATAAGTAAATGTCAATTTTTGTGTAAAAATCATAGTGCTTGAAGCTATCGATAGTTTATTATCGATGAAAGAAAGAAAGAAAGAAAAGAAAGAAAGAAAAATATTTATTTTGTCAAAAACGCGTTACACATAAGACACATTAAAATAAGTAGGACATTGACAAAATTGGCAACTACTCAGCGTATTGCTGCAACAGAAACCAGAGAATCTGTCGCAGCGCTGGTCTTCCGTAGCGCCGTAGGTTTATGTGTGTGCTGCGGCCCCGCAAAAAACACACATTTTAAAGTAATTTAAGGTAGGTTGTAAAAATAGAAACAAGAGAAGAGAACGATGAGTGCGGCCAATACGGTAGGTATTGGTTGTATGACAAATTTTAATGTTATTGACAAATTAAATCACAAATTGATTTGATTTTAAGCTATTGCATAGCTTCTATGGCGGGCCTTAGCGGGGTGACCGAATCCAGAAATTCTGTAACGAAAAATTCAAAACTGGCTTTGAACCCTCTTTTTTCTGATTTTTTTTATACTTAAATCAATATTTAAGCCTTTTCTGTCATCACAGCGTCTTTTGGCGTGGTTTTACGTGGTAGCCAAAGGAAAAAATTATATCTTTGTTTCTTTAATTTTAGCATAATTCGTAAATAATCGAAATACAGGCGAAATTATTTTTTATCTTGTTTTTTGAAGTTATTTATGTAAATGTTGATAATACGATGAAAATTGAGAGGTCCAAAGTTGTATAAAATCACAACAATTTTGGTTCTCATTCATTTTTGTAAAAATCTAATGTTCTAGTCGGATTGGTTGAGTTTTTCGATTAAGCTATAAACAACACCTATACAATCATTAGCGGGAAAAAAATCGTCCTTTAATCAATTTCAGGTTACCCCTCTACTGGTGAGCTAATCCGACTGGGCTGTAAGTCAATATCGATAAGTTATTTTGAACTGTCCCTTCACTAATTTCGCTGCAGTGACAAGCAGTGTGTCCAACTAAAAATACCTATTTCCGCGATATTGTGAGGATGGTAAATATTTTTTTAATAAAGTTTACCTATGATTTTAACAGAAGTTTAACTACCTACTTAACGTTCTGAAAGCTTACGTAGGTATATAATTAGTAAGTTGGAGGTATAGGGGTGGTATCCGTTGTATAGATACCTAATTTATTGTGCACCGATAATGATAAATCTAGATAAAAAGTAGTATTTTGTTATATGCACATTTTTCGATGCACGGGATGATTTGCAAATATTTTTTTTCAAGTGCATTGAAAAGTCTTTCTTCCGAGGTAAGCACTATCTACTAGTTTTGAAGTAGGTAGGTATGTAGGTGTTTTGTGTACCTACCTACCTACTTATTTGTTTGTTTTTTTACTCAATGCAGAAATATAATGCTTTTATCTATTATAACGAGTACGAGGAAATACAAAAAATTCTAGGAACTTTAATTCGTTTAATTAAACCGACTTGCAAATATTGACCAAGCAACAGAAGATAGAACAGCTACTTTTCAAATTAAAAAAAAGAATAAAATATAAATATAATATGCCACTAAGAGTATTATTTTTCATAATTCGGGATTCGTGCTAGATAACAAAATAAATAGGTTGCATGAATATGAGTGATGGAATAGTGCGGATTCAATCCTACGCCTTTCGGATCAAAGTCGAAGTAGCAATCCACTTGGCCAACTCGGCGGCATAGCAAAATACGCTAAAATGGAATCTGTTACGATTTGTTGGCAACATTATATAAATTTTAGTTTTATTCAAATTTAGTGCATAAATTGTTAATATTTAGAGGAATGAATACTTGCAGATGGAAAGTCACATCATCCTTTTGTAACCTGAAAGTTTCCAATATTTTAGGATATGCGAAAACTCTGCAATTTGGCATTTTATACTTATATCCTTCCGCGTGTACCGTGATTGACAAATGACGCGTAACCAGCGGCGCGCGGGGTTTTACATATGGAGAATGATTGTTGGTCCAAGGACCTTGGCTGCGGGGAAAGCATGTCAAAAATTGACAATGTCGTCTCCTTCTGAAGGAAGATAATTGCTCTGAGGTATTTATAGTAGAAAACAATGCGACATAGGTCGTTTACATCACGGCAGTGAATGTACTATAAAGAGATGTCAATTTATTTTTGCTCTGTCTAGCGATTTATGACATCATATAAATGGAGTCGATGATGGTACCTTGCTTGCATGTAAAACTTTCCTCTGGGGGCTAAAACGTTTTAGCTGACCAGCTTAACGACGATAGATGAAGGACGATAAATAAAATATCACGATAATAAAATATAAAATATGTCGAACTGTTCTACCGTACTATGTTAGAGCAGGAGATAATACTTTATCGACGAAGAGAAGATATCTTGTGTTGCACATGTTATGCCCGTTGGTCTGGCATGACTGGTCACTTTTCTTATACACGAATAGCTTTAAACAATTCTTAAAAGCCTGCTATTAGGATCTCTCTGTGACTTATTATTAACTAAATAGTAAATAAATAGAATAGAATTAAATAGTATTTTATTATTAACTGTCTTCATAAACACAGGGAACTACATTAGCACTCTATAAAATATTTTGTGCCTGTTCTTGTTATAATAGCACGAGGTCAGCCCTAGAACATAGCTTGTAGTTGAGTGACGAACGCTTTGTTTCTTTTCTCATTCTACTCTTATAGCTAATGAGCTGCTCAAAGGTGATTTGACATTTCTGATCGCAAAGTTACCAATCAAAATCAAAAATCTATAGTAATATTATAACGAGGTAATGTTGGTTTGTTTGTTTGTTTGATGAAGGTAATCTCCAAAAATACTCAGCCGATTTAATACATTATTTTATAATTATGTAATTATTTTAATTATGTTTGCAACGGTCCTTAGATGGCTCAACTGGTTCTATTTGTATTTTGTACAGTTATGTATTAGTTTAGTTTCTGTAAATAAAATAATCTTTATTTTACCGATGTGTAGAATGGGTCGGGATGGTTTTAAACTATATTTTATCGCTGTAGTATCATTAGTACACCCGTGTAAAGCCGGGACGTGCTGCTAGTCATTCACTAAATCTGAGACCGCAAGCCTATTTATCGCTTAAACCAGGGCCAATGTAACGTGACCTCCGAAGCACGGAAGCAACAAGTCTAAACAGATCAAAAAAACTCGACCAGACCTCTCACGGTGTCATAAATGACGTTCATCTGACGTCACGTTTGCGTAACGCCGTGTATTTTCGGCAGCCATCTTTGAAAATAGACGCGTATGTCTTGTCTTGTAGTGTCAATGTATTTTTAGCGTCACCTGTAAGGTTGCTAAATGTGGGTCATATTTGCCACGTGCGGGGGTTAAGCTGGGTCATATACTGAGGCCGTAGACCATGCTTTTACAAAGGCCTATAAAAATGGTATAAAACGATAATTTAAAAGCGCCATAGTAACGTAGGTACTCGTTAATTTATTTAGTTTGTCATCATCATCATCCACAGCCCAAATTTACCTACGGCCTTTCAAAGTATGTGCCATTCTACTATGGCCATCGGTCTGTGTCCAAAAGTTACAACATGTTTACCATTATGTTGTTCTTTTAAACAGTGTAATTTGTATTTTGTAAAAACTTTTGGACACAGAGATTTAATTAAAGTTTTACCGTGTCTGCAAAACCGGGACTGAATAATAAACGTGCTACTACGCCACGAACATTATCATGCGCTGTGAATTGTCTACTAATTTATGTCTCGACGATCACATGCATTTGTAAACGTAGCATTTTATATTTTCGCCATAAATTATTGTTCGCGAATCAGTCACATAAATATCCCCGACAATCTGCGCTATTTTTATTGCTCTATTCATAGAATTGTACAATAAACGTAGTATACGAGACAGATGCGATAGACAACTACCTTGCTATTTTGAATTTGGCTGCCCAAGACGTTTTAGTGCGGTAAAAAGGAGAAATGACTGAGGAAACTTATGTTAGTTTTAAATTTAACAAGCAAAATGGGGATAGAGTGTGTGTGTGTTAGAGATTTGCAAGACAATTTCTGTAACTGATTTCAATATTGGTAACGAGAGTAATTTTACTGCTCTCTCGAGGTATATTATTTCTGTTTGAAAACTCCGATGATCCTAACGATAAATTATGGGACAATATTGGCAGTAGATGACGATCAGAAAATTGACTCGTCGTAGTTTTGGAATACAATGCAACGCACTAATGGGGCCTCCTCACTCTTACAGGCGATTACATTCTCTACACGATCGTGATCGTCCATCCAGTAGGTAGTGGCTTTTAGTGTAGACGTTGAAATGTCTAATATAGTGATTTATAGTATTCTACATAGCAATCTCATGGGACAATTCAAGGATAAATTTTACCGTAAACAAAATGATAGTGTCAGAATCAAATTGACCGCATTTTTGCATGTTTTTCGCAAATTGTTTCGACTCTCAAGCGGAGTCTTGGATAGACAAACGTAGTTTCATTACAAGGTTGGCGAGCCACCAAGTTTCGTAACCGCTCTCTGCGAGGAGTTAAATATTAACTCTTATCTATTGAGTGGTCGGATGGTCTTGGAGACGGCCGAGTCAGCGGAAATATTCCCACTAAAATTAAAAAATTTGATAGTTTGTATGGATGTTTGTGATTCCGACTAAACGAATTTCGAAGGTTTACGCGGTAAAGAATTAGAGCTGGAATTGTACATGACCTCAAATAATATAAACATTATATGTATTACTGAACATTGGCTGAAAAGCCATGAGCTTATGTTTAATTTCAGTGATCACCAGGTTGGTAGTGCTTTTTGCAGAGTTCATTGTGATCGAGGTGGTTCACTAATTTTACTTAACAAGAATATTAAATACAAAGAACGCAAAGACATTATCCACCACTCTGTAGAAAGACACATTGAAATTGCGTGTGTTGGTGCAGTTCATTGTTATAAGCATTTATAGCCCACCTTCCGCCACATTTAATATCATTGAAAAAGTTATGGAAGAAGTTTTATATAAAATATGTAAATCTAAGAAACAAATAATAGCGTGTGGCGATTTTAATGTAAATTTGTTAGAAAGTTACTCCTTAAATACTAGATTAACTAGTTTATTTAAATCATTTAATCTAGAACCTTCTTTTATGGAGCCAACACGGATTACAGCTACTTCTGCTACTTGTATTGACAATATTTATACAAATGTACATGTAATAAGTAAAAACATGATAAGTAATATCAAATCTGATCATCTCGGTCAGTTCATTAAAATTAAAACAGTGCCAAGACAAAATATTAGGAGAAAAATTACTTATGTACCAATGACCACTAATCGATTAGAAAAATTTAAAGAAAAAATTACATATTCAATTCAAAAGTTAAACTACACCAATGATAACCCAAATTACTTGTATAATACATTTTTTAATAATTTTAACAATCAATTTAATTCAATTTATACATCCAAATCGATAATGGTCACAGAAGGTTTGAAATTTTGTGAGTGGGCAACAGCGGGTATTCATAAAAGTAGACAAACTATGTATGAACTTTATAATGAAAAACAATATAATTTTAGTGAACAATTTAAAGAAAAAGTTAGAAAATACTCAAAAGTTTTTAAAAATGTGTGTCGCACAGCTAAATCAATGTATATAAGTAATAAAATAAGAAACAGTCAAGATAAAATAAAGGCAACTTGGAATGTAATTAGTAGTGAGACTGGAAAGGTTAGAGATCGTTCAAATACATATAAACTTAAAATTGGTGATACCGTCATTAACAAAGATGATGAAGTGGCCAAAGCATTTGAAACGTTTTTTACTGACATTCCGGTCTCTACTACTAAATCTTTAAAGTCATCACACATAATCGCAGAATCTTTGTTAAAAAAACATGTACCAAAATGTAATAGTCTCTTCTCTTTTGATTATGTAGATAAACAAGATATCATAAAAGCCTTTAAATTAATTAATGTCAAGCAAACCAAAGATCTCTGGGGGATTTCTGTTAGCGTTGTAAAACCACTGATTGACATCATCGCACCCGACCTAGCCTTAATATTCAACCAATGCATTGATGGTGGTGTGTTTCCTGATCTAATGAAACACAGTAAAATATCCCCCCTTTTCAAATCAGGTAGTCACTCTGACCCCAGCAATTTTAGACCAATATCAGTTTTACCAACATTTAGTAAAATATTCGAAAAGCTAATCCTTCTTCAACTCCAAAGACATTTTGACAAAAACAACCTACTGGACAACAAACAATTTGGTTTTACAAGAGGACTTTCTACCACAGACGCTGGAGTCAAGCTCATATCCCATATTTTTAATTTCTGGGAAAGTTGCCATGATGCGCTTGGCATTTTTTGTGACTTGTCTAAAGCATTTGATTGTGTACACCATGAAACGTTAATTAGGAAACTACACCACTATGGCGTTAGAGGTATTGCTCTCAACCTACTCACTTCTTATTTAAGTGAAAGATTACAGAGAGTTGACGTAAATGGTAAATGTTCCCCAGGGTCGGTGGTAACAATGGGTGTACCACAGGGATCAATATTAGGTCCATTTCTGTTTTTAATTTATATAAATGATTTACCTAAAATTATTGAAAACAATCATGAGATTGTACTGTTTGCAGATGACACTTCACTTCTATTCAAGTTGAAAAGACAACAGGTTAACTTTGACGAAGTAAACAATGCTATCTCTATGGTTGTAGAATGGTTCAATGTTAACAATTTATTACTTAATGAGAAAAAAACTAAATGCATACGATTTATACTACCAAATGTTAAACAAGTAAGGAGTCACATATTAATAAAAAACGAACAAATAGATCTCGTGGACACCACTACATTCTTAGGCATAACTTTAGATAGTAAGCTTCAATGGGGTCCACATATAGATGGATTGTCGAAGAGACTTAGTTCTGCAGCATACGCAGTGAAAAAAATACGTCTATACACAGACGTAGATACTGCTAGACTAGTCTACTTCAGCTACTTTCACAGCATTATGTCTTACGGCATTCTGTTGTGGGGGTGTGCTGCAGACATTAACACCGTGTTTGTGTTGCAGAAGAGGGCTGTTCGAGCAATTTATTGTATGGGTCCCAGAGAGTCACTTAGAAATAAGTTTAAAGAAATATTTATAATGACTGTGCCTAGCCAGTTTATATATGAAAACCTGATGTATGTACGGAAAAACATTAAATTATTTAAGAAAAATAGTGATAACCATAATGTAAATACTAGAAATAAGGATAAACTCGCTGTTCCCACGATTAGGCTCGAAAAAGTTAAGAGATCATTTAAAGGGCAATGTGTACGCTTCTATAACAAAGTTCCAAGTGATTTGCAAGACTTATCAATTAACAAATTTAAAAAGCAAATTAAACGTCATCTTTTAAACAAAGCTTATTATAAAATATCAGATTATTTAGATGACAAAAACGCTTGGGACTGAACATGCTCCAACTCAGTTATTGGACCACTGAAAAAAATGCTAGGCCCGCATCACCAGGTTCTTGCCTGCTTCTTTCCCTGGTGTAGGGAATCGCGTTGGAACAGGCAATGGCCCTAGTTTTAAGAACGTGACATGTCTAAGTGGTCTTATGATCTTATTGAATAAAATATTTTGACTTTTGACTTTTGACGAATTTGGAATCTACATAGTTTAATGACCTTGAATAACATATAGACAATTTTTATAAGGCCTAAAGGCATACATCTTTGCTTAACGGCTTGAGGAGCTGGGATCAACAATTGAATGTGCACAAAAGCGAAAGCACAAAAAGCGCTCGACTGTTAATGCAACTTGTGACCCATCCATATTGTGACCACTAGCTCTATCTATCAAGAAGGTCTTAAGCGATGTAAGCTTTTTAGTTTCTGATACTTACTTTAAAAAATACAGAATTCAGAGTCACATTTAATAGTAACCCGTTAAGTGTAAGCTTTAGCTTTTGCTCCCTGTCACACTTTAATAAATCATCTAGCAAATAATGTAAGGGCCTGAGTTTTTGGTCAAGATACGCTTAAAAGCCGGTCTATCTATCTCTACATATCTATCTGTTTCAGTGTACGTGACGTGTTGTGACGAAAACAACCTTCCGCTGTAAAGCGATAAAACTTCACATTACTATTAGTAAGTGGTCAGTAACGCGCCTCGTTATTAGGTACACGACTCACTGGAAATTGATCGTGCCTGGGAGTCGTATATCAGTCGCGATTTGAGTATGTACTAAGATTTAGAGTTATTTATTATATTTGTTTATTTTCTATGCACACTAGGCTTTTACATCATGATTTATACTGCGTCAGAATCTTTACCGAGAGACGGGAGACGATAATGCCTGTAACATTAAGATGGAATAGGCTGGTCTTCAGCATCTTTACCTATGCTCAACGGGGCACTGGGATATTGTTGAGATGGAATAGGCTTGCCCAGTATCTATTTAAACCATTCTTTCAGCTTAGCCGGCCATATTCACAGGAAAGACAATGTTCAGTACATGTGGGGCTGACTAAGCCCTGGACTTGCTCACTTGCTTCCACTTATCAAACAAACGATTTCTGAGCAAAATTGCTGGAGGTTTCACTCATCAATAACAAACATTAGGATTTAGTTTTGCTACGTTATTTAATTCACATTCATAAACATGTCTATAGTAGTATTTTCTAAGCCTTAATTAGTCACATCATATTTAAATGTCACATATTTGAGATCAAAGTCGAGAAAACTACAAGAAACTGGAATCGAATTGAGGTATTTTTCACAGCCACCCACTCGACTAGCTAACTGGAGTAATCATTGATATGAATTTCTAGATGTGCCTTTAGGCTTGGAGGGATCGCGTTGAAATGTTTGTAGGTATTCGTAAAAGAGTGAGTTTTGACGTTTAACAAAATCCTATACTGACATGGTAGAAAACAGTCGATCTTTTGATGATGGTGTCATTGAATTAGTTGAAAATCTAAGGTTTAGGCATTTTCATTGTGATTGATAAAAAACATATTATTAAGTGGAATCGGCTCCTAAGGCGTATCTATGGTATAATATATCATCACAGGAATTATCTGTGTGTCATAAAATAGGCGTGTTTTGTGGACTGACACACTTCTGCGTCAGTCCTAACATTATCTAATGCTGTGACATACGGACAGACGGACAGACAATGTGATATTGTTTACGAATGATGCTACAATGTTGCTCAATCACGTGGACTGAATTTCAGAGTTATTTCAAAGGTTTAATTAATATTGTTTTTGCAGATTTTCACCTAATTTTAATTGTAAAATATTATTTAAATATTTTGCATTATACTTTTTAAAATGATAATTGAAAATATTTAAAATGAAAATTAAACAAAGAAAAAACAAATATTACAGACCTCTGTTGCAAAGGGTGCCAAAAACACAGAAGATTGCTTGGCTCTTTAGGAACGTTCGAGATGAGATATCTGTACTTATGTAATCTGTGGTAGCACTTACCATCAGGTAACTTGATAGTAGTCCCAAGTAATTGCTGCAGCCTCGCGAGCGCCGCCTGCTGCAGCGCGCGCCGCTCCACCTCGCTGAGGGCCAGCAGCGACGTGTCCGTCAGCCGCACGCAGCGCCCGCTGCCGTCGCACCACACACAACTGCCCTGCACATAATGCGTGACGTCATCACACCACACACAACACCTCTGCACATAATGTTAATTTTACCACACAACTGTCTAGTTTATAAAGTCATCTCACCACACAACTGCCCTGCAGACAGTGGATTAAGGTAACTCGATGCCTTAAGTAATCTTCCTCTGAAGGACCCCTCAAAGTAAGCCGATTTTTTTAAGTAAGTACTTTAAATTTCGTATGCTCTAAAGCTAGGCTATCCAGTACCTGCATATAATGCGTGACGTCAACTTACCATACACAGTTAAATAGATTAGGTATATGATTACACACACCAGTGTCACATGCTCTTAGATAATAAGTGAAACTTACACGACAATTTCAATATAATTCCCATTAAAAGTATTCCCTACATTTTTATAGAAGCGCTTATAAAAGCTCAGAGTACTACATACTTGCATATTCAGTGCATGACCAAAATATTTAACGAAATTCTAACTAATACTTAGAAAGGTCTATGATATCTAAAACCTGTTTTAGTTAACAAACAAGAACGAAAACATGCTCAAAAGCGATTCAAAATCAGAGGACAGCCAATCATTTCAAAACAAATCAAAACTCATACACAAAAACAAACACATTTTTCACAGCGTACTCATTGCTAAGTCGGTCCAGTTTCTAGGGAATATGCAAAACACGAGATTTACTATTTACGATGAGTACGTAATACGAAACAACACTGAAATAAACATACTTAATCGTACAAACATTGTGTTGTATTGCTGTTTTTAAAATAGTACTCAAAAGTGAAAAAAATAACCTTCTTAGCGATAAGACAGCGTTATGTATAGGTTAAATAAAAACAAAAATTTTATGTCCTCTCCATGTAAATAAAGTTATATTAAAAAGTGAAATATGAAGGGTCTTATTCATAAAGATTTGACAATTTAATATAGGTTTCAAATAGGTATGTTTTTTCTTGTTACATCTCGTAGTTTTTCTCGTGAGTCTTAATGCAACGAAAAGAGATAGCAACAAATTTAATATGAGTTTTAGCTACCTAATATAAGTTTGATGATCGAAAAATACGAATTAACGAGGTAGATAAGTATTGACTCGTAGCTATATTGCTACGAAGTGCTACGTTGTAGCGAAAGATTGCTCCTAAGCTACAAAGGCCGTAGAGAAATTAAATAAGAACAAGTAAAAGTTTATGACAGTGACATTCACTAAAACTAAACTAATACATATTTAAGTACATAACTTTACAAAAAAAAAAGTTAGCAGAATGCAGTTTATATATTTATTTATGTTAAAGATTTAATCAGATCAGATGCTCGACAAGTAATATAGAGAAAACATTGGACAGATTTACATAAAATTTGGTACTCGGATAGCTTATATCCTGGATTAAAACATAGGCTAGTTTTGATCCCAGTATTTCTACGAGAACGGGTACTCACTGACCTCACTGTGGATAACACTGCGAGGCGTCAATAATAAACTGCAGGTATAGGTCTGTCGACAGTGTGTGAACCGTACATAATGAGTCGGCCACGTCTAGTCGACAGCTCGTAATGACTCTCACAATTACCTCAACTAAATAGCAAAGCTCCGACATAATGCTAGTCACATCATTACAGTAATGGGCGTGTCTAACCACTAACCTACCAAACGAAAATGTATCTGAAGGAGGTAAGAGTGTATGCCGGCTCGGCTTAGGTACCTACTTGGTCAAGCGATGGGTGTACGTCGGAAATGATCAGTCCAAATCACGTCACACACAGAGTTTATTCACTTTCGACAAGAAGTACAGTTCCACAAACACAGGAGAATACATACACACAAAGAGTTAGAAGGAGTAAAGATTTACGAGCAGATAGAACGGAAAGTAACAAAGAAACAATTAAATCAATTTGTAATAGCGTCTCGCGACCGGGTCTCACACGTCGACTGGTTATTTTTTATCTACTCGACGAGTAAATCGCCGCGAACTCGAGGGTACTCAAATATCTGAAATTGCGTGCCTAATATTCCGTGCGCCGTCATTTGACGGACGTCACCGGTACGGTACTATAATGAATTACTGATGTAATGAAGTGTGTGTAGTGTAGTGTATATATTTATATACTTAAATAGGATAAAGTAAATAATTAATAATTAGATACTTATATAAATATAGATGACCAATAAATAAATATAAAATATAGGTAAATAATTATGTATGTACATATATCATAATAAGTAGGACTAGGTAGGTAACGGAGTCCCTACATCACCCCCCTTCCAGACTGTTACTACGGTCGATAGTAATCAGGGAACTTAACGACGCGACCACTGCGTGTAGTTTTCTGACGGCTGTTATGGCCTAAGGAAACCGTAGGATCAGGGGTTGGAGTAGGAGTGGGAGTGGGAGTGGGTGTAGGAGCATTGGGACTAGGATCTATCAGTAGGTAGGCTGGTTTTAAACGGTCTACGGATACTGTGACAGTTTTACCTCGTACAGTAATTTTAAAAGTTTTATCTCCTCTTTCCAGTACCTCGTAAGGTCCGGTATAAGGAGGTTGAAGAGCTGCACGTAATGAATCGTCCCTAAGAAAAACGTGGCTTGACGAGTGAAGGTCCTTATACACGAATGTCTTATCTTTATTGTGACGAGATGCTGGAGTGGGCTTAAGCTTCTCGACAGAACTGCGCAGGCGGGCAGCAAAATCCGACACATCAGCGTCGCCTAAGTTAACTGGCTCAAAAAATTGGCCAGGTAAGCGTAGCTGTTCGCCATACACCAGTTCAGCCGAAGATGTCTGAAGGTCTTCTTTGTAAGCAGCTCTTATGCCCAACAGCACCAAAGGCAAGGTGTCTACCCAATTGACGTCATTGTGGCACATGATGGCCGCTTTAAGTTGCCGGTGGAAACGCTCGATCATGCCGTTGCACGCCGGGTGAAAAGCGATCTATGATCGTCAGGCAGTAACGGTTACCTTGAGAAGGTGGAAGCGGGCCAACTATGTCCACATGAATGACGGCAAACCGGGCGCGAGGTAAACTATATGTGCCGATAGGTGTCGACACGTGGCGGTTTACTTTCGCGCGTTGGCATGCAAGGCACTTTCGAGACCACTCCCGACAGTCCTTACGCATTCCAGGCCAAACAAATCGCTCTGCTATTAATTTGGCAGATGCGTTAGCTCCTGGGTGGCTTAAACTGTGGAGGCTGTCGAAGAGTTGTTTCCGCAACGATTTCGTAACGAAAGGCCTTATGTGGGAGGTACTTACGTCGCAATAAAGATTCGTAGTTGAATTGGGGTAATGCAACTTTTGGAGACGGAGAGATGACCCGTCGTGTTCTAAAAGTTGAGACAATTCCGCGTCAGCCTCTTGTGAAGTTGCCAGTATATTTAGGTCTATTGGCATCTGCAGCTCATCGACGCGTGACAAAGTATCTGCCACGACGTTGTCTTTACCAGAAATATGTCGTATGTCGGTCGTGAACTGCGAGATGTAGTCCAAATACCTAAACTGGCGAGGCGAACAATTAGATTTCCTCTCACTGAATGCGTGGCTGAGAGGTTTCTGATCCGTGTAGACCACGAAATGCTTGGCTTCAAGCATATGCCTAAAGTACTTAATGCTTTCGTAGATGGCAAGCAATTCGCGGTCGTACGCAGAATATTTTTGCTGTGAGGGACTAAACTTTCGTGAGAAGAATGCAAGAGGTTGCCAATCATTGTCCTTTAGCTGCTGCAATACTCCACCCATGGCGAGATCTGAGGCGTCCGTCACTAAAGCGAGTTTCGCCTCACAATCTGGATGTGCTAGCATTGCAGCTTTGGACAAACTTTCTTTGCATTCCTCAAAAGCAGCGAGTGATTCACCTACTATATCCACTGGATGTGACGCCTTCACGGAGCCAGCTAGTAAGGCATTCAGAGGTGCCTGAATTTTAGCGGCATGCGGTAAGAAACGCCTGTAGAAGTTAATCATACCTAGAAATCTCCTCAGTTGTCGAACGGTCCTGGGTACTGGAAAGTCTCGGAGCGCTTCGACTTTTGATTCCAAAGGTTTGGTTCCCGATGATGAGATGCGATATCCGAGGAATGTGACTTCGCTTGCACCAAAAATGCACTTACCTGTGTTTATGAGGAGGCCATATTCCTTCATGCGGCTAAATAGCTGACGAAGGTGATCCGCATGCTCCTCCTCATTCCTAGAGAACACTAAGAAATCGTCAAGGTAACAATAGCAGAAGTCAAAACCTCTCGTCATTTCGTCCACAAACCTTTGGAAAGTCTGTCCCGCGTTCCGTAGACCGAAGGTCATATAAGGAAACTCATACAAACCGAAAGGAGTGGTGATGGAGGTCTTCTGGATATCATCAGGATGGACGGGAATCTGGTTGTAAGCCTTAACTAAGTCGATGGTCGAAAAGATACTACATCCAGAAATTGAATGGGCAAAATCGTGTATGTGCCTAATGGGATAACGGTCTGGACAGTCCGCGCATTAAGCATTCTGTAGTCGCCACAAGGCCGCCAGCCGTTATCCTTCTTAGGCACTAAATGTAGTGGGGACGCCCAAGGGCTCTCGGAGGGGCGAGCGGTACCATTATCCAGCATAAGTTGGAACTCCTGTCTGGCAATTTTTAACTTTTCAGGAGATAGTCGTCTGGGCGGGCATGATATAGGGGGACCGGGTGTGGTTCGAATGTGGTGTTCAGTTGTGTGCTTTGGAGAGGAGCGTACCGTACCTGATGGTCGCGTAATCTCAGGAAAGCTATTGAGAACGTTGTGAAAAACCGAGTCGCCAGTCACTATTTTTACAGATTCGACATTATTATCAGCAATATTTGCGTAAGTGCTAAGAGTTGTAGTATTATCTTTAAGACATTGGTTATAACAATCTACTACTAAATTAAAATGAGCAAGAAAGTCGACACCTATGATAGCTTTAGTTACATTCGCTACAGTGAAGCGCCAAGCAAAAGTACGCCTTAAGCCTATATTTAATTTTAAATCAATAAAACCGAATGTATCTATTACAGTTCCATTAGCCGCGCACAATAATAATTGGTAATCCGCTTTAGCTCGACGTTCCCGAAGCGCAGATCGAGGGTAGACGCATAGGTCACTACCAGTATCCACAAGGAACTGGGTATTTGAATTGCGGTCGAGGACGAAGAGGCGACCCGTAGAGGTAGGGCAGTCATCAGTCGCCATTAACGCCTGCCCGAGGCGTTTCCCGCCTTCCCGAAGTCGCAGGGCTTAATGCAGGTCTTAGCCTTATCACCGTGGACAGCGTGGTACCAGCACAACGGGTACTTTTCGTAGTTCGACCGGGATCTGGCGCGTGAACGTGACGTTGATCGGCGTTGGGGCTGTCTGGAACGCTGGCAAACGTGGTTCGAAGATCGCGTGTGCTCGTCCAGTTTTAGCGCAAGATGCTCCACCATTTTCCTGAGTTCCGCGATCTCGCTCGAAGGATGAGAAGGCGCGGCGCTGTATGAGGTCGAAGCTACTTGATCTGGTGCAGTTATTTCATGAATCCGATCAGCGAGTTCCGCCAGTTCCTCCAAGGAATGTGAGGATTGTGATGCGAGAACGGTCTGAGTACCTTTAGGAAGTCGGTCGCTCCATATTGTCCTTAGAAAGCCATCCGGGATGCTCGATGATGCGGCCAAATCTTGCAGTACTCTCAGGTATTCGGAAGGCTTCCTATCTCCCAGCTGTTCTCGAGTCAGAAGTTTCTTCACCTTTTCCTCGGACGAAGCTGACAAGCGGCGAATAAGTTCGCTTTTAACTTTTTCATAGCGATTCTTGGACGGTGGGTTTACGATGACGTCCTTAACAGCTTTTGCATGCTGAATGTCGATGTTGGAAATGACGGTGGTAAATTTAAAGGTATCGTCCGTAATTCCCAAAACGCTAAATTGCCCTTCCAGGAGTGCGAACCAGATCTCTGGATCGTCAGGTGAAAATGTTGGCACTTTGGGCAATCTCCGCCTGAATTCGTTACGTCCGCTATTTGACGGACCATCAACATCGGAGATTCGTTTAGCTCGACGGGGACGTGTTCCAACATGGCCGTCTCCATGCGCCGTAACAATGGATTTTGCAGATTCGTCACTGCTACTCATCTTGAATTTTGCGTTCTTTAGGGGTCACCAATGAAGGAGGTATGAGTGTATGCCGGCTCGGCTTAGGTACCTACTTGGTCAAGCGATGGGTGTACGTCGGAAATGATCAGTCCAAATCACGTCACACACAGAGTTTATTCACTTTCGACAAGAAGTACAGTTCCACAAACACAGGAGAATACATACACACAAAGAGTTAGAAGGAGTAAAGATTTACGAGCAGATAGAACGGAAAGTAACAAAGAAACAATTAAATCAATTTGTAATAGCGTCTCGCGACCGGGTCTCACACGTCGACTGGTTATTTTTTATCTACTCGACGAGTAAATCGCCGCGAACTCGAGGGTACTCAAATATCTGAAATTGCGTGCCTAATATTCCGTGCGCCGTCATTTGACGGACGTCACCGGTACGGTACTATAATGAATTACTGATGTAATGAAGTGTGTGTAGTGTAGTGTATATATTTATATACTTAAATAGGATAAAGTAAATAATTAATAATTAGATACTTATATAAATATAGATGACCAATAAATAAATATAAAATATAGGTAAATAATTATGTATGTACATATATCATAATAAGTAGGACTAGGTAGGTAACGGAGTCCCTACATATCTTACCACTAGCACCTAATGTTTCATGTTGCAAATCATTCGTTTTAAGGAGTCATCGACAGATCTCACTCAGCGTACAGTTACGGGCCGATTTATGTGTTTTCACGAATTATTGGATAATTTGTATGGAAATGAATGTGGTATGCCGCTTTGAGCTCGTCTTATTTATTTGTATGGCTATGAATGAATCCTGAAGGTCGGTCGAGGAATGCGCAAGAGTACAAAGGTTGGCATGTTAGCTTTCGACTATCGCCTCTTTATTTTTCTCACAATGTTATCACAAACAAAACAAAGTTCAATTTTATTGAAGCGAAAAACACTCGGTACTTCAAACTCTACATTCAAATATATCTGAAGGTACAGAGTAACCTAAAGATCTCTTTGAGTGTAAACATTCACCAGCCCAATTACGCAAGTTCAAGCTACAGGTAGTTAAATCATCAATCAATCAACACATCCATTACTCAAATTCATAATCAAAGATTAAACCAAAACAGTTACTAAGAAGTAAAATGTCCATGACCCTTCTTTGCAATTGAGTTCGTCACACACAGCATGCATGCATACAATGAACACGTAACATACGAAGTCTTACAAAACACACAGAATACACTGACCTGAGGCGTCCATGAGGCGGCGGCGCGGCTGGAGGAGCGGCTGCGCGTGCGCCACAGTCGCTTGGAGACACTCTGCACCACGCTCGAGGAGGAGCGCGACTTCTGCATGCCACCTGCGGACACCGAGCACGTCACGCCCGCGCCGCGAGCCAGCAACGTCGACAGAAACGACGTGTGCTGCGTCGGCGACGTCGGCGTCGTCGCCGCCGACGCCATCTGCAACTCCCGGTACGTCAAGATCCAATCCTCCGCTGTCTGACAGCCCTTGCTCAACCCATCGTCGTCCACGTCGGACGGAGTCCGCGGCTTTATGTTCCGCAGGTTCTTGTCGTAGTTGATCCGCTTGAAGCGGTCCTTGTCCGTGTCGACGCTCTTCTTGCGCGCCATCCGCAGGTACCGCATCACGTGGTCCGTCACCGACTGCCGCACGTCGTCGTGGTCCACGCTGGAGCGGCGCCGGCCCGCCCCCGGCTTGCGCTCCGAGGGCGGCGAGGTCGGCGAGGTGGGGGCGCTCGCCTCCAGCCGCGCGCGGTACTCCCGCTCCAGCGCCCCCAGCGCCTCCTCGCCGAGCGGCGCCGTCTGCGTGCCGCGCTCCTCGCGCGCCTCCTCCAGGGACTCGTGCTGCACCTCGATCAGCGGCGGCGGCGACAGCGGCGGCGAGCGGCGGCGCGGGCCCTCCGCCGGTCCACCGTCCGCTCGGGAGCGGACCGGGAGCCGCCCGGCGCCGCTCAACGCCACGTAGCTCCCGGACCCGAACCCCCCGGACCCACCGGACCCCCCGGCGCCCCCACCCGCACCTCCGCCTCCGCTCCGAGCGCCGCGGTACGGCTTCGGCTTGCGGAGGTCCTGGTAGAGTCTGCGGAGGGAGGTCTTGTCCGAGAGCAGGTCCCTGACGGCGCGCTCCGAGTGCGCGACGCGGCCGTGCCGCGCGAGGTGGTCGGCGAGCGCGCGGCGCGCCGGCTCCGTGTCCCCGTCCGAGGGCCGCACGTCGCCCGCCGCGCGCAGGAAGGCGCGCAGCGCGCGCACCAGCTCCTCCGGGTCCGCGCCCGCCGGCTCCTCCTCCACGCGGAGGTGCCGCCGCAGCAGGTCCACCAGGTCCGAGTCCTCGGTGGCGGGCGCGGGGGCGGGGGCGGGGGCGGCGGGGCGCGGCGCGGGCGCGCTCGGCGGGCTCGTGAAGAAGTCACGGCGCAGCTTCGCGAGGTCGAAGCGGCCGCCCGAGGTGTGCCCCACCAGCAGGTCGGCGGGGCGTCGCGGCGCGGGCGGCGGCTCGGGCGAGGGCGCGCGCACGGACCCGCCGCGCGCGCGTCTCTTGCGTCGGGGCCGCGGGAGGGCCCCGGGGTAGGACGCCTTACGCCACAGCAGGAAACGCGGCTCGCGCGA
This sequence comes from Xanthorhoe spadicearia, assembly GCA_947086425.1. NCBI lineage: Eukaryota > Metazoa > Arthropoda > Insecta > Lepidoptera > Geometridae > Xanthorhoe > Xanthorhoe spadicearia. The sequence goes on along the minus strand of OX352214.1, from coordinate 784,548 downwards.
GCAGGCCTCCTGGAAGAGCGCCTCGAGGCGCGGCAGGTCCTCCTGGCGGCCCCCCGGGGGCGTGCCTTCGGGCACGAGGCGGCGCCCCGCATCGCTCATGTAGCGCCAGGTCTTGCGGGTGAGCAGCCAGCGCTCGCGCGGGCGCGCGGCGCGGCGGCGCGGCGCGCGCATGTCGGGCGCGGTGGCGGCGGCGGCGGGGAGCGCGGCGCGGCGCTCCATGCCGGCGGCGGCGCGGGTGCGGGCGCGGCGCGGGACTGCCGCCGTAAACAAAAGCCGGTCGTACGGCCGCGCGCGCGCCGCCCACGTGCCGCCCGCGCGCCCCGCGCCTGCGCACTGCGCGCGCGCCCCGGCCGCCCCGCGCCGGCGCACAGCCCGAGAGGATGCACCGCATCCTCCGCCTGCTGCGCCCGCGCACCCCTACTTGAGACGCTTCTTAGACCATCTGACTCCGAACTGAATCGTAAGCCCATCGTTCGAGTGGTGGTGATGCATCGCTTCGACCGCTCTTAGAGTACGGGTGACATTGCTCCGTTGGAGCTGACGTTAATCTCGATTTGATTGATATTGTTTTTCAAATCTACTTCTGCCAGATATAGCGTCGGTCGCTGAGAGACGTCCGATCGTAATTCGGCAGCTCGTCAGGTCGTCGATGGTCCGATGTCTCGTTTACATTTCGGGTCGAAGCATTAGGGAGTTCGCGATGAGATCAAACACGAGTGCGCAGACGTTCTAGATCCGCTCGATATTACATCGATCTCTCGGGCGCCTCGGCTCTCCGCTACGGTTTATCGCTCAAGTAGTTAGGAACTTTCCTAGAGCGCAGATCAAACCAATATTAAAAAGTTTCATTACCATCAATAAAAATTTAGCGTAAAGTGTTCGTAGAAAACCGTCGAGATTGCAGCGTTCATTCGGCACGTTTTGCACGGCTGTAGGTACTTCCTAGGCCACTTATAAAACGCTCAGTTTTAAAAATAAACCAACGACATAACATAAACAACATTATTCGGGAGAGTTGCGTCCAAAGTGTGGGTGCTGCCACCTAGTGCGCGCGTGGCTAACTAGGAAAACTCACGAGCCAACCTACGCGCTTTTCCACAGCGTGGTTTGAATCTGTGCGTGTTCTACAAGCACGTGGTTCGATCAATCTGCAACAGATGGCGTTGCATGTTGGCACAAATAAAATAATTGAGTTTAATAATACTCGTTTATTATTTGCCTGTTATTTTTGCATTCAAGGCTTGTTTTATTTTGGTGGCTTACGTATAAATAAACCCTGTACTGCAATTGTAAGGTTAATTTGACACCGAGATGTTATCAGCGTTATATCCACGCAGTTTGATTTCTACATGTACTTACCTATCTCATTTTGATCTTCCTTCGAAGGATTTTGTGGAAATGCATAGAAATGCACATTATTTTTTTATCTTTCTTTGAAGGCTTTTGTGGCAATGCCTAAAGCAAGCACACGAGCACAAGGTTAGATTCAACAAACTATCTCACCGACTAAATTACATTTTTAACAAAAATGTTAATTATCTACATATTTAATCCTTTTACAATCAAACACTGGATTATCTGTTATTATTATTTCATTGTATACTTTAATATTGTTAAAAACAAACTTGGCCTTTGAAAATTCAACTCATTACCAAAAATATGTCTTTGGTAATGAGTATTACTCGTCAGTTCAGTTGTTAAGAAATATAAATCCTAGATATATCGGCAAACTATTTACTTCATTAGTGTTCCAAAGAAAGTTTAACTAGTCAAATATTTGGCATGCGCTTGCGCATTGTCTCACGCGTCCTAATTTTTACGATACATTTATGGACATTGAGTTGTATTGTTAGGGGTAACAATAGCAATGGTTCCTTGCCAACAATAATGATTCGTATTTATAAATATTATCGGGACTTTATCGCGTATTGATATTGATTAAAAAGTAGGTATTTTAATAATGTTTCGGTAACCATTTGTAATTTCTGACAGGAAACTGTTGCGCGTCTAAACTAGTCGCAACAGCTTCTTGTCAGCGTTGGTTAAATATTACTCGTATAACGGATGCTTCCTACGGCATTGGTTAGGGGTGCACTCAGCAAGCAATCTACACATGGCACTGAGATTTCATGTTTGTTATTGTACTTATGTGGTTTGTATAAATTTTAAATGAAACTATGATTCACATTCCTATTGACTAGGTACCTAATTTTGTTGTAAATAAAATTAACGATTTTTTTTTTAATGTAGGTATTTAAATTATTTTTCCAAATATAAAAGTCGATTTATTTTTACATTTCTAGAACGATTAATAAATCAATGTGTGCGTCCACACTGAATGCGCGGTGACTTGAGCCTAGCGCGGGCGCGGCGAGCGGGGGCGCGCGGTGGCCACAGTGACGCGCGAGCTCTTGTAGCGGTTCGACGTACATTACATTACATTACCCCCGCCATCGCGCATTGGGTCGCTCGCTGACTAGGCCCGGTAGTGTGGCCAGAACGCGCGGATAGGAGCGTTTGAAACTTACGCGCGCTGTCTCGCTCAGTGCAGTCGCACTAGGCTTCCGCCTTAGTCACTTCAGTGTGGCCGCAAAGGCGCGTTTCATATGTTTGATATTTCGCGCCCGTCGTCGCAACCGCGCTAGCCCCGCAGTGTGGATGCACACAATGAATGCCAGATATTTTTGAATGGAAGTTTAATTAAAAGTAACGTCAAAAAAACAAAAAAAAACGGTTTCGAAAGGTCGTTGGTCCCGCGGTCATCACTCGAGTTTTCCCGCTAAATTAATATGAATTTCCTCGTTAAAATAATTGAGACAGAGTAATTTATCTTCGCTGTTCAATCTGTTGCTATCTCTTTCTTCCACCTTTGAAATATCCGCTTCAATTTAGTTGATTGATCATTACCAGCAAATCAGTGTTGTATTTTTTTAGAACTATTTAGTTAGTATTGAGTCGATTTATCTAATATTTTTTTTTACAAACATTAGAATTAAATTTCGAAAGGAAGTAACGGCTTCTGTGTCTATAACTTATAAATGAAAATGAAATATGATCAAGATTGTATCCCCAAGTAGCGTTAGAAACATTATTACAGATTTGTCAGGCATTTTTAAAATCCCTTGAAAATATCTGAGTATAGTCCGAGGGTGTCCGTCCAAATACATTATTAGGTACATACCACCCTTTTGCAAAGGTTGCATTTTCAAACTTTGAAACTTACAATAAATTACATTATTACGAAGTTATTTATACCTTTTCTGTGTCTAAAACCAAGACCAATATCCTGGCAATGTATTTTTCTACGGTCTCTAAAACCAAGACCAATATTATGTTATAACTTACAAGGTTATAAAAACACAATTTGCTATGTTAATAACCTCTTTTAGAATATTTGCTTTTGTTGAATGCTTTCTCCAATTTTTTCAAATTATTTTAAAGCAACTTAATAAATATTTACAGTCTCTAAAACCAAGACCAATGTTATAATTCCTCATTTTTGAAATCACATTTCTTCAACTTCAAAATTTCTTAACTGTTGTTTTTCCAGTGTTCCTTTTCAAATTCCATCTTTTGATTATTTTCTCTTTAATGACGAAACTCGTTCCTCCTATTTCTATTAGTTAGGTTAATGGGCCATGTCAAGGGCTGACGTTCTTCTATCAACAATTTCTGGGTCATAAACAATTGCGATATTCCGAAATGGCTGTCATAACATTGGATTTAGCAGATCTTGACGTATGTTTGTCTTTCAAATACATGGATGTGTAGATGTGTTTGAAATACAAGAGAGTATAATTTGCGCCGGCGGCGACGACGATACAACTATCTACAAATTCGATTTCATTTCCCGTAAATACAATTATACTCGTATTTACAGAGAATTATCAACAAAATACCAAATAAATATATGTAATACAAACTTATTCATAGAACAACAATATTTATAGAAAACTTTTAACTCTACCTGCTGGCTTACTGTGACCGTAGCGATTCAGTTTAGGTCCTATAATGAACTGCTTTTGACGTAAGCTAAGGCGCTGACGTAAAGTTAGAACAGTTAGATAGAACCTAAACTGAATTGTTTAATAATACGTCATGGTAAGCCTCCTGATAAATCCGTTGTCATCTCTTTTCATTGTTATAAGAGTGATTAAGGAAATATCGAACACTTTGCTGTTATTTACCCAAGCATGTGCATAGTTTAAATAACAATGTAATAGTTACTTAATTACTCATCATAATAATTAGTCAATTTAGCAAGTTTTTAGGGAATAATAAAACATTATCTAAAAGCTTGCTAAATTATTACGTCTATGAAAAATGATAACAACAGGTTTAACAGCTATTCGTAGCGTTCTAGGAGATCTTAATCCAATTTGGATAACAGGATTAGAAAACCACATGAATACGTCCAGTCTTATGTTTTTTTTATGATTTGCTTGTTGTAGTTAGATTTCATAAGGAAGTAAGTACCTAATGTCAAAGTTCTTACCACAGTAAGCAAAACAAACAGATAGACAAGTAGAGACTGGCCATTGGGGGACATTCTTATAATAACAGTTATTTTAAAATTTGTCGTTCCATTTTCAAAATGAATGCTAATCTCTAAACCGTTAGACTCTAGGCCACGCGACATTGAACTTACACTAAAGTATATTTAGAATCGGAATTTCTGAAACAGAAACGTTTAGAGGACAAGGATGGCAGATAGTTCCCTCAGCAAAGCGTAAATAGCAGTGTATTAAAGTTTATCTCTAATTAGATGCAATAAATTGACAGTTTGATTGACTCAATGTATATTCGTTTTGATGTTTCTGTCAAAATAGCGTGTGTTATCAGTAAAATGTATATTTTCCACGAAATTTTTTACCGAATTTAAGAGGCATCGTAGATAATAATGCGAAAAGTTTACTGGCTTTTTTAATTGTTACACACTTTACATAGTTAGAAAAAGCCTACATTTCAAACGAAGGTTTTAAATTTAGGTACCTACTCTAAAAAATATATTAATACTTTAGTTAGTGTAGGTACACCGTAAAATATTATTTATATTTCATTTAGTAGGTACACCGTATAATAATCTATTATATCCTCAATATATTATAATTTTGATTAACGAATTCAAAATTATATTTAACTGAACAGCACAACAAGAGCTTCTTAGAAAACATAAATACTTACTGGGTCAGAAAACAAATCAACAAACTAAACATTTGTAAATTATAACCGGAAAATGTGAACATTTCCGTTTGTTTTACTAAAAACAATTTTTGCAAAAATAAGTAAGAATAATCGATTTCTATACAGTTCACGTCAGTTGCTGTGGCATATAAATGCTTATATAGTTTAGTAAGTTACTCGTAGTATTGTAAGTTAAAGTCAATCGTTTGAACCAGACAGCGCTTTATTTAAAGCGGTACTCCAATTTTGACATTGTGTTTAGATGATCATGTGCCATAGAAATGGCGATAACTGTAATTCAAGCAATGACCACCATTCATCGGATAGAGACGGTTATATATATATATAGACGGTTTCATCGGATATGGACTACGTAATATCCGTACAGACATAGCTCACACAACTTTACTGGCCAATAATTCAATCTGCGAGTAAATCCTACTAATATTATAAATGCAAATGTTTGTGAGGATGTATGTTTTTTCAGTAGGATCTCAAGGATCACGTAGAAAGAAAGAGTAGGTGATTGAGTAGGGGCTCAGATAATTTATATAACGGGCTTTTTATTATATTTAAAGTAAGTAAATAATAATAGTAATGTTTTAAAAACTAGCCAAGAATTTATGGCCGTCAATGTTTGTAACCGTTTCTATAAGGGACCAAATTTTTTTATAAATGTTGTAGTAAGTACTGTAAAGTAATTATATTTTACTTACATGCACTGCTATTGTAATCCACTGTATTCTCCACCTGTATGCCCATGGTTCCTTCTCACTGCATCACTGTCTCACTTACTCACTGAGCTCACTAGCTCACTGAGATTACACACTGAGCTCACTAGCTCACTGAGCTTACACACTGAGCTCACTGAGCTCACTCACTCACTGGCACTTCACATCACTGCACTGCGCTCTCTGTTCTTCTCATGTTACTCGAACGATGTGAACTGGAAATAAAAGGATAGGTTAAATAACTAAACTCAGGCCTATACAGCTTTCCTAGATGATTTATACAGGAGGCAATATTTGCGTACACTTAACGGGACACTGTAGTACCTGGGACATTGTTGAGATGGAATAGGTTTGCCCAGCACCTAATCCATTCTCTCAGCTTAGCAGACCTTATCCACAGAAAAGACAATGGTCAATACGTGTGGGGGCTGAAATTTTCTTTCTTTTTTTCTTTCTGTCAGTTCATTTAGAATAGAACACAATAAAAAAAAATACTTTCCATTAACATAGATTAACAAAACTAAGAATTAGAAGTATTTAATCCCCGGTTCCTATAACCAACGTATGGATGCCCGTAGGTCCATCACCATAGTAACTTTGTTTTTACAACACAAATGTACCTATGAAACTTTTTGACAGGTTCTTCTTTTTGACCGGACTTTTGGTCTTACGGCCATCCGTAAGTTGGTTATAGGAACCTGTAGGCCTAACATGTGCAACGTTTCGACACGACAAATGAAATATCTCGATCATGTCAGACTGCTCTAACGTACTATGTTAGAGCAGGAGATAATATTTTGTCGACGACGAGATGATTTCTCGCGCTGCACATGTTAAGCCGGCAGGGGTTAGTAATCACCTGATCAAAGTCTTCAATCCCAGCACTCAACCACCAACATCACCAACACCAGAACAGTGCCACAGTAACATGAATGAACGGTGGGCCGCATCCAGCCGGCTGCACCCACACCAACACAACACCAACACCCGTTCACAGCAACACCAGTTTAACCAACACCAGTTTCACCAACACCAGTTTTATCACCAGTATCACTGACCACGTGCGCGTACGTCGCTATCACAGCGCGATCTGAAACGAACAAACGAATCGGTTTATTTATGTTTATTATTAGTATTGTAGGCACTATTATTTGCACTGTGGTTGTGAATTTTAGGTGACAGTAGGTATTTGTCACGATTCGCGCGTGACAGGAATTTTTCAGTCTTGTTCTGAATTTTTAAGAGTGGAAATTTCATAATGCTGTCAAGGGGGTGAAAATGGCCGCTTCGAGCATTTCTGCTAGCAATTCATAAAGTGCATTAATTTCATGGATTGTTTAGCATTTTCACCAAAATTTGGTAAAACGGATCAATTTGAGCCATATTTTGGTGGAAATGCTAAACAATTCATGAAATAAATGCACTTTGCTAGCAGAAATGCTCGAACGGCCATTTTAAGGCCCCTGGTTATGAAATACGAAAATCAGACAGACTGAATCCGTTACGATTGTTTTTTCGGGCAATTATTACAAAAACAATTAGAATAAAAAACAATTGAATAATGTAGGTTAGCTTTTACTCTAGGAATCCTATCTTTACTATTCTTCGTCATGACACCTACGATTCTAACGTCACTGCCCTACATTGGCCAAAGTCATCGTCACTAAATAAATATATTACTTATGTCTGTCTGTGAGCAATGATGATCATTTGTTCTAACCCCCAGTCATCATGAGTGTCACTTCAAATTAGCTGCCAAGGAAAAAGAAACTATAACAAATAAATACATTTAATGTTTAATTTCAAAGAAAAAATTAAAGATATATAATTTATAGGATAGAATAAAATAGACACGTCTACACGACGCGTACACAAAATAAAACATTTACAGATAAAACTTAAAATGAAAAATTACAATGAGCTGCCGTATCGCTAAAAACTCAAGCTAAATCTCTTCCAAACAACCTTTGGATGGACTGAATAAGTGCGACAAGATAAATATGTTAGAGGTATAGCTTAGATGTGCAAATAAAGAATTTTGTTTTCTTGAAACTCACGCAAACAAAATTACTGGCTGTCATTGTGTTAGCACATCATTAGATAATATGAAATAGATGAGTTTCCGACCTTGTTTCGGAAATGGGCTGTTACCTATGGGCTGCAAATAAACATGCTTACCATGGTCTCTGCGACAGTGACAGATGGGCACAACCCATCAATGTCAATGTCAAGATTTTTAATTTTCGAAGACTTTAAAACAAATGTTTTGTTTACAAAGCTATCTGTATTCTGGACACAAAAACTCATCATTTGCCATCATTTTAGTGTTGGTTTTTTATTGACAAGCCCTCGGTCTCTCACATGTTGCTGAAGTTAAAAAAGTGACCAATATGTTATTCCTAATCATCAACTATGTATAATTATTATGTTTTAGCCAAATCCTTTTTGTAGTTTTTAAGTGTGAAACTACTCTATACGTAAAGAAACATCTATCTACATCCATACAAACTTTTCGTATATAAAACTATTCATGCATGACTAGCATCAAAAGATGAAGCGTCCCAGTTGGTCAACACAGTACATTACGAGTTAGAGCGAGGCCCCATTAGTGCGTTGCGCTGCGTTGCGTCGTAAAAAATATATGGAAACCGTCGCAGCGTCCGTCGTCGCTGCGACGGTTTCCATATATTTTTTCGACGCAACGCAGCGCAACGCACTAATGGGGCCTCGCTCTAAGACCCTGTTCACACGGCTTCACGTATACGTTTTTTCACGTATTCGTTTTTTAACGTACAATCACCCAGGTCTTCACACGGTAAATTATCATTCGTGTAAAAAACGAATAGCCGCAGAAAAGTGAAGGAAAAAACCGAATACGTCAAAGTTCATTCGATTTTTTGACGTATACGTTTAAACGTGTACCGACACGACGCGTCGTGTGAATGGATATATGTACGTTGTATGGCCACTATATATACGTTAAAAAACGAATACGTGAAAAAACGTGCAGAACAATGCCGTGTGAACAGGGTCTAAAACAAGTAGGTATATTTGAAATATAAATATATATATATAGGTACCTCTACTACTCGTCTCTACACGTATGTTGCCAGTAGATCTGGCTAATATTCGACTCAATCGAGATTAAAATATTTCCTGAATGACTGTGGTTTATCCGCAGAGAGACGCGGTGACGTCATGATTATCACCACTAAAAATACTTAATATCTTGTCTGTACGAACTAGAGGAAATATATGATCTGTAAATCTTTACTAGATGATCTAAACGTCAGGAGGCAATCTTTGCCTACACTTAACGGGGCACTGTAGTGCTTGGGACATTGTTGAGATGGAATAGGCTTGACTAGAACCTAAACCATCCTCTCAGCTAAGCTATATCCACAGGAAAGACAATGGTCAATACGTCGATCTGTACATTAGTGTTGTGGCATCGTTTAAGTTCAAGAACTTTTTGATTTCTTTGACAAGCCTGGGCCATTCTATACGCACATGTGATTGTTTTTTTCTGATATCTGAAAGTGCCATGCGTGTTCCATAGATTAGTTCTTGGCAGAGGAATCACCGACAGAAATAATATAATATCATCCTCGACACGATCGCTAACTCAGCTCGTATACTTGTCAGCGAGTATCGAGTTCCGGAGAATCGGATTTTTATGCGAAGAATACTACAGGCACTTTATTTCAGATTAGTTAACTGTTTAAAATTGTTGGAAGTTTTGTGAGAAAACTTTACTAAAATGATCTATTATAAATCAGGATCACAGTTCCTTTTTGACTTTAATTGACTTTTTTTTTTTTAACCTATATGTACTTTCCCACTGCTGGGCAAAGGTCTCCCCCAATTGTTTCCATCTCTCTCGGTCTTTTCCTAGGTCCCACCAACCCTCTTAAAAGTTGTCGAGGTCATCTTGATTGACTTGACTTTAGTTATATTATTTCTCGTCGTTTCGAGTGCGCTACAGCTCTATTGTGGTCTCGGTAGAGTAGAATTATGTCTAAAGATCGCGAAAGTTTAAATTGCACTATTGTCCTTCATCGTTGAATGATTTCGTAAAGACCAACTCTAGTAACTACATAGAGTACTGGTTTGTTATTTCATTTGAGCTAATCACCAACTCAAAAATCAAATTATTCGCAATTTAAAAATGTTGGTGTGACACATCCGACTGACTACTCCAAAACTTTAAAACATAGTTTTTGTTGAACTAGGCGGAACTACTAGACAAGTTGACACCAGCATGTCTGGTCCAGTCGCATCATGTCTAATTAGCCCCACTTTTTGCCCCCAACACCAACTTTCATCTGACAGGTAGCTTTGATGTGTCATCCTAAATCATAAGAACTAATTTAATAAATAATGTAAATAACTCGAGAGATGTTTAAAAACATCAATTATTTTTTTATTTGTTGGTCAACAGGTCGCCGGATGTTTTCTGTTTCCTACTATTTTTTTTTGTTTACTGATGTTTAAAGAGCTTTCTGATTTTATAGGGACATAAAGTGATGTAAAATATGGTTGATCATATATTTCAGATAAGTACTTTACTCATTCAAGGAAATAATCAATTTATAATGCATTTAAGTTTGTCTCGAAAAGTTAGCTTCGTAGAGGGTTCTCTACGTAAAAGCTACGTCGTAGAGGGGCGTAGAGGTCTTCTACGTTATGTAGCTTTGATTGAACTTTTACTTTCAAAAATTTAAAATATGTTTACATCTTGATTTATAACATTATCTTCTTTAAAAAGTAGAGCTAGCCAAAATGAATAAATCAGGAAGATGGAATATGACGCAAATTAGCTGAATAAAATAAATAAGTTTTGAAGCCATCCGTAGGTACTTTTAATGTGACTGCTATCATATAAATTTTATTTATTATGAACCGTGTTCATATTAATAATAATCTTTAGAGTAATGACAAAGTGTACGACATGCTTCAAATATTTTGGCCTTCTTAAATGTCTAGTAGTTCCTATTAGAAAACACGGCGGTCAATAAATCTATCAAAGGGATTTCTTCAAAGAATTACAGGAACGCTTTTCATTTACACATCAAAAAGCTTTCATAGAATTCAGTAATATGTGTTAATGTTAGATTTTAGTGGCTGTAATTTGTAAGTTCTATAGTTTTAATTTTGTTAAAAGAAATTAATTGCATCATTATCAGAATTCTACGAACTTTTGTGTTCTGGGTCTCTTTTTATTATAATGTAATGTACCTAACCTACACAGCTGCATTGAGCTAATTATTTTCTAAATCCTGATAATGTAGTTCTTTTGCATACCAATTTATCAATACGAGTTTTCCAATACGTCACTGTGTTAACTAAAAATCCTCTAAATTGTACACATAAATTACATTTACTTTGGTTTACGAGATGTTGTTATAATGAACAACAGTTTCAAGTGGAGTCAGCGAGTGAGCGTGGTGTGAGCGGTCACGTAGCCCAAACACATTATATATTGTATTATATTATCGGTACACAAGCATGAGGTTTATTCGCCTGATAAAATGACTACATTTAAAATAACATTTATTTAGTATTTCCATATAAACGCAGTCATTATACTGGACACTTTTTTTTATCCCAAATAACCCCATCATTATCATCATCTCCCTGCCCTTATCCCACTAATTGGGGTCGGCACAACATGTTTCCTTCCTCCATTTTCCTCTATCACAAAATTAAATAACCACGTTATTCATAAATATTAAAATTTGTCAATATAAGGGTTTGAGAATAGTTTTTTCTTGTTACTTTTAACCAACAGATTGCCGTTTTAGTTAAAGTAAATTTACTAGACTTATAAATACGGTGTGGAAAAGTACAACAGATATAGAAATATGACCACGACTGTATTTCCAAGGTGTGGTAGACATAGTAAATGAGTCATAATATTGAAAAAGTTAGAAAATCACCTTGTTTTTAATACGAACTATAACAATGAGTGTCAGTGAGACGAGACGTCTGTTTGATGTTTACGTTAAGATTGAGTGACGCCCTTATATTAGTCATTATGACCGACGACCGATTATTAGAAGATATCTTTGTATTTAATCCATTGGATCGTACTTATTAATTTATAGCCAGTACTAGAATTTATAATGCACATTACTACATAAAAATTAATAATATAAAATATTTATTCAAATATTTTCAGTTCAGTTCTCCATATCGTTTGCATTGATTGAAAGTAAATAAAGTAATTTTTGTAGAAATCACTTTTTTTCACCACTACGATTGGCTGCTCTATGAATAAAAAATTATCTACCTTTTTCCACGTGTATACAGATATGCTCATCATCATCATGGAAGAAATCGCTCATAGCGATAAGACCGCCCATTGTACTTCACTCTAAATGTTCTGTGTATCTGTAATTTGTTTTAATGTAAATGTGGTGTGCAATAAAGTGTTAATCTATCTATCTATCTATCTACCTATGCTCGCTCACCGCAATGAATTAACGTGATTTTTTGAATGGTGAAAGTTGTAAGGATGGAGAGTGACATAGGCTACTTTTTATCCCAGTATTCCCACGGGAACGGGACTTACGCGGATGAAACCGCGGGGCGCAGCTAGTGCTGTATAATTCGGAAGGAAAGCGTAGTCAGCCCCGGCACAATGTCCAAGAATGTTGTAATGATTCCCTATGTTTGTGTCCCGTCTGCCAAATTGTCCCGAAATAACAATAGCCAGCATAAATACTCCTATGCAAACCGTCCAATGTTTACGAGGCTCGTAAAACGTGTGACGTCAGAGGTGACGTCACAATATGACTTCAAACGTGTCGATTTCAGGGCGCTCGTAAAGATATGAAAGAGTTGTAAGAATCTGTTTTAAACGCCCACGGGTTTTGACACGTGTGAAAGTAACCTATTTGGAGTGCCATGTATTTCTGTTTCTGTCTGTTAAAGGCCTTTTTTTATCTAAAGTCACAAGTCATTTTAATAAAGGCTCTTACGGCTTTCTACCTTGGTTTTATGGGAGATACGACAAACATTTGCAGCTGTTACAGATGACTTTCAAGTTATAAATTGTCAGTCTCAATATCAGTCTCAATATATGTATATGGTCTTGTTTACTGTCGGTAAATATAATAATTTTGTCTAGAGACTCGAACCTGCACTCTCGAGTCATAGACAACCACTCACCCACAAGGCCACTCCTAGGAAGCAGTTAGACTGTCTAGCTCATAATATTATGTGTTATTTCACCCCAAACTAAATATTTACTCTCCACATTCGTATCCGCCATGTTTACTTTACAAAACTTATCTTTCTATACTTCATTTCTTGAAACGAGCTAATACGAAAAAAAATAAACGCAGGTGAATGGTCGTCGAAAATAATTTTCTATTCTCGGGTTGGCTAGATTTGACATTTGACAATTGCTTTGATAAACTAGCCAATCACGAGACAGACGATTATTTTTGACAACCAATCACGTGAGTTTATTTTATCTTCCTATTAGTTCGCTTCAAGAAATGAAGTATAGAAGTAATGTTAGATAACACCTAATACACTGGACGGACGCCAAGACTGTTCAGAAATATTATTAGATAATAATCGTTCTTCCTATCTACCGTGAATAATGAGAGGAGTTATCAATTAGCTGGGGTTGTTTATAACATGTAAACAAATGAAGACCATTAGTTTATTTACAGAATTAATAATTTTACGGTACTCGTATCGCGGTCACAATCATGGTCGATTTATGGTTGTCGTAGCTTTGTAGGCATTTTAAATTTAGGCATTTTTACCTCTTAGACCTCTTTTCTAACTGCTACACAGTCTCAACTTTTACAGGTGTCAACTTCCTATTGTTTGTATTACCAAGGTTTTTTATTCCAAATAAATGATTTTCGATTTTGTTTTTTTTTAAAGAGTCGTTTCTCTTTTCAAAATAGTGTTGCTATGGAACCTATAACTTGTATTAATAACATCGTAAAGGCTTGATAAAAAAAATATTTTTCTCATGTGATTTTAAATTTTCATAATTTATGAAGTGAACATAGTTTCCATAACAACAATATTTAATGCGAACCCCGCATTTCAATAAACTAAAAGTCCTTGACAATACTAAAACGTAAATTACAATTTTACGTCAATAAAATGATTGATATTTCCGCAAAACTATCAGCGGTTCTTGTAAATCGGTATCCGGAAGAAATATATGCCCAGTGTTATAAATAGTGTACTCGTATATCTACTCGACGAGGTCTATAATGTCGTCATAATTAAGAAGGTCAACAAATCATTTTTAAATTACTTTCAATTGCCTCAACTCCCTTATTAGCCGAGTTCAAAAAAGAAGGTTGGATGTGTCTCTTACTGTTACGTACTTTTCTTGTTTTCACATTTCTATAGACTGTGAGAATGTATAAAATGAACGATTTTTTTAAATTGGGTACCCGAAAAAAAACCTTGAATCTACTAAAGGTACTGAAAGTCTGAAATCATTCTCTAAAAAAATACTAAATGATTGAAAAAAAGTTAGTTACTAAACACAATATTACGAGTATGGTACTTAAGTATATCAAAGTAATCTTAAAGTATGTTCTCTGTGATGATATAAATAGCCTGCTAATGGTTCGCAAAACCACGATACACAAACTTAGGAGTCGTGTTTATATCATTCGGAGATTGAACTGTTTCTTTCAATCTACAAGTCTGCATCTTCTTGATTAAATATCTCGGAAAAATGTGGGTTTTTTATTTTTAGAGAATCGATCTGAAAATAGAAATGCTCTACCTAATTCTTAATCTTTGATACTATTTAAGCGAACAGCTACTGAAAGACAAGATTTTTGAAAGATTGAAAGACATACACATTCGGTAGGTACTCGACCTAACAAAATACCACTGCATAATACAATCCATGAATGAAATTCATTGACTGTCATTAAATGACAGTCAATGAATTTCATTGACTGTCATTAAATGACAGTCAATGAATTTCATTCATGTTGTAGAATGTTGCATTCATTTTGTAGAAATTATTGGTTTCTTCTACTCGATGTGCGTAGTTTTACTATCGCTGTAACGAATGCCCTCAGGCGGCCCTAAAACTACAATTATCTCATGATGAGAGTAGGCACCTAAATTGTCACAAAGTCAATTGTCCTAAGATTGCATGAAATTTGAACATAAGTAGTATAAGTTTGAGGATATTACCTAGGCCCTAAGTAATATCAATATCTCGAATGTCCTAGGCTCTAGGGCATCCAGAGGCAAAAATACGAGTGTTTTTAATTTCATAATACACATTACACACTCTAAAGATGAAGAGCAGCGGCCGTGATGAATACCTGTCGCTCAGTGGGCGAAAGAGAGACGTAAAGGCGTAAAAAATATACACCTTAGAAATATGACAAGAATTCGTGAAATATCAAGCTTAGGATCAAATAAATTGTAAAGCGCCACTGTTTAGACTTCGGCACAATTATTTGTGTTGAGGTGGAAGACGGTTTTAGCCTCTGTGGTTTATTGTAGCACAAGTGTTTCCTACAGACTTGCTGACGACTTCACGGATTAGGGAGCACATTAACCTAATGTTTTATCAACAAATTATTTGTAACGCGTAAACACTTATAAGTATCAGCTTTGGTACACGCTGTTTATTTTCCTTCAGTTTATGTATGAATTTAGAGCATAAAAATGTCCCAACGGGTGTTCCTAATATAATGGGGTTAGTCTTTAACTATAATCTCTATTTATTTGAAATCTAAAGTACGTACTTAGCTAAGTTTTTCTTAAACTTATACGCAAAGCGTCCCACGCTCATCGCTCGTACCATCGATGTAATTGATCGAAGTTGTAATCGATTTTTCAATCAACATCGCTTCTGCGTTCAGAAATAGCTCAATTTCCTGCAGCGGTGATGCTGAGCAGATAGACCCGGGACGAAGGTCTCTGCTGCAGAAATGGGTTTATGAGCCACATTAAACTGCACGCGATGCGGAGGTTTGGAGTGACTGCTGGCGATTGCTCTAAGCTCTCTTTAATTTTGGTCCCAGGAATTTATATAATCATACTATATAATGGATAAATTAAAATACCTAATAGTATATGATAGACAAAAACCGCGCGAAGCCGGAATGGGTGGCCAATTAATGGATAAATTAAAATCCTAGAACCAAAATTATAGAACGCCTAGATGTGAACAACGCTAGTCGCTGAAAGCACCGGCACACCTCAGCACTTGAGTGCCACATCCTTTGACGTCACACGAGTGGCTAACGCAAGGCAGACGCATCGATGTCTACTCTCTGATCTTACTCAACCTGAGGAGCTTTTTACTGAGAAACATTTAAATCTAAATACAAAGAGTTTTTTCGGAGCATTCTACGATTTCACGAAGGTTATGTAAATCTAGGATATCAAGATAATATTCGTTGATTTTATTTTAAGTAGGTAATTGTACACTTATAGAATACTACATCAGGCATACCCTGTATGCATATTGGACCACTATGCATAATTATTTATTTAGACATATCTAAAACAGATATTATCGGCCATTTCTATTCGTTGCCATAGGAGTATGTATTAAATTGACAAAATCTTTATGAATAAGTTAATACCACTCGAAACGTCGGGAAATATAAAATAATAAGGTAAATACGTGATAAAGTCCCGTAATATTCATATAAATTAAGTTAATACCATTTATATTAGTGATTTTCACCAATAGTCAAAATGTCTAAAGTAACTTTAGAATGTTTTGAAAAGTAACGTTTGAATGTTTTCAAATGTTACAGAAGTTCATTTTAAACACGTACATTTTACGCTGATTGGCTTCATCGTTAGACGGTCGAAAAAGCTCCAATACTCAAATGAAGAATGCTTAGATGAGAATAATTGCAGCTTTCGTAGTGAGTAGTCACTAGGACGCGGTAAATCATTAGTTGGGCGGCAAGCCAACGCTAATCAAACCGCTTGTACGGTCAGCGAGGAAACTGTTTTCATTTATTTACGGAATTGTAATAACTTAGATAAATAATTAGAAGTTAGGCGGGACGAAGCTAATTAAATTATGTTTCCTACAACAGCTTAGATGGGAATGGTATGGGATTGGCTTAGAATAAGGGTAAACAAAATATATTTAGTTTTAATGTTATATTTGACAAGAACATGTACAAATATTGATCAAGTAGGCCTTAGTTAAGTGCTGGTTAGATTGAGACTCGACGATGCTGTGGGAAATTTCAAAGGATATTTTTTTATTTATTAATAAAAGTTTGTAAAAATTGCCGACGCATAAAATCTGCTTATAATTTTAGTAAATTTATGAAACTACATCGCAATAAATCTTTTTGCCGCGACTGCCCCGCATGGTGCTCGTATTTTTAGCGACAACGCGATTTATGACTTTTTTCCGCGATTGTCCTTTTGCTTGAATCACTCCGCCATTGCTTTTATTGGTAGCAAATGTAGCGGCCATATTGCGGCTCGAATTAGATCGGACAAAGAAACCGCGACACACAAATAAAGAATCCATTAATTGAATAAAAGTTATTTCAGTACGTAAGAAATTGTTTTCAATAATAGTTTTATTTATTTTAAAATAGCTGCATTTAGGAACTTTCAAATTAAAGTAGGTAAATCATTTCACTGAAATTCTAAACAACTATTTTATTTTATATTGTGTGATTGCTTGTCTATTTAGATTGTGAATGGATTACTAAATAAAAGCGAAACCGATATTGTGCCTTATTAATTTTTGGCGTGTCTCGTCGGCTTCTAGGATGTTTCAATGTACCTAATCCTAGAAGTCCTTACTTAATTAAAAAATTTTTTGACCTTAACTTTGATTCTAAATAATATGGTACAATACGCTTTATTTATCTCATACACCTTACTTTTATCAACGATCACGACACAAATCATAAATAGACTTTGTTCATAATAATTAGTAGCCAACAAACTAGCCAGGTATCGACCCTTGGGCCTATTTATATCATACGACAGACTTCCACGAAGTCAAGAGTACGCGAGATAGAAATAGTGTCACGCATCGCGATGTCACGGCTTGCAGTCTGTGACGTCATTATAGTCACGGCAAGAACCATGGGTGTAGTAAAACAAAAAAGCCCTCCGCGTTAAGGACGATCGTTTTTAACATCGGAGGTTCAAATTCCGCCGGAGTCGTTACTTTGAGCAAGTGGCCAACTCGGGCGATCGAGTTTTTGGAACACCTAAGAGCCTCCATCAAGGCGACTTGAAAAGCCGGGACAGACAACTGGACTTGCCTTCCAAAGCACGGAGCGTTGTTAATACCACTTGGACACAAACAACTCTTACAGATTCTGACCTTAGAACCTTGCTTAACTTCAACCATCAAGAACGTTTTAGCAAGCATCGCCACAAGCGCGATAGGCGTTTGTTCGCCACGCGTTTGTATGCTTGGCAAAGATGGCAGTAAGTATACTTTCTGGCCATTTTGTTAAATATCTCAAGAATTTTCATAATGCAACTGTAGCATAATGCATCATCATCATCATCATCCACAGCCCGACTTTACCCACTGCTGGGCATAGGCCTCCCTTAGTTGGTGCCATCCACTACGATCCTGCGCCAGTCGCATCCATTGTCGCCCCGATAATAATTAGTGCGCAGGCGTCATCGATGATCGACGCATTGGCGATGCAGTTGCACGCACCTGCACTTATTACTGGGAATGCAATTTTTGTCGATTCCTATGATATTTTTGCTTCTACGATTAATGTACTTATATTTATATTTAGATTTCTTTTTAATTAACAGGAGTTAATCAAAACCGGATTATTATTAGATTATACTGAATTTTGGCACGTGTAGGTAAAGTTTATTGGTACATCATCGTTCATCATCGTTACCATCGATTAAATAGCGTGACGGCGGTGCGGTCACGCCAGTCGACATTGTTTACAGCGCGATCGCGAAATGGCCCCGATTATAGATCTTCCGGGATATTGTAACGTGTTCAATCTATCGACAATTTGTGTGTTTTTGCTGTTTTTTATTTCTTATAAAAAAAATCCTATAAATTAAGAAAAATACTAACTAATAATACATGTAAATTAAGAAAAATCTCATTGCTATCACAGTATCACTGCCATCTTAGTTAAAAAGTTTTAAAGCCACTTGCTGAACGAACGAATTCTCTTTTCACTAGGCAAATCTTCGTAAGCCTTGAGTGCCCAGTTAGGTGTATGTTGTCAAAACAGTTGGTATCAAAATTGGCCGTATCAGGCGCGACACCCGTGTTTTGTAAACACGCGTCTTGCCCGGCGTCGGCTAGAGTTACGCGGTGCCTTTATACATGGAAATGTTGATTGCGTCCAATTGATTTTCTTTTAAACTTTGAGTAAGGTACTTTACTTTCTAAGCGAGAAAGGCAAAGAGCAGAGATTTTCTATCAGGAACTACATTCACTCAATCTGAGGATTACGAATTTATAAAAAAAATTAAAAATCTTAATAAAAGTTACGACTACCGGTAGGATTCGAACCTGCGATGACACAAGTGATCGTCCTTATCGCTGTAACCATTCAGCTCCCCTAGTTTTAAGAACGTGACTTGTCAAAGTGGTACATAAGAATTGAATTTGAATTTAAACTTTGTGTAGGTATTTATATAATAGCAAAATAATGAAATCTTCTTAACTTTTACCGTGTTTATGCAACCAAATGCATGTAAATAGCACTTAGCACTGTTTACTGAATTTCACCGTGTGATTTGAGTAAGATTAGCTATTCATGTTGGTGCGACAAATCGTAACCTATTTTTGCTGTACATTTCCATTCTTGGGCCGTCTCGAGGTCTATTTTCGTAACTGTTTTATTGATCACGATATACTTACTTCCTGACAATAGGAACTGTTACATAAAAGTAAGAATAAGAGCTACTCTATCTACTAGTAAACATCTACAAATAGGTTCTGTTTTTTTTTTTCAAGATCTGGTCCGCCGTGAGGCAGCACTGCTTTGATTTGCTAGCTGCTCCTAAAACCTGTGATATATACAAATGAAATAAATGTCTGTGATCGGATGATTTTTAAATTAAAACATTTATTTCATTTAAAAATCACAGGTTTTTTATTTCTGAACCAAATTGTTTGTTTTACAATAAAACTCAGAGTGCACTGTCCTCTTCGCAATTAACTCGGTAATAAATGATCCTAACATCGAACAAAGGCAAAACCGTAGATTTATTTAATGGGACGTTAAAAATCACTTTGAAATGTTATTTGAGCTAGGAACATGATGCCAGTTCTCTTCGCGCTGAGATGTAATGAATTAATTGAGAGAGAACTTCTTAGAGCGTAATTTTATTTCGTGCATGTGACTCCCAGCAGGCATAAGTAATAGACTTTTCATTAACCTATTATTATTTTAAACTATCGCGACTTGGAAACATATTTATAAATATTAACGGGACTTAATCGCGTATTAAAATCATAACTATTTACCTCGTCACGAGTAGACGAATAGAAGAACAATCACAAACCTTACGTCCCTATAATCTAAAATAAAACAAACCTCACATGGCCACGTCTCTATCGCAAAGTAAGAGGCAGGGATGTCTAGAAATTTGTTCTTGTTCTAATAATCTTTTGATATATCTGTAGTAGGTACCTACCTATGGTGTGAAAAGTTTCGATGACCTTTTTTACTAAATAAATAGGAAGAATAAACTTCTCGCAAAAAAACGTATCAAATTATACAAAACGGAGTAACAAACTAAAGTATAGTTCAAAGTTTTATTGAAATAACATTTCGAGGTGTCGATGTGTACAGATTGGATTGGGAAGATCAAAGGAGCCGCAATTCGGTCAGTCATGTATCCCACCGCTGGGGTCGACATCGGTATGTCTTTATGATTGGGGGCATTGTCATGTGCTATATTTATAACAGGATTGCCAATGACCTAACTGAAAATGGGAGCATTTTAATTGTGTAGAAAGTGCGTTTTGCATTGAGTAAGTAGATACAGTATGCCATAGGTAAACACGAGCTTTCGAAGATGAAGATAATTTTTTTTTCCAATTAACACATAACAATTCAATAGTAGCATATCGCAAAAGCTCGTTTCCCTCAACCAGCTTGTGTGAAGACCATCTGTACCCCAGTTTGCGAACAATCTGTCTATCTGTAACTTTTTGACAAAGACACACGTGTCAAACAAATATCTCTTTAAACTACATATATTCAAACCAGTCGTAAGTTTTAAAAGCGTGGTTTTCCCAATACATAATTACAATTTAAGTAGTTTTCTTGTAGTAGTAAGTTGTAAATAAATAAATAAATAAAATAAATAAATTTACCTCACCTTTTCACGTTCCTTAGAAATAAATATTGTAAGCATTACGAGGCGAATAACAAATTACATTTCTGCGAGTAACACTTATTTTGGCTAGTTTCTAGTGTGTCTTCGCTTCAATTATTTACTCATCGATATATCCAGACTCAAGCTAGCGCGTCTAGACTCACTCCAGAGATATTTTTAGTCAATCAATGACAAATGACGAGTGCACGCCTGCGCCATCTACTATTTACTAGAATAAATGTAGTTTGTTTGTATATTTCAATCAACTTTTCGGAAATTTTACAAATCTTAATAAAAGTTATGACTTCGGCAGGATTCGAACCGATGATAAAAGCGATCGTACTATACGCGGTCTGCCAATTCAGAAAATGTTCAGATTTTTTTTGAAACTTGAATAAATATTATAGTCTGGGATAGCGATATGCTACATTTATGTGTATAAAACGCGAGTACAGATACTTTTAAAAGGTGAAAAATAGTTAACAAGTAGCCTAAACTTTTATCAACTTTACTACTTCATCGTCAGAAGCAGTAATTTAGCGTAACCGACTATCGAAGCATAGAATAAATAAGTAAAATAAAATATACCTAAGCGTTTTACGAGTAAAGCCGCAAGCCAATCCCAGTAAAGCAACAGTATAAGAGCAAGAACTGAATTTATGTATGTGCCATGTGTTTGCAGCGGTTTACTTTATATTTTCGTGGGACACTCGCTCTCAATTGAAAATCACTTGGGTCGCAACTATTGAGTACATGCCAATGAATAATTAATTGTTAGTATAGTAACTATAGCTAAATCGGTCTGAAATTGAAACTGTCCTATATGACAGTGGTGGTCGCGTTTTACTGTCATATTTAACAGTTCAGTCGTGTTGTTAAATTTCTATTTCGCAAAACAATAGGCAATGAGAAAAAATGAGTCTAGAAAACATCATTATTAAAAGTTTATTCGCCGATATTTGTCTATCAGGAAAGTCCGGCAAAGATGATTCGTCGGCCTCGGCAGACCAATAAAAAGGATCAGATCTATAACAAGAACTTACGTATTTCTGTAAAACTCGCTACATCATAGCGAGCAATAAAATTTAAATCGAACGGTCTCGGTTTATCTTTGATCCGTTTGTTTGTCGGCGGAGATCACACAGAAACTTTTAAGTAATTGTTGGGAAATGATACTATGCTCTTTAACACATCTATTTTTGAAAGCTTTTGTGTATTTTGACTTTGCCATCGTACCTACGCTGTCTGAAAACTTGCAAGCAACATTAGGACCAATCTGCCGTGTTCTTTGAGCTATACTTGATACGTAAACTATTTCTTGATGCTATTATAAATGGCGTATGCAAGCTGACCTCGCCTTAATGAAACTCCTTAGAAAATCATTAAAATCCTGATAGATTAATATTTTTATATGAAAAGTTAGAAGGTGAATCTACGAAGACTACGAACATGGTTCTTTATTCTGTGACATGGTGACGTCTCGTAGCACGTGCTACGAGCGTAGAGGTGCAGAGGTCTGGTATCTCGTAGCATTTTACTTATTCTACGTGTTAAAATTGTCGCGATTATGGAGAACGAATTTAGTTAGTTCTTTTAATTTCTTAGAAAATTACCTATATTAACAAAATAATTTAAAAAAAAATCTGTAATTTATTTTATTTTGAAGTCAACTTTATCCGCAGATAAAGTACTAGACGTTATCATAAAAAAATGTGATCTAACGCTGACAGCGACTCCTCTCAGACAACTATTGGGTAATTATCAGCTAGTAAAACAGTAACGTCAGCGTCAACGTTCAGAAAAATTATATTTGTATAAAAACCTATAGTTTCTAAGTTATTTTCGTAAATTGTCATTTCCCAGTTTGCAACCTTGAATTCTCTAGAATTTTCAATAGCGCGTAAACCAATTGCGTGAAGTCTCCTTTGACAGTTATTGATTTATGTACTCAATACTATAATGAGCCATATATTGGATATATTTAAGGTACCTAGATAAGTATTATACTATTATGTATAGTTATGAGAATCAGTCACATTTTCTCTAATCTAGAAGGTCGATAGGTAGACTTACCTACTATGTACCTACCTACACTGAAACTTCTAAGTTTTCAACCATCAAAGGATCAAATGGTAGTTATGACTCAAACCACTTTGATGTAGCATCACCCAATAGGATGAATCAAACGCTATGACGTTTTTTGATGACGCTAAGAAAACGCTAAAATCAAAGCGAATAATTTCAATTACAAATTTCTTTTCCGGTTTTCAAACTATGAATGCCTTTAATTTATAGAGCCATTGGACACGGATTTGATTGCTGAAAGACTGAATATAAATTGAAAATAAATTACCGTAGCTTCCATGGAAAACCTTCCGGCCGCTTCACCGGACACTTTATACAATTGACAGTTTCAGTCACAATTGAATATTGATCCGATTTCATTCACTGAACACAAGCCGCTCACAAAATCACTGCTCGTAAAACAAGATGATTTATGAAAAAATCAGTTGCACGATTTCCAAATTCAAAATTTGAAATGTCACTCGCGGTCAGTCGCGCGGGAAAGCTGGGGCGGACCGGCGCACGCGCGTATACCACTGAGACTGGCGGTTACAGCCCGCAAACACTACGTCACCGACATTTGGCAAACGCACAAACTTCCCCAACCAATTTCGATATGTACACATTTGTTTACATTGCAGTTAATAAGACAAGATTTCGCGTTTTGTCGCCGTGTTGTGACGAGACGTTTGAGCGGAGCAGTTTCTGTTGGAATTGATGGCACATAAAACTGTGTTATTTTGATATTGTTCTTGTGATGGTGGAGACAAGGACCGCAGCCCTGGAGGCGAGGAGACAGCTCCAATGACAGTGCGATCGAGACGCATGAGGTATTTTCGGTGACACGCCTGTCGTCTGCGTTTTCTCTTCTATGAAAAGAAGTGACATAATTTTTATGTGCTCCGATTCGTGGCCGCTCTAATTATGACTCATAGCATCCTGGTTTTAACTCAATTCTGTTGCTATTTTTGCCGCTAACCATTTTTTTATAATAATTAACTACAAATACAACAACCAACAAACTATTAATGCAAGATAAAATTATCACCATAATCTTTGCCTACCCGACAGGTAATCCGGCTACGAAAAACATTTATTATAATTAATTACGTACTTAATGAGAAATAATTTAAGAATAACTATCTCACTATGCTCCTTAATATCTAAAACAGCAAATTTTACATATATAACTGTAGGTTGGTCATTTCTTCTAGGTATTTACGACGTTTGAATTCCAATCAATTTATCTGGAATTGGTTTTCCTTAACCACTCCTTCTAATCTAAATTTTCAAATTATTTATAGCCGAGTGCTATTTCACCCCTTCTTTGAAATCTGCTTACGTAAGGTTCTTCGAATTTGCAATGAACTTCAGAGTGCTTTAGCCAGAGCCAAAGAGACTTCTTTTACTATGATTTACTACAGCTTTAGTTGAATTTCCACTCGAAATTGTAACAAATCTTCGCGGTAATATGTTAGAAGTCTAACGAGATGTTCACAGAACCACCTCTTTGAAATATCAAAAGTTGATGTCCACTAGGCATAGGTACTTGCAATAATGACTTCAAAAGAAACCTATTTACTACTTTTACCCATGTTTTAAACAGTTTTTACAAAAATTGTGTTGTTATTTAAAATGAACGAATTTCCTACTTTCCTATATCTTTTAGGCGGCCTAAAAACTCCGTCACCTGAGTTGACCACTTGCTCATAAGAACGAGCGAACCTATATTTTATCGCACACATTTTTTTTTACTTACCAGTTACGACCCGGTAAACTCAGGCCTTTGCACCTTAACTAGATTATTTATGCAGCGTCAGGAGGCAATCTTTGCCTACACTTCGGGACATTGTTGAGAAAACTCAAATAAAGTAACCTAACACTTTTGTGGGCCAAACACTTAATGAATTTAAAAATCTGTTCAACGAACGAGGGTGAGGTGGCTTCGCAGATTTTCGTGGAAATAAAATCACCGGTAGATGATCTTCCTGAAAACTGCGGGTGGTCACCGGCAGGTCATAAAGAACATTTTTTCTTGTTCACAACTCCTTTAGTATAAAAACAATTTGTTTTCAGAAAAAAATAAAATTTTGCTAAACTAAAGAAAAGGAAAGTGCTGTTTTGATTTAATTTTTCCGAAAAATTTGACTGACATTTATTAACTGAATCCGGTCATGTTTAATAGTTTTTAAAACGATTTCGTAGAGTTTAAGACTATGTATAGGACTTTCCTAACATATCAAAGTCAAATAAAATTGTAGATAACGCTTAAAATAAAATGTAATCTCATGACTAGATTTTCCGATTCGTCATCCGTGATCGTCACGTATACCTCATCGAAAGAATGTATTCCTACAATTCTTAATAGTTTAGTTAGACATTACATATTTAGTCATATAACAATTTGTTAGTCATATAAACTCTTTAAACCATATCAATCTGATGACTCACTCAAGGGTGGGTGATAGTGACCGGTGACTTATCTCCAGAAAGTATTGGCATAAATGCAATTGCAGCTGGTAGGGATGATGCGGGTGACTTGGCGAAGGGAACTGTTTTTACGGCTTTTGTGACACATTGCGGACCAAAGACTTCTATTACATTATAAACAAACACCTAAACGGGATATTTACCATGATTTATGAGTTTATCGAACCCGTCAATTTGACAGTGACCATGGCCATGCAACTGTGCCAAAATACACTTAAATCTACGAATCATTGGTAAATATCCAGTTTTAAGTGTTTCTAATTTTTAAAACTTTTATCACTCTTTAATATTCTGGCTACTACAGACTTGTAGTAAGGAAAATTATCCTCTTTTCTTTACCGGAAATAAAAACATAAAAGAACATGACAAAATATTAATTTGTCATAAACAAAGTCGCGAAGTACAAGAAAAGATATAGAACTCGAAAGAAAATCCCTTAATTGGCAGTAAAAAAATAACGTCAATGATGAGTGAGAACCTCGTAAAGTGTTCAAATTATTTATTATTCCCGAAACAGTTGTAACTGGTACAGTCGCGGTATTAAAAGGTTGGCTACTTTAAGATATGTTTCTGCTTGCTAGTTATTAGTTTGAAAACCATTTGAATCCAACACTTTCGTTGCAGTATAAAAAGGTATGTGCTTGCAACGTGTCAAACGAATTGATTTCAAACTTCTGTTCTGCGAGTGAACAAGTTTGTGGACACGAGGCCAACGACAGATAACAATCAAAATGTCGTCGAGAGTGCAGTGCTGCCAACTCTGAGCTTTTGCGATAAATCTGACTTTAAAAAAGCTCAAGATTTTGATGCACATTGAAACAAACAAGTAAAATAACTCTAATGTAGCGTAGGCGAAAAGTTCCTAATTAGACGTCCTAAAATATAAACCATTATAAACCAGAGACCTCACTTACCGAAAATTATTATGACACTTCGTTTTCGTTTAATCCTAACCGAGGATTGGGTTACTACCTAGGATTAAACGACCCTACTGGGCCCTACTGGGCCTCTGATCTAATCTGTGACTGAAATATATTTCCTTGATATTTTAACGTTTATACAAACACAATTATACCATTTTCATATTTTCTGACTCAGACAAAACTTCGGGACATACCTACCTAATACAATTAATATGACGCGGTAAAATCCTGTTTCTTTATTAATTTTAAATTATGAATTGTGATCAGAGTATTCAGAGTTTAAGAAACTCTTGCAACGTTTTTCAAACCGAGAGCTGGCATCCCTGGTCAACAATGGCCCAACATTGGCACATCTCCAACTACTGCTGCCTTAGAGCAGTCTGCACGTGTGTGGCCCTTTGTTAGCTTCCTCAATGGTTCGCCGAAAGAACTGATGACGGATACCTTTTCTCAGATACAAATGTATTTAATTAAACTAGGTGATTTATTGGAGTGTTTCATTGTAAGAAATAGGGATAAGAATCAAAATGAAAAGGATGGCATCCGTTAATAAAAAAGAAAATTATAAGTAATAAAAAAAATGATTTTAGCGGAATTGGAACCCGCAATGATACAAGCGTTCGTCCTCTAGCTGGACTGCCTTACCAACTCGACCACGGAACCTCTTTAAAAATTATTAAGTACTTATACCTACTTAAAATTAACAAATGCTGCGATTACAAAAGACTTATCACGGAATTTGAATAAAGAAAAAGAAAAGGCAATTGCTAAAAATTAAAAAGTTTACTGAGAGTTTTCGAGACCATGTTTCTGTTTGTTGCAATACTCTTTACTTCCTGTATGCAAAGAATCCAAAAAAGATTCATCAAAGGGATAACATTAATTACACCAACAATGAGGTTTCGTGACGTAGATTCAACATCTGCATTCAGCACCGACCAAACAAACAGATCATTCCATTTCAAACATTGTTTATATGCTTCTCTGCTGACAACACGTTTCCTACAAGACAGTAATGGTAGTACCGAGGGAGGGATTTCAATCAAATTAAACAAAAGTTTTCTTAAGAATGAAATAGATGGAAACTAAAACTAATAATAAAATCATAATATAGGTGTTATATAGGGTTTACGCACCTTCGCGATCCACGATCATACTATTTTTAGTCAAGTCTAGTAAACTCTATCTAAAACGGCTATTAAATCTGTTGCTATTTCTATTCCTTGTCATAAGATAAGAGTAACATGAAAAAAACATTCTTTAAAACCTTATTAAATTGACAAATCTTTTAAGACTCTTACAACTGGCAAAATCTAAATCTAGGTAAGACGACTTATTAATATACAATGTATGAAATCCACTTTAATAAATAGCTTTCAATAAAACAGCTTTTAAATTCCATAAGTCTGTTTATTATGATTAATAATATGTAACCTGAAGATGTTTACTAATTTGAAACAATAAAAAATTAACTAACGTATTTTATCTAGGTATATTGAAACAATCTAAAATAAACAAAGTAGGAAGCCTAGTCACTCTAACATTGGAAACATGACTCAACTAACAAAGAATTATAGAACCAAAAAAAATTACCTTCATCTTTCTCCAGTTAGTTTTATTGTTTATTAAACTAGCCGATATGTTATGGAAAGTATAAGTCACCCCCCCATTATTATCATATTTTGAGCATTGTTTTTTCTACTTATGAAACAGAAGTAGACGAAATGAGTAGGTTCTAGAACAGTCTTTCTCCATCAAAAAGTGCCCCATCTTTCATCTTGTACGCCAATCGTGCTATGGTCTCCTGGTAGTTGTGTTGTGGTTGCAAGGCTACATAAAGGTTCTAGAACAGTCTTTCCCCATCAAAAGGTGCCCCATCATCTAACTCTCTTATCTTGTACGTCAGTCGTGCTATGGTTTCCTGGTAGTTGTGTTGTGGTTGCAAGGCTACATAAAGGTTCTAGAACAGTCTTTCCCCATCAAAAGGTGCCCCATCTAGCTCCGGCTGCCTAACGCCCTCTGGTGGCAGCCCCCATCGCGGCCGGCAGCCATTATGTTTGTGGTAGCGCGGGATCCTGTCGTCACGGATCATCTCGTACGCCAGCCGTGCTATGCTCTCCTGGTAGTCGCTGATGCCGGTCTTGTACAGACAAGGGCGCACGTAGCCGAGAACTGACAAATAGAAAATATGATATGAAATATGAGCACTACTGTATCCCAAGGATTTTTGTGATTTTTAGATCCTTTGAAGATGTCTAAGGGGGTCAGAGGTATGTGAAATACATATGTAGCACATGCCTACATTTTGCAGAAGTTAACTTTACATTCGTGCTTTAAATACATAATAGCCCATCGATGCTATATAAAAGTAAAGTGGAAAGTGTCATCGGGCTGAAGATATATGATATGATGATGATGATAAAATAACAGAGCTTCATTGGATTTAAGGAACACGATGATTCTGGTGAGTGATAATATTCTATTCTACAGACAGATAGATGTAAAAAGCTGTCATGCGTAAGCTCATACATGACTATAAAAATTGGTCCTATTAAAAGTGAGTGGTTATGTAATTTCACAACTAAAATGATGTTAATATTGTATTGTTAATAGTATTGTTAATATAAACTTTCAATAACAAAATATCATTGTTGTCTTTGTAACAATCTAAGCAGTGCAAAGTCATAATATTTATCTTTGTGCATTGTATGCGTTTGTTTTGCAATAACTTACCGTCATAACCGGTCCGCGGCAAAACAAATCGAATAATCAAATGTAGCTGATGCCCTCATATATTAAATTAGTTACTACTTATTTTAGACACGTGCCTAAATTTTAAAGTCCTAAATAAGACCCTAAAAATTGAGGTCATAACTCATATAGGTATTTAAATATATGGACACAGGATTTTATCGCGTTATTTACCGGTTAAAGAGCGATCGCTTGTAACTCGCGGGCTCGAATCCCGTTGAAGCCATAAAGTGCTAGTAGGATTTTTCTTTCCTAATATTATAAAGAGGTAATGTTTGTGTGTGGGGTAATATCTTAACGAAACTAATCATTTTACAAATTCTTTCACCGTTGTATAATAATCAGGGATGTTAGACGGCCACTTGGAAATCCTTGTACCGAGCTGGCTGAAAACTGGTATCGGAGGGAGAAAACTGGTACGCCTGTGCTCCGCTCCGGAAAAATTCAATAATTGATCATTTCTAGTTAATAATACGCGATTCTTTCATCAATTGAAGCATGTTAACCATTCACAAGCACGTACAATAATTTGAGTATAGTTGCGTTGAAAAAAAAAAAAAAAATTATTTGTGGGAGTTGAACCCGGGACTTTCAGATCGTGAGCGGAGCACCTTACCATTGCGCTATCAAGTACATTTCAAGGTGGTTGATGGAAAATGGTACCTGTTTATCGGGACTGCTTGTTATAAAAATGTTTTATATTATAAGGAAATCTGATTGGAATTTTTTTTTTACATGCATCTTTTTTTTTTTCAAATTTTCCGGTTATTCTACGAGTATATGGTCAGTGTATTTTTGTCGGTCAAGGGGGAATCTTGGTATTTTTGCGTACCAGGACCGAGTAGTCTTGGTACATGGTAAGTGAAACCAAAACCTGGTATGTTTACCAAGAAGTTGGTACGTCTAACATCCCTGATAATAATTATGATCTTTCCAAGTCAACATGGTAAAATCTTGAGTTTCATTAACACCTGTCAAAATGGTAAAATCTCAAGTTTCACCTGTGCTAAGCCGGGACAAGCTACTAGTCATAAATAGAAGAAGAAAACTAACTCCTAAAGTGTGTTTTAAGGGGCTCCAAGGTTGGTTTATCCATATCCTGCTCGTAAAGGTCTCTGGCCACCTTCATGAGCTCTGTATCCTTCATGGCCAGCTTGGGGGCCGCTGGGGGGGGTGCCACCACTTCGGTCACCTCTTCCTCTTTGGCCACGCATGGACGGAGCTTCTTCGGGCGAGGCTTGAACGGACGGGTTTTGAATTCTAGAAGTTGTTTTTCGTTTCATTATTAAAATCAAAATGTAATAATGATTTATTAAGTTTACTGGTCGAATATGCGTGGGATCAGAATTTTAGGAGCTCTCACCAGGTGACAAATGTGCGCAGTATTCGTTGTAATAGGTGGACTGTCCTCGTAGGCTTTTCATGGTCTCTTTTATAAACTTCTCGATTTCCTCTTCCGTCCATACTTTCTAAAACACGTCGATCAAATACTTATCAAATTCAGATGGAGAAGAATTTTGACCATCTTTATTCTGTGTTTTGACCGTGCTCTAAACGGTGAAGGAAAATATCTTGAGGAAACTAGCGGCTAGTCACGTGATGACCATTTCTTTCCGGTGGATATGGTCGTCTTAGCTGAGAGGATGGTTTAAGTCCTGATCAAAAATGTCCCATTACAGTGTACATAAGTAAAATGCAAAAGGTACCTCTACACTACATATTAAGTGGGTGTTGTTTTGCTAAGCAAGCCTAGTGATTGAACTTACATCTTCTGATCCCTTTTTAGGGTCCAACCATTTCCCTTCAACTTTTGCCCATCTATCTTCTGGGCGACACCTGCAAATATATTTTATTTTCCGGAAAATTATTACTTAGATAGGTACCTATTTGATCTCATTACGGGAATATGTAGGAGCAAGTGGCCATTGAAATAGAAGATAGATTTATCTAGATTAGCGCATTCAGATTTGGATATAGCTCCTCACAAATTAGCTGTAGGTAGGTAGGTACCTACACCTATATCTTATGGTTAGCTACTTACATCTTGGTCTTCCTAATTGGATGCTGTCGGAACTCATCGAAATATTCCGTTAGAAACGACATTTTTAACACACAATTTCAATTCTCTCTATTTAAAGTTTTTTACGTTTATTTACTTACAATATAAAATTTCAAAAATTGCCATGTCAATCATGAATTTCAGCCATAGAGAATAGAGTAGGTACAACCATAGTTTTGTAAAACATTCCGGGAAAAAGGTTCCATGAAAAAAATTGTCTATGGCGTTTCCGCGCTTTCGTATTTTTGCATCCGTATTGGTTCGGTGACCGTAATCGACTGGAAGCCGTAATTTTTATTTCTAAGTTCTTCGGTAATAAGCTCCGAGTTATTGCGGTTTCTCATGTCATGCGATACATTTTTTACGGTGTCGTCAACATTTTCCGCAATAAAAATTTGGCAATAAACATTTCAACACTTGAATTATAGGATATTCACCGGTGAGTTTATTGAACAATGTCATGAATAATTAATTTTTTACGCGCTTATTTTTCGAGAAAAATAATATTGACTTGGTTGTAAAATGAGTGATCTGTTGTGCACCTATACTTTGGCAGGTTTGGCAACGTCTGAATCGCCACTAATATCTAATAACTGCAATAACTTATAAGAATATTAGGTACTGATCCAGCGTAAGCAAAGCATTAAAATATATCCTAGGTAAGAAAATACTTAATTTGCATAGAAAAATATTTAACGCGTTCAGTGCCTACACCGCAAACACACCAGCGCCTTTCCATGCGCTCGGAGTCTTCCAAAAATGGTTGTCAACCCCAACGCTTCAACTTTTCCATACAATTTTTGCACTGTAAATAGCGTGACTGCGTCGTATAAATCAAGTGCTCGTATTTATAGACTTGTCGTAAACTTAACTACATTCTATGGGACCGCAATCTGTGCGAAATTTTGACAAACTTCACAATACGTCATCATCAGTTGGTAATATTGGCGATTCTGATGTCGCCAAAACTATGTAAAACATAAGTAAGTAACTAAAGATGTTGCCGCCCCTTTCATAACGATAGAAATAAAAAAAGACGTGTGGCACTCGTGGACTACCGCGGTAAAGCTATTGCATGCCACCTAGAGGCGAGTTGCTGAACTAAAGTGACAGCGTTATTTCGTTACGGAATTTCTGGATTCGGTCTCCACGCTCAAGGCCCGCGATAGAAGCTATGCAATAGCCTAGACGCGTTTTTAACAATCAGTTTTCAACACTGAAATAAAATAGCGTAGTAATAATTTACGATAGTTCTTTATTTACTTAAATCTGATTATGTCAGTCATTTACACAATGATATTCTTTGTGAATTTACATTTCAGGTAATTATTACCCTAACATAATTATCCAGTTTCAATTACAATGGGTTTACTACTGATTTTAATATTATAAATCTCCTTAAAATAAATGAGTTGTTATTGAGACCAATAGATGTGGACATGGTCTTTACTTGGTGTCTCTAGAAACATGCCTGAATACTGAATCGCTGCTTAAATACTTAGGACGCGATTAACTGTCTAAGATGAACTTACTTGACAGGTTTTTATATAGACAAGCGTCAAATAAAGTTAAGCGCCATTTATATTAAGTAGCATTACAGTATCTGGGCGTTAGTGAAGCGTGATAGAAAGAGGCCTACACCTAAATGATGTAGTCAGGAACATTTACATAGTACCATAAGGGTAGGAGCAAGTTAGTATCATAATAAGGAGTCGAAATTGGCTACAAATATTTCACAAACCTTACAATTATTTTACAAAAAATATTTGGGAATACTCTGAAAGACACTTTATTGAATAAAAAGGTAATTTTATTAATAAAAAACTTATGTAAGATTTTAAAATGTACCTCTCATATTGAAATTTGCAACTACAAAGTTTGTACAAAAATATCTCACACAAGAAATTATAATCATAAAAGTCAAGTTTGGACAAATAAAAATCAAGAGGCACATTTTTAACATGAAATAACCCAAGTATTTGGCGTTTGATACAAACTAGCGTAAAGTATAGAAAGGATTTGATAAAGAAATTATTCTAGAGTATAGAAAATAAGACACAAATGCAATGGTGTCCATTGCGCTCAAACATAACAACTAAATTAGTGCGCCTTAACCGATTTCGTGATAACACTCAGCTTATACTAAAATTATGTTAAAATTCTCATTTCATTTGTTCACTTAAACTAAAAACTGAGAAATAATCTTGAGGCCACTATTATATCGATAAACAAAATTTTAAAAATCATGTTGTTAAGTTAAAACGATAATTGTTTTAAAATATTGATGATCCTGATTTTAATTATAAATTTACTAATTTAGATTCAATACAAACTACAGTTAATTTTAGAAAAATACCTAAATAAATGCGTCTAAATAGCACACAACGTTTAGGAAACCATTTTGGATAGCAACAGTACTAAAGAAAAGTACTTTTTAGAAATAATACTAAAAAGTTTTAGAATAACAAGAATATTTCGTTTCAGCTGAATCAGCGCCATTTTAAGAAACAAGATTTATAATTTACGAAAATAGTCTCATGTTAAAAATTAACTACTTAACAAAGTAACCGGCTGTTTAACTAATCAATCTTAATTTAATGAATTAAATCAATTTAACTATCGCGCACGTAGTTTTAAGAAATAAATAAAATAGAGGAAAAAACCAATAAACACTACTTTCAGTACAAGCAGAATGGATGCATCTGCAGAAGATTTGGCCGGATTATTTTAAAAGATTATTTTACATTTAATTTATTAAGTATTTTAAAAATAAACTAAAACATGAATGTTAATTCATATATATATTCATATAATTCATATAATAATTAAACTAAATCGTTTGGATAAACAGTTATGTTTATCCAAACGATTTAGTTTAATTATTTAAAAAAAATTGTTACAGAACTACCGTGCACGTAGTTAAATTAGAAACCACCATCTATAGTTCATATTCAAATAGTTCGCTGACCTAAAGCCGGTATTAAAGCTAAGGCCAAACCTGCGCGACCAAAGCGACTGCGAAGCGGGAGCGTCTACCGCGCGGCGGACGCTACCCATATACGTCTATGGCGCTTTGCATACCTACGCGACCGCATCGCGGGACGGGTTATATGGTAAATCCGTCGCGCGGTAGACGCTCCCGCTTCGCAGTCGCTTTGGTCGCGCAGGTTTGGCCTTAGCTTTATGCGAGATGCGGTCGCGTAGGTATGCAAAGCGCCATAGATGTATATGGGTAGCGTCCGCCGCGCGGTAGACGCTCCCGCTTCGCAGTCGCTTTGGTCGCGCAGGTTTGGCCTTAGCTTTATCAAAGCGGGATGAAGATGTTTGAAATCAACCAGGAGAATCGTTCTGTGATTGTATTGGATAATCTTAAAGATAACTGTGATTGTTTTGGTGTATTTCAAACATTACTTCTTCCCGCTTTGGCAGATACCGGCTTTAGACTGAAATGACGTAATACCATCAAGCTACCTTCACTGATCAAAAGCATGGTTTGACGTCGATTCTTGTCTAACATAATAGGACTGCAGAAACTTTTTGATAACACTAAGAAACATAATGTACGGTTGATTTTGAGTTAAAAGTTGCATTATACTTTCCGGTCATGGTCCTTTATTACTCGTCAACACTCTAACAGGCCGCTTCGTGTCACAAATGCCTAAATTCTAGATATACGTACCCTATTCCTGGTTAAGACGAAGTGCGAAGTTACTTTATACAGTTTTTGTAATATCCAAGGCGTAACTGTACTAAAATTTATGTTTATTTTGAAAAAATTAGAGGTAATATTAAATGTTAAAGTTGTTTGAGGTAATCCTCAACATAAATGAAGTTACAGTAAGCGCAATATAACTTGACCGGGCCGAACTTAGGCCCTCCAGGCGGTCGCGCATTATAACCATTCGTTATGGTTAGGTTTGCTGGAAGAAAACTCTTTTTAGGGATAAGTTCGCCTTTTGCCCTAATTTTACATGTCTTTTATATGTAATTTTTTCGTATAGAATAAAGACTATGATAGTACGTGATATTTTAGACGACCGCGACGCTGGCGCTGTTCACCATAATTTCGAGAATTATTCACTTCAAATTATATTGCGCTTACTGCAATAATATTGTTTTCCAGAGTTAATATTCACATACGTTTCTGTTATAAACACTTAAAACGGGATAATGGCGCCTACATATCGGGAAACTCATTGTACACGTAGGATAGAATAATGATTTACAGTTAAACATAACAATATTTTCTTTCTTCTTTTATTCAAATATCCCGTTTTAAGCGTCTACAATATTAAAAACCTCAAGTTCTATACGTGTAACTTACAACTGTATCTTATAAAGTATTCCCACGTGCGTCGTGAACCTAGAACCTAGCCCGTATGTAGACAGCGGCTACGTCATGAGACGCGTATCCGAGTCGCTTGGCGTGCTTGAAGATCTCGTTGGTGGTCGCGGTGAGAGGGAGAGACTGTTCCAGCGCGTCGCCGAGACCCAGAGCCAGTTTCAGGTCTTTCTGCATGTGAGCTAGGGGTTGCTGTGTGCAGTATGATGATTCCACCATCGCTGGAAGACAATTTAAAAATTATAGCATGGTTTTGAACATTACAAACACGACACCATGATTCGTTGATCATACTTTTTAAACTATCGCGACTTGGAAACATACAGTTGGTTTTGAACATTGCAAACAAGACATTCACCATGATTCGTTAATCATACTTTTTAAACTATCGCGACTTGGAAACATATTTATAACGAGTAGAGTCGTGACCATGGCGACTGTGACGTCATCGTAACGTCGAGGTAAATAAAATGAATTCAATACGCGATTACGCATTCGCTTGCGGATCTTACGCGATGTGAACGATCTGAGAAACAGTGCATTCGCAGGTTTGTGCGTCACGCACAAATCTGCGAATGCACTGTTCACACGCTACTGATCGTGTGTGCGTGACAGTGCGTGGTCCATCACGATCAGTAGCTTGTTCTGTTTTTGTCAGTATTTTCAAAATTTCCTATATCACCTACAAGCTAGCGGTCTCACCTCGTCCCTTCAGTATGAGATGCGGCGAGGCGAGCGGTGTGAGCGCCAGTACATCCAACAGGTCCGCTTGGGACAGACCCGCGCGGTCGGCGACACTCCCCCTACAAGCTAGCGGTCTCACCTCGTCCCTTCAGTATGAGATGCGGCGAGGCGAGCGGTG
Source organism: Xanthorhoe spadicearia (assembly GCA_947086425.1). Classification (NCBI taxonomy): domain Eukaryota; kingdom Metazoa; phylum Arthropoda; class Insecta; order Lepidoptera; family Geometridae; genus Xanthorhoe; species Xanthorhoe spadicearia. The sequence continues at coordinate 747,812 of OX352214.1, read as the reverse complement.
TGAGCGCCAGTACATCCAACAGGTCCGCTTGGGACAGACCCGCGCGGTCGGCGACACTCCCCCTACAAGCTAGCGGTCTCACCTCGTCCCTTCAGTATGAGATGCGGCGAGGCGAGCGGTGTGAGCGCCAGTACATCCAACAGGTCCGCTTGGGACAGACCCGCGCGGTCGGCGACACTCCCCCTACAAGCTAGCGGTCTCACCTCGTCCCTTCAGTATGAGATGCGGCGAGGCGAGCGGTGTGAGCGCCAGTACATCCAACAGGTCCGCTTGGGACAGACCCGCGCGGTCGGCGACACTCCCCCTACAAGCTAGCGGTCTCACCTCGTCCCTTCAGTATGAGATGCGGCGAGGCGAGCGGTGTGAGCGCCAGTACATCCAACAGGTCCGCTTGGGACAGACCCGCGCGGTCTGCCAGCGCCAGTCCCTCAGCCAGCGCGGCTAGGGACACGCCCCCCACAACTTGCAGGACACAGTTCATCTTGGACGCGTTGCCGATGTCGCCTGGAACGTGGTATAGTGGTGAATAATTAATTCTTTTATCTCCGGTAACAGGGAAAATCTTAGATATAAGTCGACGTAAAAATAACGCTGAGGAGAACAGGAGGTGTTGTATTTACGCATAGATCACTCGCTCACGAACCAATAGCACGCGCTAAATCAATGGTGTGAAGTGCGCCGCGTCACTCCACCAATCCCACCTAAGATTCCTTGTGCAGCTTTTCCCCTCGGCGTTCTGTTACGTGGCGCGACCTATACCCATGTATTTATTACAGACACAATTGATCTCATATAATTCAGCTCACATAACATTATTCTTTAACCTATATCGTCCCACTGCTGGGCAAAGGTCTTCAGTCACATAACATAAGACACAAAAATAAATAATCAAATAAAAGATTATTAGAACAGATCTAGGCTTAAACTTTTACTACTATATACTCTAAAAACTAATCAGCATCAACACAAAAATAATAAAGCTGAAATAAAACGAAGATCAACAGACATTACAACAAATACATCTTAATAGTTTCGACCCCGGTACGATAAGACACCGTGACCGAGTGGTGAGGCATACCGCGCATTTAGAAAGATCGCTTGTATCAACTCAGGTACAAATCTTGCCAGTATCGTAACTTTTATTAAGATATTTATTTTTTTCTAATAAAATAATAAATAAGCCTTATATTCTACGGCGCTCGGATTTGATCGTTGACAGAATTTAAAACATAAAAGCGTGCTGAGTCTAAAAACATATAACATTACAAATAATAGAGAAAAATGCAGTAAAAAAACTCTTTTTTGAACTACAAAATAATAAAAGTGCTTGTACCGTTTGACGAACTTATAATAAGTATTATTCAGCGAGTTAAGCGAGCATGTCTAATGATTTAAAAACATAAAAATCAAAATAAAATTTAATAAATTTCAATTGCGTCTAGGACCGGACATGACAGAGTACTATTACGTTACGTACCTAACATCTTCAATTCTAACGAGCTCACTGAATTTTTAAGAACAAGTAAGATCCAAAAGTGTTGGGCAATTCCTTGTAGATACAAGTATCCACTAACACTATCCTCCTGTACCAAGCTCACTGCTGGGTAATTACCATTTCTATGCCGCTAATCAGAATATTACACATATTTTTTATGCTTTCCTTCACCGTTTAAGGTCAAACGAGCGTATACTTTTGAGCTGTGAGTCGCATAAAACAATTGCAACTGAAGTAACATAAATTCCGGTACTAAGAAAACATACAGTGTAACACAGAACCTTATGAAGTCGCTTAAAAATACGTCTCACGTCTGTATACTCTGGCCTCGCTCTTTGAAGCGCATAAAAAGTGTTATAACTCTATACAAGTCCATCAAACAGCACACTAGTCTACGGTCAACGTCCAAGTTTCCTCGCCCCAGCAACCGGAGTAGCTGACTACTACCAAGGTAAAAGGAGTTCTTGCTCATCGCCTTGAAGCAAGATTGGCAGTCGTCGAAGAGGGTGCGGTCGCCCGCAGCCAGGATTATCAGCGTGCCTTCCTCCGCTTGGGTCTTCGAGCCTTGGATCTGGAAATGTACATTATAACTGATAGATTATTAGTAGATTAATAGTCTATACTATTTTGACGACCTCAGACAGAGGGGTCGATTCCCGCTACGGGACAAATGTTTGTATGTTCTGCAGATATTTCTTTCGTGTCTGGGTGATCTATAATATATATGTATTTACAAAAAAAAAAAAAAAGTATTATATCAGTCATCTGGTCACCATAACACAAGCATTAAGTTGCTTAGCTTGGGTCTAGATGACGCTGTGTGGAATGTCCAAGGATATTAAGATATAAAGATTAAAATTAAATGTTACGAGTATTTTCAAGTAAAACAGTAACACTTCATACCTGAGCCTCTAAATACCGGCCTCCCTTCCCGCTGATGGCCTCAACAATATCATGCGAGGTGTCAGCGTCGATAGATGTCATCTCCACGTAGCCCTTCGACTCCAGAGATGGACAGTGCAGCACGCCGCAGTTACCGAACACCATCTGTAAAGGAATAGTATATTGATTTAGACTTGTATTTTGTTTGTGACTTGTATTTCTGTGTGACACTAATTCTATTACCAATTTTTAATCTATGGATCTATTTGTTATCTGAATCAATAAACGAATTAAATTTAATTTAATACAGCACAGATTACCTACATAAGTCAGATACTTCATCTCGAACATTGTTCTTTTTTCTTCTGACTATTTTTGTGTTTGTTTTTGCGGCGCCCCGAGCGGCGTTTAGGTCTTGCCTACAATCAAAAATAAGTAACTCCATCTAGTGCTAAGTAGCATGTAGTCGGATGCTTAAAAGCTGATAGGTGACACCGCAAAAATCAAACACAAAAAAATAGGCCGAAGAAAAACGGAATAAATTCAATGTTTGAGATGAGGTACCCGTGGGTAAGGTAAGGGTGTCGACAGCCCTTCTAAAACACGAATCATTAATCTACAAAAGATCTGACCGTCAGCTTTGAAACAAAAAAAACCACATCAAAAAGGGTTCATCCGTTAAAGAGCTATGCTGACAGACGCTTAACGCTCCTCTTTTCCGCCGTAAGTTAAAAACAATACGATTAAAGCAGAATGACGTCATAATATAGTCTAGCTTTACCTATTTCAGTATATTGACCTACCTGAGAATCGATGTCTGCTACCTTCACCTATATTCCTTTCGTCAGAGGCCTTACTAGGGATCTATGAAAAAGTTTCATGTCAATTTTCGGGGTCTGTTTATGTTGGTGGATATTGAATTCGAAACAGTTCACCAACATAAACTGCTCCTATACAAATCTAAAACGATGCATCGTGCCAATAATCGCAAGTCAGTATCAATAGTCGCTTATGTTGGTGGAAACTGGATTCGGAAGGTAAACCAACATAAACTGACCTGTGGTGATAGTCACGATGCATCGTTTTCGGTTTTTAGAGATGATCCCGAAAATTGGCACGAATTTTCTTTGATCCCCAGTAGGGCTTCTATCTAAGTATTTCCGTAAAACAAAGGTCAGGGCACATTAAGCCCTAAGGTCATGTGGTCTGACAAGGCGTAAAATGTTTATGGATCTTAGCGGGATGTTTACGCGTTGATAGACAACATAAAAGGTTTAAGGGATATAAGTTTATTGCGTGATGAACGTTAACGCTTCGTCTGCGGCTTCGTCTCTTTACAGCCGCACTCAGAGACATTTTATTTTCATTAAACTGTTCTTTAACATATTTTTCCATACAAAATCATTACTAAAAGTAAGTCTGGACCTTTGACGACTCCCAAGACTCCCGTGGGCTTAATCAGAGCAACCAGTGCCCCTTTTATGAACCCATTAGTTATTCCTGCCTTACCTACCACTTAGCATATTAGTGGTAAATGTTTAGTTTTGTTGCCCTAAGAAGCACTGTCATTTTGTATTTTGTTCTGTACTGCTGGATGCGTAGTCAATAAACTTCACCTATTCTATAAGACGACATAGTTCACGTCGCGGGGCGACAATGGATGCGACTGGCGCAGGATCGTAGTGGATGGCACAAACTAAGGGAGGCCTATGCCCAGCAGTGGGTAAAGTCGGGCTGTGGATGCTGATGATGATTCTATAAGAATCTACTTATGTGGACGTTAACGAGTTGCATCGATAAAATATTGAATGCCAGCGCATTTAAGACCTCAGGCTGTCAACGGTCTTGCAACTTCGATTTACACCTCAGACTTGCCAGTTGCAGTGAAAACACTATAGACTAGTTTACTAAGTTACCTCTTTAGCTGCCTGTGGGTCGGCAACACACGAGAATGTGATGTCAGCTTCTTCGACAACGTCGCACGGCGTCACTGCTATCGTAGCGCCTGCTTTCTCGAAGTCTTTACACTGTGGACAATAGAAAATAATATTAAATTACATCAGATCAGATATACATCTCGTATACATTTAGAAATTTCTAGAAACAGACAGACAGACAGTTAAGACAACTATTTTCCACATGACACCTCTTTGCTTTTATGTTGAGGGGCGTTGGCCAATGAGGAAGCAGTGATGATTGCTCTGAGGCGTTGGCGTTCTTAAATATATCGTAGGTACCCAAAAGTTATTCCTTATAGCTGTTAGCTATTCTCATAAGTAATTTTATTTCAATAAGGATTTAATCAATTTCCATGATCATCATTGAAACCACCTTCAATCGCAACATATACTGCAAACAGCGTCATCTATACTTTTTACTTCACAACTGAGTTGTTCAAAACCATCGCTAGATGGCGACACAAGTCCGCCAGTTGGTTCCCCAGCTAGCTCTCGCGATCAATAAACGCCACGACGACCGACGCGACGACGATGCGCGTCAACGACCCCGCTCCGCCATTCGCCGCCATTTTGATAACGGCTCGTATCAGGCGGGAAACGCGAAAGCAGCCACCGTGACCGACACCAGCCGTTGTTCATACAATGATAATGTTCATACTCAACCCTTTTTTACCTGTCTAGAGAAAAAAGGCTAAACAAGAGCGAATGTTGTGGACAGTCGTTTAAAAACGGAATGTGCATCTGGCTTAGGTAGGATGGACTCGTTATAACTGCAGCATTTGTTTTTTTTATACTTAAAAGATAACATCGGCGATAGTAGGTATTGAAATTGAAATAGAGGAACGAACTAAGTAATATAACATCAGATAGTAATTAAGTATCCATGTAAATCATTCAGTGGTACTTATATGTGTGTTTTAAATTCCTAAAGTTTTGAACTGAAAAAGTGACGCTATTATAGACATACCTAAGTACTTATCTATAATAGGTTTAGAGTATTTCAGGACGGCTTTTAAGTTTGCTATTTAAAAGGATGCATAGCATTTAGTTAGAATTTAATTTAATTTAGGTTTATTAGGTAGTAAAATAAATGAAAGCAAGCCACTGTGTTGTATCATAAAACTGAAATATGTAATATGAAAAGCATCTAGCATTCATTTGCTTCTTCATTGTCGTTTCGTTTAATTTTATCAGTAGTTTACTACGATGTTAAGTATCAATAAAGTGTGCCAATAATTTGCATTTCAAGGTAGCTCTTATGTATGTAAACATAATGCTTACTATAGTTTGGCCGATTGCAAATTTTTATTTCACAATCGTGGCAACAAGTAAGCTTGATTCGTCTCATTAATTCCCGGACGATTGAAAGAAACTCATTCTAGTGTTAGTTCGAACTTGAAGAGTTCATGGACTTCCGAAAGTGAATGGTATCGATTTACTATTCTACTTTTTGGAGGACGAAAAAGAGTACTTATATGAACATACAATGAACGAATTGTCTTGATGATTCAGCGATTTGCACAAAACTATTAAACAATGTAGTATAATAAGTAGGTTTAAGTTAGTTCGCATGAGCAAGTGGCCAACTTAGTATTATATGAAGCTTCTATTTGCTGTGTTGTTGGCAGAGATGAAATGTACAAAGCACTGAGGCAAACATCTAAAATACAATTCAAATCTAGACCAGTAATATAATGAAGCAACCCAAGAGATACAATTACTGACTGCCTTAATTACAAAGAGATTTCTCCTCAACATACTATACTAACATGTATTTTGATATAAATCTCTTTTATGTATGTGGTGCTTTATAAAGAAAAACTGTAAACAGAGGAACAAGGTAATATTGCTTTCAATACAAGATATTAAAACTCAAAGATGATGTACCTCTCTCAGATAAGGCAAAGCAGTCAACGTCGTAATAAAGAAACTGATGCGTAAACAAAATTGAAGATTTTTTCCATTATCCGATCCAAACAGCCAGTACCGAGGCAATCTTCAAAGAAATCTTACCGGCTTCTGTTTACGATTCATCTAAAGGTGTTTGCAATAAACCAGTGTGGAATGGAAATTCGCGACAAAGTCCACGAAGGTCATCGCTAGCAGATGCCGTAGTTCAGGGTCGGAGCTCGCAGTAAGCATTTTATTACACTTTTGTTTTAATTGGGTATAAAAATATTTTGTTATTGAGCTTTGGATGTTTACTTCCATAAAAATAAAGGTGTACAATAATATTTCCGGAATAAATGAGGCTTGAAGATTGATGGGCCAGTGACCGTGGATTATGGCGCGAGGCGAGAGGTCACTTCTTCAGTAGGTCACGTTACACTGATGACGATAGTGAAATAGCAAGATATTAAAGGTTACCTACATTAATAAAATGCGTTATTGACTTCATTGCTCTGTTTAAAGAAACAATTTGGTTTAGTCTTAAGCGTTTTGAAACGGCGTTTCTTTTGAAGTTCATGCAGCAATTACCTCAGCAATTACTATTCAGGCATTGAATAATCCAATTTCAATTTGGACGTTTCATTCAATGGTGATTGTTTTTAGGTTCCGAAAGCAAGTCTAATCTGCACTGCGCTTGTTTGCTTTCATTTTTGTTTGAAATCGTAACGAACCAACATTCAGATAATATTATGCAGCGTCTTTAGTGCTTGTTTAATCTGCATTGCGCTATCCAATAAATGATCCAATTTAACGACAATGGTCTTTATAAAGCGTGAAGTAAAATTGACTTTTGTACTGTCGTACAAGGCATGTCAATAGAGATAATGAAGAACAGTAACTCAGTACTCTCGTTTCGAGCCCCGATAGGAAGCCACCCACACGGTGTGAAATGGTCCGACCCACATAGAACCGTGTCTACACTACACAGCGGACAGCTGATTGCGTCTGCAAGTGACAAGCGACGGGTTCTATTGGCTTTGTGGTTGAAAAATAAAAGTTTTTTTATTTCTATAAGTCCCAAAGACAATGGATGAATACAGAATGATTATTTAGTAAATTATGAGTAAAATAAAGATCAGATTAAAAATAACAGACAAATGGCATGTCTCGCGAGAAGGAAGAGCCTACGGACAAGTTTTAAATATTGCCAGAGCATTGCAAAACATACATAAGTTCGGGCCCGGTTAGTGGGCTTATCTCATTATCGCCACACGTGACGATAGCACGCGAGGCCGGCTTTGGATTTAAGTTTTTGTCGCGAGTGGCGTCAGCGTCACTGCAGATATACGATTTAACCTTTTGCGTAGGTTATTTATTATTAGATTCCAGTAAGATAATAAATACGTGACAGAATGAATATTTTGTTCTCTGATTTATTTAAAGCAGTAGACGCACTTGAGAGTTGTATTACACATGGACTTATGAATGGAGACTCTATAAGTGTCATCCGCCTAGTAATGCAGCGTGTAGGAGTGCTATTGCAATAGTTTGGCAAACTTCCAGCGATTTCTTGCAGTTTGAACCCTACCTGGCATGCAATACCTGCCACCAAGCGTTTCATTATAACTTTGTTGATAACGTGAGTTGCAGTATAACTTTGTTGATAACCAATATGATATTGCTAAAATTTTACTATAAACGGGTTTGTTACAACCCTTTTAGTTATACATATTTTCTTACTCCATCGATAATTGAAAAGATTGTTGTGTGCTCAGACCAAATAAAAAATAATTTGGTCTGAGGTTGTGTGGTAAAGATTTGTTAAATCATTAAAGGTAACCTGCGTTTGGAGCGGTCATAATTTCGATGGTTGACCGCTAATTGGCTTTAACAGCTGAACGCTTCTGTACTTCCGACGCTTCAAAACTAGAAATTGTCGATGCTGGCTCGGCGGCTTTAAGACTCCGTCACCAGAGTTGGCCTCAGACTACATACGAACATTAGAAACGTATCTATAACAAATACTAAGTATATCAGTTTGTAGCGATAAATCAAATTTTCCGATTTAAGCTCATCGTAAATTGACAAAACACAAATTCCCTTTAAATTAATTTCAATAACCAATACCTACTGTAATAAATCCGTCCTTTGTTCGCGCTACATTATTCCAACCGATACAATTGTGGACACAACAAATATTGACTGCGACGATGAAAATAACTTATACAGAACCGACAAACTTCTATTCATCAATAATTCCACATTTTGATTCTAGCAGCCAAGGTTTTGTGTATTGCTAGCACCTAGTTTTTAAAGTATTGTTAAAAACAAAACAGATTTTTTTTGATCAGAGATGATGCGCGTTGTCTGTTTGGTCGTTTCGTCATTTGCAGCTGTTATACCTGTTTTCTTGATAATCTCTGTACAATGTTCATTCACTCAGAAATCCAGGAGCATTGTGAACAATGCAATATTATTACATCCTCTTTGAATAGATGGGAAGATTTCGTTTAGTTGTAACGATGGGAAATGTAAACTTTCACGTAAATGCTATACGCAAAGCAAACAATGGGCGTGTATAATGTGCAAATTAAATCTTGTATTCTGATTACACAGACTATGCACCGCAAATTTATTTTAAGGCAAATATTATGGAAGTCGAATAGAATATTAAGCCTCTTATGCATATTAGATCAGTAAACCTATATTAGCTAAAAATTTAAATTTGTTACTATCTCTTTTTGTTGCCCTAGTAGTAACAAGTAAAAAACATAGTTAAAACCTATATAAAATTGACAAATCCTTATGAATAAGACCCTATGAATGTTCTAGACTTGTAGAGGCTTACGCTGCAGTGCAAAGGCAAGCCGGTAGCTACGAATACGACCAAAATAAACCTACAGGAGCGATCGATAAGGTCACAGTGCGCTCGGTGCACGCGACCTCAGCTCAGATCTTAGATTTCCTGCTTTATGCAAGGGATCTGCTACTTCATACTTACTAGTTTTCAAACTAAAACCAACACCTTAGCAAAGATAGAAGTACATAAAATAACGTCGAGCAAAATAAATTAACACAGCAAGATAGCTTCATTAGTAAGAAACATTAGAAAGTATGATTCATTTAGTAAAATTGATTTGAGCAAATGTGCAGACAAACCAGGAAGCGGCCATTGTTCAACTTTTAGGTCATACGTGGCCTCGGGGTCTACAAGACACAATGGTTGCGGCTGTCAGACCTTAGCATGTTACTGTTAGATACTACGTGCTCGGTTGAGCAACCAGAGGTCAATTCATCGGTTTGGACTTTGGAGACAGGTGCAAAATTTGCATATCTTATACGTAGAATGAGACGACAACGAGTGAAGCTAGAAGCTTGGAGTACCACATCTGATTGTAACATTAACCGTGTCGCGAGAGAAGTAAATGGATTGCGAGTTAATCTTAAAATATTAAAAAAAGACGCGTGGCACTCGGGACTGCCGCGGTAAAGCTATTGCATGCCACCTAGAGGCGAGTTGCTGAACTAAAGTGACAAGCGTTAGGTGATTTCGTTACGGAATTTCGGGATCGGTCTCCACGCTCTCACGCGATGCAATAGCTTAAAAACTTGTTCGAACTGCGGAGTCAATAGATTAGAGATGATAAATTATTTGATAGCACCCAATTTTATAAACCTGATACATTTAGTTCATACCCAGAAAAAGATAGATGATCTCAAATTGCCAATTATTCTACCTAAACAAAAACACCTTGCAAAAGAAAAACTGTGAGACTATCTGAAACTAAAGCATAAGTTTGTGACAGTTCTCAATAGAACTTGAATAATAAATCTAAGTATGCTAGACACATGAGGTTTCTCAATCTATGCCGAGTGTAAAGGAAACGGTAAGGAATTATAACGAGGTCAGGGTTACATGGCACCACATGCTGTGATTATAGTAATTATGTCAGATCGGACGATTCCGTTACATAAAGCTGAGCATCTACATAATCGTTGATCACGTAAGTTGGGTGTTGAAAAGATTTCTTATTATCCGCATAGCTAGAGCTTGGATTAACATTAAAGATTTAAAATATTACACATTTTATTTTAATTAGCATCAGATATATTCTTCAATATTTATTTCAAATTGTTAACTTGTAACCTATAGCTAAGGTGTTACAGGACAAAGTGAATGAGTATTTTCATTGAATATTTAATAGCTGAGTCAACAAACGATGTGATTACAATCTGTAAAGGTAGCGGTTTTTGCCGCGACAGACAGCGACCGAGACAAGAGACCGAGACGGTAGACCGCGACGTTACTTGATTTTAGGCAATGTCTAAGGGTATTGTATCGAATTGATACTTATACATTACCTTAAACTGACGATCGCGGCTTAAGTTCCGGTGACGTTATAAAGGTCTCTAGCCCACTTAACAAAAAAGTTCCTTTCATAATAAAAACACACACGGTCTCTTATCTCGGTCTCTTGTCTTGGTTGGCAGGCGAACTGCTAACTTAAAGCAAAGAAAATAAAACCTAATTCTGACATCACGCCTACAAAAAAAATGTACCTATGTATAAAATGTAGATTTGCACGAGATCTTATTGATTTCACACTCTTACTTTCCGATTCCGTCGTAGGTCTTATCACGTTGATTGAAAACACTTCAGTGTTCGCACTACAAATCTGAAGGCCAAAAGTAGGGCAAATCAATGACAGTATCGTGGTATTAGGCCTCGTTTGACTCCCGGCGAAATATTGCTTTGCGTCACGTTATGCAGAGGACAAACCACAATGACGCATCATTCCACATCAAATTAATTCACGCAAGTGGCACAATTAATAGAATATGGAGCCTTCAGTTTCGTAAGAGATCAATTTTTGGTACTCTCAATGTTTATTTCTTTTCATCGAAAACCAACCTCGGGAGTAAGTCGGTGCAAATACGAGTAAACTCGGGTCATCTAATAAAAGGGACACTGGTGCAAGGCGAGGATAATGGTATTGCGAATTAAAAAGAAACATAACTGGTTTAAAAACGTGTTGGATAATTCTATTGCATCGGTCGGACGGAAGTATAGACGACCAAAAAAACCCAACAATAATATTTGGCGTGTGTCCATACAAAGTATATTTATTAGGTGGCGACAGGTGCCTGGAGACATTGGCAGTAAAGATCTAATAAATATCGTAGACGAAAGTGTCAAGGTTACAAGTTTGAATTTGGACGCAATTTATCGCCCAGTCAAAAATAGTTTATTCTTTCTTCAACATAAATAATTCGTGGTTGGTCAAAAATACGGGACTGTAAATAAATGATTGTGACTACTCGTATAAGAAAACTCACAGCGACAAGTTTAAAGAGATATTTTACGCGCTAATCTTGCGTCAGATCTTCAAACACTTTGCCAAAGGTGATTTAAAGTTCATTTTCTGTCACTTAATAGGAAGCAGTAAATAAACTAAACTAAATTGTCGATTACAAACCAGTTTAAACACGACCTTTACTCCATTACCAGACAAATACAGCTAAAAGGCATAATAAGATACGCAAACTAACGGAGCAGATTCTCACTATAATGAGAGCAATATCGAACTTGGTACACTTGTGCAATGAATTGCTTCATTAAAAGGTCAGGAGAAAGGTCGTTATAGAAAGGGTGGTTTCACTTCAATGTTAGTTGCCTGAATGATATTGCTAATTGCTGGTACTGCCAAGTTTACAGTCGAAGCCGTACACAGCGACCTTTCTATTCTACTTGAAATTGCCCTTCATCCAACGACCTGAATAATATTCAAACTGGAATAACCAATCTTCTGATACGTAAGATCCTTGAAAATTTATAGACATTTTGAACTAGGTAAAACAGTGTGTAAAAACATTTTACTAACGTTATCATTTACATTTATAATATAATGCAAAGAATAGTGATAGGGGAATGCAAAAAATAAACTTATTGTACCACTTAGTGAGAAAATGGTGATGATACATTTGCTAATGCCCAAACGAAAAGTCCTAGGAAAAGTTTCAATAACTTTTGCTCCTGAACTGCCCTATGATTGTGAACCGTTTTTTTGACGGAAACTGAAAGCAGTTTCAGTCAAATTTGACAGATTTTCTATAGTAAATCTGTCAAATTTGACGGAAACTGAAAGCAGGCATTGTCAAAAAAACGGTTCACAATCAGCCCCCTGGGCAGATATACCCAAGGTCATGACTTATGACTACGACTCAAGACATAGTCCAGTGCAGTCGTTTGGCTCTGCAGGCCTCCACTCATCTTTTGGGCTAGTTGCCAGTATTTTTTCTTAAAAATCTTACATCTCATGCAAATTACGGAATTTGCGCTCAAAGTTCAGCAATTTATTAACTGGCACTTAAAAAGTAAAATAAACGTGGGCGGCTATACTATCCTTGTTCTTATTTATGATCGTTCATGGGGCGTTTTATCTCAAGCGTGTAAATATAAAATTGATTGATGCCAATGTGCGAGGCAAAAACTAGAGCTATTAGACAGACCGCTGCTTGCGAACACCCACTTGCATCAACTAACGCATTTACCTTCGACATAAAGACCATTATGCACGCAATCATTATCATAATCAGATAAAGTACCCGTAAAAGAATCGTAATCAGATAAAGTAAGGAACTAAAATTAGTCTCACCAAAAACCACACCCAAAACCAGCGGCTTCAACGCAAAGATATAAATGAAATCAATGCTTGTCAAAATTCTATTGTTACATAATGTAGAACAGGAAAACAGCCGATTTGGACTACTGGGTAAACATACGGATTCCTTATTAGGAAATGCATAATGAAGTGGGCAATTTAGCCATTGTGATTAGCTCGGAAATTGCGTTAACCGTTGATACAAGTGGGTTTAATACGGAGAAATGTACTCACGCGGCTGTTCCCAGCCTTGGTCTCGATAATAGATGTATTTAGCTTGATCAATGTATTTAGGAAGTTCCGTGACATCGCTTTTGCTTGTTTCTTGGCAATTTTCCTGCGCTAACGCACGTTTTAACCGGTCAATATTTAAAATTACGATATTGACAGCTCATTCGTATGAGTCATAGCGACCTATCTCTATACAATTAGCATTGTATGCATCATCGTAATGGGGATTTATGGAAAATTGTATCCGTTTCGTTTTATAAACCAAAAATAAGACAAATACTATGTCAGTTTCTATGAGCAGTCTTGGCTTAACGACTTTTAAGGCCGGAAATAAAAGTTTATAAACGTAATAATTATTTTGATCCCGAAAGCCTGGAGCCGACTGAACTATGGCAGAAAACATGTTTTTCTATTTAAAAAATTACAGGTCTGCTTAAGAATGGTTGAGCTCAATTAAAAGCATCTGATTAAGTAATAAAACAGAGTCTAGACAGCATGCATAGTTTAGGTCAACAGTCTAGTTTAAAATTACTTTAAGTTTTTCAAATAAAATATAACCTAACGTTTCTCCACTTTAGAAATACAGATTTGAAATTTGAATAACTCAAAGAGGGGAATTATTTAAGTTAAGGTAACTAGATATACGCAAAGGGCGGTGGTCAGAACTGAATTTGATATTATTAATAGCATCTACGTTTTTAATGAGGTTTTTATTGGACGTCAGGCAAAAATCGATTTCATTTTTAGTTATTTTGTCAGATGAAAACCAAGTCCATCGACGCTGTGGCTTTTTGAAGAAGAAGCTGTTGCTTATTGATAGGTTTTGACCAAAAGCAAATTCTAGGAGACGGGAGCCACGTTCATTCCTTGTCCCCAAGCCATGTGGCCCAAGAATATTAGGATCGTCAGTTGCTTGTCTAAGTCCGACTTTAGCGTTAAAGTCTCCTAAAACTAGAGTCCATGTTCCTCTATATTCATCACATACCGTGTTGAGTAGATCGTAGAATTCTTCAACTTCTTCGTTGGGATGTGCAGATGTTGGTGCGTACACTTGTATGATTGTGAGAATTTTGTCCCTGCCAACGCGGAATTTCATGACTGCGATCCTCTCTGAATAGGCTTTGAACTCTATGATGTTATGCTTCCATTTTTTAGCTACAAGAAAACCTACTCCATAGCTACTCTTCTCTCCATGGTGGAAAAATATTGTTTCGTCTCTCTCTAAGGTATTTTCGCCATCTCGTCTTACTTCGGCTAAGCCAACGATATCCCAATTGATGGTTTGTAGGGCGTTCTCTAGTTCTAGTAGTCTTTCATCTGTTCTTAGAGTTTTAACGTTAAAAGTTAAAATTCTCAGGTTTTCGGAGTCCATTTTGCAAGCTTTGGTCGTTTGACAGAAGGATCCCACCCGGAGATTCTTACCACCCCTAGCCCCAGGGTGTGTAAGCCTACTGTCATCAGCACCACACCGGCTGGAGCTCCCGGGCACTTGGGGCGTGGGCGTGTGTTGTATATTCATGAGGGAAGGGGGTTAGACAAGTATTTACCACCACGCTTGTCTAATGCGGGTTGGTGGGGGTTCTTTTTAGGAGATATTTACTTCCCCGAGGCCGACTATGCCTCTTCTGGTCAGTGGGCTGACAAGGTGTGTGGTTTAACCGCCACGATCGGTCGCCAGAGCCTCGTTTGTTATTTAGCAGAGGACACCACGTGCAGGTGAGGTTGGCTTGGGTGAATAGAGCTGGTATGTTCACCCTGTACCACCAGAGCAAGCCGGCTTCCGTAGGGGCTTGTCAACTACTGACCATCTGCAATCCCTCAACCAGGTTATAGAAAAATACCAAGAGTATAAACTACCACTTTACTTGGCCTTCGTGGATTACTCCAAAGCTTTTGACAGTCTCTCCCACTCTTCCATTTTTCAATCTCTGCAAAAACAAGGTATAGAAGGCGACTATATAAAACTGCTCCAAAACATCTACACAAACAGTACAACATCCATCCGCATTCACACCAATGGCCCATCTTTCCACATTCTCAAAGGAGTAAAACAGGGTGACCCGCTATCGCCAAAGTTGTTTACCTCCACTCTAGAAGAGGTATTCCAAAGCCTAGCCACCGACTGGAGGGAGAAAGGCATTGTTGTCGGCTCCCAGAGATTATCTAATCTCCGGTTCGCCGACGACATAGTTTTGTTTTCTTCGTCGGCCTCGGAGTTACAACTCATGCTCGAACAACTGAGTACTGCAAGCCTCGAGGTGGGACTCAGAATGAATATGGCAAAAACAAAAGTGATGACCAACAGCACGCAGAGGAAAATACAAGTCGGGGGTGTGGAGATTGAACATGTCCATGAATACATCTATTTGGGCCAAATAGTTTCCTTCCAGGCGAGACAAGATCAAGAAATAACAAGACGCATTGAGAACGCCTGGAAAAGCTTTTGGTCCATGAAGGAAATAATGAAAGGACCTCTTCCTATATCCTTAAAAAGGAAGCTCATGGACATGTGCATTCTCCCCATCCTCACGTACGGTGCCCAAACTTGGTCACTCACAAACTGCCAGAAGTCTCGCCTCGGGGTATGCCAACGAGCTATGGAGCGCAGTATTCTGGGTGTTAAACTCACGGACCGCGTAAGAAACACGATACTGCGCTCAAAGACACTAATAGCTGATGTAGCCCACAAATCAGGCCAACTGAAGTGGGACTGGGCTGGACACGTGAGCCGCATGTGCCAGCAACAATGGGCAAAAACAACCACCGATTGGGTGCCCCAACAACGACGGCCACGTGGAAGACCCAGGCGGCGATGGCGAGATGAGCTGGACTCGTACGACAAAGAATGGCGCCAGAAAGCACAAAGCCGGGATCAGTGGAAAGAGGGAAGGGAGGCCTTTGCCCTGCAGTGGGAAACATCAGGCTTATAATAATAATAATAACTAAGATCTGTTAACTGATAGGTTTGAATGCACCTGTCGGTGTGCACGTGACGCAAATGCTATGTGAGATGCCCCTCAGACACACCTATTAGCACGCATATAACGTAACAATAGTCTTTTTTCTAATAAAACTATTAGAGGATTACTTTATAATGACATAGTTCTATCGTTTTTATGGCTAAACTGATTATAGCCATGATGGTCTTATGGATAGCCATAAGACCATCATGGCTATAATAATAATAAGAATGCTTCTTCTCTTGTTTTCATAACTTAATTCCTTATTGCCATAACATTTATTGTTGACTTTAGCTACTTACATTAGGTACTATGCGTAAGTATCGATAATGCTTATTCTTTCAATTGTTTTTGTTTTGACGAAGTTGGTGTTTATAATACTTGATAAAGAGAGAGACTTTTTGTAAGTTTGTGTGTAATATGTAATCTCAAAAACCGAAAAAAATATTTTTCTATGTAAAAGGTACATAATTTGATATGGATGGCAAAGTCTGGACTATTTAAATTGACTACAGATAGATATATGTAGTCAATTTAAATAAAAATATCGCACCTTTAGCTATACAGTAATAAGTTTTTCGAAGCAAAAGTTAATCAAAGTTATCAGATCTACAACTTCGGAACATTCTACCCAAATTAGTTACAGAGACTGCCAACGGAAAATTTTTATTACATCAATAATTTGGGATGGAATTTTTTTATTTACTTAATAGATAAATATTTTTGACTTAATATATATTTTGATATTATTAAGATACGAGTATAGCATAAAGACGATTACGGCTAGTATTACAGACTCTATCAACAGTTGACAGACCATTACTATAGGTATGCGTACTATAGGTATGCATTACTTTTAAACACAAAAAAAATAAATCTTTCAATAGGAAATTACAGAAATAGAAAGGAAAAACAAGGTCAAATACCTACGTGAATTTTTACAATATTCTTCAGTTACTTTCCTATGTTGATCATTAGATACAATTATTTGTATATGTTAATAAAACTCGTGGATTTATCCAAACGCGCGTAAGTTGAAGTTTATGTAACTACCCACAAATCCGCTATAAAAAGTATCCGCTCGCACAAATAGACCGGACAGCTAGAGTAAATACTGCGCACCTGAGCAAATCACTGCATTCGAATCCGGGTCACGTCGCTGAAACGAAACGCTACTGCAAATACATTGAAGCTTGCGTTTTAACTTATATTTATTTTATAACTGGCTGTCAGGTACTGCCGGCTTACTATGACCGTTCAAAGTGATTCAGTTTAGGTCCTGTAAGGAACTGCTTTTGACGTAAGCTAAGGCGCTGACGTAAAGTTAGAACCTAAACTGAATTGTTTAATAATACGTCGGTAAGCCTCCTGATATATATATGAGCTAAGCCTCTACTGCAAATATTTTATTTTAGTGACTGATTTCTGGGTGGATGCTATAAAGCACCGAGTCGATTAAGTGGGAGGCTTTTAGACAAATGCTGGCTCATTTGCCTATTATTTGAACTGTCAATAATAATTATGATGAACTGATTCCTGCTCGATGTTCATCCATCATCCTGTTACCTACTTTTGACGAATGATTTAAAACACTAATCATCGTAAAAGGGCTTTAGAGCTCTAGTAAATTAAGCAGTTCATTATAAACAATAGGTTTAAAAATGATAAACAAAATCTTCGATTAAATAAATGTATTTAAATCAAAACAAATCTATATTGCAAAATTACATTAACGTGGACAATAACAGCTCCATTTGGTCTAAATCCACAAATAAACGTGCGAAATAGATTTTCCAAGCGCCTGATAATAATAGATAAGAGAAATTGGAAACGAATAGCTGATATCACGAGATAATAGCGTGAATGTCGGAGACCGGAATGCTATTGAATATCAATAGAACCTACGGTTTTGTCCGGGCAACCCCTCAGTTCAATAATTAATCTGGTAGGATCATTTAAATACTTGCAAAATTAACACTTTGAGTGATGTAAATATTGTATTGCCTAAGGCGCTGGTGACTCCTTCGGTATGAAAAAAAAAAGGAAACAGTTGGTTTGTTCGTTCGTATGAGCAAGGCCAACACTGGTGAGTTTTAGGCCGCCTAAAGGCCTCCGTCATGGCTTAACGACTTTAACGACGAAGCGCTCAGTTGATAATGCCACTTCGCCAGCGATCACCCATCCAAATTGTGACCGCTCAGAACGTTGCTTAACTTCGACGATCTATCAAAAACGCAAGCTTCGCCACGAGCGCTTCAAGGTAGGGTTGAAAATGTTAATTTAAAACTTGATGAACATGAAACATAAAACAGATGTTTTTTTATAAATCACTATGAAGATAGTTGCGGCAATTATAATAAACATTCATTTTCTTGTGCACTAGCAAGACGGTCCAGTTTATTTGATGAACTTAGACCAACAAGTCAGCATGGACATTCTCTAACCACCTGTGATGAGTTCCTAGCATAGTTCTCATGAATAGCATGAATTACAGCAATAACTTTGGCAGTTTCTCGATAGAAATTGCTTTTGTTCGAGGCAAACTAATATTCCAATTCAATATGATGGAAACTGATTAGTTTCTGTCGCAGACAGTTACTAACAAACCAAGAGATATAGCTTCAAACCATTCGGTTAATTTGCTTAGTTGAAGACGTCTTAATACTACCAAATTTTGTAAGGATGAGTGGATGTTTGTAACTCTTTCACTCGAAAAATGCTAAAATTACTGTACGGATTTGGCTGAAACTTGGAATAACATAGATAAAGACTACACCCGTTTCGTCTAGGTATGCTCCACGCCACGAATGCTAGTCTATAACAATACTCACATCATCATCATCTCAGCCCATTTCCACCCACTGTTGGGTATAGGCCTCCTCTCTATTACGCCACTCATTCCGATCCCTAGCGAGTCTCATCCACTGATGACCGACCACGCTTACGATGTCGTTCGACCATCGGGCGGGTGGTCTGCCTCTTGGTCGTTGCGCGTCCCGGCGTCCAGTCAACTAAATAGCTTCAACCTTGAGAAAGTATTCTCTTTACAATAACATTGTTACTTTAACAATGTTTTAAAGTACAGTTAAGGAAACGGCACGAGTACATTTCAGATAAGAACATAATAAGACACAATAAAAACCTGTTTGTTCTTTCAACGTTTCAAATTGTCTTTTCAATGGCACAACATTTCTGAGGCTCGAGTACTTTTATAACGACATATCCAATACTTGCGAAATTTGCAGGCCAAAACAGAAGCATTTTCTATACCTACTTATCCGTCAAAAAGAAAGGAAATATATAACTAACTCATCATCATCATCATCATCATCTCCCTGCCCTTATCCCATTAAGTGGGGTCGGCACAACACGTTTCTCTCTTCCATTTCCCTCTATCGCTCGCTATATATAACCAATTTCTTATGCAGGTAGATCTATGTATGAAGAAAATTTTATTAATTGATTTCTTATGTCATACCATTTGCGATGAAAATCTAAGTTAATATTTATGTTAAAACGATTATCAAAATCATATTTTAATTTAGTACCTCAGTTTAAAATTTTCAAGAAAATTTGTTATAGTCATTATTATCATAACTTTTGCTCTTTTTTATGTGTTGAATACTTTAGCTAAAATTATTATTCTTCACGTGAGATTGTCTATTTATCTTTTGTATCCGATAGTCCGATCGGTTGATGACATTATTATCAGAAAAAGCAGAGTGTCAGATAAAAAAGTGAGTAAATAAAGTTCACTATATTATGTAAAAATGATAAACTGATGGCACGACGTTTTATAAATAAAAATAATTATAAATAATATTTTTCCTATTTTCTCTGTCACTTTTCATCTAAACATTATAATTAGCACAAGAAAATTACTCACGTAAACATCGAATTGCCGACAATACTTCCGGAAAATCCTAATTAAATTTAAATGGGACCACCAACTGGAAACTATATAGGTACTTTCAATAAACAAAATATTTTTTCATGTCGGTCAAGGCGTCTAGTAATACTGAGGGACATAGGGTACTTACTATAACAAATAATTCTACGAATTAAAAACATCCTTTTTTTCTTTGAAAGATGTAAAGATTTTTATCTGAACTGAATTATGGCAACAAAGCCATGTAATGACTCTTATCTGAGGGGTTAGTGAGATGCATTGACAAACATCGCTGATTTGCGTCATTACATTCCACTCGCAGATCGCATTATCAAGTGTATAAGCTAATGGAGATGAGCGCTACGTTGATGTTAGTTCTGTATTGATTTTTAGTCATTAACGTCTATAGTAGCAGCAAGCTAATAGCTAGGCAATAACATTACATACTTATTATATAGGAGATTATGTATGTTTGCTTGGGATTATATGATTCTATGAAATGTTCCAGGATTATTTTTTGTTGGCCAGTTAGTTTTCTAATTGCGTCGACGGGCTTGCATTTGAAAATTTCTTATATATGTGATAGAAGCTATAAATAAAAAATAAAGTTTATATGAATCTATCTATAGCATTCTATACGTCATGACCACTTTTTTCGTGAAATAGTTTCGAAATTGAAGTACTAGGCTTATTCAATAAAATGACGTAAGGACATCGGGGCGGGATACTGCTGTAATTCATATTTATGTAGTCATGTCTTTCTTACAAGAAATCTACTGAAAGCTCCACAATTTACAAGATAACTTGTTCCAGATTTTGCTAGAAAAGCCCATTTCGCACGTTCTCTAGAGAGACAAGGAAAACTTTTCGGAGCTATGTAAATCAAAACATCAGAAATTCGTACTTTCGTGGAAAATTTGTAAGGTTTTGTTCTGGATTATAATATTCGACGCTGTGGGGTATATTACCAGCTACCCTCCCCGACTTCAAACGAGTTTATTGTACAATAATATGATTATATTATCCATAATAAACCTTGCTTTTTTTCAGCCAAATGAACTGTCTGTAAATCTCCAGGCCGTAAATGCGAGCATTCTTCTAAAATCATTTTTTGATGACGTATTTTAGAGTTATTTGTATAAATCAAAACTAAAATAAAAATATCTTGTACATATTTGCAGTATTTATAAATATTCCGGTGCATATTCCTGAAGCTGCGGCGTGTTGCGAGCTGTAATCGACATTCAGAAACCCATTACCGGCACACGCTACATTCGGATATTGGATCAGATTAATTTTAACCGATATTCTGCAAAATCGAATTATCTTGTAGCATCATACCGCAGTCTAGCATACATACTCTATCTGATGAGATCTTTCACGATGTAAAGGATTCTTTATAAACACTTGACACGAGATAATTACCATGATTTGTGGTTGTTTGAGTTTCCCGATATTTCGGCACAGTTGCATGCGCCATGATCACGGTTAAACTGCAATATCGGGAAACTCAAACAACCACAAATCATGGTAATTATCTCGTGTCAAGTGTTTATAATGTTCAAAACCATGATAGTTTATAAAGGATTATTTTTTTCTAAAGCCAAAATTTCGGTTCTTTTAAATCAGATAAATGAAAGTGCAAATGTACTGCTTGCGCATTACCATTGGCCTCACGACCTTTATATGAGCTAGGTACTCCATGCAAATACGGCTTTTTTGGTAAATACGGTGTATGTTTGGATTGTAGTGCGAAACACCCACGCATTATAAAAGGTCAGGGTGGGCGTATCTACCCCTGTAAGTAAATACGATACCACGATGACAGCCGACCTGCTAATCGCATTAGGACTGTTCACAGAAGCATAAAAATGGAAGCTTTATGTGAGTTCTAAGACCTGAGCCTGTAGTCAGCCAAACGGTTTGTATCGATTACTCTTATTTTAATCGATAACTATTCGATTCGAGTTTTCTGACCAAGTGATTTATCATCATCGAATGCCAATTCCTGTACATTTTTTGTGTCTATAGCGAAAGCAATGATACGAAAGTAATACGGGCGGCTTGCATTCTACTACATACACTATACTGTATCAAAACATTAATCGCTCAAGAACAATGATCATGATAAAACATAAATGAACCGCATGCCTCGATGCAGCAGAGTCTAAACAATAATTGCTTGAAAAATTACTCAAGTTCGCTATTCCCAATGAATAAAACATTATGTTAGCAGTCGATAAGCAAAAGCCGGTATCAATTTAAAAGCAATTAGTACAGGCAATTAACGGTTTGGAAATGACGCATCAAACCGATCACTTAGGGCGTGGATGACTTACTAATACTTTGGACGTCACTGGTTACTTCATGGGCACACTTCAGGTCGATATGGACATGAGAAGCCGTAGTGATTGCTGAGTTAGTTCTTGGGAACATTTACTATAATTACACATGCTCGAATGGATAAATTTTACTACTAATTTTTCATGCTGAAAGACCTGGGGGGCTAAAAAGGCCGCTTCGAGCATTTCTGCTAGCCTTTTTAGCCCCCCTGAACGCATTTGAAATGACCGGAAATGAGTCATTCTCCTTTTTCTTTTTCAAGAAGTTCCAAAACTCACGCATGACTTGAAAACATCATGCTCGAAACTTAGGTCGATCCAGAGAGCTATCGCCAAAATACCTAAAAGGGTTTTCCATATCGTAATTTATACTCTGCACGTGTCGAAACCAGTTCTTCGGAACGTTGTGCGCATAATTAATTACATTCTGTTCTCGACGCGAAAATGGAACTTGTAGTGTTTTATTGGACATTTTTCAGTGCATGGACGTACAACAGCGTTGCCCGATTTTTTCCAGGACGCAAAATTATGTTGGCGGCAAAGTTATTAGGTAGACTAGACAGACCTACGTCATAGCTAACACGGTAATGGTGTAAGATACTTAAACAACTTTTCAGTGTTAATATGGCTGGTTTAGGTTCCATTTTATAAATGTACAGAATTCTAGTAATAACAGAAGGAAACATTTATTGTACTCATTCCTAAAATCTGAAAATAACAGCCTATTTCTAAAAATGACGTATATCCAAGGTGAATGAGCAATTTAATTCCTTCTGTACCAAAAACGAAGTTAAGAAATAAGGTAATTTTGCATATTTTACACTGAATAAACGTCAAGTATGTATGTACAGACCACTTTAAACAACAATAGCATAAATCAAAAGAAAAAACACAATATAAAAAATACTTTTTGGTCTCTACAATCTTTAATTTAGTTTCACATCGCACTGTCTACTGTCTAGATAACAAACAAGGTCACTAGATCAATAACCGTTGTCCAAGTGCTTTCTTGTAACTGGTCATTTCTTGGTTAAAGTGATAGTTGAAGTACCATATCAGAATTATTGACATAGGTACTTGGAAAGTTTTATTTATTTTTTTATTATTTTTTATCGGGAAACTAAGTCATGGTATCTCGTTTTAAGTGTTTATAATGCTCATAACAATGATAGTTTAAAAAGTTTTATTAGAATGTGCTATTTAACAGAAATAGCCAGTAGTCACTTTCAAAACTATCGTGAGTTTTACTAGACATTATATTAATACAACGGGACATTACTCACGTAAACGCGCGAGGAGTGACCACACTCATACCCAGATGAAGATTCTCCGGAAGAATCGAAACATTGTCGGTATCTAAATCGACAGTAATTTACGTAAGTAATGTCCCGTTGTATTAATATAATGTCTAGCCAGTAGTCATTACGAAAGTTTATGTAGGTACCTAAGTATATCGAATATGCTGGCTGATATCTGTGATAACGATATGATAAGAGTAGGCAATAATAACCCTAAATGCCATTAGCTAAGCAATGCCATTAGAACGTTGTAGGTCAGGTTCAATACCATGCCAATAATTTACTTCTCATTACGAATGAGACAAATCATAAAACCTTGCGCAACTAACCGGTTCACGATTAGGTCAGCTAGTTTTGGTTTGTTGAATATCCTCGTTACTTTTTTTCAATTCCATATTTGGTAGTTGTTTATGAAGTGAAAACAA
Organism: Xanthorhoe spadicearia; assembly: GCA_947086425.1. NCBI lineage: Eukaryota > Metazoa > Arthropoda > Insecta > Lepidoptera > Geometridae > Xanthorhoe > Xanthorhoe spadicearia. The sequence continues at coordinate 723,780 of OX352214.1, read as the reverse complement.
TTATTTTATTATGATTGTTCAAATGTAACTTGGTGTAAATAAAGTAACCGCTTGGCAAACCAAAACATCGGTGGTTGGTTCGTTAGGGAGTCTTTGAGTCTAAAATCGCTTGGTAAACTGAAATGGTGGCGTCGGTGGTTCTTTAGGAGTCTTTTGAGTTAAAAATATAAGTAGATACATACCTTCGCGAATATTTTACTTTCTTCGCTATAACAATGAACTACCTAAGTATTTAAATGCGAAATATTGACAGAATCAGCAAAATAATCAGTACTCATTTCATATACCATTATATATCACCATTTAACCAGACCACAGTAAACGATAACTAGTATATTATGAAGAGTATCTTCCGGAAAAGGTTATCATTGTTCCGTTAAAATGATGAGCAAATGCCTAACGACTTCAATCATTCCAACCTCTTTTAAGGGTTTGGGTCTGTAGAGTTTTTATCCATTGATCACAAGCCATCAAAAAAGGATTAGTGAAAACATGAATAATTTTTGTAAACTCATTAGATTGCGCAGTAAGTGCTTACTTTTTAATGAACATTTCCTATTTGCTAATTAATGTTGTACACACGAAGAGCACGGTTTAGTGATTGTGACCCAAATAGATATTAAACGCGAGTTTTTAGTACATTTTCTCAAAGTCGACTGTCACGTAAATAATGCCAAATGGAACGAAAGACATGTCTCTTAATATCGTCGATGTTCGGGTGCCAATAAAACGTGTAGTTGCCAAGCAAAGATGGATTATCTCTTACATATTAATACAGCGTTGCATTTCAAGTAAATGTGATAGGTATGAGAGAGAAAGCATAATGACGTCGGAAAAAAAGAATTGCAATAAGAATGAAAGTCAAAACTTTGGCTGCAAGCCAGAAAAATTGTTAAAGTGCTATCAAAATAAAGCGAATGAACGTGTACTGTTTAATTAGGTGATACGCTGAGGGAATATAAAATGGCGCAAGCGAAGCGCTCGCGGATTCGAATAAACAAGTGTGAATTGTCTTCATTTACATTTGCAAATTTATGCGATCTATTTCTTTTACGACACAAAAACAACCAAATGACACATTACTTTAAGTATCTCATCTCATATTCAATTTGCATAAAAATATAAAAAAAACGACAAATTTTAAGAACTACTCGAGTTTATATATAGACACTTTATTGTTATTATAGAACTTTCAGTGATTTTAAAGGATAAAAGAGATTAAAATATGAAAGAACTACTTAAAATCTAGAAGATAACTTATAATAAGAACAAACTCGATAACATAATATCGCAAGATTTCACTAGTACAATGATCGGGCTAGTTGGGTCTCGTCTCGTGAAGCCCTACAGGTGACAAGGCCAAGAGCACGGTTACTCACGTGAGTAATGATACCGTCCTTGTCTATCGCAAGAATTAAAAAGAGATATGATACAAACTAATGAATTTCAGTGAACGATACGCTTGGTACACGTGAACTGGGTAAAAACGTGTGCTTATTAATAGAAACGTCACGTTGTCTGTGTTTCTTTCTAAAATTAGAACCCCTAGTCTCCATGTGGTGGCTGAAAGGACAGGATGTCCAGTAAACGCACTGATTAGCTGTCCTTATGTATGAGCATTAGCTTATTCAGCTAATATCTGTAGCCCTACCATGAGTTTTCGAGTTGTATAGTTAACTATCCTCGCTAACGAGTCAAGTATTTCAAATGTATGAAATTATTAGTTCATGCAAGTTACCGGGGGCGGCGCTGCGCTGGATTCTCATATATTTTGCGATACTTGACTCGGTATCGAGGATAGTATCAATACTACAGTAAACTGATGGTAGGGCCTCAGTACTAACAGTCTCGTGTGTCTGTCTTGCATAGTAATTATTATTCAACTAATTTACAATTTATTGTTATCATTACGCTGCGTTTTATTACGTTCGAAAACCAGTAATTTATTTGAAAAATTAGAATAGGATTTTTATTATTTTCTCTAATGAAGAACTAAAACGTTACCACAGTTACGATTGATCACTAATATTTTAAAATATTAGGTTCAGACCACAATTTGCTTGTAGATAAAAAAAATGTATAATCGACACGTTATTTTTTCATAAATGGTGTTCTATCTATGAATGAGTATACTTTATCTTCGTCAAAATTTATGGCAAACGTTCACTATACTAAAACTGATGGCGTTCGTTTTGATTAATGAAAAAGCCTATGAATTCGCAAACAGCCGTGCTATCATAATCATAAAGCGCAAGCAATTTCCGCCTCTATGCATATTGACCTAAATACTATTTTGGTTCCTAGTGGCTTTATTTATTTGGTTAAAATGTTTAGGTATAAGCGTCGGCTGAACCTCTATCTAGAATGTTCGGTTCTTTGAATAAGTTTAGCTAATTTTGTTCAACACGAATAACCGCAACGTGGCCTTTTCAGCAGTTTTCGTACATTTGTATGTTTTCATTTGGAGCTGATGTTTATACATATTTTATTTAAACTTAAGGCACATTTGTGATTAGATTGTCGGTCTATCGTAGAAACTGCTGATCGTGTAATTTTCCGCTTTAAAAAATTCCACTTCGACTCGTTTGAAATATGAAACTCAATATCTTTTGTGGTTGATTGATCGTTTGTTTCTTGCATCTAATAAAAGAATACATTCATAATTGATTATAAAAAGCATTTTCAAAACGTGGATGTGTGGATGTTTGTTCCTCTTTTATGCAGACACTATTGAACGGGTCTGGCTGAAATTTTCAATTACCTCTGGTTGGTACGTGCATTCCCGTAAGGGTTTATATTCTAGAGAATTTAATATTTCAGGCATGTATATAGATAACATGAAATTTGAAATTTCCTCCGGCTACTTTTTATTCGGATGCCCACGCGAGCGAATCCGGGGGCATATACTTACCAGTCCGTTATAACACAATATTTGCTATCACACTAAACAAATATTGTCGCTTGACAAGACTCGTGCTCGTCTTGTAATTACAGTTACTATTTCCAATTACATTTTCATATTTGTAGTGAGTTATAAAATGAAAATGGCATCTAATCCGCAAATAGCCGGCGACGATCCATCAGGGCTCCCGGCATGGGATCTTGGCACGCGATACGTTCCTTCTAATGAAGCTATGGATACATTACTTATCTTATTTTATGATAAGTATCAGAAAAACTGCCCGGGTAATTTTTTTGACTCTTCGTGGTCATGACTTTGTTGTGATTTTTTTTTCATTCGATTTTGAGTTAGATTACAAGTCTGAAAGTACAACAGTTTTCAAATCTCTACTCGTGTTTCGTTAGGTTTAAGAGTTTTTTTAAAAAAACATCTACATTTCTTCTATTATTTACATATTCCCGACAGACCCGTAAACATTTTAAAATCGTCATACAAAAGCGTCCGGCGTCAATTTAGTAGTGAACGAAAACGCTGAAAGCGAAGCAATTTCCGCCCGCTTCTGATTGGCCGTGCATTGAACTGACTCAGTGATTTACTCAGAACATTGACGAATTATATCTTCTATCTATCTATCTTCTAATCTTCTAATATTATAAAGAGGAAAACTTTGTTTGTTTGTTTGTTTGTTTGTTTGGTTGTAATGAATAGGCTCAAAAACTACTGGACCGATTTTAAAAATTCTTTCACCATTCGAAAGCTACATTATCCACGAGTAACATAGGCTATATTTTATCCCGGTAGTTTCATTAGTACACCCGTGCAAAGCCGGGGCGTGCTACTAGTATTAAATAAATAAATAAAATATATTAAATAAATAAATAAAATAAATATCCTTGGACATAAATATTACAGGAACAATTCGTTTAATTTGAATTTATTCGTATTTTTCGAAATGTGTCTGAGTGGTTACGGGATGCAGAATTACATGCCTACAATAAATAGGAACAAGGATCATTAAACTTAACCAGAATAACACAAGGAGCAATACTGGGCCCGTTATAATTTATATTTCACAATAACACGATGGGACACTGCAAGTACATAAATACATCAGTGACGTGTGCGTTAGACGGATTTGTACATACGTGCCATACGTTTTCGGATGGGCACGTGACGACACTTGGCGGCTATTGTTTCAATTATGTATTGTTGTCGTTAGGGCGATCGACGGTAGTGAATTCGATCGAGTACATTCGCCTTTTCGAATATTGTACAGTGATTTTTGTAGCCAGAGGCCCTACTTAGCATCAACGAGAACGACGTTTCGTGACAAACGTGGTCAGCTTATGTTAGTGAACTATTACGAATTCCGTATTCACCAACATAAGTTGACCGCGAAAATTATCACGAAACTTCATTCTGCCTCGGTTACGTACGTCAGAATAGAATTCAGACTAAGGTTTGGTGAATAATTATCAAAAATTTCAGTTATAAGCACTCTCATATGGCCGAGTGTTGAAACCAAGTCGGTACAGAAAGGCATCAGTGCGCGATAGGCCTTACGACATTGACAACTGCATTGCATACGCACCGTTTCACTGATACATGTGCTAATCATACAAAGTTTCAAAGTACCAAATCAAATACAACATGATATCAAAAATAAATAACTCTCAGCCGTGTTTGTTGTTTGAACAGCTTGGTTACAAGGAATTAACTGAAATTGTACGAATATTATCAAATCAGAATCACAATTTGCCAACACAGCTATCGAAAAGAATATGACATAAGTTTTCCCTGACTCGCCGGCTTCGCTCAGATTACACCTACATAGAGAATTATTATTTGTGCTATTACTATTTATATTCCAGATTTCATCTACAACAGTTCATTCATCGAAGCGTGGCTATAATATTTATTTAAACCTATATTACGAGGATTTCGAAATCATTTTGTAGTTAAAAACTTGCGCATAATTCTCAGTAGCGCAAACAAAATATTTTATGATACAGATTATAAATAAAAATTATTCGAGCTCCGGTCGTAAAACATTAAAAGACCACGGGCACGTTTGATTTATCCACGGGAATATAATGAAAGTTAAATAATATTGCATTGTCAGAAGTTAAAAGTCTTTTGGTCTTTTATTTCAACGGCGCAGATTAAAATGAAAGATTTGGGTCATACAAAAGAAACGGACGAAACGGCAGAAATATTACCTGGGAATTTTAGTGTCATCACAGAGAATGTAGCTAAACGAAATTATACAGTTAGGGGTTTATTCATAAAAACTTGACAATTTAATACAGGTTTTAGGAACGTTTTAGAACGTTTTTTTCTTGTCACTCATATGTCAACGAAAAGAGATAGCAACAGATTTAATATACGTTTTAGCTAATACAGGTTTTAGGTCGAATATGCATAATGGGGTTAGTAATAATAATATAATAATAAACTCTTTATTTCAGACAACGTAGGTCCATAAAATACAGAAAACACATTAAAACACATTACGTTAGTGTTATTACAAAGCAAGTTGTTTGAGATGTTTGCAAAAGACGACGTGGCATCATGTTAGATAAGAGTAGGTTTGCTTTTAGTCATAGTCCTGTTTATTTTACGTAGGAGACCCCACACTCAAGTTTCTCTGAATTTATTTTCGTCAAATGAGATCTAGAGAAATTAGATTTCTATAAGTGCTGAGTACTTATTATAATGAGTTTTTGTAGTAAGTTAATAACTGCGGCTACGTAAGCCCTGCCTACAGTTTCGCGTTTCAAAGTGGGCGTAATCGAAAGTGCAAAGCCACAAGGTCTCCGTTAGACAGGCATGCAAATTACGCAGATAAAAGAAAAACTTGAAGATAAAGAAATAAAATACTAGATTTTATAGCAGTAACTCAGTCATAACATAACATTACCAGAACTACATCCAGGGCTATCGGAAACACGAGCCAAGGGCGAACTCACTCTTGCCTAAAATATTTGGCTTAAAAATTGTCCTCGATTTTAGTAATCGACGTGAAGTTCGTATCTACTGAAGAAATTTCTGTGAATCCACTTCACTGATGGAACCCTGATAAATGCAGTGGAATGCACTTGGGGACTTCAGGCTTTTGAAACGAAACTAAAATGAAGAAAGGAATGGATATGAGAAGTGTTAGAAAAAAACTTAAAAGATATGTTTTATATATTTTATATGTTTTACCGACCATACTAAATGTATGTAGAGGGATATTGATCGAGAATTTATGGTAAACATTTGTAACAATAACCAACTCTGATGACGAAGCACCCTAAGGCGATACAGAAACAGTTATAAATGACTGGTGTGGTGACCTACGAAAATTTAAATTCACTGTGGGTCACTGGATCCTACCATTATATTATAATCTCAACAAACAGTCCTAGAAACCGGTAACACCACCTTAATTTACCAAACATTCACCACGATAAATGTGCTAGTTGGCCCATTTACAGCCTATTAACACTTAAATTGGGACTGGTTACGGAATTGAAAACAAATCGGATATGAGGAATCTTTTGGTGTAGTCTATAGATCGTCCGAGTAAATTTCCTGATTGATTTGCTACATTAGTGCATCCGCATCGCAGTACATTTTTAGTGAACACCGTGACGTCACGGAAAAATCCCAATTATAAGGTCTTAAATCATTACGGCAGACTTCAAACGGTCTTAAAACTCGCTCTGTTTCCTGAATGAGTGAGTTGTGGCCCAGGAAATGGCCGCTCACTCACAGTTGTAATAGCTGGAGTGTGTGTGTTTGTCTGGAGGGGTTGGGTGTATGAATATAATTATGTTGTCATTACTCTACAGTCAGTCAATATTTCTATGCCCTAATTTGAACCAGTTGACTCTTTTAACAATTTGAACCAGAGTCATCTAAGTATCATTACAAACGTTAGCAAACTGATCCAAACCTTTGACAGACGGAAATGTGCCCAATAAAATAGCAATCCCGTTCCGCATGTCAATATTGAGATTGACCCGTTGAGCCAAATACGCTAGACCTCGGATAAATCATAATAATAATAGTAATATGTAGCTTAAGTTTTTCTAAGGGCAATACGAGCGCGAATCACCTTCACGATTGCTTTGTAAATATTCGCCATTTGCATTCACAGGTGCGTGTGACGTAACGAGATTGAATAACAATCCGCGCGAATCTGACCGTTTGTACTAATCTTACAGATTATAAACATTTTAATTTGAGCCTTTTGTACCTATTAAGTTTCAAACACGGAAAACTGATTAATATACGTAAATTAACAATCTTCCACATTTTGTTTCTGATATAGAACTTTGTTTGAACAAATATCTTATACACTTCATACATTATTTGAATTGGCACTCTATTAAATTAAGTAAAGGTATTCATTCTAATTTAAAAACTAGACTCACAATTTGTTAAGTAAGTACATGAATTAGGTAATCGATTTTTAAATTAACCTAGGTGAAATGATATTTTCAAACGCCATTTATGGTTTTTTTGTAAGTTTTCGGCAAGTTTTAAGCTACCTCTACCTACCGGCTTGGGCTGTTGCAATGAGAGAAGTAAGTGAAAACGTTTTGTAAAGTGATGTTCCAAGAGTGAATGGAGAGGATGACAAACCACCGTCATAATTTAAAGTCGTAGTATATACATAAGCTTGTTGTGACATTCACTGGGCTAAGCCTGGATACAAGGAAATTCAAGACCTCTTTTCCTCTGATCGATATAAGAATACAAGGATAAATATAAAGCAACAATAACTTATTTGTTTCCATAAACAAGGAAAATCTTTGTGAAGGAGCTTCCCATATTTATTTCATCAATCGCATATTGAAGTAAGGTATTGACCTTACTTCAATATGCGATTGATGAAATAAAGTCGTCAATATTGATGTAGCATGTCGCCAACAGACTAATATAACGCGGAATGTCGTAATCAGTGTGGTCTTCGTTTTACTCCTCGTCGTAAAACTGTATTGTCTGACGTCTGGTGACACTAATTAGTCTAGGGCTTAAAAGATCGTCAGCGCAATACTAATAAAAATTCAATAGAAACATGTTTTAAAGAAATATGTTCTCTTTTAAAAGAATTCAATCAAACGTTTGCTTTTTTATCGTTTAATATTCAAACGTTTGTTTTGAAAACGAATGAAACATTCGTTAATCATTATGTATGTTCCATACGAGCCATATATTATGTTTAATTTATATAAGCCACTTAGGCTTACTTTGACGAACTCGAATAATATTGGACGGGAAAGTTGTACCGTTTTGTACCATTATAGTTATTTAATTACACGACTGGTTCCGTTAATTACGCTAGTAATTAAGTACAATTATTGACTCACCACCGTCCGATAATGTCCATACATAGTCTAATCCAGTCGTAAATGGTACATAATGTCGTGATACTCGGCCAAACTGTTATTTAACACTAGTGAATAAGCAAGGCATTTGGAGATCGCTTTTGTAATCGTTTCTATCGAATCAATACTTTCTTGGTCACTGCAAGTAACGGCCAGTCTCAATAACCGTTTAGTGTATAGATAGGGTTTTAAGATAGATGGGTTTTTGAGGTTGGCCGTAAATGATGAAGCTGCTGCAAGTAGCTTTCCTGCGCGTGAGACCCAAATTGAAGTTAGCCTGTCTTTTCCCAATATCTTGTCTATCTCTGTAACCAACCAAACTTCATGTAGTGGTTTAGGTGTGAAAGAATAACAGATAGATAGACAAGACTTCCTATCGAATTTATAATACAAGTATGAAGTAGGGATTAGATAATAATCTCAGACATTCTGTCGTAAACTTAATATTACCTATTGGGAATAAGATACAATATTGATGATAAATTAAACATGGTGACAATCGGACGTAAGCTGTTAAAATTTACTGTTTTAGTATGGTCTGGGTCTGTATAAGTTATTATTTTAACTTGGTTGATTGGATTGGATTGCATCCTTCTATCGTTTTAGAGTAAGGCCATTATTTTGGCTTAGTCCAGGAAATGCCCAGCAGTTAGTGAAAGAGAAGCAAAGTACGTTTTTCGTTAGGATATACCTACGGATTTCGCACCCAACCGTTGAATCAACAAAGAGTTACTGTTAAAAATAAATGACGTAGACTTCATAGTTATTATCAGTATAGATAGATACTAACTTCCTGCAACTATCTGGAACATACCCTTGACCTTAACTGAAAGTGAAAACAGCCAAGAAAACATCGATAAATCTGTTACATTGTTATTCGACAAATAGCCTCCAAATGTTGGGTCTACTGTCCTTCGTAACGATCTAGAACAATATAAGAGAATTAAACTTAAACGATGCAATAAGGGATCATTAGTTTCCACTTTAAGTTATTTGTTTTGTGCAAAGTATTTCCAGTTAGGCGGAATGACTCGTCAAAAATGTGTTCTCAATATCACAAATGGTAACCAACCGCTCTGAATTGAACGCAAGTAGGCAGTAGCTCAGACATTATAGAACACCTTTCAAAGTGTTTATGGATGTCTCGAACGAAGGTCAATGATAAAGGAATTGGTCGTTTATCTGCGGGAACAACGAACCGTCTAGGCGCGCGACCGTTTTCGCATCACGAAGATCCATCTCAAATGAATAGCGGCGTTCCCCTCGCGGCAGGCAAGAAATACAAGAATGTGTCGGTACTGTCGGTCGGTGTTCGACACACGGGCACACGGCGCTTCCGAAAGTACTTTCGCTCGAGCTCGGGCCCGCTCGGGCGTCTCCGCGCCCCACAGCTGACCGAGCCGGCGCGCGAGAGGGACAGACATGCGCACTCGGCCGCGTCGAACAGAGACCGCGCACCGCGCAACTCCAAGCGCCGCCATTTACTTCATTCCAGTTGCGCGGCCTCCGCCGTCGTCGTGACAGCGGTTTCCATTTATCACAGCGCGGAGCTTTATCGTTTTTATTAGTGAAATTGTTTTATAAAATTCATACGGTCGTGTCTTGTGAAGTGCTAAATTGGTGTAACTGCTATTACAATGTTGTTTAGGTGAACGTGAGATAGGAGAGCGACGAAGCATGAGTGCCTTCGTCGCGTCCGTTGTCAAAAGAAAATAACGTGGATTATGCAAGTTGGAATAAAATGTGGATGACTGTTAGGTAAATTATGTGCGTTTTTGTTTCGTACCTATACAGTGAACGCGGATGTTTGTGTTGCAGTGTCTGTTTCGGAATGTGCTAGGTATGCAATGCAGTGGCACAGAGGCCGACCGACGGCACTGCTTGCCACTGTACCGCTAAAGCGAGCGTATTAAAGTTGTTTGAATGAGAAACGATACACGGTGCATGCAAGTAAATTATATCTCGTTCTAAGACAATGGCCCAGCTGCGTTCTGCGCTGTGTAAACAGCTAATGAATGTGAACATCATGCGAGCGAGGCTAGCTAACAGAAAATTATAAATTTGCATATATTTATAAGTACACAAATACAAAGGTCAACATGAATTGCAAGTAAATTATAGAAAAGGTTAGTTTGTCCCAGAAAAAAGGCTTTACAAATCGAATAAACTCGTGTAGTTCTATGATTCCATTGAAAGTAGGTCTAGGCTAGTAAAGTAGTAGTAACTAGTTGCACTAGTGTGTGCGCCACACACTGCATCGCGCTGATCGCGCACGCTTATCGTAAAACTCGTGGCAGCTCGCTGCAATCAGAGGACCCTCTTTGTTTGCAATGAGGCATTGCCTAAATATTGCAAACTAAACCCGCGAGCCCACTTCACTTCGCGTGCCAAATACTCGTAGGCCAACCAGAACAATCCTAAACGATGCAATCTGCGAATCGTTTCGCTGACTATGATAATAAAGCGGGTCACAGTTACGAAACAATAAAACAATCTACACGTCGATAGCTAACCGGGGGTTCTCTATTGTTACAGCAAATAAGACTATGACGTTTGTAATATAATGCAGCGACTGCTGAAAATATTGTCGCTGGCATTGGTATGGTGCGAGGTGCGGGCGCAGGGTGCATGCCAGGCGGGCTGCGAGTGCTCGCCGAGCCGGCTGGTGTGCGCGGGTCCGGCGCTGCCGCGCGGCCGCCTCACGCGGCAGACGCTCGCCCCGCACGGCGCTAGCCTCCAACACTTCTCCTGGACCGGCTCCAACGTCACTCTCCTCGAGATAGATCTCTTCACCGGCCTCCACGACCTCCGAGACATCGACCTGAGCGGCAACCGCATCCAGCGCACCGAGCACGGCCTCTTCGCCCGCCTCGGCCGGCTCGAGCGCCTAAACATATCCCGGAACGAGATCGACGACATCCCGCGCTTCACGTTCGCCGACCTGGAGAACCTTGATACGCTGGACGTGTCCCACAACCGCCTCCGCGCGATCCCCTTCCAAGTGTTCGGGCCGATGGGCAAGCTGCAGTATCTGGACATATCGCACAACCAGATTGCGTCGTTCCTAGATTACTATTTTAATCCTAACAGGCACTTGAAACAGTTGTTCCTAAATAATAATAACCTAGTCAAGATAACGTCAAACTCGCTGGTGAATCTGCGCGAGCTCGAGGTTCTGGACGTGTCGAGCAACAAGCTGGACTACATCCCCAAGTCGCTGTTCGAGTACTTCGAGCAGCTGCGCTCGCTGAACCTCAGCTACAACAAGGTGCAGAACTTGACGCAGGAGTCCTTCCGCAACCTGCGCAATTTGCGCAACCTGCACCTGGGCGGGAACCCGCTGCGCGCGCTGCCGCCGACCCTCTTCCACCATAACGAGTATCTGGAAACGATCTACCTCGAACATACCGAAATCTCAGTTATACAGAACACGAACTTCAAAGGCTTGGATAACTTACAGCGACTTTACATAAGAAATAACGAATTTTTAAGAGAGATAGAACCGTTTGTCTTTCAAGATACCCCGGCGATAACTCACCTGGATATAAGCGGGAACGCGATGACGTTCCTGCCGTTGTCGCTCAAGATGCTCGAACATCTGCAGGAGCTGAGTATAGGGAGCAACCCGTGGGCGTGCGACTGTCGCATGGCGTGGTTCGCCGACTGGGCCGAAAAGAGAATCAAAATCATAAAGCGACCACAGACCGACCTGAGCTGCCGACTCTCCTACAAGGGCGAAATGTTGACGGTTCTGAACCACACGTTTTGCAGGGAACCAAGCTTGGTCTCGAGCAGTCCGCTCACGCTGTACAGGTTACGAACGGATGCTCTTTTGGAATGCAAGTTCATGGGAAATCCTCAGCCGTCGCTGACGTGGATAACGCCGACCAGAAACGTATTTCACTGGAACCCAGATCCACAGACCCCGGATATCTTCCACAAGCACGGCGTCGCACACGACCAATACTACAATAGCATAGACCAGACGAGAGTGAGAGTTTTGGAAGACGGCTCATTGTTGGTGAAAGATATTCATAGAGAAGACTGCGGCACATACTTATGTTTTGCATCGAATCCTTCCGCTAATGTTACGGCCGAAGTTGTGCTGAATATTGATCCAATGACTATGTTCGAGATCAAAATGTACAGTTTACTATGTGGGGCGATATGCGCGGCAGCGTTCCTTGGGCTCACTCTATTGGTGCAAGCGTTGCGCTACATATTCTTCAGGTTGGTATTTCGATAGTTACTGAATAAAATAATATTTTCAATGAGGCAATGTCTGATGATGATTGTGTTTTTTCCAGATTCCGTCTGATGGAGACGTGTTGCAGCTGCTGCGGCTGCGTGTCGCGCCAGCCGCGCTCGCGGCAGATCACCAGCATGCTGGACAACATCGAGACTTACAAACGACAACAACTGGAGAAGCTAAGGGAAAACTATGCAGTTCAGGTAAGTTATCTACACATCTGTAGATACAACTAATATGTACATCGTTTTGTACAAATATGTGCTAACTATTCTGTTTATTCTCAGGTGCACCGGATAAAAGAGAACTGCACGCAACAAATGGATTGGATCCAGAACAGTTACTCGACGCAAGCGAGCCACCTGCGCAACATCAGAGACATCGGAACCAATCACTTGACCTCGATGAAAGACAATTACTACGATCAGGTGCGTACCGATACCGACGAAACCTTTAAATGTTCGATTAGTGGGGCGCGCGAGTGCGTAATGACGAGCGCAATCTTTCAGGTGAAACGCGTGCGCGAGTACTCGACGTGCCAGCTGAACTGGGTGCGCGAGAACTACGTGTTCCAGCGGAACAAGATCCGCAAGTTCAGCGCTCACCAGATCCTGCGCCTGCGCGAGTCCTACAAGTACCAGCAGCAGACGCTCAACAAGGTGCTCGAGAATCTGCCCAGTCTCTACTTCGAGAACTGTCGCAGCGGCTCCTGCGGCCGCAGCGACTCCACCGCCTTCGACCACGACGTCGAGATCATCGACATGTACCTCAAGACCAAGATAGAGAAGCTGGCTCGTCTGCCTACGTTGGGAGACGACGAGTCCAAGATGTCGGTGTACTACACGCCGACGGAGAGGTCGATGACCTCGCGGCGCGCCTCGCCCGAGCCTCTGCCCGAGGGCGTGCACATCAACATGATAGAGCGGGACCCGCCGCGGCTGTTCGCGCTCATCCGGCCGCTGCAGCTGGAGGAGCCGGAGCCGTGCTGCTCGACCGCGAGGGACGAGCTCTACCACGAGTCGGAGGAGCGCAGCAAGCCGGCGAGCGAGCCGCTGCTGGGCCGCGAGCGGTCGCGACGTCTGCAGCTGTCGGGGAGCGCCAGCTCGCCCGAGCTATCAGCCCTGCCGGCCGGCGCCGGCGGCGGGGACGCGGACGAGGAGCGGGCTCGGCACGAGCGCGCGCGCGTGCTCCTAGCGGTGGAAGTACGACCGTGCTCGTCGAAGGACCCGTGCTCATCGAAGGACGCGTGCTCGGCGTGTCCCTTGTAGTACCGGCTGGTGTCGCGCGTGCTGCGCCAGCAGGCGGCGGCGCGCCCGCTGGACATCCGGCTGGCGGTGCTGACTCGACCGCCGCCCGCGCACGTGTGAACCCCCCGAGTGAGCTGTGATAGACTACTTTGAATTTTACGAGTTAGTGAAATTTTACTTTCGGTCTTTAGGTGTAGGCTAAGGAGTGCACTGAGACGTTCCGTTCGCGGATCGGACGATGCGTTTTGTGTTTAAGTTATATTGTGGGAACCGTAGACTTGTAGATGACGTCTGTTCGTTTCAATCATATTTTCCATTTTGATGTATTTTTAGGGTACTCTTAGGCATTTTGTATCTGTTCGACTTAACGGTAGAGTGTAGCGTGTGGAGTGAGGAAGTTGTTACTGTCATGTTGTTGTAATTATTGCGGGCGGTGTACGTTGGTGGCACTAGCTCTCCTCTCGACTCTGACCTGATCTCTCCTAACAACGTTTCATACGTACCTGTCCTAGCGTTGTAACTTGTAACGAACATTTTATATTGTCGATAAAAAAATAGATAAACTGAATAATATATTTTTGTCACTTTGTCGTATCATATGTACCTACTGTATTTGGAACGAGTCTTGCAGTGATATGCCAAATATTACAAACCAGCAATGATTATTTATAACGTTTCTTAAAAATTATAAATATACAAGATATTGTTGAAAGTTTTCTAAATATATAACGAGAGTAAACTGCTAATCATAGAAAAAAATAAATTATTTTTCAATGTACTACTTTGTATTATTTAAACTTAGCTTTTAGTAAGATTTCAAACCAATTGCTTTGCTTTATAACAATTACAGTTCATGACTAAACAACTACATATTAGGTCTAGGGGTAGTTTTAGTTAGCGTGTGTGTGAAAGAGTGGATCTGGCGTGTGTGGACGTGTAATCATCTATTACAAATAAAACACGCAGGTTTCATATATTTCTTTATTATATTCGAAAACGTAAACACACAGGCTATTTAGATAATTGAGTGAACGTCTAACGAGTACATAGATAAAATCTTTGGTCAAAGTAGAGCTATTAATTAATAATTAATTATATATAATATAATAGGTTTGTAAGTTAATTATATGATTATCCTATGCGTAGTCCATAAAATGTTTTCTTTTGTTTCAATCGCGTTCAAAGTTCGAACGATTGAATCGTTAATACCAAACTGTAAGATTTTAGGTATCTTTTCTCAAAATTCTAATATATGAGTATGAAAAAATTAATTGCAATTATGTTAAGTCTCGCTTACACTGAAAACGGCTGAACCGATTTGGCAAATTTTAGTCGTGAAATATTTTTGGAAGTCCAGTCAGGGAAAGTTTAAATGATGAGAAAATATGGAAAAAATTTGAGTAAAATGAGTAAGTGATACGAAGTTCACTAGGTTATCTAGTTTGTAATAAATTCTACTCGACAGAACATAAACTAGATTCTTCCCTTTTTGTTTAGACCTCGTAAAGCTCAATTGAAAAATAAAAAAATCCTAATGTACTCAAACTCGCATTAGTTGATATATTAAATTGTAATTTATTTCACATTCAAATATAAGAAATCGAAACATTGTCTTTATCTAAAATTCTAAATCGACAATACTTTTACGTGAGTTATTTAAGTAATAATAATTTTTTTATTTCTTGGTTTTAACGTATCGGATCCGCTCCGGAGCCGTCTAGCTGTTATATGAATGACATTAGGTGGACATCGCGTGTAAGCCGATATGTCTACACTGGACCGGGTACAATTACACATCTACCTGCTACTGCGGGCAGGAAAGCGGTAGTTTCGCAACCCGTCACGTCCTATGTATTTGTGCAACAATGACCTTTGCATCGTAAATGTTATAAAGTACCTTATATTTCGATAAATGTTATTTTAGAGGTCTTAGGCTCGTATTCAGATACTCAAACTTGAGTCTAAGTTTAAGCATCGATTTTTGACAGTTCTCTATGAAAACTGAGTTATGAATCACCGCTTGAGACACGATTTACGCTTGAGTATAGTCTCTGAATACGGGCCTAAGAGTTTGTTAAGATTTATGCTAATATTATAAAGAGGAAAACTTTGTTTGTTTGTTTGTTTGGTTGTAATGAATAGGCTCAAAAACTACTGGACCGATTTTAAAAATTCTTTCACCATTCGAAAGCTACATTATCCACGAGTAACATAGGCTACTTTTTATCCCGATATTCCCGCGGGAACGGGACTTACGCGGGTGAAACCGCGGGGAGCAGCTAGTAGACTATATTTTATCACGGCATTAGTACAACCGTGCAAAGGGACGTGCTGCTAGTCATAAATAAAATTAGGCCTTTAGACGAACTATATCTTCGTCACCATTATAACATGGTATCGCTGATAAACTTCAACCGCAGACTACGAGCGACCGTGTTTTTGACTTTTAGTTCACGATGCCGTTCATAATTATTTATTTTTCTACACATTTACACATTATCTAGACCAAAACTAAACTGAAATACTAGAAAACAGAACGATAGTATTTCCGAAACTGCTAAGACCTAATTATTATAATTATACACGTACCTTTGTCCGCTTGCCAAAACTTTGTCCAAAGTTAAGAACATAATTTTCACGACGTCTCCATCCATAATTTAACTTAATCTAGCTTAAAATTAATTTTAGACACCCATAGTAAAAATATAGTTAAAACAACAAAATACAGGGAAGAAAAACAGACTTCTAAAACAAAACTCAACAAAATTAACCTGTGAAGAAAATACTAAAAACAAAATGTTATATAAGAGATTACCAATAATATACGAGCCTTACCAAATAACACATGAAAAAATCAATTAAATTTTCTGTCAAAATTATAGTAACGAAAATAATCTTATAGAAATATGATAGTACTAACACAGGTGTTTTATGTTGTCAATATTTCGGGTTTTTCCATTGCCTCTGTCATTTGTGTAAAATGTATCTATGTATTATATCAGTCATCTGGTTACCATAACACAAGCATTAAGTTGCTTAGCTTGGGACCAGATGACGCTGTGTGGAATGTCCAAGGATATTTATTTATTATTTATATGGTGGTTATTTATAATCTACTTTTATAATCTTTACGATTAATTATTCAATCAAAGCGTTCAATACATACTAACTCAAATTCAATATGTGTTTATATTAGTAAAAGCAAGATCGTCCTTGGTAAAAGTATTGTGTTTGATATTATCATAACTTACAATTATAACTACTCAACTAATCAACTTTAGTCATAGCCAATAATAAGAAATTTAAGTAAAAAAAACTGTGGAAAACCTCAAATATAGCAAATTTTATTTATACATTTTATAAGGGCCAAATCCCTTCGGATTACTATCAATAGATGGCGTTTGCTTGATCTTAAAGAGCATAACAAAGTCGTGTTTGCTAGTTTATCAAGCCCACCATATTCCGTGTTAAAGTAAAGAACTGACCAAGCTCTCAGCTTAGCCGGTCATATCCACAGGAAAGACAATGGTCACGTCTGTCATTATGTGTAGTATCTAGCCAATCACGAGAATATACAATTATTTTAAACGACCAATCACGTGCGTTTATTTTTCTTCCTATTAGCTCGCTTCAATAAATGAAGTATAGAGTCAAATTATAGCACATATGTAACTAGTGTCAAGTTATATGGCACATATGTAACTAGTGTCAAGTTATATCACATATGTAACCAGTGTCAAGTTATATCACGTATGTAACTAGTGTCAAGTAACATCACATACCTTGGCCTGCGTGCGGTTCCAAACGACCACCTTATGCCCCGAGTTGAGCAGATTCTTGACAATGCCCCCGCCCATGATGCCGAGCCCGAGGAAGCCGAACTTCATGCCGCTGGCCTTGATGTTCTTCTCGAGGAGAGTCTCTGTCACGTTCTCGAGGTCTAATGGCGGCGTGTCCTGGAGATTGGAGGGAATTAGTGAAGGAAAACACTTAATTGCATCATTAAATACATACTGTACACGATAACTGTTGATCATGGGAATCAACTTATGATTAACTCTAAGTCAAAGTTCCTGTACCTATGTCAAAATAAGGCAAAAATACTTCATAATTGAATAAAATTATCTCTATCTTTTATCTAAATATACTTAACATTTACACAGCGTAATCTAGTCCCAAGCTA
The DNA here is from genome assembly GCA_947086425.1 of Xanthorhoe spadicearia. Classification (NCBI taxonomy): domain Eukaryota; kingdom Metazoa; phylum Arthropoda; class Insecta; order Lepidoptera; family Geometridae; genus Xanthorhoe; species Xanthorhoe spadicearia. The sequence goes on along the minus strand of OX352214.1, from coordinate 705,821 downwards.
AGCAATTGAATGCTTGTGTTACCAGGTAACCAGATGACGCCGCAAGGTGATGACGCCGCAAAAATGAAACACCAAAAAATAGCCCGAAGAAAAAAATTAGTGATTTCAATGTTCGAGATGAGGTACCAGTGGTATTAGTTACTTTACTTTCTGTACCTATGTTGTTGACTTGTTGCAATAAAGTTCTTATTTATTTATTTAGTGATAGCTAAATAAAATACTCACAGGTCTAGAGATGTTAGAAGGACGGTTCAGCAGACTTGACTTCTTGGAAAAGGAGTGGTTCAGCATAGAACTCTTCTCGGTGAGTTCCGAGTCGGTGTGCGAGCGAGACAGACTGCGTTTGGTCTTCTTGCGTGGCGTCCCTTTCACTCCCGCGGAGGAGGCGCGCTTCACTGCCTTCACTTTGGTGCTGAGGCGAATCTGGGTGGAGGAAATTTATCATTTAGTTGAATTCATATGAATTAATTTATCATTAAATAAATAAATATCCTTGGACATTCCACACAGCGTCATCTAGTCCCAAGCTAAGCATCTTAATGCTTGTGTTATGGTAACCAGATGACTGATATTATAATACTTAGATACATTTTTTTTTTGTAAATACTTCATATTATAGATAGAAAACACCCAGACACGGAATAAATATCTGCAGAACATACAAACATTTGTCCCGTAGCAGGGATCGAACCCGCAACCTCCGCGTCTCAGCCGAACCTTCGCCCACTGCGCCACAGAGGTCGTCAATACGAATAAATATCCTTGGATGTGTCCACAGCGTCAGTCCTAAGCTAAGAAACTTAGTGTAACCAGATGAAAACATATTAATATGTTTTAATGGGAAAGTGTGTGTCTGTTTATTCGTCTTTCACGGCAAAACGGAGCTCCAAATGAACGAGATTTTTGAAGTGGTATTTGAAACGAAACCGTGACGGGATAGCATCCTAAGTAAAACCACAGATCCACAGATTCACACCTCATCTCGAACATTGAAATGACTGCTTATTTTTTCGTCGGGCGAAGTATCTGTACTTATGTAATCTGTGGTAAAACCTGTAAAACAATAACCAACCTTAGGAGTGGAGCTCTTCTTCTTCACTTCAGGCTCAGATACCTCCTTCTCTCCCTCCCCCTCCCCCGCGTCCACCTCCCCCTCCCCCTCCCCCTCGACCGCGGCGGCCTCTTGTTCCTCCAGCACGTCCTTTAGTTTGTCAAACTCTTCTTCCGCGTTGCGCTGGTGGTCGTCCAAGTCACCGAATTTCTGATAGGAAAATGATATAATTATTATTAGCGACTCGCTCTGGCTTCGCTCGTCCAATATAATACATATAAACCTACATCTTGAATCACTATCTATTGAAAAAAGCGTATAAAAAACCAGTAAACCTATATTAGCCTAAACCGATATTAAAATCTGTTGCTGTCTTTTCGCTGCCATAACAAGAAAAAATCATATATTTCAAATATATGCCTTTAATAATTGACAAATCTGAATAAATTTGACCATAAGTTTTACAAATGCACGTGAACTTATATATCAAATATATCTTATTTGCAGAATACATACAATTCTAGACAAGAGTAGGTATATCTCACCTCAGGATGTTCAATAAAGTCCTCGATCTGAGCCACGGCCTCCTTGAAGGCCGCGGTCTTGCACGACTTGATGAGTTGCTCTTTAAACTCCTGGTACGGCTTCATGTTCATCTCTTCTATCCAGGCGCTGTTGGAAAACCGTGTTTATATCATCATCATCTCAGCCCATTTCCACCCACTGTTGGGTATAGGCCTCCTCTCTATTACGCCACTTAAATTCTTTATTGTACACGTAAACAGAAAAAATACAGTAACAAACTTATACTTAAAGGCAATGTACAAAGGCGAGCTTAACCCTGAAAGAGTTTTCTTACAGCAAACCTGGGGTTATAGGGAGAAGTTATTATAGAAAGGGTTATGAATATACAGTGTACGTACATAAATGAGACAATGAGAGAATTTTTCATAAATAGTAATAAACATAATAAATACAAGACAAAATGAATATACCTACTTACATACAAAAAAACAAAAATAGAATAAAAATAACTACACATATAGGTAGGTACTCGCATTAATCCTAACATAATTATAGTCATTAAAACAAAATTACTGATAAACACACAATACCAAATAATAATAAAAAAATAATAATATATAAAGATAATAAAAATGTAAATATTAATAATACTTAAATCTAATAATAAATAGCATGGCGTAATTGAATGCTACAAAGAGAGAAGGTGCTCTTTCAATTTTAACTTAAATAAATCAAGCGAAGGACAAGCTTGAATCGAGTGCGGCAGAGAGTTCCACAACGTAGCTGACGTGATGGTGAAAGAATCAGTATAGCGACGAGAGGAATGTGAGTGGGTTTTGAGACGAAGAGACATAGAAGACCTACAAGGCACACCTCGAGGAACCAAAAATTCAAAGCGTTCTCGAAGGTAAGAAGGAGAGAGTGGGCTAAAGAGAATATAATAAAGAAAAGATAGGACATGGAAATCACGACGCCGACGTATTGGGAGCCACTTTAACTTAGCACGAAATTCCGAGACGTGATCGAATTTGCGCAATCCAAAGATGAAGCGGATACACAAATTCTGTAGACGCTCCAATTTGTTAAGCAGCTCCTCTGAAATATCAAGAAACACAACATCGGCGTAATCAATAATAGGTAGGAGCAGAGATTGGGAAAGAATAATTTTGGTTTCCAAAGGCAAGAACCTTTGAAGGCGTTTAAGAGACTGAAACGTGTAATAAATTTTACTACTAATCTGATTTATGTGAAAAGACCATGATAATCGACCATCAAAAATAACACCTAGGTTCTTCGCCTTCTCCAAGTACGGAATAGGTTCGTTGGCAAACAACACAGGTGGAAAAACTGAACTATCAGTATTGTTCAGCATATAGTGAGTTCCAAAAATGAGAGCTTGAGATTTAGATGGATTAACCAGGAGACCAAACGCACCAGCCCAGTCATTTATTTTGGAGAGATCGGCGTTAAGTTGATTAATACCCATTGTTATTTCATCCGCTTTAAAATAATGATAAATTTGCAGATCGTCCGCGTAAAGATGATAACTAGAAGTAATAGTTTGAGTTAAAGCATTTATGAAGACAGAGAATAAGAGAGGGGAAAGAACGCCTCCTTGAGGTACGCCCGCCGTGATGTCACACCAGTCAGAGCAAAGCTCATCGGAGCGCACACACTGCGAGCGACCAGAGAGGTAAGAACAAATCCAGGATATAGCGGAAGAGGCAACATTGAGGGAGGAGAGGATTCCTAGGAGAATGTCATGATCAACTGAATTAAAAGCACTGCTAAAGTCCAACAGTATCAAAGCCGTAAAGAGTTTGTTGTCCATAGCCCAGCGAATATCATCAGAAACCTTAGTTAAGGCACCAACCGTGCTGTGGCCCGGGCGAAAACCTGACTGAAATGGACTAAGCAGGCAATTCCTATTAAGATAGAGAGACAACTGTTTTTGAACAACTTTTTCCAGGATTTTAGACAGGATAGGTAAGATAGAAATAGGTCGAAATTGGGTGACTAGTGTAGGGTTAGGAACTTTAGGGAGGGGAATGATAAATGCCTTCTTCCAGACCGAGGGAAAAGAACTAGATTTAAGGGAATAATTAATGATAAAGGTTATTGCGGGAATGAGCTCATCAGCCAAAAGAAGCAACATTTGTAGGTTGATTCCATCAGTACCAACCGCTTTTGTCGATATAGAGGAGAGGATTTTTTTAATGTCCTCTTCAGAAACTTCTTTAAAGGTGAAACTTTCACAATCTGGCCTCGGATAACTAGACAGTTTCCCCAAAGTTGCTTGCTTAACCACGCTATCTAGACAAATGGGAGATTTGGAAAAATGAGCATTAATAGCGTTAAGGTCAAACGAGCCCAAAGGGTTACAGGGTCTTCCCCCTAGGCCAAGTGATTTTAAAAATTTCCACATTTGTGGAGGATTGGAATCCTGGAGCATTTCATGTATGTGTTGCCGTTTAGAATCCCTGCACATTTTGCTACACCGATTACGGAGCTTCTTAAAAGCCGAAAAGTTTTGTTCCGATGGAAATTTCTTATATTTACGTTTGGCACGATCACGTTTAGCCATCATTTTCTTGATGGATGGGGTCAGCCAAGGAGCCGGTGGATGCTTAACTTTAACACGTTTAAGCGGTGCATGAACATCATATAGGTTGGTGATTATTTCGTTAAAGTTAGCAACCATATCATCAACTGAACCACTATTTCCGATCCCTCGCGATTATATACAACTGTTTAATTGAAACTAAAACCAGGATTTTATCGCGTAATATCTCCAGTCTCAGAGACCACGGTTGGTGTAACACAGCCGAAACGTCAGGAAATAATATAAAAAAGGTATATTACGCGATAAAATCATGTTTTTAGTTTAAATTATGACTACAGCGGTTTTAACTTCAATTTCTGACAGCAAATCCTACTATCCTATCCTTCCTACTAATATTATAAATGCGAAAGTTTGCGAGTATGGATGTATGTTTGTTCCTCTCACGAAAAAATACAAAACCGATTGCGATGAAATTTGGAATATACGTAGCTAAAGACCTGGAATAATAATAGGCTTTCTTTGTATCGGGATACTCCCGCAGAAAGGGGACGTACGCGGGTACGCAGCTAGTAATTTAATAATAGTCTAGTTTTGCCAATCTCTTTGTCACAGAAAGATCGAAGCAAAGCGAAGATTTGATGTCATGTGATTTTAAACTCTAAGACTACTACTATAATGCATGTATTAACGCGCTTTGAAAAGTGCTCTTGTCGCCGCTCGGGCGCTTGTGGTCGCCTGCTGCGTTCGAAGTTTCTCAATTGATCCTATGTATTATGGTGATGAAGATAAAGTTTAAGTTTTGACGCGTTGTATGCACATGTGACCTTTTTAAACTGCGTGTACCCTACAAGACAGAGTGTAGACAAATGTATACATAGTTGACGGAGGTAATCTCTGAAACTACTCAGCCGATTTCAAAAATGTGTAGAGTGGACTGTCTGGATGGTTAAAGGCTATAATATAACCCGGTAGTTTCATTAGTACACCCGTGCAAAGCCGGGACGTGCTGCTAGTGGTTAATAAACCTAGCAGGCAATAATAGATCTTATGGTGGTCAACTGTATCATTCCGCGACTATACATGACCATAACACCATAACACTGCAAATTGCAATGACACCGCTATAAAGTTGCTGACCTGACAAATAGTATAATCGAAGTACAAAGACATAGAAACTATCATGGCAGCTCAAGTTACATTGGATAACTAATTAAACCTAACTTTCCCTCATATTTCAAAAAGTAAATCATATCTTAGATTAAAAATAGTTTTGCTAATAAAACTAAAACATACATCATTTATTTCCCTAACCATTTGTGAGAGAAATAAATGATTTTATTATTATTATTATATACAATAATGCAAAAAACGCCTCTTTGTGAAGGTGGGCCATGGAGGTAGGCAGATACCACCTATCTGCACTTACTACGATCCTGACATACCCCTTGCCTTATTCACTCTCATTACATTCTTCATACATGCTCTCAAAACTAAAATCTTTTTAGAAAATACTCCACTCAATTTATTTGTACTTTTTTTTAAGTTTAAGTTCTCCTGGGAACACAATCATTTAACCACTTTTTTTAACTAATCAAATGATAACAATAGTAGAGATTCAGAAGTTTCCAAAACATAAACATAAAGTAATTAAATTGATGTGATCCCTTTTATTTCGATTATTATTAAAGGGACGGCAACATTCTTAGTGCTGTCTTAGTTCATTGGTTAATTTTAAGTTTGTGCAATCTATGAATAGCTATCATTTATCAATCAATAATTATTTAAGTTCAATATCATGATTTGAAGTAAAATTAAGTCTTTATAATCAATACACTTTATATAGTTTTTTATTTTCTTTATTAGGTTTCTTTGCACTTATTTTAATTAGGTATGCTTCCCTATAATTAAAAAGTTATTTTTAAAGATCTTGTAATATTCATTAGGTCAAAGTAAGGTTACAATGTAATATTACTTAATGATAAGTATTGATTTCATGGTAGCTACAGTTCTTATTAGAAAATGACCATGACAAAAAGTAGGCATCCTACATACCTAATTACTAGCTGCGACCCGAGGTTTCACCCGCGTAAGTCCCGTTCCCGGAATATCAAGATAAAAAGTAGCCTATGTGATATTTTTCAGCTACCTATATTTCAAATTTCATCACAATCGGTTCAGTCGTTTTTTCATGAAGGTGGAACAAACATACATACTCACAAACTTTTAAAATAGTTTCAGATTTGAAAGAAAGAAAGAAAATAATTTATTTAGACACACACACAGAATAAGGTAGGAACTAGGAATACAGAAAAAGGACTAGATGAACACAGCAAGTAGGTAGGTACAAAAAAAGATTTCTTCCTAAATGAAGTTAGTCTCATTGAAATAAGTAAGAATACAAATATTAGGTAGGTCCCTATTCTATGACAAACTGGTCCATTAGTATTTTAACCAAGACCAAGTTAAGATAAGGTCAATGACCATTACCTGTCAACATGGCCGGCTAAGCTGAAAGTTCCATCTCAACAGTGTCCCAGGCACTACAGTGTTCCGTCAAGTGTTGGCAAAGATTGCCTCCTGACGCTGTATAAATCATCTATGTAGTATAGATGCAAAGGCCTGAGTAATGGCCATAATCAAAAATAGTAAGTATACTCACTAGTTGTTGGTGCCGAAGAAGTAAATGCATTGAATGTTGGTCGCCTTCTTGGGGGGCTTCAGCTCAGGAGTGGGAATAGCAACCTGAAATCACCCACAGATTCACCATAGGTTATTTTTGACAACAACCAAACAAACTTCTTTGCTAATAGTACCAAATTGGAAGGTTCATGAAAACTTTGGAACCGAGACTAGAACAAAGGTTTTGTGATATTGAACTTGTTAGGTGTTTTTTTAGTCGTTGTAAGCAGTTTTCGAATAGCGTCATTGCCCCGAAGGCGGATTAGAGGAGAAATTTCCCGCCCATAATTATATTTATGTACTTTGCAAACAACCAATAAAAAGTTGTTTTTACTGAAATATTGTGTAAGAACGATAACTAAACGTTTAAAAGGGAGTTCTAATACGAATGAATTGATAGAGAAGCGTCTTACCCGGCCGGGCCATGGGCTGAAACCCTTCATTTTAGCCCTGAAACAAACATATGTCGCACGTTATTAACACTAACTTATATCCGAGGACACAATTAACACAATTTTGGTATACTTTTGCATACATACCAGACCAAATCACCAAGTTTATAGGGATCAGTCATGATGCACGTCTTTCCACAACGAATTTCCACGACAAACTGATGAGACAAAGACAAATTACATTTCGGCTAGAAACTTTGACACTTCTAGTGTCTATGGTTTTCTAATGTCACAAAACCGGAAAATTCCGAAAATACGAGGAGCTGGAATAATCAGTGAGATTTTTAAACATGGCAATACTTACTACTTGACTCTTGCCTGATGCTAACTTCAGAGAAAGACTGATATCAGTTTTTCTTTTCTTATCTGCCAATGTCACTGTCGAATAACTTTCATTCATTCAATGGGTAATATTTTTTGGAATGTGTTTTTGTAGTAGACTAAAAACCGCCAAAATTGAATTTTATCAATTTCAACTCATCCGTTTACTTCATTTTACCAATAAATAAAAACAAATCCTTATAAATGTCTAAAAGATATTATCCTGAACATCAAGGTGATCGCAAAAGAGCAAAACTAGATATAAGTATTTCGGATCATAACTTTCCGCTAAGCCAAAACAATGATCAAAACAAAGGTAAGCAATTCTTCTCACTACGCTATTTCTTTCTCTATTCCAAAATCATTAAACTTGCACATGGATTTAGGTAACCGTATCTTGTCTTTTTCGGTCTGAGTTGAAAATTTATTTCTGCTACTAGGTTATGTGTTGTTTTGTGGAACTACAGATGGTGACGGCTGGGGTGATGACAATGATGATGAAATCCTGCTTCTGGCAAGCCAGGCGTGCGAACAGGCGTACAGCACTAATGACATCAGTCTCTTACCTAACTATAGCCTGTGCATGCAACCTGGATCCACCAGCACTCAACTAAACCCTGCCCCCAGCACTTCCAAAACAGAGTTCACGTTCAAAATACCTTCCAAAAACACCTCCAGTATTATATCAACACATCTCAAAGAGAAATGCAGTAGAATATCCTCACCATTACCTGGTATTACATCAAAAATAATCCCCAATTCAAACGGCCTCAACGAGTTGTCTGATGAAGATTTTATGTTCAGTGATAAGATATACAAAGGGCAAGATTCTGAGCACACATACCGCCAGTTATTACAACTACAGGAGGAAAATGCAAAATTGAAATCGGAAAATGGCAAATTGTTGGAAAAATGTGTTACAAAAGAAGGTGAAGCGTCAATATTGAGGACTCAGTTGAAATCTTGTCAGATTTCTGTGGACAACGCTCGGATGGAGAAGATAAAAGCACAGGAGAAAGTGCAGATGGAATGGACGGACAAGTTAACTGCTGCTAACAATCAAATGCAGGATTTGAGGACACAATTAGATTTTAAAGTAATTACTTATTTTACATTTTTTCTATCACTTCTTTTATAATGATCTTTAAATTTACTAATGGATGTTACATCTGTCTTCTTAGTAAAGACAAACGCTGATAATCTTGTTATAAAGATACATTTTATTAAGCTTTTATTTATACTATTGCAGAATCTAGAAATAATCAGCATAAAGGAGAAATGTAAGAAACTGGAATCAACTAAAGTAAGAATGACTCAAGTGACTGTATCAGGAAATGACATCTCATCAAGGTGATACAATTTATTATTTAAAAGAAAATAAATAAATATCCTGGGACATTCCACACAGCGTCATCTAGCCCCAAGCTAATCAACTTAATGCTTGTTTTATGGTAACCAGATGACTGATATAATACTTAAATACATTTTTTTTTTTGTAAATACATACATATTATAGATAGAAAACACCCAGACACGAAACAAATATCTGCAGAACATACAAACATTTGTCCCGTAGCGGGGATCGAACCCGAATAAGTTTTAAGTCAAGGTTGGTCAAGAAAATGTTTGTTGGGATGATCTCGTCACTTTCGCTTAACTATAGTTTGACCCGGCCAAAGATTGAGATGGTTGGAAGATTTTAGGGGAGACTTTTGCCTTTTTGCCAACTTCTCTCTTCTTGTTTCAGTCAAAGGAGACAAAGCAGTAGTTTTCACAACGAGTCCATGACACAACACCGACGTGTGAAAGTGTCAACCAGTGCTGCACAGACTGAAGATAAAGCACAGTTTATGATACTCACTAAAACAATACAAAAAGGTGAAATATCAAACTCCTTTCATACAATTTTTTAAGCTATTGCATAGTTTCTATCGCGGGCCTTGAGCATGGAGACCGAATCCAGAAATTCCGTAACGAAAACACCTAACGCTGTCACTTTAGTTCAGCAACTCGCCTCTAGGTGGCATGCAATAGCTTTACCGCGGCAGTCCCCGAGTGCCACACGTCTTTTTTTTATAAATTCTGGGCATTTCTTTGTGGCTTATGCCGATCGTGCCTTTATCTTTTTCTCCCTATATTTTTGACGACCTCCGTGGCGCAGTGGGCGAAGGCCTAGGTGAGACGCGGAGGTTGCGGGTTCGATCCCCGCTACGGGACAAATGTTTGTATGTTCTGCAGATATTGGTTCCGTGTCTGGGTGTTTTCTATTTATAATCATGTATTGTATACGAAAAAAAATGTATTTAAGTATTATATCAAAAGGAAAGAGGAAAGATATATTATGAAAGAGCAGAAATGGCACTGGCCGTTTCGCTCCAAACCTCCCTGATCACTCAACGCATCCGCTTATGGTCGTAAGACCGATCGCAGATAAAAATTGGAAAAAAAAAAGTATTTTATATCAGTCATCTGGTTACCATAACACAAGCTAAGTTGCTTAGCTTAGGACTAGATGATGCTGTGTGAAATGTCCAAGGATATTTAATTTAAAGTATTTATTTATTTACTTATTATTTATTGTTCCAGAAAACTCCACACTTTCTAAATACCTACCTCACATCCTGGAAGTATCTCCAATTAACCAGTACTCGATTATAGACTACAATGAAAAATTATCACGGCAAAGTTCACCTTTAAAATGTCGCGTGTACAGCACATTTGTAACGATAGGTACTTCGAAAGAAACGCAGAAGAATTGTGTTGTACAGATGAACGCTGTGTATCAAGATCTGTCATGTATTGTTAGCGGGACTGGTGATAGAGAAAAGTATTTTAATGTGAGTATTTGCCTAAATATATGAAATAGCACGTCCCGGCTTTGCACAGGTGTACTAATGACGACCACTGTGGCGCAGTTGAGTGAACGCCCGGCTGAGATGCGGAGGTCGCGGGTTCGATCCCCGCTACGGGACAAATGTTTGTATGTTCTGCAGATATTTGTTCCGTGTCTGGGTGTTTTCTATCTATAATATGTATGTATTTACAAAAAAAAAAATGTATCTAAGTATTTTAGCAGTCATCTGGTTACCATAACACAAGCATTAAGTTGCTTAGCTTGGGACTAGATGACGCTGTGTGGAATGTCCAAAGATATTTATTTATTTATTTATTTATTTATAAATGTATGAAATGAAACTACCGGGATAAAATATAGACTTTAATCATCCTGACAGTCCATTCTACACATTCGTGAAAGAATTTTTGAAATCGGCTGAGTTGTTTCGTCCTCCTCCGTCAAACAAACAAACATTAACTCTTTATAATATTATTATTAATTATTAATTTATAGATTAGTTTAGATAAGTATTATTGACATTTAATTTAATTCCAGGTATTTAATTGTGTAAAGTCTGCAATAGCTGAAGTCCAAAGCAGGTTGGAAACAATATCGCGGCGGATGACCACGGCCTTTCAGAAGGAAATGGACGAAAAGTTCATAGAAGCCACTTTATCTTGTTTAGAAGTTACGAAAGATGATTTGCTGAGAGGCAGGTAATAATATATACTTCTATATAATGTAATATATAATCTTTATCTTTAAGTATTTATACATATAAACTTTTTTTTTAAGTTTCTCCTTAGTTTTAGTTTTACGGTTGTCTGGAAGAAATCGCCATGAGCGATAAGACCGCCGATTGAAGGATACTATACCTAACTGTAAGGCCTATATTATATTTGTGTCACCTGTGTCCTCAATAAATATATTTTGATTTTGATAGGTACTATCTATACTAATATTATAAAGAGGTAAAATTGGTTTGTTTGTTTGTTTGACGTAGGTAAACTCAGAAACTACTGGGCCGATTTCAAAAATTCTTTCACCGATGTGTAAAATGGACTGTCAGGATGGTTATAGGCTTTTATCCAGTAGGCCTAACATGTGCAACGTTTCGACACGACAAATGAAATATCTCGATGATGTCAGACTGCTCTAACGTACTATGTTAGAGGAGGAGAGAATGTTTTGTCGACGACGAGATAATTTCTCGTGTTGCACATGTTAGGCCGACTGGTAGTTTCATTAGTACACCCGTGCCAAGCCGGGACGTGCTACTAGTAATACTTTTTATTGAAACGAGCTAATAGGAAGATAAATAAACTCACGTGATTGGTCGTTGAAAATAATATTCTATCTCGTGATTGGCTAGATTGTCAAATCAATTGTCAATTGTCAAATCTAGCCCATCACGAGAAAGACAATTATTATCGACGACCAATCACGTGCGTTTATTTTTCTTCCTATTAGCTCGCTTCAAGAAATGAAGTACCTATAGTAATATACTTTTCATTTTTTAGATCGCTGTTTAAAGAAGAACAAGAAATATTAGCGCGAAGACTGATCGCTATGTTGGCTATCATACTCAAAACGTCTAACGGGTCGGATATGTTCCGCAGCTTTGAACTCTCTAACGCAGAAAATAAAGACCATTTCCTTGAGAGCATTTCTCGAGTGTGTAGTGCTCTTGATAACACGGTAAGTATTTTAAGTGTAGACTTACGGCCGATCTCAATAACCTGTAGCCCTACCATCAGTTTTCGAGTTGTATAGTTAACTATCCTCGCTAACGAGTCATAGTATTTCAAACGTATGTAATTATTAGTTCATGCAAGTTACCGGGGGCGGCGCTGTGCTGGATTCTCATACATTTTGTGATACTTGGGTAGCATACCATGGATTAGCACATTGGCTAGTTTTGATCCTGGTATTCCCACGGGAACGGGAACTATTTACCAAGGGGCGTAGTTAGTATTTTACTATTATTACTAGACTATTTTGTCCCATTGGTGGGCAAAGGCCTGCCGTTTTCGCCAATTACGCCAATCCAGTGCTTTCGTCTGCCAATTATTATTAAGCTATTGCATAGCTTCTATCGCGGGCCTTGAGCGTAGAGTCCAGAGAATCCAGAAATTCCGTAACGAAAAAACCTAACGCTTGTCACTTTAGTTCAGCAACTCGCCTCTAGGTGACATGCAATAGCTTTACCGCGGCAGTCCCCGAGTGCCACACGTCTTTTTTTTATTAAACATAATTATTTTTATTTTCAGTATTGCGGCACACTCTACAGCGGCCTACTCTACTCAATAACGCTCGCCATACAAACCTTACTTCACACAAACACCAAAATAATTATAGAAATAATAAAAACAATGATATCGTCACGTACCATGCCATTTGTCGTCATACAATTACTGGTGTTGGTGAGAAAAGTGTCACTTTGGGAAGCTTTTAAGCTCTGCCCGAAAATAAACGGCAATCTTAAGACGGATTATGATCAAGGAGTAGTGTTGTACAGTAAAGGTACGTAGATCCAAACTATGATTAGTCTGCACTACTGTCTCACTTTAGCACTGTAGCCAAATCTGTCATGCATATTTATGAGAGTTCGTGAAAAAACAGAAAGAGATAGCATTACATTATGGCGGTAACGATAGCCGGTTGAGTCTTGTTGTGTAAATTAATGAAGCTGTAAATTGAAGAATATACTGTAAAACACGAAGAAACGGTATTTGATTACTACGCCCCTGAAATTGAACTGTAATAGTAGGTAGGTAGGTTATTACATTTCTATATCTCTATACTATCTATATCTATACTAATTAAAAAGAGGTAAAATTTGTTCGTTTGTTTGTTTGACGGAGGTAATCTCCGAAACTACTGGACTGATTTCAAAAATTCTTTTACGGGTGTGTAGAATGGACTGTCCAAGAGGTTATAGGCTATATTTTATGCCGGTAGTTACATTAGTACACCCGTGCGAAGCCGGGACGTGCTACTAGTTATTTTATAAAACACTAGCAGCACGTATCGGCTTTGCACGGAAACTAACAAACTACCAGGATAAAATATAGCCTAATAACCATCCCGACAATTCATTCACATCGGTGAAAGAATTTTTGAAATCGGCTGAGTAGTTTCGGAGATTACCTCCGTCAAAAAAACAAATAAACCAACATTACCTCTTTGATCACTTTAATGTGTTTAGAAACGATACAATGATTTTTGAAATCTATTATTCATCATCATCTCCCTGCCCTTATCCCACTAGGTGGGGTCGGCACAACACGTTTCCCTCTTCCATTTCCCTCTATCGCTCGTCATCTCAGTACTCAATCAAAATATCTCTTTTGAAATCTATTATTATTTTATAAAAATCTATTGAGACCTTTGCCCAGCTGTGGGAAAGTATAGGTTAGATAAAAAAAACTCTGTTGACTATTTTGCCATGACGAAGGCGTTTAGGCGGCTTAAAACACACGTTACTAAGTTAAGTAAAAATTGTTTTTCTTACTATTTCCAGATTCATGTTACTTACAAGTGCTGCTAAAGCAAGTGGAGTCATGCCTCAGATGTATAGAGAAACAGAATCTCACTGAGAAAGCGGTTGTAACAACCAGACAACTACTTGTCTTGTCCAGTAATATATGTGATACTAACGTAGCTCAGGATACGTCTAGGTTTGTATTTGCAATCATACTAACCATTTACTTTGTCGACCTCTGTGGCGCAGTTGGGCGAACGCCCGGCTGAGACGCCGAGGTTGCGGGTTCGATCCCCGCTACGGGACAAATGTTTGCATGTTCTGCAGATATTTGTTCCGTGTCTGGGTGTTTTCTATCTATAATGTGTATGTATTTACAAAAAAAATGTATCTATGTATTGTATCAGTCATCTGGTTACCATAACACAAGCATTCAGTTGCTTAGCTTGGGACTAGATAACGCTGTGTGGAATGTCCAAGGATATTTATATTTATATTTACTGCCAGTCTCCATAACGACCTATCTCTGGTTTAGCTTACTGTGGGTAGATATTCGACATTAAAAACAAAAGACATCTACTTTCAACAAATGCAAAACTAAAATCCATGAATGGCTTCAATCACTTTGAAACTCGGACACCTCGGTAGTTAGGGCTCTGTGGCTGAGTGGTTAAAAGCAGTCCGCGTAGGACGATTGCTTGTATCATCGCAGGTTCGAATCCTGCCGGAGTCGTAACTTTATTAAGATTTTTCAATTTATTTATTAGGTTCATTATAATATTTTTTTTATAGTCTCTCATTTCTTTATATTTTTTTTGTTGTAGATGTGATTGCCAGGTTGTATTGTTACAAGTTATTGTATACGCCCTGAGGATATGCGCTGTCATGTTAAATAATTATAGAAATAATGATACTGGTAAGTTCAATCCTATAACAAGTAGCTACTCAGATGTCGCCAATACTTAATTGGTTGCGGGTTCGATCCCCGCTACGGGACAAATGTTGTAATTTGTTCCGTGTCTGGGTGTATTCTATCTATAATATGCATGTAATTACAAAAATGTATCTAAGTATTATAACAGTCATCTGGTTACCATAAATAAGCATATCTTGGGACTAAATGACACTGTGTGAAATGTCCAAGGATATTTATTTATATTCAGCTATTGCATATCTTCTATCGCGGGCCTTGAGCGTGGAGACCGAATCCAGAAATTCCTTAACGAAAATAAGCTAACGTTTGTCACTTTACTTCAGTAACTCGCCTCTAGGTGGCATGCAATAGCTTTACCGCGGCAGTCCCCGAGTGCCACACGTCTTATTATAATACTATTTAAACTATCGCGACTTGGAATCATATTTATAAATATTAACGGGACTTAATCGCGTATTGAAATCATATTATTTACCTCGACGTTTCGGTGGCGTTACAGTCACCGTGGTCACGAGTAGACTATGATTGATTGAATATGATTTCAATACGCGATTAAGTCCCGTTAATATTTATAAATATGTACGTCTTTTTATCTTTAATATTGTTATATTTCCAGTGAATGCAGTCCGCGCTCGCCTGTTATCCGTGTGTCGCGCGGGCGTGCGCCTGGTGTGCACGCGCTGCGCTCGCGAGCCGGACCTCGCCGCGCGCCTGCACTACACGGAGGGACATCTCATACTGTTCTGCGAGATCATGCGGACATTCGCACATGACGAGATATACGGTAAACACATGCGCTCCCAGATGTAACCACCCAAATGTGTATCATTTTGTACCAAAAGTCAAAAAAGTCAAAAGTCAAAATATTTTATTCAATGAAATCTTATAGAAGACCACTTACCCCCGGTTCCTATAACAAACTAACGGATGTCCGTAGGACTTTCGCCATAGCAACGCTGTTATCTGTCAAAAAGATTCATACATTTTATGTTGAAATAACGTTGCTATGGTGATGGACCTACGAACCTCCGTTAGTTTGTTATAGGAACCGGGGGTTAGACATGTCAGGTTCTTAAAACTAGGGGATTCTATTGCCTGTTCCTGTACCTACAATTAAAGTTTAAAGTTTAAAAAAAATGAAACAATGAAACCAATTGCTTGTGGTTTGCACCTATAATTGAGGTGGCACTTAGCTCTTAATTTGATTTTGTTATATGAATTGCATGTAATGGTGTTCACTTTGTTGGCGTAACTTAATAAATAAATAAATATCCCCACTGGTGGGGAAATCTTAGTGAGGATTATCCATCATCGAATCTTAGTGGCAATAAACCGAATAACTGGATCAAAAACCTATGTGTTAATCTAGATCAGATTTTATGCAATTTTAGGCTCTTATTCAGAGTCGACCTCACATGGCCGGAAACAGGAATTGACCGGGATGTGTGGAAGGAGAAAGGGCAGACCTTTGCCCAGCAGTGGGACAATATAATAGAGTAAAAAAAAAACAGAGTCGACTATCAGACTTGAGTTTTTATGGGAAATAAAAGAATAATTCCTTTTGGTTACAGCACATATGTTATCCGAATTGGCTGGAACTTCGCAGTCTAGTCCCGAGGAAATGCCACCATCTTGCCACAGACAACCGTGGCTGAAGAGTTTCGACAACTTCTCTATTGCTGATTGATTCCTTACATTCCTTTATTTATATAGAAAAGATTAATCGCGAGTCTCAATAACCTATCTATCTTCGATTATGCTTACTGCTAGTAGATATTTGACATTACTTCCATACAAAATGTGTCAAATACCGACCGACAGTAAGCAAAACCAGAGGTATCGGTTAATGAGACTAGAAGTAAGGCGGTTCACACACTGCGCGGTTTCTCCGTACAATTTCCCCGATTTGTAGCGCGTTTTTGATGTAATGGACTTGGCGTGTTTGCTGTACAAATTGATGTACTTGCATACAATATAAATCCGCGCCAACGGAGCGCGTAGCAGTGTGTGACTCGCTTTAAAATGTAAAATAAGCTAATGTACAGAGACGTAATCACTTCGAAGTAAAAATGAAATGTACATTTCTCTAAAGAAAATAGTTTTTAGAATAAAAACTGATTTATTTATTTAGTATTGTTTTTTATTCAAATATACTTAAATTATGACTAAACTTCACAGGAATGTAAATATAATTTTAAATACTGCAGCTCACTTGGGTTCAAGTTTTATAATCAAAGATATCTGAAGATATCTGATTTAATATTGATCCTGATTAACAAAAACACTATTCAAATATTTGTGCTAAAAATGTACCTACTGTGTAAATAAAGAAGATTAAATTTAAAACATCTAAGACATTGATTAGATCTAATTAAAAACTTGCAACTGCATTTTACCCCAAGAAAAACTTCCAAGTGGCTTTAAATCCATCCCATTTCTTACCTAGTGCATACAGTTTAAATGGTAAATAAACAAGTAGGTAACTTATGCCTTAACAGTGGTAGATACTATAACTGAAGGTACAATATCAGGAGTACTAGGTGCATGGAAGAAATATAACATAAAACCGGCAGCAAGTAAGAAATGGAACGCCAAGATTGAGCCGGTCAGAATCAGGAAGTATCGAGACTTCCTCAATGCCGGCAGTAGCCAGAATATAAGGACTGCTCCGGAGACCAAGGCTGCCATGAGGACAAAGAGCCACTGCAGCCAGGTTACCTGGATGGTCCATAGTACGGCCACCGGGATGTAAATGGAGAGGGAGTAGCCGTAAAGACAGAACAGTGACATCATCGTCGGTGATGAGTTTGAGCCCTGAAAAGATATTGCTGTTTAATATTATGTACAGATAATAGTCTGTGCTAGGTTTGCACAGGTACTTAATACTAATGTGATAAGGATAAAATGTCTATGTTCATTCAGAAAGTCCATTCTACACATTACTGAAATAATTTTTGAAATCAGATGAGTAGATAAAAGATTAACAATACATAACCTAAAAAGACTATTCCAACACTGTGAGATATAGACATACCAGCAGTAGCTGCTCGTCTATCAACGTTAAATAAATAAATAAAAAGTTTCAGAGATATCCTCTACAAACAAACAAACCAAAGTGTATTTTCCAAAAGACAATTGTTTTTGATCTTAAATCTTTTATGTATGATCTATAATCTCTGTGTTTTTTTTTACTAAGTCTTAACTGATCTAATCTAATCATTATATTTGTTACCTCTTTGTTATTGTTTGTTTGTATGAGTAAGTGCTCTATACTATAATACCTGTATCTCAATTTCATCCTGTGCCTCAGGCTGTGTGGTGAACTTCAAGGCAGCCCACAGAGCCAAGGGCACGAGCCACACGTAGCAAACTATAGCCGTGGCAGCGTACGACACAAGGTGGAAGTCATATCGCCAGTGAACTGTTTTATTTGCATTCTGTAGATAGCTTGCTATGTTACCGCTTACAGCTATGGTGAAAATCTAAAAAAAAAATATTTAAGAGATGTTATTTTTTTTTTATTGCATTATTTATTCAAGGGATTTTAGAGATCTGATGAAGATACAGAAAACATACTTCACCATGATCTTAACAAATTCAGTGTCAAAAATTTCAGTATATAGTTAATAGGTAGGTAGGTAGTTATGCATTTACCAGGATAATAGAACATATTTTTAAACCATAACAGGTAAGGTATTGTAGGTGGTTTGAAACACGATATTATCAGAAGTGGTACATACCAAAGTAACTGAGATCCATATAGGTCCATATAGGTCTGGCTTCCCCTTGATTCTCTCATCAAAGTAGTTGCGCGACACCTTTTGCGGCAGGACTGACGAGATGATCCTCTCGACCACTTCATTTGTGTGGACGTCGAAATACTTCTGGTAGTACTCTATAGTCCAAAAATTGTGGTTGCCTGAGTAAAATTGAAGGTTTCAAAGACTATTATAGTTACAAGATTAGGAAACGGCAAGTATTTGGTAAGCAGGTAAAGTTTGAAATATAAGGAAACAGATAAGTAAGTTTACTTTGAGTAGGAGCAGCCTCTGGTTCCTCAATCACTTTAGGCTCTTCATACGTGTAATTCGGGTTCGACATGGTGTTGTTGTATTGATTTGTATGCACTGCCTCCACGTCAATTCGAGCACTCCGGTCATTGTGCTCTGGTGAATAGTCCTGAAAGTTTAGCAGATCACTTGTATTCACATTAGACATGATCAAAGTTAAAGATAAACTAAATCATCAGTTTTCTTTCTTAGTATAATTTTGATTGATTGGCCAACAAAAAGTCACCGCAAACTACGTCAATCGAACGTCAGTCAGTGTCATCAGTCAATCAATTTGTAGACCACAGACTACGGAAACAGAACGAACACCTTCTCGTAATGATACAGATAAAATAAAAACCGGTAACTTTTACAAAAAAAAGTAGTTAAAATAGGGTTGATTGATGGTGTAGAATCGCCTTATCACTGGACTAGACTAGAAGAGTGAACTGAAGTGAAGTCGGTCGGTCGGAGACAAAAGAACGAACGAAGATCGATCTAAAAAGATGTTGCCATAAAATAAATAAGTTCTTACCTTATCTTCATTTACAATTTTTTTTTTTTACAATTTAGACATGACAGAACTTATCCTAATGCGTTATTCTAAGATAAAGGAGATGTTCCAAAAATGTATGGGGGCTGGTATTAAAATATTTTGGAAAAAGAAGCAAGATAAAAACTATACGTAATTAAACATATAACTATTTCATGATTATTTATTATTTTTTAGTATTTTTCCTGCCCCACGTTTTTCTAAAAAAAATCATTGAAAAAAGTTTTGCTTGCAACCCTCTAACGCGTCTCAAGAAAGAGATAGTGCCATACGATCTCTATGAAAATGAGTTTTTGTCTCACTCCAACTTTGTGTTTCTAATAATGACATTTTTAAAAGTTCCGTCACTGTCAACGTCAATACAAATACAATTGACAGTAATGAATGAAAAGAATGAATGATGATCGGAAAATCCATTTGATACTGACATAACGTCTCACTCAATATGATAGTGACATTCATCTTAGCCCTTAAATTGTGGTTCAGTGTGGCCGTAGTGGATGAATTTGCGACTTTTTAAATATTTTTTGTAGAAAAATCGTGGGACTAAAAAAATATGATTTTGTTCACATCCGATAGTATAAAAAATTAGGTTTCCAATTATGTTTAATTCGTATTGCTTCTTTTTTCATCAGAATAAAATACCACTTTGGAACATCTCCTTTAACAATAGCGAAATATTATTCATTTCTTAAAAAGAAAAATAAACGCACGTGATTGGTTGTCGAAAATAATTGATTATTCGCGTGATTGGCAATTAACAATTGATTTGAAAATCTAGCCAAACACGAGAAATAATTATTTAATTCTCTCGATTCTTCAATTATTTAGCTCGTTTAGTCTATGTAGTCCTTCCCTTCTCCGGATACAAAGAATCGTTAAAAAACTACATTATTAAGCGTTATGATAAAATAGCCGTTTAGGTTTACCGGTCTAATATGCAAATGGGGGTAGGTTGGTTCAGAATTTTTCAGAATTGAGAAAAACTTGATTAAAGCTACTAACCGCAATCCCCCCACAGCCCTTATAGTCTAATTTTTTTAATGAAAAGCATCTACAATTTTTTACTATTTTATAAAGGCCTGGCAACGTGTAAGAATAAAATAGGTAAGTAGGTACCTACGTCTTAACGAGAGGTACAACTTACCTTCCTACTGAATTTGTCAAGTGTAGGTACTTTGCCGAAAACATAACTCATTTTTTTTAAGGTACCTACTTATTATAAAGTATAATCCTATCCTAATATTTAAACCACCGTGAAGAAATCTAAATTTATCAATAGAATAGTAAAATTGTGATTATGTGTTTTTTTTAATTCAAGTTATAGGAGAGTAGAATTTACGATTCTTGATTTGAAACCAATTTATTTCAATTCATGACAAGTTGAAAGTCGTTTAGGCTGTTCAAAGTTACATAAACATTTTAATACGTTTTTCTTTTTTGGCAACATTGCTTGCGATGATGATGACTGAATGAATGAAAAATGAAATCGTTTGCCATCGCTCGCACGCCGCCATTTTGTAAAAGCTGAGTCCTAATTACGTCAACACGCCCCTTGCTCGCTGAGATAAAATTTATTGCATCAGTAAAATACGTGCTTCAATTAAATTTGAAATAAAAGCATTCGTTTGTACGTGAGCTGATAGCTGCTACAACGTGTGATAATCGCCTATTAAGTAGTGATATTCGTGATAACGTAAGTTTTTCCTGTCCGTGTTGTTTTTGGAAACCTCGCCATATTGGTCAATCCACGTAACAGAATAAAAGTTATTATTTTGTTGGTTACAGTGATGTGCAGTCGGTGATAGTGCTTGTTATGCTGAATGTGAAGGCAGCATACCTCGTGCATCATGGCGAAAGAAATTGCGGAGGAGTACGCCTCGAGTTTGGCGGACTTGACCGTGAACAGCAAACCTCTCATCAATATGCTCACGATACTCGCGGAAGAAAACATCGACCACGCTGGCACAATCGTTGAAACGGTGGAGAAGCATTTGGAGAAGGTGAATTTAAATTTTTAAAGTATCACGGGCCTTGGCTGTGCCGCGTTTGAGTGTATCAAATAGGGAAAGTGATCGCTATACGATGACGCACGCTCTGCGTTGCGTGTTTTACGTGTTTACTATCTATGTCACTGACTAAAGACCTCGTTTGTAGCTAAAATGCGACACAGGTATCTTCTATCTATAGCATTCTAGGTTTCAAGTTATTGTTATCTCGAAACTTAATGACTTGCTGTTGTTGATAAGATAAACATTGAAAATTGGCTGTGTTCTAACAATAGGCTATTGTTCAAGCATTCCCTCATTAAAACTTTGGTTTCATCACAGTTTCAAGCACCAAAGTCACTGTCAGAAACTTGACTCTTAAGAGCTATAGGTATATTCAGTTCCTCGGGATTTTTCAATATTTTTGTAACCAACATTGTTATTTTATTCAACACACATGATGAGTCATTTATGAAGCAAAACAATACCATTGCAATATTTACTCCTGGTAAACCGAACAATATCTCTTTAAGTATTACATCATAATTACAACATAGCTAAAATTTAATCTAACCTATCTAAAATAGGAGATACCTGTACAAATACTGTTAACAATGTACCTTCGATGGTATCCCACTCTCATTTCAGTTATGTATCTTAATTCCAATAAAGAAATTTCAAAACTGAGTTCTAATTTATTTTCTGCAGTGGATATTAAAAGAATTATTGAATATATTCTTGTGTTATTCTTTCCCGGACCGATTGTATCTAGGCATAGACCAAGCCACGGACTGCGCCCCTAGGCTTGGACTAGATATTAATTTTCTATACAGGTGAATCCGGATGTGAAGCTGCCTGTTCTCTATTTAGTTGATTCTATTATCAAGAACGTCGGCGGAGCTTATATACAGAAGTTTTCACATAGCATTGTCAATATGTTCACAAGGACTTTCAGACAGGTAATTATTAATATTTTTACTGTGTTAATCCTATCTAACTTTGCCTCCCGAAATAGTAAATCTAAACTAACAAAACCATAGCATGGTGTTCACAGCTTTTATTCACCAATAGCTAACATTTTCAAGTTCAATTTCATTTCATATGGGTTGGCATAGTTGGTAGTTATTTTGATTTTGAACCCTGTAATCTTCACACTAAAGCATATCCTCCACAGGTGGATGAGAAGATAAGATCGCAAATGTTCAAACTGAGAGAGACGTGGCACGATGTGTTTCCCGCCACGAAGATGTACCAGCTGGATGTGAAAGTGAATCTCGTGGACCCGGCCTGGCCCATACAAGCTCACCCGCAACAGGCAAACATCCATGTAAATCCAAATTTTCTGAAAAAGGTGTTTTTAGTTTGATTATGTTTATTTACTTAGGCACAGCTCTTAACGGAACAGCTAGTGAAGTTTTATTTTCTTACAAT
This sequence comes from Xanthorhoe spadicearia, assembly GCA_947086425.1. Classification (NCBI taxonomy): domain Eukaryota; kingdom Metazoa; phylum Arthropoda; class Insecta; order Lepidoptera; family Geometridae; genus Xanthorhoe; species Xanthorhoe spadicearia. The sequence goes on along the minus strand of OX352214.1, from coordinate 682,955 downwards.
GTTATAAATCTGAAAGTTTATTCAAATTCATTGGTTTGAAATTGTTTACTGTCTTCCTATTCAGAACACTCAAAAGTCTGTGTGCAATTAATAAGAAATTGAATATGATTTGGAATGGATTGTCTTCAAAAAAATGAAGACAAGGATTCATTTGCTCCTCAATGTTAGGACAAATTGAGTCCATTTCCAAGTTTCAAGTTTTCATCTACACATAAATCTGTTGCAAATAAACTTTCAGATTTAAAAATGTGTCTTACAGTAGAAATGCTAGTAAATTGGGCTTGTAACATTAAGCTAGCTTTTCCTGTACAAGCTGTGGCTTAGTGCTAGAAATTTAGTACTTATGTCCTAGCTAGGCTTATTCCACATAGTGATGGTCCACACAGCTAAACTAAGTTAGTTTAGCTTAGTTCGCATTGTTGAGCCAGTTTTCATACGTCCACCGGAAATTATGCCAGCTAAGCTTACTCCCAGTTTAGTTAAGCTTAGTTCTATAATAGTTTAGCTGGTTGTGGATTTTCTGTTACTTACCATACCAAACTGAGTTTGTGATCTTAAAATTAGATGTATTTCGTAATCAAACAAACATTAAGTTGATTAATTTATAACTTAATAGCTGTATTATCTCATAATTGCTTTCATATAAGTACTTAACTTGATTATTTATTGGCTGAATCATAAATGATAAGATTTACTTGGCAAACTCAGCTCTTATCTGGTTTGTAGTATTGTAGGTACTTTGATTATGTCAGTATTGTATTACTTAATTACAAACTTTGACTATTTATCACTAGCACATCAAAAGACCAAATATCTTCCACAAATTGCTTGTGGAATATATTTTGCTGCAGTTGTGAAAGGAACTTCATAGGATCACGAATGAAAAACTGCTGCTTTAATAATCTGTTGCGAGTTGATAGGGGACCAAACACATATAAACAAATTAGCCTATGTTTTTTGCTCTTTCACGCAAAAACTACTAAAGGATTTCGATGAAATTTGCTACCAGGATAACTTATATCCTGGATTATTACACGTGCTACTATTGATTTCGGTATTCCAACGGAAACGGGAACTGTTAGGGGCGCTAGTAATACATATTGGTATTAGTTAACAGGGGCGCTAGTGATACGCATTAGTATAGTTAACAGGGGCGCTAGTAATACGCATTAGTATAGTTAACAGGGGCGCTTGTAATACATATTAGTATAGTCAACGTATTACCCAGGTTGTAACACTCTATAACTCCCACAGTCGTCACCGGCTTCTACCACCGCGGCGGTAACTCCCGAGGAAGATGAGAAGATGCGCCTGATCCTCGCCAAGAAGGAGAAGGAGCTCATCATGCTGCAGAAGAAGAAGGTGGAGATGGAGCTGGAGCAGGTCAGGAGGCAGCTGGAGATTGAGAATGCAGCTAAAAATGTGAGCTCTATTTTAATTTAATCTCTCTATTTTTTTTAATGAAATTAGATATAATCACGACTGTATCCCAGGAAGCGGTAGACATTTCTTTCAGATGTTTGTAATTCTTTAGATCCTTGAAGATGTCTAATGAGGTAGTCAGAGGTATGTCCAAATGCATATTTGGTACATGCCCACTATTAGTAGAAGTTTATATTCCATACGTGACAGGTTGCAAGCCCATCGACGCTGCTTTTTTAACTAGCAGCAAACTAAACTTCATGAATACAGTTGGAGCTGTTTTGTAGTTTAAAGGCATATAGCTTTAATTCGTTTTCCTCAATTGTGCCACCAATATCTAGACAGGGCCGGTTTACTCCGCGACCTTGTAAACGATTTATTGATTGATGACCGACCACAATGTCGCAAACAAGACGCATCATAACGTAAAGTAGTACGAAATTAGTAAGCTGTATTAATGAAACTACCGGTATCAAATATAGCCTATATCCCTCCCTACCAGTCCATTCTACACATTGGCGAAAGAATTTTTGAAATCGGCTGAGTAGTTTCGGAGATTACCTCCGTCAAACATACAAACAAACCAACATTACCTTTTTTAGTATTAGTATAGATGGCATGACTGGATTTGTATGCTATTCTCAAATTTCATGTTAATGTAAAATTTTTGCTTTTATGTGTAATTTTAAAAATAATTTATGTAGGAAATGAAAGGTGGTGTATCCGAACTAGATTTGTATATCCGAACAGAATGAAAGGAAGGAATGTATGAATGAGTAAAAGAATAGAAGAATGAAGGTTGAGTGAACGGTGAGAAGCTAGGACTCACTCTCTTGCTTGTAAGTAAAACTGTGTGTAACGAGGACGACGATTTTGAAGAGAAAAATAAAAGAAAAGTACTGTTGAAAAGAACTGCGTTTAATTCCTGATCCCACAAATTGGGGGCTCGTCCGGGATCAGAGTTAAAACAGTATTTTCGGCGTACGGCATACGACGTGGAGGCCAAAGGTACCGGCACACTGGCGGCGCGCAGCGACGACGAGCAGCGCACGTGGCGTGGGTACGACGACGACGAGGAATTTCACGAGGGAATCAATACACGACGACGACGACGACGTTATAACACAGACGACGAAATGACTGACGTTAAACGAAGCGACCAAGACGAATCATTTGAAGGCTCCGATGTGGAAGAGCGGCCTACGACGCGTGGCACACTTCATTTGATGGAGGACCTCATACCAAAGTTCGACGGGCAGAGCAAAACATATTCGGCTCAAAGGTGGATCCAGGATATAACAGACAACGGCGATATATTCGGCTGGACATCGAAGCAGAGGCTTCTGGTGGCGAGGCGTTCACTTACGGGTACGGCTGCGTTGTGGTTACGAGCTGAAAAAACGCACAAAACATGGGACGAGCTAAAGCAGGCGATTGAAAAGGAATTTCCAGATAATATCGATATCAAAACTATTCACGAGCTCATGAGTAATCGAAAGAAGAAGGCAAGTGAAAGTTGTCTTGATTACATGTTAATAATGAAAGAAATGGGTAAAAGAGGCCAAATGCCGGACTGTGTCGCAGTAAAGTACATCGTTGACGGCATTTCAGACGTCGAGATAAATAAAGTGATGTTGTACGGTGTCACTTCATACCCAGAACTTAAAGATAAGTTAAAGGTTTACGAGTCCATCAAGGAAAGGATGAAAAAACCCGCAATACCTGCGAGAGTAAGAGGTCATTTTTCAGGCGTAAGATGTTACAATTGTGGAGGACACAATCACAGAAGTCTAGATTGTCCTAAAAAGAACCAAGGGAAGAAATGCTTCAATTGCGACGAATTCGGGCATATCTCTCCGGAATGTCCTAAAAGAGAAGCTGGAAAAAATGCATCAAAACCATCGACTTCGAGATCCAAGATGGAGGCTACGCACGTTTCATCTCGTAATGGCGGCGGCGGAAGTGGTACATTTCATGGCACGAGTGGCGGAAACGTTCAATTTCAAAAAGGTTCGTTCATTGCTTCAACTGCAGCGACGACAGGGAGCGCGACAGTCGACGTGAATGACAATGACAGTTCTACGAACGGCAACATGGCGGCGATCAAAATCTGTCATGGCGGCGATGTTGACATTTTCGAAGTAAACAAACAAGATGAGAAAACGAAAGGATTTTCCTGCAAGCAGAAACCAATGAAGTGCATAACGTTATTGTGCGGCTATAGTATTGACTATGTAAACGAAGATAGTGCGGTCGTAAATATAGGTTGCAGTGCGGATGCGCTTGTAGATTCGGGCAGTGAAATAAACTTAATTTCGAGTGACTATTACGACGAAATAGGAAAACCGGAATGTGTGCGCGACAGCATTCCTCTTACCGGCTTAGGACACGCAACGGTGCGTACGCTAGGGAAGTTGACCACGAACATTATAATAGACGATCAGCAGTACGACGAAGTGCAGTTTCACATTGTACCTAAAGACTGTATGCCATTTAAATTAATATTGGGGCACGAATTTTTAAGATGTGTGATAACGGTCATGAAAGATGGATGTGTGTGGATGAAACCGAATGATTGGATGAGCTCAATAAATTGTTTTCCGTGTTCTGTTGATTTAGTAGGTCATGTCATGAAGGACAGCATCAGACAGGAGGTGGCAAGGTTAGTCGATGAGTATGTTCCCTGTCAAACTAAGGGCCACTTGCACGGAAATTTCAAGTTAAATTAATAACTCGGTGTTAACTGACTCGGGGTTAGTTGGTTAAATTTTAAACTCTTGGTTTACATTGCAAGATTAAAAAGTAACCCAGTGTTAACTAACCCGACATTTCTATTTTGCATGCTGGCAATTATTTAAGTCAAGGTCACGTTCATTCGTTCTGCTTTCATCCGGCCAAATTTAAAATAACGAATGATGAATCACTAAGCTATACCTTTCTCTTTCGCTCTAAAGTAATTTGTATATAGCTGTTTCATTACGTCAAATTGGAACTGACATATAAATAATTTTTGTTTTGATCGGTTTATGTTGACAAGCTTCCATTGTTTATGTCGTGAATTTTAAGTGCGTTTGCGTGTTATTTTATTAAATCGGTGAAAATGGAAAAGAAAAGTCGTGTACGTGCCCCGAATTTCACGAATAGCGACAGTTCTTTACTGTGTGACATCATATCAAAGCATAAACATGTTATTGAAAACAAAAGAACTGATGGGGCTACCCTTCTCCAAAAACAGAAGTCGTGGTTAGAAGTAGCGACAGAGTTTAATTCTGTAACTACTGGGTTCACCCGAACAGTGGAAAGCCTTCAGCAAAATTATAAAAACTTGAAAAAGAAAACAAAAAAGAATGTTTCTGGCGCCAAAATGGATATTCCAGGTATGTGTCTCTCCTCCTCTCATAATTTTGAATGAAACTGATTTTCTATCATATCAAAGCAGTCTGCATGAGATAATTCATTCCCAAACATGAGTTTCTTAAAATAGTGACTTGACTACTATGTATTTGACCTAAGTATGTTTTTCTTGCAGTGGATAGGACAGCTCTTATCCAGAATATTGAAAATTATGGAACTACTTCTGAAGGCTGGGAGAAAGTCGCAGAGGACACAGGAATTTCAAAAGACAATTGCCAAGAAATTTTCAGAGCACTGAGCAAAGAAGCGGACAACAAGTCGAAATTTTTGAAAAAAACTATCATGGGTACAGGTTAGTTACTGATTGTGGCTTAAACTAATGTTGTCTTTGCTTGCTTTATTACTTTGTATTGACAGTGATCATTTTTTTACCAGGCGGGGGACCACCACCAAAATTTGATGATGACCCTTTATTGGATCGTGTAAAAGGTTTGATTGGGCCATCTATCGATGGACTATACACCATATATGATGGTGACAGCAGCTTAATGGCATTGCAAGATGTTCAACCAATTGAAATAATAAAAAATACTATACTCATAGATAGCCCAAATTATGAAAACCTAGATGAAATGAATAAAAAACATGGAGGTACCTACTACTAGCCATTAACTAATTATCTTTTTCTATTTCATTGATTTGAATATTAGAAGTTATTTTTTCAATGTACCTTTGAATTAACTATTAATTGATCTGTATCGCTCTGTCATTGAAACTGAAAACATGCATATCCCAGGATTATTACACTGTGAATTCTAGCAACAAAAATTAAATTTAACAAACATTTTCGATTTTTTTTTAGATGAACAACTCTTAAGAAGTCCATGTGAATCTATTGTCGAAACCCCCAAGACGAACAAAACCCAAGATGTTGAAACTTCATTTTTTTCTAACAATAGGGCAAACTTAAAAAGAAAGCCACATGATTTACTTACTCGTGAGTATTGTCTTATATTTCATTATTTGCATGGTTTAAATTTAGGTATTGTACAGGTTTAATTCAATGTTAATTAAGATTATGTTTACTCAAATAAACTAATTTACAATTTTCAGGAAAAAGAAAACTGATGTCAGACATACCTGAAAAACAATCAGTTGCAGAAAAATTTAAATTACTTGCTTCAGAAAAAATGGAACATGTTGAGTTGCAAAAACAACTACTGAACATTCAACTGTTGGAGGAAAGAGAAAAATTAGAACATAATAGATTGCTAAGATCAATGGAAGTAGAAGATGCTCGAGCAAAATATGCTCACAATGAAGAGTTAAGAAGGCTTCAATTAGAAAAAATTAAAAATACTTAAAATGGCTTAAAACTTATTTATTTTTGTAATACTTTAATTAAATAAATTAAACTACAAAATAAAATGTTTCTCTGTTAATTCAATCTCCCAAAATGTTGTTCTATCAATGCTTCACGTGCATAACAGCCTGGTGTGTTTCTATTTGTATATGTATGAGAATTGCTGTTGGCTGGTTCTTGTTCATTGTCATCTAATATAGGCGGATACTCTGCATCAATAGGTGGTTCAGAATCATTCCGAAGCCGTGCTAAGTTGTGTAGAACACAAGTAGCAATGATGATACCTGGTATCCTGCTCAAGTGTACCTGAATCCCTCGTGTCACAATAGGAAATCTTCTTTTCCAGATGCCAAATGTGCGCTCTATTGTATTTCTTGTTCTTATCTGGGCCTCATTGTATAATGATTCATTTTGAGAATTAACAGTTGCCAATGGTGTCATCATAAAGGCAGTTTGTGCATATCCGCTATCACCAAGTAAGCAATAATTTCCGTATGTTCCCTGCAGAAAATGTCTGCGTTGATTGCTATTGTCCCAAATGTGAGAATCGTGGGCAGATCCATGCCATCTGGCAACAACATCATTAAACATCAAATCAGCAGAACATATTGCCTGCATATTTAAGGAAAAGTAGCCCTTTCTGTTTCTATAAATTTCAGCCGTTTCTCCACCTATAACAAAGTGAAATCTATTAATAGCTGCAAGATACAGGTTATTAATAAAAAGTAACAACATTAGGAAACTTACCTGGAGATTTCATCCGCACATGAGTGCAGTCTATAGCGCCAATAATGCGTGGAAATCTAGATATTTCATAAAATTCCATGGCTGCTTGCCTCTGCTCAGCCTCAGTAGTAGGCATAAATATAAATTGAGGGTACAATTTGGCAATGGCATCAGTCACCCTGTGAATTGTCCGGCATGCTGTTGACTCGTGCACACCGACAAAGTCTCCACATGTAAGTAATTGGCTTCCAGTAGCATAAAACCTCAGTGCACATAGTAACTGGTTCATGGGTGACAAAGCATCACTGAAAAAAAAAATTGATCAGTAGGTATGTAGTTATGTACCTATTTAATGTTAGCACAGTAATTTTGCAAAATATTGTTGAGTATCAACTAAACTTTTTTAATTCGACTTGATAGCTTACCGGTTGCGTGTAGGGATGATTAATTTATGTTCAATTTTGTTCAATAAATAGGTAACACTTTCTTTTTCAAGTCGAAATCTTCTATGAAATGCTTTGTCTGTCCATATATTGTAATGATCAGGCCGTTCCCCTACTCTTCTATTAAAAAAGTCCGAACTTATGTAGTCGATAATTTCTTCATCATCATCAGAAAACAATAATTCACTCATCGTGTTATATAAAGTCGAAAACAAAATTAGTTCGCACGCAAATAAACAAACATAACCTCACAATTTGACAATTTTGACATGACATAACCTCGAGTTAGGAACTTAACCCTTCAAATTTGGCGAGTTAAATATTTACGGATTTAACCCTTGGGTTACGCTTAACTCTGGGCGATGCAAGACAAATTATTTTTTTAACCCCGTGTTATCAACTAACTCGAAGTTTATTATTTTAACCCTGGAACATGCAAGTGGCCCTAAGGAAGTTCCGATTACATTGAAGATTGTGTTGAAAGATGACATCCCTGTGGTATCACGTCCCCGACGAGTATCACCAAAAGAACAAGAAGAGATAGATAACCAAGTGACGGAGTGGTTAAATGAAGGCATTATTCGGGTAAGTTTTTCTGAATATGCTAGCCCCATTGTACTTGTTAGGAAAAAAGATGGTGGTTTAAGAATGTGTGTAGATTACAGAATGCTGAACAAGAAAATACTAAAAGATGAATATCCTCTACCCATTATTGATGATCATGTGGACAGGTTAGCAGATGCAAGAGTATTTTGTGCTTTAGATTTAAAAAATGGATTTTTCCACTTACGTGTGCATGAAGATTCTATTAAGTATACTTCGTTTGTAACAATGAAATCACAATATGAGTTTCTAAAGGCCCCGTTTGGTTTATCTACATGTCCAAAAGTTTTTACGAGATATATTTCAATAATATTTAGAGATTTAATAACGAGAGGAATTGTATTGATATTCATTGATGACATACTCATTCCAGCAATAAATGAAGAACAAGCTGTGGAGAGACTTAAAGAAGTGTTGATTACTGCATCAGAGTATGGACTGCAAATCAATTGGAAAAAATCTCAGCTTCTGGTGAGGAAAGTGGAGTATTTGGGCTATGTTATTGAAGAAGGTACAGTCCGACCATCACCAGGCAAGACGGATGCTGTGATGAAGTTTCCGGAACCAACCAATGAAAGGCAGCTACATAGCTTTGTTGGATTGTGTTCATATTTCAGAAAATTCATTGAGAATTACGCTTTGATTGCTCGACCACTAACCGATATGCTGAAAAAAGATGTCAAGTTTGAATTCCACGATGAACACAGAGCAGTATTCAAGATCCTGAAAGAGAAGTTGACGAGTAAACCTGTTTTAAAGATATACGAGCAAAACGCTGAAACTGAACTGCACACAGATGCATCTAGTGTGGCATATGCAGCAATCTTGATGCAAAAAGACTGCAAAGGCGAGCTACATCCTGTACACTACATGAGTAGAAAAACATCTGACGCTGAAAGCCGATACACAAGTTACGAGTTGGAAGCTCTAGCCATTATAGAGGGCATAAAGAAATTCAGACACTATCTCTATGGTAAACATTTTAAGATTGTTACAGACTGCAAAGCTTTTCAAATGACGCTGAACAAACGAGACTTAAGTTCATCTACAAGGGTGGCTAGATGGATTTTATTTTTACAGGACTATGACTACGAAATAGAGCACCGAGAGGGATCAAAAATGAGACATGCTGATGCCCTCAGCCGGAACCCATATGTAGCGACGATATTCTCCGACTTACACAATGACTTACGACGTGCCCAAGAGAGTGACGATGGACTCAGGGCAATAATCACGATGTTGAAAGATGGAAAACTATATAATGACTATTATCTACAGTCAGGAGTACTATGTAAAGGCGAAGAACGATGTGTGGTTGTACCAGAAATGATGGAACATGAGATAATACGAAGAGCTCATGGAAATGGTCATTTTTCAAAGAGGAAAACGATGGAGTTAATATGTAAAGACTATTACATTTTACAACTTGGTAAGAAGATAGAAGACTATATTGCCACATGCATACCATGCTTATTAGCATCCAGGAAGAGTGGTAAGCAGGAAGGATTTCTTAACCCGATTGAGAAAGGAGAAACACCGCTGGATACACTCCATATTGATCATATTGGACCCATGGTGGAGACACGTAAGCAATATAATTACATTCTGACTATAGTAGATGGTTTCACCAAGTTTGTGTGGTTGTTCCCGACGAAGACAACATCAACTCAAGAAGTACTCAACAAGATGCTGATACATCAACAAACCTTTGGTAATCCAAGACGAATTATCTCAGATCGAGGGACGGCTTTCACAAGCAATGATTTTGCCAAGTTCTGCGAGGAAGAAAACATAGAACACATAAAGATTACTACGGGAGTGCCCAGAGGTAACGGACAAGTTGAAAGAGTGCATAGAACGCTGATTGAAGTACTGACAAAACTCTCTGTGGAAAGTCCTACTCAGTGGTACAAGTTAGTGAGTAGAGTGCAGAGAGCACTGAATAGTACATTCCAACGAAGCATAAACACTACTCCTTTTGAACTACTTATTGGCACCAAAATGAAGAGCAAAGATGACATTCAATTGATTGAGCTGCTGAGGCATGAAGAAGGAAACCATTTCATGGAAAACAGAGAAGAACTCAGAATAAACGCCAAGAAACAGATATTGGAAATACAAGACGAAAACAAGCGAAACTATGACAGGAAGAGGAAAGCAACTAGGATATATGCAGAAGGCGACCTGGTGTGTATTAAAAGAACTCAATTTGGAACTGGATTGAAGATAAAACCCAAATTTCTAGGACCCTATAAGATTATCAAGGTGAAGAGGAATAATCGGTATGATGTAGAAAAAGCTGATTCCAGAACCGAAGGACCTGGTAAGACCACTACCTGTTCTGATTTCATGAAACCATGGCCAGATTTTTCCAGTAACAATGAGATGTAAAGACGTATGAGATGATGAGTGATAGTTGATCTGAATTATAACATACTTAGATTTTGTGTAATGATCTAGATAGATTTAATGATGCCTCAATATTAAGATTTGTACTATGTTACTAATGCCTATGTTATACTTCTATGAAGATGTACTAAAGTGTAACTATTTATTTGTTTGTATGTGTCAAGCTCAAGCTGTCACTAAAGATGTTTTCTTAAGATGTTTCAAATTGTACGATGTTTTAAAGATGTTAAAGATAAGGAATTTACTAAAAAGTTGTTACGATGTAAAAGATGTTTAGCACTTAAGTTTAATGTTTAAGTTGTTTTTTTCCTGATGTTTTACGATGAAAGTATGATGATGTTATGTGGGTTGTATGAACATGATGTATGAGAGCTGTGGATGTCTGAGGACAGACAGGGTGCAGGAGGGCCGAGAATGTAGGAAATGAAAGGTGGTGTATCCGAACTAGATTTGTATATCCGAACAGAATGAAAGGAAGGAATGTATGAATGAGTAAAAGAATAGAAGAATGAAGGTTGAGTGAACGGTGAGAAGCTAGGACTCACTCTCTTGCTTGTAAGTAAAACTGTGTGTAACGAGGACGACGATTTTGAAGAGAAAAATAAAAGAAAAGTACTGTTGAAAAGAACTGCGTTTAATTCCTGATCCCACATTTATATAATGGTAAGAGGAAGTCCATTGTTATGTGCTATTATAATGAACACGACACAAGGCCACAACTGTGTTATTTGCTATTAAATGTGTTTTTATTCATCAATCGATTTCGCGTTAAGTGAGTATAAATAAAAAACACAATCAAAATTGGCTCATCCGACTTTACATTAGATTAATTTATTCAGAGCTACCTGATTAAGTCCTAAAAAAACTACGGGTTGTCCCGGTTTTACTAATGAAACTACCGGGATAAAATATAGCCTATAACCATCCCCTCAGTCCATTCTATACAGGTGAAAGAGTTTGAAATCAGTTGAGTAGTTTTGGAGATTACCTCCGTCCAACAAACAAACTGTACCTCTTTATATTATTAGTATAGATGGCGAAAGTCCTACGGCCAGCCGTAAGTTGGTTATAGGAACCGGCCATAAGTAGATCTATATCTATACTACTATCTTTCTTTCTTTCATATCGTATTTCTAGTTCTCACAAACCAAGTAAATCGTCACGGTCTGGCCAGAGTTACGAATGTCAACTAAAATATTGTATTTCTTGTGAAATGAGCCATCGAGTTGCGCAACTCGGCTGTTTGCCCTAGATACACTACACAGCGTGTTGTCATCTTGTTTGTATCCAATGTACAATCGCGGAATGATAGCAAGCAATAATTTTATTTACCTCTACGTTTCGATGACGTCATCGAATGGTCGAGGTAAATAAATTTATTTTTAATTTGCGATTAAGTCCCGTTAATATTTATAAATATGATTCCAAGTCGCAATAGTTTAAAAAGTATAATACTCATAAAAAAAACCTAAAATCGATTTCTTATTGATGGAGTAATCTGTGAACTTACATAAAAGATTACATACACTTGAAATGGGTTAATAAAATAATTAATTTACCTTGTCGCAGGTCACATCTAAGCCTACCCCCCTGCCCACGATGCCCGTTGCGCTGGTGAATCCAGTGGCGCCTCTACCGGCGGAAACACAACCCACAGTCTCCGTCAAACAACGTTTGGGACCGGTAAGTTATTTACACAAGTTTTAATCTAAGAAAATTTGTATATATGTTAGGGAGTGACGCTGTATAAATCATCTAATTAAGATGTAAAGGCCTTTAACTATTTCATTTGTCTGGTATGAAGTTTGAAGAAGTTATTTTTAGGTTAAGTATAGGTCGCGCCTCGTAAAAAGAACGCTGGAAGGAAAATCTAGTAGGCCATTTCAAGGAATTTTAGGTCCGATAGGGGTGGTTCCTTAAAATCGCCCAATGCGAAGCTTTTACCGTCAGCGTTCTTTAGCGAAAGAAATCGTTACAAAAAACGTGTGTACAGGGTTCTAGTAGTTCTATTGCAATGTTATATTTCGTTCCAGCCGGTGGGTAAGGTCGCCGGTCGCATCGCCCCGGTGTCGGCCGCCATGCTCGGCGCGCGCCGCGACCCGCGCCTCGCGCGCCACGCGCCTCCCCTCTCGCTCGCACCCGCCGCCGCGCCCGCGCCGCCTATCCCCCTCGCACCCGCCGCGACCATCGCGCCCAACGTCTTCGACATCAAACCGCTCGAGCGGTTCAAGCGCAAGAACGTCATAACCATCGACGTGAGGCAGGAGGGTCGCGAGCCGCGGAGACGAGACCCGCGGCTCGACAGACGACGCGAGCGACGCGCGCCGGAGAAGGACAAGCCTAAAGAACGACCGCCGATACCATATCTGGACAAGATGCCCGATCCGAGGAAGATATCCAAACTGCCTCCGATACCGAAACTCAATCGAGAGGGAGCGGACCCTTCTAAGAGGAAGAAGGAGCCCAGACGGCGTCGTCCCGAGCGCGAGATCAAAGACGACTCTAGTGGCTCTTCACCGGAGAAGAAGCTTAGAACGAAGCGAAAGCTCAAGGAGCCAGTGGATGATCCCGCGCCGGCCGAGGAACTAGTTCAATTCAAGGAGCTGAAGAATTACCACAAGGAGCGATATCTACGCAAGCGGGACCAGTCGGAGAGTCCCGAGCGCCCCGCCCCGACCCCGGCCAGCGCCCCCGACACAAGTAAGAACCACACATTACACGGACTTACCGTAACCTGTGTTGAAGTAAGCGGACTGGTTGTTGTAATAAAATATTTATCAACTGTTGGAGTATTCATATTGCGGTCACCCTTACCGTTAAGACTTTGAGAGCACGTTTCTGTGGATCAGCACTCTATACTAGTTAAAATCTGGTGAAGATAAGTTATAAGAACCGTGGTGACTTCGAGAATACCTGAAATATCATCGAATTTCTATACTGAACTTCAAGCGCCGATTGTCAAAAATGATTGTTGGTAAAGTGGGTCTGCTCATGTTGGTATTTATTCCATTTCTTGCACTGATTGTTGTATCTTTAGGGCTACAGTAGGTTTTAGATAATCTAGGAATTAGATTCGTGAATAGTGTATAGTTTTTGTTTGGAAGTAAACTGATTGGTAGACCTTGCGTAAGTATTGATCAATTTATTTTAATTATCATGAAATTTTATATAGTTTTGAAAAACATTATTTTTTATAGTGTAGCATTTCTTATTCATTTCTTATCAAATATCTTTGTTGCAGATAAGACTTCATGGGATTCATTATTATTAAAACAAGTGCAGTGAACGCAAATAAAACAAGCATTCGTCTAATGGGATTCATTCGTATTTTTGCGTGAAAGTCAGCAGTTTTACAGTAAGCAAACCGTGACCCATACAATCTTTGCGTATTTCTTAAACTCGCTGCGAGCTACAAGTGACGCGTCACACAAAAACGCGCAGTGCTTGCTCGTTCAGAAAAGTCCTGTGTATCGATTTCTAAAACCAACGTACGGATGTTCGTAAGTCCATCAACATAGCAACTTTGTTATTACAACATAGTGTATGAAACTTTTTGACAGATAACAACGTTGCTATGATGTAAGTCCTACGGACATCCGTAAGTTGGTTATAGGAACCGGCCGTTAGACGCGTTTTTTGGATAGATTTCACTGGTATTCGTCGTGTCTTATCTCGCGTGGTACTTTTATCAAGGATAAAAAAATACCTGTATGTTTTGGTTTTAAACATGTATTGTAAGGTGGTTAAATTTGACTAGTAGATTTTGTGTGAAGGATAATCCATCCAAACTATCGCTTCCAACTATTATAAACAAAAGTTTGTATGAATGATTGTTACTCTTTCACGCGAAAACGAATGTACGCATTTTTCTGAAATTGGGAGTATACATAGGAAACTTAATATGTATGTACCACGTGAGCGAAGCCGTGGGCTAGTAACCATGTGTATTATATTAGTAGGAAATTCTTGAGTTCATTGCTCGCCAGTTTGCGCTGGGTAATTTTTTAGATGCTTGCGTTTCATTTGCGTTCACTCAGACAATTTGATCTAAGCTTAAAATAATTCCTATAAGAGCGTCTAACCACAAATAGGCCTAAAAAAAGTAGTAGCCGGCAGAAACTGTCAACTGTTTTTGAACAAATATTTAGAATGTTGCATCCACAATGAAGTGAATTTGTAAGAGTGCTTATCTAAATTGAATTCATAAATTCAGTGAGAAATAATATGCTAAGCAGCTCATGTTTATCACGACGACATTGATTTATCAAGAAGAACATTATGTACGTAAGTATTGGAAGCGATTTCGAAAAACTACAATTCATATGTAACTTAGCATTAGCATCCATATTTTGTTGTCAGGTTGTTGAACCATAGTTTTCGTTTTTTGAATTTTTTTAATTTCGGTATTTAGAGAATATTTTGTTAAAAGGCAACTTTTGAAAAATGTGGACAATGGGCATGGTATGTGTAGAGTACCAAATATGTATTTGGGTATACCTCTGACTACCCTACCCTCAGACTATGTCGACAGCACTTTTGGAACACAGTAGCCCTACCATGAGTTTTCGAGTTGTATAGTTAACTATCCTCGCTAACGAGTCAAGTATTTCAAATGTATGAAATTATTAGTTCATGCAAGTTACCGGGGGCGGCGCTGCGCTGGATTCTCATATATTTTGCGATACTTGACTCGGTATCGAGGATAGTATCAATACTACAGTAAACTGATGGTAGGGCCTCAGTAGTCATGATCATAATTTTTCTTATGATCACTCTTGTATTATCTACTTATTTTGTCTAAGGTCTGTATAAATAGGTTTTAATTTGTTGTTAATTAGTTTATAGTTTCATTAAAAGCGTACCTAAGTTTTAAAGTAGCCCTAAAGATGCAATAATCTCGTACTTCAGTGTCAAGAATCACTAATTAACTGGGTCTTAAGTTTTGCTTCCATTACTATATATTCAGTAACTAACATTTACCTGTTGATTAAGTAGGTAGGTAAATTGGTTAAAAGTTTAATGGCAATCTTAAGATCGTAGCTTTGTTTTTAAGAATTGAAAACAAATATCACAAGTACAATATTATGTGATTGAGTCACACTCAAGATTATCGAAAGAAGTCTGTTAAGGAAAGATACATTTGAAAGTACGTATCGAAAATTTGACAAGAATCAAAATCTATCATCTACTTATCCAATTATAATCTTATCTCAACATTTCACTACACAACTCATCATGGACATTTCCTTCACAAAAGAGTGATTAAGTTAGCTTAATCAAACTTAACAACTTATACTCTGCTGCGTATAATCGTCGAAGCCGTACTCCATTAATAATAAATTAGTCAATATAGCTTAATGATACAGAGATAGTGCTATAGTTTACATCAAAACAGATAAAACACAAGGTTGCTAGAAAATAGAAGTGCAATTTGGACTCCAATAGGATTTAGTATTTAAGCTTTTAAAATTAATATAATAGGGTTCATTCTTAACAAATATGTGTGATGCACAAACACTGCTTTTGTACCAACAAGTAATATAATCATAGTTTAAAATAAGTTCATCGAAGACTTAAGATTCCCAATTCACCGGGACCTCTACTTTCAACATGGATGACGGGTCTACCTTAAAGGAGACTGCGGTGTGCAGGGGACGTCACCTATTCATAATGCTTTCCACTACCATTGGAATAAGCCTCACAGAACTTTATAAATTGGTTAATCAACCAAAGTGACTTGAAAGTTTCGACTGAAAAAGTGTCATCGGAAAATTGGTAATCAGGTAAAAGAGACCCGAAAATATCGAGTGCAATTTCAGACTCTAGATTACATAAAAATAAAGATTCTATTCCAGATGTTCCTGAAGCTATCTTGGAGAACAAGGACGTTGACCTCAGGGTGTTGCCCACTGTGGACCCTAAGGCCGCTGTGATCGCCCAGAAGAGGCCTTCCACAGAAGCTTTGGAAGGGAAGACCAAGAAGAATAAAGTCGACAAGTTTGATATGTAAGTATCTTGGTTACACAGTAATTTAGTTTGAAACACTTGTGACATAGCTTTACTACATTCTTGGTAAATCGTGGAAGTTACGAGTGCTCACAATTTGGATGGTGTGGCGCCCTAAAACTTGACGCCCGAGCCTATTACACATCATGATCATCATGTGCAGCCCTGCCCGTCTCATCCCACTGCTGGACATAGGCCTCTCTTCGCTTGTGCCAACCCTCTCTATCTTGTGCCAGTCTGACCAATGTCGTCGACCCATCGAGCCTTTACACAGTTACTTATTATTTCGCGCTTTACAGTCTATTCGGCAACGAAGACGTGGATCTCCGTCAGCTCCCACAAGTGGACGAGGTCGCCCCACCTCCTCCGAGTCTCACCGACTCGCCCAAACGTCGCCAGTCCCCCAAAAAAGACAGAGAGCCCTCTCCACCCAAACCCATGTCTGAAGACGAAGCCCCACTCTCCCCTAAAGGTTCACCGAAGAAGGACTGGCATGAGGTGAAGGAGAAAAAGGATGGTGCTAAGAAAACGCCATCAAAATTGGATCTTGTTAGAGCTAAGCTGGCTGAAGCTACTAAAGGGAAGGATAGACTGGGTAGACCATTGCTGTTCAGTAAATCACCGAGTAAGTACTTACATATTTACCTTAACTCTCAAATTCGTATTACGGATAAATCATTAGTAAGAACTAAGAATCATTTCACTATTGTAGTTGGGGTAGTTGAATTCCTAGAAATTGCAAATGGTAGAAGTTGTTCAGTCTACATTATGAACTTGTTATTTCTTGCAGGCTTAGAAAAAGAAAGGGAAAGACGTCGTACGATTAGCTTCGAAGACACGGACATGCGCAATGAAAGCGGCGATGACTTCGACGCGGAAGACAACAAAAAGACCATTTCCATCATCATGTCTCAGGCCAAAGAACAGTTGAATGAGGGACAGCTCGACAAAACTCAATACAATGCGCTTATGTACCAAGTGTTCCAACTAAACGAGAAATTGAAACTCAAGGAAGCGAAGCAAAGGGAGTCCTTAGAAGTCTCCAAACTGAAGCTCAAAGAGGCCAAGCAGAAGAACAAGGAATCTTTAGAAGCGTCGAAGAAGAAACTGAAAGCTCACATCGATGGGGAGAACAAAGTCGCCAGTCCGAAGTCTTCTCCGAACAACTTCGGGGATATCGACGAAAGGGTCGTTCCGTCCGCTTTCCTCGACACCCCACCCGACAGCCAGGGGTTCGGCCAAGACTCTGATATGAGGACGCATATGGAACGTGGCGTACAGCCCCTGCCTGGGCCGCCCATGCCCAATATGCCCATGTTCATGAACGGGCCTACAGGTCCGTTCATGGAGCGGCCTATGTGGAGAGGTCCCAGACCGAGAGGGGATGAGTACGGACCTAGGAGGTTCCGAGGTCCAGTGCCGCCGTTCTTCAGAGGAAAGACCCGGTTACCTCGCCCTCCGTTTGAAAGGATGCCGCTGCCTCTACCTACTCCAAAAATGGGGATATGTCAAGGAGAATGTCCGCTACAACCGTACGAACGTAGCGAATCACCGCCGCCTCTCGGGGCGCCTGGTTTCTTCATTCCTGCTACAGATTATTCAATCATAGAATACATAGACCAAGATCCGGTCAAGACTATCCAAATTGACGGCGTGCCTCGAGAGATACGATTCTACGGTGATACGGCTGTCATTATGCTGGACTGGGACGACCCTAGGGAGATCAAGTTTCTGCCAGGCTGTCGGAGAGTCACCTTCGACAAAAAGGACTCTGTAGTATTATCGTTCAATGAAGGTTATAAGAAAGTGGAAATCGATGATCAAGTATTCGACATCAAATTCGGCGCGCCTACAAGAGAGTTGTACATAAATGGAAGATGGCATGAATGTTTCTTCGGCGGCAACCCCCTAGGAGTCATTATCGATGGCAAACCTCGACTTGTTCATTTAGAAGGTCCACTGCCTCAAGTCGATATCGGAAAAGAGAAGCGAATGGATCTAGTTGCTGGTAAAATCAACCTTATCGTCAACGCAACACAGATGTGCCCTGTCTACTTAGACGCCAAAGTCCAGAAATTCACAGTTGACAATCAAGTTTACACAATCAGATTTGTGGATGCTCTGCGAACCGTTCTTATAAACGAGCAGCCGTTCAAAGTTGAGTATGGGGATCTGCCGAAACCTATTTTCTTTGGGAACGGCAAGCATTTTATAAGGTTCTCAGCGTTGCCTAGGAACGTGAAGGCAGGTTTCGTGCAGATTGCCAATATGGAGGGCTGTGGGATACCGACTGTTCCTAACTTCGTGAAGATGGATGGCCCCAAGGTCGAGGCTATGGAGACGGAGCCAGCCATCAGACCTGCCAAGACTCCCAGCCCTGATGCCAGTAACGAGAATCAAGGTGAGTCATTTAATTTTAAAATATAAGTAATCTTTTCCAATGTAAAAAGATTCTGAAAAGTTATTTTTCTTTTCTTAAGCTAGTTTTTCTAATTATCTTAAGTGCACCAATTTTCCATATCATTGATACTAAACTTTAATTTCCCTGACATGCCTTACTTTGTTTGACCTATCACTGAAGCTTGACTCTTTAAATTGCTAAGGCCTAGCTTTTTATATAGTGATCATAAAAAAAGGTAGGATCACACCACCAAGTTCTTGCCTGTTTCTTTCCCTGGTATAGAGAATTGAGTTGGAACAGGCAATAGACTCACCTAGCTTATAAAACTAAATTTTAAACTGATCCTTGATGACTTACAGAAATACACATGTTTCTTTTGTAGGTCTCGACATGCTAGCGTCAGTGATGCCAACATCCATGGAGTTTGCGTGTGGCTCCGACTACAGCGTGGCCGAGCCCTTATTCCCCAAGTCGGAGAATATCCCGGGACTGGAGACGCCGGTCACAGAGAAGCCGCCGCCGATCAACTTGCCGGGGTTGGGCAATATCAATGTCACGGATCTATTCGCAAAGCTTGTCGCTACAGGTATGTTTGTAGTCGTAGGAATTGGAGCACTCGTGGCGAAGCTTGCTAACCCCCGGTTCCTATAACAAACTAACGGACGTCCGTAGGACTTGCGCCATAGCAACGTTGTTATCTGTCAAAAAGTTTCATACATTTTATGTTGAAATAACAACGTTGCTATGGTGATGGACCTACGAACATCCGTTAGTTTGTTATAGGAACCGGGGGTAAGGCGTTCTTGATAGATCGTCGAAGAACTTGATAGAATTTAAGTCGAAGCGGTCACTTCTTGGATGGGTGACCGCAAGTGGCAATATCATCTGAGCGCTTCCGTGCTTCTGAGCACGTTAAATTGTCGGTCTCTGCTTTTAAGTCTTTAGGCGGCCTAAAAACTCCGTCACCAGAGTTGGCCACTTGCTCATACGAAGGAAGGAAGGAAGGAAGTCATAGGAATAGTAAGGAAGTTATGTAACTAGCAGCACGCCCTGGCTTTGACCGGGTGCACTAATAAAACTACGGGGATAAACCGACAGTTCATTCTACACATCGGTGAAATTTTTTTTTAAATCGGCATAGTAGGTGTACAAGATGGTTTGGTGCGCGGGTAGCGAGAGCAAATTTACGGCCCTAGATCTGAAAAGTGCTGTTTTCCGCAATATGTTCAGGTTTTTGTGTATGGAAATAATATGAAATTCCCTATATTTCAGGTATTGTGCAACAAGCGCCGAAAGAAACCAAAGATGAAAAGGTGGAGGAAAAGAAACCCACCAAAGAAGACAACACCAAGATTCACAAGGTGGATATGCTGCGACCACAGACTTTGAGAGAGTAAGTACAACAATTTAATAATAATAATAATAATATAATTTTATTTAAGACTAGCAGCACGTCCCGGCTTTGCACGGGTGTACTTATTAAACTACCTGGATAAAGCATAGCCTGTAGTCATCCCGACATTCCATTTTACACATCGGTGAAAGATTTTTTTAAATCGGCTGAGTAATTTCCGAGATTACCTCCGTCAAACAAACAAACCAACCGTACCTCTTTATATTAGTAAAAAACAACCGGGCAAATCTCGCTCGACCAGGTTCTATAACTAAATTACTTTAGAATTATATTGTTCCCATTATCTAATGATGTGTTTGTTTCTCAGCAATCCCATTATCTAATGATGTGTTTGTTTCTCAGCAATCCCATTATCTAATGATGTGTTTGTTTCTCAGCAATCCCAATATCTAATAATGTGTTTGTTTCTCAGCAATCCCATTATCTAATGATGTGTTTGTTTCTCAGCAATCGCATTTTCTAATGATGTGTTTGTTTCTCAGCAATCCCAATATCTAATAATGTGTTTGTTTCTCAGCAATCCCACTATCTAGTGATGTGTTTGTTTCTCAGCAATCTCATAATCTAATGATGTATTTGTTGTACAGCAAGCAGCCCGGCCTAGTGTCCCGCCTGTACGGCGGCATGCAATGCTCGGGTTGCGGCTCGCGCTTCCCTCCCGAGCAGACGGTGCGCTACTCGCAACATCTCGACTGGCACTTCAGACAGAACCGCCGCGAGCGAGACTCCGCCAGGCGAGCTCACTCCAGACACTGGCACTACGATCTCGCTGACTGGCTGCAGTATGAGGAGATCGATGAGATAGACGAGAGAGGTGGGTATATATAACTAGCTGCTCGTTACTGGCACTTCAGACAGAACCGCCGCGAGCGAGACTCCGCCAGGCGAGCTCACTCCAGACACTGGCACTACGATCTCGCTGACTGGCTGCAGTATGAGGAGATCGATGAGATAGACGAGAGAGGTGGGTATATATAACTAGCTGCTTGTTACTGGCACTTCAGACAGAACCGCCGCGAGCGAGACTCCGCCAGGCGAGCTCACTCCAGACACTGGCACTACGATCTCGCTGACTGGCTGCAGTATGAGGAGATCGATGAGATAGACGAGAGAGGTGGGTATATATAACTAGCTGCTTGTTACTGGCACTTCAGACAGAACCGCCGCGAGCGAGACTCCGCCAGGCGAGCTCACTCCAGACACTGGCACTACGATCTCGCTGACTGGCTGCAGTATGAGGAGATCGATGAGATAGACGAGAGAGGTGGGTATATATAACTAGCTGCTTGTTACTGGCACTTCAGACAGAACCGCCGCGAGCGAGACTCCGCCAGGCGAGCTCACTCCAGACACTGGCACTACGATCTCGCTGACTGGCTGCAGTATGAGGAGATCGATGAGATAGACGAGAGAGGTGGGTATATATAACTAGCTGCTCGTTACTGGCACTTCAGACAGAACCGCCGCGAGCGAGACTCCGCCAGGCGAGCTCACTCCAGACACTGGCACTACGATCTCGCTGACTGGCTGCAGTATGAGGAGATCGATGAGATAGACGAGAGAGGTGGGTATATATAACTAGCTGCTTGTTACTGGCACTTCAGACAGAACCGCCGCGAGCGAGACTCCGCCAGGCGAGCTCACTCCAGACACTGGCACTACGATCTCGCTGACTGGCTGCAGTATGAGGAGATCGATGAGATAGACGAGAGAGGTGGGTATATATAACTAGCTGCTTGTTACTGGCACTTCAGACAGAACCGCCGCGAGCGAGACTCCGCCAGGCGAGCTCACTCCAGACACTGGCACTACGATCTCGCTGACTGGCTGCAGTATGAGGAGATCGATGAGATAGACGAGAGAGGTGGGTATATATAACTAGCTGCTTGTTACTGGCACTTCAGACAGAACCGCCGCGAGCGAGACTCCGCCAGGCGAGCTCACTCCAGACACTGGCACTACGATCTCGCTGACTGGCTGCAGTATGAGGAGATCGATGAGATAGACGAGAGAGGTGGGTATATATAACTAGCTGCTTGTTACTGGCACTTCAGACAGAACCGCCGCGAGCGAGACTCCGCCAGGCGAGCTCACTCCAGACACTGGCACTACGATCTCGCTGACTGGCTGCAGTATGAGGAGATCGATGAGATAGACGAGAGAGGTGGGTATATATAACTAGCTGCTTGTTACTGGCACTTCAGACAGAACCGCCGCGAGCGAGACTCCGCCAGGCGAGCTCACTCCAGACACTGGCACTACGATCTCGCTGACTGGCTGCAGTATGAGGAGATCGATGAGATAGACGAGAGAGGTGGGTATATAATGATTCTAAATTAATGATAGAGATGAATGAAAGAAAAAAAAACATGTTGGGCCACCCCATGTGGCGTGGGATAAGGGCAGGAGAATGATGAATGAGTATAGGTCGCGCCACGTAATAAGAACGCTGAGTGGAAGCTGTGCAGTAGGTGATTTTAAGGAATTCTGGTAAAATTGATGGGTCACCATTGATGTAGCGCGTGCTATTGGTTCGTGAGCGAGTGACCCGGTACCAAACATACTCCCGTTCCCCAAGTTCCTCATCGTTTTTTATACCTCATACGTTTTATGGAATGTCCAAAGATATTTATTGAAACTTTATTAACAGAAAAGAACTGGTTCGAGACGTCAACACTAGAGGAAGGCGAGACGGCGACGGAAGCCCCGGTGGAGCCCTCGGTCCCGGCCGGCGCGCCCGCGGGCTGCGTGTGCGCATTGTGTGGAGACAGGTTCCATCAGTACTACGACGAGGACAAGGAGGAGTGGCATCTCAGGAACTCAGTCAGACATGAGGAAGAGAACTATCATCCCATGTGCTTCAAGGATTATAAGGTGAACAAATTCCTCGCTTGCATCGTTTGGATTCGATTGTAGAAAAGTATTTCCCAACAGCACAGATTACCTACAAAAGACAGATACCTCATCTCGAACATTGTTCTTTTTTCTTTGGGCTATTTTTGTGTTTGATTTTTGTGGCGCGCCGAGCACTGTTTAGGCTTTGCAAAATAGGTAACTCCATCTAGTGCTAAATAGCATGCAGTCGGATGCTTAAACGCCGCTACGTGACGCCGCAAAAATCAAACACCAAAAAATAGCCTCAAGAAAAACGGAGTGAAATCAATGTTCGAGATGAGGTACCAGTGCCAACGGTCAGTTTCTAAAGCAGTTAAAACACTCATTAAAAACTTGCATGACTGTATACAGTCAACAGCAGTGAAAAGCATCAAACAAGCAAACAGTCATCAATAATTGTGACCACATTAATTTCCAGGCGTCACTGGCTAAAGAGGAAGAGGAAAAGAAGAACTTGGAACTTCTGGAGACGGCCGAGGAAGTGAAGAACTCTCCCATCGAGATACGAGACGTGGACGACACGCTCGACCACTCCGACAACGAGTCTGTCGTCGAGGTGCTTGAGGATGATGATAAACCGGAGGAAACACTTGAGGTGAGGCTAAACCCTTTTTAAGCTATTGCATAGCTTCTATCGCGGGCCTGGGCGTGGAGACCGAATCCAGAAATTCCGTAACGAAATCACCTAACGCTGTCACTTTAGTTCAGCAACTCGCCTCTAGGTGGCATGCAATAACTTTACCGATTTTAAAATTCTTTCACGGGTGTGTAGAATGGACTGTCCGGGAGGTTATAGGCTATATTTTGTCCCGGTAGCTTCATTGGTACACCCGTGCGAAGCCGGGACGTGCTACTAGTCTAATATATTATTAGTATTTAGTATTTTCTATTCTATTTCTAGATCTACGACGCGGAAATAGAAGACGAAGGCGACGAAGACGACGTGATCTACAAAGCCGAGCCTGTCGTACAAGTGTTGGTGGAAGATGACGCGGACACAGACGACGAGACCGCCACGCAGCGCAAGGAACGAGACCGACTGGCGGAGATCGACT
Source organism: Xanthorhoe spadicearia (assembly GCA_947086425.1). Lineage (NCBI taxonomy): Eukaryota > Metazoa > Arthropoda > Insecta > Lepidoptera > Geometridae > Xanthorhoe > Xanthorhoe spadicearia. The sequence continues at coordinate 658,864 of OX352214.1, read as the reverse complement.
TCCAGAACGTCAAGGTCAAGCAGGAACCTGTCGATCCTGGTGAGATAATATATCATAGTACATTTGATACTTCAAACAGATATGTGTGTGAAAGGAGTGAGTACTAAGATGACGAGCGATAGAGGGAAATGGAAGAGGGAAACGTGTTGTGCCGACCCCACCTAGTGGGATAAGGGCAGGGAGATGATGATGATGACATTTGATACTTCAAACAGTACAATATTTTTGTTAAAGTAACCAATAACTGGCCTAAAGAGCGAAGATTTTAACAGACTTTGTGCATACCAATCGTTTCTACCTGATTAAATACTGAAGTTCAATAAACAATGCTCCATTTAGCCATAGTCTTATATTTTTATACATATTCGACCATTAAACATAATATTGGCTAAAACGCATATTAAATCTGTTGCGCTTTTTGTTGCCATATGAGTAACACACAAAACTATACTATACTTACTAAATTAAGACCTAATTGTTAAACATATGTTCTTGCAAATAAATATATCTTTATCTTTATCTTTAAAAAAAACATTTTATAAACCTAAGTTTTTATGAATAAGACTTTCGAAACCTAAGTGAAATCGTCAAGTTTTTATGAATAAAACTTTACAAGAAACTATTTGGAACCCACAGACGACGAGCCAATAATAACAGCGGAGGAGGAATCAGTGAAACTGACTCCGGATCCAGTCAGCATCATCCACACCTCCATCGACGGCAACTCTCAGTTCGAGGCCGCGCCCGCGCCGACACTCGGCGCTATCAGGATCAACATATCCAAGGCGCCCATACCGGCTATAGTTAGCGGACCTACACCTATCAACAGTGTTAGAAGTAAGTTAAACCACCTATATCATCAATATCATTCAATATAATCATTCATTCCGACACCGGCCATATTATTGTAATTACCCTCAAAGTTTACGAAACTAGCATTACACGGACACAAGTGTCGATTCATATGTCGCCAAAACTTAAACTAAAGATGTAGTCCTTTTATTTCGATCGTTATAAAAGAGACGGCAACATCTTTAGTCAGTTTAGTTTAAGTTTTGCGACAGGATCGTAACTACTGGCAGAATAGTGACAACAAAAGTCATAGTAGCTTTCGCCTATCTGGGCAAAGATCTCCAACCATCTCTACCCTTATCTGTATCCCACCAGCCTGTCAAAGTCGACAAGATCATTCCGCCAGCGTTTTCTCGGCCGACCTCGACGCCGCTTTCCATCGCCAATGCCATTATCCCGTTCCATGCGGCTTACGTGGCCAGCCCAGTTCCACTCTTGTCGACATCTAATAGTAGGCGCATTTCACGACACATTTATGAATAAAACTCATTGAATTCACAGATTCCATGCTTGAGGACATCAGCACGGAAACAGATGAGGAGCCTCTACCCCCCGGCGAGGAAATGGAGCTTCAGTACACCGTCAAGCCGAGTCTAGAGGGCGTGCGACTCACCAGGACACCCCCGGAAAAGAAGGGCATCGAGGAATCCGGCCTATGCTCTATTATGTAGACTGATCCTTAGTTTAGGTTTGAGACTGTGTAGTAGGTATTGAGTACCACAGACAACAGAGATTTTAGTCTATGGTATTACTATACAATAAGCAATGTTTATTTGAGCTTTCTGATAATTAACTTGTTGAGATATATTATGATTACTTACATACTGCTAAAGTATATTTAATTTACTTACCTCTTTATTATCTAACCATGTTATTCTTAACGGACTTTTATTCTAATTGATATTAGCTACAAATTAATGCTGTTGATTTGATACTTTCATTGACATTGGAAGAAATAATAATAAGCAATTAAAGAATAGACTATACTTCATTTCTTGAATCGAGCTAATAGGAAGAGAAATAAACACATGGGATTGGTCGTCGAAAATAATTATCTTTCTCGTAATTGGTTAGATTTGACAATTGACAATTAATTCTACAATCTAGCCAATCACGAGAAAGAAAATTATTTTCGACGACCAATCACGTGAGTTTATTTTCCTTCCTATAAGTTCGCTTCAAGAAATGAAGTATAGGTACTTAAGTTTGGTTCTAAAATTAATTAGGTACCTACCTGCCATTGTCATGTGTTGGTTGAATTTTGTTTTGCATTGTCTTCCTTAGCATTTATAATGATAATAATTCTCGCAAAAACTCCAAATAGTTAAGATTCTATGAGAACTACACTTACTATCACCAAGTTATAACAAAAATAATCGAATTAAAGATAGTTAACATAGGTTTCTACCAATTGATACACTATTACACAGTCTTAACATTTAGTTTAATTTCTCACAATGTATATTTTAAAGTAATTGTGATATTAAAGTTAGGTTATAAAATTATTTAACTCCATCCCTTTGTTGTTGTGACTTACATTATGTATATTTGACTGTAAATATCTGAACTCGTAATAATGTACTAGTTAGTATAATAAAAATGTTTGTATACGGTACAAATGTGTTTTTAATGTGGTGAGGTTATATTTAAGTTATTTACTTTGATTTATTTGCTTAAATGAAGAAATCTTCTGTATTTCATTACTGGATTTATACATTTGTTGCATGCTGATTTATACCTAAATCTTTGAATTAAATAATGTTATTTTGATTGTAAAAATTGCTCATGTTTAAGCCAGAATATAGTTCTCAAAATCCTTTTATTGTCTTTTGTTTATTAGATTAGTGCCAGAATCACAATGGTTTTAGTTGGTAATGTAAATAAACAATTGTTTTTATTGAGAATATTTGTGTTATTTCTTCACCCTAATTAATTAATTTAACTTGAAGCATAGGATTCAAAATATAACAGTTATTTGTAAATAAAATAAACAGAAAAATAGCTTACATTTATATTTTTCTAAAATAAACTAACTTAAAAACGTGACTAGCCCATAGAATAGAAGATAATTTTTACACAGCAAAATCAATAAATACGCTTTACTGGACTAGCACTCAAAACCTTTAATTTACATATCACAGTTATGTGGCCACCTTGGGAAAGGGAGTGTGTCCTTGATATTGTTGACTCCGCACATGACTTGCAGTAACCGCTCCAAGCCCAGCCCAAACCCTCCCGTGGGTATGTTTCCAAACTTCCTCAGCTCTAAGTACCAGTTGAGCTGGTCCGAGGGTAGTTTGGACTGCAGTTTCTGGTAGTTGTCTTCGCGGAGACTTCCTCCCAGGACCTCGCCGGTGATCGGTGTTAGAAGATCCAGAGCATCCACCTGGAAAAGCAAAGATTTCTGTGATTTCAAATTACATACTATAAATCTATATGTAAGTTATTTATCACCTTATGCATATTAGACTAGTAAACCTATATTAGATAAAATGCATATTAGGAAACTACTATGAGGATAATAACATTACCTTGCTTTTGTCATCCTGGCATTCTTTCATATAAAATGACTTCATGTCCTTAGGCCATCGCACCACAAACACAGGAACACCACCGCAGTGTTCCACTAATCCCAACTCCTGTTCCTTATTGATTCCTTCCTCCGTATCAGGTATCCCTTTCTTTAGCAAAATACTCTTCGCCTCATCATAAGACAGGGTAACAAAGTTCTTATCAATCCAACTAGGCATTTTACTTTCTTTGTTCAACAAATGTAAGTCAGCCTCATTTGTATTGTGGGTGGTAACAAAAACATACTTCACGAACTCTTCTATTTCAGTCTGTAGTTGTTTTAGTGTATCACAGAATGCCATTTCTGCTTCTAGCATATAGAATTCAGATAAATGCAGCCGAGATCTTGAGTTTTCTGCTCGGAATGTTGGTCCTAATGTGTAGACATTACCCAAACTTCTACATACAGCTTCTAAGTGCAACTGTCCAGACACTGTGAGAAATGTTTTAGAGCCAAAATATACAGAGTCTTTGTCTTTCCCTTCCTGCATCATAGCTTTGACTGTAGCCTCGTTATCCGGCTGCACTTTAAAGACTTCCCCGGCACCTTCGCAGTCATTTGATGTGAGGATTGGAGTGTTGATGTTAGTGTACTGTTTTGACATGAAGTAGTCATGTATGTGTTTTGTGAGTGCACTTCGAATACGGAGTATTGCTGAGATGTAGTTGGTTCTGGACCGGAGGTGTAGGTACTGACGGGTGTATTCAGGGGGGTGAGACGTGCGGGGGTTGAATGGATACCCATCAGAGACAACACATTCTCCTATAACTTTGACATCGTCGGCCACAAGCTCCAACTGTCCTCTGGGGCTTTTGGACAGTTTTCCGATAACGTGTACTGAAGAACCGTACGACAGCGAGTCCGATTTTACATGTTTTGGTATTACTATTTGAAGTTTCTTCGCGCAAGAACCATCGTTTACATCGGCGAATGTAAACTCTTTTTGAACCCGCAAGTTTTTTACCCAGCCCTGAAATAGTAAAAGATGGTTTGGAAGAGTCTTTCATTTAATTTTTTTTAGAAATTCGAGTTTTTAGGTAGTACCTTGACTTCGGTCACTTCGCCGCAGTTAGATTTTTCTAAAACAGAAGCTATGACGCTATACCTTTTAAATATATCTCGAGATAAACAGTGATTGTACCTGGACAGCAAACCACTTTTACTAAGCATTTCGCAATCTTTTGTCAATTTTCAGTGGGTAAGATTTTGTTTGTGGTTACTTTTAGGTTATGTTTAGTTAGATTTGATTTGGAACTGACATGACAACACTGTCGTTCCCTTTCGCTATGTCATTATCATCAGCTGTTTCTTTTCTCGTGGTATTAATTTTTAAAAATATGTCTTTTTCGGAAAAACTACCGGTTTATGTTCTGAGGAATCTGAGGGAAGTTAGCTACAATTTGCTGGTTTGACGTCACTCCATTCAGTCAGTCACTCAAACCAACGAACGAGAACGACTCAAGCCCTTTCATTCTGTCAAGCACTTCCTTCGTTCGAGCGAATCGTAAAGCAAAACGTCATCATTTCAACAAATTTCATTCGTTCTTTTTTTATTCTCTTTGATTCGGCAAATCATGCGTGTTCACTTTACTTCATCGTGAATTTATTTCGCCTATTTTGTGCAGTTTCGTAGATTTTAGATAATATTGTGTAAAATTATTCCAACTAAAACATGTAAGTATAATTTAAACTATCTATCTATTTCATTATCTCCTAAATTAACGCGATAAATAATTTTATATTGAAGTGAAGTACTATATTTGTAATAATTGTTTCCAACAAACTGGTTTTTCTAGTTGTTTCGTCCTTGATCGTCATATTACGTTATTAATTATGTTTAAATGAAGGTGACAAGTTCATTTATAATTTTACGAACACGCTATCTACTCCAGTGCATGGCCCACTAAATTGCGGTAACAACGAAAAAGGCTTCACAGTCTACACTTTCTCTCAAACATTCACTTTTACTTTTCTCTATAACAGTTAAAACTGTAATATTAGCACCTGGACTACTTCTAAAACTTATCTTTACTGTTATCTGATAATTTTTGTTTCATATTTTCTTCAGTGTAGAATTGTAGATAGATTCTAAAACTTATATTTGAACATGCCAACAATTTGATAACAGATCATAGTGATGTAAATTAAATTTGTATTGCTAACAATATACTCTAACGATGGAAACTAAGTTATTACCACTACATTACCATAATGAAGCTGTGGTAGTCTGAAATTTAATTAATTATAGAGAGAGTAATACATTTTCCACTTTGGTAAGTGTATATTTGAATGAGATAATATTTCATATTGTTGGATTTGTACTACCTTTATTGGGAAAATAATGAGGTACCATAACAGTGTCACTTTTCCTAAACAGAATATTCTACAGACAAATTATTACAGAAAAAAATATGTTCAACTCTTTCTGAAAATTGATTGAATCAATCTGTACACTTTATTTTAAACTCAAAATATGATTCTGCAAACATTTGAAACTTGTATCTTGCGGGTTTGATTCCCGACTATTTTTTTATTAAGGCTCTTTCATTTAAATACCTAAGTGTGGTTTACCACTATAATACAATTTAAACTTATGTACTAACTACTGTATACTACTAACTGTATATCAATATTCTTACTTTATTTATTATTATTATTATTTATTTTTATCGGGAAACTCAAACAACCACAAATCATGGTAATTATCTCGTGTCAAGTGTTTATAATTATTTATTATTGTTTTAGTAATATGGCGGAACAACAGCAACAGTCGACACCTAGCGGAGACACGGGTCCACCGAAGGGCCTGGAAGCCCTGAAGGCGCACGTGATCGCCAACAAGATCGATGTGTCCCTCTGGGCCATCAGAGTTCTCACTGTACTCTGCACTTTTGGATACATCGTACCTATTTTTAATAAGTAAGTTTCTTGATTATTCAAAATAGAAAGAAAGAAAAATACATTAATTTCGGTAGGGCCTCAAGGATCGCCTCCACATTGCCTTAATGATTACGAGCTGCGCCCCGCGGTTTCACCCGCGCAAGTCCCGTTCCCGCGGGAATAACGGGATAAAAAGTAGCCTATGTCACTTCCCATCCCTTCAACTATTACCACAAAAAATCACGTCAATGCATCGCCCCGTTTTGCAGTGAAAGACAGACAAACAGACAGACACACACACTTTCCCATTAGTATGGAATGGAAGTATGGATTAAGCTAAATGATTATTTTGCTTGTTTCAAGTGTTTATAAGCCAAAACAGCTCAACTAACAAAAAATTCTTTGTGGCTGAGTGGTCAACAGCAATACGAGTTTATAAGGAAACCTTGTAGGTTAGATAATGAAGAAACAATAACCTCATTAGCTCATTACTCATTAGCATTAGCTATAGAGATATCTGTATTATCTACACTACTATACTAATATTATAAAGAGGTAATATTTGTTTGTTTGTTTGACGGAGGTAATCTCCAAAACTATTCAGACGATTTTAAAAATTATTTCACCAATTTGTAGAATGGACTATCTGGGTGGTTGTAGGCTATATTATATCCCGGTAGTTTCATAAGTACACCCGTACAAAGCCGGGACGTGCTGCTAGTTTATATTAAAATTTGAGTGTTTCAAAGGTCAAACGCATTGAGGTTGTTCATATGTATTTACTCAGACTATGAGTTGTGTAGATTTGTAGTGTTTTTACAATCCTACCTTGTTTTTATGCTATATTGGTGGTGATTCTGCGGGGCACTGCCTAATTAAAAATTCGAAAGCTCTTATTACATTCACAATAAAGTTCAAAACAAAATGCCAGTCTGAGTGACAGTTTAAAATTACGTAATTAATTTACGATTTCTCTTAACAGCCCAGCGTCAGCGTTCTACAAGGCGTTGCTAGGCAACGCGGCGGTGTCGGCGCTGAGGCTGCACCAGCGCATACCGCCGCACGAGATCGCGTTGTCGCGCGAGTTCCTAGCGCGGTTCTTCTTGGAGGACAGCGCGCATTACCTCTTCTACTCGCTTATATTCATGAATGCGACGCCTAACTTGTGTATCCTTTTACAACATCTATGACTATTGGACTATTTCACTTTCAAAACTCTTTATATTATGTATAATGACGAAAGAGAGTTGTACTAGACATTATATTAATACAACACACTCACACTGAATTTCACACGGAGTGTGAGACGCGCCTGCGAGGCGTGACCATACTTATACCCAGATGAAGATTCTCCAGAAGAATCGAAACATTGTCTGTATCTAAATCGACAATATTTTCACCTGAGTAATTTCCCGTTGTATTAATAAAATGACTATTGGACTAGGCTATGGTGAAGCTAGGTTGCGGAAATTACTCACTTTGCTTAATTAATTTACACTTGATTTAGATACCGACAATCTTGTTCACCTAAAATAACTCTAATTAAAACATTTTATTTTCACAGTCCATTGTTAGCAGACTTTCTTAAAATAAGTCTAGTACTTTGTGCATTACTCATTCGAAATGTCTTTTGAAAGCTGAATGTCCACACCTTGTTAACCTTCATACAATCTTTATGTACTTTTATAATTACTAATTGTTGAGTAAAACTTACTTATCATGACTTACCGCAAGTTTTAAACTATTTTTTCGCTCGTTTATTTCATATGCAATAATGTTAACATGATTGTATTTCCAAAGTGTCGTCAGACTTAGGCTCGTAATCAGAGTCCATACTCAGCGTGAATCATGTTCCAAGCCGTGAGTCATCATCACATACTCCTCAGATAACTAAAAAAAGAAAACTTGAGCTAAGACTCAAGTCTATTAGAAAAATATCATAAACTTTCGTGACTTCGCATCTCACGAACAGCTATTTTAAGACAGTCATTAAAACGTGTCAATGTAACCAACAGTTTCTGCAAAGATTATTTCCTTAGACATGACATCAGTGATTTTGACGCCCATCTTCCTATTCGCGCTTTTGCACGCCGCATCTTACTCGCTGACCCTTCTCGACGTAAGTACTACTTTAAGTTACTAGCAGCACGTCCCGGCTTTGCACGGGTGTACTAATGAAACCCGGGACTTTTCGGGGATAAAATAAAACCTATGTCCATTGGGAAAGTCCATTCTATACAATGCAACGGTGAAAGAATTTTTAAAATAGTATGAGTAGTTCACCCCCTACAAACAAATTAATTTTATTATAGATCTAAGTACCTATGTGAAAATATCACCACAACAAGTTTGACCGCAAGAAATATGTATGTGTGAGGTCATGCCAAGCTAAGACATTGAAGTCTTAATATAAACAAAAAGACAAAAAAAAATCTATTAATTAATTAAGCTAAAATTACTTATGAGGCCTAATTAGGATCATAGTAGCAGTGCCTATATTCTACACTTCAATGGGACTAATTTAGCCTTAAATAGCACAAATTCACATTTTATTATCAGTAAAATATAAAGTTTAATTGACATTAAAATCTGCATAATGTCAGATCTTAACCTCGAATCGTCGAGGTTAGTGGTTACTTCGAGTACATTGTTTACAAACACGTACCTTACATGTAAATCTACACTAATATTATAAAGAGGTAATGTTGTTTTGTTTGTAGAAGATCTCCGAAGATACTCATCCAATTTAAAATAATCTTCCACCGATGTATAGAATAGACTTTCCGAGTGAACTTGGATATTATAATCCTGGGTTTCATTAGTACACCCGAGCAAAGCCGAGATGGACTGCTTGTCTTTACTAATATTGCAAAATTCTTTGTTTGTCGGAAGTAATATCCGAAACTATTCAAAAAGTCAGCTGATTTCTAAAAGTCTTAGAGAAGGCTAGAGGAGGCCTTTGCCGAAGGCCAACCGGACTTCCAACTAAGACAACCCTAATATAATTTTAAACAAAGCTCTGTAAAGTTCTAATAAATGGCTTTAATAATAATAACTCTTTCCAGACGCTAGGTCAGAACTCCCTATGGGTGGCTCGTCTTCTAATCTCGCTGGTAGAGTTCCAGTCGCGGAACATTCTCCGCGCCGCCGCGCTCGCTGAGATCGTACTGTTCCCGCTCGTAGCTATGATGGCTCTATTGTGAGTATATACTGGTCCACCAAGATTGTATAACTTTGTTTTTTCTTACCGCAGTTCAGAAGTAGGTTTACTTAATATAAAAATACTAATAAATATGTTTAGAACCAATCTACCTAGACTATAATGTCCGGTTTACTTTGTCCGGTAACAGCTGCTATTACCGGTATAAGCCTTTAATACTCATGGTTTTAAAGGCTTATACCGGTAAAAGCAGCCCTTACCGACCCTTAATTTAAAAAGTTTTAACCAACGTAACAACATTATTTTTTTTTAAAACTATCCATAGTCTCTGCCTAGCCCCATGGGAAAGTGGCGTGATTTTATGTATGTTTGTATCCGTAGTATTAGTGTCGTAATAAATAATTGTAATTCCAGCGGCTACTGCGGCCTGATGTCCCCATTCGTGTACTACTACTTCGTGACGTGGCGTTACGCGTCGCGCCGCAACCCGTACACTCGCAACACGTTCCGCGAGCTTAGAGTGCACGCGGACAAGATGGCGGCCAGAGAGGCGCTACCAGCCGTGCTGCGGAGCGGGATAGTGGCCGCCGTGCAGCTAGTGTGTCGCATGGCGCCGCCCACGGAACATGTGCAGCAGTGAGTATATATACTGAGAGTGTAGACAAGATGGCGGCCAGAGAGGCGCTACCAGCCGTGCTGCGGAGCGGGATAGTGGCCGCCGTGCAGCTAGTGTGTCGCATGGCGCCGCCCACGGAACATGTGCAGCAGTGAGTATATATACTGAGAGTGTAGACAAGATGGCGGCCAGAGAGGCGCTACCAGCCGTGCTGCGGAGCGGGATAGTGGCCGCCGTGCAGCTAGTGTGTCGCATGGCGCCGCCCACGGAACATGTGCAGCAGTGAGTATATATACTGAGAGTGTAGACAAGATGGCGGCCAGAGAGGCGCTACCAGCCGTGCTGCGGAGCGGGATAGTGGCCGCCGTGCAGCTAGTGTGTCGCATGGCGCCGCCCACGGAACATGTGCAGCAGTGAGTATATATACTGAGAGTGTAGACAAGATGGCGGCCAGAGAGGCGCTACCAGCCGTGCTGCGGAGCGGGATAGTGGCCGCCGTGCAGCTAGTGTGTCGCATGGCGCCGCCCACGGAACATGTGCAGCAGTGAGTATATATACTGAGAGTGTAGACAAGATGGCGGCCAGAGAGGCGCTACCAGCCGTGCTGCGGAGCGGGATAGTGGCCGCCGTGCAGCTAGTGTGTCGCATGGCGCCGCCCACGGAACATGTGCAGCAGTGAGTATATAATAAATAAATAATCGTGTGTCGCCCATGGAAAATGAGTAGCTTTATTACCTACTAGCTGAATGCTGTACGCCCGCGCTCGTACAGTCCCGCACAGAGAGCCATGGAGCGCGCCATGCTCGCCATCACACTTATAGATCGAGTCCCCAATTCGGTAATTCGCGAGCGGACTAAAGTACATGATGTTAGCAAGCGAATATTGGGGCTCAAGTGGAATTGGGCAGGGCACGTGGCCAGGCGTGGTGACGACCTGTGGCCAAGAGTAGGACATAGAAGTGTGGGTCGTCCGCCGACAAGATGGGTTGACGACATAGTCAAGACCGCAGGTCGGACTTGGGTCAGATTGGCGCGGGACAGGGGCGAGTGGCGGAAGCGAAGAGAGGCCTATACCCAGCAGTGGGATGAGAAAGGATGATGATGATGAAAGTAAACTATCCTCGCTAACGATTCTCATACATTTGTGATACTTGACTCTTTGTCAAAGATAGTATTCAATGCTACGGTAGACTGGTGTGGTGATAGGCCTCTGACAGTCCCACTGCGTCAGAATTAGTCAAATAATGTAAAGTCAAATTAATGATCCTTATGTTTTGATGAAACTATATTAATAAATATTATTTTTCTCTCCTCAGGTAACCAAATAAGGAGTCTGCTCTGGTGTCAAGATCGAAACATTTTCTACATAATATATACCTAGCATTAAATGAAATGGTGTAAGAATTTATTGACATAAGATACCTCTTTACAATTTTCACTATAAATCAAATTATAAATTATTTACGTGTTCAGAGTGCATATCTGTGAAACTGCGAACAAATTCGACTCTGGCAACATTAGAGTGTTGCCAGCTTTAAAATACTTTGTATATTTAAGGAAAATACCGCCCTTGTGAACTGTCGCTTCTCCCCACAAACATCTAGCATCTCGTATTAATGCATAATCTTTGGTTGTATTATATCAGTATATTTTTATTGTTTACACGGGAAGAATGGTATTTAATTTTATATTTAAAAGGTCCAATATTGCGTAAGGATTAAATGATTAAGTTAGACTGATAAGCAAGTTCGGAGATAAGTAGCTAATTTAACCAAGAGCTAAGTATTTTCTGTAGACAAGTTAATTAAAATTACGATTATTGTACTGTTCTTGTATTGCTTTTAAATAAACGACCATTCCGATTTTATTGTGTGTTGTAATGGAGCTGTGCAATATGGCAAAAACATCGAAATTATGTTGAAAAATGCATGTATTCATTTTACTATGAAATATCTAATACGATTGTATGAAGCAAAATATTATGTTACAAAATTAAACTATGCACTTGGTTTGGGGTGAATGTAGTCAAGTTTATAATAAATGTTGGTTTAAAACATTTTCTTTTTTTATTTCAATAAATGTTTTAGTTAATCTAAATACCTAATGGCCTTATTCATTTACTATGGATTTAATGCTAGCTTTTGAGGTGTCTTAAAAAGACAACACAATCACATTGGTGTTATATGATGTGGACGGACACTCCCTCCTATTTTGGCCACAAATACCAACTCCACATGATGACCAACGACGTTGATTCTGTGATATGGGTAAGCATCGTAAAAAGGCGCATGCATAACTCAGAAACATTGGAGCCTACCCTTGGCCTTGTGAAAACGACAAATTTGGCTTAGTACCTATAAGAAGGTACTAATATTCCTATGTCCGCACTGCAGTGTGTAACATGCCATACGTTACCTATATATTTAGGTAGGTATAGTATATATATTTATATTTTTAATTCTTTGCTTCGCACGGCTTGTGCATTTAGCCACTCTCATGTTTAGAGAAATTTTAAGTTTACAAATATACACAAATATATTCTATGTTAAATACATAGCTACATAAACTTAATAGGGGAATGGGGGGACCATTCCCCTTGCCTCAGGAAAGATGTGGGACTTTACTGAATACTGAAGCTTAGTCTGGACTTTTTGAGAGAACTCGAAATGCAATGATATCCAGTTTTAATTTGCCTTCACCTATGTATAAATAATAATAATAATAATAATAATAATTATACGTTCACGAACACTCAACAGTTAATAATCCACATTAACATTCGTTAAAACACAAGATTTCGAAAATAAAACAAAAAGACATCATGACTTCTCAACTTAAATAATCAAATTCCCGCCAAACAAAAGCCTTTTAAAAAGAACACGGTAACAGTACACGATCAAGCAAAAAAAAAGTAGTGAGTTAATTTATTACCGGTTATTATTTACTTTTTACCGTTTTTTAGTCTGTGGATTAAAGTTGATGCAAAAGTTTTGAACGAAACAAGAAATTTGACATTGACTGACATTTGCTTGAGCGAAATACGGCCTTTTCTCCGTTCCCTTTGCAATCATGGCGGTGGCCAACATTTCCAAAAAGCGAAAAGTACGTTGGAATTTGTGATTTAGAAGCTGAAATACTTATGTGATACCGTATTACGATCCCTTATTATCGTGACCATGTAAAAAGGAGCTCTGCTTCTGTGGTGAAATTTGTGATGTCAGTGGATGTGTTCAAAGTTTTGGTTTCAGACGAGATGTTTTTCTATTGTAACTCCATACAAAAGTTTCTATTCATTATTTTGTGATCTCCCTGAAGTTCCTAAACCCTCTTCTGTTATCGCGGACTAAATTTTCTGAAGTGAGAAAAACCTGAAAATCAAAACATAACCTCTTCGTAACATTACAGTTCGTCGGTGACGGAGTTTTCAAGGCGGAACTCAATGAGTTCCTCACCAGGGAGTTGGCCGAGGATGGCTACTCCGGCGTGGAGGTGCGCGTCACCCCTACCAAGTCTGAGATCATCATCATGGCCACAAGGACCCAGAGTGTGTTGGGAGAGAAAGGCCGTAGGATCCGTGAGCTAACCTCCGTGGTTCAAAAGAGGTTCAACATCCCGGAGAAGGCAGTAGACCTGTACGCTGAGAAGGTCGCGACTCGCGGTCTCTGCGCCATCGCTCAGGCCGAGTCTCTCAGATACAAACTCATTGGAGGTTAGTTTCAATCAAAACAATGTGAAGTTGAATAGTGCTAGTGGTTTTTAGCAGGTTTATTAACCGGCGGGCTGCGAACTCGACATAATATGGTTTTTAACTTTAAAATTAAGTATGTTACTTTTGAAAACTAGTGACATTTTATCAGAATGTTCATCAATGTGAACCTATCATGGAATGGTTTTTTTGATATAATAATAATAAAGCCTTTATTCAACAATCTTACAAAACATTATTTTCCTTATTCTAATAGTGACACCAGTTTCGCGAAGATTGTCTTGCTATTTAGCATAGGCCTCCCCTAAAGCTTGCCATAAAGTGCGATCTTGTGCTTTTCTTCTCCACATTGCGCCTGCTATTCTTTTTATGTCGTCTTCCCATCTCCGACTCTGTCCTCCTCTCTTCCTTTTGTGTTGTCTTGGGTACCACTCAGTCACGTCTTTGGCCCATTTGTTCTTTTTGTTTCTCATCAAGTGGCCTGTCCACCGCCACTTTAGTTTCTTGATACAGTATGTTACATCCGTCACTCTGGTTTTCTTTCGGATTGTTTCCAATTTTATTTTGTTTTATTTTAACATTGAGCATGCTTCTTTCCATACCATGTTGGCAGGTCTCTAATGTGCGTATGTTTTGTTTAGTTAGACTCCATGTTTGACATCCGTACGTCATAACAGGCAGGATGCATGAATCGAATACCTTCTGCTTATATTTAAGAGGGATCTCCGGGTTCTTTACTATTTCTTTTAGAGACCAGTACCTCTTCCAGGATAGATTGATTCTGTTGTTTATTTCTTTCTTTGTTAGGTCTTTTGGGGAGATTATTTGTCCATGGTTTTTTTGATAGCTAAGTGTTCAATAACTGCTGCAGAAAAAGTGGACTCTTATTTATAGAACTGGGGTATACCAATGATTTGCTTGTTGAAGATCTCTACATTGCAGACTCATGTTAATACTCAGTGTGTAGATTTTCTTCCATTTACTTTCTCTGCTTTACTAGTATTATTACTAGTATTATTAATATAATTTCTACATGCCCTGAACCTGACATAGCTGCATTAATAGCAACAATGTTTTTCTAAAGGGCCAGATAAAATACTTTACCTCAAAGAGCTTGATTATTTCAAGTTCTAAAATAGGAAAAGCACATTTAACTCTTAAAACTAGTTGAATTTTCATGAATCAAAATACAGTACATCTTTCATAGAATATTATTGGCATTTCCAATTATGCCTTTTTGCTTTTATTACTATACATCTATCTATCTACCTATACATTATATTAAGAAGAGACTTATTCTTTCTGGGTTTTTATTTGTAGATGTAGACAAAACCATCAAAATAAAATAGTTTCCGTACCTAACCTATTTTAATTTTACAATTTTCCAGGTTTGGCCGTCAGACGTGCCTGCTACGGTGTGCTCCGATTCATCATGGAATCGGGTGCTCGTGGCTGCGAGGTGGTGGTCTCCGGCAAGCTGCGAGGGCAGCGAGCCAAGTCCATGAAGTTTGTGGACGGGCTCATGATCCACTCGGGTGACCCCTGCAATGACTACGTCAACACCGCCACAAGACACGTGCTGCTGAGGCAAGGAGTGCTTGGTATCAAAGTGAGTGAATTTTTTTTATATTTTGCTATCAGTCATTTTGACTACAAGCAGATGAGGTGAGCTTTCAACTGACAATGAACTCACTGATCAATGAAAAGATGAATGATACATAAACTATCCAAGACTGTGTGATATATACTTAGTGCTCGTCTATCATCGTTAAATAAAAAAAAGACTTCTCTCTGTGTAACTCTTGATTTTGAAACCGGTTTCGCATGGGTCCAATAATTATACATATCCTACCTCTTGAATCATTCTATCTATTAAAAAAAACCGCATCAAAATCCGTTGCGTAGTTTTAAAGATACATACATAGGATCATAGGGACAGAGAGAGTGACTTTGTTTTAATACTACGTAGTGTTGAGTAGTGTGCCACCAAATCAGGGATTGTGGGCCGCACAATGGCTCAGGATCTAATTTTGCGTGGCAGAGAAACCAGCTTGTTTATTGGAGGGTCAGTCTGTATTGGCTCTGGTACGGTGCAAGCTGAACATTTTATTTACATAATCTAGTTTATTTTCTTAAAATAATACTTCTAAAACAGTAGGGGTAGGGGCAGGGAGATGATGATGATGATGAATACCTACTACTAAAAACATTTATAACAAGTATCATGGCCCTTTATTTAAGTTGAATAAAAAAAAAGTATCATGGCAGGTCTTCATTCGTGTTGAACTGGATAAAAATAATTCATGTCAAACTTTAGATTCCAAGTTTCAGCCAAATGTGTTAGTAGTTTTTAGATTGTATGCTGCTGACAAGCATTTATTATGTTCTTTTCACTGATAATTGATTAATACATATTAGCTAAATATCTGTTGGACAAGTTGGACAACCCAAAGTCTAATATCTACTCCGCAAGTCAATGTCCTACATCAAACCATTTGTTCCAGGTGAAAATAATGTTGCCGTGGGACCAGCAAGGCAAGAACGGTCCCAAGAAGCCGCAGCCCGACCACATCCTGGTCACGGAGCCCAAGGACGAGCCCGTCCCTCTGGAGCCCACGAGCGACGTGCGCCCGCTCGCGCCCGCGCCGCTGCCAGCGCAGCCTGTGCCTGCGGTGGCTTAGGTCTAAGCTAATTATTAAAAAAAAATGGCAAAATGAAAGATGGAGTTTTCTTGATGATTCCCGCTTTTCTACCGGCATGATTTGATAAAGATTTATAATGATAATAGTAGTGCCATTATTAAGTACTAGCTGCGCCCCGCGCCTTCACCCGCGTAAGACCCATTCTCGCGGGAATATCGGGATAAGTAGTCGCCTATGTGTTAATCCAGACTAACACCTATTTACATACCAAATTTCAACCAAATCGGTCCTATCGTTTTTGCGTGAAAGAATAACAAACATTCTCACAAACTTTCACATTTATAATATTAGTAGGATAGGATAGGAATGTAGGATGTGTTACCTAATATTAAGTAGGTATGTCTTAGGCAGGGTAGGGGTACAAAAATAAGAATCACTCTGTTACTCAATGCAATTTATTACTCATGATCTCATTACATACAAACGCACCATATACTTAGCGTAACAACTTATTCACGGACTCTACTGGCCGCATTATGCCAGCCACATAGGTACGATCAACTTTACCGTCAACTTTGCAGCAGACTTGATGCAGCGTCCAGTAAACTTAATGGTTTAAGCATAATAGGCTTGTTATGCACATCCATGGCCATAGGTACACCGTCAAGTTTACTGGACGACAAACAAGCCCGCTGCAAACTTGAGGATGGATGGCTGGCTTTACAGAAATTAAGTAGAAAATACTTTACAAGCAAAATATTGTGAAAGTTTGAACAATGTGTAATAGGTAATTAAACTTACAAAATATTACATCGAGGTGCTGGTTTGATAGTCTGAAAGTTGTAGGTCTGTATAAGTTTCGCCACGCACTCTCCTAAAACTCTCCTTAAAAAAGTTTTTAATTTTTTAATAAACATCTTTATGTATTAATGGAAACCACAGTACGAGAATGCATGCAATGCAATTGAATCTGCACCTAACTGCTATCAGTTGGTGAAAATAAATAAATCCTGGCCAGCTATGCCAAGTGATAAATCTCTAATGAATTATGTAGGTAGGCTGGTAGGTAAGTACTAGATACTTGAATGAAAGCGCCTAGATAGGTGGGTACCTCGAAAAACTCACAACTGAAATGATGCAAACAAGGTGCCCGAGCAATAAAGACACAATAGCAGATAAAACGGTGTTGTAACAATTATTATCTCGCATCAATTTACAACTACAATGATCTAGTAACGAAATGTGAGAGCCTTTTACTCAAAAGAAACACTTCAAAAGTGTGTAAAAATGGCGCTACTAACATCTACGTACCTAACCTAGCATTTTACACGACTATTTACCGGCATTTCTCGAACTAAATGTTATTTTATGAAATTTCCATCAATTTGTAAGCAAACATAAGGTAGGGTAGTTTTGCGTGAAAAGCTATTTTCCTCTACGTTCATGAAAGTTTCTTAAAAATAAATGGACAGTGAATATCGTACAAGGTGTGCTTACGACTAAAAATGTATAACGTCATTTATTTTCTAATCCAACATCCAACCTATTTTACATCTAGTTTATTTATCTAAGCTTAAAGTAATGGACAGAATTGCGTGTCGCGTGTATCGATCAAAATGGTGGCGTGTGTGCGTTATGGTGTCAAAAAGATTGATTCAAAATAATGTGGGTAGATAGAAGTTATCTTTGGCAAAGATCGGTCAGTGTTGCCGTTTCGAAAAGGATAATTAGGTTTTAAAAATAGCATTGTGAAACGCAGTGATATAAGACTAAGAAAAAAGTAGACTCATTGCAAATATAAAATCTACAAGCGCAAAGCTAGAGAATTAGGACACTAGAAATAGGATCTAAGATAGACACTACAGTGGGACGTGAGTATAAGGGATCGAGTTTTTGTACAATAAATCTAGAAGTAACTACAATAGAATTGGGACTATAGAATTTTCTAGCAAGAATGTCTACAGATTAACCTAACTTCGCCTTTTTTCTACATTAAGCCCTAAATTTTATTTCAGTAACTCTACTTCGGATTATGAAAGCTTAGTAAGATTACAAGGTAGGTATGTAGTTGAACATCTCATTATTTTGGCACAGAGATAGGAAAAAGACGAGTTTTTCTGATAGATATCTAGAAGTGCATTTATAGCCTAAATCACAGAGCGGGAAGGGCGTGCGGGTGAAGTGCAAAAATACTTAGTTCAATGTGTTGCGTAAAAAACTATGTTTTTCGACTTTCATAACTAGAGATGGGCGGGTGGGTAAAAATTCGGGTGGGTAAAATAGGAAGGAATTGGTAAAATAGGTAAAAATGAATAAATACCCATTTATACCGGGTATTTTTTATTTATACCGGGTAAAAATTCGACATGTATTTTTGAATTATTTAATGTTAAAAATATTATGAAATATTATAAATTATTATGAAAATAAGTAGTAAGTAGAGTGTCATTGATATTACACAGGAAAACCCTTAATTTTTGGTCTAAAATATGATTTCATTAGATAAATAAAATCGACAAAAATTTCTTTTAAAAGTCCACTTAATTGTGATTCGTGTAGGTACCTTTGAAATAACTTAAACCTGAATAAGAATTTATTTTATTCTTAACCTATACTGTCCCACTGCTGAGCAAAGGTCTCCCCCATTAGTTTCCAAGCATTGCGATCGCCAGCTTCATCCCACCAGTCTGCCCTAAATGCATCTAGATCATCATGCCAGCGTCTTCGAGGCCTGCCCCGGCGTCGCCGCCCATCCTCAGGCACCCACTGTGTGACGATCTTAGCCCATCGGTCTGGATGCATACGGCTCATGTGACCCGCCCACTCCCACTTGAGCCTGGCGGACTTGTTTCCTACATCGGCAATACCAGTTTCTGAGCGCAGTATGGTGTTACGGACTCTGTCAGTCCTCTTGACTCCAAGCACACTGCGCTCCATTGCCCTTTGGCAAACCTTGAGTTTGGACTTTTGAGCCTCAGTTAAAGACCACGTTTGCGCACCATAGGTGAGGACGGGCAGAACACACATGTCGATGAGTTTGCGTTTTAATGTCATAGGGAGAGTTCCCTTAATTAGTTCTTTCATGGACCAGAAGTTTTTCCAGGCGTTTTCAATCCTTCGATCGATCTCTTTATCCTGCCTGTTTTGAAAAGAAACTATCTGGCCCAAGTAGATATACTCATCGACGTAGTGAATAACTTGCCCGTCCACCTGGATCGTTCGTTTGGTGCTGTTCGTCATTATTTGTGTCTTTAACCGGTTCATCGTCAGTCCAACCTCAAGGCTTGCTATGCTTAGATCTTGTAGCATGTGTTGAAGCTCGAGTGCAGTTGAGGCAAAGAGAACGATATCATCAGCGAATCGAAGGTTCGTGAGCTTCTTTTCGCCAAATGATATCCCCTTCTGCACCCAAGTATCCGCCAGTTTCTTAAATACTTCCTCTAGTGTGCTTGTGAAAAGTTTGGGAGAAAGCGGGTCACCTTGCTTAACTCCTTTTTGTATGGGGAATTGGGGTCCTGATGTTATTAACTTAATGTCGGCTGTGCTATTGTTATATATATTTTGGATTAGATCTATGTAAGTTTGATTAATATCCTGATTTTTGAGTGCTGTAAAAATGTTTGAGTGATAGATACTGTCGAATGCCTTCGTGTAATCCACGAAAGCTAAATAAAGTGGTTTATGAAATTCGTTATATTTTTCTATTATTTGGTTAATGGTGTGTAAGTGATCAATTGTTGAAAAACTGGGGCGAAATCCAGCTTGCTCAGGTGGTTGATGGCTATCTAGTTGCCCATCGATTCTATTATGAATTGTTTTGATAAATGTTTTATATAAATGTGACACTAAACTTATTGGCCTATAATTATTAATATCACTTTTGTCGCTTTTCTTGTGGAGAAGTATGATATTGGAGTGACACATGTTGTTTGGAAGCTTCCCGGAATGCAAAATGGAGTTAAAAAGATTGGTTATGTGGGGGAGTAATGTCCGGGCTCCAACTTTAAGAGTTTCAGCGGTTATGCCATCACTATAATAAGAATAAAAAAAAAATTATAAAAAAAAATTAACAATTTGAATTTTTTTTTAAATATAAACTTTTTCAAGTATCTAGACTAAAACTAACAAGTAAAAGCTTAAAATAGTTCGATTTATCTCAAAAAAATATGTATTGAATTTTTACCAGGTATTAATTCTAAATGGGAAGGTATAAATAGCTTCTTTATAAGAATTTATGTAGCTTAGACTTTTTTCAAGTGTGTAGAATAAAAACGAACAAGTAAAAGCTAAAAATAGTTTGATGAATCTCAAAAAAATATGTATTGAATTTTTACCCGGTATTAATTCTAAATGGGTGGGTATAAATGGGTATAAATGGGTAAAAACCCAATGTTCGGGTTTTTACCGGGTAAGCGCCCATCTCTGTTCATAACACTTGTGGCGTCGCTTAGCTAAAACAAGTTTTAGCATACAATTAGTCTAATATCCTAAATATTGACATAGTTCAATAGCGAAAATGACTACTGTATGGCACTTTCGCGTTGCCGTACTTATCACTTAACTTACCTACTTTACCGACGTGCATGTCTTACAAAATATTATGTGGTACGAAAACACATACACAGCTACATAATAGGTATTTTGAAAATAAAAACAAAAAAATCATAAGAAAACATTTAATAAAAACCAAAAAAAAGAAATACAACAAAATCAAATATTCAAGTTTCGTCAAATTAAGTACGTTTCCCACCACCGCAAATAGATTAAAAATAAATTAAGTAAGTAAGTAAAAATGGAATGCATTAAAATATAATACCTACTTTTTAAGAATATTCTGGAATGGCAGAGCAACTAAAATAATAAATTAAGTACAAGTTGCCATATACATAAAAATAACCATTGCACTTTAAATCTTAGTTGATTAATAATAATTTAAAATAGTTTGATAAAGTTAGGTAGCATAAAACAGCAAAAATGGACGTCAAATACACAGAGATCGTAATAAGGAATACCTTTAGAAAATTAATTAAGTATTGCAATTACCTATGGCACTTAATTATAAATATTTCATATTAAATCATATTTATAAAATTAATTCATAATAAATTCTAACAATAATAATTTTCTTGATTTTTCTAATAATATAAAACTATCAATACAACATCATGGAATGTCAAATGTCAATAATTAGTAGGTACACGAGCCGAATAACCAGTTCACTACGTAGCAAAGTAGGTACACATTTTAACAAATTTTTACAACCAAAGTTCTTGCTAATCGAGTGGATATTCGTTGAACATATCTTTACATTTTTCAAGCTTATAATATTCGGCCACTCATAGCATTACTATCTCAGTAAGGTTTATTACCGCCCGTTTTTCTTTGGATTGCAAACTTCGCAATTGGCGCCAAAATCGACGCACGTCAGCTATGGCATGGATACAGATCCTTTGAGCCGAACAAAGAACATTTACGTTCCATCGTCTAAACCTAACGCCTTAATAACGAGTTTAATTGAATTATTAATATAAACTAACGTTCCTAGTATCGTTGCTGGTACTCGTGGTGCCATCTGTTGAAGTCTATGTGGAACACTACGAGGGAGCCGTTCTCGAGACCCGCTAGTAGGTATCTGGAACAGAGATTAATCAAATGTAACAGCGGAGTTGGCCAAGTGGATTAATACCTCGACTTTTGACCCGAAGGTCGTAGGATTGAATCCGGTCGTGCATCAATGAACTTTTCGTATCGAAAAATGTATATGCGCTTAAACACGAGCTTTAAACAGTGCAGGCAATCATCACGAGGAAACCTAGCTTTCTAGCAGCGTCGATGGGCTTGCAACCTGTCACGTATGGCAAGCTAACTTCTGCAAAAAGTGGGCATGTACCAAATATGGACATACCTCTGACAATCCCATTAGACATCTTCAAAGGATCTAAAGAACTACATAAAGATCTGAAAGAAATGTCTACCGCACCCTGGGATATAGTCGTGATCATATTTATAAGAGCAGACACAGCGGTGCAGGAACTCACTGGTGCCAGCGAGTGAGTGAGTGAGTGAGTGAGTGAGCAGAGAGTGAGGAACACAGCGGTGCAGGAACTCACTGGTGTCAGCGAGTGAGTGAGTGAGTGAGTGAGTGAGTGAGTGAGCTGAGAGCGAGGTACAGCGGGGGGACGGACGGTACTTACTTCTGGTCGTGCGAGAGCGCGAGCGAGCAGACGGGCGCGCCGGCCGGCGGGAAGGCGTACAGCGGCGCGAGCGTGCAGGCGCGCCACACCTCCACCACGCCGCCGTCGCCCGCGCACACCAGGTACTCGCCGCAACGGGACAGGACCAGGCACTGGGAACATAACACATGTTTAGTAAACAATTGGATGTAGGAGGGAAGCGAAGGCGTGGATAAGTCTTATCAAGGTAACGGCAGACGTAATGAGCCTTTTAGTTCTACCCCCTTTATGCTTAGCCTAAACACGTCCAATGGTCGATCCTGCATTTGCCATGAAGAAAAACATCCGGATGGTCTAAGAAGAACTCCGTCAGATGGTCAAACTAAACACTTTGTGGCCAAAATTTACAACTGGCCTATACAGACTTTTTACCCGACACCAGTAGGTACCTATAGTGTAGCACTATTTTACTTTCCAAATCCATCAGGATGTCCTGTCCTCACCTGGAAGTTATCGTTATGCGTCTCATGCCTCAGCCGGCGTCCATTAAGCGTGTATGCAGCGAGATGTCCCCTCGCATACGCTACAACTAACACGCCCTCCCTCGACAGTGCTAGTTGCTGCTTTCCTTTCCCTGACATATTGAGTTTCTGTTTTCCTGTCTTAAGACATGTGTCCTCACCTGGAAGTTATCGTTATGCGTCTCATGCCTCAGCCGGCGTCCATTAAGCGTGTATGCAGCGAGATGTCCCCTCGCGTACGCTACAACTAACACACCCTCCCTCGACAGTGCTAGTTGCTGCTTTCCTTTCCCTGACATATTGAGTTGCTGCTTTCCTGTCTTAAGACATGTGTCCTCACCTGGAAGTTATCGTTATGCGTCTCATGCCTCAGCCGGCGTCCATTAAGCGTGTATGCAGCGAGATGTCCCCTCGCATACGCTACAACTAACACGCCCTCCCTCGACAGTGCTAGTTGCTGCTTTCCTTTCCCTGACATATTGAGTTTCTGTTTTCCTGTCTTAAGACATGTGTCCTCACCTGGAAGTTATCGTTATGCGTCTCATGCCTCAGCCGGCGTCCATTAAGCGTGTATGCAGCGAGATGTCCCCTCGCGTACGCTACAACTAACACACCCTCCCTCGACAGTGCTAGTTGCTGCGGGCCCGCGGCGCCGCCCGTCGCCGCGGCGCAAGGTAGCGCGCGGAGAAGCTCGCCGAATGTTGTGTGGATTAGCACTGGACCGTCTAGATGATAAATGTATTAATAAATAAATGTTTTTTCTTAGACTTTGGCGATCACAATTCATATTTTAGAACTACATATTTACCTTTAGACAGGTTTTTATGGGGTAATAGGTAACATAGTCGAAACGTCGGGATATAAATAAGGTAATTAACGCAATAAAAACCTGTATATAAATAAATATCCGTGGACTTTCCACACAGCGCCATCTAGCCCCAAGCTAAGCAACTTAATGCTTGTGTTATGGTAATCAAATGACTGTTATAATACTTATCATTGAATATTGCATGCAGCGCCATCTAGTCACAAGCTATGCAAACTACCTGTGTATCAACACTGGACCGTAACGAATATTTGTAGATGAACGTGTGGATTAGCATGGGACCGTCTACAGAGTAGAATAGAATAAAGTCGTCACGATGCCGCCGTGACGGGCAGGCCTATTGATGATGATGATGATGTGTATACTTACTGAGTGAGGAGGAGACCACCAGCCCCAACTCCGCAGAGACCAGCACTCCGTTGATGGGCGCGTCGTGTCCGGTGAGCGTGACCCGCGGCGCCGGCGTCTCGCCCTCGCCGACGATGCCGCCGTGACGGGCAGACCTGCATACAACTCACATCAATAGGTATGGTGCTCCCACACTGCTGTTATATAATGTTAAGTAACGTTAGTAAACATTTGTTAGCTAACATTTAAAATTTTAAATGTTAGCTAACAAATGTTCACCAAAGTCAAAAAATGTTTTCATGTTAGTAAATGTTAATTAATATTTTTGAACAAAATTTTGTTTGTAAACATTTTATACAGGTGACGGCGGGGTATGCGGTGAGTCGTAACACTTTCCATCAGTGTAGGAGCACTTATAACATATAACAGTTCCTAACAAAATGTAAGAATTGACAACATTTGTTAGTAAATGTTTTAGTGTTCAAAAATGTTTATAAACATTTTGTAACAGCAGTGTGGGAGCACCTTTACATACATAGTGGTAAGTGGAAATACGTGGTCCATGCCTTTGTTTTGGAAAAAAAAAAACTCAGAAAACAAACTGGAGGAGGCAATAAAGATTGCCTCCTCCTGACGCTGTATAAATCATACACACACACACACACACACACACACACACACACACACACACAGTGTCCCGTTAAGTGTAGGCAAAGGCCTACACTTAACGGGACACTGTAGTGCCCTGGGACATTGTTGAGATGGAATAGGCTTGCCCAACACCTAAACCACCCTCTCAGCTTAGCCGGCCATATCCACAGGCCAGACAATGGTCAATACGTGTGGGGCTGACTAGCCGCGGGTTTCCTCACGATGTTTATCCTTCACCGTATATAAAATTTTCGACACAAATATGCAAAGTTGGTAAGTAAACATACCAATGCCACAGCAGTACAGTGCAGTCCTCCGATCCGGACGCCACGTAGCAGTCTGAAGTTATATTGCACTCGGAGCGACACACGCACGTCACCACGCCGTAGTGACCGAATATTATCTGAACTATTTTAGCTGGAAGAACAGATAAGACAGATTTAGCAGAGTTAGCTGTGTTTCAACCGAGGGAACACATTTTTTTTGATAATTTTGGTGTTTTTTTTAACTGAATACTTAACATGAACAAGTTTTAGGAGTTTCCAATATTTTCATAACCTGAATCAAACAGACCAAAAACCAAACAATGTTTTGTATCAGGTATCCTCGATACAAGTTTAGCCTAGTGAGGAGTCAAGAGGGTCAAAAAGTCAAAAGTCATGAAATTCGTGACTAAAATGGTCGTATCTTACCAGTTTCCGTAGAGAAGACCCTAAAGCTGTTATCCCAGAAGCCAGCGGCTATGAGGAATCTGGAGTCGACCGTAGTTACGAAGCAGTTGCTGCGCGCCTTCACGCGCTGCGAGAAGTTGTCGCCGAGCTGGCGCCGGGCGAGGGCCTGCGCGCCGCCGGCCGCTGTAAGATACATATTTACATTTTATTAAAGTAAACAAGAAATATATTACCTGTTGTCCATCTCGTGCTATAAAAGGGCCGGGAAATTGTTGATGCGAATATTGTTCTACGAAACTGTGGCCTCGTTCGTTCGTTCGTATGAGCAAGTGGCCAACACTGGTGACAGAGTTTTTAAGCCGCCTAAAGGCCTCCGTCATGGCGAAACGACTTTACAAGCCGGGACAGGCAATTTAACGTGCCCACTACAAAACCCTCACGACGGCCACGCTCGCTATTCGTTTTTTGAAACTTTTATAATACGCTGAAGTTCAACTTTGGCGAAAGCAGAAGGCTCTACGCCGGAACAGAGAACGTCCTCAAGTGTCTACTCGTGAGCACGTCAATATGTACATGATTAAGTCCCGATAATTTATAAATGTGTTTCCAAGTCGCGATAGTTTAAATAGGTGTTAGTATGTACTCACCCCATACGGGGTCCATGAGCAGGGGATGGTGCGGCGCGGGTGTGTCGGGCGCGTGCCTGGTGACGTGCGCGCACCCCCCCGCTCCCCCCGCACCACCCGCCCAGCGGTGCGCAGCGAACGCGCGCGCTGCGCTCACCTGCAACCATTCATACATATCACTGGATATTGCATACATCGCCATCTAGTACCTAGCTAAGCAACTTAACACACTCAATGTCGTCGACATGCCTAACGTGTCCTCACAAATCTAGTCATGATGCCGCTGCCGCGTGTTCATCTATGTTTATTTAAAGCAGAGATGATACAATAAGCTAAAAATTCATCAATCTAGATTTTTTCTAGTTGATGCAGGCCCACTGCGCCAAAAAGGTCAAATTTGCTCTACTTTAAAAATAAAATCTCGACTCAAGAAAGTATGTCAAAGCACTTTAGTGCAGCAAGCTGAATAGTATGCTCCGCTTATGCTTCATTCCACTCGCACATAGTTTAGCTCCATAGAAAAGAAAGAGATAGCATTTTCCATGCTACCTCCGTATCTGAGCCTGCGCCTGACATCACCACAAACTTTATCATTTATAGTAGTTGAGAGTTACCGTGACAGCGGCGGGCATGGCGAGCTGTGGGTAGGTGTTGGCCGAGACGTGGACGACGGCCGCGTTGGAGGGCAGCTTCAGTCGCAGGCAGACGTCGTCCGGCGCTGCTGAGAACATCAGCGGAGCGAGGTGCATCGTCGACGCTCTATAGGATAATACAGTCATTTGTTTAATTAAGTTTGTTGAGATCTAGAGTGATCATTGAATATTGCGTACAGCGCCATCTAGTCACAAGCTAAGCAAGCTAATGGTGTTGTGGTAACCAGCAGCGATATTGTCTAATGCCCGAATTTTATGGTCAACGTACCTACCAACCAACGTAACGTACCATCCGTAGGTAGCTTATAATTATAAGCATCATAATTCATTTTCCACATTAAGAGGGCATAAGGCCAAATCGTTCTGATAATTTCTCGATTACCTCATTTCCCGATTAGTTAAGCTGAATTAGTATTTCTATTTATTTTTAGTTTCAATTTAATCGTCGTGCTTGGCTGCAAGGGTTGCGTCATGCGTGTAGACAGGAATGGTATTCAAAGGGTCATACCTAATCAGATGTGGATAAGGCCGCTATCCCACTGGCGTTTGACGAGCGTTAGCGTCTCTCCAACGTCCAAACACGACGTTGACGTCGCAAGTCTCTAGTAGCAAAGCAAGCTTTCAACTTGCGACCTCGCAACGTTAACGTCGCAACAACGCCACGTTAAAGTCGCGTTTCATCAAAGCCGCCGGCCCGGCGGCACGAACCCGGCGGGTTAATGCTTTGGTCGTTTTTGGCTTTGGTCGTTCAAAATCAGGCCGCCGGCCTTGCCGCCGGGTTTATAAGACAGCTTGTGTACAGGTCTCACCTGGGTGGATGTGGCTCGCTGAGCAGCTGCGCGGGCGTCTGTCCGAAGCTCCGGATCTGGTCCTCGACGGCGGCGCGCGTCACCGGCTCCGACACCTGCTGGAGCCCCATGTACAGTGGGCTAGCGTCCTACAAGGCAGGTCGTGTCTCACCTGGGTGGATGTGGCTCGCTGAGCAGCTGCGCGGGCGTCTGTCCGAAGCTCCGGATCTGGTCCTCGACGGCGGCGCGCGTCACCGGCTCCGACACCTGCTCCAGTCGCACGCCGCCCTCGTACGTCAGGTAGTAGAACACGTTCGTGGCGCGCACCGCCTCCGGACCTGCGACGAGATGGCGTTAGCTATTATATGCACGCAGCCATCGCTGGCTTCCAGTCTTAACGCTGGCTTGGCTTGAAAAACTGTTTTCACCAAGCGCTGTTGCCAGTGTTTGATTTTTGCGGCGTCACGCTAGCGGCGTTTAGACATCTGACTGCGTGCTACTTAGCACTACTTATTCTTGATTGCAGGCAAGACCTAAACGTCGCTAGGTGGTAGTTCCTCTTTCACGAAAACCCTACAAAACCGATTGCGATGAAATTTTAGGTAGCTGAAGACCTGGAATAACACATAGGCTACTTTTTATCCTGATATTCCAGCGGTAACGGGACTTACGCTGGTGAAACCGCGAGGCGCAGCTAGTAACTTTATAAGACGCCCACACCTTTATCTTAACTCTTTCCCAAAAACAGATAACTCACCTCTCTGCTTATACCCGAATATGAGATCTATCCACTGATGCAGCTGGCAGCTGACAAACTCCGACTCCAGGGCCATCCGGTTGATCCGGACGAACTCCTCGGGCGAGGCGGCCCAGGGGGGAAGGATGACGTCACCGGAGGGGGAGTCGGGGAGGCCGAGTCGGTAGCCGGAGCTGTTCACTAACATCTCCGGGAGGAAGAACAACTCCGGAATCAGTTCCTGGAGATGGTAAAGATGAAGGAGTATCGTAAGACGCAAATTAAGTTGGTATTGAAAAATTGACTGGTTGTTTAACTAATGACATATCCAGCATACTCGCACTTATTAGCTGATAATTATGATAGATCCTGTGTATCTCTTAAGCAAAGTCGCGGGCAAACGATGGTTCGGATTGGCACAGGATCGTAGCGGATGGCACAAACTGAGGGAGGCCAGCAGTGCCTATACCCAGCAGTGGGTGAAGACGGGCTGTGAATGATGATGATGTGTATCTCACCTTGACATCCGAGGTGTCTCTCTGGCAGTTCTTCCAGGACATGGCGATGGATGAGAACAGCCGGTTGGGGTGGTCGAACTTGCCACCTTGCAGCGCCAGGAACATGGTCGTCATCGGCTCCTGGAACACATGGTGAGTTACGACACAGATTACCTACATAAGACAGATACTTCATCTCGAACATTGTTCTTTTTTCTTCGGGCTATTTTTGTGTTTGATTTTTGCGGCGCCCCGAGCGGCGTTTAGGTCTTGTCTGCAATCAAAAATAAGTAACTCCATCTAGTGCTAAGTAGCATGCAGTCGGATGCCTAAACGCCGTTACGTGACGCCGCAAAAATCAAACACCAAAAAATAGCCCGAAGTAAAACGGAGTGAAATCAATGTTAGAGATGAGGTACCAGTGGTGCCTCAGCAAGTGGCCGAACAGGTTAGTACCTCCAGTCGAAACTAATATCTCCTCGCCATATATTTTTAAACTAGTTTACAATAACAATTAACCGAGCAAATTAAATTATAAATTGAAACAAACAATAATTAGCTGCTCAGATGCATTTCTTTATCTCTTACACAAGTATATACCTCTTATATAACTTTAATAGGTCGGTATATAAGATAATTGCGTTGCAGCGTGACGGCACTTGAGCTGAAAGTTATATAATGTGAACCGGATAAGATCCTATGCATAGCACGTTTATCTAACGAAGAAGTTTATTTAGCGTAATGTTTCCAGTATCTTGGATCAGTTGTGGTACTTATAGATCTGTTACAATTGTAGAACTTAGAAGACCCTTTCGTTAATCATTCAAACTAGGTTCCTACTGAATTTTTACAATCTACATCCATGACCATTAAGTTTTTAATTGGTCTGTTTTCAATTTCTGCAATGTAACATAACGACTTCAAAAAGTTAATTAAGTCAAACATTATGAGAACATTTACAAAGACAACAGTATTTATTTTTGTTCTAAGGCAATAGAATCACCTAGACGAGTTGCACGAAGTTTTGAAATAAAAATAACCAACACTTTCATACCAAATACTAGAGAGTAGGTATTATAGTACTTGCAGGCTACAATTTTTAAAAGTAAAATGAACGCTGTTTACAGTTTTTAGCAGCGCAGGCCTACGATCCGTTTGCTGCGATGCGTCCGTTGCGTACGATGCCAAAAACTTTAAAATCGTTCTATACCTGATGATGACACATAACCTACAGTACCTAATGATTACATTTTTAAGTTTGAGTTTGTTATAAATATACTTACAATCCTGACAAGCCAGTTAAGCACGAAGGCGGCGGTGGAGTAGTGGGTTCCGTAGTGGAAGGGCGGTGTGGACTCGTGCTCCCACGTGTTGTACCGTTCTTCGAAGTACGCTCGTCTGCTGGGGTTCAGAGCTCCGATTGGCTGTTCAGAAAAAGGAAAAAAAAATAATGAAATATGATTACGACTGTATCTCAGGGAGCGGTAGACATTTCTTTCAGATCGTTTTGTTTCTGGCTGTTATTATACCTATGTATTTACTTGCTGGGTAAGCCTAATCTATCTCAACAATGTCCCAGGCCCGTTAAGTGTAGGTAAAGTGTGCCTCCTGACGCTGTACAGATCATCTTAAATTTTACATTAAGAAACCAGGTTTTGAATATCTATGTTTTTGTATATTGGATGTCCTAAGTATATATTCGTAGAAGGAGGCAGGTGTACCTTGGATAGGTCTCGGTAGTTGGACGGCTGACTGAGGTCCAGTTCCTCGCTCTCGTAGTTGGTCAGCACCCACGGGAACACGGGGTACTGGTTCAAATCGTTGTAGGTTCGACCTGTACACAACAATAAACAAATAAAACGAAACATATTATAGTTTTTATATTTTATTATTGTGTTACCACACATAGGTATGGAAATGATAAAATATGATGTCGACTGTAACCCAGGGAGCGGTAGACATTTCTTTCAGATCTTTATGTAATTCTTTAGAACCTTTGAAGATGTCTCATGTCAGACACCTAAGTATGTCCAAATTCATACCTATTTGGTACATGCCCACATTTTGCAAAAATTAACTTTCCATACCTACGTGACAAGTTGCAAGCCCATCGACGCTGCAAAGGGTATTACAAAGGTATTTCATTAGAAAAAAAATCTTAATAAAAGTCCTCACGAAGGGATATCGCTTAGAAGTGAGTAAGTTAGACCTATAGATTACATCGACACTAAAATTTCACGCGTTTCAACAACTTG
This sequence comes from Xanthorhoe spadicearia, assembly GCA_947086425.1. Taxonomy (NCBI): domain Eukaryota; kingdom Metazoa; phylum Arthropoda; class Insecta; order Lepidoptera; family Geometridae; genus Xanthorhoe; species Xanthorhoe spadicearia. The sequence goes on along the minus strand of OX352214.1, from coordinate 627,691 downwards.
ACCGCGTCTCCCTTCATTGAGTTTCAATGAGCCGCACTGTTTGAGCAATTTCAGTTATCTTGACATCGATTAGAAAATACAGTTCATGGATAAAAACGACCACAAAGTTACAAAAATTTACCACATTTGTATGGACCGTATTTGTAAAGTGTGTAGGTTACAAGAGCTAAGTCACTAAGTGGCAACTCTAGTGAATGTGTTTCTCTATAACAAATTCGCTTGATGGAATGTCTGAAATCCTTAAAAAAAGCTTCTACACTTCTTAATTTAGTAAAAATAAAATTAGACGTGTGGCACTCGGGGACTGCCTCGGTAAAGCTATTGAATGCCACCTAGAGGCGAGTTGCTGAACTAAAGTGACAAGCGTTAGGTTATTTTCGTTACGAAATTTCTGGATTCGGTCTCCACGCCAAGGCCCGCGATAGAAGCTATGCAATAGCTTAAAGCTTCTAAACTTGAAAAGTAAGCAAGAGTTAATTTATCAGCAGTGGCTTCGTGGGGTTTAAAAAAAATCAAATGAACTGTCAGACAATTGACATTAAAGCGGAAATAGAACGTAACACAGCCGAGACGGCCCCGATAGAGTTGTGCAACGTATCCTTCACGAATATCTTGACATTGTTCGTAGCTCGAGTTGCGTTGACATTGTGACATTCAGGAGTAGGTGTACATCTATTGATTTTATCGATGTTTTAATAGTTTAATAGAGACAGTTTTACCAAGGAAGATAATTGCTCTGAGGTTTTACCGTATCAATAATTTTAAACTGTCAAATTAGCACCAGTTTAGATTGTTTTTTGTTTGTCTTTTATGTAAATTCAGTAGAGATAGCTTGCTCATGATTCACTCGCACGGTAACTGTGTGAACAAAAAGTAGCCTATGTGTTATTATAGGACCAATCCGTTCAGTAGTTTTCGAGTGTAACAAACATCCGTACAAACTTCCACTTTCATCCTATTAGTAGAATTATAAATGATAAAATCAATTTAACAACACAACACAATCAAATTGTAACGTTTCGGAATGCAATGATCGCATTGCACTTAACTTTACATTATTGAATGTCTCAATGTGAAAGGAAGATATTATTACGAATTTGCAATAAATATGGAAAGCTAACCTAAGATTGACAATATAAATTTATAAACATCTAGCAATACAATATTGCTTAGTAACCTATATTATCTACATAAACTTAACATTATTTGTAACTGAGATGTGGTCCATTACTTCACTTGTGATAAAAGTAACCTATAAAAAATTTACAAGCTAGCTAAAAAAAAAAAGCTAGCTTAAGTAATATCTAATAAAATGTTTCTTGTAATTTCTGTTTTTGAATTTGTACCTTACCTACCTAGTATTGAATTAAACTTTATTAGGTAATAAAATTGAGCAATTTAGCGTGGCTTTAGAATATTATTTTCTTGTCACTTTAACTGTAAAATAACAGACTGAATTTACTATTTACTTCGTTATGAAAAACCTTTTTAAGAAACCTTTTTGCATAAACATTTTATAAAATTTAATCTGATGCTCTCTCATTCAGCCAGTTCCGAGAGATTCTATTGTTTTTAAATTTCTAATTTCGAATGTATTTTCAAAAAAAGAAAAAACTGGCTGATTACACAAACAGCTTGTAATGTCATTGTCAAAAATAACATTCATAATAATTGTGAATGAAAGTATTACCTACAATAATTATAGCGATTTCGCGGTCAAAATATTTGCAATATCTTAATCACCACATAATGATCAATTACTAAAGAAAAAATGAGATCAAGAACGTTTTATAATTGATGTGAAAACCGGAACCAAGGCTAGATATGGTATTGCAGTTTTTTAATTATGTTTTTTTTAAGTTTTGATAATTTTTTTAACATACTTTAGTTGGCATTGCAGTGCTGATTACTCAACCGCAAAAATATATCTATTTAAATAAAATAAATATCTAAGGCGTCCTCTTAATTTCATGTCACTAGATTGTAAATATTTCTCATAGATTTGTTTTGTTATTAAACTTAATGTTGATAGAAAATAAAACATTTTTCTATTTTATTCCATTCTTTTTATTTAGCTGGCGATTAGCGGTGGACTTTCCGCTAAAATGTCGTGTTTGTTTGTTTTTTTTCAATATTCTATTTATTTTTATAGTCTAAGGAGGTACCTATAACAGATTAGCTTCCGACTTCCGCATTGATAAGTAATAAAACAATGATATGTAAACATTGACAGCTGCGCGATTAATTACAAATTAAATATCATTTAAACACGTAGGTATAGGTAGCTAAGTAGCAAATGTCTACTAAGACATGTTTCACGCACAAAGGACCATAAAATAGAAATTAGGCAAGTATCTATACTATATAGGAAAATCAAATGTAATTTTGTTGTCTAAAAGTATTATTTAATAATATTTATTTTTCTCAACATTCTATAATATTTTTTTTTTTTAAGTAAGTACCTACCTACCTAATTAAATGACTGAATATTGTACGATTTCAAAAAATCAATTTTAATTCAACTTCCAAAAAAATGTTTCGAAATCAAAATTTAGCCGAATCGGTCTTTACTACTTCTTCTTCTTTCCGTGCCTCTCCATCATTGAAGGTTGGCAGTCAGCTTCTTAAACTCCTCCTTGTTAAGCGCAAGTCGGAAGAGTTGCTCAACAGTTTTTATCCCCGTCCACTCCCGGATGTTCCGGAGCCACGACATCTTACGTCTTCCGACCTTGCGCTTCCCCGGTATCTTGCCCATCATGATGGTCTGTAAGAGGTGGTATCGGCCATGCCGCAGTACATGTCCGAGGTAGGCGACCTTCCGCTGTTTAATGGTCCGGATAAGTTCCACTTTCTTCCCCATACGGTCTAAGACCTCTACATTTGTAATCTTATCCGTCCAACTGATGCGAAGCATGCGGCGGTAAGACCACATTTCAAAAGCCTCAACTTTTCTTCGGAGCTCTGCTGTCATGGTCCATGCTTCACATCCATATAGTACAACGGGCCATATGTAGCACTGAAGGAGCCTGGTACGCAATTTTATAGAGAGTTGTCGGCTACACAGGACCTTTTGCATGTTCGTAAATGCAGCACGGGCTATTTCGATACGTGTACGGATTTCTGTATCGCTTTCCCATGTGTCAGTTAGCCACGAGCCCAAGTACTTGTACTTGTCCACATTCTCCAGCAATCGATCTCCGATCCGAATGTGTGCACGAATATTCTGTGATGGTGATATTACCATAACCTTTGTTTTTGAGATATTCATATTAAGTCCAACTCTCCTGCTATGTAACGAGACTCTATGTACTATCTCTTGACTATCTCTTGACAAAATAAACGAACGTGATTGGTCGTCGAAAATAATTGTATTTCTCGTAATTGGCTAGATTGTCAAATCAATTGTCAATTGTCAAATCTAGCCAATCCAATGAATTTCGTCGACCAATCACGTGCGTTTGTTTTTGTTCCTATTAGCTCGATTCAAGACATGAAGTATAGCTACAGATGGACCGTCGCATGACAACGTTATCAGTCTGTGCAGTCCATTGTTGTGGTCACGTGGTCCGCTCCCGAGTGCCCGCCTCCAGTACTCCGGTGATAGTCAGCTTTCGTGGTCGTATCGTGGGTTCGATGTATACGAACTATATAAGTTATTCAAGTTGAAAGGATGGTGATTATTGAAGTTTACAGTATAAATATTAAATAAATAAATAAATAATAAATATCTTTGGACATTCCACACAGCGTCATCTAGTCCCAAGCTAAGCAACTTAATGCTTGTGTTATGGTAACCAGATGACTGATATAATACTAATATTAGATGTAGTGGTTGTTTTGATTCAGTCTTATGACAAATAGTAAGTGTTTATTTAGTTTTTATCATCATCTGCTACTTACACCAAGTGGGAGATTGTAAACTTTAAACACCAAGTTTTTACACTCATCAGAATCAAACAAGAGCTGACGTTGTGACTGAAATACTGAAATATAAGAAAGTGCTTACGTCACAAGTGAAAGTGGAGTGAAAGAGAGGCAAGTTGTGCGTCACATCAATGCCGGAGTGCGCGGTCTTTGGAGCGAGTGCCCGCGAGGAGGGCTGACTGATATGGAAGACTTTAAAAGGTAAGTCAACATCTAATTAGTCCGTGATTAATTGTATTCACTAGCATAATTTTATTAAAGTTTAAAATAAGCCGCTGCCCACGCTCATTCCACAACAGCTCATTGTTAGTACCAAATCAACTCATTGTTTCTTCACGTAACAATCAATTAATGTGTAATTATCAACAAATTACACAAAACACCCATTTATCCAGCACGTGCCCCGCGTCACGTTCGGTAGGTCAACTAAGGTGTGATGTCCACTAATTTCGTTAAACAATATTGTAACAAAACAACATTGCAACAAAAAAGCGCTTCCGCTTGTAAACCACTGTTGTTTTGTTATCACGTCATTAAATAGTTCATAATATTATGATTCCAAACATAATATTTACAGCAGATTTATAACAAAATATACTTCAGTAGTACACAAGTAGTAACTATAAAATAAACACAATCTACTTATGTTATGACGAAAGATTATGTAATTTGCGACAAAAAAAATTAACAAACGAAAATACAACATTGAAATACGAACTCTACTTTTCAACTTCCATGTTTCCAAATTGCGCTATGCCTTTAATATTCTTATTTTGATGTTGAATAGCATTAGCAAAGTTCTGAGGGCTCACAATTTGTGATAAGCCATGACGGAAGCCTCTAGGATACCTAAAAGCCAGCAAAGTAAGGACAAGTACCTCCCTTCCTACTCTGAGATTGAGTTGATAAGATCTTTACTGTCAGGCGTAAAATTATTTTTACGATTTGCATACACCTTTTTCAAGTAAGCACTGACCCGTAACCGATAAACAGTTATAAGGTACTTTAACTGAATGATTGCCCAATGATTGTAAAATTGCAAGTAATCAAGAACGATGTCCACTGAACCATTGCTTAGTACCAATGTGAGTTGAAAATTATAATAAATAAATAATAATTATAATAAATATCCTTGGACAAAATGAAATGATCTTTTAATTAAAACTATGATTTGTTTAACTTATAAAATTAGTACCTACTCATAAAAACAACACAGGCTGTTTTTTTTTGTTAATATCTATGTAGTAACAGTGGGTTCTAGTCAAGGTACTTAATAAGTTATTATGAATAGCTGTTTCATTCAGTCAGCATTTCTATATAGACGAAGCTTGAACGATCAATGTTTTTGCCTCGCTAGCCCGCTACAGTGGACTACGTACCTAACAGTAGACACCTACTTCAAGTACAAGTGGAGAATTCCTCTTATCAGGACTCGCGCTTGGCCAGTTCATTGTATGCTAATTGTTGATAGCTCGTCGTTTCAAGTTATTGTATTTTAAGTTATATTTGTTTTATTAAGTCTCATAAATATCGTCAGTTAATCGACCTAAAACAATCTTATTGTTTTTGAGTCAACCGCTATTCGATTACATAGGCTTGTGGTCTGAGACCAAGGAAACTATTATAGTTTTAATAGTACCTACCTACTAAACTATTAGGTATACTAGGTAGGTCACCGCACTCGTCCTTAGCACAAGTTTCTTACGTTGTCGAAGCTCAAAAGAGTCGGTATTGATTGATACGCAGGTTTAAAAAATCTTAATAAAAGTTACGATTTCGTAGTTTTTAGTTTTTTTTGTTTTATAACTAGAATAGTATGCAGGTTTACTTCCCAATACCCTGTGTTTACATTCAGCTTACTAGTAAGTAGGTTCAGGTAGAATTAAAGGATAGATAGAGTACTTCGATCGCCTAATTTCCTTCTGCAATTTAGCAATTACATCAAAAGGAAGTGATTAGAAGTTGCTCAGAAATTTGAGACATTTCAGAAAAGCCGACAAGTGGTCGTAAATTGTAATGGAGGAAATTGTCGTTTGTTTGTGTTTGTGTGTGTTGTTGTTTGTTGGATGTTTTTCTAGGAACCTCTACACCAAATGACAGATAAACGACGCATAGAGTTCTATATAGGAAGGAACCTCTACAGAAAATGGCAGATAAACAACGCATAGAGTTGGAAGAGAACTCTCATTAGGGTTAAGCTCGCCTTTGTACATGTCTTTACAATTCATATTTTACTGTATCAATTTATTTGTGTACAATAAAAAATAAAGAATTAAATAATAAAGAGTTCTAGACTTCTGCTCTTTTACATCTGCTATGCTCTTCTTCTCAAAGGCTCCTGTACGAAGATAAATTTCACTAACAAGTTACATTCACAAAGTAAATTGTTAATGAGAAGCTACAGCATCACAGATTTGCAATAACGCATTAGAGTCAAAACTGATTTCGGAAATTATTAGATACTGTAAGCTAATATTATTATGTAATAAAATTTATCAATGTAAAAATAGCTAAATCATAATTTTGGTTTTTAAATTCCTTTTCTAGAATCAACATTTTCTGACTCAACATCTATTTTTTTGAATTATAATTTATGAATTTTATTTTAACACATGCCTCTGTTCTATCAAGAAATGACCGTAGACAGGACGTCTGCGAGATCACATTAGGCACTAGGTACTTGGTACTTATCTAGGACACGTACAATACATGCGCAATCACAGGGAGCCCCGCTCTGTGACTCAGCTACTTATCGCCATTTTTTAATGTCAAGGAAACTGGTAGGGCCTCTGGCATCTTTATTCTGTGCCTCTGGTAACAGCTAGCTAGATGATGGTAACGCATCTTCACAACAATGTTACAACCAAACCAGGGCTCTTCTCACTAGTGACAATTTGCCTAGTTTTTTTTCATAAATGGAAAAAAGATGCTCACTCGTATGTTTACCAACTCACAAGTAGGTATCGTTAACATCTCGTAAGTGATATCAGTTAGTACATAACATGACCAACGATATAACTATTATGACATAGGTTGACCAATCAATGCCGAGGTTGTGCCAACAATGTTGCAAATCTAGGTACTTGTAAAAATGAGGGTAGGAAGTAAACTGATGAGAAACCGTTATTTAGACTTAAATAACGATTAAAAATGTAGGTATTCAGCGTTATGTACTTCAGTTATTTTTTAATCCTAAAATCTCATCACATTGCAAGGAGACCAGTTAGCTTTGTAACAGGGTTGATGGACTTGCAACGTAACGTTAACTTCTGCAAAATGTGGGCATATCTAAATATTGTACATAAATATACTCTTCCTGATAAAATATGGTAAGTACTCACCGGCGATGGTGTTGAGAAACATCAGATACTCGAAGTTGGAGATCTCCCGCCGCTGCCACTTCTGCGTCATGTTGGAGTTGCGCATGAGTTGCCGAGGAGACATCATGGACGCGCGTCTGCAAAGAAAGCCTATTGTAAGCATTTGGATGTTTAACGACCGTGTAGGCAGCTTCCGTAGTGAACAAGGAACCCTTGTAGTTTCGCCATGTTCCTCTGACCGGCGCTTTGCTCAGAGATTATTGATGCTAGAGCTTATATTTTTATTACATTGTAAACGATACATAGGTATCTATCTTTGTCTACTGCCTGTCGACAGACAGAAAACATGCATATGTTTAACAGTTACTGTATTTCAGAAAAATCAAGGAAATTGTGCATAAAGATTTTGAATTTGATCACGTACAATTGTTGAGGGCAGCCTCAATAAACTGACCTCTAAATAATGATGTTTGTAGACCCTGGCTGCAAAATTGTCCAATTGGAGCTATCAGCCTATAGCAAGGGTAAAATTTGCCACTACCTCATACATTGTAAACAACAAATTGAGATGTGTGAAAATAGTAATAGGTACGGCATTTCATTTAACTAGTACATTTTGTCAACATAGGATTCCACAAGGCTGAAAGTATACCATCTTCGCCATTGAAATTAAGATCGATTTCTGAACTTACAAACAGCATTTTATTATTTTAGCGCCTCTCCTAACTAAGAATTTCCTATTGGTAATGAAGTTAGTTGCAATTACTTGCGATTGAATAAAAGCGTGTTCAAAACAAAAACAAGGTAATCAACGCGATAAAAACCTGTGCATAAATAGTTCTAAAATAAAAAACAAAAACAATACAATCATCAAACCAGTTGTGATAAATTCAAATATAAAAACAGCACGCCATTTATGCAATATGATAGAATCCCATAATAACCAAATGAATACAAAATTCTTCCTTGACCGAGTCAATGAACGGTGAAGCGCGGAAATACACGAAATAATAACTATAAAAATGTCAAAACATAATATAAATGTCATGTTGTTTAAAAATAACTGCACATAAATATAGTTTAATTTCCGTAGTGGGTGTAAGGGTCAAGTGGAGTGAAAGAAACCTGAGGTCACTTGGTTCTACTAATTTCTAATTTTACTAATAAACTAATTTTAGGAACAAGTTTATTAGTCTCATTCTTTGGGGTGAACCTAATTATTGTAAATCATGTAGGTACCTAACTAGAAGTAGGTCATGTGTTTTTTTTTTTTTCAAATGCTGCCAGCATTTTGTAAAGTGGTGATGGAATAAACTAAGCTTCACTTTCAGTGACTCATTTTCTTAAATATAATAGCGTGTAAATTTAAAGTGACGTTTTTGAAGTTATATGTCTCTATCTTCGTCAATCTAAAAATAAAATTAAAAAAAATTGCAAGTAAGTAATTTGCATAACTTTTAAAATCAATTTTTATACAATTATTATTTCAAAATTCATAACCAAAAAGTACCAGGCGCGCAGACCCGCGGGGGAGGTGAGCTGGCGTGCAGTATGTCAAGGTCAGCGAGATCGTTGACCCGTAGCAGTGCGCACACGCAGGGTCACTTGACACCGTTATCGAAAACAGTTGGGCCATTTTTTTGCAAAATCCAAAAAGAAAACTACCAGGCGAGCATATCTGCGTAGAGGTTGTCACTTGTCACGTTGTATGTCAGGGCCGGCGCGGGCGTTGACCCGCGAATGCGATCGCAGGGTCGTCGGACTTGCCGTTGTTGTGAAAATTGTTGTGATATTTTTTTTTCTTTAATCCAAAAAAGAAAGTACCAGGCAGACATGACTATGGCAGAGATTGGCATGTTCGCAGTGTTCGCGAGGGCGTTGACTTGCCGATCGAAGATTTTGTCACACTATATTTTGGCTTTTTGATCGGTATTGTGCGTTGTTAAATTACAGCACTCGTTGCTAACTCTTAGTTATAAAATTTAAAATTTCATTCACATATCTTTAATTTTTGTCACAGTAGTACATTCGTTTCAAAATCTAGTAACGCATAGAAACAATATGATGTTTTTTGATTCGACTTCAAGGAATGATCACGATAAACATTGACCATTAATTTTAAAAAGTGACCTCATTAAATTATCCTTAAACATTTGGTGAGAACCATCACCCGGAAAATCCGAATAAAACAAAAACTATACAATGTAGGTGTGTAGTGACATTATTATGTATCTTTACCGGAAACTTTCAGAGGTCAAACCTTAAACAAATAAACCAAGAAAAAAACATTTTTTGTTGTATAATTCAGGTGTTCAGAAAAACTATTAATTTTTATATCATTTGTAATAACACCGAATTTGATAGGTAGCAAGGTTACACCCACTCGGTAATAAATATAAAAACTATACCGTAAAGAATGAGCTGATTTTGGAAGTTTTAGTGGAAGGTCGGACAATAAACCTCTGCATCAGAATATATATTACCAGTTTTGATACGAATTCGGAAGCTCAATGTGTAGGAATGTCGTTTTAATTTGGACTTGAATGTTCTGGTTTGCTTTCAGGACTTTGCTCTACATTGTGTAATTTGTGTATACAAAAGTTCAGCTCACTAGGAATTTTTCCCCAGATAAAACATAGAATGACTGGACTACATTGGAGCTTTACTAGTAACCAACCAGGTTTTTAGGCTTACCATGACGTATTATTAAACAATTTAGTTTAGGTTCTAGGCTTAGGTTTTAGGCTTTACACCGTGGCGAATGAAAAAAAGGATGGGAGGCCTTGGCCCAGCAGTGGGTCCAGTGGGATTTTTAGATCAGAATACTTCAATACAATAAATACCCTGCAATAATATCGGTTTTTATAAGTATGTACCTCTATCATGATTGTATTTTTATATTAATAAATAAACACTATTGTTTAGAATGTCGACAGAACATTCAAGTATTAATTACAACATAACTCATTTCTATTAAATGGAGATGGTATTTAGCTTATGAAATATTAGAAATACATTATGAATGTACAATTTGTATTGATATCAATTATATCTAAGACGATCCTTTTATTGAACTATAAGTGGGTGGATTGTTGATAAATTGTTGAGCATTCTGCAAATTGAAACAATAAGCATATATGTCGAGCAGGAAATATTTTATATTTACTTCCTATTGAAAAGTATTTATTTATGTTCCGAGCGGAAGCTTACGGTGTAAGCTCGAGCGCACACCGGCGACTTTATTGCGACTATATTGTGTCGTAGCATTAAGCTCGCGTTATGCGGCCTCGTGTTTGGCCCAGGCGATAGCAACGATGATCGTTCCTTTTTTTGTTCGTATGAGCAAGTGGCCAACTCTGGTGATTTTTAAGCATTGATGATGGAGGGTTGAATTCAATAGCTAATCGGATAGAATACCACCGATTGTTGCCCAACAGTGGAAGGTGGGCTATTTAGATTCGACAAGTTTGAAGCCTGGCGCTAAAATCAGTGTCGAACTTTTTTACTATTTAAGGGAACTTAGTAGTGAAATCACAAATCGCCCAATTGGTATCATCATCATCATCCACAGCCCGACTTCACCCACTGCTGGGTATAGGCCTCCCTCAGTTTGTGCCATCCACCACGGTCCTGTGCCAATCCGATCCATCTTTTGCCCGCGACTTTGCATATATCGTCCCAATTGGTAATCCGCACAATATTATAGCTAAAGATACAAATTTCAATCTTCAGCGACAAACGCGACAAATAGTCGCCTTGTGCACGTTCAGACTAGCGAGCAAGGCACGAGCTCGTCTAGCATGTCCGGCACACGCCGACATTGAACTACACCCGAGTTATTGCACGCTAAAACATTTAAATGAACTCGTTAACATTTTATTATTATAAATACAACAGCCTAGTTTCTGACCTTTCTGAGCTTTTCCAAAATCGATAAATCTTAAGTGTAATAAAAGGTCTATAAATAAATTTACAGGTTATAACATTTGGTTCATTTTACATAAACAACTTTTGGGGCTACGCAAGTATATTTTCTTGCGGTAAGTATTATTTATTTAAAACGGACATAGATATTTCCCAAAGATTAGAAGACTATGCTCTCGTTTTTTCCTTGCTTGTATAGTTTCTTTTATTGAGAAAATTATAATAAAAAATGTAAGTTTCATACTCACAAGTTTTTTAAATTGTCTCGAAAGGACGCGTCACTTGGAACTTCGTCACCAATTAGACAGGTGAGGCATTGTTGACACAGATACACGCGTTTAACGTAATGTACAACCACTGAATGACTTTGTGGTTTCAAGAGCACATTGATATGTCACAGCTCAAACGTCTATGAACTTATAAGTATGTCATCATCATCAAAATAATAAGAAATTAGAAACTCCTAGGAAATTCTATTCTCCGTTCGCTGTGTGGAAATAATAGGCAGGAATATATGAAAGAACGCGCTCTTAGATTATTGTCATTAGGCCCCGAGTCATTATGGCTCAAATTGATCCATTCACCACCACCATTTTGGTGAAAATTCTAAACAATTCATGAAAATTATTCATTTTATAATTTGTTAGCAGAAATGCTCGAAACGGACTTTTTAGCCCTCTGATCTTCTTTACTTTTGTTAAATTGAACCGGGATCATAAACACTTATTGATTTTGGAATCACGTTGATGATGTGACCTTCGGGATTTAGCGTGCGATAATATTCGTGCGTTCGATTCCCAAAAGCGACGCTAACCGAATGATAAACAACTCTTGAGGAAAATTCACGGATCAAGTACTTTTAGCGAATAATCGGCGGTTAAAATAAATAAATAATTATCCAATACTTATTAACCGCTAAGTATCAATAATCTATCATTGACATTCATTTTGATTACTGTTGGTAGATATTTAACTCCATCCAAAATGTGTGAAATACCTACCTGACAGTAAGCAAAACCAGAGATAGGTAGGTTACTGAGACTGGTGTTAATAATAACTAACGTATAGATAACATAAAATTATAAAACCGGACTTGAATTTGTACTTTGAAGAACGTACTGCTATCTCGAGTTTTCTAAATCTTAATTAGTATCAAGTATTGGTGTTAGGTAATATTTTGTATGAAAATATTATTTGATGAATTTTGGTGTTACTCTGGGTTTAAATGGTCACAATACAATGCCTTAAATGATTCAATAATTAGTACTTTGATGTTATACTTTATAATGCCAATTCATGATTTATGAATCACCAAAGGATTTAGCGTGTGAACTATAATATTGCGGGTTTCTTTAAGAAGTTTTCTTTCACCTTTAAAACTCTTACAAAATGCTTACCTCGGACAAAGGATAAGTTTAGCCATTCAACGAGGTAACGCTGCCAGCCGTTGGGCACCCTACCTGCGGCCGGTGACCTGAACTCTGTATTCTATCTATAAGTAATACTACTAGGTTAGAATACAGAGTTCATTTTTATTAAATTAGTTTTTAAGTAGGGTAGGTGCGTCAAATATGGGCCGGCGGGTAATAAGGGCCACTTCTATTTTAACATACTTCCAATATTATTATTAGACTCAAACCAAGCCTACATTATAGAAGACCATTAGGAAGGCTAATATCCGCGGTGGTATCGCCTTCCTATTCGCCTTCATGTCAGTAGACACATTTATTTAAACGATGTTTGTAAAAATCGCTCTACTAGAAAAAAATCTCCACGAAAACTGATTAATTGTGAGTACCATAGACTTTTTTTTTTTAATCTGCTGTTATTAATATAACATAAATTTATCATGTTTCCTGATTAAGTTAAGTTTAAATATAAATATAGATTTTTCATGATTTTACAGTGAATTTTGTCGAACTTGACGCAGGCGGCTAATAAGGGCCACCCCCAAGGCGGGTAGTAAGGGCCGTCAATTACAAGGCTTTCAGGTCTTCTTTCGAAGTCGTGTTCTATAATATCTGTTTTTATTGTGTATACGTGTTCTGAGGTTAAAATATGAATGTATTTTCTTTCTTTTTTTTGCTATTTCAGTTAGAAGCGATTGATAATAATGAAGGACAAAGACTGGTTATTAGCAATACTGGTACACAAAAACAGATGCAAAGGGCAAGGTGACTGGTGACTAACGACTGACGACTGACGACTGACGACTGACGACTGACGACTGACGACTGACGACTGACGACTGATGAACAAAAAGAACAAAAAGAACAAAAAGAACAAAAAGAACAAAAAGAACAAAAAGAACAAAAAGAACAAAAAGAACAAAAAGAACAAAAAGAACAAAAAGAACAAAAAGAACAAAAAGAACAAAAAGAACAAAAAGAACAAAAAGAACAAAAAGAACAAAAAGAACAAAAAGAACAAAAAGAACAAAAAGAACAAAAAGAACAAAAAGAACAAAAAGAACAAAAAGAACAAAAAGAACAAAAAGAACAAAAAGAACAAAAAGAACAAAAAGAACAAAAAGAACAAAAAGAACAAAAAGAACAAAAAGAACAAAAAGAACAAAAAGAACAAAAAGAACAAAAAGAACAAAAAGAACAAAAAGAACAAAAAGAACAAAAAGAACAAAAAGAACAAAAAGAACAAAAAGAACAAAAAGAACAAAAAGAACAAAATGAACAAAATGAACAAAATGAACAAAATGAACAAAATGAACAAAATGAACAAAAAGAACAAAAAGAACAAAAAGAACAAAAAGAACAAAATGAACAAAAAGAACAAAAAAAACCAAAAAGAACAATAAGAACGAAAATAATTTTTTTTTTTGTTACTTTGACTTTAGTTCTGAAGCTTGTGGGATCGATACCGGCCTTCACACATACTTCACACATTCACACACACACAACACAAAAGATTAGGTATATCTTGCGTTTGAGTGATTATGCCCAATATAAGTACACAATACTTCACAGGACTCCTAGAAACTTGGAGGAAACATAATAGAGCAAAGTTCCAAAACGTAAACTTTCATAAGTTTAATAAGAGCCACCAATTCAAGAAAATTTTCAAGAAAATATTATGCTATTTTTGATTTTTTTTTGAGTTTTATGTAGTGAAACTAATAACTTTTTCAAGAATATGATAATTTTGAACAAATTTAGTCAATTAATGCTTTTTTTTCAAACTTTTCGTTTCATTAGTTTAATAAGGGCCATCACTGTTTTTTTCCGTGATTTAAATAAATCGTCAAGCGTAACTCACTAGAAAATCAATCTAAAAGTCTGCGAGAGATAGTATAGCTAGAGTTTACAATGATAAAAGACAAAATGAATGTTTTTGTTAAGTGGCCCATATTAAACTACCGTCGGCTAATAAGGACCAAAGGAAGGGTTTTGAAAAACCTCAATATTGATGATAAATTTCAATTAAAACCAAATAAATCATACTTTTTCAGACTGCTTATGAAGTAAACATTCTTAAAATGTCCTGTTTTTCATTCATATCCGTCTGATTTTGAAAATATTTTGAATTGAAATTAAGTGGCCCCTATTTGCCGCAGGTACCTTAGTGTAGGTATTTTTTGTTTCTTCGACGTTTTATAATAATATACTTAAATGCACCTACATACTTTTTTTTATAATTTCGAAAAGCCGAGACTTGAATTGATAACCTTCGGATGGAAAGTCGAGAGTACCACTCGGCCAACATGGCTCTTTGATAATGTTATAAGTGAACTTTAGCCAAAACTAAGTACGCAATCAGTTTAAGTACGAAAAGATAAGGAAAATTAACGTAGCTTTTTGTTTCCGTTCTTACTCACAAAATGGAAACGTACAGTCAACATCAAAATTAGTTTTATTTATTGATCACCTAACTATACAATTCCACGCAATATAATTTCTTAGTTTGTAAAGACAACGTCCCTTTCATAAGGATCGAATTAAAAAGGATGTTATCACATTTATTACTACACTACTACACTACATTACTACACTAAAACTCGTTTAGTTTTACTTTGGGCAACATCCACTATCGTCATTCGTATTTGAATTGATTTTTTGATTTCTACAGATTTTTTTAATAACTAATTCAAGGGTGAATCATTTTTTTAAATAAGTATATGTGTGAAGTGTATGTAGCTGACTGTAATCATAAGAGTACAGTCACAAACCACAACCATATTTAATGTCACTGCATTGAGTTGAATGCATTTCATGACGGATGGCAAGCTGACTCAGCTTCTCAGTAGACCTCAAAACCTCAATGAAAAGAAACATTTGTTTTATGTTTTCCTAGTGATTAATTTACCAAATAAAAATATTAAAAATGTTTTTTTATAGAAATTACACATGACTCAGATGTCATACAAGTAGAGGAAGGGTCAGGATGAAGTGGATGGATTGTCACGTTTTTTTCATACATTATTTATTTTTTACTGTTTACAGAATACTGTGCCATGTGTGAAGTCGCTCATACACCTAATAATATAAAATAATAATATATCTAGTCGTATGAGCGACTTCACACAAGGCACAGTAGTCTTTATACAGTAAACAATAAATAATGTAAGTATGAAAAAAACACGATAAAACTGAACAGTAAAACGGAGACATGTGTGAACCGGGCGTAAGTTGTTGTTAGAATTTATCGTGTGTTATCAATTTTTGTTATATTAATGAAACAGTATCCTATTGTGGTTTCACACGGATATGCTTACGTCTTTTAGTTATAAATGTATTGAGTAAATATTGAAGGTGAATTATAGGAAGCAAAATATCACACCATGGAGACATTTAACACACTAATTATTAAATTGATCTTTAATGTTTTGTTTCGTAGTTGCTTTCCAGTGTCGATTTGGTCCTGACTGTCATGTCATTGTAAATTGAAATAAAATAAATAAAATAAATAAAATAAATAAAATAAATAAAATAAATAAAATAAATAAAATAAATAAAATAAATAAAATAAATAAAATAAATAAAATAAATAAAATAAATAAAATAAATAAAATAAATAAAATAAATAAAATAAATAAAATAAATAAAATAAATAAAATAAATAAATAAATCAAATGTTTGTACTTACAGATTTATTTTATATACATATTTTGTTTATTATGTAGGCCTAAATAAAATGAATCATCATGAAAAACCAGTTTGCTATATAGCGTTGATAAGTTTGCAATCCGTCACGTTACCTTTTTCAAATGTTGGCAATTGGGCATGTACCAAATATGTATTCGGACATACTTTTGACTACATCTTTATAGGATCTGCAAATCTTTTTTGCATATGAAATTCCTAAAAGTAAATAAAAGACTTATGTCTACCTACTTAACGGTAGGTTGGTAAATAAATAAATGTTATAATTTATTAAGTTACTGTTTATAAAAGTTGAGTTTTAGTGCTTACATTATATTATATACATTTATATTATATTAAACATATCAATAATAAAATATTAAATAAAGTAAAGTTTATAACAAGTAAGTAGAATGAAGATGCACAAGGCTACGATGCCTCTACGCCGTAGACGTGCTACGAAAGTGGTGCCAATAGCACAGAATAAAGATGGAATGGTGGATGATGGATGATTTTATGAGAAGTAAAAGTAAATAAGTTCGTAGTCAAGTGGCCAACTTAGGTGAAAAAGTTTTTGTATGACTAACTCTTTTGATTCGAGAATTGGTTCTGATGTGTGCTAAAAAGAAGGCAAACAGTGGAATAGACGTGGAAATTATAAAAGGTTTGTCTGTGGAACATTTTTGGTATGTGATACAATTAACATGATATCATGACTATGACAACGATAAGACAATTATCTCTAACATAGTAAATAGTATCTGCTTACAGCCGGTCTCAATAACCAATCTATCTCCGGTTTTGCTTACTGTTGGTAAAGGCGTTCAATTGCATCAAAATAAACGCACATAATTTTACTTGGGACTATTTTAGTTAAAACCGTAGGTTTTCTCATGGGTTACACTGGCGCGACAGACTTCAGCGCGACAGACTTCAGACTTCTATCATGACTTTTGTAAGGGGGTAGTCTGAAGTATGTCTAAATAAAAGTAAAGTAAGTTTAGTAAATGCTCGCATTTTGCGGAAACTAGCCAACAACAAGTCACCCAGTAATTCTATATATTTAGAACCGCCCGCCGGCTCATCACAGACGCGCCAGTAAAAGTTATGACAACAATAATGCGTTATAAAACACCCAGTTCAGTCTAAAAGTCGATTCAGTGCGCGCCCGAGCTCCGCAAGGTCAAGAGCATAATATGTGAACTCTTTTCAAAACAGTCGAACGCTCGCCCCAACACTGTAATGACACCTCCTTGCATATAAAAAATTGGAATAAAAACTTTTTCAAACGCGTGAAAGAACACGTGCCGTTCCAAATTTAAACTCAGTGCTTCCCGCCTTCCCGGCTTCCCGCGCTCGTGTGCCAAAAACATTTTTAGTGTCTGAAAATTTCGTTTTCGTTGATTACTTTCGAGACAGTGTTCTGAATATTTAATATTAAAATAATCAAAAGTGCAGTTTACAAAGTTGAGAACAAAAGGGATATAATTTCCGAGTAAGTAGCTATCTGGATATTCATTTACACACTTCAAATGTTATCTTTAGCAATAACAAAGACGTGTTTAGTCATAAACGCGCAGAAAAGGGTAACAAAGTAGCACGCAATTTTGATGAAAATATCATTATCTGTTTCTTTTTGTTTAGATAAAGTTTATTAAACTAAATTAATTGTAACAATCACAGTCGAGGGTAAAATTGTTCCCTACTCATAAATAATCCCAAAATTTTTCAGTTTGATTTCTAAGACGAACACAATATAGCGTAGGTATGAGTATATATTGATTTTTTTCTTAATAATTACGATGATAACAAGTATCTCTAAATATCTCAATTTAATGCCAAGTGACTTTACTTCTATCATTTTTAACATCATTGCAAGCGTATCTTTAAATTCACACTATGAATATAGCCCACGCATTATCAATTCCAAAACACTATAATAATATCATATTAGTGTTAGATGTTTAGAAAATCTTAGTTATTTAATAATATCGTTAATTTCATGTCAATTTTTAAGCTATTGCATAGCTTCTATCGCGGGCCTTGAGCGTGGAGACCGAATCCAGAAATTCCGTAACGAAAAAACCTAACGCTTTTCACTATAGTTCAGCAACTCGCCTCTAGGTGGCATGCAATAGCTTTACCGCGGTAGTCCCCGAGTGCCACACGTCTTTTTTTTTTCTTATTGTGCGTCAAAACTTACAGAATAGGTAATAACGCATTTAATTTGGAGCGATTCGATTTGACCGATTCGATTCATTTCACCTGGATTAATCGATTCACTGTTTACGATAAATACGAAGATTACAAGAGGCGTTTACGAGTACGTATCGTACACACAGTAATAAATGTGTTTGTGTTCTGTTACCGCGGAACATACGTAAGTTCATAAAGTCGATACTTTTTCCCGTGGAAGGTAAGCAGAAGATCTGCCCTTGCTGTTATCCCGACACACCTCCCCTTTTTGTTATTAGGTACATATTCAACATTAAATTGTACTTATTTATTACAAATTTTCATTTATTATGTAAGTTTTGGTAGAAAGTAGAAAAACAATTTGGTATGATAACAGATATAAATCCATTTTCAGTTAATCGACGATATTTTTACTGAAAACCTTAAGAAAAACTTAAACCTACCTTAAGTTTCTGATGTAAATATTTTTGTCTAGATAATATTCCATTTCGTGTTGTCTGTGCCTCGATAATTCTATTCTAGAACATTCTGAAGCTTCTAAATAAAAACAAACATAAGTATAAGTACTATTAATAACATCTCATCTAAATGTAAACCAAAAATTTGCATAAGTTCGCAAAAAATAAGCAGGTGTCTTAAAGCTTACAAAAATAGACTTTAAATTAAGCACTGACATTAATATTCAATAACTAAATAACGTCATTTAAATAATTGATGCAGTTTCAATGATAATTAATGGTTTAATCTGGAAGGTACTCAGAACTTGTTAAATTATTTAAATAAAGTAATTTAGCATTATGTGATAGTTGTAAATAACAGCTAAATATTTTTGCAATACAAAACATTTATATCCTGATTGAACACTAGCTATTTATGTTTTATTTATGAACATACAACTATGGTGTCTTTTCTCAATTAAAAAATAGATCAGAGACAAGCTAATACACATTCCATTTTGGAACCAAGGATATATTTAAAATTATATTTCAAAATAAAAAGTCTATGTATGTTAATCAGAGCATGATAGGCGACTGGAGGCAGCTAGGCCCTAAAGATGTTGCATTTTGCAACTGACAACAGTTACAGTACGTGCTGTTACTTATAACCAGAGCATTATATTTGTGAAAGTCTAAAAATTTTTTTTAAAGCAAGAATTACGCCCGGACTTCACCATTTAGTCTCAATAACCTATCTATCTCTGGTTTTTCTTACTGTCGGTAGGTATTAAACACATTTTGTAAGGAAGTAATGTCAAATATCTAACAATAAAACAAGTAATATGTGGCTTGCTGTCCTTTTGAATTCTCCCAAGACATTTAATAAAAAATCTACTTTACTAATAAAAATAATTGTAACGTGATATGAACCAAATCTGGGTATCAGGCATAGGATTACTCGAATGACCTGTGCCTGGGTTAAGGTAACGATGCACGTTGTCAATTTAAACCGTGCTGTAATTTAATATGTTGGGTATTGTGTTCACAATCACACATGCGTTACGAAGCAGAGAGTGATGTCGCTTACTTGTTTTTTACATCTTTAGATCAGAAGAAGCTAGAAGAAAAAAAGTTAGGCCTAAACTTTGTGTTGTTGACTGTTTTTTTTTGGATAGGTAAGATAGGTACATATCTACCCACAGTAGGCAAAACTAATGGGTAATTGAAACTAAGCCGTAAGAAACAAACTGTTAGCTAGATCTTCAGTTAATGACAGGAGTTAGTCTACCTAATGCGCTATTTTATTTGACGTGCACTGTACTTGCGTGTATGCAGTTCAACAATAGCGATTGTGATAAAGTTATGAGATATTTTATTTATTTGTACAACATTCATGGTTTAGTTGCGTGTATGATGAATGTAAGGCGAAAGGCAGGCCTTGGGGAAGATTGCAACTTTATGACACAAGATACAGCAAAGAAAACAAGTTTTCTAATTTCAGTTGCACTTTGCAACTTGGTTCTACCAATCCAAATATACCATGGTTCATCGGCTACATATGCTGAATTTTATAGTCCAGTGGTTTTATCCCCACGTCTAATCGTTCTTTAAAAGACATGTTTTATTAGAGTCATTTATTATTTTCTTTAATCATACTTTGTTTTTTAGTCGTTCTGTTTGAATGAACGAGCAGAGGCGACACACACGTTTCTTGCCAACCGGCTGGCAAATCGCCCGTGAACTTTCCATACACGTGCTAAAATAGTACCGACAGAAGTACTGGTGACGTAGACAATACTGCCGATAGTCATGACGTTGAGGCCATTTGGAAAGAGGAATTTTAGGCAGCTCGAGTGTTTTCTGTTGTTATTGTGAGAAGTGTAAAGGCAAATTTTATATTCAACTGCCGTCGTGTAAGTTGATTTCCTATTTACTATTTTTTGACTACTGACGAAATACTGACTGCGTGTAAATAATATGTAATAACATGTAAATAATAGTCAGTTTTCGGCTATTCTATTATGAGCTGCAATTTTGCATCTTATCAAGGATACATAATGCCCGATAACAGAATAGGAGATTTTGGTATCTATCATATTTGGATAATATCATTGTTTATGTATATTTCCGCACAATGGACCGTTCTTCAATCATCGGAATATAATTCTCCATGTAAGAACATTTTTTAACTTATAAAACGTAATTCATATGAAATTTTTTATATGAAATTTCGGGACTTTATCACGTATTTACCTTATTTTTTAATTTCTCGACGTGTATAAATAATGTCTAAAGATCGCGAAAGTTTAAATTGTACTAATATAAAACGTAATGTCGCAAGTTTAGTTCAACCTTTAAATGTAAGTGGAATATCGCGATTTAAGTAGTTACTATATCTACAGACTTTACGTAATATGCTCAAGGTAAATTGTAATTCAGTGCATGTAGTGAAGACAAACTCTTTCCCGTCTGATTATAATAATGTCTAGTACAACTCACGATAGTTTTGAAAGTGAAACTCTTTCTTTTTTCAATAAGATCTTATTTAATTTAAATGTTTAATGATCTATCATAGACGAAGTGTGCCCTATTAAAAATCGTCATATAAGCTGATCTAACTTAAATGACGAAGTTTTTAGGCTTCTTAATAGTTTCCGTCGTAACCTAAGGATTTAGGGTGCCTTTCCACCAGAAATGTGCTATGTAACGATGATGTGTACAGCAATGTAGCGTAGCACATCTCTGGTGGAAAGGCACCCTTAACCCTAAGCCTGACAATTTAACGTGCCCTACGAAGCGTGGAAGAGCTATTCAATCCACTTGCAGTCATTCAAAACATTTGTGTCTTCAACGATCTATTAAGAAAGTTACTGCAAATTCGCAATCTTCACTGAGCCAAGTAATCTACCATGTCTTATTCGTAACTGAGCATGTCGCATTACCTTTCAATTAGAAAATGTAGCAACCGTTAAGGTGACGTCAGAATTTAAGATTTTTTGTACTAAATAGAACGCTTTGGAAACCTACTACCTAATAATTGTATTTTATCCATCAAATCTAAAAATGAAGAATTTTCTAATAATGCTATGATTTTAAATAACATTGAAAATTATTAATAATGTATGTACAATAAATTAGAAAATTGCAAAGAAGAAAGTCTAAGTTTTCAGCTCAATGTAAATTTTCCATTTATTTATCAGCTATTATCGTAGAAGTAATATTATCTCAATGAGACGTACTTGCAGGTATCTACCTTCGTAACTATTTACATACATAAATTTACATTGGCGGTGATTCGGCGGGGCACTGACTAACTAAAAATTCCTAAATTCGAGAGCTCTTATTTCGTTCACAATAAAGTTCAAATCAAATAGACCGTCTGAGTGACAGTTCTAAAATTACGTATTTAACGTCAAATTGCGGTAAATGTGTGTAGTTTTAATCAAACTTATCAAGGCTACTGACTAAAATTGCATACATTCACTTAAATTTGACGTAAAATACGTAATTTTAGAACTGTCACTCAGACGGTCTATTTGATTTGAACTTTATTGTGAACGAAATAAGAGCTCTCGAATTTAGGAATTTTTAGTTAGTCAGTGCCCCGCCGAATCACCGCCATTGAGTTATTAAAATAACATAATCATATCATAACGCAGTAGCCGAAATAATGATTGAACCAACATAGTCAAAACAGCAGGTCGTACATATTGGTCAGACTGGCACAAGATAGGGAAGATTGGTACTTGGTACAAACGAAGAGAGGCCGCAGTGTGGAATGTCCCAGGATATTTATTTATTATTTACTAGCTGCGCCCCGCGGTGTTACCCGCGCTGAAAAGTTCCCGTGCCCGTGGGAATACCGGGATCAAAAGCCTGTGTTACTCCCGGATATAAACTATGCTGGTACCAAATTTCATTCAAATCCGTCTAGCTGTGTGAGCGTGAAGAAGTAACAAACATTTACACCTACACATTCACACTTTCACAGTTACACACAAACTTTCGCCTTTAATATTATAAGTGTTAAAAATTTATATATTTATCAGGAGCGGCGCTGCGTGCGGCGGGTGCGGCGCGCGCGGCACGCGCAGCAGCATGCTGGCCAGCATCAAGGGGTTCTGGAAGGTGTGCCGCTATGGAGACATGTACATGGTACGTACCCATCCGTACTGATGTTTAGCATCCAATGTTTACCAACCCCTAGTTCTAGGGTGTTGATTTACGCGACATGTAAAAAGAACGCTTAGGGGAAGTGGCGGGGGAATGTATGTATGGGTACACTCGCTGACGAACCAATAGCACGAGCTTAATCAATGATATGATGTGGTCATGTTAGTCCCCTACCGATTAGACCCATCAACGTAATTTTTACACGAACTACACCTTTTTATCTGACCGTAGTTGACCCATTTTTTAGCTCTTCCGCCCTTAGTTGTAGAGCTTTGGCTATCAATCAAAAGGGAGAGTAGAGTGGTCAGGACATTTGATGGTCTACGATTATATTTGATGTGTCAAGCATAAGTCGTTGAACCGTGTTGGCTTTCGAACAGATGTTATTCTAAATTATCAACATGAAGTATCTGCGCAGAAATGATCGTTTACCGCCAATTATTTACTAATTAGATCAAGGCCAAATAACATATTATCGAAAATTGAATATATTGCAACATTTTAACAATACGTTCATAAATTACGCAACGTCTAGTTTATATTTATTAGTTTATAGAATTAGCGCCTACTTCGTGTGAATGTCGCTCCTAACAAGATTTTTATTGTGCCAATAAAAATGTGTGTCGAAATTATGTGTTTAGACCAAAACACTGTTTTGGTTTGTTATGGTTTTATTAAAGACTTTCCATGTGGAGCAAAAGTGGGATTTGTCGAGTCTTCTATAATAAGGCCTAAATAAACTACAAAGCCCTAGACAGTCAGACGAGGAAACGAATTTTAATGGCGATGACACAACGCTAATCTACGGTTATTGACACGATTTTGGGAATAAAGGCAGATTTACATTGAGTCAGTAACTGACGGCAGGCCACTGACGAGTCAGTGCTGACCGGGCACTGCCGTAAATTGATTTCAAGTCAGTAAAGTAATGTCGCGTCAGTACTGACTTCAATATTCTCATCTGCTCCCGAAACACTGACGTCAGTAACTGACTCAATGTAAAACGGCCTTAAAGATATTGTATCAAAATGTTATTTCTCATATTTCTTTGAATGTTTCCATGTTTTATGATGATTACGATGGACCGAAAGTCGTGAGATTGTTGTCCACAATAAAACAGCGCTCATTACCCATCCGATGCAACCTAGCCATGCCACAAGTCATTGTCAAGGACACGATGTAAAGTCATGGTATTTCAGAATCATTGTTGTTTGACGACCTCTGTGGCGCAGTTGTGTTAACGCCCGGCTGAGATGCGGAGGTCGCGGGTTCGATCCCCGCTACGGGACAAATGTTTGCATGTTCTGCAGATATTTGTTTCGTGTCTGGGTGTTTTCTATCTATAATATGTATGTATTTACAAATAAAAAATGTCATATCAGTCATCTGGTTACCATAACACAAGCATTAAGTTGCTTAGCTTGGGACTAGATGACGCTGTGTTGAATGTCCAAGGATATTTATATTTATATTTATTTATTGTTTACTGATAATAAATACCTATTACTATAGTCAATTACTTCATTAAACTCGTCAAAATTCAGATATAATAAAAAATGCGACAGTTTTTTGTTAGACTGTACCTATCAAACTACACTTTTTTGTGTCCACTGTCATTTGATACATAATCATCTTGAAATAATCATCACGTATTAAAAACATGACAAATTATATTATATTGAATATGGACGTATTGTAGGTCCCTTTACGCTTGATTGAACTTAAGTAATCAGAAATAATTATAAATAACCCCTGGCTAGTTAGCCCATACATATTGATACATCTTTCCTGTGGATATGGCCGGCTAAGCTGAGGGGATGCTTTAGGTGCTACAAGCCTCTTACATCTCAACAATGTCCCAGGCACTACAGCGTCCAATCAAATCAATATAACATTTGTTATAAATATTTATTAAATGCTATGTTATATTTCATTTCCCGCAACAAACGGACAAGTGGTACATTCGTTTAATCGTTTATAATATTTACACTAAAATCGACAAAATCACCGGCAAATTTTAAATGATTTGCGAAATCACCTTATTTAGCATCCGCTAAAAATACCCAAAATGCTATTTAGATGTAATAAGCGTGTAATTCGGAAGCCATTGTGTGTGGTTCAACTTTGGTTTTGAACTTGAACCATTCTTTGAAACTAGTGGCGCGCTGCGACTTCTATATTAATATCATAGAGTCAAAGTTTGTTTGTTTTTGTTTTCATCTCCGAAATGACTCATCCTATTTCATAAAATCTTTCAACTATGTATAGAATGGACTCTTCGTATAAACATAGGCTATACTTTATCCAGGTAAAATCCCAGGTTTCATTAGTACAGCCGTGTAAAGCCGGAACGCACTGCTAGTTTGTATATAAAATGTTAGGCAGACTTTGCAAATTAACTATGTATTTTTATTTTGATTACATATACTCGTAATTATGTAAGTAATAATAATGTATGTATTATATAGGTTAGGTAGAGTATGTATATGTTACACTTATTTCAAGTATTGAAAAATATTTTTATAACGTTTTTTGTGACTTTATTATTCAAGCATGACTTAATATTATCTAATTTAATTATCAAACCCACCCATTTCTCGAATACCAATTAGAATTTCATTAGTATTTCGGTACTAATAGCACAGAATAGATAGGAATTACAATAACAATACAACTCAATTACAGTACATACGATATAATACCGCTACAGCCACGTTTCCACTATCCAAGTATGCATGCAATGTGCTCTTATGTCAACATGCATGCAAGCTGCAAGTTAGGGGTAGTTTTGAGTTTAATCAAAAAACGCAACTGTAGGTATATCCATCCATATTAGAAACTTGAACTCTTGAACTGACTTTAACTCTTGAAGTTCCTTGGCATCTCTTATAAAAGCCCATTGCTTGTTTTACTATCAGCCATCTGCCTAAAGCCATCGTTCGTTCGTATGAGGAAGTGGCCAACTCTAGTGACGGAGTTCTTAGGCCGCCTAAGGCCTCGGTCATGGCTTAACGACTTACGAGTACAAGCCGTTACCGACAATTCAACGTGCCCTTCAAAGCACGAAAGCGCTTAGCTGTCAAAAAGCCACTTGCCACCCATCCAAGTTGCGACTGCTCAGAACATTGCTCAGACTTATGTAATGGAAACGCGCTTAAACGTAGTAAATAGCGTGTGCTGGCTCTATTGTGTGACGTCACGACATTGAACTTGAACTGCTAACGAGTTTGGACGCAATGTCATATTATGCAATACTATACTTTTTGCTTTACCGAAATTAGCTGTTTTTATTTATAATCGTACAATATTATAAAGAGGTTGCGCAATATTCAGCCAAACCGATATACTTAGCTTTGTATACCTCATGCAAAAAATAGTACAGACTATTTTACAACTTTATAAATGACCCGTTCCTAAACTCAATCTAATTTAGGTGCGCAAGTATTATTGAAATTTATGATCCATGATCACAAGAAGTGATCAGTAAAACTGAGGTACTTCATACAATATGTTCAGTGTATGAAGTGGCCGATATGATGTTAATGTATGTTATTATTTGTGAAACACAATTAGAACGAATTAAGTCATAAAATTCTAAATGAATTTTAAATTACATGAGATATTGCTATTAATAGGTACTGACTTTTTGTGGTCATAACTTGGCCTAATATGTGATTATCCGCGATCTAAGAGGTAACTTCAAGTTATTTCAAAGGGTTCACAGTAGGTTAATAAATATATTTTATAAAAAAAACACACAAAACTAAACAATATCAAAATCTACGAGCGAAGTAGCAAAATTAAATGAAATGTCACAAACATGAAAATGGAGGCATTATACCATAAACATCAGTGTTGATAAGACCTAAAATTGGCGAGAAATGCACTAATATTTAGACTATTTAGTCCACAAGTACCAGGCCCGCATAAACTTACAAGAGGTAAGCAAACGTGAAGGCGACTTCGCACGGTCAAGGGTATTCGCGCGAATTATATGAAGCGTGTAAATCTTAAAACAACCAAGATAGAGCTCTTATTTGAATAAACCCGTCCATGTTCAGTTTAATGCAAAACAGATTTCGATTCGCTTTATTGCTTTTAGCATAAAGACCACAGTCATTTTATTTGTAAACATTGCAAATCTTTCTGATTTATATTTGCCTAGTACACGCGCAGAGAACTTTTCCGCTTTCCGTTTCCGGTGTTTATCGGTTTTGGTCATATAAAGCACAACAGGTAGACTCATTAATCATTTTGTTTATATTTAAAGGCTTATTTAGTAATTATCTATTTTTGGTAGGTTTTTATCAAGGTTAAACCGGAACCGAAAGAAGTTTTGGATATAAAAACCTCGAACTCTTAAAACATAAACAAACTTTTGTGGTTATTTACCCCAAATCTCAGAGAAATTAACTTTTAACTTTTCGTTTCCTATGGATTTTTTATATAGTGTCTATCCACATTCACCCTCTGTGAAGCACTTTTATTTGACGTTACTCTTCCAATCCCGTATCAGCCGAAGCGAAAGTTTTTAAATCAAGTACCTATTTACTTAATTATAATTATTCGTGGGGCCCAGAGGCGTGGCTTCTTTACCGGGAAATTTCAAAGAGGCTCATAGACGAAACCAATGACCAAAGGGCTGGTGCTTACCTCGGACAAAGGATAAGTTTAGCCATTCAACGAGGTAACGCTGCCAGCCTTTTGGGCACCCTAACTAACTCTGTATTCTATCTTTAGGTAATATACTAGGTTAGAATACAGAGTTCATTTTTATTAAATTAGTTTTTAAGTAGTGTTGGTATTTTTTGTTTCTGATATAAAACTTTGTTTGAATAAATAAACAATAATTATAATTATGATTAGAGATTAATTTACTTACAGCACGCGCCATACTCAACGTTACAAATAAGTTAACAGTTCATTAAATTAATAACAACCAAAAACGATCAAGAAGTATTATGCCAATTTCTTGACATTTAAGCACCGGTAGAGGAAATCTCTTTACTCAGTGAGATGTAATTAATTTTCGCCCATATTATTGATATAAATCGAACTATCTTCAACCTTTCCCACGTGGCTACAAGGTGAGGTGTTATGACCCAGAAAACGATTGTTTTCTAGAATTATCATGATCCAATGCCATGGGTAGAAATGTACGACATAAACACTAACGCCAGTCTCATTAACTTATCTATCTCTGGTTTTGCTTACTGTCGGTAGGCATTTGAGACATTTTGTATAGAAGTAATGTCAAATATCTATTAAGCAAAATCAAAGATAGCTAGTTTATTGAGACTGGCGGTAAGAAGTGTGGTGTCCTTACGTTCACTTGGCACACATCGTGCCTCGTTATCGAGCTACTGGAAGTGACATGATACCAAATCATTTAATCGGAAGTTTTCACAAGCTTGAGAATAGGGTCATATTTGTCATTCAGTACCTACTTATACTCGTACATTTGTGAAATTAAAGTGTTATTGCTTGCAAGGTATTCGTTTTTTAAGCATTTGACACAATACTCCAATCTAGTAGCAGTTTAAAAAGGTAACATGTGCTTGCAACGCGTCAAACTAATTGATAGAGATACAATTATCAGTCGCTGTGGTCGAAATCGGCCAAGACAGATATATATATATATATATGCTCACTCGAAGAACGAAAAGTTTGAACAGTTTTTAAATCAATTAGTTTGACGCGTTGCAAGCACATGTTACCTTTTTGACAGGCATATTTAACTATGAGTAGGTACTTAATGGAGGGTGTCGATGTTCCACCCTCTGGTGCGTTCTATGGTGGCTTGCATACCCGAGTTTGTTGGTGGAGTGAGCATAATGATGCAGGAGGATGATTCTCATTTTCTAATGACTACATAAAAGTAAATCCCACAAATAACTGTGTGTCAATCCATAGGCATTTGACACATAAAGAAATATTAGGCTTTTCCAGCACCCCTATGTCAAACCGATACCAATAACTTTGATATAGCAGGTCGCTGAGCCCTCATCGGACAGTTTTATATTAACTACAACACAGCTCCTCCAGTACTCGAGTTATTGCCTTTGTTTACAAACGTGGGAATGTATGGCTCTCATTTGGATTTATTCGATCCCAAATTCGGTTATTCTGTAAGTAAATACTGTGTTACAAAAAAGTGATTTAATGGTTAATTATAATAGTTTTGAGGTGATGGGTGCGGCGTTACTATCAAGTTACTATATTTTTAAAGTGCATCAGGACGAAACTAGTTTTTTTTATCATATTGAGCCATAATACACGTGAAATAAAATGAAAAATTAAATTCTGATCACTATTGTATGCCAAGGTAGGAAAGACATTTTTTTGAAGATGTCTAATGGGGTAGTTAGAGGTATGCAAATATACAAGTTAAAATGCTGAAAATTAAGTAAGTTAGTGAAGAAATTACGATTTGTATCACTCTTTCTATTTCTATAAGAAAGAAAGAGACGCACGTTGTTTAGTAACACGAGTGGATAAATATTCATAGTTCTTGAATATATTTTTACATAATAATACGTCTCTGTTAAGTATAATACGTCGATTTATAGGTGACAAATTACTATATAAACAAATTTAAATATGCAGATAATTAATTTATTCTAATCGGTGCTGGGGACAACAAAGTATACATTCAGCGGTTATTTTAATGCGTTAGCATCATCATCACAACGCGACATCAATAACTGTTGGACATTTAGGTATCTCGAATTATTGTATCACGTAAAACGACATTCGCTCAAACGGTTAAACAGATTTGTGTGAAATTTGGTAATCTACTTAAGCGCTCGTGCTGAAGCTTGCTAAGACATTCTTAATAGATCGTCGAAGTTAAGCAACGTTCTAAACGGTCACTACTTGGATATGTGACCGCAAGTGGCATTGACAAATAAGCGCTTTCGTGCTTCGGAGGGCACGTTTAATAGTCGGTCTCGGCTCGTCGTTAGGCCATCAAGAAGGTCTTTAGGCGGCCTAAAAATTCCGTCACCAGAGTTGGTCACTTGCGAACGAACGCTCTACAAAGTAGACGTAGAAGTAGAGAAGTAGAGTTTCATAAATAAATCATGAACTTAATAGACCAGGAACCAAACACTAATTGGAGTAGATTATTGTAAAAGTTGCCGACAAGTGCTGAGATATAAATCTAGTTAGCATTTAAATGCAATCCACAATGAAGAAACTTCATAAGTTTTTGCATCATTCTGTACTTATTTTAGTACTAGCTGCGCCCCGCGGTTTCACCCGCGAAAGTCCCGTTCCCGCGGGAATATCGGGATAAAAAGTAGCCTATGTGTTAATCCAGGCCTATCTACATACTAAATTTCAACCAAATCGGTCCAGCCGTTTTTGCGTGAAAGAATAACTAACATTCTCACAAACTTTCACATTTATAATATTAGTAGGATTAGTAGGATAGTAGGATTGCCCCGGGCGTGTAATGACTTATTGACGCGTAAAGTGATTATCTATACTAATATTATAAGGAGGTAAAATTTGTTTGTTTGTTTGACGGAGGTAATCCCCGAAACTACTGGACCGATTTCAAAAATTCTTTCACGGGGGTGTAGAATGGACTGTCCGGGTGGTTATAGGCTATATTTTATCCCGGTAGCTTCATGAGTACACCCGTTCGAAGCCGGGACGTGCTACTAGTTTTTCATAACACCAAAGATGAATATACTACTAATATGAATATTAGTATCACTGACAAAGACTTAGTAACAGAGTGCTAAATAATACAATGTTTCAAAGCTTTGCGACTTCCGTAAACATAAATGAAAGAAATCTCTAAGAAAATAGTCACTCATATGTAACACGATATGTATTTGCACCTTTGTCTTGAAATCAGGAAGACTAATGTATGGACATAGTTGCAACAATCTTGTAGTTGTAAGCGGGCTATTGAATGTAACTTAATTTACATTCAATAGCTGTTGTTCCCAAATAAATGTATTCTTTCTTTCTTTCTTTACAATCTATACTATAATATTATAAAGAGGTAAAATTTGTTTATTTGTTTGTTTGTTTGACGGAGGTAATCTCCGAAACTACTGGACCGATTTCAAAAATTCTTTCACGGGTGTGTAGAATGGACTGTCCGGGAGGTTATAGGCTAGCAAATTTTATCCCGGTATTCCCGCGGGAACGGGATTTATGCGGGTGAAACCGCGGGGTACAGCTAGTCTGCCTATAAAAGCATAGGCACAAGTAATTCCTAAGATATTTTCCATATTTATTTAGCTTTAAGAATTAATAATGATGAAAAGATAATTAATTATTGTAAACTTTGTAAAACATCTTGGTTAAGTGAGTGGAATTTATAATAAGCGCTTTCATACTAGAAGACATATTTATGTCGAACCGAATTAAAATCTTCTGCGATTTGATTGAACCGATACTAGAGACAAACATCCACATAATTTAATAAGGGTATTAGGTTTGTTAATTTAATAAGGGGTCAATGAAAAGAGAGAACATTTAATATCCGTTTTAGGTAACGTGAGTTTACTTGACCAATATGAACAAGAACAAAAAGCTACAAGTACGAATCTAATGCGAAGTTGCGAAACCAAGTTAATCTATACTTATCTTAGTAAATCGGACAATCCATCTTCACCACCATGAAGGAGGCACGTGTGTTTTCAGTGTTTTTCCAACCACGTGTCAGTCATTAGAGTTCTGCTCGGTCACCGTATCATTTCAGGGAGAAATACCGGCAATTCAGACCAACTTGATGACTTGTACTTACACAACAAGAGTATTGCGTCAGTATAAAGTATGGTTCTGTGACTTGGAAAAGCATGAAAAAATACTTGGTGTTCTAAATATAAAATAATAGTTATTTTTCTAACTATTCGATCGACTCGGTGAACAGAGTGTAGGTACATTTTTTCAGCTGTGTGTGACATCACTAAACATGTTTGAATCACATGGCATGTCAAAATACATTTTCTACTTAGGTATAGCAATTTTCTAAATTTTCAGCAAATTGTTTTATAATCTTACAAAAACTATAATACTTTTGTGCAATTTCATGAAAAAGGTGCAAATACGTACATAGTTTGAGCTATGATTACCTACATTAACTGTGATTTTGTGCGATTTTTTTGTAACAATACGTTCAGATTACGTATAGAAATACATATTTATAAATATTGATCTGCTAAAGAAATTGTCATACAAAAAAGTTATATAGATGAATGAAGGACGAATACGATAAGAAAAGGGAGAAACAGAAAAAAAAAATCTATCATGGTTTTAAACATTTGACGAGTTTAGAATAGACGTTCTCTGTAATTGTCGTTTTCGGAAGTTGTCATTTTAGGAAGTTGTCGTTGTCACCCTGAGGGATTTTAAACGCTCTGGTTAAATAGCGCATGCAACTCTGCCAAAATATCGGAAAACTCATAAATCTACCAATCTAAATATCCTGTTTTAAGTGTTTATAAGAGTTAACATAATTTGTAGTAACTATATAAAATATTTTATTCTGTGCACCGGAAAGCAATTTCGCGGTAAATACTAAGCCAATGTTTTATTGTAGGTAATCACTTGCCACATTTTCATTTCATGTAATTGTTGACTTGTCAACTCGGCTCACGAACTATTTTGACCATCTTAGATCATTAGTTATCATCTTAGAGAATTAGTTGTAAATTATTAAATTAAACGCACTTTACGCAGTTGTGTATGCCTAAAACAGCTAGAAACTTAGGCCTGTTCCTTTGTCTTTGGAAACAGCAGAATTAGATGTAAGATTCTAAATAAAGGGTCACAATGCTTGGCTTCCCACTCGGCATTGTAGACTATTTCCACGGAATGTTGAAATGAACATTTTTGAAATGCTTTTTCTGTTTAATGGTAAACCTAGATTTGACCCATTTCCTGCCGTGCGGTGGTCTCCAAAGGAGCCTGCATACTAAGTCTAAAGCCATAAACAATCCCAATTTTTTTTCTTGTTTCGCACTCCACACAGCGTCATCTAGTCCCAAGCTAAGCTACTTTATGCTTGTGTTATGACTGTATTTATCCAGCTGGTAACCAGGGCATCATAACGTTGCAGGTGTGGGCGGCGCTGGCGGCGCAGTCGATCAACATCTCCGTGGGGTTCTGTCAAGGTTTCTCAGCAGTGCTGCTGCCCCAGTACACGCACGAGTACCCGCTTATATCTTACGAGCAGACATCATGGATTGGTGAGTCTTTATCTTAATTATAATTGTCCTCTTTTAGAAATACATGGACACAGGATATCATTGCGTATTTACATTATTTATAAGCATTTTAAAAGCTTTTATTTAGCTTACAATGTATGTTGTATGTATGTGTATCCCGACATCGGCTATGTCAATTATCATATCCTATAGACATGCCATTGTCCGTCATCACGACGCGTTAACTTCTCTAAATCTGGGTTCGGTTTTCTCTTGTTCTAGCTTTGAACTACAAGATTTAAATATGTCATTATCAATTTTATTCCTTAATTTGTAATTATTGTTAACAATGCTAGGTAGTAATGACCAAAGTGGAGGTTAGTATGTTTTTAGTCTAGTCTTTTTAACATTGTAAATAGCAAGAAGCTTAGATGTTTCAAGATCTTTTCCATTATTAAAATAAAATGAAGACGTTCCTTCAGATAGAAAGGCATGTTTTATGAAACACATTTACCTATCTACATTACAATGATACCAACTGATGAGATGTATGAAAACAGAATGTTTACGTTTTATTTTTAGTACTGAATCCGTGCCAGCGGCGGACAAAAGTACAAGATTTCAGGTCGATATACCAACACGCTAGCAATCCTGGCTATACATGTAGATTCGCAAATATTGACGTAGTCACATATCATTGAACAAACGGAAAAGTATTTTTTGCTAAATATAGTAATCTTACAAAATTACTATAGACTCAGTTTCTTTTTTGGTTCTGTATGTCTGTAATTTATTTTCATAGCATATTAGGTATCTAGTAGCATTCGACACAGAATTAAAATTTCTCTAATACCTCATGCATTTAAAAACTACAAAAAAAATAATTCCTGTACATCTTTACTAGATTTATACAGTGTCAGGAGGCACTCTTTGCCTACACTTAACGGGACTCTGTAGTGCCTGGGATATTGTTGAGATAAAATAGCACCTAAGCCATCCTCTCAGCTTAGCCGACCATATCCACAGAAAAAACTACAAATGATGATGATGACCATAAAAATATCAGGAATCAGCATGTACAAGTTTGCTACACTCCTAAAGTTCTTTCTTTCAACCTCCAAACGTCACAACAACCGCAGAAAAATGTATTTCATCATTAGAGTCACAATATCAAGGTTTGCACAAGCAGAGTGCGCAAACAAGATATCACTGTTTGTTGTTTGCTACCAGCTGTCAAGTAGCTGTATATCAAACACAATAGCTAGACTGTGATAAGGGCAGGGATACGCTATATTCTTCGTCACGCATTATTTTGAAGCAAGTTTTTTTCTAAACTAAAAATAGCAATATTAATACTCAATAATTATTTTGCTCGGTCAATAAAAGATATAATAACAAAACTGAACGGTAAATCTGCAGCAAATCTAAACCCAAAACTCCTAATATGTATTTATGCAGTACGACCAGTTTGACAAAATAATCACGTTCTTAAAACTAGGTTAGGCTAACACTTAGGGGAGTCTAGTAACAACCCTAAAACCGTACAGTAGGACCTACTAGTATTGCCTGTTTCAACGCGACCTGTTCCCTACACTAGGTAGGGTACCTTAGTTTCCCTAAACTGATTACAAACACTAACTTTTACTAGACCAATATGAATACGACAGTTTTCCACACCTAGGATCTTTAGACAAATTCAACACCAGTTGCTGTGTTGCTTGTATGACAATAAATGATTATCTAATCTCTAACTAATATCGATTGTTTTGTAATATCTTGTTTAATATATATTGTCACAAATTGTAAAATAAATGACTTGCCATGTATAACCTCCATTGTTATAGTTATGGTCAATAAATATAAATCTGAAATCTGAAATCTGAAATCTATCTATCTATCTATCTATCTAAGCGAGGTTTTACTATGGTAAAAATATAAAAATTAAGAGTCTTTCTCTAATTCCAGCCAGTCTTGGCGTGATATCCAACCCCATCGGCGCTTTGCTCGGCGGCATGATGGTGGACGCTGTCGGCCGTCGACTGCTACTGCAGTCCATCGTGCTTCCGAACCTCATCGGCTGGCTCGTCATCGCCTTCTCAGAGTCCTATGTCTTCCTATGTGTGGGACGGTTCATCACCGGATTCACTATTGGTGAGCATCATTACGTTACTGAGATATTCTTTTCAGAAGGATTGCTGAGTAGGATTGTTCACACTGGTTACTGAGATAGTTAACCATATTATCATCATTTAACTGATGGTTATATGGTTCTCTATTTAAACTTTCTAGCTGGCAGATTAAAAATAGTTATTGTGCAAAAAAAATTGATCACACGATTCTTCTTATTTTATCCTCATTCACTACTTATCTTTCGACACCAACTTGTCTTTCCTATTTATACTGACAACGAACATTTTTCCTTCCAGGTATGTCAACAGTATCATACATCTACGTCGCAGAGATCACAACTCCTGAAAAGCGAGGGGTTCTCAGCGCGTTAGGCCCTGGCCTGGTCTCCACCGGCATCTTCATCGTCTACTCCTTAGGAGCCTTCGTGCACTGGAGGAAGGTGGCTGCAATATGCGCAGGAGTCTCCTTACTCACTCCATTCTTAATGTATTTCGTCCCGGAATCTCCTCTCTGGTTAGCGTCGAAGGGACAGATGAAAGAAGCCTACAACGCCATGTTCTGGCTCAGACAAAACAACAGCACAGCGCAACAAGAACTTATGGAGTTCACCAAGGATAGGAAGATAGGAGAAACAATGACCTTTAAACAAAAGATGGGTTTGTTCAAGCGAAGAAACGTCCTCAAACCTTTCGTACTTCTCATCGTCTTCTTTATTTTTCAAGAGATGTCTGGGATATACGTTATTTTGTATTACGCAGTAGACTTTTTTAAATCTGTTGGAACCAGTGTCAATGAGTTCACGGCTTCTATTATAGTCGGTGGAGTGAGAGTATTTATGGGGGCAGTTGGTGCATGTCTCATTAATAGCTTTAGGAGAAAGACTTTGGCTGCTGTCTCAGGGTTGTTATTAGGTATGGCCATGTTGGGTGCGGCAGTTTGTGATACATTAAACGGACCACCTTTAGTGAAACTAGCCTGTGTGTTACTCCATGTTTCCTTCAGTATGGTCGGATTTCTTCAGCTTCCTTGGATAATGTCCGGGGAACTTTACCCTCAGGATATCAGAGGCGTCATGTCTGGTGCCACTTCTTGCTGTGCTTATGTCCTCATCTTCTTTAACATCAAAACGTACCCGCAAATGGAAAATCTACTCACCAGCAATGGAACTTTGTATCTCTTTGGAATATTCGCCTTATTGGGCGCAGCGTATTGCCTATTCTTCCTCCCAGAGACAAAGGGCAAGACATTGACGGAAATTATGAAGCAGTTTGAAGATGAAAAGAAAGAGATTGACCCAGAAGTAGGGTACACGAAGGAGAAAGGAACAACTATGGATGGAAAGCCGGTACATAGGAGGCATAGTGCTGGCGCGGCGGTTTCCTTAGAAAAGAAAGATTTTCCCTGGATGCAAGAAAAGAACTGAGCTTCTTAAGTTTATGCTCCCCTGGTACTTTTTGCCGATGGATGCGTAACACAGAACTGAATGTCGCACCCAGTCCACAATTTAACTCGATTTATAGTGTTTTTTATTCACACAAATCCGTACAAAGTATTTACTAAAGAAAAGTTTAAATAGATTATAAGTTTATGTGATGTCTGCATATTGTAATGAGCTCCTAGCATCTTATGCAAGCCTGGTAGGCTGCTGGCTGAATGACTATTAGTAATAATGTTTGTATGAATTGTGATCAGTATTATAGTTAGTTTATTTGATAAATGCATTCCTTAGGATAAGGTGTTACTGACAGGTTAGTGACAGAAGGTTACTGAAAAGATGTAACATACTTTAGGTAGGTTTATACTTAAAAGAGCTTTTCCGTGAAGACTGGCAGAATTTAACTTTTTAATAAATGTTTTTATAATTTATAATCTGTCAATTTATCTTCGCGTAGCATGGTAAAACAATTTTACCACCACTTTCAATAGAAAGTAGTAGAAAGGGCCTAATCTTACTATTTTTATACATTTTAAAAATAATATTTTTATTCAAAAGTGCCGTTGAAATTGCGTTTAACTCAAAACTTGTTGTTATTAACAAAGTATTGAGATGATATAAAACAATGTAAATTATTACAGGGTAGATGTTTTTTGCACATAATTTACTTACAAATAATTGTTATGGATGCTGTGATTTATGTTTGATTAAAATAAGGTGTTGTTTTGACAACATTGTTTTATTTTTACCCAAAAAATAAATGAAACAAACAAGACTGAATAATAATCTTATGAACCACTTACTAAAAGGTTGATTTAGGTGTTGGGCATACCTGTGCCTATAAATACTATTCTAAATAAATAAATAAATACTCCAACTCCCCAATGCTACAATGAACTAGAGCGGGTAAATAGTAGCGCCCTGGGCGAGCCGCGGTGCCCCCAGTAAAAGTTAGGGTATAAGGTAGGATCAGTCCCGATAAATATTTATAAATATTTAAAAAAACTTTGCCCTGCAGTGGGACGCTACAGGCTCGTAATAATAATAATAATAATAATTTAAAAAAACGCGACAAAGTTGATTAAGGCGCCTGGCGACATCAAGTTTTCTAGGCAGTCGACCAACCGCCCGATAGTTGTATCGATTCTAAAAGGCAAATATAATTTAAAATAATAATAAAATAAAATAAAAATAAAAAAGCCTTTTATTTCCAGTTTTCCGTTACATAAATGTTTGCTTAAATTATGAATAAATACTATGTTTCCCTGGAACCCCCCGATAAGGTGAAGGCCTCCTCCAAAGCGTGCCATTTATCTCGGTCTTGGGCAATTTGGCGCCATTGATGACCAGCAATTTTTTTAATGTCGTCTTCCCACCTAGCATGTGGTCGTCCTTGATAGCGCTTACCGGCTGGACCTTTCCATATTGTCACTGTTTTCGTCCATCTGTGGTCTTTGAGACGTGCTATATGTCCGGCCCATTTCCACTTTAGCTTTTGACCATAGCTTAGGGCATCTATTGCCTTAGTTTTAGATCGTATTTTGCTGTGTCTTACTTTTTGTATTTTTCTGATGTTTAACATACTTCGTTCCATTCCTCGCTGGCATGTAGTTATTCTGCTTTTTACTTTGTTGGTGAACTTCCATGTTTGACATGCGTAAGTAAGGCAAGGAATGAGGCACGAGTCCATGATCTTCTTTTTTAATTTGACGGGAATTTCACTTTTAAATACCTCTTTGTAGCTCCAGTATTTGTTCCATGTTTGCTTGACTCTTCTCTCCACTTCCAGTTCATTAGTGTTTCTGTTGAATCCTATTTGTTTTCCTAAATATATGTACTCTTCCACATATTCAACTATGTCGTTTCCAATTTTTATTTTTGATCTAGTGTGGTTAGTCATGACTTTAGTTTTTGTGATGTTCATTTCGAGACCTACTTGTCTACTCGCTTTGTGTAAAGTGTCTAGCATGTATTGAAGTTGTAGGCTCGTTTCTGACAGCAAGACCAAGTCGTCCGCAAATCTTAAATGGTTAAGATAGTTACCTTTGATATACAAACCCCGCTTTTCCCAGTCTAAGTTCCGTATGATAGATTCTAATACCGCGATAAATATTTTTGGGGATAAAGGATCGCCTTGTCTTACCCCTCTCTTGACTGGGAAGCGTGGACCTGTGGTTTCTAGTTTGACTCTACTGGAGCTGTTACCGTATATATGTTGAAGTATTTTGATGTACTGTAGTCCTACATTTTGGGTCTAGTCCTACAATTTAAAATAGTAAGGCTTAATTAATATACTGATTTTATCTAAAATTAACTTTCATTTGAATGAAACTTTAAACGTAACATACTAACGCCCTCTTTTGAAACAGTAGACAACTACTTCAAAATCTTGATAGATTTATACATTACGCTCTTGAGTTTCCCTCTAGACAGTATTTAGTTCCAGGTTACGCCCAAAGATGGCGCACTGAGTGTGCGCGTAGGCAAGTTACAGGACTTAAATTTAAAATTAGTTGTAGATTAGATTAAGCGGTAACTTTTATTCTTACTATGGATGTTATAATGTGTGAGCATTTTTAAAAATGTCAAGGTTTTCATTTAAAAAACAGTTTCTAAATAATAAACGGGCTTTCACAATTAGGTAAGTAGTTATCCTACAGTCTTATCGCTCATAGCGATTTCTTCGAGACAATCATAATACTCTAAATTTCATAAATGTCAAATATCAGTCAGCGAAGTAAATTTTGTAAATATTCTGTAAATGTTGTAAACTACAGAAGCACTGACCTGGTCTGCGGGATGCCGTACTTAATGCCGACGCCGACGCGTGGCAGTGCCTTTATCACCTTCTTCACTGTGTTCTGATCCGGCAGCGCGAAGAATATTGACGCTGGAAAACAGAGAGTAGACATTAAATGTAATTTACTTTATACTAGCTGCGGCTTGTGGTTTCACCCGCTTTAGTCCCTTTCCGCGGGAATATAAGGGTAATAAATAGCCTGTGTTATTGTGATGATAAACATAAAATTCTAGGTTTTTAGCGACCTATATTCCAAATTTTATCGCAATCGGTGTGTAGTTTTTTCTTTTTCCTATTTATATAGTACGATGAGAAACTATTAATTTCAAAAAAGTTAAGGTCAAAAAGAATTTACTTCTTGATTTTAAATAAGTTTTTAAAAAAATCACAGGGTTTTGAACAGTCAAGCCTTAAACAGCTATAGAAATAAGCAATGTCCACTTACTCCTGCTAGCGAGGAACATCTCGATGGCGACATTCTGCAGCAGGTACCTCCGGCTGAAGATGGCTCGGATCTCACTGAAGTACCACTTGCCGTGCAGGTGCTCGCAGTACTTCAACACCTGGAATTAAACAGAGCATACATTTATACGAGATCTTGAGTGTGAAAAATTTAAGTTAAAATCTCTCATTAAATCATAGATAGCCCCGCAAAAACCACAAAACAAACCTAAAACAAAATAATAAGATGCCACAATTAAAACACAAATAAAACATGTCCACGGTACGAGCCATAAACCGTTCGTTAGACGTAATTTACACACACAATAATTGTGTAAATCAGACGGGACGCCATATTCTTTTAATGACTTTCTTAAATGGTGCCTTAAAACAGTTGTCGCGCGTTTTGTTAACGATGCACGAATAAAACTCACTTTGGGTCCACAAAAACAAACATGAGGATAGTTGGAGGATGAATCGGTGGAAAATATTGTCTAAGGAATATTAGAAGGTAAGGCAACTTAAGTTAGATTTGAGTTCTGGTTAGTGGCTATGTTATAGAAACTTATTGAATAGGTATAAATTGGTTTCGTTTGTAATAAATAAATAAAAATAAAATAAATAAGATAGGTACTTACTAAATTGTGGAAAATGTATGATTATTGTATTAAGTTTGAAAAGTCTTAAAAAAATTAGGAACATCTATTTTTTTGAATAAAGTGCACAAGTTCAAAATGTAGGATTATAATTATCAAAGATTATAAGGGACAGTCAATAGAAACTTTCGAATGATAATTTATAGTTCTTGTTACCTACTTCATATTCATGTTTATAAAATTTCCTGCTTTAATTAAAAAAAACCTAATTAACAGCATGCATAGCTTGTGAATTTAAACTCCTTACATGTTCCCAAAAACCCCGGGGCACCCCAACTAAGAGCACAATTCAGCATAATTGGCACACTGTGATGGATTGCACTGCCCTGATTTGTATGGGGTTCTATTGTTCCTTTGTTCTTCATGAATGGGATGCGTGTCTCGTTACATTAGCGCAAATTAGTTAAATTCATTTGAGATCTCTACAATGAACATTTTGTTTTATAGGTGGTTTATAATATGATCAGATTGTTACAGAAAAATCATTTTACAGCTTGTAAGTCCATCACCAATATTTTCAGTTTAACTTGCTACATTTTCTTCAAAAGAAAATACGCATTTTATGTTCGTCATATGTACTCGTATTACAGAATCATACTATTTTCAGCGCAATCAACACTTATTTATAATTTACAATGATTTTTTAATTTTATATTTAATTTTTAGTTTTATTAGTACAAATATCTACCTACCTAGTATAAGAGAACTATCCTGCTTGAATAAAATTGAAAGACAAACTAATCTTCTGTTAGTTTGTGTTAACAAGATACAAATAAATATTGTGCAAACACATACAATACATACTTTAAATTCGATCCTCTGTCACTTGGGACCAAAATAAAACAACAATGAAACAAGAGCCAGTCCAATTTGCACTAATAGTTTCAACAAAAACAACCCCCCGGACTCATTACATCCATATCAACAACCCCTGCAGTAATCGTGTCAGCTCACACCCTCGCGATAAGGGATGAAGGAGGAATGTTCGAGTGTTTTATATACCAGTAATCACGGATAAGTAGAAGGACAAATACTGCATGTTCATAGATTAGGTTGAAGGACTAGGATAACATGAAGCTTAGGAAAGTAAATTTATTTATGAATCTGTGTCTATTTATTATGAGCTACGAATAGACTAGTAAACGTTTATAAACGTGTTTAAAGAATAGTTTAGTATGGATAAAATTGGAATAAGAAAAACCATGTAAAGTTGCATTTAAAATTTCACTGGTTTCGATTAGGTAAGTACACATAATTTTGGTAAAACTTAAAACCCAAAAGTAAAGGGAGTCCCAAGGCAAAGTGTAGGTATCAGTACCAAATACTTCCTGAGATTTGTACCAAAATTCAGTAATTTCAGCACGTCAATGTAACACAAACTTATTTTTAGTGTAAAAATACCCTCAAAAACAACAACAAACATCAAAAGTAGTCAAAACAATGCAAATAAACAGCGTTCTGTATTCCGCAGGGACCAGGGTCGCATGGGTGGCAGGAGTGCGTCTCTTCCAATTGTACTGCAATTTGTCAAACGCCACCCTCGATAGAGCGACCACTTTCATCTCAGATTGCAAGCTTTGAAACAGAGTTCGGAATACTATTTCTGTTCGAAATCAAAATTCTGCACTAGAATTGAATTTAGTCTGAAATTCATTTCAAGCTTGAATGCAGTCGGCGCCTGACGATAAAATTAGCAAATCCCTTTGTAAAACTTGCAGGCACTTTTTTTTAGGTTATTGTAAGCTGGATTAATCTAAACGGATACTAGAAACAAATGGATACATAGATTATCAATAAAATAGGTACATAGTATACGCTAGTTTATTGAAAAACTCTAATTTGTAATTTAGGACAAAGAAATTACCTACTTACATAAATCTAACAGCCCAAAGTTTTACCTCTATTCATCTACATAAACATTTTAGCAAAGTATTTGTACCCATTTTCCACGCTTTTCATATTTGATTTACAATCCAGTAAGGTCTTGTTTTGTTGCGAATTCACAATAATAATTATTTAGGTAATGGTAGCTGATCACGCGAGACGAATAAAGGGAGATCGTGTAAGTAAGGGATGAAATGGGAATTTAACATGTGCGATTTGACACAAAGATGGAGGATTTTACAAGTATCATTATACTTATTTTGTGATTCAATATGACACTTCCTTGTTTAGTTTTTCGTTATTTTGTTTGTTTATTATTATATTTTTAATACAATTTAACCATCATTATTGTCGACAAAGGCTGACTTTTCTCTAAATGATATTGAAAAAATGAGTTTAAAAGACTTTACAGGAAGCGCTGGAAAGACGACCTCGACTCTTTTGAGAGAGTTTGGCAAGAATTCTCAAAAGGACAGAGATGGTTGAAGAGAAATGGACCTTTGCCCAGCAGGTAAAAAGAAGAAGACTTCCATTAATAAAATATTAAGACACAAAATTACAAGAATCACTAAACTATAAGTAGTAAAAAACAGAGCTCTATTTTAATTTATCTTTAACAGCAAATTCAATTTAATTAAGTTAATAGTGGTCACGTCCGACTGCGTGTCTTATCTAAACGCAAGTGATTATGGCGACCCCTTAACACATTCTGTTTGTTTGTCCAACGGCACGGTCTGTGTATTATTTTACACTTTCTAATATAGAAGCGTTGCATTAGATAGAAGCCAACACGGAGAGCGGAGTTTTAGGTAAAAAAGAGCAAGAAAAATATACACATTTATTTCTGTAGGACCCTACAGATCACATCAAAAGGCAGTCTTATAAGCTAGGTGCTGCTTTGCCTGTTCCTAAATTTTAGACATTTGTTATTTTTAACCGACTTTAAAAAGAGGAGGTTATATTCTACTATAATATGTTTATTTATACAGGTATGTTTACTAATAATTCTGTCAATAGCGGACCGACTCTCAAAAATACTCCCGAAGTAAACAGTAAACTAAAAAAAAACAAGTATCTGAAAACATCTGGAATTATGAACAAAAATGCA
The DNA here is from genome assembly GCA_947086425.1 of Xanthorhoe spadicearia. Taxonomy (NCBI): domain Eukaryota; kingdom Metazoa; phylum Arthropoda; class Insecta; order Lepidoptera; family Geometridae; genus Xanthorhoe; species Xanthorhoe spadicearia. Next base: position 584,001 of record OX352214.1, on the reverse strand, counting down.
CAGAGATAACCCAATATTTTTACTAAAACTATATAGTCTCTACATATTATCTCTATATCTAGGTCCTAGGCACCAAATGATCATTATAAAGCCGCTTTGAGACTCATAGAGTTTGGGTTAAAAAGTGTGCGACTGCGGAGATGGTATCTGGCCGTAAATAAGGGCCTCGGTGACAAGTGCCCCCATTACCGACCGACAGGCAGAAAAAACTGAGAAGGGAGTAGGGTTTGCAGAAGAATCTGGATTCTTCCTTTCTTTCTAGTCTTTATTATGATTTTATTGTATCTTTTCGGTAACATCGAAGAGATATAATAGTGTGCCGGGCTTGAAAGTAGCATGTGTTAATATTAGTGTGATGATAAGCTAACGTGTTCAGTGCCTGATTCTTCATGGTTTTGGTCGTGACTAGTCGTGAGAGACAAAAAACAAATTCAGTTCACCTAGCTCTCAGACCAAATAAAAAATAAAGACGGAACGCTGCGACCAACAAAGGTGAAGCAAGTTAAAACTACGCCTTACTGTGTTTGACACACTTAAACACACACACGCAAAACAAAACTACACCACCACCTAGCTCTTTAACTATCAAGGATCTCTAAAAAACTGAATATTGTTGATTTATACATTCGTCAATCAATACATGTTGAAAAACCAAGTCTAGTATTGTTTTGCGAACGGTACCGGCAAGGTGCATCGAAGAGATAGGATATGTAAATAAGTAAAGTTGTCAACAGCCGCTGCCCACCCTCTAAACGTTATATTTACTACTAGCTGCTCCCCGCGGTTTCACCCGCGTAAGTCCCGTTCCCGCGGGAATATCGGGATAAAAAGTAGCCTATGTTACTCGTGGATAATGTAGCTTTCGAATGGTGAAAGAATTTTAAAAATCGGTCCAGTAGTTTTTGAGCCTATTCATTACAACCAAACAAACAAACAAACAAACAAACAAACAAAGTTTTCCTCTTTATAATATTATTAGTGTAGACATTTACTATTACTATTAACTATGCTGGCAAAAGAAAGTTTTTATTTATTTATTTATAAATTCTATATTGCACACAAAGTAAAACTAGAATGTACAATACTATCATTTCAATTTTATGTAGTTACTATCATTTCAATTAGATCACTTAGCAATAGGGAAGTTATTGGAATTTTTGAATAAAGACGGACAAACAGACACACTCCCATTTATAATTGTATACCTATACAAAGTATGGATTGGTAGTCTCTTCCCCAATTATATTTGAATTTAGCGGCATCATAACTGTTAGTTTAGCTTAACTCTAGCTGAGCTAGTTTTTTATACATATACATCTAATTAAGTCCACCGCCAGCTAAGCTTACTCGTTACTTTAGCTTAGCTTTCTTCACAGAGCTTAGTTCCTAACGTGTTTAACTGGTGGACATTTCGCTTTATAATATCAAGCAAGATATACACAGAAAATCTCCAAAAGGATATGAACCAAGTTTAGCTCCAGTATATATACCTCTTCTTCCACCACAAAGAGTACAAACATCATCCTGACGCGATATACAATCCGACAGCGTCACAACTCCATCAAAACTCATTAATCCTATTCCAACGTCTTCAAGGAATAAGATAATTAAACCGAAACTGATTCAGCCGGCGGTAGGTGCAGGGAAGTACTAATTAAAACACCATACATCAGCGTCACTGGACGGGATTGAACCCGCTACCTCTATTACTGAGAGAGTTACTAAGGGATCTCGCATCAATGTCGGAAGATATAATTTTCTGAACTTATGTTAAAAACCAATGATGAAAAATTTAAATCCATTAGGTACCTTGTGTTTTCATTTTTCCTTCTGCATTGTTTTCTACATTTTAATAACTTTTTATTGCGCAAGAAATAGATTTAATTAAACTGAATTTGTCTTTTTTAAACTTTCGCGATCAGAACACATGATAAAACATAATATTTAATTTTGCAATTACCTAAAATTAAATTTATCCTGACGTTTCCAATTTTACCAGTCGTGGTCGCGGGCAGACCACGTCTGGTGCAATCCAGTTGAAAAAATATATATTTTATCCTAAACTGAAGTTTCAGAGAGAGATGAAAAATTTCTCGAATGTAACTCACTCCACATTCATCTCGATTCTGTTCCCGTTAGTTCCCCCTCGTTCCCTATCCGCACTCACTCATCCCGAATGGTTCATAAATTCCCTGTCATCGCCGCGTTCACACTATTCCTGGAGACGGGACTTTTTTTACCGCCTTTTTTCATTTAGCTTTTTTAACGTGAATAAATCTATCCGTAAATGCGAAGTAATGTTTTGTTTTTGTTCTGATTTCGTATTTTAGGAGCTGTTGATTTTTTGGCGAGACTCTTGGAGATGTTGTGAGGAAACTCTTTTTAGTATGTTTAGTTTTGTTAATGATTATTTTATAGGAAATTATAGTGATGGTGTTTTCTTTGAAGCACCGTCTTCATAACACAAGTATTCAGTTGCTTAGCTTGGGACTAGATGACGCCGTGTGGAATGTCCAAGATATTTATTTATTCTAGATTTTCTTTTCAAATAATCTTGCTCTACTCATGCATCAATGAACTTTTCGTGTTACCTATAACATTTACATGCGTTTTAACACGGACTTTGAACGGTGAAGGAAAACATCGTGGGGAAACCCGTTAGCTTCTAGCAGCGTTGATGGGCTTCCAACCTATGGTATGTACCAAATATGTATTTGGACATACCTAAATAAAAATAAAAATAAAAATAAAAAAAGAAATGTCTACCGCTCCCTGGGATACAGTAGCGATCAAATTTCAATAGACTAAAATAAAATACAGCTACTGAAAAACCGCCTTGTTCCTTCAATTTCACATGCATTTTGTGTTTATTAAATTCCAAATCCTGTCATAACTCACTACCTAACTACCTCAGGGACCCGAAGCAGTAACCTCCAGGGATTTATCCCCCGGATAAGCTGGATACGTCCCCGGATAATTCTCAGTTAATATGATGCCGGCTGTACACTCTCGTCGAGGCACGCGAGATACGACGAGTGAAAGAGTGTGTTTGATGCTCGCTTCGTTTTGTCTCTTCTTGCCTTGTCAGATCTATGTTCCGAGACGGCTTTTTGTGCCCAGTTTACTGGTCCAATATGCATAAGAGGGGTCTCGCTTTCTTATCGATTGTAAAGTGTCTGTTTTTGGCAACTGTACTGATTATACGAGAATTTACTTCGACGGTCGACCTCGAGTACCCGCGGTGAGACCGGCGGGCTAGCACGAGAGATAGGCCGCGCGGCCTTCTAAAGGCCTCCTTCGACGACTTTAAATCTATCAAGAAGGTCTTAGCAAGCTTCTCCACGGGCGCAAAACTTTTTCTTTCTTTCTTTCTTTGGCATCACTCAGATTCGTTTGACGTTTCGACACGTTACACATATTAAGCCTAATGATGCACTAGTGAGAGTGTACGGTCGCCATGAGCTGCGTCTGCGCCGGCTTACAGGGGATCAGACATGTCGAAGTGGAGCAGATGATTACTCTGATATTGTATTTAATGGCGGGGATTAGCGCTTGTCGATGGGGATTCATTTGTTGTAAGAATATTCCATGAGAGTTTGAGTATTGTCTCTGGCCTGCGCTATATGAGTGTGGATGAAGGAACGGGTTGGTTGGTTAAGTCCTTGTTGTTAATTTATTTATAAGGGATAAACATATAATACACTAAACTTTAAAAATATAATTATCAAAAAAAATAGCGGCAATAAATAGACATATAAATAGACCATCTCTGATGACGGAGTTTAATTTCCTAAAAACTTAAAAGAAGCTCTTTAGTGGAACTATTTTAAGATGATAATAAAAGACTTATTATTAAAAAGTCAGATTGAGTCAGTCCATAATCAAGCAATAATTACAAACGACACACTTTAAAATGCATTTCACAATATTATGTTCTATTTTCAAACTTTAATCAAAGACACTCACTAAGCCCGCGTTCCGACAACTGTCGCATGCGATTATCCCGCGCAATCGCGTGACGCGCACGTGCGCCGGAAGTCATGTGGCGGTGGCGCCACTAGCGACTTCCGGATTCGACATTCAAATGTGCCAGTTCAAAAAGATATAAAAATCCATTTGGCTTAATAAAAATTCGTTTCTGGTTTAATTTGATTTTGGAACAAATTTAATTTGAGTAGTAACATTTTACAGTTTGTAGTTGAGGCATTTCAATTTATGTTTTCTTTATTCTCATAGTTAATCACAGACCGGTGAGACAAGTTGTTTTTTTATGAACAGGCAAAACAGGCGTTAGGGCTCAAACAAACTTAAACAAAATATAGGCATAGCATCTGTCTAGTATCAGTTAAAGAACAGTAATCCTAAATCACATTTAATGAGCTAAACAGATCAATTTAGTTCAGACTTAAGAATCAGGTACATATTCCGATTCTACTGATCCGACTATTAGTTCATTTAATTTTGTTCACATGTTGTAATTTAAGTAGCATCGTAAACTATCCTCCCACAACCGACACACGTAACACCTAGTCACAGATAAGAAGGTAAACCTCGGCTTATCTACGTGTTACATTTAACGGCTGGCAAGGGCGGATCCAGCTTTGGCTTCAGGGGGGGGTCGGGTCACAAAATCGAAGCCATTTTTTAAAGTTTTTTTGTCGATTCTTATTTTAGCAGAAAGAATGCGAGCGAAGCGAGTAATATTTTTTTTTAAGATAAAATTATGTAGGTACCTTTTATCTTGTAAGAAACGATGCGAGCAGAGCGAGTAAACTTTTTTGTAGATCGCATAGCACTAGGTATTGTTAAAGGCCGGTTCTTATTCAGATAAAAATGACGCGAGCAAAGCGAGCAAAATTTTTTTAAATTAAAAGCAACGTAGATAGATACTTACGTTACTTTTAACTTAAAAAAAACTAGATAGGTAGTTCGGTTCTTATTCTGCGGGTAATGACGCGAGCGAAAAGTTGCAACGTTGCACTTGGTTTTGTCGGCTCTTATATTGCTCAAAACGCTACGAGCGAAGCGAACAAAATTTTGAAAGATAAAAGCATCGAGGCACTTGGTAATGTTGAGGGTCGGTTCTTATCCTGGTAAAAACGATGCGAGCGGAGCGAGCAAAATTTTTTTAGGGTAAAATCAAGGTATCTAGTTCGGTTCTGTGAGATAAGACGACCGTAATTTTGCAATGCTGCACGTGGTTTTGTTCAGGGTCGGCTCTGATATGGCTCGAAACGATGCGAGCGAAGCGAGCAAAATTTTTTTAACATAAAAACATCGTGTCGTGTCCTTTCGTTTTGTTTGGAGCAGGTTCTTATAATGCGAAAAACGACAAGTACGCAACTAGTAATTTTATTGAAGACAAAAGCATCGTGTCTCTTTGTTTTGTTTAAGGTTGATCCCTATCCTGGTAAAAACGGCGCGAGCGAAGCGAGCGCAAATTTTTTTAAGTTAAACGCGTTTGATTCTCGATAAAAACTGAACTAGATACAAGCAGCGTAGGTAGCTAGATACTAGCAAGTTTTTAATTCAACAGTCACAAGGACTCCTGGAGTAAATTCCAAAACATTGCTAATCGAGCTTTGAATGAGGCGAACGGAGAGAGGAGAGCACGGCTTTTAAAAATATATAAACCTTAAATATAAAAACATAGCCTGCCTAGGTCCTGGGCTCGCCCCAGGGGGGGGTCATGACCCCCGTGACCCCCCCCCTGGATCCGCCCTTGACGGCTGGTTAAACGGTGTAGCTGATAACCTCCCGATTTATGTGCTGGGTTATTGATAATGGATTGTTTTAGATAAGTTGACTAAACTGAGCTGTCATTTAAAAGTGATACAGATGTTATGGAGTAAGTATTTATTTATTTACTTAGTAAGTACTTACTTACTTAGCTATGTCCCAAGCACTACAATTAAGTGTAGGCAAAAATTACCTCTTGACGCTGTATAAATCATCTAGTGAATGACGTAGCTATTGAGTCCTTATTGGAATATTAAATGCAGTAACTTTACAGCTTTAGCTTGAAAATATTCCTCAACGAAGAAAAAAAGAAGATTCTAATTGTCAGATCAGAAATAATCAGAAAAATATGAATAAAACTTGAAATTCAACTCAATTGACATCGCGCGCCGCGGCCCGCGACCGGCTAATGACACAAAAACCGCAGCGACAAAACAAAGAAACGCCATTATCTCCATCTTTATAATAATTACATCGGACAAGCGACGTCTCAATCGGAACGGACGCATCTGAACGAATCCAATTACAGACCGAAATATCTTCGCGATCTTGAAAAATAACTGTTGAAAAACAGTGCTCGCTACCCTAACATTCCGGTAACTTCGAGACTGCACCTTAAAGTGCCGCTGTAGAGTTGATAGTGGTATGGGATGTGGAAATGCTTATGGCGCGCGTCCCGAGTTAACCCCTTGTGGGCGGGGCGTCCCCTCCAGCCGTCAGGAAGGACCAGTCGATGCTCAGCGGTGGGGGATGACAGATGTCCGTCCGCACGCATCGTTCATACAACACGATAGCGAATTCAATCCAACATAAATAATACAAGTCATCGCGGCTGTTCTGCATTGCGATGTTTTATAAATCGCAACCGACTGGACAGATCCAAACATCGGATTAAACTGTGTTAATAACCATCGAATGCTGTATGTCATTGAGATAGAGTCCGAGAGGCCGACTGTAAATCTATCTGTGAGAATTTAACAAATGGTATTTGGACTGTGTGGATGTATAGCTGAATAATGTGCGTAATTCCAAATAATCGGAAGAAAATAATACTGTTCCTACGCAAATTGTTCAAATGTTTTATCGGAGGTTTGAGATTAATTTATGCAATTGTGAATTTAAAGTTTTGTTGGACATAAATATTTTCATAAAATTAAAAGAAATGCAAAATTTCAATACCTTTGCCGTGAAAATCCAAAAAACGCGACGTAGGTAGTAGGGAAATAAATTTATGGTCGTTGTGTTGTCCGCGACAAAAAATACTTGAAGTCCATTAACTCTTAATTAACTGCGTTCCTGCCCATTTAAATTTAGTTACAAAAATGTTGGATCCGAAGGTTTACTTATAAATATTCATTACATCGAACCTGCACCTTATCTGAACATCTTTAACTTTGTTGTAAATACTTGCGTTTTAATTGTGCATTTACGGTACAGTGTAGATGATATTTGAGGCGATAAGACGACCTTTTGGTTATTAATGAATACCCAAGCGGATGCCAGAAGAGCCCAAATATTTGCACAACACTCGTAAAGTCAGTAAAATATGGTGGTTGTAGGTAATACCGAGGGGTTGCGCATCGGATTTCCGCCGGAAGAGGGCGGGACTTGGCGGCCATTTTGCGTCGGTACGATGCGCGCGCATTCCCAGGTTAAATAATAAAGAGCCTTAAAAATGGGAGAGCTTTCGGGACGGTATTTTATGGTATTGCGTTTTTCGGGATAAATATTGTAAGGACACGTCAAACTTGGCATTATTTATTTGAACCATTTTTGTAGTCAGTATTTTTATGCTTAAAAAAAACTCAAAATTGGATCAACATGAACGTTTTTGGATGTAAATTCTATTTTTTTATCAGTTTACTATGGATCTTAGATCATTTAAATGGATTTTTATCATGATTTAGACAAAATTTTGTTCTCATTAAGTAGAACATGACTTAGTCTACTTCTTTCTTTTTTTAAGTATTCAAGTGAAGATAACAATGATCCCAGTATGATCTTAAACTAAGAACTTTAAACTATTTCGTCCAATTTTAGCATCCTATAAATTGGTAAAAGTATTTCTTTATTTAGCGTTCCTACCAGGCGCCCATGAAAGCACAGGAGTGCGCGTAAATCATGCAGCGTCCCGCCATCCATCACGCCGCGGCGCGCCATCAATCGCCGACACCGAAATAGGACGGGGATTGCCGAACTGGGAAATGTTCTCACCTACAGACGGTGGTACTCCTACAGAGTGGAATTTAGAGAAAGCTTATAGTCTGATGAAATTAGCTGTGGTCGCCCTGAGTCGCGAAGAGTGGAAGAAGGGAAGAGAGGCCTTTGCCCTGCAGTGCAATGATTATGACTAAATAATAAAGAAAAAAGTATAATAATGATAGGATATGTTGAATTGATTGGTGTAGGTAAATGGATGACCAAGCTTTCCTCGGTTTTCATTTTAAAACTGATTTAAAACAATATTTTCTAAAAATGAAACTTGGCTAGATCGAGTTATCGCCTGCGAAACCTCACATTTCATTAAAAACGTTGGAGCCAGAGATTCAGAAAATATGTATACCTACCAGAATTGGTCATTTGAAGGTATAAGAATTTAAAAGAAATGTATAAAATAAGTATGTAGTAAATTGAAGTTCATTGCCTATGCTTATTTGCAGGGTGTTTCAGGTTTTTTTTGGTATTTCACTTTCATACCCAGATGAAGATTCTCCGGAAGAATCGAAACATTGTCGGTATCTTAATCGACAGTAATTTACGTGAGTAATTTCCCGTAGTATTAATATAATGTTTTTTTGGTATCTTGATCAAATATCGCATGCACTTCTTTTGGCTTAGACTGCAGATGTGATTTTTTTGCAAAAAGAGCACATAGTTGATTCAGAGTTTTTATTTTCTTTCAAAGCTTTAAACGCTTTGAAAAAAAATAAAAACTTAAAAAAAAGGTCCTGTTTTTTGAGACTCTGAGTACTTTTGTTTGTTTGTATGAGCAATCCTCTCAGTAGGTATAGTCGGCCATATTCACAGGAAAGACAATACGTGTGGGGCTGCTAGATAACGTGCAATCTCTTACCTCGTCATGTTTTGAATGTCGTCAAGAATCGAGCAGCTGTTTCGATGCATTGTACTACTGAGTTGGACTGAAAACGATCAAACGACAGTCATAAGTGTTTTGGAGTTTTTGTTACCTCGACTTGCCGACAATGGGAACTTATAAAAAGCCATCGTTGACGTCAAGAATTCAAACTTTTTCTTGTGTTCATTATTTCGTTTTAAGGATATTTCTGTGATGGGAATAGAATTAGCAGTTGTGTTTAAGGTCAAAAATATATTCCTAAATTCTATTTAGGAAAATTGAATAGATTACTTATTATCTTTATTTAAAAAAAATACCATGAATAGGTGACTAAGTACTTGTGCTTTTCGGGAAAGCTAATGGTCAGCCATAAATAGATTTAGGAGTAATTATTTGTAATTATTGTAGTCATAGGTAATAGAGGAATTGATATCAGAACATTTTTGCCGATTGCTAAGTAGATGAGGTACTTCGGTGTTACATTAGTCAATTAGCAAAAGTGAATGGTCCATTTTTAACCCGGTAGGAAGGAGGTACCCTATTGTAATTTAACATAAATATTTGTTTTACTTTACTGTAGAATCTTAAAGCCTTTTTACGTTTTTGCTTTTATTTACTTGGCACCTAATTATAAAATTAAACTTTTTTATGTAAATGCCTTTATTTGTAAGAGTCAGGGCACCAATTTTGTAGAGTAATTAAATCAATTTCAAACTAGTTTTTTAATTAAGTATAAGAAAAACCTCATTTCCCAACACTTAATTAGGGTGTGGGTGACAAGGCGGCCTAAAAAAGTCTTCATTAATAGAACTAAACTTGTACGGGCTACCGAATTAACGAGCAATCATGTAATTACGTACACCTCGATACCTACGGGATTCAGGCGGGGCGAGAGCAGATCAATACTCTGGTGGTTCACCCGTCTCGCTCCCGCAAGCACGTAGGCTGTGCTCTGGAAAGAGAGGGGTGGAGCTTGGGAAGGCGGCGGGCGAGGGGCGTGGCTGGCGAGGAGGTGAGCCGGCGCGCGGCGGGCTCGGCTCAGTCGGTCTGCAGCGCGGCCCGCGCGCGTACGCTCGGACCATGCCCGCATCGCCCGCGTAGCACCATGCTTGTCCCCCCGGAGATGATGGCGGCCCAATCCAAGCTCGTCTACCAAATGAACAAGTACTACAACGAGCGCGTCGCCAACAGGAAGGCGCAGATCGCCAAGACCATCCACGAGGTCTGCAGGATCGTACAGGATGTCCTCAAGGAGGTGGAGCTCCAGGAGCCGCGGTTCATCTCCTCGCTCACGGACTACAACGGACGCTTCGACGGCCTGGAGGTCGTCTCCCCGCACGAGTTCGAGATCGTCATCTATCTGAACCAGATGGGCGTTCTCAACTTCGTCGACGACGGCTCCCTGCCGGGCTGTGCTGTCCTGAAGCTGTCCGACGGCAGGAAGCGCTCCATGTCCCTCTGGGTGGAGTTCATCACCGCCTCGGGATACCTGTCGGCTAGGAAGATCCGGTCGCGATTCCAGACGCTGGTCGCTCAGGCGTGCGACAAGTGCTCCTATAGAGACTGCGTGAAAATGATCGCGGAGACCACGGAGGTGAAGCTGCGGATACGAGAGCGGTACATCGTGCAGATCACGCCGGCGTTCAAGTGCGCCGGGCTGTGGCCGCGCTCCGCCGCGCACTGGCCGCTGCCCGCCATCCCCTGGCCGCACCCCAACATCGTCGCCGAGGTCAAAACCGAGGGTTTCGATCTCCTATCGAAAGAATGCCTCGCTCTACAAGGGAAAAATTCCGCCATGGAAGGAGACGCGTGGGTCTTATCGTTCTTGGAAGCCGAGAATCGCCTGCTGCAAGGCGGTTGCCGACGGAAATGTCTCAGTCTGTTGAAGACGATTCGGGACAGACACCTCGACCTGCCGGGGAACCCTGTCACTTGCTACCACATGAAGACGCTCCTTCTGTACGAGTGCGAGAAGCATCCGAGAGAGCACGAGTGGGACGAGGCGGCTATCGGCGACAGGATCAATGGGATCTTCCTGCAGCTGATCTCGTCGCTGCAGTGCCGCCGCTGCCCGCACTATTTCCTCCCCCACGTGGACCTCTTCAAGGGCAAGTCCCCCACGGCCCTCGAGAACGCCGCCAAGCAGGTCTGGCGCCTCACCAGAGAGATGCTGACCAACTCCAGAGCGTTCGAGAAGCTGTGAAGTGAAAGACTAAGTGCAGTGACACCGCTCTGAGCGGTTTATGTAATCCTTGAGTCATTTTCTCTAGTTTTAGGACTTTAGGCCATGCATTTCTGTGTTTATGGATGTTCCGAACGTTGCCGGTGATGCCTAATTGTTGAGCAATGTCTCTCTTCCAAGTGGATCGGACAGACTGTAAGTAGAAGTGATACTACTAATCGACTAGGGCACTTATATAACTTTATTTGTGATATATACTGTAAATAGCTTTGTACAATTTAGTGATAAATTTAATTTAAAATCACCATGTATTTATTTGACTGAACTCTTATAAAGTAGGCGTAATGTGTAGTTAAAATAAATAATTTGAAATTTAATATGCTTTGATTTGTCTAACACCTACGGAGTGCTTGCTAACATATTCGCTCGTCGCAATATTTAGGCCTACTTGGCCGGTGACCGGCACGACCCGTTCGCAATAAAATAAAGACCGACGAACGTGTATTTTGATAAAAGCAATTTGCTGAGGAAACAAACAGAAATCAATGCAGTTTTGAATGGAACATGTCAATAAAATGCCGAGGCCTGCGTCATATTTATTCATGCTCCATTTAGATGCAAACATTCGTAAGCAGTGTGTTATTGATTCTTAATCGACAAAACCAAGAGGTGGTTCTCTGTTACACTGTATTTTTTTATTGAATTTGAATTGCACTCAACTTTTATGTTAGTGAACTAAATATTTATCCAAAGTAACGAATTCTCATAAGAACTATGTAGAATCTGGATAAAATAGATTAATTTAGTAATTAAAATTAAACAATCTAATTTTTTTTTTAATAAAGGACTTGTTACCTTAACAATTTTTATTTATAATATGAATCAGTTATTAAAGAACAGAACTCTTTGAAGAATACTTCCATTCAAAGTTCCAAATTAGAGAAACATTTATTTATTTAATCAAATAATAAATATTCGTATTTTGTTATATCTTACTGATATTTTCTGTCTTCTTAACAAGTTTTTTCTCTGTTTTTAATACACTGCATAAACACATTTTATGCAGTGATAAGTGTGTTTGTAACTTCTTCAAGCTGGCAAACGGCAGGACTGATTTGAATGAAATTTGGTACCAGCATAGCTTATCCGGAAACTGACGGCGGGTAACACCGCGGAGCGCAGCTAGTATGTAATAATCCGTATTACAATTTTCAAAAACGCAACATCATTTCAAGCGTTCCAACATAAAGTTTCAACTACTCCCAACACAGAATATCCCGGAAGACGGAAAAAAAACGATCAATCCTTAACTCCTTAAAACAATAAGTCGCATAAAAACAATCCCCCGCGTTAATACAAGACAATATATAAAATGGTGTCCGATGTATTGCTCGTAAAACCTTTGTCCCGGGATCGCGGGTGTCCTACCTACGTGCCGTATCGGGTTTCAAATAAATACTTTAAGAACTGATACTAGTTTGTGCCTGTCCGGTCCGAAGCTGGCGTAACTGGCGAGTTCAATGTGGCAGTAGGTTTGCACCAGGGATCGGCTTTAAGCCCTTATTTGTTCCTCCTGGTAATGGATGCCTTGACATCAGACATACAGGAGGAAGCACCCTGGTGCATGCTATTTGCCGATGACATTGTTCTCGTCGGAGAGGAGGCAATCGAGGTACAGAGCAGACTGGGAAAATGGCAAGAGAAACTAGAGAGAGTGGGCCTGAAGATCAGCCGCACTAAAACAGAACATCTGTTCTGCAACTTTAGTGGCTCCTCTAGTTTCTCCCGGATTGCCTTAGATGGTGTAACCCTACCAGTCTGCTCCGATTTCAAGTACCTTGGTTCACTTCTCCAACACGACGGCAATATTGACCGGGACATTAACAACAGGATGAATGCGGGATGGATGAAATGGCGGCAGGTCTCAGGGACGGTATGCGACCCCCGAATGCCCCTTAAACTTAAGGGGAAAATTTATAAGACCATAGTAAGACCTGTCGCGTTGTATGGATCGGAGTGTTGGGCAATGAAGAAGACTGATGAAAGGAGAGTGCATGCTACTGAGATGCGTATGTTAAGATGGATGTGTGGAGTGACGCGAATGGATAAAATAAGGAATGAGTATGTAAGGGGAAGTTTGAAAGTGGCACCTGTGACTGAAAAGGTGAGGAGTGCCAGATTAGCATGGTATGGTCATGTAATGAGGAGGGATGAAAGTCATATAACTAAAAAAGTTATGAGCATGAGTGTGGATGGATATACAAGTAGAGGAAGGCCGAGGAAGAAGTGGATGGATTGTGTGAAAGAGGATATGAATGTGAGAGGAGTGAATACGGAATTGACGAATGATAGAGATGAATGGAAGAAGAAAATATGTTGTGCCGACCCCACCTAGTGTGGGACAAGGGCAGGGGAATGATGATGACTAGTTTGTGCCTGTGACTTTCTCTTAAACCTCTAGAACTGAGTATCTTATAGGTATTAACTGTTAGGTTATCCCTACTTTATATTATAAATTCGAATGTAACTATGTTTATCTGTCTATACTTCATCTCTTGAAGGGAGCTAATAGGAAGAAAAATAAACACACGTGATTGGTCGTCGAAAATAATTGTCTTTCTCGTGATTGGCTAGATTGTCAAATCAATTGTCTATTGTCAAATCTAGCCAATCACGAGAGAGACAATTATTTTCGACGACCTATCAAGTGTGTTTATTTTTCTTCCTATTAGCTCGCTTCAAAGTATAGTATAGGTAATGTTATAGCCTAAGAGCCCATGACCGCCAGACCTTTGTTAGTTATTAGTATGAGATGGAGTAAGCGAATGAAAGCAACATTCATTTATTTCGGTAGGACCTCAGATATCACATCCTAATACCTTGATCACACGTACCGAGTAGAGTGGCGAGACAGTAAAATGTTTCTCGGCCGAGTAAATAGAATAGGGTCCGAGTGACTGTCTCGGCCTGTTGCTCGGCCGAGCTAGTGTTCACAAATACCGAGCGCTCGGCCGAGAGCACTGTCTCGCCACTCTACTCGGTACGTGTGATCAAGGTTAAGTCTTACAGCTAGGCGATTGTAAAATGCTTAGTCGCTGAAAGCTCAAACAATCTTTGACGAAGAAAAAAGTATAGTTTGAACTGAGAGAAAAATAAAAATTGTGATTTTTTGCGGTAGAGCTAAAATTAAGCCTACTAAAGAAAATACGAATGAAACAAACAGACAGAATGAATGTTATAGATATAGTCTCGAGTCCGTGGGCTGACGGTATCTCTTGCTCGAATTAATTTATACACAGATATCGAATGGTAAAGTTATTCGTTGAATATTGAGTTTGTTAAAACATATTATTTTAAGTTTTGTTGTAGAACAAGGCATTCGAGATAACGATTATATTGAGAATTTAGTAACTCATAAGAATAGTAATTTTTAAATATTTTGCAAAATAATTTGATATCTTTTATGATTCGTATCAGGAAATTATAATTTGTAACTACTACCAACACGTCTCGGCTTTGCACGGGTGTACTAATGAAACTATTATATGTATATGGCCTAAGTATGACAATCCCGACAGTGCATTCTACACATGGGTGAAAGAATTTATAATCGGCTAAGTAGTTTCGGACATTACCTTCGTTAAACAAACAAACCAAACAAACCAACATTACCTCTTTATAATATTAGTAAAGATAGTAAGACGTGGAATATACCTGTCTTCTATCTAATATTTTAAATGAAAAATAAATAAATGGAATTTAATCACGACTGTATCCCAATGAGCGGTAGACATTTCTTTCAGATCTTTGTGTAATCCTTTAGATCTTTTGAAGATGTCTAATGGGGTAGTCAGAGGTATATATTTGTTACATGCTTACATTTTGCAGATATTGTGATCTATGATGCTAAGAAATAAGAAAAGTGCCTTAAATAGAATGAACAAACAACTCATTTTAGATTTTTTGCACAAAATATGCAAATAATTTCCGTTCCATTTCATGTCTTTAGCCTCATTTGGCCAATATACATAAAACACAAAAGGACATTGCATTGTAAATTGAATTAATTTCGCAATAAAATGGAGTATAGCGAGTTTAGTTTGGTTTCTGAGTAAACGATCGCCCACGTATGTATAATGTTCCAGTGTCTAGGTAAATGAGACATCATTGTATTTACAATAAATAAATAAATAAAATAAATATCCTTGGACATTCCACACAGCGTCATCTAGTCCCAAGCTAAGCAACTTAATGCTTGTGTTATGGTAACCAGATGACTGATATACTACTTAGATACATTTGTTTTTGTAAATCCATACATATTATAGATAGAAAACACCAAGACACGGAACAAATATCTGCAGAACATACAGACATTTGCCCAGTAGCGGGGATCGAACCCGCAACCTACGCGGCTCAGCCGGGCGTTCGCCCACTGCGCCACAGAGGCAATGTATGACAATGTATTTTAAATAACTTATTCATAAAGCTTTGTCAATTTAATGTAGGTTTAAAGAATGTGTTTTTCTTGTTACTCATTATTGCAATTAGCAACAGATTTAATTTAAGTTTTAAATAATAAAGGTTTACTTCCGCTACCAAGCCACTAAATGTTGGAATGACTTGCCCCCTCCATTGAGAAATTCTCTTTCAAAAGGAACTTTTAAAACCCACTACAGAAGGCTTCTCTTATCGGAACAGATTGGTAGCGCCTAAGCTTCCTAACGCTAACGACATACACACGGATATATAGGTACATAAATACTTTCTGCTATACACACTTTGTTTTTGTTCGCATACCTCACATACCTCACACTCTTTTCTTTTTTAATATAATTATTTTGTTGTGTTTGTTATTCCAAGCAAATTTTCACTCATGCAAACTCCTGCTACACATACACACATCCATCATACATATCTACACTACACGTCATCCCCCTCTAACCCCCCCCCCTTCCATCCCTACCCCAATCCTCGAGCAACACTGAAAAACAGCGCCTGATCGTCCGATTTAGGCTTAAAGCTGAGTTGTTGCCATTTCAGCAAATATTTATAAAATTATTTCACTTTGTTTCATATCTCATTTATCTATACCTATATTGTTTCTTTTTGTACTTTTAATGTTTTGCTGAATAAATTTATTTTCTTTCTTTCTTTCTTTCTTTACTTACTGGTCCAATTTGCATAAGGGGGTAAGAGTTTAGTTAAAACGTTGTTTACAAAGATCTTCAGGTTTTTTTAAGACGGTTTTAACGCAAACCGTTTTGAAGAAGGGCCAGATCAAATGAAACGATTTGATCACGATTGTTTTACCAAGGTGGAATAGGTACATTTTTTATAGATCAAAGACATTATCCCGGTTTCAGTACACGCATGCAAAGCCGGGACGTGCTGCTAGACAGTATATAAATATATTGAATAGTTGGTATCAAACTACAAGCGTACATTCCAATATTCACAGCCTAGAGCAACCAACAAACCATAAACCAAAATCAACAAACATTTAACCCATAAACAGATAACATGGCATAATACCATGGTTGAACCATCAATTACCATGGGCGGTTTTCAATAAGCCTGCAAGGAGTCGAAATGGGGCGGTGTTGTGGGCCGAAAGGGGCGGATAAACGTCAAAATATATAAAATGATGATGACAGAGAAGAATGATATATTTGAAAAAATTAAAAGTGTTGGGGCTTTGTGAGAGGGTGATTCTTAAGGTTTGAATTGTACTCGTAGCAACACAAGTCTTTTTTGATTTAAGAACTTAAATAGAGTCACCTATCTTCTTTCTTTCAAAAATTATATCAATAAAACTTTACAAAGTATCATGGTTATGAACATTATAAACATTTGAAACGGGATAGCAAGTTGGCCGTGATCATGGCGCTTGCAACTGTGCCGAAATATCGGGAAACTCATAACTCTATAAATCATGGTAAATATCCCGTTTCAAGTGTTTATAATTATGTAAATATCTCGAATTAGTGTCGTTAGATATTTTAATGATCTAAAAGATATTTTAACATGAACATTTCTAGGATTTAGCTTTCCATTTGAGTACTACAAATTCAGTTCCCACCAACATAAACTGACCTTTTCGGTTTGTAGAATAGTTATAATTGGAAACATAACAGACTCATGTTTAAAATTAGGGTTAACTACAGCTACCAACTACGCTATAAATCTTGACTAATCGATCTCCTCGCGTCCATGCTCTCCTGGTATCTGCGATGGGCCATCAATAGGCCATCATGCGGTGAAGTGGCTGCTCAATCACACGGACTTTATAGCTTTGTAATTAGTTGATAGCTGTACGGTAGTTAACGTCGGGGAGCGATTAACGGATAGTCTCAATAACCGATCTCTGGTTTTGCTTACTGTGGGTAGCTATTTGAGACATTTTGTATGGAAGGAATGACAAATATCTATTAGCAGTGAGCAAATTCAAAGATAGCAGCAGCAAGCAGAGCGCAATTGAAGCGTGCTGGGCCCATAACCTATAATCAGACACAGTATGGTTGGACTGACTTTTATTTAAAAAATAGTTCGTTACAAACATAAGCTATAGATGGCAATACTGGTTTTGTGATTTTCTAACAGTTATTGAAACTGGAAGTAAGAGGAGTTAGATTGTGCTTAGCATCTGTCCACGGCTTAGGTAGGCTTTTAGGTACACTCACTGAACTAAAGGTTGACATGTTTTAAAATCAATTCGTTAGACGCGTTGCGAGCACATGTTACCTTTTAAAAATGGTTATCAAACTAATACCTAACAAGCAATAACAGGAGGCTTACTATGACCGTTAAAAGCGATTCAGTTTAGGTCCTACAATGAACTGCTTTTGACATAAGCTAAGGCGCTGACGTAAAGTTATAGCAGTTAGAACCTAAACTGAATTGTTTATTAATACGTCATGGTAAGCGACCAGATTCAAGATCTGGTGGTCTACCTTTTCATTTCGCGACTGTACATAATTTAACTTACTTGTAACCACCATGCAGCTACTGAAATAATAAGGTACTTAATAAATAATGTACTAAATAAATAATGGTAGGTACAGAATCTTCGACGAAGTATCTAATCTGTCAGAATCTAAGACGAAGGTTATGGCGAATCTCTCTGGCAACTCAAACTCTGTTGTTATGGTGGGAGCTGAGAGGCTAGAGAGGGTCGATCGTTATGTTTATCTGGGACATGTTCTTTCTTTTGGCAAACAACACCAGCCATTGGAGGTCTCAAAAAGAATCCAACTAGGATGGGCAGCTTTCGGCAAGTTAGAGGACATCCTTAGGTCGGCTAAAGTTCCACAATGTTTGAAGACCCGCTTGTACAATCAATGCGTTCTGCCCACCATGACGTACGGTGCCGAGACATGGACGCTCACGCAGGAGACTGTGTACAGGCTACGAGTTGCACAGAGAGCCATGGAGCGCGCCATGCTCGGCATTCAACTTATCGACCGAGTTCCAAATGCCGATATCCGACAACGGACGAAAGTCAAAGATGTCGGATCACGGGTAATGGAACTCAAGTGGAGCTGGGCAGGACACGTTGCAAGAAGAGGTGATGACAGGTGGATCAAAGCCATTACCGTATGGTGGCCGAGGATGGGTCATAGAAGTGTCGGGCGTCCGGTGGCGAGGTGGGTCGACGACATAGTTCACGTCGCGGGGCGACAATGGATGCGACTGGCGCAGGATCGTAGTGGATGGCACAAACTAAGGGAGGCCTATGCCCAGCAGTGGGTAAAATCGGGCTGTGGATGATGATGATGATGAGGTACAGAATCGTTTTAACTTCTGTCAAACTGTCACATACAAATACTTTGATTTCCCTTTGAAGGCTTTAATGGAATGTAAAGTTCTGTGGCACGTGACGATTGTCCCGCATCGTTGCACGTTTTACTCAAAATTCATGAATTACTGTATATTTGTATGAAGCCCTGCATTTACAATTTCATGTTTTATTAACTCACAATTTTCCGAATCCGAACCTTTGGTTTTATTGCCCGGTAGCTGTGGTTATGGATATATTGTGTGAGTGGAATAAAAAAACAAATAATTTTAAATAAATTGTAAGCAAATGACCAACTCTGTTTGACAAATCATAACAATGAGACAGTTCACCTTTTTTGAAATCGGATTATCCCTTCAACATGTAATTGGTTTAATTTTATTGGTGTTTGCGCCGTGTTAATTAAATAATATAAATTAATTAAATTAAACATGGAAACCCGTTATCAATTACATTACTTTGTGTTATAAGTTATTCAACTATCCTGTGGGTCTGTTCGTCTACTTTTGACACTGTACTATTCAGAAGTACCTCCACGTACTTGTACTAACGGTGTCTATTGTTTGGTTATGATATGGACATCGTGGCGCCAGCCTTTCTTTTAAACATACTATGCATAATAATATTTATTTATAGGAGGTAAACTAGTTGTTTTTTGGTTTATTAAATGAAATATAATCACGACCGGGATCGCATAGAGCGGTAGACATTTATTTCAGATCTTTTTTATGTAGTTTGAAAGATCCTTTGAAGATGTCTAAAGTCGAAGTACTATTATAGTCCACTTGGCCAACACGGCTAGTAAATCAAATGTTTAGGTTTTTTTTTTTTTGCACATACTTAATATAATTACACAAGATATACCTACTCATATATGAGTAGGGATGAGAGGCATGTCACACGGCGATCGATGAATATGAATGTGGATGGATACACTGGAAGAGGTAGGCCTAAGAAAAGATGGATGGACTGTGTGTGTGCAGATATGTGTGTGAAAGGAGTGAGTACTGAGATGACGAGCGATAGAGGGAAATGGAAGAGAGAAACGTGTTGTGCCGACCCCACCTAGTGGGATAAGGGCAGGGAGATGATGATGATGATGATGATACCTACTCATATAATTTCGGTCTTGATAGAGATGAATAAAAGAAGAAAACATGTTGTGCCGACTCAACCTAGTGTGGGATAAGGGCAGGGGAATGATGATGATAATTTCGGTCGTATTAATTTATGAAAATAACAATAAGAAATGAAAATTTTCTTTCTCCCTTCTCATTCATTTCTACAGTGTTCAGATATGACAACAGGTTACAATAATATAAATATGTATGGCAATGCGGCGGCCGCCATTGCATAATTCATTGCCGCAAATTGTCCTATTATACAAATTTGTCTCGGCACCGCACTGTACCTTATGATTTTAACCTTACTGTAGCCGTATTATGGGTTTTGCATACGAACCTCGCTCACGAGTCAAGTAGCCTAATGTATGAAAACTAGCGCCTCTCTCGGTAACCACTAAACTACTGGTTTTCATACATTTAGCCTACTAGACTCGTGTGCGAGGCTATTACGCTAAAACTACATAATATAATGTACTAGCTGCTTCCTACGGCTTCCCACGCGTGGGTCACGAACAAAATGCATCCTATGCGCTTTTATAAACTTTAGATTATCTCTCTATCAAATTTTATTAAAATCGGTTCAGTAATTTAAGCGTAAAATGCACCAAACGTACAGAATTCCTTTCTTGCATTTTTAGGCATTTTTGTGGTTGACCAAGTGTCCACGATATACAAAGAACGCCTAAAGTTGTGGACGTAGGCAAAAAGATAAACCAGTTGAAGGAGAGATTTATAAGGTAAAAAGTCACATTCAGTGAAACACAGAACCTAAGTACTATTTTTTTCACGAGTGAAATTTAAGTAGTACAATAGTTTTTTAACCGACGGACGTCGATATAACATTCTTATAACGATTTATTTAGCCTAAAAACAAAATTCAGCCTCAAAAATAGGTCTAGAATTCAAGTTCGCCGCTATTTAGTGTTCAGTCATTGTATATCAAATACTAGAATACATTTAGCCGTCTAGACGCAGATTAGAATACCTAACTCGGTGTAATGTGTTACTATGAAGGTTTTAAAGTGTGTTTAGTTTATTTAATCGTTAAAAATAATTAGGTACTTGCTTGGAAGTCAAAAGGGTCACTTTGAATTATCCTATAAAGTCTAGCAGTCAGTCTCAATAACCTTTCTCTGGTTTTGCTTACTGTCGGTAGGTTTTTGACACATTTTGTATGGAAGTAATGACAAATTTTCAGTCATAATGGCATCAGTGGCTTTAACAACTGCCGCCTTATTCTCCGAATAACCATGTCTTAACGCGGCACGTCTCGGCGTTCTTATTTTGAAAAATCCTGTGGATTCCAGAAAACAAAAGCTAGATAACGTGCAATCTCTTACCGCGTCATGTTTTGAAAGTCAGTTAAATGTGTTCAAGAATCGATCTCCTGAGCGCTTCTGTACTTCGGAGGCCACGTTATATTCTCGGTCCCGGCGTTTAAAGCCGTTAAGCCATGAAAGAAGATTTTAGGCGCTAAAACACTAACTTATTAAAATTAAACATAAATTTATAAACACTTGAACGTATTTACAATGATTCGTAGATTTATCAGTTTTCTTAAACAGAAATCTAAAATAGGTAGAAAGATGAGATTCTTTCAATTTTCAACCATTCGATTTAAACTACAAATATTATATCCAATCGAATGAATTTCAAAGGGCGCCGTAAAATAAACTAAGGTAACGAAACACCGGCTTATCTCCGTATAATAATATTTAATAATTCACCCGAACACTGTGTCCGTCCGAGCGTCTAATGTGTTCTGATGGCCGGGGTGGGGTGCGACTGCTAGAGGTTCTACAGGCGGGCGCGGGAGCGGAAATGAAAGATGTTTTATACGAGTAGGAAAAAAATTAAATATGATCATGACTGTATCCCAGGGAGCGGTAGAGTTCTTTCAGATCTTTACGTAATTCTCTAATGGGGTAGTCAGAGGAATGTCCAAATTCATATTTGGTACATGCCCACATTTTTCAGAAGTTAACTTTCTATACGTGACAGATTGCAAGCCCATCGACGCTGCTAGAAAAGAAGTCTTTTTATAGAGACAAAAAGTCATACACTTACCTAGTTATTTGTGTGCACTAGTTATAAAATCATCTTCAGAAACAGGCTTCACTAATAAATAATCGTCCTGAATAAATAATTTATAGAGCGATTTTATCGATGGAAAAAAATCAAAATCGTACAAGCGATCTAGCCTTGCTGTTAACGAATAAATAAACCAGCTTCGATGAAAAAATAAATCACAAAAGAGATCTAGCTTCGCTGGTAGCGGATAAAACCAGCTATAAGTCTGACTCGGCCCGATTTTCGTGCATTAGTGCATGAAGCATTGAATATTTACTGAATACGCTTTTGTTATTCGTTATTACGGTTTTGTAGATAACGTTATGTTTAATTTTTCATGCCGATCCCTTATTAGGGTCGCCTTCTTACTTTGTAGATATTGCTATTTTATTTATTGAAATAAAACTTTAAAAAAATATTAAAACATGTAGGTATGGTGTAAACTACGCTAAGTAAATATTGCGCTAAGAAAATTATGTTTTAATTTGGTTGTTTTTTAAAATTGAAAAATAGAAAGTCTAGTAGGTATGTCTAAAAGAATCTAGCCAATAAACACCTAGATGCGTGCATTCAAGTGTGCCTAGATTAAAGCAAAATTTCACAAATAACTTGTTGTGTGTAACTGTGTGAAATATTGTCAAGTCTTATTATTTAATTCAAATAGAACCTTCTACTTCTGAAGTCAGTTAAAAATAGACAGAAAACTTATTTCCCTGAATTGTTTCAAAACCTACCGATTCAAGTAAAAAAACATGTACGAAAAATAAAGAAAAACGTATTTTAGAACATTGCGGCAAGAATTTGAATACAAAAGTCTCGTCCGATCGCAAACGTTCCGTTTTTTTTTTACAATAAGTTATGCGATAACGCACGTCAGCCAAAAAGCTTTTCTGTGTCATTCGAATCGAGAAAAAATGAGCAAATACAAAAAAAAAACCACTCACAAATGGCTTGTGATGCATCCGATGACATTTTTCATTATCGAAACAAAAAATAGGCAGAAATTAAAGGGAAAAAATGCATCGCTTCGTTTTACGGTGTTATCGGTCATTTACCGTACAAACGGTCAAGTGTTCTTATATCTTTGGACACTTTTATTTATTTATTTATTTATTGGTTTACAACAGCTGTTACACTAAAAAATAGCACAGCTTACATACTAGATTATGAACTAAGTGCACAGTTTTTTACAGTAAACACATCATGCATTATATAAAAAAGTTTTTTTGTAGGTAAGTGTAATTTACTTAATGTCTAATAGTAATAATCTAAATATTAAAATCTAATTGAGCGAGCTTGGTTTTTGAATTTAGTGAGGTTAGTGCCAAAAATGTCGAGACAATTACTGTGTGAGTTGTAAAGATTGCATAGCCTTGAGACGGGTGAATTAGAACCTAGGACTGATTTACGAAACGGAGGGTAGAGAAGTGCAGCGGGTTTTCTAGGGTATCTGTTTGGAATTCGAAAATTAAATGTTTTTAACAGCGTAGGGCAGTCTGTGATACTACGTAAAGTTTTGAAGAGAAAAACAAGATCAGACACGTTACTACGCTTTTCGAGGGATTCCATCTTGAAATATTCGAGTCGCTTCTTGTAACTCTTGGTTCGGCTAGCGATTCCCGCCGTGTAAGATAAGTGGTTTAAAAAACGTTTCTGAACCCGTTCGAGTCGCAAGGTATGAGTCGCGTAATGGGGACGCCATACTACACTGCAGTATTCTAAAATGCTTCGTACAAGTGAGTTGTAAACTAGAATTTTGGTCTTCGGCTTTTTGAAGACTTTAGCATTTCTGATTACAAAACCGAGTGTTTTGCTGGCTTTCTTAATAATGTTATTGAGGTGAGGAAGGAATGTTAGTTTACTGTCTAGATAAACCCCTAGGTCACGAAGAACATCAGTCTTGATCAACTCTGCACCCGAAATATTATATCGAAAAGTTAATGGATTTAACTTACGAGTAAAGGTTATTTGTAGGCATTTGTTGGTGTTGAGCTTCATGTTATTATTTAAGCACCATTCATATAACTTATCAATATCTTCTTGAAGTAATTGTGCGTCGTTGATAGAATTTATGGTACGAGCTATCTTTAAATCATCAGCAAACATGAAAGGAGTAGAGTGAATAAATTTAACGGGAAGGTCGTTGATGAAAATATTGAACAGAATGGGTCCTAGATGGGAGCCCTGGGGTACACCCGAAGTTATTGAGAAAGTATTAGACTCATAACCGTCGATAACTACGTAGAAAGAACGATCAGTAAGATAAGATACAAGCCATTCATAAAATGAACCATGGAAGCCATATGCGGCTAGTTTCTGCAAAAGAATATTATGAGGAACCTTATCAAATGCTTTACTAAAATCAGCATATATCACGTCAATTTGTTTTCTGGAATCAACGGTATCGATAATTTTTTCTATGAAAGGTACCAAATTGCTGTTTGTGGATCTGCACGAAATGAACCCATGTTGATGAGAGGATATATACTTCTTCAGGTAGTTTTGAATTAATGGACATATTAGTGCTTCAAAAACCTTTGCAAGAGACGGGAGAATCGATATTGGGCGATAGTTGTTGACTTCATTCACTGAGTCGGCTTTATGGATTGGCACCACTTTAGCTAGCTTCCAACATGTAGGAAATATTCCCGAAACCAGTGATTTATTAAAAATTATATGTAAAGGTGTTACCAGCTGATCTGCACATTTGAGAAGGAATAGGGTAGGTATATTATCGGAGCCAGGTCCTTTAGTGACATCCAATTTTTTGAGATGATTGTGTATAATTTTATAGTCGATATATTGAATACATAAACTGTCAGAACTGGCTGACAACTCACTTAAGTAAGGGCACCCATGGATAACGTCATTATTTTGGACACCCGGGCTGTAGACAGAAGAGAAGAAGGATCCAAACATATTACAGATTTCCAGACCATTGTTTGCTGTGTCGGCTCCATTAGACATGGAAGCAGGGTATCGACTAGTAAAATGACGTTTGGCCTTCATAAAAGACCAGAAAAACTTAGGATTAGATGCAATTTTCTCCTCTGAGTGTTCAATGTACAAGTTGTACAATTTAGTCGCGAGCTTTTCACATCTTTTGGTGCAGATTCTAAGAGATATTTTATCCATAGGGTTTCTATAAATGCCAAAGCGCCTTTTTAAATTATTTTTTTCATTTATTAAACGAAGTAAGCTTTTATTGAACCATGGAGGAAGTGATTGGTTTTTGGGTACAATTTCAGGGACATGTTGAGTGATAAGTTTATTGATTACTGCATAAAATAGATCTAATGCTTCATTTACATTTAGTTCTGAGAAGAGAAGATGCCAATCCATTTTTCCTAACTCAGTGTTATCGGTCATTTACCGTACAAACGGTCAAGTGTTCTTATATCTTTGGACACTTTTTATGTTCGTTTTTGCTGAAATTAAAACCGTGCGAATAAATTCAATCTAAATTCGTGACAGAAATAAAACAAAAATCACGAACGTTTCCCGGCACTATTCCAAAAAGGTTCGAATTTCAAAAATAAACGTTTATTGTTTCGAGCTATTCACGCATGGCTTAATAGAGCGAGAGGGTTGGGCATACCTCGCGGGTGCGAGCGAGACAGATGCATGTATGATGGACGTGCGTTGTCCAATCCTACGACAACGTCCATAGCTCAAGAGCCGGCGCGCACTTTCTCATCGCCGTACTCGAAAATAAACTCCTAAACTTTTTATGCGTTCCTGGTATATTTAGATGATTATTGTCGCATGAAAAAAGTGTTAAGTGGATGATTTACATGAACTGCGGCCCGTTACTGGCTTCCGGAGTAATTATTTAAAAGTTTAGATGCATTTTGAAACGGGTGACCTCCATAATGGGGGACACTTGTGGAATTATTCATTTGTCTATTTCCTTTGGCGGGATAAACAAAGGAACCCGACTGGATTTTCTAAAGTGTAACTTTCTAGTAGCTGCTGCACGAAATCTGTTTTTTGAAAGGATGTTTGAAACTGTCTCTGACTCGAAAGTATAGACCTAAGAGCCTACTGAGACGTAGTAGAGTGAGACCCCTAAGATTCCTTTACCGTAATTCAGTAAGTAGGTACACTTTATAATTTTATTGAATTCTTACCTATAAAACGTATACATTGTATTAACGCATAACCTTTTCCAATAAAATTACAATTGCAATAAAGTAAAATGAACTTACGATCGCCCATTAATTAAATAATTCGTTTGCAATTACAAATGTTTACTTTGAAAAATGCAGCTGAAAGTAGTTATTTCGTTATTAGAATAGCGATAACGTTATTATTGATTAGTTGGTAACGGTTGAGCGGGCGCACGCAACGCTAAAGGTAATTAGGGGTGCATACATTAAGATAAAAGGAAAACCTAGTATTTCAGAACGCGAAATTGAAACATTGTTGTCTGGGTGTTTTCTATCTATAATATGTACCTATGTATTTACAAAAAAAAAAAATGTATAGCTATGAGTACATAGCTATACATTTTTTTTTTTTGTAAATACATACACACACACACACACACACACAGTAGTACAGTAGTATCAGTCATCTAGTTACCATAACACAAGCATTAAGTTGTTTAGCTTGGGACTAGATGACGCTGTGTGGAATGTCCGTCCAAGGATATTTATTTATTTATTGTAATGAATTGAGAGCGGTGTTGGCTGGTTAGTACCTTGACTTTCAATTCTAAGATCGTGGGTTCGAAAAAACATTATGAACTCTAAACAGTGAAAATAATAGATAGTAAGAAAAATACGGGGTTACATAATGCTTCCTGCTTTTTGGATATTTATTAGTTTTTCCTAACTTACGGTATCTTATGCATTAAGGGAATGTAAATTTTTGAGAACTAATGAATTTAATTGATACAACAATTACTTAATTTAATTAAGTAATGTATAAAAGTAACTTAAACAAACCTTAGAGAATTAGTACGGAACTCTCCAAACACGAATCTCGCGATCAATGTAAAAAAAACAAATTTATATTCTACTACATTCTTAATAGTACCTAATTAAGATTAGAATTGTGCAAACACGCTACTGTTATTTTATTATGTTAATGTTTTTCACGATTTAAAATAGTTTGGATTTGATAAAAGTGCTCTATCAATTTTATAATCGTATCAACATTTGAATAATTTCTATTAATTTCGAACACTAAGTTAACGACCATTTGATAAGTAATTCAATTTTATTTACATTTAATAAAGTCAGGACTCTAAAAGAAAGAAAAATAATTTAATTCGATGAGATCTAAAGGATCACATCGATATTGTCTTTAAACTAGGTGATTCTATTGCCTGTTTCAACTCAACTCCCTACCAGAGAAAGAATCTGGTAGCATCATCCTTAGTATATTCGCATCAATGATTCACTTGTCCTGTCCAGATGTGTTGTGATCCTGTTAAGATCGACTTCAAACGCTCAACTAATTTAAATCGACGCGCCAGCTAATGGCGACGGTGTCCATTGCTTTTGTCGCTAATGGCTGATACAATTCATTGCTGTTTCAGCATTTGGTGACTTCAAACGAGGAATTATTATCATGTAGGTATATTAACGAGGTGGGTCGACGACATAGTTCACGTCGCGGGGCGACAATGGATACGAGTGGCGCAGGATCGTAGTGGCTGGCACAAACTAAGGGAGGCCTATGCCCAGCAGTGGGTAAAGTCGGGCTGTGGATGATGATGAGGTATATTTATAACCTCAGCCCCTCTACTCTATAAATCGAAAACGATGCATTGTGCCAATTATTGCAGGCCAGCGAATGTTGGTGGAAACTCAATTCGGAAGATAAACCAACACAATCTGGCCTGCGATGATTGTCACGATGTTTTCGGTTTGTAGAATAGAGGGGTAGAGGGGTGTGTAGAGGAGAGGAGTAGAGAGGAATGTAGTTTCAACCTCAGTGTTATATGATTTTTTGGTCTTATAAAAGACTGGCATCACGTCCCGGCTTTCCATGGTGTACTAATGAAACTATCGGTATAAAAAATAGCCTATGATTATCAAGACAGTCCATTCTGTACATCATCGGTGAAAGAATTTTAGAAATAGGCGAGTAGTTTCGGAGATTACCTCCGTCAAACAAACAAACAAACTTTACCTCTTTATAATATTAGTATAAAAGTATAAATAAATGAGATTGATGCATCATTGCTTGAGACACGATTCACGCCTGATCATAGTCTCTGAATCCGAGCCTAGGATTATCCACAAATCTTTATAACTCAGTTTACGATTACCCATACTATCATATCACAATCAAAAGTAAACATTACGTTATTGTATCATTGGACGGACGCGGCGGGCGGTAGGCGCCGCGCGGGTGGGGGTTCCGATCCCGTGGCACACAGACAAACAGACGTAATCTCATTTATCTAATCTTGGTAGTAAATCAAAAGATTTTTGAATCGACAAAAGGTATTTCGCGAATTGTTATCGTTTTTGGTAAAATTGAAGTGTTTAAAAAATTGTGCTTTGTTTTAAAATTTGCGGAGCTATAATTCGTGAAGATTTCTCTCTTTCTCCGATTTTGCTTACTGCGGATAGATATTTGACATTACTTCCATACAAAATGTGTCAAATATCTACCGACAGTAAGCGAAATCGGAGATAGAAAGGTTACTGAAATTGGCAGTTAGTAGACTATATTAGCTTCCTAATGCATTACTTAGGGCCGATCTGCATTTTTTTATACGATAAAAAATTGCAAATTAACTGAGAAATATAATTAGGAGTATGGATTATTTTCAAGATTATGCACCTCCAAATTACAGTTAAAGAACCTATTTTAGTTTTATCCTCTTACTAATATTATAAATGTGAAAGTTTGTGAGAATGTATGTGTTTGTTATTCTTTCACTTAAAAACGGCTGGACCGATTTGGTTGAAATTTTGTATGTAGATAGGTGATACCCTGGATTAAAACATAGGCTACTTTTTATCCCGATATTCCCGCGGGAACGGGACTTACGCGGATGAAACCGCGGGGCGCAGCTAGTAGGGAATAAACAGGGAATCACCAGCTAACTAATGATGATGAAATGGGTTCAAAATACCCCTTAACACTTGAAATGCGTGTCAAAATCACAAAACATGTTTGCAAAGCGATCCGAATGACCCTTAAACGAGAACGTGGTACAAAAGACCCCGAGAGCCCTCGACTAACGCGTTAAGTGCACTCAACATATAACTATTACACCCCATTTTGGAAACAGGTGTCCACTTCGAATAACAATAAAGTTTTACGAACTACCAAGACTCAAGTAAAGTATTAACCCCTAATGCATATCGGACCAGTAATCCTATAATAGATAAAACCGTTTTTAATTTGTTGCAATCTATTTCGTTGTCATAGGAGTAACATGAAAGAAAATTCTATTGAAATGACAAATTTTTGGATCGGATTGGCACAAGATCGTGGCGGAAGGCACTAACTGAGGGCCTCCTTCAGTTTGTGCCTTCCGCCACGATATAGATATACCCAGCAGTGGGTGAAGTCGGGCTGTGGATGTTGATGATGATGACATTTTTTATGAATAAGACCAATAGTTGTTATGTTAGTCTAATCACTATCTTAAATGTATCTGTAATTAAACATATTTGTGTGTGAATTACGGTTGAATTTATTCGACATAAGATTATTTTGGAAATAATTTATTGATTTAAAATTTAACTTCATATTCACCCTCTATACAGACACATACATATGTAAGTAAATCGATGTATTTCACGTGTTCAAGTAATTTTGTTTCAAGTAATCGATGTACGTCACTTAACAAAGGGATGTATAAAAATATCTGTAAGTAAAAAACCATTCGCAAACCACGACCATAAAGTCCCTCCAACAAACGTCAACAGTCTCACAAATTATGACGTCTAATTAACTCCACTCGCATTCTGAAATACTTTTTTGAATACTTAGATATTATAGGACAATATCTCAAATGGCTTCAGCAGTAAACGTCGCGCGTTCCAACCGCATAATAATATCATCTCAATCACTACACACGAGGCAAGTACTAATACGACAATCATTATCATCATTCAAACTGAATAGAGATTGGTGTTTGGCAATGCTGTTCGTAATTTTACTAATTTAAGAAGAGGCAAGGCGTTTTAAGAGAGGCCTATACCCAACAGTGAATGAGAAGGGCTGATGATGATGATGATGATGAAGGCGTTTTTACAAATAAAACTATAATAACTTTACTCATAATATTAAAAAACGTCATAATACCGAAAGGCGACTTAAAACCATTATTTACTTCAAATCGATGTTAATAAGACGATGAGAATTACAGTGACAAGACGTGATCTTCATGTATGCGCATATAAAAATTAATAAGTATAGAACTTATAAAAAATTACAAATAAAACTAGCTATCCAATATTCAATATAAAATATTCAGACAAAGCCCAGTGAAAATTATGATCCATATACTTTTCTCGGGGGGTGCGTAATGAAAACAAATGACAGTAGCCCACGCGTGTCGCGTAAAGAAGGCGATTCACGATGGGACAGAAATAGGCAGTAGTCAATTTAATGCAGCGGCATTTTAGGGTTTTTTTGACAGTAACTCGGTGAGTTATGAATGTTTTGTATTGGATTTGAACGCGTCAGATGTGTTTGATGTTTTTGCGTTTTAGTTTAGGTTTTGCGGAACGAAAATAAGACAAATCGAGAGTTTTCTCGAGGCAGTATGATCTCAGATAATTTTGATAAATAAATTAATATCCTTGGACATTCTACACAGCATCTTCTTGTCCTATTTTATAACATAGAAAAGTAACAATGTGTAACATTTCACACGCAAGTTGCATGATAGAGGTTGAATTATAATCTCATTTCCTGTATGTCATTACTACTAAAAGATTATTTACTGGTATGTCCGTCTTTCACGCAGTAACGTAATTTTAGCAAGAAAACATTTAAGTGGGTGAAAAATACCCATTGAAAATTTATGACATTCTAAAATTGTCTAGCAAATGATGCAAATGTTTTAGTACTATACCTATTGGTTCAATTTTTTTTCAAAATGTTTTTGGTTAGTTAAATATTTTTTCAAAACTGTATTAGGCCAGTTTCAACATAAATCTCATTAAAATTGTCACAGTAACGTCCTCTGAAGTACCAGGCGCCTATAACACAAAAGAGCTTATAATTTACGAGTTTGCCTAATGGAAGATGCGCATTAAGTGGCCGAGTGTTTACTTATTAATAGAATCGGTAGCCAGGTGGTGAGGAGTAATAGCTTCAGCCTTCATGGCTACTTTACCCATTAAGTGGGGTATTTTTAAAATGCCTATTATGTTATTATGCCCTAAGTGTTCTTTTTGTTGTGCACAACATTGTAAACTCTAAATAATTTGAATTTTGAAACCTGAATTTAGCTTTATTTTTATTACTGTGTTACACCACACATGCATTTCAGCAGAAAAAATCATAATAAATGTTACGACTTCGGCAGGATTCGAACCTGCGATGATACAAGCGATCGTCCTATACGCGGACTGCCAGTTACAACTACCCAGCTAACGAAGCCTTAATTTAGCTGACAGCTAACTTACTTTACAAACAAATATTTTGGATTTCGAAGCCCTTACTTAACAAATTATTCTATATCTGTATCTATTGGGTATTATAAAAAAATCAGTGACTTTGTTATGATGTTCATTTCGCCATCTGTCACTTAACACATTATAAACTATGCACAAATGACCCGTCACTGCCATCCCATCGATCACAGCACCAAAAGGGTTAATTCTAATCCTAAGTGCATTTTGTACCCGTCGGGGTACAAACCACCCCGGCGGAAGGGAGGGGTTAATTCGGTAATTTTATTGCTCTGCACGGAAGGGTTAAGTGAACGCTGAATCGTGTTTTATGCTTTTTAATTTGTTTGCTGTTAAGGGGTTGTAGGGGGATGAGCTTTTGTTTGATTGAAGAGTCATTAAAGTGGTTTTGGTAAAACAATGAACAGGTTCGCAATCTTTTACAATGATTTTTTAATCATAGAAGAAATAAATAAAAATAATACTCAATATGTATTGTGGAAAATACTATAACTTAAATATAACGGAATATGATCACAACTGTATTCAGTAGGTTCGATAGACATTTCTAAATTATCCTTTATAGTGCAGGAAATTCTCTTCTAACGAAAATAAGATTTTTTTTGTTTTATTTTGGTACATAAAACATTTTCTAAAAAGTACCGAATTACTTTATCTTGCAAGCCACCTGTGAACCATATCTGCAGATAGCGATCCAGATCGTCATGGAAGGCAGTATCCGGTGTCGGGAGACCATCTCGAGGGAATAGGCTCTTGAAATGAAAGAATAGGGTTGTCACTCTGTTCTGTTTTGTTTTCTAAATTCTAAACTACGTCTTCTAATTGCGTTTTTAGAAATTGCGTGTATTTTTTTAAGTAATTGTCTTAGTTTTCTTCAATTATGCTTTTGACTATATCTAATCTTTTTTTGAAATTTTTTAGAATTCGAGACGTTAAAGTATAATAGGTACTGTTTATTTGCAACTACTGAATTAAACTCGAAAATAAAATAAGAATTTATTATATCATAAATTATGTTTAATTAATTAATTTGAGAATAGAAAATCGTTTGTAACACAATCCTCAATCACTTCGATATTGTATTACCAATAGGTGATTCAGGTAATAGCCTGTTCTAAAGAATCGAATAGAACGAATGGAAGTCGAAAATAGGAACTTTAATCATAATTAATTAATGTCATTGCAAAAACAAGTGACAACCCTACTAACCATAGACACCGGGGACGCACCGAGCGCCCCTTGTTTTGACTCCATCGCTTCCAAAGCATAAATCACACGCCTAATGTATCGAGATGACGCACCAAAGCGCATCCAGCAACAGTGTGCCACCACCCTTATCTTCCAACACACCAAAATCATCCATAACAACTTAGGAATACAGATTAAATTCGCGTGGTAGCTTTCAAGGGTTGAGAGAAGGTATAAGCATAAATAAAGAACAAGAGTCAATAGAATATAAACTTTATGACAACGCGGTAGAGTTTAGTTTCGAAGGAACCGTTGTGTAAAAGCTAAGGTACAGGTACAGACAGAGTAAATATTTCGGCTTGTGGAAAGAAAGCTCAATTTCGCTTGTTTTGCAAAAAGATAATAGTATTTTTATAGATCGCGAGAGCAATGCATTGCAAAGTTACTATTGCAGTTACTACATATTTAGTAAACTTTATAGTCATGTAAATAGGGTACAAAATGATGTTGTTCAATGTAGATATAGGGTTGTCGATCCGTAATCCACATGAAAGCTTTCGGATTAGTGTTTGATGACGTCATTATTTCTCGGATGACGATCGTGTTGCGAATTTTCTTCGCTCTTGGGACGAGGGATGTAATTTTTTTATAAGTTCGTACTGATTTATAAGTTCGCAATTTGCTAAGTGTCCTGTTTTTGAGTGAGTTCGCTTTTTTATAGGGATGTTTTTGCAAATTGAGATAAATGTGAAATTTTACTGCTCTTTAGGTGATATAATTTATTTTTTATCTTGTACAGACTTTTTTCATCAGAAGATTGATAATTTTTAAATAGATTGAATAAAAGGAACATTTATTTCACTTATTATTTAATTTAACTTTTGTTATTAACAATGAATTGGGTTATTTAATCAGGTAATTAAATTAGCAATACCATATCGATTCTATTATAAAAATAATTCGGCGGCAAATAAAGATACCTTCTTAAAACGTCAATAAAATTAATACGGTGAGAAAAAAGATAAACCAATATGGCGGAATAATCGAAACCAAAAATGAACAGTGTCAACATAAGTACTACAGACTGAATCATTCGCCAATAATTCCTTTAAATCCTCAAAATCACTGGGGACGTGACAACCCTACGTTAAAACTTGACAAACCATTTTGAACTCTATATCAACATACTTTAAGTTTAATTTCCGTAAAAAGTGTTTCTGCTAAAATTATTCTGTTGCTAAAAGTATTATGTACTTTACAGTTTTAGGTTAAGGTTGAATTTAGTTTATTTTGATATTTTATTTCAATTTTCCGGGTCACTGGATACTGTCTGAGATTGAGAATTACAGTATTAATGAGTATTATTTATTCTGTGGTACAAATGGATGCGCAGATGTTGAAATATTTTTAGAGCATCAGATGATGATAAATCAGAATTTTATTTATTTTATTAGTTAAAATAAGAAAAGGATTAGTAAACAATATTTCCGAAATTACCGAATAATTGATTAATAAAAAATAAATATTTGATTTTTACAATGTGAGGAAAAACTATTAAACTGAAATGAAGAAAACCCATGGAAAAGTTTTTTATAATGTTTTCAGGGAAACCCCGAAAAACTGAAAAATACGATTCGATCGACATCAATAGGCGAGTAAGAATTCTATTCTAAATAAATACCGACTGAAGCTCGGTTATCCAAGTACTAAGGTTTAAGACAAATTACGTACAAACAAACATATCTTTACGAACAAACATATGCATACCCCTGAGGGGTAGCTACCCCCGAGGGACTCGTAACACGAGACGAACAAACAATGTGTACCAACGTGCTGTTACTATATGAGAAACATATAAATTGCTAAGCCGTTTTGGATAAGGTGACTTTCGATTTGTAGTAAGTTTGAATCTCGACATAGATAGATTTTTTAGAAAAATAGCTTCTGTCAGCACGCGGATTTGTTCGCATGACGCTTTACATTACTTCTCTGACTTCTCTGAAATTATTATGTCTACCATCTTGAAAATAAGTCGATATATAATAATTATAAACATTATTATTATTATTGATGCATATTTGTTTTACCCGGCGGCTGTCTGTAACAGGGTTATATTTTTTAACTTTTTATTTTAAATCTGTAAGTATTACTTTACACCTATATCAAGTGGCACTTAGTGTTTAAAAGATAACATTTTTCGAAAATGTGCACTTAAATTCAAAATAAACTCTGCATCTTAAGCAGCTATCACTTACTTTATCTCGGCAATCTGCAGTCTCCCGAAACTTACCCGACACGCAGAAAAGGTGGTATCATGTTACTTACCTGCAAAGATAACAAGGATTTAGTAAAAAGTTTTTGAGTAAGCGTGTTTGAAGGATTTTATAGTGGGTTCCGTATGTCACTTATTGGCCGAGTGGGTGTTTAGTATACGAAGGTCGTGGGTTCTGGATCCAGTTAGGTACCAATAATAATGTCAAAAGTGACAGTAAATGTCAATGGACCAAATTGGGCGGGTCAAAATTTGTTTATTCACCACAGGGTATATGATAGGGTAGTCAAAAGTTTGTCCAAATATCTGTTTATTAGATCTTATACTAGTCATAAACGCCTAAACTTCTAAGAAAATGTCTACGCGCCCTGGGAATTAAGCTATTTCAATATAATAATTGAAGAAGAAGAAGTCATACGCACTAATGCTACACGATACACAGTGATAAAAATTATTGTCTTAAGAGTCAGTCTTCGACATAAAGTTAACAGGCGTGCAATGGCCACTTAACTTAAGTGAGAACTTTTTACTATAGTTATTATTGAACGTAAAGATTATTTTGTATTATGCATTTTACAGTCGTGCGAATGCTATTCATAATTTATAATATAAATGGGAATGTGTGTTTGTCCGTCTTTCACGGCAAAACGGAGCGACGAATTGACGTGGTTTTAAGTGGTGATAATTAGGGATAAAGAGTGACATAGGCAAATTTTTTTCCCGATATTCCGGCGGGAACGGGACTAATGCGGGTGAAACCGCGGGGCGCAGCTAGTCAAAAATAAAAGTTTCGTCTATTAACCCTAAAAGGTGATATATGTGTGGGAGCCTCGCAAAATGTGTTTGGTAGCCATTTTGAGAGTCTAGGCGAAATAAACGTCATGTCATCTGATAGGCACAGATAAGGCATCTCGGCCATCGGTTTAGGTGATTATCTGAGATTTACTGTCCGGTTTTATGGAGCCCTGGTATTTTTATTGATTTACGTAGGTCTGATTTCACCTAGAGACAAGTTTATAAAAAATACAACGTAAAATGTTGAGCAAAATAATAAAGTTGTTTAATTAGTATTTTATATTCAAATGTGGAACAAGTTATTATTATTTTATGTGAAATGCGTGCAACCAGTAACACGATGAACGGAATTACAAACATAAGTAAATGTAATATTAACATTCAAATGGGATAATATTAACCGACGTTCTTTCTAAAAGTCCATTCTACACATCGGTGAAAGAATTGCTGAAATCGGATGAGTAGTTACAGATATTCCTTCAGGAATTCCAATATTTTGTTGCCTGCAAAATTAAGACTGTCTGAAATTAAGTTGATATTGACCAGAAATCTGTGGTCAAAAGTCATTTTCAGTGAAGTCACTACAATGTGTTGGTTATGTTTTTGATATACAATAGGCTAGTTGACTTATTTTTAAAGTGGGTCTTATATAATTGATAATTGTTCTATTAGACCAAAATAAACATTATTATGTGTTTTGGAACCATGCAAACAGCGATATTTGATTTTAAAGTTTAACTTTTCATAACCATCCAAAAACGCTGTCAGCCATATTAGTCAATAGACTATCTGTGCTGTGACGTCATACGTATCGTAAATAAATCATTTGACATTTTAGAAATGTATGAAAATGACAAAGTGACATTGGTTTGTTTACATCACATCCGGGAGTTTAATGACATCACATCCGGTTATAATGGCCGACAGCGGTTTTCAGCTTTCGAAATTAAAAATATAAACAACAATTTTGCAATTGAAAATATGCAACCATCTTGAACTTTAATTAACTGAAATCAATATAGTGTGGTTTCGTAAGTCAAAAACCGCAGGAAATACCAACTTATTGTGCTAAATTTGTTATGAGTCAAGTAGCCTATTGTGTACTTTAAAGTGCAGTACCTACCTAAATCGGTCAATGACCTGTAGGAAGACCAAGAAAGAAGCAAACACCTCAATCTGGGGAATGTGGCAATGAACAACTTAATTTTATTAGAGGCTATCTACCAGGCTACCATAAACGCGTGACAGTGAGTTTAACGACCATCTTTATGTTGGAGCAGTTCGTTAGATATTTGTTATCTATGACTCTGAGTTTAATTGGCGCGTAAATCTTTTCATTGAGAAAAAAGTTGAACACTAATTGAATGTTACTGTCGATTGCACGGTACTAAAGTCCCCAGAAAAAGTGTACCTACCTAACACAAAGGATGTTCGTCTCAATAATCTTGAAAAGAAGGGTTCTAGTTTACCTTTTTGCCATAATAAATAGCTGAGTTTAAAAATAAAATGAAAGAAGAGCAAAACTTGCGCAGAATTCTGAGACATTTTATACAAAACCCACACGTTTGAGGAACCAACAAACTAGAACAAAAAATAAGAGACACTCCGAGAAGACATCGCATAAATATATCAAATCGAAAACAATAGGGCGACAGCGATATCGCATCACGCCACGGAGCCACGGACATATTTCAAAAACCAAGATAAAACAAACAAAAAAACCCAAAAACCAACATCGAAAAAAATACGTGACGGGCATTAATTAAAACGGACCCACGACCAGGAATCCAGAAAAACAAAGAGGTTAAACAAACCATCGCAGTGGGATCCCTCGCAATGATCATCATCTCACATTTTTAATCATCAAACATAAAATTATCCGCGTCGATCGAAAACTGACTTTAAGCTTAGAAAATAGGGATGGGACTGGCGCGGTCAACATTCACCTTTTTATCGATATAAAGAGCTGTTGAAAATTATTTTTTGGTCGGATTGTCACCGTTGTTTTAATGGTATTACGCATTGAAGAAGGGTTATCTTTTGGGTCCGATCTTGGGTCCGCAGGTACAGGACCAAGATTGATTGGACACCACCCGACATTTTTATGTCTGTGCTTCTCAGATGTCGTCGACTTGTTGTTAGGGATAGGTTATTAAATTAGTGATATCGATGATATATACGGACCGTAATTATCGCGGGTGTATTTATAAGAATGTGAATCATCATTTTTATCGATGTTTGTGAATGGGTGTCGCGTTAATGTATCGGATTTTTTAAGTGTTATGTTTTAGCTAATGGACTTTTTAGTGCGAATGCTTTTGTTCCTTTATTCTCCAATTTATATTAAGGGTCTTGTACTAATTGCATTACTTAAATGTTCTACATTATTTTTGGGACTCCAGGTTTTTAATTACAGAAACTTTTTGAAATATCTCAAAAACATGATCTTTTGAACTGTATCAGTCAAAAAACTATTCATATAGTTTCGGAGCTTGTTTTTTATGCCCCTTAAAAACGTACAAAAAGATGCAACCCAACAATAGTTGTCAACACAATATCATTGTGACAGAGGCGGGGACAGACAGACGGACAAAAGGCACGATTAGTGGTCGGTGAGGGCACGTACAATACACTCGAGTGTAAGAGGGTGGTGTGTTGCAAGAAATGGTTTTAAGATGGCTTTATTGGAACGGATTATTTGGAATTAGAAGAGACACTAAATGATGCTAGGTTTGATGTTAGAGATATGTTCCTTATTGCAATGAGAGATTAAATTATCAGCTTCATCTCTTAATTTGTTTTCCAATAGAATAAGTAATAAGTAGAGTAGTGTGGTAGTTAGTTGTTTTATTTGAAGGAATAAGAAATTCCAACGTTGATTTATAGAAACATTTTTTTTTCCTTGAATAACGGTTTTGTTTACATAAACTGATCAAAGATCTCTTTTAAGATGTAGTTGCAGAAAATTTTGAGATTTTAGAAAAACAACAAATAAAACATAACGTTTTGTTATGATCACGTTGTTGAAGTATTCATAACAGAATACGAAATGCAACATCTGCAGATAGAATAACAAACAAACAACCGTATCAGGCGGAATCAGAAACGCGATCCCTGGATAACGCAACAATACTATATTACATTACCTTCGAAAAAACGTTCCGAAAACGCAGACAGACAATACTCAATAGAGATTTAGGAAGGGATTTGGATTCAAAGGATCTCGAGGTCCCTTTGTTTCTGAGCCTTTTAAATCTCACGTCTGAGGTAACTGGACCGTGGATGGGACGGTCGTGGTGATAGCGTTTAATAAAATAACAACATAATTGTGCAAAAATCATGTCGAAAAAGGGGAATTCCAGTTGACAATTATTTATGTTCATATGGTCGAGTAACTAGTTCTGACGAGTACGGATTTTAAAACACCTGAAAGCCACCTTCATGGCTTGACTGAATGACGTCTAAAGTCGGGGCAGACAATCCAATGTCGGAATACAATTGAAGAACGGAAACACTCAGCTATTGGTAATTGCGATCAACCAAGTCCTACGTCATCCCTAGCTTCATTTATCAATCAGGAACTTTTAAGCTTTTTTCTATACGGGGACTGCAAACCGGTTGATTCATCATCATCATTATCATCATGGGCGGCTCAAATTATAGCAGTGGGCTATAATTTGAGCTTTAAGCCTCCCCCCCCCCCAAGCGCCACTCTAATCGACCTTGTGCCATTCTCATCCATGCCTTTTCCTCTTTGGCCTCTATAATATCCGATTTGATGTTTTAAGTAAATTTTCTACCCGCTGCTTATCCAGCCGCTCCCCAAAATTCAATTCAGTGGTGCAGTCGGCATCTTTGCCGGCCCTAAACGGGTAGTGATGCGCTTTTTGCCACCAGCGCTGCTCGCCAAAAGGCGCGCCTCAGAACGAATAATAGTTTATTGTGTGAAAATAATGATGTTCTTTTTTGTGCCACGCTTATTAGAGCCCGCAGTTTCTTCTGGAATTGCGAAAATGGAAAATAAAGGTGTGAGAATAAGTGGTTCATTATGATCGGATACGTTTCAATATCATGCAAATTATTTCAATATTCAAATATTTATGGTAACTTAAATGAAAAACTAAACCAACAATATTTTGCAAAGTCGATAAAAATGCCTACTTAACCTTTGGTGGAATAAGCCGTATTTATTGATTACAAGATTTTCTAGCTTCGAGCTTCGTTCGTGTTTTTACTTACCTGGATTAGTAGCCTGTGTTATTCCAGGCCATAACTTAAATTACAAGCTATGTCTTTTCCATTTTCAAGTTACACAGAGAACTTGAACAACATTCTTAAAAACGTACGTCAAGATATAATATCCAGCCAATCATGAAATGCATAATAGTTTCGTCCATCGTCGCGTGAACGGACAAAGGCCCCGGTGAGAATTGAGCGAGAGTCAAGATGGTGGTCTAAGAATTCGGCTGCAGCGTTTTATGAAGTCTATCAACTATAATAAATGATGACCATTATTAATGACACTGGAATGCTTCATCACCTCCCTGCCCTTATCCTTATCCCACAAGGGGGATAGGCACAACACGTTTCTTTATTCCATTTTCCTCTATCGCTCGTCATCTCAGTACTCACTCTTTTCACACACATATCTGCATACACACAGTCTATCCATCTGGAATGGTTACTAACCGAAAAAAACGAAAGTTTTGAACTAGGCAAGAGCGAGACACGTGCTTTTGCATCTTAGATTAAAAATAGTAGTTTAATTGTTTCGATGGTATTTAACTTAACAATTATTTGAGCGTTGTTTGTAATATATTTTCTTTCCCTGTACTTAAAGCATCTTGAGTGGGATTAGCGCGGCGCAGCCATGCGCACGCGCCGGTTCCGAGGGCGAGCGGCGCCGGCGCCGATGCCGACCCAAACAGCGTTAAGACCTCTGACGCTATATTAATTCTACTAATATTATAAATGCGAAATTTTGTGAGGATGGATTAGTATAGTAATATAGTATTATTTTATCTGTGCTAGTGGATTAACACGCACGCACGATTAACACTAGTTTTTGTTTGGTGAAATTATGTTTATTTTTTAAATTCATTTTTCATTTTTTTAATGTAAAATTATTCTGGGATGGATATAACTTGTTTAATAATTAACTAAAACTGATATCAGACTGATTAGAAACTCGTTACACAGAAGTACCTACCTCTTATAAGATTTACATCGACACAAGACTGTTTTAAGTAGCACGTTCAATAAAGCACAGATAACAAAACGTTCAACAAAAGTCCACTAAACCCAGCGTAGTGCGTAATTAGAACAAATTTATAGTCACTGCAGATACTTACAGCATCTTAACTGTTATGTATCGAGGGAATTAGTTTAGTTGGTTTCAGTACTTATGTATGAGCTATTGGGGAGCCAATTTTGAGTCATGGGTTGGCAACTAGTTGTTTTCTTCTTCATTTGCCTAAGATTTTGTTTTTTGACTCATATTTTGGGTTTTTATGTATGAATGTATTAACAAAAAAAGATTTATGTGTACTACCATAGATATTTTTCATAAATATATCAGTCATCTGGTTACCATAACAAGTATTAAAATTGCTTAGATTTGGACTAGATGGCACTTTATTTCATAACGAAGGATATTTCGCCATAGCTGACTTAAAACGGAATGTCATAAAAATAACGCAAAATTATGAAACGATAAATAAACTGATGCTCGCTGGTTCCGAACACACAACCTTTAGATCCAAAGTCGAGGCAGTAAACCACTCGGCCAACACGGCTCGTTTTTAATTTGTTAGGCTATTAAGAGGAGGATCGTGTTACACGTGTGTGATCGGCCGTTAATAATGCATCGTCTACAAACTAGCAAGGTGGCATTACAAATACAATTTTTTGATCGTAATTCATGTCAGTTTACAGATGGTTGATTTGCTATTTCGTTTAAGTAGTTTTTTGATCTAGGTCCATAGGATCGATAACAGAAAGGTATTTTTTATCTAGGTGACTAGCTCACGATAGGGATGAGTCATAAGTAAGGAAGAAAGAAAGAAAGAAAAATGTGTTTATTTCTGCAGAACTTCAAGGATCACTTAAAAATGATCAGTCTTATAAGCTAGGTGACTCTATTGCCTGTTTTTATCACTCTATTGCCCTTTACCCTACAGGAACGATACATGCTTATAAAGAAGGTCCTTAGAAAGTGCTACTATAAGCATCAAAATAATGATCTGTTTTTGAATTTATTCATTTAATAGATAATTAATGAATGTTTTTTTAAATTTTTGTGACGCAGTTTAAAATAAAAGTAAATAACATTATGGTGTAATTAAACAGTTGCTGTTTTGATCTGATAATTATCTTATAAAAAAAGAATAACATGCCGTTTAATTTCTTAAAAGTTCCGCATGTGAACAAGGTGCTCGACTTAATGAAGAAACTTAAAAATACACCTCAAGCTATAAAATTAATTTTAGGTAACAATCACAATTACAATTAATTTAATAATAACAATAACTTTAATAAAATTTAGACATAAACACGCTTCGCCGGTCGTGACCACACATCCTCCAATAAATCCGCTTAACACAAACATAAATAATTTCGAAAAGCTCTAATTAAAAGCATGTTCTATGAATTTCTCGTGGAAAAAGGCGCCCCGTTGTGATTTCAACGTTTGAGCTGCCTCGCCCTTTATCATTCGCTCGATAGTCGATAAAACGCCAAGAGTTATGTGCGCGGTAAAAAAACATCGACAAATTTTATGTGACATCACTAGCGGCACAGGGCGGCGAAGCCACGCCCCTCCGTACGCGACTGAGTAATTACAGACGTCCCGTTCTCGCTCACTACGGCGACAATTAATAAGAATTAATCACACTGAATTAAATACACTGTACCTTAAATTAATATTAATTAATGTCAAAACGCCTACTATTAAATCGAGATTACAACTAAATACCGCCTAAAGTTTTTATTGTAAAAAATTCATCGCAGCTGCTCATTTGTTATTTTTTTCAGAGCGTTTAAGGCGATGACAGTTGGTCGCGTTAAATCATTGTATCTGATCCCAGGATTAGTGGGCGCTTAGTGGAATCCCGACGACATGATATTTGTGGTTTTCTTCTGAGTCGCGGTGAGTTATCGAGTCAGGAAGTGTGGAGATTCATGAAAAAGTTTGAAGGGAAAAATATGGTTGACTAATTTTAGAAATAAAATTTTGCTAATACACTATACGAAATCTATAAAGATTTTTAAAGATCATTTCTCTGTCTTAAAGGTACGAGATGGTTTACCTTGAAAAGGGTATTGAATAAATGTGCAAGCTAAAACAAAACCCCAGACATTGTATATTTTTTATGCCCTGACCCACAGCCTCTAATAGTACGTTCACACGCGCGCGTTCAACTCGACATTCAACGGGCACATTCACGGGCACGCGCGTGTAAACGGTACGCCCGAGCCCGTGAACGCGCCCGTGAACGTGAATGCCGCGAACCGGGCGAGTGGCGGTTTTTGGGCAAAGTTCAAAGGATGAATGCGCGGGCGCCCGGTGACTGTTCACATGCGCGCGTGCAGTCAGTCTCTCTCGCGCTTTCGTGACGAGTGGACGTCCGTTGCTAACATGGTCGAATGGTCAATCGAATCGTTAATTATTTTGTTTCTTTTTCCAATAAAAATAAGTTAAGCCAAAGGTTAAGGCAGCAACAACATCGAGATCCTCGCTGCCCGACATGCTAGCATTGACTGACACGCCTGCGTGCAT
This sequence comes from Xanthorhoe spadicearia, assembly GCA_947086425.1. Classification (NCBI taxonomy): domain Eukaryota; kingdom Metazoa; phylum Arthropoda; class Insecta; order Lepidoptera; family Geometridae; genus Xanthorhoe; species Xanthorhoe spadicearia. Next base: position 540,366 of record OX352214.1, on the reverse strand, counting down.
GTGAACAGTTTGAATTTTCGCCGGCCGGGCACGGGCTGCATGCCGCGCAGCTCGCCAGGCAGCCCGCCGGGCTGCGCGCCGTGCATCTGAACATAGCATAAGGTCCAAAGATTGATGATCGGGGTCCCAGCAAAACATCATAATTCAGTTGGTTTCGTATTTCACGCACTAGGAGCTCAGCAGAGCGGTGGGCGTAGCGAATTGGCGCGTGGCACGCTTGCAACTCTCACACGGTCTGGGAGCCTGGTGATTTGACGGTTCGTAAACCCGTGATTTGTTTTTGGCAAAATGCATGACGAATCGATTGGACCTTTAAAAATCAAAGATTGCTGTTATTATGCATTGATTTCCAACTAGTCAGTAGTAGAAGAGGCTTAATCTGGTGATGGTGTTGAATTGGTAACCGAACATAGGTACTTTGCTTGAAAGATATTCTGGTCTAGGTTCGGTTCTTGTTTTAAGGTTCGTAAAAAAACTTGGTGCCTTATCCTTTCAAGACATTGGATGTAAAAGATCAGGAGTAAAAAACTCTTTATACAGTTTAAAAGTGATCTCAAAGGATTTTTATGGTTTTGACTTTTAACAAGAGATGATTCATAAAATAATTCCCAAACTATCACTTAGATAAAATCTAATAACAATACAAGTGCAATGCACTTTGCAGTAATCCAATAAATAAGTGACGCGACGTCAGCAAATGAAAACTAATGGGGGCGGCAGTGGTCCGGAAACTGAAGCACAATCTAATTTGCAGACCCTTCTGGGGAGATATGCCGAGGACTCCAAATAATTCAAATTATATGAGAGTAAGAAAAAAATATTTCGGGAGGATTTCAAGGCAATAGAAATAACCTACCTTCGCTTTTATATATATCTTTTTTTATGAACACCGCCTTTTTGCCATATTGTAATTCCAGTTCATCCTAAGGTTGTCTGGAAGAAATCGCTCATAGCGATAAGACCGCCCATTGTACTTCACTTTAAATGTTCTGTGTATCTGTAATTTGTTTTAATGTAAATGTGGTGTACAATATTATAAAGTGTTGATCTATCTATCTATCTACCTTGTGGATAATGTTCACAATGTTCACATCGATATTCACACCGTTGTTGGTTCTATATGTTTCTGTATAAATTTTTTGAATTACACCTTGAAGCAGGATCTACTAATATTATTTAGAAATGTTATTGTATAACATGTCGCGATATTCAATAGGTGAAATTTCGCATACATTTCAACACAACTAAACTGTAAACATATTACTTTTCTAATTAAAATCCAAGAGACAAACAATAAACATCGAAAACATCACCCCCCAGAGACAAAACAGACGAACAGATCACCAGGGGAGCAGACATAGCACCAGGAGCGCAGAACACACGAGGTAATGAAATCGGAATTAGATTACAACGGCTAATGACCAGGGGCTGTAACGAGATTACAATGCACAAAGTGATTACTAGGAGCGCAGCGATGATTTGCGACGGGGTAGGAAGAGTCGGTTTTATGTTTGCCTGGTAATGAGTTGTTAGAATTATTAATACAATTTATTTGTAGAGTCACACTGGCTAGAATTTAATATAAGACAAAGGGTTAAATACTTTTAATAAAAAAAAAACATAGTTTTCTATTGATAGAATAATCGGTAAAACATAGAATCTCCTCCTTTTTTAAGTCGGTTGAAAAGTAAATTCATAAACCAAGTAAACTGCAGTGAGAGTAGCATGTAAGTTTGTGTGTGTGCATAAGTTTTGCTTTTGTAACTCCTTCACGCTCAAATGGCTGGACTAATTGGCTGGATAGCTATCCTGGATTAGCAAATAAGCTACTTTTGATCCCGGTATTCCCATGAGAACTATTCAGCGGGGCGTAGTCAGAAGAATTTAAAAACAGTAATATAAGTAGGTATGCCCAAGTGCTTCGATCCATGGATCGCGAGCCATCAATAAATAATAACCGAATCTCAATCAATCAACTATGAAACATTGGTAATACATATCTCTGTATCATTTCCCATGATTATACGTGTATTATCACATAAGAAGTATTTCTGACAGCTGCTTCATAGAAATCACTGAGGAAATCATGAAGAAATCTCTTCTTGTGATAGGTAATTCAGCGAGTTGTAGAAAGATAGATCGATAAAACAAAATATTTATTGACACACACACACACATACACACACACACACATACACACACACATAACAGTACATATTCAAAAAGAGAAAAAAACAAAAAAGTTTACTCTACGAAGTAAAGATAGTGAACTACTTTAGAAAGGTTTTTTGTATTAAGTTTTATTCAATGTTATCACTCATTTATTTTAATGAATTTACGTACTATTTTCACGATCAAAACCATCCTTCCAACTTATTACCATGCCACCACTATATCTTATACATGTTTTATATACGTATACGTTGTCGGCGAGTACAAAGGGCTGCGCAAGCGCACACGATGCTGATTTATCAATCAATGCGGGTCGTTAGCGCGCCGCGGGCCGCAGCTTGGCCAGCGCCTTTGCCAAGGTAAAGAGCCGAAACTCAATATACAAACATATACCTACAACACGTCCCGGCTTTGCACGGGTGTACTCATGAAACTACCGGGATAAAATATAGCCTATAATCATCCCGACAGTCCATTCTACACATCGGTTAAAGAATTTATGAAATCGGCTGAGTAGTTTCGGAGATTACCAGACTCAAACAAACAACATTACCTTTTTATTATAATTAGGTATCTTTAATAAGCCTTGTCTTTGCTAGGATGATATGTCAAAAGTACAATGTAAAAGTATATACTTAAGTTAAGATGTACCATAGTAACAACACTTATGAAACAAAAAAGACATGATTATCTGTATCCCAAGGAGCGGTAGACATTTTCTCAGATCTTCTAAGTTAAGTATTTTATTGTTTTACTTTCTTTAAAAGTTAAAATCGTGAGGCGCCTACGCAGAATTGCACCGCACTTTAATTTCAATCGGCCGATTACGATCGATATATTTATCGCGATTATAAATCATAAGAATTGATCATTACCGATCATAATTTATAGTAGTCGGCCAGTGGTCCGGCGCGAGCCATAAATCATGTGCCAGAGTGCTTCTAATGTGTTTGTTTTAGATTATGGAGTCTGTTTGTGTAATGACATGAATCAAAATAAATATATCAAGTCGCTTTAAATAGTTAGTGGACTAACTAATTTAATTAAATTTAACAATGATAACAAAATAACTTTTTAAAAACTTTTCATAACATATTTATTGGCGGTGATTCGGTGTGGCACTGACTAATTTAGAATTCCTAAATTCGAAAGCTCTTATTTCGTTCTCAATAAAGTTGAAAACAAAATGACAGTCCAGTTCTGAAATTACACAGTATAGACAGTATAGATTACTTCTTCTACTAAGTGTGGTAGACATATTCTTTCTGATCTCCTAAGATCCTAATAAGGCTATGGTCCCAATTAGGAAGGTAAAACAAAGAGCATGTCAAAGCGGAATATTATTCCACGTTCGAAATGGGCGGCAAAAAGGGCAAATTCCCGAAAAGGGCGGCAAAAAGCAGGTGGCACATAATCGCTTCATCCTCGCGTTCCCAGACACGGCAGCGACACAAAACATGGAATGCTGTGTTCGGAATAATTCTGTTTTAAGAACACGTCGTTATGATTGAAAGTTGTGTAAATGAAAAAATAAATAAATATCCTTGGACATTTCACACAGCGTCATCTAGTCCCAAGCTAAGCAATTTAATGCTTGTGGTATGGTAACCAGATGAAATATTACAACTGTATCCCAGGGAGCGGTAGACATTTCTTTCAGATCTTTATGTAATCCTTTAGATCCTTGGAAGATGTCTAATGGGGTAGTCAAAGGAATGTCTAAATACATATTTAGTACTTTAAGGTGGGTAATTTAACATGTACTTACATTAATATTAACCTGAAAATTTGTGTTTTTTTAGGAAAATGTATAATTTTCAAAGTTTATGTAATAATACGTACCAGGGGAGCATAACCAACATGGAGGTAAAGAAAGCCTAGCTTTGGTTACATTGCGTGTAAATGGTGCGAGGGCGCTAAGTGCTAGCATCTAAATGAGTAAAAACCTCTAATTGACTTTGCAAAAACTTCCTCGTAATACAATAGCTATGGCTTAGCTTCATAGTATACGGCAGAAATATGTGAGAACTGTTTGTATATAAGTTTCACAATGTTAAATCATTCTACACTACTATTTTAAAAAGGTAAGGTTGGTTTGTTTGTGAGGGGTAATCTCCGAAACTACTTAGATCTCAAAAATTCTTTCACCGATGTTTAGAATAGATTTTTCCAATGAACATAGGCTATATTTTATCCCGTTTAAGTACACCCGTGCAAAGCCGGGGCGGGCTGCTAGTCCTTTATAAAATGTAGAGTTATTTACTATACAGGCTGATGTGAAAATGAACACTAAAATTTACCTTGTAGACGAGCCAATAGGGCTATACAGGTTGATGTTAGTACACAAAATGATACAGGGCCAGCGAATAAGACTATACAGGCTGATGTAAGTAGACAATACGTACGATACAGGCTGATAATTATAAGTTCTTAAACCGCATCCCCCTGTAGAAGTAGAACGTAAACAAACTCCAGTGGACTCGTAAAATAAATCTCAGAGACGAGATAGGATCTCACGGCGCATTCCTAAAGTAAAAATGCAATGTTTTAATTCCGAGGACCACGGAGCGAATACCACCGATGCGGCAGATAAACCGAGGCCTACCCTACCATCAGTTTTCGAGTTGTACACTTAACTGTTCTCGCTAACGGGTCAAGTGTTTCAAATGTATGAAATTATTAGTTCATGCTAGTGAGCTACCAACGATTCACCGACCCTTAATCGATATAACTGTTAACAGAAATCACGGTTTATCGAAACTCGGTACAAATATTTTGTGATACTTGACAAGTATCCAGGGTAGTATCTACAGTAAACTAGTGGTAGAGTCTACGAACGAACGAGGTACCCACTTGTTTCTTGCAGTAGCAAAATTGCCACAACATAAATATATATCCTCGGACATTCAACACACTTTAAAACAGTTGCAATCCAAAAAAGCCCTGTCAAAATGCTGTCATACATAAAACATGACATACAGACAGTCTTGTTATTAGTTGTAAACAGATTCCAATATGTGTCGGTGGTTCTTGCGACTGCGGTGATTTTATATTAGGACATGCTAGTTTATAAGCGTTTCGTTCATTACAGACGTTTTTTATTGAATGCCATAAAACGTTTCGTTTTGAACAAAGTCAACATTGTAGAGACAGTTGGTTTCTATTCAATTATTTAAAAAAGATAAAAAAAATGTACACAAAAAAAAGGAAAATCCTTAGTATAAAATAAACATCTTTAGTTGACGATACACATCTTCAAATGGTCCATTTTATCAACAACTGTAAAACATATATGATTACTACCAGTCTGTCCCGTCTTTGCGCGAGAGTTCTAATCAAACCCGGGATTTTACTAGGATAAAATATAGCCTATGTTCGTCCTGTGAGTGAATTCTATACCTAGGTGAAACAATTTTTAAAACAGGATGAGCAATTTCGGATATTACCCCTACTAACAAACAAACCAACATTACCTCTTTATAATATTAATCTAGAAAAATATAAAACGAAAAAATCTTGCCATGCCTTGTATCCACAAATACAAAAGGATATTTTCCAAACTTTTTGCTAAAAAATAAAAAATCCTGTCCAGCGCAAACCATCACGCTCTTCGTGTCATGTCGGCCGGACGAACAGACACAAAAACTATGTATAAATATTTACAAACAGACGGACAATGGACCGTCTATCATATTAAATTTCCCGCGCCATTGTGTTATCATTTGTCCGCTTAATGCTTTTTAATTGTGTTTCATGTTTGTTATAGTTTAAGAAGACGATTAAGCAATTTATACAAGACTAGCAGCACGTCCCGACTTCGCACGGGTGTACTAATGAAATTACCGGGATAAAATATAGCCTATAACCATCCCGACAGTCCATTTTACACATCTAGGTGAAAAAAATTTGAAATAGGCTAAGTAGTTTCGGAGATTACCTCCCTCAAACAAACAAACAAACCAACATTCGCTGATTTTAAAAATTCAGGCCTGTACATCTGATGTACCTACAGGCCTGAATTTTTAAAATCATTTCGTCTTGTGGTTCTTTCGAATAACAGTAGTTAACGATTATGGTTAAAGAATTCAAATGTTTCACAAAAATATGATGATCCAAGTCATTTGTAATTTTAATATTAATCCGTATTATAAATATTAATAATATTAATATTCATATAACATTCGTCGTCTGAGCGATCCGGCGCACCGCAGGCGCTTGTAATTTGACCGACGATGTTTGTTTTGCCTGCCCTCAACTCTTTATCGTATCCATCCCTTTCCCACACACCTATAAACATATCTCCATCCCGCTCACACACGCGGCTACTTAAATTTTATTTATCACTCTACATTTCACTTAACAAAATGACGTATGCGCGTTGTGTCTTTCGATTTTTTGTTTTATGCCCTTTGTGTAAAGTTGTTTTTATGGTGCCGAAGTAGGGTTTATAGGTTAGGATGGTTTAATACTGGTATGCATTTTCTTATAGGTTATTGATTGTAATTATCATGGCGCCGTAAGTGAACACGGGTGATCACGCGAGGCTCGTGTAGATTTATGTGAGTTCTTTATAGTCTATCATAGTTTTATGGTATGTTTTATGGCAGTTAGTCGCTGTGTTATTGAATTCATGTCGATTATTAATTTTCTGTGAATTAAAATAATTGTTTCGAGGTTGTTAAATACTAACATAAAATCAGACGACATTTTTAAGAGGTAAAAGTTGTTTGATTTATTCATTTTGAAACCACTGATCAAAATTGTATTTTTAAAAATTTTATACCTATTTACTGATGACTCTAAACTTATTTTACAAACAAAAGGCAAACAGCTAGAACTTTCAATTTATAAAGATTTTAATATCATTGAGTTCAAAAAGAAAAATGCATAAACAAGCAACTGCAACTGTGAAACCGCAGGGCGCAGCTAGTACTTAGTTTTTGTATATTCTCATCTTCGATCTTATGAGTTGTAAGTACTGATGCATCATCTCTGCAGGTCAGAGGTGGCACATTTGTACGGAGCAAGCTACCCAGGGAGCGGATAGTGGCTCCCGGAATTCAGGCTATTCATCAATGTTACGATGTTTTAGTTTCTTTTATGTTCCAATAGATCAAGAGATTACAAGTATGGTAAAATGTCATAACTCACAAATCATTGAAAATATAGTCTATACATCTGACAAGACAACCAAGTTAAAATAGAAAATCTGTACTTATTAGAAAGAAAGAAGTGAGAAGGAAAAACATTTATGTATTTACATCACTCACACCACACACATACACAGGTACAATCTAAAATATTTGTTTTTATTAGTGAAACAAATTGGTCACCAGTCACCAGTCACCACTCAGCATTTCCTGCAGCAATTATTTGTAACTAAAAAAATAAATAAATAAATAAGTGCATTTCGAGCCTCAGTTTGACTAGCCCCTCTCTTACACACAAAGTCTTAATTTTGCAAAGATCTACCTGCACTGTGAAGTTAAGTCGTGCTAAAATATTTAAAAGTTAAAATAAAGAATTGATAATAAAAAGTTACCACGCACAATGTAGCCATCAATAATACCATCTGCTGTCAGATTTTCGAGTCGTAAAACCAAAAGGTAATGTTTGTTTGAATATTCAAATACCTCCAGTTATTTCCACAGAAGCGGTCACAAATCTTACACGGAACCTGTTCCAGGGAATTACGCTCTAACTAGCTCCCACCCGCGGCTACCTACTAGTTCTACTACAACGTGGTTTGTAAGCTACCACCAGTTTTCGAGTTGTATAGTTAACTATCCTCGCTAACAGGTCCAGTGTTTCAAATGTATGAAATTATTAGTTCATGCAAGTTACCGGGGGCGGCGCTGCGCTGGGTTGTCATACATTTTCTGATACTTGACTTGGTATCGAGGATAGTATCAATACTACAGTAAATTGGTGGTAGGGCCTGGAAGACTTGTTTCTAGATATAAGCTTAAAATGATTTTAAAATCTAATTTATGATAGTAAACAACTAACGCGTCTTTCCCATTTTCTTCTTAAACTCGCCAAAACTGAAACGCACACTCAATGACACAAAAAAATGGTGAAAAACACACACAAAACACAAAAAAAAACAGTTACGATCCACAAACGATCACGATTTAATGTAAAATGCAAATAAGTATGTAAAATATCAATTTCTAGTCATGCACCGACACCCCAGTGCCAAGAAACAGTGCTTGGCATTCAGGCAAGTGTGCTAAACAATTAGGAGCGCAGAAATACTGGGAAATGGCTAAGTTACCGCGGCAGGTGGAATGTAGGAGCCGCAGTAAAGTATAAGACCGTGTGTACATGATAATAAGATTGCGAGTTATCGTGTGAAAATTAAATGTTTCAAGGATGTTATGAAGATGATGTCCTATATCTTGTTGTATTTTATAACAACAGTTAGCCAGCTTAAAAATATATATGTTAATGAACACACCACGCGCTAACAAGACAAAGTGTAATTATTCTTATACGACAAACAACATTTATTTAAATAAAACAAAATAAACGACATATTAATAAAATCATCATAATAAAAACTGCCAAAAAACAATGCGGAACAAATGACAGTACCAGGCGCACACGGGGGTTGAAACAAAAGGTCTGGTATAAATCAAACGCGACCGTTTTGAGGAGGAAGCGGTCAATCATGCCCCTTTCTTTTACTTCACAATGCTACGAATGTCGGTTAACGGGCCAGGAGGGTAGCGGGTAATTAGGAAAAAGGTTATTATATCAGTCAATGAAAATAATATGCAATTAGCGACGTTGATTCTTTAAGGTGGTATTGAAATAAATATAAATCCATTTTATTCTATTTAAGTACTTTTATTAAATTTGCAAAATGTTTTTGTTTCATCAAACAAAACATTAAGAAGTTTGATAACTATTTTAACACATCTATCACCAGTGTTTTCACGGATTAATGTTATTTTTGATTCACAACAACTTGGTACTAGTTTCACAATCGGGGGCCTATATTCAAAATACACGATGGTATTAAGTAAATACATGTGTAAATCTTCTACTGTGATTCAATTTCTTATTTTGAAAGTAATTTCTTTGACCCACTTTATTTGTCGTGTCAGCCTGTGGAAGCACCGCGCGTGTTATGGCCCCACACGTTATCTACAAAACACATTGGTAACCACAAAAACAAACAGCCAACACACCTTTATTATTCAATTTGAATATTTTAATGATAAGTATTCATTATAGACGACCTCTGTGGCGTAGATAGTTGGGCGAACGCCCGGCTGAGACGCCGAGGTCGCGGGTTCGACCCCGCTACGGGACAAATGTTTGTATGTTCTGCAGATATTTGTTCCTTGTCTGGGTGTTTTCTATCTATAATTATGTATGTATTTACAAAAAAAAAATTATGTATTATATCAGTTATCTGGTTACCATAACACAAGCATTAAGTTGCTCATCTTGGGACTAGATGACGCTGTGTGGAATGTCCAAGGATATTTATTTATTTATTTATTTATTGGACAGACTTTTCCAAACGAAGTTTGTATGAAGAATGTTCTGAATTAAGGGAAATTTGGGTCAGGATCGTAGCAAGTACTTTCTGCCTACCCCTAGACTAGAGGAAAACGTTGGTTTGACATTGTTCTGCTAATGGAAATACCTAGACAGAGTAACTGATTCAAAAAATAAGCAATTTTTTTAAACTAAAATTTAAATGAGACAATTTATGTAGAGAATTGACAAACTGGGACGAGTTTTTAATAAAAAACTATGTGCTAAAGCTATTCATTCCCTTCACTCATTAAAAGTAGGACTTAACCAATACCTTCCTCAATAAACAAAATAATTTTACATTCGGGATTGAACCTACGACCTTTGCAACGAATCTTTAATATAATTCGTGTAAATATCACGTCTTACAAAGTTAGTAATTGTGAAACCTAATACTAGGCACAGTCTCGGTCAGACTGTATCACTAAAAACTCAGACTTTTACATCCTATACTTGATTTGTTCCGTGTCTGAGTGTTTTCTATCTACATATAATATGTATGTATTTACAAAAAAAATGTATCTAAGTATTATATCAGTCATCTGGTTACCATAACACAAGCATTAAGTTGCTTAGCTTGGGACTAGATGACGCTATGTTATGTGGAATGTCCAAGGATATTTATTTATTTATTTATTTATACAGCGTCAGGAGGCAATCTTTGCCTACACTTAACGGGACACAATAGTGCCTGGGACATGTTGAGATGGAACAGGCTTGCCCAGCGCAGAAACCATCCTCTCAGCTAAGCCAGATATATCCACAGGAAATACAATGGTCAATACGTGCGGGACTAACTATTACTATAATAACAGTATTGAAGCGTGCTCTTGGCCCCGCTTACGGTCGCTCGTGGTCGCCTGCGTTTGATGTTTCTCAAGCGATACTATGTATTTTTGCGATGAGATAATCGTACTATCTTATCCTATCCTACTCCTACTAATATATAAATGTGAAAGTTTGTGAGAATGTATGAATGTTTGTTATTCTTTCACGCAAAAATAGCTAGACCGATTTAGTTGGAAATTTGGTAAAATGGTATGAAAATAAAACTGCGCGCGTCTTCCCTTCCATCTCGGTGTGAGTTGAGCCTAAGTGGTCACACAGCTTTGCTAATACAGGACTAAGTTGCGTGTCGCCGGCGAGGGGCTAAGTGTGTATGAATGCGAATGGTTATAAGTTATTGCAAACTATCGATTGGATATTAGATGTTTAATATAATACTACTTTTGTAAAGAGGTGTTGGTATACAGATGTTTGTAGGGTTCCGAAGTAAACAAGAAACCCTTATTTGATAAGACTACAAAACAAAAGCGCAAAGGCCTCTATATCTTTTCTAGATGACACATACCGGCTGTATTATCTGGGATATTGTTGGGGTGGAATAGGCTTGCCCAGCACTTAAACCATCCTCTAAGCATAGCTGGCCATATCCACAGGAAAGACAGAATAAGGGTACAAGTTGGCAGCCGACCGCACGCGACACCAGCAGACGACATGTCATCGCTTCGGAGGGAATGACATAGAAATACGTAGAAACCAATAGTGTGTAGCGAGCGACACGTCGTCTGCTGGTGTCGCGTGCGGTCAGCTGCCAACTTGTACCTTTAACTTCAACTTTCTTACTTATTAACAGTAGGTACTTGAGTATGATTTATATCCCAAAAAACTTTCAAGTTGAAAATTAAACTAAGTAAACAAATTAGAACAAAAAAGTGAAGGTAGTGATTACGCGTGAAGAATGGCTTCGATAAAATTAGATTCAATTACATCGGAGTACCAGGTCGTTATGATACAGAGGAGTTGTTAAAAACGCATCAGGCTGGTTCATCATTCTATCGCCCAAATAATGTTCAATCACCTTAGTGATTATGTTTTCCTGGTATGTAACATCCCTTTATAACTGGCTGCGCCCCGCGGTCTTACCGTGTTTGCCGGGATTAAAAATAGCCTATTCTGATGTTTAAGCTATATTATTGTAAAGTTTCGTTAAAATCCATTCAGTAGTTTTTGAGTGAAAGAGTAAAAAACATGAGCGCTAACTTTCAACTTAATAATTTTAGTGTGATTGGTAAAGATATCTTTAAATTGCATTATTAAAACAAACATGTAACTTCGCTCAATGAAGATAAAATATGATAAATATATGAATATTTACGTCTCAGTATTTCTAATTAAACCATTAAAATTTTATTAATCTATGAATGCAAGAGTTATTTCAATACAAATGTAATATTAAATTATGGTTTACGGTTAGGCATTTTGCATAAATTTAATTAATTTAATTTATTGTCGAGATGCGAGGCAGTGGCAATAGTAAAGGTTTGTCCATTTAATTATTATTTATTGAGTAGGTTTTGTACAATCATTTAACCTTCTCAAATATGATAGATATTATTTAAGAAGTTTTTTGGTCCAAGGGACCTTAAAATCTACTTTTCTAGAATTAATATAAGCCGAATCGTAAAAGCCTAAACATCTAAAAGAACAAAAATAAAATAAATTAATCGTTTTTAGATTCTATGATTCTAAAAACGATTTATTTATTATATTTTAAAAATATAGATTATGTTATTGAGACTGGACGTTATTCGTGTCGATTCGCCATTACAAAACCTGTAGTGCTTGCGGTCGCAAGAAACTAAACTAAGTACGCTTTTAGCGGCCATATCTCGTGCGATAATACAAATATATATTTCACGATATCGTACACGCTTCGTTGATGTACGCTGCGAATGCGTTTTATCTAAATGTAATGAGAAAAAACAAAGTTGGTATCATCCATAGACATTTTATTTTAGTTTACTTAGAAATAAAAACTTGAAGAAAAACCACATTTCCTAACAACAGATTGAATGCGTTTTAGCGAATATAGTTTTACTGGTCGAATATGTACGCATAAGGGGGTAAGTGGTAGCTGGCATCGTCGCCATAGCATCCCGGTGAGGCTCTACAGGGCAGCTTAACAAACATAATAAAATGTAACGTAACGTAAATATGATAACTAAAGATTATTTCAAATTGAATATAAAAACTAGACTTTATTGTGTCTAGTTTCCATAACCAAATCCGCTGATATAATACTAAAACTGCCCATAACTTTCACGTTACACAGCCTTATAAAGTTGGCGAATTGCGCCCGCGCCGGTCAGAGGCCAACAACCGCGCGTCAGCCGAACGGGCCATCACTCTGACTGTTTATTTTTCAATTTGGCCTGTCAGACCCCTGAGTTAGGGCCGCCACACACGGCGACGCCAGATTACGGGGTACGGCAACGCCCTGCGAGCGGGACTGCCAGGGGTTGGGAGAACAAGGAAAAACCTTACTTACTTTTAATAGTGCATCCTTACATAAAGATCTGAAAGAAATGTCTACCGCTCCTGGGATAGAGTCGTGATCATATTTCATTTTTTCCTACAGAAATAAAAACATTTTTCTCATTTTTCAAGTAATGTTGTAACGAAGCGTTACAGATAGCAGTTTGTTACAATGTTTTATTGTAAATTAATAGTCTTAAATCTTTAGTTTGTCTCATAATTTATTAGTTTCTGGACAGCGCCACTTTGCGGTGACTGTCCGAACTAAGTCATTCATTAATTCTTTTTCTAATTACAACGTCGATAGGTTTACCAATTGATAAGATAGTGGACACAGAGATGGCGTTGTGTCCAACTATTCTCTTTAGGCATGACGCATAATGATCATGCGATTTCGAACGTGTGACGGAGGGAAGCGGGGGACGGGTCCACCCGGCCGGCTGCCCATCGCTTGCCTTTCTTTCGCCCGGGACGCTGATCGAGTAACGACGTGCCGATTGTCTCGCGCTCTAGCAGACAATCGGCCACGTTTTTATGATGATCAGCGCATTAGCTGCTTCATCGTAAATTATACAGCGTCCTGGGCGAATCAAAACACTAAATACCTACGTAGTTAAAATGTGGTTACGTCGGTGTTACGTAGTCACGGCCCGATTGTTCTCGCGTCCTAGCAGACAATCGGACTTCTTCATTCCATTAAGTGATTTCCCGCTTTAGGGGTAAGTTTTAAATGGCATATAAAACACACACTAGCTAAACTGCACCTACTTGTATATTTTATTGTTCTTGTGTTCTTTACAGCCTAGCCCTTATTTTTATTGTGCATAATTTCATCTAAATCATTTTCTATTTAATTTCATTTGTGTCAACTCATATTTTAATATCTTTGTTAGTCCAAAGTTTGGACCCAAACGTTCTAGAATGTTGCATCATGCCTTATTTTGCAAACTACCTACTCAACTTTTTATTTAATGGCTAACTTACATTTTACATTCTATTTCATTATTTTTCATTGCCTTTTAGCCATTTTCTTATTGTACCTATTTTATTTAAACTCCGTTCTGATTGCACCTCCCGGCAAAAACTACTACGTAAGTATTTCCCTTTTCTTCGTGTTGCCGTGGGAGGGCTTTCGGAACGGAAGTAGTGAACGCATTTTTACCATGGTGTTCTTTTGGTGCGTTCCAGGGTCACGGTCACGTTCACATCACCATTACGATCACGTTCACATCACCATTACGGTCACGTAAGGTCACATTTCAAGCACACAGACTCGGACGCCGTTCAGACACTGATCGGACCTTAGAAGCGACGAAAGACGAGTTCTTCCGCTCGCCTACGTGGAACTTCCGCACCCGTAACCTCGTGGCGCGTGCTAGCGTCGGGGTTACACGACCACCAAATACTCACCGTGGTGTTTCCTGCTCCGTTCCCTGAAGCCGGACTCCACCTGCGGCCGGTCCTACACTTGAGGGGAGTACGGAACTACCTAAGCGGAAACATAAATCTTAAGGCTTCCACGCCCTAAATATTGTGTCCTCCCTGAGCTAGATTTTTTTTATTAACTTAACTTCTTTTTTTTTATATAAAGTAAATTCTTTTTTTTTAATAAATTGTTAACTTCAAATTGCATTTTTTATTACCACCATTTTAGGTAGGTTTAAATTCATTCTTTTCCTTTCACTCATTCATTTCATTCTTTCATTCATTCTCTGTCATTCTGTCACTCTCATTACTCTAAATTTCTTAACCGGGACACTGGCGCCCTCTTTACGTGGTTGATTGTTTCCGCTTCGGTGGTAAGTAGTTAGTTTTTTATCGGTGAGGTTTTAGTTGTAAGACGCTTTTATTTTTTTTGGTTTGCCGCAACTGAGGTGAAAATAGTTTTTTTTTTTCCTTATTGTTTGTTTTACTTTTGTTACCCGACCAGTTTAGTTCCATTTTATTGGTATTATTTAGGAAACAGTTATTTTGTTTTCGCATTTTGTACAGTCGGGGACAAAATTTTATATTTTGTTGTTTTAAAAGTTTTGTTTTTTAAGTTTTATTATTAAACCATTGTTTACCTTGTATATATTCTTTGTAGTAGCTTCTTTCACACCAGTTGCATTTAACGCTTTATTTTTTTCTTTTTTCATTGTATTTTTGCTATCCAACGATCTTTAAACTCATTTTCATCAAACCAGAGCGTTCTGTTTAATTTATATTGTAACAGAACGGAGTACTTTTTACATCATTGATCTATTAACATTGTTGTCGTTGTGTGTGCCATTTACAACATTACCTTCTATAAGCAATAACTTTTGGTGGTACGCTATAGTACCCAGTTAGTAAACAAGTTATGCCATAGTTCCTGTGTCCAATATTTATCATGTTTTCTTTTCTTGTATGCAGTCTATTGTCGATCCTTATGGCAAAAGACTCTCTGCTGATAGTGGGCGTCTTAAAATGATTAAATTTTAAGATTTCTAGAATGAATGGTGTTAGGTGAAGTATGAAAGGCTGTGTGAAAGGTAAAGCAAGAAATAGATACAATTTTAAAATTGGCGGATTTTATTTTTAAAATAAAATCCTTATGAGGGACAGGCGGGTATTGTAACGAAGCGTTACAGATAGCAGTTTGTTACAATGTTTTATTGTAAATTAATAGTCTTAAATCTTTAGTTTGTCTCATAATTTATTAGTTTCTGGACAGCGCCACTTTGCGGTGACTGTCCGAACTAAGTCATTCATTAATTCTTTTTCTAATTACAACGTCGATAGGTTTACCAATTGATAAGATAGTGGACACAGAGATGGCGTTGTGTCCAACTATTCTCTTTAGGCATGACGCATAATGATCATGCGATTTCGAACGTGTGACGGAGGGAAGCGGGGGACGGGTCCACCCGGCCGGCTGCCCATCGCTTGCCTTTCTTTCGCCCGGGACGCTGATCGAGTAACGACGTGCCGATTGTCTCGCGCTCTAGCAGACAATCGGCCACGTTTTTATGATGATCAGCGCATTAGCTGCTTCATCGTAAATTATACAGCGTCCTGGGCGAATCAAAACACTAAATACCTACGTAGTTAAAATGTGGTTACGTCGGTGTTACGTAGTCACGGCCCGATTGTTCTCGCGTCCTAGCAGACAATCGGACTTCTTCATTCCATTAAGTGATTTCCCGCTTTAGGGGTAAGTTTTAAATGGCATATAAAACACACACTAGCTAAACTGCACCTACTTGTATATTTTATTGTTCTTGTGTTCTTTACAGCCTAGCCCTTATTTTTATTGTGCATAGTTTCATCTAAATCATTTTCTATTTAATTTCATTTGTGTCAACTCATATTTTAATATCTTTGTTAGTCCAAAGTTTGGACCCAAACGTTCTAGAATGTTGCATCATGCCTTATTTTGCAAACTACCTACTCAACTTTTTATTTAATGGCTAACTTACATTTTACATTCTATTTCATTATTTTTCATTGCCTTTTAGCCATTTTCTTATTGTACCTATTTTATTTAAACTCCGTTCTGATTGCACCTCCCGGCAAAAACTACTACGTAAGTATTTCCCTTTTCTTCGTGTTGCCGTGGGAGGGCTTTCGGAACGGAAGTAGTGAACGCATTTTTACCATGGTGTTCTTTTGGTGCGTTCCAGGGTCACGGTCACGTTCACATCACCATTACGATCACGTTCACATCACCATTACGGTCACGTAAGGTCACATTTCAAGCACACAGACTCGGACGCCGTTCAGACACTGATCGGACCTTAGAAGCGACGAAAGACGAGTTCTTCCGCTCGCCTACGTGGAACTTCCGCACCCGTAACCTCGTGGCGCGTGCTAGCGTCGGGGTTACACGACCACCAAATACTCACCGTGGTGTTTCCTGCTCCGTTCCCTGAAGCCGGACTCCACCTGCGGCCGGTCCTACACTTGAGGGGAGTACGGAACTACCTAAGCGGAAACATAAATCTTAAGGCTTCCACGCCCTAAATATTGTGTCCTCCCTGAGCTAGATTTTTTTATTAACTTAACTTCTTTTTTTTTATATAAAGTAAATTCTTTTTTTTTAATAAATTGTTAACTTCAAATTGCATTTTTTATTACCACCATTTTAGGTAGGTTTAAATTCACTTCTCATATTCAATTCATTCTTTTCCTTTCACTCATTCATTTCATTCTTTCATTCATTCTCTGTCATTCTGTCACTCTCATTACTCTAAATTTCTTAACCGGGACAATGTTGCTTAGTAGAGTCACAGGTCCAAGAGATGACACCAAGCGCTGCAACATGGCAAATGAAGCGCTTCACAAAAACACGCTGTGACTGCCCATTGTAAAAACGTCGTCTAGCATGGTTTTATTTGGGTGTGTTAAAAACTTCTATCACTATAATAGTCTTAGAGCAAAGGAGAAAGAAAGGACAAGGCGGACAAATAGACAGACATAACACATTTTTACAACTAAGTAAGTATGGATGGGATATGGATTTAAAAATTTTATAGAACTTCATAAAAATATCATGGTATGAAAATATTCCGATAAATTCGACAGCCCTAGTAACCATGGCGCTCGCGATGATGCGAGGCGTCGAGAACCTACAATTAGGCGCGGAGCAACAAGACCACAGCACGGTAATACCCTAGCATCGAACCTAACAACACATATCGCAGTAAAACAAACCTTATCCAAGACCAACAAGGTCTCAAAGACCGCAAGCCAGCTTTCAAGGGTTAAACCACGTTAAACTAAAACCAGCAAATCGAGTTAACATCAAGACTCTATTGTGATACCTGAAGGTTCATTTTCGATAGGTATTCTTGATGAGAACTTTCCTCCGTTTATTGGCACAATAAATGAGTTATGGCATCGTGAATTTTGCAAAATATATTGGGTGAAAATTGATTTCTTGACTACTGCTGCATTACACCCATAAAATGCAAGCGGTTTCGTACATAGCATTTAGAATTAAAACAACAGATGATTCGTGTTAACCAGGAGAACATAAATAAAAGGATCTAAATTACATAACGAATGACAATCAGTTTTATATTTGAGCTAGATTCAAAGGTTGTACAGTTGTTTGGATTTCGTAAAGGTAGAAAAGCGGTAGCGTAACCCGGATAAGTAGCCTATGTGTTATTCCAGGTCATAGTTTTGTAAATTCCATGTTTCAGTCAAAACTATTCAGTAGCTTTAGCGTGAAAGAGTTACAAACATCTTACTTACAATCTTTTGCATTTAAAATATTAGTAGGATAGTATGATTAGTTAACAAGTTTAAGGCTTTCTTTTTTTAAGCGTTTAAGGATATATATATATATATATGGAGGAGTTGCGTTGGAACAGGCAATAGAGACACCTAGCTTATAAGACTGTACATTTTTAAGTGATCCTTGAGGTTCTACAGAAATAAAAACATTTTTTTCTTGTATAAGGACCATTTAAATTACATACACTCATCTGTTGCCGTCTCTATTAATTGACATAATGACAATGATGAAGTACCTACTAAACTATTGCAAAATTGTGTAAAATATGAATAACGAGGGTAAGAGAGCTATTCCTCCTACCAGGGCATCATAAAGCAGAGGATGTAGACCACACATCGGGACCACACACGAGGAAGGCGGTAGCGGCGGAGATGGCCCGAGGCTCTTTGCTGTCTATACCTGGTGTGGTCCACTTTGGATGTGAAAGTTTCCGATATGACTAGGTTACTCGTCGGCTTCGCCTCCGTAGATAAAGTAGCCTATTGTTATTCCAGGTCTAAAACTTTAGAATTTTCAGCCAAATCCGTTAAGTGTGAAAAAGCAACAAATATCCATGCTCCATTAATACTTACAAACTTTCACATTTATCCCATAGTGTATTATATTCTCCAAGATAGTCAGACTTTTAAGATTTTCGCTGAAAAGCTACTTATTGTTAGGGTTGCTTAACTATCCTACGTGGTAAACACAACTGTGGTTTTTCGAAATATTCAAAAGCGAATAATTCTTATCTTCAGCCAAACCATCGTATGCCAGTAAGGACGCGACCGAGTCCTTATAATCGTTTCCACAAGATTTACCGCGCGCTGACGCGGCCAATTACAGTAATCACTAGCATCTGTACGGCATGCACTGGCATGCTAACCAGCCGGGAACTGGGACCCTGGTACCTTGATCACCAGGGTCTCATGTTTGTTTAAGAATCTGTCTTTAGATTTTTTCAAATTATGACTTTCTCTGGCAAAGTAAGGTGTAAATAAGCCTAATCGCATTGGACACAGTGACATAAATAAATATCCTTGGACATTCCACACAGCGTCATCTAGTCCCAAGCTAAGCAACTTAATGCTTGTGTTATGGTAACCAGATGACTGATCATTTTATACGATGGCTAGCAGCACGTCCCAGCTTTGCACGGGTGTACTAATGAAACTACCGGGATAAAATATAATCATCCCGACAGTCCATTTTACTTATTGGTGAAAGAAATCGGCTGAGTAGTTTCGGAGATTACCTCCGTCGAACAAACAAACCAACAACTTACCTCTTTATAACATTAGTATAGATATCAATGGAATCACGAATTTCTCTAAGCTGTCCATCCACTCCCTGTCACCACAACAATACCAGACGTCCACCGAATTGGATCTTAATTGCAATCAGCACATCCCGACAAGACAAAGCAACCGAACGTCACAACACAACACGCACTTGCCAAGATGTTTACTGACGAGCTATTGTGTCATTTGTTTGATTAGGCCGATAGTCCACTAGGCTACAATGTCGCCATACTCTGTTCACCGAGTCGATCGAATAGTTAGAAAAATAAACGCACGTGTTACTAAAACGGGCCTAGGGCGTGTTCACATTGCCTTATGTAATGTATTCTTCTATAATGGTTTCTTTACGCGTTAGCAAAATACCTACTTATGTACCAAAATTTATGGACAACACATTTAGTTGGTTTATTTATCGATCGACTCGGTGAACAGAGTAAGTATTATGTGAATCACTGGGCGACAAATTACTTGTCGCTCAGTGATTACACGGCTTTATACATCGGTAGATATGTAGGTGTTTATATGTATGTATACATCGGTAGAACAATGCAAATGCATCTGCCAAGGTATTTCAGAACGATACCATTAATTAGTTGGTAATGTACGCGAATGCGGCTTGTGTTGACATTTTGTGGAACATAAAATGCGTAAGACAGCTCTATTTAACAGTATTTATTTATAAACACTTAAAACGGGATATTTACCATGATACGAAGATTTGTGAGTTTTCTGATATTTCAGCACAGTTGTATGCACCACACAGTTGCAATTGTGCCGAAATATCACTTACCTTATATGGTACCTCTAGCTGTCGACGTTATTTTAAGTACTTACCTGTAAAAGAAAAAAAATACTGTGAAATTACACAAGAAATCTACACTAACTATTCAAACAATTTCAAAACTATCGTGAATTGTACTAATTATTACTCGTATTAGCACACGAGTGACCATACTCACTCAATATACTCATGCCCAGATACTACCCAGATGAAGATTCTCCGAAAGAATCGAAACATTGTCGGTAAGTAAGTATTTTGATCGACGATATTTTACGTAAGTCATTAATAAATAAATAAAATAAAATACCCTTGGACAATCCATTTAGTCCCAAGCTGAAGCAACTTAATGCTTGTGTTATGGTAACCAGATGACTGATATAATACGTAGAATACATTTTTTTTGTAAATACAAACATATTATAGATAGCAACAACTCAGAACACGGAACAAATATCTGCAGAACATACAAACATTTGTCCCGTAGCGGGGATCGAACCCGCAACCTCCGCGTTTCAGCCGGGCTTTCGCCCACTGCGCCACAGAGGTCGTCATTACCCATGTGCTGATATAAACTTGATCCTATTTTAATTAAACCTCAGGATTAAGCGCGTGCCTAGCCAGTAGTACCTACATAAACCATACGTTTCAATACAAACAATACATACAAACAAAATACCACGTGTTATCCATTAATTAAAAACAAATTAACCATTCGGACGTCAGAAACAATTAAAATGAACTAGGAGGATTGATCGCAGAATATTAGGCTTTATAACTCAGGAGATAAAGAGTAAAGTCGCGTGATATGTTCTGTTGGTAATATAAAGACGAGTGTGCACGGATACAAATTGTGGTAGACACTGACCGACTGTACACAGTGCTGTTATAATGGCTGGTTCAATTCTAACACATAACAAGTATGGAAACGTAAAGGTGACAATTTTTATGTATTTGTCCAAGATAAACCTGTCTGTAGATAAACTTTAACTTGATTTGAGTGTGAATGCTTATGTTTTTTTTAATCAACTTTATTCTTTAATCAAAGCAATTTAGCAAAAAAAGATAAAGCTACGCTTAAAAAAAATTAAAACTTTATGACAGATCCTCGAAATACTTAGCTGCTATAGGCACTATAGGTTCGAAATGTCGCATAGCGGGGAAAACTGTTGATAGCTTTACAGAAAACAGCTAAGGTGGTAAGGCGACGCTTTGGGTGATAATACCTCTGAGTTTAAAATATTTATTCACACGATACAATTCACTTCACATTAAAATATTTTATACTTTTTAAATGTTAAATTTTTCTTAAGCCTTAAAGTTGCACAGGCACAGCTAACACCATCTTCACTGTGTGTATTATTGTTTTTTAATCGGCCGTCCCGCCCCCAGAGCCTTCGCCATCCATCATAACTTTAAAAAACAATTTAAAAAGAAACAGTCCACTTCCCCGCAGCGCATTCCTTAGTTGGGTTAAAACAACATATAAATTAAACAAGGGTTAATATTCCAAACGGGCTAATGATGTTGGTTTAACAGATTTGGACGCTGACTACCACCTTTTTAACTAACTTAGAGAAGGTTCTATGTTACACTGTAATATTTTTTAAAGTCCAATGATTCTGAAAAATCTGAAAATTCTGAATTTTTGATTAGACCTACTCGAGAGTGTATTCCTTCAAACATAAAATAATTTTTTATATTTTATAGTGTTATACCACAATAAGATATTTAATAAAAAAAAAATTAAACGAATAATCGGTGAATATACTTAAAAAATACATGCAGTGGAACATGAAACTCCTCCTTTTTTAAAGTCGGTTAAAGATGACAATTTATTGGTTTTCGACAATCATCTGTTTGAACTATTGTAAGTTTAGTATACGGTATCATAGTATCAGTCGATCAATCGTATAACATGACATGTGTTGAAGGAAGGTCATATCCGACATTTGGCGAGCACCTGCCGTATTATGGCCTGATAAGAACTAATTTATTGTCACTGTTATGTCAAATTAGAATAACATCGAAGAATAAATCAATTAATGGGACTTAAAAAAATGGTCAAATTCATTAAAAATTTTAAAAAGTGTTTTTCTCAAATACTAAAACGCTAATAAAAGTAAGTGGTACTTGTCTATGACATAATTATGAAATCGGCTGAGTAGTTTCGGAGATTACCTTCGTTCGACAAACAAAAAAACAAATGAACCAACATTACCTCTTCCTAATATTAGTAATTATAGAAAAGAAAGCCATATAACTTGCTTAAGTCTAATAATTCATAATTGTGTTAATTTTTTTTACCAAAAATTTACCAAATATGTATTTGGTCATATACCTACCACTGACTACCCCATTAGACATCTTCAAAGGATCTAAAGAATGAAATAAAGATCTGAAAGAAAATGTCTACTGCTCTCCTGGGCCCTGATAATGTTTCATTTTTTCATTTTTTTAGACGGACTATAGGTACTGTTAAATTGTCTTTGGGACCTTATAACTTAACCGGACTTTAAAACGATGGGAAGTTTTATATAGTCAGTAAATGGCGCCTGTTTTTATGACACCAATTGGTTCAATCCCAGTCGTTAATATATTTGTTTGTTATTTATTGATCTGTTTGTACTGATCTTAGATTAAATGTTTATTGGTGGACAATTGGTGATGGGAATTGAGCGAGTTAATAGACGTGAACGAGGAAATTGGAGTAGACTTCGTTTTTAAAGGTTCATCATGGTTCGTTAAATACTTACCTTATTACTTATGGAAAAACACATTGTTATTTAAAAATTAAATAAAAGTAACGGATTTTATGGACATACTTACTTTAAACAGTTTTTATATTTTTATCATTGTGTTATACCACACATAGGTTTTAGGTAAAGGACGCTCGCTTGTTTCATCGCATGTTCGAATCCTGCCAGAGTCGTCACTTTTATTAAGATTTTTCGATTTTTCTGATATCCAAAATCAGTTTCGTAAATAAGTACGTAAGCATTTAAAATTTCAGTTTTCATTCAATAATATATTCCACTTTCACTATCATCATCATCCCCCACTGCATGGTACTATTCCTCCTTGCTCTTTCTTTCGGCTTTCTTCAAAGAAATATCTGACAACGGCCATCATTTCCCCGCCATATCTTCAGATCATGACAGTTCCATTACAATAATAATAGCTCTTGTATAATAATTATTAATTACGATACGGTAGCGACTACCGGTATTCATTTCGCTACAAAATCAATACATTGATTAGAACAAACAAAGTAAACTTTTAACCGTATTGAAAGGCCATAGAGTTCAAACTACAATTTTTTTCTTATTTCCATACCATAACTACACGCGTTTTCGTTTAACGAAGTTTAGACTCTATGTCTAAAGTAATATGGACTAGTTTGAAGGTGAAGTTTGAGTAAATATTGAGGCATTCAATCCATCAATATAAAGTAACTCTGCATTCTTTAAGGCTCATTATTCAATATTAGAAGCGGCTACCGTTATTTTTAAACCCTAGAAATACATAGAAGTCACACCATTTCATTATTTAAAACTAAACTAAAAAACATATTTACAAAAATATCGTGAGGAAACCAATTAGCTTTTTAGTGTCAATGGGCTTGCAACCTGTCAGGAAAGTTAACTTCTGCCAAATGTGGGCATGTGTCACATGATGTATTAGTATTAGTGTATTAGTAGTATTATCACTTAAGGATTTTAAAGTTACATAAAGATCCCTAAGAAATGTCTACCGTTCCCTAGGATGCAGTCGCAATCATATTACATTTCATGTTTAAGTTACTGACTTAAACAGGCAATAGAGTCAACTAGTTTTTAAGACTGTACATTTTCGAGCGATCCTTGAGGTCCTATGAAATAAACATATTTTTCTTTCTTTCTTTCTTTCTTACTTCCCACAAGTGACTCTCAGAAAAAAAAACCACCTGTATACAACTGTATTGTATTTATTTTTAAGTTATTGCATAGCTTCTATCGCGGGCCTTGAGCGTGGAAACCGAATCCAGAAATTCCGTAACGAAAAAACCTAACGCTGACTTTAGTTCAGCAACTCGCCTCTAGGTGGCAATAGCTTTACCGCGGCAGTCCCCGTGTGCCACACGTCTTTTTTTATTTCATTTATTTAGTACCTATTTGTATTATTTAATATTGCCGTGTCTGGTTGTAAAGTGTCTGTGGTATAATTGGTAATTTATATGTAAAGTGAGAGCGGGCGGGGGGGTGCCGCTTGCCGTCCGTCATACTCAAACATTATGATGGTGTACTTTGTACTTACATACAAGACACAAGCATTTAATATGTATGTAATTTGAGTTATGTAGGTTTGCGTGAAGTTACTTGGACATTCATAATGATAAGTTTACTTTGCAAGGACTTCAGAGTTTTTTTATGCAGATGTATTAATCGATGCTCCTATCTAAGAAATTCGATAATATGATATGAATAATGAAATAATCTAAATAAGATTATTTTAATAAGAGGTAATGTTGGTTTGTTTGTTTGACAGAGGAAATCTCCGAAACAACTCAGTCGATTTCAAAAACATATTTCACGGATTATAATGGACTGTCGCCATGTCGGGATGGTTATAGGCTATATTTTATCCCGATAGTTCCATTAGTATACCCGTGCATAGCCGGAAAGTGCTACTAGTAACTATAATTTTTTTTTTTAATTTATATTTTGAACATTATAAACACTGCCGAAATATTGGGTATGTAACTCATAAATCTACGAATCATGGTAAATATCCCGTTATAAGTATTGATATAAGACTAATCTAGAATAAAAACGTATGGTAGTCTAACAAGAAAACACACCACCCGTAAGCAACACTTGCAAATAAAATGAAATGCAATAATCGCCAGAGTTTCAAGCAAATCTCAGCTAAAAACAATTTTGTCTGTCCGAGCCGAGTCCCGGGGCGAAAGATACCTTTCAATCAACATACGCACTAGCTTTAGTCACTGACTTTGTTACTTTGCAAGACGTTTCTAAAAAGTCCTAAAACTATACGAGTGACAGACAATCAAGGGCACTAGCTTTGGTCCCGAAAATAACACTTTCAATTTTCTATGAATGAGAGTATTCAAAAGGATCACAAATTCATAATGTGTCAAGTGGCATACCTTTCTTTGATTAAGTAAAAATTGCACTATACAATCTTTGTAACTTAAGATGTAGAAGAAGTATGTAGAGGTTGTCTTCCACGCTTGGAATTATAATCATGATCATCATTATTTTCCTGCCCTTATCCCCCACAAGATCGTGTCGGCCCAACATGTTTTTTTCTTCCATTCATGTCTATCATTCGTCAATTCCAAATTCACTCATGATCATGCTTCGTAGTTCGGTCTTAGTACTTTTAAATTGGTATAATGCTCAGGATACACGACGACACCAGACACTAGACACTCAGTGTCTCTTTAAAGTATTATGTTCTGTGCTCAGTGTATACATCGACTGTCTGCGTGTGTCCACCGCCGCGACACATAAAATTGCTTACCGTGTGGACGCAATCAACACTAGTGTCGACATTTGTGTCGAGTGTCAGTGTCGTCGTGTATCCTGAGCATAAGATGTTTAAATTTCAAACAAAACTATAACACGATCAAACAAACAAATCACCACATAAAACATGGATCCACTTGGTAGACCGGCCACCCGGCGCGAAGCCCCTAGCACGCACGCGCCATTACGCCCGCGGTCACAACGGTCACCTCCTAGGACGTCATGTTATCCTGGTACTTCCGTCAGCTACAATTGAAAATGGGATGCAGAATATTCGCAATTTGTAACAGGATACGCGAACAACCTATGATGTTATGCGACCCTGGTATTTCTGTTGAATATCTAAAATTGGAAATGCAAGTTTGTGAGTTTAAACCTCCTACCTCCTAGGATATCATGTTGTTTTCGTGCAGATTATGGTTTTTGTAATTCTTAGGCTCGTATTCAGTGACCATACTCAAGCGTGAATAAGATTACATTTCCCAAACATAAAAAAAATCTCTAACTCAGTAGGCACCAATAGGTTTGTATGTATGCCTCATTATAGCCAATAACAATTCAACACCGAATGAACAGCCTTCAGAATATCAATATTATGAATGCTAATAGAACAGAAGGCGCCAGCATTCAATCACGTAATGATGCATTTATTGTTGCATACAATTCAATTCAACGTCAAAGAAAACAAAGAACTATAAAAAATGGTATCCAAAAATACACAGCGCCACTTTGTCTCTTTATAAAATACTACGTCCCGGCTTTGCGTGGGTGTACTAATGAAACTGCCGAGTAAAAATATAGCTTATAACCATCCCGACAGTCCATTCTACACATCGGTGAAAGAATTTTTGAAATCGGCTGAGTAGTTTTGGAGATTACCTCCGTCAAACAACCAAACAAACTTTACCTCTATAATATTAGTATAGATAACAATACTCCTCGCACATCTGAAGTTAGTAAAATGCTTATTAATTCAATAGCGAGTCCCATAACAGTTA
Source organism: Xanthorhoe spadicearia (assembly GCA_947086425.1). Taxonomy (NCBI): domain Eukaryota; kingdom Metazoa; phylum Arthropoda; class Insecta; order Lepidoptera; family Geometridae; genus Xanthorhoe; species Xanthorhoe spadicearia. Next base: position 513,475 of record OX352214.1, on the reverse strand, counting down.
TATTTTAATTGTATTAACTGTGAGAATACGAAAGAACAGCTTAATTCTCGAAACCCATCGTTTCAGTTCTAGGAAATGGAATGGCGATTTAGTAATGAGTGGAATGACTTTCCTATCACGTATCGCGAATATGTTTTAAAATTGCAAGGAGGTAACGTGTTTATGATTTTGTTAAAGAAATATCTTTTTTCTGATCAAAAATATTTTTGTATTTTTTTTTAAAGTTCTCTAGATTTTGCGAAAGAATAAACAAAGGCTGAAACAAAACAATGCTTCAATAAAATAGCATAACATACATTCAAACGCAAAACATTCTGCATTCATAATAACTTTTTACGACACAGTTCCACACACTTTAGTAAAGTTTAGTAGACCACTGGCACATACGATCTAGCGTGCTAAAGCAGTATAAACTATAGAAACTTAGTTTTTTGTCGAACCACGAAACTTTCTCGCGTGTTCGTCCTTTTTATTTGAAATCGATCGAAGTCTCCTTGGAAACGAGGATTCACGCGAGGATCGCTGATATGGATAATTAGGTACCAGGGCAGCATAGGTGTTGTGGAGTTACTTTTAATGAGGTTACTGTATGTACAAGGGTAACAGGAGGTAAAAAGAGGCTAAAGATGGTTAAAATTAATGATTTAGTTAGATAAGTAGCAGCTTAATCCGGTCAGTTCAGTATATGATAGCAGTATTGGTATGGAGTATAATTTTAATATATTAAAAGAAAGTAATGTAAAAACAGTGTGTAAATAAAAAAATCTTGCACGAACGAACAATAAAATAACGACTCCAAAACTTCTACGATATCTTTAGTAAAAGGTTCAGAAGGTCCACGCTCAGAATTGTTTATAACATTCAAAATATTAGTTTCTGGATCAATAACATTTAACTTTAACTACCGAAGAACATTCCCATTCAACCGGGGCCCATAACGTCAAACAAATTACCGAAATAGGTCTCACGAGACCAACCAAGAAGATGCCATTTCCTATCTGTAACCAGGACCACATGAGTCGATAAGGGGTTTTTATGCGATTTTTTTAGTTAGTTCCGCCCCTAGTTTAGCGCTCGGCTGCAGGTAATTAGGGCTGTGCTGGCGCCCACGACATTCTCTACATGTTTGACCTCTCCCACTGGTATGTTGCCCTGGTAATTAAGCAAGCAATTGGTGACTAATTTAAAGAGGATTTTCTGATTTATTGGTGCTATTTTTACTTTTTACCACTCGTTATGACTTCTTTGTTTTGAGCATGTAAAGTAACAGTAAAATGAGAAGTTCAAAGAATCTTTTTATTAAGTTATATCTTGAGTTCCTACTTATTTGTTTTGTAATTAAATAATGCTTGGTACTTTATAGTTTAGTAGGTTCTTTTATTTATTTTTATAATTTATTTACTTATTCCTGAGAACTTTTATTAAGACATCTGTTAGTCAGCCAGTAAAATACTATAACTTGAGGCCAACATTTTAACTTCTACAATTTTCCCACACGACTGCCAAAATGGCAAGTTTAGGTCCTAGCTATCTTAGATCGGAGTCACGCAGCTTTATCGTGCATCTGGCGCCTAAATACCGGCCTGTGGAGTAGCCACTGACGAGGTAACAAGGTGGATGGCTTAGTGTGGATAAGTCTAGAGAATGGTGGTAATAAGATTTCTAAATGAGTAGGTATGAATTCTGTAGCCCTACCATGAGTTTTCGAGTTGTATAGTTAACTATCCTCGCTAACGAGTCAAGTATTTCAAATGTATGAAATTATTAGTTCATGCAAGTTACCGGGGGCGGCGCTGCGCTGGATTCTCATATATTTTGCGATACTTGACTCGGTATCGAGGATAGTATCAATACTACAGTAAACTGATGGTAGGGCCTCTGTAAAAGAATAGTTTGGCTATGGGATGAGATGATGAACACGACAATGAAAAAATTAAGCTAGCTTTGAAATGCACTACTATTATAAGGGGGTTGGTTTGTTTGACGAAGGTAATCTCCGAAACTACTCAGCCGATTTAAAAAAAATCTGGAATGAAATGTAGAATGGACTGTCGGGATAGTTATAGGCTACATTTTATACCGGTAGTTTCATTAGTACACCCGTGCAAAGCAGCGACGAAAGTTAATCGAAAACATTGCTTAAATCAAGGCGCGTCCATACTTAGTATGGACGACGACCATCATAATCCATATCAATTTTTCATAATCTCGGTAAAACAGAGAAACTACAGGTAGTACAATCTTACCATTAAATAAACCACAACAATTTAAGCCTTACATCTCCCAGCTTAGAGTTTAAACTGTCAGATCTATAAATCATTGGTCAATGACACGTGTCAAGAAGACGGGAGCTGTCAGAATGACGTAATGTATTTATCTGGATGTCGTGCCTTCGTCACCGACGACGTGGGAACGCAGCGTGATACCTCCTGAGAGTTATGATGCCCTGGTAGGTACATAACTTTCTCTTTTATTCGTTATTTTTTTAATTTTATTGATCAGATAAGAAATTTTGATACAGGTGTGGAAACTCACTAAAACTCTGTAGACTATTGTTTTAGGAGTACCTGTACTGGGTAAGTATTGGGTGTACTAGGTATTTTTTTCCCACAATCTATAAAGAAATTTCTGGTTATAGTAGCGTCAATGCAACTTTAGTACAGACAAAATAATAAATAAAAAGAAAAAGAATTTCAAATGTATCAAAGAAAAGGAATTGAATCAAAATTAATTATTTTACAAAATGGCGGCGATCCAGAGCGAAATCGATTCTGTGTGTATTTTAATCAAGTCCAGTAGCCCTACCATCAGTTTTCGAGTTGTTTAGTTAACTATCCTCGCTAACGAGTCAAGTATTTCAAATGTATGAAATTATTAGTTCATGCAAGTTACCGGGGGCGGCGCTGCACTGGATTCTCATATATTTTGCGATACTTGACTCGGTATCGAGGATAGTATCAATACTACAGTAAACTGATGGTAGGGCCTCTGGTAGTTACCGGACTTGGCTTGTTTACACGCGTCAGTGTCCGGGACGTAGATAACAGAAACACGGCGGGACACGCTCACAATAACCACCAGAACACAAATAAGTGAAAATAACAAGAACGAGTCATCCTTACGTTAATGTAGTGTTCCTACTACTGAATGATATGTAAATGAACAATATGTGTATCAATCAACTTTTCGTGAATAAAAATGTATAAGTATGCGCTTTAACACGAGCTTTAAACGGTGGGGCAAAACATCGTGGGGAAACCAGTTAGCTTTTTTTAGAAGCGTCGATGGGCTTGCAAAGTATGGTAAGTTAACTTCTGCAAAATGTGGGCATGTACCAAACAAATACCTAATAAATATATACTTAGTATGTATTTTGATATACCAGAGATACTCTTGGACATCTTCAAAAGGGTCTTAAAAAGACGTAAAGTCTTACGTTAAGATCTGAAAGAAATGTCTACCGCTCCCTGGGATAGAGTCGTGGTCATGTTTAACTTAATTACATTTCTTATCGTAGAAAACAGTCTCGAGTCTCGTCCCTGACACTGCTGTGTCAAAATACCCCTTTTCTCGGGTGAAATCACTTTTATTTCACTAGAAATTAACCGACATCGTATGTAATTTGCATATGAATTCTAATAGTGTATGAGAGCGCGCTCATAATTTCGCATCATTGCTGGACATCGTATAAAAATCGAAGGGAATCGTCCATGCTAATGATATGGCCACGACCGCAGTATTTTGCGTCTAGTTAAATAGTTATAGGAGCGAAGACACAGGATATAGGCTATAGACAAGTCCATGTATGATCATCAATATTTAAAAAATATAGTTGTAAGTTTTTGCAAAAAATAAGAGTAAGTAATACATTCCAACGGTGAAAAAATCGTGAGGGAACTCGCGGCTAGTCAGCCCCACACGTATGACCATTGTCTTTCTTGTGGATATGGCCGGCTAAGCTGAGAGGGTGGATTAGGTTTAAGCCTATTCCATCTCAACAGTGTCCCGTTAAGTATAGGCACATCTATACTAATTTTATAAAGAGGTAATGTTGGTACATTTGTTTGACTGAGGAAATCTTCGAAACTACTCAGCCGATTTCAAAAATTATTGCACCGATGTGTAAAATGGACTGTCGGGATGGTTATAGGCTAGCTTTTATCTTGGTAGTTTCATTAGTACACCCGTGCAAAGCCGGGGCGTGCTGCTAGTCATCTAGTAAAGATGCAGAGGCCTTTTTGGAGTTCCATCTCGCTACTCCTTACTCGTTCATTGTCAGTCGAAGTGTCATTATCTTAAATTTATATGATTGGAATTTTAAATACACAACTTGTAAACCTATTAATGACATTTTCGATCAGGTCGGCCACAGTTTGTAAAATAATCATACAATTTAACTACACAATCTTGGATATCTGTAAATAACAGAAATTCTATTACAGATATGAATATAGATGTTGCATTTAATGTTTATTAAAAAACTAGCAGCTTTGGAATAACGGTGGTGAAACCCTTTTATTTTGATTAGTTAAGTAAGCTCGTTTAGTAATGCTCGATTTCTATAATCAACGTACGGATGTCCGTAGGTCCATCAATATAGCAACTTTGTTTATAAAACAAAAAATGTAGGAAACTTTTTGACAGATAACAATGTTGCTATGGCGAAAGTCCTACCACCATTTTTTTATTTTTTTTATTTTATTTTCACAGGGAAACAAACAGTACAGTATATCTTATAGCTAATGAAATTAAGTTATACAAAAACCAATGAAGTTTCCGCTATTATATAGCGCATTTAAAAAGAGAACAGAGGTGTGGAATAACGAAACGAAACTAAATTTAACTAAATAAACAAAATCAATAGATATGTTACCCACCCAAATCAATACAGTGTTTATAACGTAAATTTAATATAGCAATATAATACTAGGTAGGTAATACATCATGAAATACAAAAAACATAGGTATAAGTAGCAAAATATTAAAAAAGAAACAAAATATCATCAAACACAATAGTAAATTTAAGTATATTACTTATATTATTTGGCAATGCTTAACACAACTTCCTTACGGTAAACAGGTAAAGTAGAATTGAAAATATCAATACTGGTAAGATGTTCATTGTGAACATTACATGTTCGATTCAGAAACATATTATCTCTGTATTTGGTTTTAACAGATGGCAACGAGAAAACATTCTTTTTACGAGCAGATAGGCGGGGACAATGGAAATTTACATTCTCTAGTAAAGATTGGGAGTCAATTGTACCAGATAGTATCTTAAAGAGAAAGATTTGATCTCTCATAGCTCGTCTGACCTGGAGACTGGTAATACTATCTGTAGACATTAAGGGATACCGGTATTTACAATTTTTAATAAATTTATTTTGGATTCTCTCGATATCGTCAATATGAATTTTATACTGTGGGTTCCAAACTGTAGATGAATATTCAAGAATAGACCTGACAAAACTATTATACAACAGTACAGTTGTTTCTGCATTTTTAAATTCTTTAGCAACTCTTAGAATAAAACCAAGCATTCGGTATGCTTTGGCAGTAATTTTATTAAAATGAATATTAAATGTCAATTTGCAATCAAGAAAGACTCCTAAATCTCTAACTTCGTATACTCTATTAATGGGAACATCTTTCAAAGTATAGTCAAAAACAATAGGGTGAGGCTTACGAGTAAAGGTTATAATATTACATTTTTTAGTGTTCAAAAATAGAGAATTATTATGACAATAACTTTCGAGTCTATTCAAGTCACTTTGGAGCAATTGGCAGTCAGAGACAGAGGAAATCTTCATGAATATTTTAGTGTCATCAGCATATATCAAACAATGAGAATTAAGGAAATTCATTGTTACGTCATTAATAAATATCAGAAAAAGTAACGGGCCAAGATGGGAACCCTGTGGTACCCCGGAGGATATCGGTACAAATGTAGAGCAGTAACCCTTAATAGTAACCGCCTGACTCCTGAATCTAAGATAAGATTCTAACCATCTTAGTAGGTCTCCATGAATTCCCACCTCAGCGAGCTTATGTATGAGAAGTAAATGTGATACCTTGTCAAATGCCTTGGAGTAGTCAGTGTAGATAACATCTACCTGAAAACCCTTATCCATAGCATCTGACACCACATGGGTAAATTCACAGAGATTAGTTTCAGTGGATCGTTTACTAATGAAACCGTGCTGTTCATTAACAATAAGAGGTCTGATAACTGGAAATAATGTATCATAAACTATTTTCTCAAACATTTTAGCGATAGTGCACAGCTTGGAAATGGGCCTATAGTTCTGGATATCATGTTTATTTCCAGCTTTAAAAACAGGCACAACAAATGATTGTTTCCATATGTTAGGTATACAACCTGTGCGAAGAGATATATTAAATAAAATGTAAATTGGCAGACTAAGAGCGTCGCAAAATCGTCTCAGAAACACCGGAGGTACGCCATCCGGCCCACAACCCTTGTTGATGTCTAGGCGTTGTAAATACTTTTTTACAATTGGAATCGAAATTTCAATATTATTTATTGTTGTTAATGAGTTGCTATAGCTTGGGGAGACGTTATTCAAAGCATTAGAAGTTGATGGCTCAAATACAGACTGAAAATACGAGTTAAATAAGCCTGCGATGACACTACCATCTGAACTTTGTTCACCATTATAGCTCATGGAATCGGGTAAGTCATCGGATTTTTTCTTAGATTTAACAAATGACCAGAAGTGTTTACTGTTTTTTTTTATTCTGTTTTCGGAAACTGACAAAAAATATGCATAGCATTCAGATTCACATTTTTTCTGTCTTTCTCTTAGCATACTAAAAGTGTCGTAATCAGTTTTATTTCCGTAAATCTTCCATTTTTTATGAAATTTTAATTTCTCTTTAATAATTTTAATCAAAGGTTTTGTGTACCAAATAGGATATTTATTATTGGATTTAAATACTTTTTTGGGAACATGTTGTTGAATTATTTTATTAATAATATTGTAGAACGATTGAACAGATACTTCGATGTCATTTTTATTTAAACACAAATGCCAATCAATTTGATTCAACGAGTTGTTTATAGCTTCATGATCTGCAGAGTGAAATAGAAAAACAGTGCGAGGAACAGGCCTAATAACGTTACATTTAAGCTCAACAAGCGCGAATTCAAGAGCAGGATGATGTATGTTTTCCGATATCAAAGGACAGGAACATCTTTTAATTTTACATACACAATTACTTAAGATAAGGTCAAGATATCTGTTATTTTGGTTAGATATAGAATTATGTTGCTGAAATCCTGTAAAAGATAGGAATTTATCAAGCATAGAGGCAAGAGGATCAGTGTGAGAATTAATGAGCTTAGGTATTGATTCAGTAACATCCCACTGGCCTTTTGTAATGTTGAAATCACCTGTAACGAGGAAGATGTCATTTGGAAAGTTTATATAGTTATTTGAGACTTGGTCAAAAAAATATTCCTCCATTGCTTGATGTTCCCTGCCATGTGGAAAGTAACAGCAATAGATTCTCAACTTTGTCTTGGGATTTAAATCTATTATTACTTCAATAGCTTCAGCATAAGCACCCACAAAGGGTATGCATGAGAAGGAAGAGACAGGCAGCTCCCTACTCACAGCAACAAGCACACCACCATCCGTTAGTTGGTTATAGGAACCGGGGGTAACTAGACAATTTCTAGTGACTAGAGTTTTTTGGCCGCCTAAAGACCTACCTACCTGGTTCAAGGACTTTAAAAGCCGGGACCGATATATTAAAATACAAAGGTTTTATTTCTGTTCGACCAAAAATACGAAATCAGACCAAACCAACTAAGAACCAGCTGTCAAATAAATAATTAAATCCCAATAGTTTCCATAAAAAGGGCAAAGTCATCAAAACAAAATATAAAAATTAAAACATTATGATGCAATCCCACCCAGGATAGGCATTAATTAATCAAAAGGTAATTATGAAATATGGCCGATAAATCGATGGCAGGCGGCGCGGGCGCATTGCCGGGATTCCAGTGACATTCGAGGCTATTGGGGTTCCACGACTTTATTGGGTAATTAAAAAACCTTTTCTAAACTTTCTGACATTTTCGTAATTTTATATTATTTAGTGGCGATTTTTGGCGACGCAACTTAAACTAAACTAACTAAATATGTTGTCGTCCCTTTCATAACGATCGAAATAAAAAGGATGGCATCATTTTTTTAGTTCAAGTTCTAGTAGCGACAGAATTGCCACTAACATAAAAATAAGATAATTAAATTCGGGTAATATTAAAGTGATGGAGGCCATGCCCAGCAGTGGGACAAAATAGGTTAATAAAAAACCTGCCCCCGACGGAACCCAGTTTTAAAAGCATACTCTCACTTGGCATTTATCCTCTCTCCGGTTAATTAAACCCGTGCATTAGCATAAACAAATAAAACGGCGCATTAAGTATTCAATTTACAATTGGATCGGGATTAGCTGCACTAAATAATGCCCGGTTACCGATATGGTGAAGGTTGGAGCTTGAGGTTATAACATTTTAAATACCTCACTAGCTGCACGTCCTTTGCACGGTTGTACTTAAGAAACTAGCGGGATGAAATATAATCAATATAACCATCTTGACAGTCCATTCTACACATCGGTGAAAGAGTTTTTGAAATCGGCTGAGTAGTTTCGGAGATTACCTCCGTCAAACAAACAAACAAAATACCAACAATGTCCCAGGCACTACAGTGTCCCGTCAAGTGTAGGCAAAAATTGCCTCCTAAATCATCTAGTAAAGATGCAAAGGCCTGAGTGCTAAAATAATCCAAGTAGGTTCAACCTACTTGTACTTAAACAAATCAGGGGGCTTACCATGACGTAGGTAAGTAGGTAAGTAGGTACTTATTATTAAACAATTCAGTTTAGGTTCCAACTGTCCAAACTTTACGTCAGCGCCTTATCTTACGTAATAGGACCTAAACTGAATCGCTTTTAATGGTAAGCCTACAGAAGCTAGTAACTAGGCTCGCCAATTCCAAGAACTAGTGATGCGCCACGCCGACGCGCCAGTCTATCGATAACGCGCATTCTACCGAGCGACCCGCGGCGAGGCACGGGGCGCGCCGCGGGGCGCCTTTGTCCGTCTGTCCGAGGTGAACCGCTGCCCCACACGCGGCGAGGGACGATATTCTATCGATATCGATACTTTATAATAATAGTTTATTGGGGATAAATTCTTGTGGTTTGTGATTCGCTTTGTTGTGGTATTTGTTTGCGAATATTGTAATAGAGTTAAATGTTTGGTTGGAAAGTTATAGAGATTGACCTATGGTAGATTTATGCTCGACTTTTATATCAACGTACGGAAGTCCGTAAACTTTTTGACAGCGTGGTTATGGAAGTACGGCCATCCGTAAGTTGGTTAAAGAAACTGAGGGAAGGAGATGTTTCCAAATGATATTTAGTAAGTAATTTATTACAAAAATATGGACGCTCTACTAAATGTAAATAATATTTTGATTTAAACAAAAAAAAAACGACTTAAACTCGATAAACCTACTTATATTATTATGAATGAATTTTACTATCTCATAGAAAACTAATGTGTAGGTATTGCAAAATTAGATACGATCTACGATCAATATATTTTTGTAAAGTCTTATTTCCTCCACAAAAATAACTCAGTCAAGCCTATCTATACCGTTTCCATCGAATTAAACACGACACGTAAATTTCAAAATTGTAATTCAAATAATCGATCAGCTACATCACTAGCCGGCGCCTCGCCCGCTCGCCGCGGGGTCGCATTGTCCATCCACCTAAATGCCTCATATTTGGTTACCCGGCTACATTACACCAATATACGCTACATCGATATCTCACGCGAGCACATCCCTACCCAACACTAGTCAATACACCCCGCACGGAATTTACGTATTTAATACTTTGAGAATAAGGATGTAATTTGTGTGTATTTGTTTGGTCGTTGAGATATTTTGTTTTATGAATGTGAAATGATATAATTTTCATTTAACTACAAGCAGAACAAACAAAGAACATAATAAATTGGTAAACAAAGCCCGGTGTCGCACCTTGTTCGAGCACGGATTTGTCATACTCATAGTTTAAATTAATTTATGAATTTAAATATTATTTGTATAAATGAGCATTATAATTGGATGTTAATGTATTAAGATCAGGCTTTTTTAAACATAGCTTTTTGATTTTGATTTCACTAATACAATATGAAATCGGTATTATAATTACTTACCAAAAAGTTATATCCTATTAAGTAGTATAAAACTGTCAGTTTGTATGTTTAACAAATAAAATTTAGATGGGCGTGGGTAGTAGTAGGTATAGCATAGATTCATTGACCTAAGGATTAAAAGAAATAACACGGGAAATTACTAACAAAAACATAATTATCGTCGATTTGGATACCGACAATGTTTCCATTCTTCCTGAGAATCTTCATCTGGGTATGAGTAGGTAGGCATAGTCACTCTTCGCGGGTCTTACACTACAAATCTATATAAATAACGGGGTAAGTTTTTGTCAAGTAAACATAATTGAGTGGCGACCATTTTAGCTGTCACGATTACAGTACTTAGGTATAAGTACTACCTACATGATTGTATATTTATAACACTTCATTTGATGCCTCATACTATGTTATATGTCCCTACAGGTAATCCTATCAGATGTAAGTAGGGACTTAAACTTTTATGTGACAGAAAATAAACTTTTCATTACTCATACACGGAAAGTACGCACGAAGTTGCCTGATTATAGGGTTCAAAATAGCATTTTCTGTCCCTAGGGAAAACAAGAACTTTCCTGCCCTAGGGCAGGAAAGTAAATAACTGTCAAATGTCAACTTCATTTTTGACATTTCTTTTGTGGCATGTCGATGCATGCTAAGTGTTCAAGTTCTTCTAACTCAATCAGATGCTGGATATTATGTCTCTCTTGCACGAATTTGTGCTTCTCTAGCACTAATTATATTATATTTATTTATTTTATTTTATTTATTTAAATTTGTTTCATCATCAAAAAAAACTACTGGTAGAATGCCTACTACTTTTATAGCCATTCTATCAGTCAGTATTTTTTTTTAAATCTGGAACGCAGCTATGCCATGCCATCGTTAGCTGCTTTTAGTCGATTTAAAAAAAAAGCGAGACAGCTAATTTTCGTGTGTGAAATTTAAATTTTACATCAATTTTTTTGGTAATTTCCTCATATTCGTAATGAAAAGTAGAGTGCTTACCTCGGGGAAAAGGCTTTTCGATGCACTCGAACTATTATCGCACTCGCTGACGCTCGCGCGATAAACCATCTCGTGCATAGAAAAAATGCCTTTGCCCCCTTGTATAGCAATCTACTATTTCTATTCTATTTTATCCTAATTTTCGCACTTACCTCAGGGTCTATCTTCTTGTACTCCGGATCCTCCTCATCCACCTCGAAGTAGAGTTCCGTGGAGGTCAGCGATACGGTCCCGGGGGCCACTAGCCCTGGAGCCACCAGCTTCGCCTTCGTACTTATATTCACGGGACCTTGACCAGAAAACACAAAATTTTATCATGTAGGTACTTATATTACACTGCGCTTCGCGCGTTTCTCTGGGCATACCGGGATACAAATAACTGATGTGTTAATACAGGATCCAGGGTGATAGAGAAGAGGCCTTTATCCTTTATCCAGCAGTGGGTGTTACCGGCTAGGTAGATAGATAGATAGGGTATAGGTACTTACCTAAGCTAGCCTGGTTTAAAATTTAATTCATATTCGTCCAGCCGTTTGAACGTGAAAGATGCATCCATTCATAGTTACAAATCTTTTAAATGCACAACGTAGGCTAAAATAATAATTTCATGCAGAACAAGGAGCGTAATTTTAATTTTTAAGTACTAACGTCGCCATCTATCGCTAAAGTTTTGAACTTTTTCATTTGGTAGCGGGCTGTCCCTTAACTTTCTCTGTAGTTCAATGACATGCTGCTAGGTGGCGGTCCTAGCAACAAGAATTAATAAGTTCCAAAATGAATTTATAGATGGCGCTTTAGACAAGCAAAACTAATGATATTATTTAAAATGTAGCATGTAAATATGTATAATAATGAGCAATAGTCTGTAAGATAATTAGACCCTTTAAAAACAATTTGAGAGTAGTCAGATACCCACTTCTTAACAATGCTACTGCTGGGCATAGGCCTCCCTCACTATAATATTACCGAACTTAATTATATTATTTTTATGTTATTTAATTAAATAAGTGCGTAATTACCGGTTAAATCGGCATCGATCTCCCTATCATCTACCAGGAGTTCAGCGTCGTCCAGGAGTTCGGCGGCGGCGGGTGTGGGCAGCTGCGCCCCCCGCCCCGCGCCCCCCGCCGCTATCCGCGCGTGGAGCTCCTCTGTCGCCTGAAATAGAAGATCATAGCATAATCATTCATTATTTCGTATGAACAAGCGGCCAACTCTGGTGACGGAGTATTTAGGCCGCATAAAGGCCTCCGTCATGGCTTAACGACTTTAAACGTGCCCTCCGAACCACGAAAGCGCTCAGGAACGAATTCTTGTCCTATCATTTACCTACTAATAATGATAATAATAATAATAATAAAGTTTTATTATTTTAAAAGAAACCAAATTACAATCTATTTTCCTTAGAACTATACTATACTATGTGATAGGTACCTAACCTACCTACATTATTCAATTCAGTTTCAATTTATTTGAAGTTGTATTACTGTGTGAGTTAAAAATAAAAGCTTCATTTGATTTTACTGACAGAAAACTATCAGCAAGCTCAGACTAAAAAAAAGTAGACAGACCGCTCCGAACAACGAAGTGAAGCCGGTCAAACTACACCCAACTGTGTATTTACACACTTACACGCACACACTCAAAACTACACCCAAACCTTTTATTTGGTCTGAGTCAGCAAGGAGCACTAGTCCCTGCATGATGTACAGTCGGCTAGCACTAGTACCTGCAAGATGGCGTCGTGCGGGTGCGTCGCGTGCGTGCTCTGCGACGCGGACGCGTGCCTGCGCCCGCGCGGGTCGGGCACGAGGCGCCGCCGGCGACGCGCGTCGTCCTCCCAAGAGTCCAGCTTCCAGAACTGAGTGGGACTGCCCCTGGAATTAATCATGGTTATAAATATTAACGGGACTTAATCGGGTATTGAAATCAAGTCTATTCCATCGAAATCAATGTCTTAAGCACTATAGTGCAGGCAAAGATAGCCTCCTGACGCTGTTTAAACCATTTAAATCTAGTAGAAAGATGCAAAGGCCAGAGTTTTAAGCTATTGCATAGCTTCTATAGCGGGCCTTGAGCGTGGAGACCGAATCCAGAAATTCCGTAACGAAAAACCCTAACGCTGTCACTTTAGTTCAGCAACTCGCCTCTAGGTGGCATGCAATAGCCTTTACCGCAGCAGTCCCCGAGTGCTACACGTCTTTTTTTTATTAGTATGTGTGTATGTATATACATACCCGTGTTGGTGATGCGGTTGATGTCGCAGCTTGTCTAAAAGTCGCGCGGCCGAGGCGGTGTCGCGTCGTCGCGCGGCGGCTATAAGTCGCTCGCAATTCCTCTCCTCCTCAGCTCGCTCTGCCACTGATGTTGCGCAGAGGCACTGGAAATTTACAGATTACACATTCTAAGTTTTTTTTTTTTTTTGTTAAACATTCTATACGTGACAGGTTGTATGACTATTAACGCTATAAAAAAGCTAACTGGTTTCCTCACGATGTTTTCCTTCACCAACGTACGTTGAACCGAAAATGTTTATTGATGCACAGCCGGAATTGAATAGACAACCTTCTACTAATCCACCACAACACGTGTATTATACACGTGTTGTGGTGGATTAGTACAGTAGATGTTTAAATAATATTTTTACCGTAGATGGATTAGTACTCTAGACGACCTTCAGATCGAAGGTCGAGATACTAATCCACTACCAACACAGCTTCATGTATAATGTAAACTGACCTCAAAATCAGCGTGCTTCAGCACATCATCCGCCCTCATCCTGTTCAGGATGAACTCAGCCTCATTAGCGACCCTCACGATATGGTCCCTCATGGCATGCGACAGCAGACGACCCTCGTTGATCAGCTCGATGAAGGCCAGGCCGGCGTGCTTCTGGAGAGAGTTCTGCCACTCTTGCGAACAGAGCAGCATCACCAGCTCTACTACTGAAGTGCTGGATTTGAAGGTTTGGAGACCTGGTGATAGATTGTGGGTAATGTCAGAAGATTGACACAATATATTTATTTAAATAAATAAGTATCATAAAAGAAAGAAAAATGTGTTTCTGTAGGACAGAATGTACAGTCTTATAAGCTTGGTGACTATTGCCTGATCCAACGTAACTCCCTACACCGTCTCGTCAATCAGGCAAAAAAGAAAATAGTTGCGTCGCGATGATTTCCTTCACCCTCCATCAGTAGTTCCTTTCCATGGCTGCCCATCACGGTCACGGATAATTGGCTCGAATGCCAATCCAAGACAAGCGATCGCCCAGAACTGCTTAACCCTCTGCCACAAAGATCTAAATAGTAGAACCCTGAATAGTAGACCCTAGACCTGGACCGTAAACTAGCATGCTTACAACCAAATACCTTTACCCTCCATCAGTAACTCCTGCCCATGACTCCCCACCAACGTCTTGGAGAGAAAGGGCGCGAAGTCCAGCATGATCTCCCTGAGCAGTGGACAGACGGGACCCAGGGCCGTCTCCAGCTTGTGAGTGAGGGAGGCCTCGCGGGACACACCGTCCACTGCCATGGACACGTTCATGGCGTTCAGACCGACTATGGTCTCGTTGTCCTGTAAAGTTATGTTAGAGTTTTTATATTTTTTAGTTTTAAGCCTCAAAAACACTTTAAACTATCGCGACTTGGAAACATTATTTATAAATAATATAAGCCACACTTAGCCATTTCATTTATAAGCAAAAAATTCCACTTTTTTGTTTATAAATGAAATTTATGGCTTCGACGTAGAACCCGCCAGCGAGATATCGTTTTTAAGCCAGACTGCCTTACCACTCGGCCACGAAGCCTATGACGGCGAAGACGAAACTATTAGTAGGATGATTTTCGGTTGGTATAAGTATATGCTTACATAAATATACAGATAGATATATAGATAGATTAACACTTTATTGCACACCACATTAAAACAAATTACAGACACACAGAACATTTGAAGTGAAGTACAACGGGCGGTCTTATCGCTATGAGCGATTTCTTCCGACAGCCTTAGGATGAACTGTTACAGGTACTCATGTGATTTAAGATATTGAAAGTGAATAACTCACAGGATGTAAATGCCGCTGCGCAGCCTGAAGACTGCGGTTCTGATGCCGCGCGGTGATGTGGTGGTGCTCCGAACTCCTCATGTGGATTTGTTTGTCGATGTCTAGAAATAACAATAATTTGCCATCAAACTCAAACTCAGTTTGAGTTTGATGGCACTAAAAAAACAAACGCGACACGCCCTTTTTTTCACATTTTTTATCTCGTACTTACAAATAAACATGCAAAAGAAAAAAAATGAAATAAGTATGATTTCGACTGTAACCCAGGGTGCGGTAGATATTTCTTTCAGATCTTATATGTAATTCTTTAGATCCTTTGAAGATGTCTAATGGGGTAGTCAGAGGTATGTCCAAATACACATTTGGTACATTATCATAAGCATGGAATAAAGATTTAAAAAAAAAAGACGTGTGGCACTCGGGGACTGCCGCCGCGGTAAAGCTATTGCATGCCACCTAGAGGCGAGTTGCTGAACTAAAGTGACAAGCGTTAGGTATTTTCGTTACGGAATTTCTGGATTCGGTCTCCACGCTCAAGGCCCGCGATAGAAGCTATGCAATAGCTTAAAAAGGATGATGTAAATACCCTCATGTATATTGCCTTCGTGGTCTCTCGTCCTCCCGGTGATGGTGGCGGGTCCTCGCTCGCCTTCCTCATTCAGATTCACATCCGTCCATGATTCGTCATTGCTCACCTGAAATGATGAACATTATTATTTAAGACAAAGAAGGTATCAATTATTTTCTAGAAACACTAAACTTCATTTCTTGAAGCGAGCTAATAGGAAGAAAAAATAAACTCACGTGATTGGTTGTCAAAAATAATTGTCTATCTCGTGATTGACTAGATTTGACAATTGACAATTGATTTGACAATCTAGCCAATCACGAGAAAGACAATTATTTTCGACGACCAATCAAGTGTGTTTATTTTTCTTTCTATTAGCTCGTTTCAATAAGTTAAGTGTAGTCCTACAAGGTTATTAGGTTCTACTAATATTAGGACCTACAAGGTTGGATAATGACGTAGTTTTTACATTTTCAATTATGGTTACTATGTTATTTATACACTTGCTATATCTTAGGTTTAGAAAATACTAACCGGATGTTTGTTGTCGTCCAGCGCGATTTCACTGGATGTTTCTGGATCATTATTAGTCGTCTCGTTTGAGTTCAGATGGAAGGAGCCAGCGTCTTCGATCGAGTCCACGCTCTGTCGATCAAATCCAGACATTTTATCAACTGCTATATTTTCTAAAAAACTTCAATAAGATTAACTCCATCAATTTGTATATTAAAATAAATCTTACCTGCACCTATTTTTAAATGAAAAATTAAATACAATCGAATTCCCAAGATGCGGATATATTCTTTGGATGAAGAAGACTTTTTAGATCTATTGCTTATTAATATAGTGAATAACAGTGAAAAGGTTTACATCTAAAAGTGGAAGTGAAGGATAACATGCGTTTAAACCAGGAAACCAGGTGGAAAAAGCAAGCTAAGCACACACACAAACTGGAAACAAAATATAGGAAGCTGATCCAGAATTATACATAGTAACAGTTGAGGAAACTTTACCTGTTAGAGCAGTACAGTTTACAGAAACGTAGACATCAGTAACTTAGTATACTTCATGTTAGCACTCTAGTGCGATTGTAATTGTGATTGTGCTGTGCTGTATTGTCAGTGTTGTTGTAATACTTACATCGTGAGCATAGCTTAGCTTAATCAGTGTTTCTGTATATAACAGTATTTATTTCGTGTCAAGCTGTGTACTTGTTGACTGGTATTGCAACGCTCAAAATGTAAAACAGATCGATTCTGTCTTCGGAGATTTTGTTGTTGGTATTAAAGTCGTATTTGTGACAGTCCCAAAACCAGTCGTGTGTATAAACACTAAAACACGTGTTAGTAATGTCGTTTTACAAACCAAATTGACCACAGACACCGTGATCCCAGACAACGTTTTAGACCTTGCGGTCGGAGGCTTTCAAAAGGAGAGTAACATTTGTTAAGTAAAAGGAAGTACAACACTCATCGAAAAGAAATAGGATAACAAAACTAATATTATTTCATTAAATTGGGAGTTTATACATAACAACATTGGTATTTTGGTGAACAATGCGAAGTGTTGGACACTTCCCATTTTAATGAAAACCATACAACATCGATGGGACCCGCAACACCAGAGGTAAAATGAAACGCATTAACTAATAGAGAGAGACAAGAGATAACCATTTCGTCTCCAGTTACTTCCAACTAACCTTTATTTTCGGTTGGATTTTCATGCGAAGGCTTGATTTGAAAAGTGGTTCCTCCTTTTCCGAAGATGGTGATGGTTCAGGGAGGTCAGTCTTTGGTTTCTCCCCGGAATTAGGCTTGAGTTCGTCTGTGGTGGTCTCTATTTTGGCGACAAGCTCTTCTTTCCTTTCCGTCTCCTTATTTATTTTATTGCAACAGCAAAACAAAAGGAATATAATGAAGCGATCACAATTCACATGGTATTCCACACAGCATCGTACATTCATCAATTTAGCAACACCGATAACAAAAACAATGGGTAAACAAACAGCAAAAAATTTGTCTAACATAAATGTATGAATTTGGTTGAGGGGTTGGTTGAATGGCATGCATTCAAATCTACACTGACTTTATAGCTAAAATTTGTTAAAGTCAAGATTCGAGTAGAAAACTAGTCTACGCAACAATTTAAAAGTACCTACATCTATCAGAACATGGGGACATGCTAGGAAAGACAAAGGGTTGACAAATTTGTACTGAAGAAAAAGTAACTAAGTAATTCAAATAATACTCAAATAACACTGTAACTTGAACTTCAACATTAAACTAACAATTCGCTAAGAGGAAAACATACTTAAAAATTTTGGAAGAGTAATTTTACATGCGAATTCTAATCCATACGAAAACCAAATCATTGAAATTAATAAGGCAAGTTAAGTAAACTGATATTACCTTTAAAGACGGCGAATCCATATCATTGATTGTCGAATTATTCTCATCAACAACTATCATAGCGTACTCCACGTCATCACCGTTGTGTTCTAGGAAAAAAATATATAATTAGTACACATAAAACATAATTTGAGCACATACAACATCGACAAAGCTCGCTTTAATAAAGCAGAAAGATTTTATTATCTGGACAAAGAAAGTAGGGTCTAATTTATCTAATATCATCTATTACAGCTACAGAGAAAAGGATAATCTTTCACATGCTACTGATGAAATCAAAACATAATCTACAGATGATTTTGCAACTGAATCATAAAGGAAATCAAATTCAGCGGTGCCTTAGCGGTGCATAGTACACTACCTTGTCTTGGGAGGTTATACAACAAATGAGGTGGTAGATATACATGTATATTGTAGTGTTGAGGTTATACTGGAGAGCTTTGTTGGTACAAGACAAAACAGTGCGCGCGAACATCGACCACATTGCGTATTTCAGGCGATCGCATCACAAAACCTTCGTTTTTAAATATTGATTTTACCATACGAAAGAGTAAACTAGAGAAGCATTAAGGCAGACCAAAGCTATGGATTTTGCTCTTTCGTATGTTTAAATTAAAATTACTCTTACTCAAGTTTACTAGATTTAACACTGGCTTTTGATAGCATTGAACATGTTACAGATTCTATTTCTATAGCAAAAACTGAGGTTCCTCTTTCACAGAATTATTTTATACAATAGATCCCTGCGAGAAACACAATAGGTACTCCACAGTATGTTTATAAAAACAGTACAAAGTAGCAGAGCGTTTTTCAAGGAGTAATGCTTGCACCTGTCTTATTTCATTTCGGTAAAAATATTATAATTTTACAGACTTTCGTAATTGGTATCTTTTTCTTATCATACCTGAATTAAGTACTGATTATGAAGGTAATCAAAAGCGATGCGACCGCCATATTTAGTCGTCAACGGCCGCGTTACCTGCGTGAGCGCGGTGGTAACTAGCGATGCGTGAGTGTGCGTGCGTATTATTGTTAACGTGTTGCCCGCATTCGAGCTTGCAGTGCGTGTGAGGATGGCGGTGAGCCGGGTGCCCACCGGGCAGGAACTGGGGATACACGTGGTGCGACCACTGGGGGAAGAGAGGCCGGGATCCTGGGGTAAGAAGGTAAGAAGCCAGCGAGGCGGAACAAGCGGGGACAAAACCAAGAAGCAAAGAGAAACAAACGAAAAGAAAAACACCAATTACGAGAATAATGAATGCGATCAAGCAGAAACAATAAGCAGAAAGATAAGGAAATAAAGGAATAGGGAAGTGTGTCCGTGAGTAGAGAGCAGACAAATTAGTAATTTACAAACGACCATTTAAAACGTAGAATCGATCAAATGGTCGATGGTGTTGATTGCATAGCCCCAAGATTGTTGACGGTTTTACCAGTGTATCCAAATCGTGACGCGGTTATCAAGCGGCGTGGAAAAAAGGAGAAACGACAAACTTCAGATATACATGTCTATTAAATTCTGTACTGACGCAGTTGGATTGAGTGATAAAACATCTGATGGGTTTACAACTTTTAAGGAAACATTTGGTTTCCTTGCTTTATTTCTGTTTATATCCTACATTACCTAAATGAATTCACCTATTAAAACATTTTTGATTTTATTTGTATAAATGCACTAAATGTAAAGACTACAGATGTTTTAAATGTAACTGCGACTGTACATAATGATGATCATGATATTAATACAATTTAGAAAATGAAATAACCTGATAATTTTACTAAAATTTTGTGCGATGAAGCATAATATAAGAAGCAAATAAATAGCAGTTTTATATAAAACTCTAAACAAACCCGATAGTTCTATGAATAGGAAAGATATATATATAAATTAATATATATTATAAATAATCTAGAAACGAAACATGACAAAGACAATAGATATTGAGTACTACATAAACAGTGAATGAAATTGTGCATGATACTACACATTTGGATTATCAAAAATATTTATGTACAAGACATTAGAAGAGGAAGAAGATATATAAAATATACTACAGCAATACAGATAATTGACACTTCATACCCTAAAATAATTGTCGTTTAACCATAAGACTTAAAATTGTGTTCAGGCATATGTGTGAGAGAAGTAAACTTTATGGACTTAGCAAAAGGATTCGTGAGTTTTAAAATATGGAGCACAAAGTACAAATGACGTTTCTGACGTAAACGTCAAAAATGACATTTAAAAATGACAGCTTCATACCGTGATGCTCGTGCGGATGATGCGGTCGTCTCGCGCACTCCTGGGGCGCGTGCGCAGGCGGCTCCAAGATGTCGCGGTACTTGGAGACCATCAGAACGGAAATGAAGTAAACTATCGCGAGAGAGAGGAACTGGGCCTGCTTAGTTTCTTCCTGAAATAGAACGATCTTAAGTGCACAATATACCTTGCCTTGGTTGAGTGTGATGGGGATGAAATTTGGCATAAATATAGAATTTAAACAAACATTATTTTTTCTACATTACAGATAGACAGATAATAGCGCAGATGACCTAGATTCAATTTGAGCTAGCTCCATTAATAATGAGGTTTTTGGGTCCAATACTATGGATAGTACAAAAAAAAATTTGATTATGCCTCAGTCATAATACTTTATGCCAGGCTTTTAAAATTGTACAAGATTGGCAAAGATGATGTTCATGATTTATGAAAATGAAATTTGTTGACAATAATGCACGAGAGAATGATTAACACAGGAAATGTTTAAAACATATTACGATTTATTATTTTGCTATAAAATATCTTACATAAAACAATTAATATAATGTTTTACTGATATCCTTTTGTTTGATTAAGTTGTTTTTTTTTTCAATAAAGATGTATTATAAGCACTACAGTATCCCGTTAGGCAAAAGATTGCTTGCTTCCTGACGCTGTAAATTTCATCTAGTCAAGATGTTAAGGCTTGAGCTTTTGCTTACAGTACTTTTTTTTTTTTTGCCTATTGTGTTCTACTGCTGGGCAAAGGTCTCCCCTGCAGTACTTAATTCTATTAATTTCAAAGCATTTGAAAGTACTCACGACATCTCTGTAGATCACAGCCCTCAATCGATTCACGTCCATATCTTGAAGAAGTCTTTCTGGATCCTTGACAGGACTTGAGGCGTCAGCTAGACTTGCCACCACACTCTGTACACAAATATTAGGTACTATTTAAATTATCATCAATTAATTTATCTAGATACATTTATGAAATAGGTCTTAATTTCCATTTAGGATATTTTTGATAAAATCGTTTGAAACAGAATGGTCTGTGCCGTTGCAAATATTTACATTTGTACCAGGCAAGCAGAGACTATCAAGAAGTTTGAAGATATAAGAAATAAATTCTATAGAAAAGAACATGCATCGGATTGTGTTGTATGACAATTTTGTGGAAGTTTTCATTTTAACATGCAATTCACTAGTGTTGACTAAACATAATGCGTGTGTCGTGAGGAATCAAATCTCTCTATTATTTTTTATTTTTTTAATTAACTTCGTGAGAGAGCGGTGCATTGTGGAAGCGAATCTTCGTATTAATGTCAACAAGTGTATCAGGGTGTCAACAAGTTGTAAGAGGTGGTAAAAATGTTCTGAAAATATAATGAAACTCTATTCACCAATCAAAGAACGTTCAACTTCATTAAAATTAAATTAAAAACGCTCCAAATTAGAAAGCAAACTAATTAGTGGACCACAAAGTACTAGGCGAGCAGAAGTTACAAAGAGGTTAAACAACCAAAGTTGTCTTAGAAAAAAAGGTCGGTTCAGCATCAATGGAAGAACCACAAAAAGAAACGCTAAGCTTCATTGTATACCGTGACGAAAGTTTTTGTGCTTGTATAAAAAGTTAAAAGGGATGCGATGGTACAAAAAAGTTTTGGGGCGGATCAAAAGTAACGTTTACAGAATAAAAAATGAACCCACCAAATGTGAAAGAGACATAATATGAATAAAAAAAACCAACTAAAGATTTCTAAATCCAAAATTGCTTTCGACTTAAGTATATGGTCCCAGTATTTAAAATTGGTTTGCGTAGCAACACCAACACGCCTTCAATCAATATCATAAGTCTTTGTTATTTTTCTTTGAAATAAGTTCCTGGCAGTATCGTTAGTTTACCTGCAGTTTTTTCGGGCAACAAAACAACCCCACTCAGCTGAGAAGACAGCAAGAGAAACTCATACATAAGAGAGACTATGTTATCCTGGTGATTAATACATTCATGCTTATGGTTTTTACCCCTTTACAAGTTCCCATTAGTGAATTTTATTTGATAGCTATTCAACTATAAAAAAATATTAATTATGAAGTTGCAAGGACAAAAGTTACAATTATGTAATTGTAAAGAAGTTTGTCAATGATTTTTACTTCTAAGTTTTATGTTACCCTAGTAAATATTGCGGTTTCTCCCGAACACTAACCCTTAGCACAATGACAAGTGGTAATTTATGGGGAAGGTAAAGGGTGTGTTCCAAAAATAACAACTCTTGAGTTTCTATGTTGCCCTGGTGTAATATGCGTCTACTCCTACAGCTTCTAACCCTTTATGTAAATTATAACTTCGTACCCAACGAAATGGTTCAGAATTAACCGTAAAAACATCATAAAAGGAATTTTTAAATGGATCAGATATAATTTGAGTGTGTTCGAAGACAGAAATTTCAACGGTCCATGAAAGCTCTCTTTATCTCTACACAGCTAGCTTATAAGTGTCTGCTATCCTGGTAACTAATTCATTCACTCTTCAAGCTTTTAACCCTTTTTCACCCCCAATAGAAATAGGATTGATATTTAATTTCCATTGCCCGTTTGAGTTACTCTTGTTACTGATGCTGCCCTGGTGCTTAATGCATGCATACCAACACCTCCCCAACCCTTTTCTAAGTTACATTGTATATTTTTTTACTATTTTATACAAGCAACATTAGTATTCGGATCAAAAACGGCTCCGTCTCTCCTATGGTGCCTTAGTAATGTTACATCAGTCACATGGCAACAGGAATTTCGAGTTTTTACAATTTAATCCTTGTTAGGGGAGACAGGTTGCCGTTGTTAAACAAGGAATCTAATCCAGTTTTTGTTAGTAGTTTGCACGTCCCAACAGCTGTCTTTTAAAAAGAACTGTATTACATTTATGACAGCCTTGTACATCTAATTCACTCACGCCCACAACTTTTAACCCTTTAAAATGTTTGTGACAACGGTTGATATTGAGGTTATAAGTAGATTGGTCATGGTAAAATATTTATTTATTTATGAAGCAAGCTGGATTGAAACTTTTTATGAATGACTGATTGATGAATTGAAATTACAGTTATATTTGTTTAAAACAAGGGTATTTGATTCAAGAGAGGGTTCAAATGGTTTTCTTAGACTTGATCAAAAGGTATTTGATTCAAAAGGAGGGTTAATATAATTTCTTTAGCCTTGATCAAAAGGGGGCATTTGATTCAATAGGGGGTTATAATGGTTTTAAGCCTTCAGACTTGATGATAAGGTGGGATTGATGAAATAAAATTACAGTTATATTTGTTTAAAACAAGGGTATTTGATTCAAGAGAGGGTTCAAATGGTTTCCTTAGACTTGATCAAAAGGTATTTGATTCAAAAGGAGGGTTAATATAATTTCTTTAGCCTTGATCAAAAGGGGGCATTTGATTCAAAAGGGTGTTATAATGGTTTTAAGCCTTCAGACTTGATGATAAGGTGGTTACCTTGGCCTGTGGCGACTCGCCCGGTCGCGCCGCGTGCGCGTACCTCTGCCTCTCCTTACACTCCAAACAGTTCCGCACCGCACAGGTGCAAACCTACGCACACACACTAGTGTCTAGTCTACTGTCGCCACTACGCTAGACTAAGGGGTGACAAACTCTTTTATCGATCGAGTGAGCGAAGCGAATCAACAATCAATTATTAACAACTCCACAGTGTAGACAAGTATAAAATTAAGCCAGTTGATGTTGCGAGATCTCGTTCGGGGCGAACTATTAGTTTTTGACATCTACTACACAAACGAATCAGTGGAACCAGTACTACCAGTAAAACATTGAAACTTTTTATTTTATCCAGATATTTTGGCACAATTGTATTGGCCACGGTCACGTAACGATGTTTTGATGGCTAAAACACCACTTTTACAACATCAGTGATATTAGTTTGTCTTAGCAGAGAGAAATGAACATTTTGAGAAGATCTTTTAGATGTAAGATTAATTTGCAATAGAAACTTATTTATTTCGAATTAAGATCTCTCACTAAGTTCATGGCTGAGGAATATTGCAAACTTTTAAAAAATAGGGGAAAATCGGGGCTGGAATTGTATTACAAAGAGTTTGGCACCCAGAAAGTAAAGCTAGAACTAAAATAAGTTGTTTAATACATTCAACATCTAGAAGTAACTTATCTTTACCTAAACTATAGCTATGTATGCATAGTATTCTGTCAATTTCTATGCATTTCTAGAAGGAAGAAAGATAGACTAGCTATTCTTTAGAGTAAAACATGATAACATAATATGAATCAAGAAATTCTGCTATGCTGTTTGTTTTGACTAAATTTAGAAAACTCTAGATTTGTTTTGAGACTATTCATATTGTCTTATGTATATCGGAGATCGTGATTAGTCAAACTTCTAGACATAAATAGTTACTAAAGAATAATTGTTATGTAACTGATAATTTTTAATCAGAAAGTAGGTAATACAAATTCAGTACCTATTAGGTACCTTTATAATTCAATAAATTCATCTTTTAAAAAACAATTACTGGGAAAATTTAATTATTTCTTTTTGTGACCAAAACCATTTTAACATAAATAAAATCTACCAATCACGATCCCCTAAACATGTCAAAAACTCATCCAAAAAACCACCCCTAACCCTTTCATATTTCACCCCAACTACCAGGAGAGCATAACAGCATAGCAGCACTCACCAATCGCAGGCACTGCCGCAGGATGCCCCCACTTGACATATTCTTCTCAGCTTCAAGCTCCGCGAAGTTCAATGCTGATGCGAAGATGAGGACATCTGCCATGGAGACGAGGCGTTGGAGGAAGGTAACAGCTACCTCCACTGGCATGCCTTGGGTAGGTTCGATGACGTCTAATTCACTCTGGAAATAATGTTGGTTATAATTTTATTAATGCAATTTGTAAAAAGTCCAAAGATATTTATTTTATACTATGAGTATATTTTTATAATATCTCGTTTACCAAGTAGTAATATAATTTTCATTTGACATCTTTTTGTTATATTTGCTACTAGGCAGTAGTATTACAATTCTTAGATTAACATAAAATACAAAGAATGCGTCAAATTCGATACGGGGATGAAACAACCCCTAAGGATCGATTATGTTGGAAAAGGGTGACGGTCTCGATAGACTCTTGCGCAGCTATGTTGCCCTGGTATATTTTGAGTCCACTACTACAACTTTTAACCCTTTTTGATGTTGTTGGAAATAGTACAAATTCACTTATGATCCGATTGACGCAGAAGATAGATTTCAAACGTTTAAATAAAATTAAAAATGCAAATAAAACCGGGACATTACACATAATGGCCATTACAAACGATTAAAATAGCTCTTTTTGTTCATTTTATCCTGGTAATTTAACAATGCGCACTTAGCTACAGGTTTCGCTTTCAAATGGTTATTTAACGGTACTTTTGGGGCCTCATTTGAGGACAATGAAATTCGAAAAGTTACCAGTACCACCCCTTACCTTTTATTTTTAACGATGGTACAATGTATCGTCTTTGAGTTTATTTTCTCCTGGTATTTTATGGTTTTTGCATAGTTATCACTTTTACTTACTAAAACTGTTTTTGAAGTACATTTTACAGTTATTTGAAAATCGCAGTTATTCACTGTTCATTTATACTTAATTCTTTAGTTTTACATTCTTCTGGTCATAGCGTTGGGTAGTAAATAGTTTTCACTTTCTTAAACTATACAAAAAATATTTGTAGGGGTAGTTTACAGTAATTGTTGTTCATTTTAAAGATAACTGTTAACTGTACTTGTAATTGTAACCTCTTTGGTTGTATATTCTCCTGGTGTCTTTATGATCTTTGCATACTAGCTTTCACTTTTAAAAATTGGGTACTTTAACAGTTATTATTTTAAGTGTTCCAGTTACATAATTGTCAATTATATCAAGGACGTAGCACGAACTCCTTAAACGTCATTACTCCCTAGTACTTTCAACAGTTCGCGTAGCAACTGGTTTTCTAAACATTCTAATTTCTATTGTATTTCTTTACCCATTGTGTTTACTGCAATGGAATTAAATTTGTAGACGCTGTAGACCCCTGTGCAATGAGCACGTAGTAAAAGTACCAGGGGAATATAACCGCACAAAGAGGTTCACATTAAACTGTCAATGGTTTTCGAATGAATCGCACATAGAAGATGATTGCTCTGAGGAATCGCATGAGTAGAGATTTTTACAATACAAATAATATTGTACCTACCTACCAATTGTGTATCATATCGATTACTTTGAACGGGAAGGAAAGCCACACTTCGTAACAAGTGGCTTGATTAATAAAATAATATCAATAAATATAAAAATATCAATACATTAGGCGTACAGTACTTACATTAGGCGAAGTGGCCGACGCCAATAAGGGCAGTAGGCCACCACACGCGATAATCAGATTGTCCGCCAGCTGACTGATCAAGTGAACAGTGTTCACAACAAAGATGGCGTTCTCACTGCTGTTCACGAAGTCTATGACTGATTTAGTTGAGTGACTGCGCCACACCTGAAAAATAAGAATATTAGTTACTAGCAGCACGTCCCGGCTTCGCACGGGTGTACTAATGAAACTACCGGGATAAAATAACCTCCCGGACAGTCCATTCTATACACCCGTGAAAGAATTTTTGAAATAGGTTGAGTAATTTCGGAGATTACCTCCGTCAAACAAACAAACAAACAAATTTTACCTCTTTAATATTTTATTCGTCCCGGATATTCAACTTCAGACCATCTACATACCCTTAACCAGATTATTGAAAAGTTTACCGAATTCCACAAACCTCTCTACATAGCTTTTGTAGACTACGCAAAAGCGTTCGATAGTATCAAACATTCCGCAATATTTAAGGCTTTAGAAAACCAGAACATTGAAGAAACATACATTAAAATTCTTAAATTAATTTACAATAAAAGTACAGCTAACATTAAACTTAACACAACCGGTCCAACATTTGATATACAGAAAGGGGTAAAACAGGGCGACCCACTCTCTCCCATTTTGTTCACAGCTGTACTCCAAGAAGTCTTCAAGACTCTCTCCGCAACTTGGACAACCAAAGGCATTGACGTCGATGGCAAACGCCTAACTAACTTGCGCTTTGCGGACGACATTGTCCTTTTTGCCACAACAGCAAACGAAATGCAGGAGATGCTCCAGGAACTGAGCATGGCGAGTCTTGAGGTTGGACTTCTGATGAACCGTTCGAAGACCAAACTCATGTCAAACAGCACGAGACGTAGGGTCGTGGTAGATGGGCAGGATATACAATATGTTGACGAGTACATTTACTTGGGCCAGTTAGCGAGCTTCAAAAACAGGCAAGACAAAGAAATCGGTCGTAGGATCGAGAATGCCTGGAAGAGCTACTGGTCCATGAAGGCGCACATGAAGGGCGACCTTCCTTTGACACTGAAGCGCAAACTCGTCGACATGTGTATCCTGCCCGTCCTAACCTACGGTGCTCAGACATGGTCTTTGACCGAAAGTCAGAAGTCCAAACTCAAAATTTGTCAGAGGGCGATGGAGCGCAGCATTCTCGGATTCAAACGGATCGACCGAGTACGCAACACCATGCTGCGCTCACTTACCGGCATCGTAGATGTCGGTAACAAAACTGCCAGGCTCAAATGGGACTGGGCGGGCCACGTAAGCCGGATGCAAATAGATAGGTGGGCCCACATATCAACGTCGTGGGTTCCAGATGGAAGGCGGCGTCGGGGTCGGCCGAGAAAGCGTTGGCGGGACGATCTCGTCACCTTCGACGAGGAATGGTGGGACTCCGCCAGGGATCGGGATGGTTGGAGAAGTTTGGGGGAGACCTTTGCCCAGCAGTGGGACGAAATAGGTTAATTAAAAAAAAAAAAAAAAAAAAAAAAAATATTTTATTAGTATAGAATAGATGTAGATAAAACAACTCATTATTATTCGTGTTTTCGGCACAGCTCGGCCATGCAGGTATTTACTTACTTGTATATCAGTTTCGAGCGAGAAGAGCACATCTGAAAGCAATCGCTGGTGGATGTAAGACCACCTGAACTCCGGGATGCGGAAGGGAGGCCGCGTCGGTCCCGGGGAGAACATAGGACGGGAACATTTGGACGGACGCTTCGATTCTGAAACAGTACATTTGTATGAAAGCAAGATAGAAAGAACCGCATGAAACGTGTGTATGAAACGCGCCCGCAGTGACCATACTCATGCCCAGGTGAAGATTCTCCGGAAGAATCAAAACATTGTCGGTATCTAAATCGACAATATTTTTAAGTGAGTAATTTCCCGTTAAGTATTAATATAAATGATAGAAATAATGTGTTTATTTCTGTAGGACCTCATGGATTACTTAAAAATGTAGGTGTCTATTAAGGTGACTCTGTTGTAGTCTCTGTATTGTATGTGTAGAATCCAACTAGATACGGTCATATTCAAAACACGATAAGTTATTTTGGTGTTGCAAGTCATTTAACTTCAATTTAAAACTAGCTGCCTGTCCCAACTAAAATTAGTAAACCATTTTATGCACAAAAACTAATATCCTTCCAAGTAATTCTGGTAAAAACGTTGCAATTTAACAATAAGAGCACACTTACCGAAATGATTGGAGTCCACTTGAGTACTCGTCGATGCACTCCGCGGCCTTTTCGGCGACAAAGACGTATTCGTTCCCTGTGTCGCCACACCCTCGCCTCTATTGCCGTCCTGCTTCATCTCGCTATCCCCCGGCAGACTGACCCGTCTCTTCTCCCTCTCACTCTCCGAAAGCCGCTCTTCCGATTCGAGTTCTTTGTTAGCAATGTTCTCGCTAATCGTAGAGATTGCCGGTATCTCTACCGGTTTCTGCTCCTCTGGTACTTCAGTTTCTGTTTCAACGTTATCGTTTATAACGTCTTCTGCAGTCTTTTCAATCTCTGCCTTATCTCTAGCATTGACTAAGTATTCTCCGTCTAGTGGTAGCACGTTGCTTTCATGAGGATGGTCTTCGATGATCGGATCGGATTTATCTTCGATAATTTCTTCATGACTCTCTTCGAACGCTTCACCCTCTGATTGCGTTACAGCGTTTGAGATTATATCCATAACAATTTCGTTCGCAATAGCTTCAGCTGATTGTTTCTCGTCAATAATCTCCTCGATTTCGTGTTCATAATCATCTCTGCCATTAGGAGTGTTTCCTTCAGACTGCAGTCCGGATATAGCTCCGGAGTCAGTATCATCATCAGCCTTGATTCTCACAGTTTCAAGTGCAATCGTCAGCACATCATTCACTATATTGATAGCTATGTGCTTGGGATCATCATCATTATCTTCTATCATTTTCTTAGGACTAGTAGCTTCGCTCGGTGTCAGGTATATATCGGACGGATCTGATAGTTCAGATTCTGCTGCTGCAATGTTCAGTTCCGCTACTCTTTCAGGGCTAGCTGTCTCACTGGCGGATAAACTTGAAGGGATGCCTTCACTTTTATCCGTATTATCATCTTTTATCGTCTCACCTACATCTCTTACGGGGATATAATCTAGACTTCCCTGTCTTGTTAGAGATTTCTCTGTCTTCTCCTCCAAAGTTACGATTCCAGACTCTGAGCTCTCTAGCAGTTTATTCTCCATCACAAGTTCATCAGTCTCGATATTTTCTATAATATCCTCAATAACCTCAACTTTCTCCTCCTCCTCATCGATCACATGTTCCACTTCATTCTTATCACTTTCACTATGCACTTTACACACTTCACTGTATACTGTAGTTCTGTCATCACAGTTGCAGGTTTCTACTTCTCGTAATGATAATCCTTGTCCGATTTCTGTTTGCGCTGCGTGGTTGAGTACGTTCTGTTTGCGGATGGAGGCAGGTGAGCTCTCTATGCTGTCGTCTGTGTCCGGGACGAGCCTGGGTTGTTTGTCCGTGTGTCTGTCCCAGCCGGAGATGGTGGAGATGGGTCGCTGCTGCCTCTCCGCCGGGTCGGTGATGTTGTCCGCGCGACGTTGCTCGTAGTGCTCGTACATTTGAGCGAATTGGAGCTTGAATTCTTCGTATGACACCTGAAATTAAAGAAAATATAGTTGCATCTAACGTCTGACTGGAATAAAAGTCTGAAATTGGTGATATTTTTTAAGGCTATTTGGGTCCTTTTGTTTATGAGATAGAAGGCCCGATTAGAGTGGCATTTGTTTTATTATTTGCGATGATGATAACAATGATAATGATGTTGACACTAATGATGCTGTTGCTAAAAATGACGTTTTATCCTACCTTAGAATGTACAATAGCGAGCGTGTCGACCCACACCCGCCAGCCACCGTACTCGTGCTTGATGGCGTGGTGGAGCAACATACGGAAGAGAGAGTACACCATGTCCGATATCTTCTGTTCTTCAGCGTTCTTCGGGTGGATGTACGCCATCGCTATCAGCCATTCCTGGAATTATTGTTTGGTAACTTGATGAAAAATGGAAATTAAAAGAGATTTTGTCATAATTAAATACCTAATACAAAAGTCGGTTAGTAACCTTAGAAGGCTCGGCAAAGAACTTTGAACTTGCGCATAGGTGTTGCTCGCAAACATGTTTATTCTTTTAACGTAGATATGAGGTACAATTTTTAATTAACATATGATTTAAATGCGCAGATTAGATAAAATGCAATTCGTGTTTGAGCACAGTCTTGTTTTCATTTGTATGTGACTCACCTGCCACACAGACATCTGTAGCACAGTCCTCCTGTTCTCTCGATTGTTGCTGCAGAGTAACGTCATGTCTGACAGGAACAGCTTCTTAACTTCCAGGAGCTGTTCCGTTTGTTTCGACTGACGGATCAGAGTGGCCACCACTTTTAAGATCACTGGAAGGAGAATTAATGAAGTTTAATACTAATATTCTCTCAGCCTATACGTGTGTTTGATACTCTTTACACATCCATTCATCCATCCATATTCACAAACTTTTGCATCCTATCCTATTCTACTAATTTTACCACGAAACTTACTATATACTTCTTACTTTAACTTACTTACATTTACTTATTATATCCACGAAAGTTTGTAAGTATGTTTGTTTGTGTGTTGCTCTTTTACGCAAAAATTACATCAAAACCGTTGATGAAAATTGGTACCAAGTTAGCTTATATCCCTTACCACGGCATCGGAAGCAATTTATCGCGGGGCTAGTTTTATAGTAGTAGAATTCTAAAAACCGATATTTTTATGTGCTTCCAAGGTCATGACCGTGAACGTTGTCTACTCACTAGGGTTTTCCAGTCTAAAGTGCGGCTGCGGTTCCGGATGTCCAGTATACAGTATCTGTTGTCCAACATGCTCGGTGAGCAGCTCGTATAGCGCGTTATAGACCGGTAGCGCCAGACCCTCGCCGCACGCGCCCAGACGTGTGGCTAGCAGGGTATATAGATTGTGTGGGGACATCACGTCGTACTTCCTTCTGGGGGTAAAGGTCAAAGTCAAAGTCAAAGTTAATGTATCTTTATTGCAGTAAAACTGTTAAAGCTATCATAGTTTTGACAGTTAAAGTTAAGGTATCTTTCATAATCATAAACACTTAAAACGGGATATTTACCATGATTCGTAATTTTGGAGTTACCCGATATTTCGGCACATTAGTATAAGAACACATGTGTGTCAGGATGTTCTTACCATTGCGTGTTTCAATGTATTATGCCTAATTATAAATACCAAGCATTCAATTTATTATTTTACAAAATGTCAAATGAAATAAAAAAATTCAATTACTTACAAATTATAATAACAGACAATAAAACCCAGCAGGCAGTTCATATTTAAAGATACCACTTGATTACAAGAACAGATACCTATTACAATACCGGAAAGACGTAGTCTTTATTTTATTTATTTATTTATTTATTTAAGGAAAACTTACAGCTAACAAACATTATAGATAGAGTAGACAGTTATTTTGTTCACTAATCCTTGTTACGAGCTCGTGATGCCGTCAACGGGGAAAAGTGAACTAAAAGTTCACTTATCCCGTTAACGGGGATTTGTGGAATAAACCGTCATTTCAATGTTCGAGATGAGGTACCAGTGAAAATACTAACTTGTGCGTACTCCGGCTCAAGAAGAACCCCAGTAGCTTGAGCGCCTGCAGCCTGATGAGCTGGCTCTCTGACGCGAGCAGTTTGAAGATGGTGCGCACGCCGCCCTTCGCGTCGAAGGCCGGGACCATCGAGCTGGGGTGCTCGGACATTAGGGAGATCAGCATTTGGAGGACGTCGTGGAGGTTCTCATCCTGAAAGAGTTGAGAAAATAACTCAGGCCTTCACATCTTTATTACTTACACAAATAAATAAATACCCTTGGACATTCATCACAGCGTCATCTAGTCCCAAGCTAAGCAATTTAATGCTTGTGTTATGGTAACCAGATGACGCATATTTATAAATATTAACGGGACTTAATCGCGATTCAGATGACGCATGTTCGAATCTTGCCGATGTAACTTTCATTAAAATTTTATTTCTGAAATCAGTAGAATTCCTACCTCATGCATAGTAGTCAGATAGTTGAGTATCGACTGCAGCTCGTCCTCCTTCACTCCATTTCCGATCATGATGAGCTGCTTCAGGAACAGCAGGATGTAAGCGCGGATCGTGAGGATATCCTTGTGCGCGGGTCGAGGACCGTCTGGAAGAAATGAACAAGAAACCTTTTTCATTTTTTTTTTCATTTATTTATTCGTGGTTTGTGAATCTAGGTAACAATATAAAAGGTCTTAACTTAATAATAGAACCACTAGATTCTGCTAAAGAGCGTACAAACCTATTTACATAAACAACTACATATTTCAACCTGTGTTTACATATTTCAAAGTTATGAATTGTGATCGCGAAAGTTTAAGAAATAATATTGGAAGAAATGAGTTTAACTCCACAAGTGACCAAGTTAATCTTTAATGTGACCCCACATACTGGGATAAGGGCAGGAGGATGATGATGATTGTAAGAAATGAGTTTGTATAAAGTTTTCCGTTTTCATTAAAAGTTTCTATGAAGATTCTAATACCTTCATGAAGATGTATTTAGTCTACTACGAACTTTCACTACATTTTATAGATTTATACGATTAAGCGAATCAAAAATAATAATAATTTTGATGCTATGAAAACTTCCTCACTAATGATCACGCACGAAGTATTAGATGTCGAATTGTCGATAACTAGAAACTGGTTTGCAGTTAAGTGAAATTTTTACTGTAAGGTCACTGTAGTAGTGACACTCTAGCAAAGTGTCTTTTTGATGTTGCAGTATTTCTTTTTGTGTCTTGACACAGCTCTAGAATCTATTATAGCTATCACACTATGCATCAAAATCCTTTATTTATTTATTTTGTATTACATATCTGACACGTAAAGGCGTTTACCAAGAAATTACTATTATTGACTCAAAAATCAACATACCCAGTCCCTTAGTAGCGATGCCGCTCTTCGGCCTCGGATCCACCACCCAGTAGTAGAACTTGAGGGTGTGAACAGTCTGCAGTACAGTGCTGACTCGCCTCACACTTCCATAGACATGGGCGTCTGCTAGGAAGTCTGTCGCCAGGTAGCAGTACAGCCTGGCCTGGACCCCAGCCCCGGTGTGGATCCACAACGCCGGGTTGAAGAGGATATGGTCCAAGAGCTGCCAGGTGAGGAAGGATTGGCAGAAGGACTGCATTAGGAAACATCGAGGCTGCTCGCGATTGATAGCGTATGGTTCTCTTGCTTGTTGATGTAAGGTTAAAAAGAGATTTAGTTGTTTGCTAGTCACAGTAGCCACAATAAAGTGAGTTTTTTTATTAACCTTTTGGAGGTAGTAGTTTTTAAGTGTACATGAAGGTTCTTTTTTTAAATTACTTTTCTGATGTCTAAACTAAAAACAGGCTACAAAAACTCTGTTATCCCTGCTTGAGCATAGCAGAGAATGAACTGCAGTTAGTAATTTCCAAAACTAGGTACTCATTAAATATACTGAAAAACTAATTTATAGCCGGAAAGTTTAAATATCTCTAAACAATAGGCTTTTTTTCACGTGAGTAAAGGCAAGAACTAGTAATTTTTTTTTGTCCCTAAAAAAGGATTTTGCGTATTTCTCTCTTGTTATTATCAACTAAAAATTTTACTACTCAAGACATTTTCTGCTATAGGACTGCGTCCGTCATTCAATTTACAGCTTGGGTTTTACTGTCTTAAGCTTAAAATATGCGTTTTACAACTTCTCTAAGGATATCAAAGCGTACACAATTAATTAAGTAGATAAGATACACTGACAAAGTGAATGTAACATGTTTTACAGTATAACTTTATGGCCGGTAAAAAAAACATCGATTGGATTGCATCCATGCAGGTTAATGCATGTTTAGAAAAGGTGATATAAAAAACCGGAAAAGGTACTAAGACACAAATAGGGTAGGTAGGTATTCGTGGCTTTTCAAAAGTCGCCAAAACTAAAACATAACTAATTTGACTGCGCTAAAAATGTTGTTCTTTCATAAATAAAATAAAAACATGGCATCAATTTTAGTGCTGGTAAATTTGTTTAGTTTTATTCTTGGCGAATGAATCGCCACTATTATCTAGCTAAACATCAAAGGAATATCACAAAAGGTTAAAAACAAGTTATTTTTGTTTGTACATGAAATGTACAAAAGAAAATATATTTGTGCCATGTGATTGACGCACATCGTGCCTACACACAAAATGTACATACATACATACGTATGTAAGTATGTATAATAAGTAAAGTTTGTGCGAAATAGATTTAAACCAGTCACCATGGTTGTATGATCTTGATAAATATACAAGTGTGTGTTTTCGAAACACTTTCAATGATGTTGATAAAATGTACACATTTGGTGCGTTGTGTGTGATGTGTTTGTATTTTAATCTAAGGTACAAATGTTTGTTCCAAAAAGATTTGTACCGAAACAAATTGTAATTTATTAGATGGTTTTATCATTTAATTATCCTTTTTTGTTTCCTTGTTTAAAAATGTACAACTAAAAATTAAAAATCCATTTGCGATATAATTGTTAAACATTAATTACTTAATAATGGTTCATTCTACGTAATTGTGTTCGAGAGTTTAATAAAATTGTTTTTTAATATTTTTAAATATTTTTTTAAATATTTTTAAGACAGATGGAGTGGGGCGGGTGTGGGTCAAGCGAGAGAAGCATGCGTTATCAATCATATTCAATAACAAATTTATTGCGTGCTTAAAACTAACACAGACACAATATAACTCGATCGAATTCAAACGCGTCTACTGCCGCTACGGTGATCTCCGAAGAAAGGAACTTTGGCAGACTGCTGTACGGTCACGCGTTAAATGATGTTTTATCATTTAAATAAGTACTTGACATTATTTTCTTAAATTTTTTCAAAATCGAATAAGATAATTAAGATACTAACAAAATGTCATTTAGTCAAGACGACATTATAACTACATATTTCTAAGCGTTTTGAGTTCGATCGAGTTAAAATTGAACACACAAAAAATATTCTGTAAGAAAAAGTGTAATTTTCGTGTAGGTATTTCTTATTCCAATGTCAATGTTATGATTGTGAACATAATAAATAAACGAAAATAACGTACTTTACATAATTATATTAAATAAGTAGATAATATAAAAATTAAAGCACTACTTCCATTTTAATTATGAATTTTGATTGAACATAATGCAAAAATATTTTACAAAATTAAATTTTTATTGCTTTGCTAACTTCTGCAAAATATGGGCATGTATAATTTATGTACTTAAATAAACCTCTGACTACCCCTTAGCTGCCTACAAATGATCTTAAGTACCTAAAATTCTACATGTATACCACGAATAGTGGAAACCGGGCCGTAAGAACCCGAAACAACTCGAAACATATTTCAAGATCTGTAAATAAAGCTTTTAGCCCTATCGAGTGAATAAATCAAGTAAATATACCCACAGGGGATGTACCGTACCTACAACAGTTTAATTAGCTTTACAGTTATAAAGTTATTTAACGCCCGCCGCCCCCACCTTAAATTAAAAGGTACACATTGGGCGTCTTAAACGCGTACTTCAAGTAGGTACATTATTAGTG
The DNA here is from genome assembly GCA_947086425.1 of Xanthorhoe spadicearia. NCBI lineage: Eukaryota > Metazoa > Arthropoda > Insecta > Lepidoptera > Geometridae > Xanthorhoe > Xanthorhoe spadicearia. The sequence continues at coordinate 476,765 of OX352214.1, read as the reverse complement.
TGACGGAAAAGGAAATACATGCGTCCTTATTTCATCGTCTATTCGTGGTGACGGAGTTTTTAGGCCGCCTAAAGGCCTCCGTCGCTTAACGACTCTAAAAACCGGGACCGACAATTTAACGTGCCCTCCGAAGCACGGAAGCGCTCAGTTGTATGCCACTTGCGGTCACCCATCCTAATAATGACCGCTCAGTACGTTGCTTAACTTCGACGATCTATCAAGAACGTCTTAGCAAGCTTCGCTACGAGCACTTCGTCTACTAGTGTACGTTTTTGGATATTTTGGTGTAAAGTACGTTTTTGGATATCTACACTAATATTATAAAGAGGAAAACTTTGTTTGTTTGTTTGTTTGGTTGTAATGAATAGGCTCAAAAACTACTGGACCGATTTTAAAAATTCTTTCACCATTCGAAAGCTACATTATCCACGAGTGACATAGGCTACTTTTTATCCCGATATTCCCGCGGGAACGGGACTTACGTGGGTGAAACCGCGTGGCGCAGCTAGTTTTTTATATGTTTCTCAAAACGCCCGTTTCCAAAGCACTTCAAAACGCCCGCCACCCCCGCATTAATTAAGGGGAGGGGGCTGTTTATTCAGGACGTGAATTAATTCTTAAGGCTAAGTATGAAATTTTTCATGATTATGTTTTAATGTTCTCCAGACGTGATAATTAATTATACTTTCATTTACGTCTGAAATACAAATTGAAATAGTAATGTAGTAATTTATGAGATCTGTTTTCTTTCTTTTAAGATAATTTTGTTATAAAACTCAAGTAAGTATTATTAAAATTATTTTTATACATAATACTAAAAATTGCTTGCAAATTATAGCATTTGCTCTTAGTGCGGAAATTTCTGTGTAGGTTCGCTTTCTTTACAGGTACGAAAAAGTACTTGAAACGAAAAATCACGTGATGTTTTATACGAATAACCGTAGTTCACATTATATTACATATTTAAGACCATATCAAGATGTCCTTTTGCGCTTTTGTTCTAATGTCCTATGGAAAATTTCCCGTTGTATTAATATAGGGTCTTATTCATAAAAACTTGTCAATTTAATACAGGTTTAAGGAACGTTTTTTTCTTGTCACTCATATGTCAAAGAGATAGCAACAGATTTAATATGCGTTTTAGCTAATACAGGTTTACTAGCCGAATATGCATAAGGGGGATAATGTATAAAAGTACCTGTTTCAGCAGAAGATCAGAGTTCGGCGAGCAGCAAGTGACTAGATGCTTCGTGAGATGCAGGAACGAGGCGAGAGTGTCCGCTGTAAGATGGTCCCTGGAACATCGCTGCAGCATGTGCGAGATGACGAGGAAGCCGCGACACTGCAGCATGTGCTGCTGGACCGTGCTGCAGGACTCCACGAGAGAGCAGACGAAGCCGAGGAGTTTCGAGCTGGAAGGAGAATCACTACATAGTATAAAACAAAGTCGCTTTCTCTGTCCGTATGTCACTATCACTACATGTCATATTCTATACTAATATTATAAAGAGGTAAAGTTTGTTTGTTTGTTTGACGGAGGTAATCTCCGAAACTACTAAGCCGATTTTAATAATTCTTTCACCGATGTTTAGAATGGACTGTTGGGAAGGTTATAGGCTATATTTTATCCCGGTAGTTCCATTAGTACACCCGTGCGAAGCCGGGACGTGATGCTAGTATAAAACAAAGTCGGTTTCTCTGTCCCTATGTCAATATACTACATAGTATACATAGTAGCGGCACTGCAGCATGTGCTGTTGGACGGTGCTGCAGGATTCCACGAGAGAGCATACTAAGCCGAGGAGCTTCGAGCTGGAAGGAGAATGTACAAGAAATAGATTACAATGAAACGAGAGATCACGACCTCGGCGGTAGGCATTTCTTTCATCTTTATGTAAAAATAATTAAAAGCAGTTTTTAAAACAAAATGAAGTCTTCTTTCAGAAAAATGTTCTATCTACAATTTTTAGGAATTTCCCCTTTATGTGTCATGGTTCTGGGACACCTGTATATGTAAGTACATCAGTAAGATCTAAATCCGAATAATCAGAATGCGTAACCTTCCAACCCAACATAATACATTGCACTTCATCGTCTCAGAATCAGAATCAGAATCAGAATCAGAAATATTTTTATTGCAAAAACTGTTGTACAATGGTAGGTCTTACATATTATTAGGTACAAGTTTAAACAGCTGTTATCCATTTCGGATGTGCAACGTTACAATAATACAAATAAATTAACCTAGACACAGGTAAATAGGTAGGTATATAAGTAAAATGCGAATTTTAAAGTAGGTATACCTTGGTAGGTACACAAAGATAATTCAAAATGACAAATAACTTGGCAACATTAAAAATGCAAATTTAGGGACCAAAATTAATAAAAGGTACTTAGTATAAATTAGGTAAGTAGGTACTTTTTCATTAGGAATTGATAATTAAAAATAAAATTGTGGTCATCTACCTATCAAAATACTCGTTTAAATTGTAAAAAACACTGTTTACTAGCCAATTTCTAAGCTGGTTTTTAAATTTATTTCCTTCAAGGACTTTAATATTGAACGGTAGCAAAAGTCAAAAGTCAAAAGTCAAAAGTCAAAATATTTTATTCAATAAGATCATAAGACCACTTAGACATGTCACGTTCTTAAAACTAGGGGATTCTATTGCCTGTTCCAACGCGATTCCCTACACCAGGGAAAGAAGCAGGCAAGAACCTGGTGATGCGGGCCTAGCATTTTTTTCAGTGGTCCAATAACTGAGTTGGAGCATGTTCAGTCCCAAGCGTTTTTGTCATCTAAATAATCTGATATTTTATAATAAGCTTTGTTTAAAAGATGACGTTTAATTTGCTTTTTAAATTTGTTAATTGATAAGTAAGGAGCTTATTGTAAATACGGGCTGCTGAAATGAAGGTACCATTTGAGTACATGGCATTATTTTTCTCGAATCCTAATCACACCATAATCACCCTTAATGACGCCGTTTGCCAAATATTTGGCGCGAGTCTCCCTTATTAACTGACACGTGAAATAATCAGTGTTTGCATAATGTTGCTTTGATGAGATACATTTTAATGTGAGTGGGACACAGAGAAAATAATTCAGAAGGACAAAATACAAGAAATAACTCAAGTACTACTATACAATATTATAGTATAGTAGTAGTACTATATTATAGTCTAAAAGCAAGGCACTTACCTAGCCGTGTAGCATGTATTGTATCTGATACTGTTGCAAGTCCGACATAGACTTAGGTACGGCTCATACACACCTAGTACTATACTAATATTATAAAAAGGTACTGTAGTTTGTTTGTTTGTTTGTATAGCGAAGGTAATCTCCGAAACTACTCAACCGATTTCAAAAATCCAAAAATATTTCACCGATGTGTAGAATGGACTGTCAGGATGGTTAATAGGCTAAATTTTATCCCAGTAGTTTCATTAGTCGGGACGTGCTAGTACAAATATGAATCTATTTAAAACATGCCCTACTGTATTTGATCTTTGAGCTTCGGCCCCGGGTCAGGTCATGCGTGAAGCACGCGTCAGTTACGCTGAAGGTACGGTGTGTACGGTCAAAATATTTGGTTTTGAGACTTTTCATAGATTAAGGTTTTCATGAATGAAGTAGCCAGCAGCGTTATCATCAAAATATTATAAAAGAAAGAAAACGTTTATTTGACGCATAATAAAAGCAGTAAAAACAGAGAAAAATTTAAATAATACATAAATAAAAAGATAATAACAGAAAGAAAACAAATATAAAATAATAAACATAAATTGCTAACGTGTATTATTTTCAGAATCGAAAAATCCTCGAACCGTTCGCATCGTTCAAAATACATTATGTACTCGTATTTCACAAGCCGCTCGCAACTCATTTCAATCCCAATTAAAATAACCACAAACAATTTACAATCTCTATTAAAGTTTCACGAAAGCTTCGGACATGTGAACTCTACCCGAAAATATTAAAGTTTTCGAATTTGCATTTCAACTCGGGGCTTCTACCCTGACTACCCTCATTAAATAAACGTCACAAACACATAATGAAATTACCCTTGTATGCTAATAATATGAACGGACCACAAATTGATCATAAATTACTTTACTGCCAGAGATACTGCCATTAGACGTTACGCTACGGTTGTAGGGTCGACTTGGGAAAATTATTTATTTCACATTAGTTCTATTTTTTTTATTTAAATAAGATTTAAGCTCATAAACAAAAGATAAAATCCGATTTCTTCATTGCCTTTTTAAAATATCACAAAGATTGCATCTCTACACTTTGCTCTATGAAAAACAGAAGGCGCAACATGAAAAATCGTGTTTCTTGAAGTTTTTTAAACTTATGAAACACGGTCTATAATTCTTTAAAGAAAAGTAAAAAAAGAAAAAATCGTAGGTAGGGAAGTACGTAGGGGCATGGGTTATTGCAACCTAATTATACCTACCTACTTTTCTAAATCACACTAATTAGGTAAATTATACTTTGCGTCCGCTGCAAAGTAAATATTTGCAATCGAAGCCACAACCTTTTGTTTTTACTTTCGCTCACTACATTTCAAAGACCAAACAAATAGCAAAGTTCTTCAACTGTCGGTATTGGCCACTAGACCACAAGAACTTTCACGGGTGTGGCAACATGCAGATCCATTCGAATAACTTTCATATAACTACAGGTTGCCTAAGAATAACTAATACTCTGCCCTGTAAAATACAGGGCATGTTTTTACATTTTAATGGGCTGTTTAAGAGATTTATCATTTTGCACCTTTTGTTTTTGGAAAACTTTTTTTTTTTTTTTTAGGAACCTGTCGTGTCCCACTGCTGGGCAAAGGTCTACCCCAAAATCTTCCACTGACTCCTATCCTTGGCGATCTCCCAACTTTAAGGGGTTTATTTATTCATAAAAACTTGACAATACTATACAGGTTTTAGAAACGTTTTAGAACGTTTTTTTCTTGTCACTCATATGTCAACGAAAAGAGATAGCAACAGATTTAATATACGTTTTAGCTAATACAGGTTTTAGGTCGAATATGCATAATGGGGTTAAACTTTAACTAAACTAATTTTATTAGTATAGATTATGTTAGAAATATGTAAAGTGAGTCTCGTCCACCTTCTCTTGGAAACCGGGCCCGGGATACGAGGACATTGGAAGTGCATTTAGCCGGCTAATGTCCCGGAATATTAATGAATGGCTGGAGAGAAACTCCTCAAACTAACAGATTAATGGTGGACCGTTTAAGTTCAGTTTACTACGGCGGCCATTTTATATTTACGCTTAGTTTTGTTTCTCGTGGTTTGAGAATTAATTCGTTTACTTAAAAGAGGTATTGGCGGTGATTCGGCGTTGCACTGACTAATAAAAAATTCCTAAATTCGAAAGCTCTTATTTCATTCTCAATAAAATTCAAAACAAAATGACAGTCTGAGTGACAGTATAAAATTACCTAATTTTAGTCAAAGAAACTCGGAACTTGAATATATTCACTAAACACTAAGCGGACTGCCTTTGACAGTCGGCCACGGACTCCCGCTGTGTTGTTTTCCTAACGTTGTTTAAAAATAACTTTTATAATTCTGAAACATAGATTACTCACCATAACAGTGGATCTCGCTTAGGATCCGCCGCCGGGTTGTCGTGCGGCAAGTCGAGTTGTGCGAACAGCGGGAACAGAACCTGCACCCCGCCTATCGAGTTGAGTGCGCTGTGGATCGAGTGCGTCACCACTGCTTTCACTTCCTGCAATTATAAAACTTATTAGACACCTTGGTGATAGTTTCGAGTGGTTCTGTGGCCGAGTGGTAAGGCAGACCACTTCAAAGACGATCCTATCATCCTCAGCACCCATTCCTTTCCCACTCACGAGTCACACAATCTATCCATCTCTTTCAACTTCAAACTGACCTGCAGCATCAACGCGTGCGGTGTGTGCACGAAGTATGATACATTTCCTTTGGGTGCTGATTGCAGACAGAGCTGGCCATCTGTCGCTACCGGGTTGTACATGAAAACGATGCCGGATGACAGCTTGCCATCGTACAGCACCTGTTTTAAAGCATAAATTAGCTTAAAACTTTTTATACTATAAAATAAATAAATAAATATCCTTGGACATTTCACACAGCGTCATCTAGTCCCAAGCTAAGCAATCTAATGTTTGTGTTATGGTAACCAGATGACTGATATAATACAAAGATTTTTTTTGTAAATACATACATATTATAGATAGAAAACACCCAGACACGGAATACATATGGCGAGGACCGAACCCGCAACCTCCGCGTCTCAGCTGGGCCTTCGCTGCGCCACAGAGGTCAACAAACTATCATAGTTCTATGTAATCAAATAAGAGTACTAATGTAATAACTTAATAAGCTTCTAATTTACTTCTAATTTAACTAACATTAGAACAATTAAAATTTAAATAGTTTTAGTTTACATGCACAAAAATAACACATGCAACAACGATAATAAAAATTTATAAAAATGTCTGCTTTCAAATGAAATCATGTAGAATTTTTGAAATAAGTATTGTAAGTAGGTACTTCTTTTTGTTTCGTTATTTATCAGAATGGTAACAAACTAACACAAATGCAAATAACACAATCAACACTAATAAAAATAACACAATCACAAGATATTACTTATAGGTCAATTGTGTTACTTTTGAAGATAAATAAATATAAGAAATTAACTTTGACAGTTGTTAATATGACTCAATTCTAACTGTTTATTAATACGACTTATTTTACTGACAACAGTAAATAAAATCAAGATTTTTAATATTTCTAGAACTGTTTCTAGACTAAAAATGCTCATAATATTGTTCACGCGAGAAACCTTAACACATAAGAAGCTTTCTAGACAAATCAATGAAAGCAGACATTAGCAGTAACACAATAAGTAACAAGTAACACAGGTAACACAATACCGATACATTAGCAAGCGAACAGTGACATAGTGACAAAGAACGGTGACAAGTGACAAAGACAATGTATTAGGCTCATATTTCTAAGGTTAGGGTCCACAAGTGTTATGCTCGAATAAAAAAACGCTACTTAACTAAAGTAAGTGGTGCTTATTTTTGTCATTTGACATTTGTCCATGCAAACCTGTCAAAATAACTTAGTCAAGGGTTAATACGGCCTTCTATTAGATATTTAATTACCGTTTGAGTATTCGAGCATTAGTCTAACAAATAATGAAGAGACTGTCATTTTATTTTGAACTTTATAGAAAACGAAATAAGAGCTTCCGAATTTAGGAATATTTCATTAGTCAGTGCCCCGCCGAATCACCACCTATGTCTAATGATCGCGAAAGTTAAAATTGTATTTAGTTACCTTTTTGTTTCGAACATTTGCTATTTACTTTACCTCAACAAGTTAAGTTAACAAACACATCAGGTCAGTTAATCCCCGGATAAACCGGGTAACGAGCTAATCCGGGTAAACAAAGAAGGTGAGCTTGTATTGAACTTAGCTACGTAATAGCTTACTGGAATCAATTTGCTTACAGCATCGGCTTTGGTAATTAGGCTACGTATATTAAGTTAGTACCTACGGATTATAAAAGTAATAAGTATGACCTTGTTAATATTGTGGTAAGAAAACTATTGTATTCTATTCTATCTATCTACCCAGCCGGTAACACCCACTGCTGGGTGGCGGCCTCTTCTCTATCACGCCACTCTTGGCGATGTTGTGCCATCCGGATCCACTGCTCTCCTACCGCCCTCACAATATCATCCGACCATCGGGCAGGTGGTCTGCCCCGAGGCCGCCGCACATCTCTTGGCCACCATTCGGTAACTGCTTTGGTCCATCGGTCGTCATACCTTTCATCCATTGTATACTTAGAAGTAAATGAAAAAAGACGTGTGGCACTCGGGGACTGCCGCGGTAAAGCTTTTGCATGCCACCTAGAGGCGAGTTGCTGAACTAAAGTGACAAGCGTTAGGTTATTTTCGTTACGGAATTTTTGGATTCGGTCTCCACGCTCAAGGCCCGCGATAAAAGCTATGCATAGCTTAATATTCAAAAGAAGTTATTTTTATTATTTTCCTGCCCTTATCCCACGCTAGGTGGGGTCGGCCCAACATGTAGGTATAGCTCAATGACAGCTGACAGTTGTTACCGTAGAGTTTACGAAATATTTAATTCTTACAAATACAGCGTCAGGAGGCAATCTTTGCCTACACTTAACGGGACACTGTAGCGCCTGGGACATTGTTGAGATGGAGTAAGCCCAGCACCTAAACCTCTCAGCTTAGCCGGCCATATCCACAGGAAAGACAATGGTCAATACGTGTGGGGCTGACTACAGGTTTCCTAGTGGTTAAAAGGCAGTCGATTTAGCCACTAAGCAGTTTGCAAACAGCACTCACGGTTAATCTAAGTAGTATAGACTAGAGTGCTTTTAGCAGACAACGATTTTAAAACAAGAATTACTGGCTTTTAGTAGTAGAAAATATATTGCGCTAATGGAATAGTAGGTAGTATGGTGTAGGGGGTTGCGTTCGACCAGGCAATAGAGTCACCTAGCTTATGGAACCCTTACAGAATTTGATGTCAGTAAGATTGCCTGTCTGTCAATTCATCTGTATACACCCCTATTTCTGTCCTACTCTATCATAAGAAAATCATCACCATCCCTCTCAGCTGACATAAAAGATTTCCACTTTCCAAAAGTTGAATAACAAAAAATAATGGCGCGTTCACAAGTTCTTTATAAAGTGTAACAAACAAGCACAGTTTGTGAACTACAGTAACTAAACTACTGCAGACTGAACTAAAGTTAACAAAAAGCTTCAGAGGACACTCGTGATATAGTAGGGGGTAAGGCTGCGAACAAACTATGACAGTAGCTGGCACGTAGTGACTACTTGACTTTTTTGCTTGGCGGATCTTCATTCACAATTAAATATTAAATAAAGAAATATTTCGCACCGGGAATCGAACCCGCAACCTCTGCGTCTCAGGCGAGCTTTAACCCGCTGCGCTACAGAGGTCGTCGACGTAAATGAATTAAATTTAAAGAAAAACACCAATTCATATAAACCATAACACTACTAGTGGAACTAAAAACACTAGTACGAGTATACATGCTATCTCTGTGTTGACGACCTCTGTGGCGCAGTTGGGTGAACGCCCGACTGAGACGCGGGGGTCGCGGGTTCGATCCCCGCTACGGGACAAATGTTTGTATGTTCTGCAGATATTTGTTCCGTGTCTGGGTGTTTTCTATCTATAATATGTATGTATTTACAAAAAAAAATGTATTTAAGTATTATATCAGTCATCTGGTTACCATAACACAAGCATTAAGTTGCTTAGCTTGGGACTGGATGACGCTGTGTGGAATGTCCAAGGATATTTATTTATTTATTTATTTATTTATACACAGCCTAAGTGTCTCGCATGCAACGGAGCGAAGCGAAACTTTTTATAGCGCATCCCGGAGCTAGTGAATTATATCTGCGACACTTTAGCGAGAGTTGCCAGAACTGGCCATAATTGTGACGGCGATTTATGTATGTGTGTATTGTATGTAGGTAAGTTTAGGTCATTAAATTGTCATAAATTTTGATAATGAACAAATTAATAAATAAATATCCTATAGCCCTAAGCTAAGCAAATTAATGCTTACGCGATGGTAACCAAAATTAAATCTTAATGTGATCCTTTAATTAACTTTTTACCCGTATAAAAAGTGGCCACTATGTGTAATTTCAGGTCACAACTATGTATAGTCGACAAAGAAATTGGTTTACCAGTTTTGGTGACATCTCCCAGTAACATAATTATTCGCTAAGGACTACTGTATTACATTAACGTAATTGGTTAACTGTGAGCCAATCACAGAGCAATGGTTAAAAGAACATGCAACTTGAACTGTGATGTCAACGCAATAGAGAATATTTTTTGTAAACACAAACCAACTTGTCCTTATAAATCAAGGAGGTTTATGCTAGATACCTACCATACTTAAAAAAAACATTCATTTTTGAATCGCTTTTGACTTATGATCTGTCAAGTGTCAGTTATTGACTCTGACCAACAATCAAATGGACTTGCCTTAAAGATGTACTTTTCCTGCATACCTAAGTAAACAAATCGGGATACTAAAATGGCGGATTAGGGATGTATACAACTGCGTTTAGTCGATAACTTAGTTATCGATAAATGCAGTGAATGATTTAAGTATCGATATTTTTTTACATTCCTATCTTGGTTGCAAAAATTAATTTAATATAGGTAATTATAATATATAATAAATGTAGGAACATTACACTTACAAGAATCGAACCCGGGACCTTCAGCGCATTAATCAGTGTACTAACCACAGCACCTTTCGGTTGTCATTATGAAAAGTAATACATCAAAATTAAAAGAATAAACCAGTTTTGAGAAATATGTAGTTTAATTTATTATAAGAAACAAAGTAAGGCATACAAACCAAGTAACAGAATGAATGATTCATATTACAAAAAATCATATTTTTTAAATATGGATCATTCATTCCGAAATAGAACAATCTTATTAAAATAATTCCGAAAAGAAATTTTTTCAGTTGTTTTTTTCCCAAAGTACCTAAATCTAATATCTAGATATGTTTTGATAGCAGATTTGACTAATAAAAGCTGGTGATTTGAGTCATGTTCGTTGGAGTCCGAAGTGAAAATTTTCGAGCATTCTTCAAAATTCTCCAATAGGAAAGAAAATATATATAGATAATATTTATCACTATCGGATTTTTTCAAATTGCCTTTGAGTATTTTTTCCGTTTTAAGGCACAAATTTTCCAATTGTTTCGATGGATAAATAAGGCCTCCGTGTGTTTTGTAGGCAATCAGTGATTTTGAATACTGATTAGGGTCCCCGCGCAACATTGATTCACAGACAGAACATTTTAAATTGCGAGAAAGTTTTCTTGCTACAAACCCTGCAATGTATGTGACAACCGACTCGGAATATTTCGAAATGTTAGTATTAAGACAGTCTAAATATTCATCAAATAGATCACTGTCGTCCTCTTGAACTTCAACTAATTTGTTTTTATCTGTAAGGTCATTTAAGGTGGTGACAGGATCAGTGTTACTAGAACAGGTTAAAATGTTAACCTGTTCTAATGGGATACAGTTCCCAACTCCACAATCACGTATCTCAGCTCTTATTAGGAGACGCTTAAATGCTGCTCTGAATTGCACAGCGTTCGGATTATTATTAAAGCCTCCGCGAGCTCTGATTGCTGAGAAAAACAATTCTATATGGTCTTGACTGAATTTATAAATTGGTAAGTACACCAGAATGGAATTTTCAACTACCAAATTTAAAAATAATTCTATCGCACTTTTCATATCAATGATAATTCCGATGAACCCGGTCTTTCTTTGCGATTCTATCACCAAGGTCCCGTCTGAAAATTTCAATGTGCTGATATATTTCGCAGCTTTTTCAAAAAGTGCCTCTATGAGACCAAAGTTATTCATACAAATAGCTTTCTTCCATCCTGGAGGCCTTACTGAATAACTGTTTAAGACATCGAAAACATTATTTAGTAATCTAATAAAGATTATGGTTCCCTCGCAGTCTTCAAAACCCACCATTCTCAATTCTTTGCTGCAATATTCTAGAGCATCGGCTACTGACTCGCTTAGAAGTTGCGTCGCTAAACGGACCTTCATTTTTTGTTTATGAAAATATATATGGGCTTTCGTTATTTTCGTGGCCAAATGTAAGTGTTCCTTTTCCTGTAAATCCACTAATTTTTCTAGTAGATTGAAATCTATCTTCGCTCCGAACGAATCATATAAAATCTTATAATCCCCAAAAGCATTTCTCACCAGTTTCACAGCATGACATGGGTCTATGAACGCGTAAATTTTATGACCTTCAAAATGAAAAAATGTCTTATCCAATTGTAATAAATTACACCCCATACATTTAAACATGGAAAAATTTGAAGCAGGTCCATCACATGTCACGCTGACAACTTTAACTCCAGTGGAAAAACATTTATTCAAACATGTGAGCAATAGAGCAGCTTTCTGTTCACCACTTAAACTTGTTATGAGAAAATAAGCTATGGGAAGTTTCCATTTTCCGTTAACACAGTTTAGTAGGAAAACCAAACTTTGGTTGGCCACCTCTTGACTGTCGTTATCGAAGTCAGAACCCATGTTGACCCGACCATGGTATTTTTTTGTCTGTGGATCCCAAATGAGCGATTTGCGTATTGACATCTCGTCTATTACAAGGGCACAGATGACTGGCTCTTTACTTGTCTTTACTTTTGCTTCAAGCGTGGCAAATGCCTCTTCACAAAACCCGGGTGCAGCATCTATATTCTGGTACCATTTGCTTAAGGTACGTGGATGTGGTAAACAATCTTCATATGTTCTTCGGATGAAATCGTACGCTTTTGGTGAGTAAAAATGAAGCGTCAGGGCAAACTTCCTTATTTCCTCTGAGTATTTTTTCGGTAGAGGCAACCCTTTAGATTTTAATATTTGCCTGTTTAAAAAATCTTTTGATCCAGCACATTGTTCCTGTAAGACCATGGATGTCTCATTGTTTATTAAATTATGCTCCTTTAGCTCAATTATAATATTTTTGAAGTTTGTCACTTTAATCTTTTGATACCTGACCTTTTCATTTAAGCATTTAATTTTCTTTTTTTGGTGCTTGACTTTTTCTTCAAGGTTTTTTAATTCCTCAAGTGCTGTAATCTGGAAGAATAAAAAGGGAAAAATATTTATTTAGGTATATCCTTTTATCTAGATCCTCTTTTTAGGGTTCTGTACCTTTTGGCCGTACCTTTTACCCACTTGGCCGTTTTTTTTTGTAAATCAGATCAAATTAAATCCAAATTATTCTATGTTATATAAGAAATTCTTACCAATTCAAGTTGACTCGCATCTTGTGAATATGAATCAAATGAGCTGGTGGACGGTTGTGGACAACCCATCACATTCTCTCTGGTAGGGCATGATTCTTGTGGCAATGCATTTGTCTGAAAGAGAAAAGGATGTGAAAAGTATAAAAGTTACAGCCGTAAACAATACGACAAGGTCTTTAGTAAAAAAAAAATATTCATGTTCTACTGATCCAATTAAACACTTAATTTAAAACAATTCAATGTAATTTAATAAATTCTCACCGATTCAAGTTGACTCTTTGCATCTTGTGAATATGAATCACATGAGCTGGTGGATGGTTGTGGACAACCCATAACATTCTCTATGCTCAACAATGAGGGGTGTGCTGTGCTGGAACGAGGGCTTGCAACCAATGCTGGTTGGGAGGAATGATTTTGCTGAAAGAGAAAATAAAATGTAATGTAATAGAACACTTACAGCAGTTAAAATAAACTAACTTCTCTGAAGATAGTAAAATATCTGGATTATGATCTTAATTCTACTAATAAACCCAAGTAAGTTTATGTAAAGTTCATTCAATCATACTTGGCACAAAAGGTAAACAATGTTAGTGTGTCTTTTTATTGAAATTTATTTTTAAACTAAGTTTTATAATATAATTTATGTGTCTATATTTTAGATGAGGCGCGGAATAATCAATAATTATTGTCAGTACGATTTATGAACCAATGAAATACTAACTAGTAATAATGGCTTTTTTAAGAATTAAACCATTTATTGTAGCTATGGTGTATTTATTTTATACACAAAGACATCTTGGATTCACTATAGATATATTTTTTCTTTAATTATTACAATTGGTATAATCAAAAACATCATACTGTATGATGTAAGATAAGTAGAGCTTACCTTAGTAAATATTGTTGGTACTGCATCATCTCTCAATCTGACAATGTTGAGGGTCTTGTTGAATGCATGGTCTGCAAAGTGCAACGAGCAGACATAAATATCTTTAGTGCCTGGTCTAATATTTTCACGACCAATATTTTCCAACCATTTCTTTTGTTTGGATTTGTTTCTTGGTAAACTAAAACCAGGAAAAATTGTTATTTAATTAACAGTGATAACTTATGAAAAAAAATATCGATATGACAAGGCCCAACACTAGCGACAATATTTAGACTCCCGATGTGAATGTAAAATCGAGGTAATTGGGGCATTTAAAACGCAGGATTTATAGTATTCAAAGTACATGGGTTTCTTACACTTAATAATAAGGTTTAGATACGATATTTTGAGCACATTCAATAATGTTACAACTTACCGATGAAATGTAAGGTTCGGCCTGTTTTTGCTTTGGCATAGCCCACAATTTCTTACGGAACACTTCATAGCACAGTCTAACAATGTTTTTCGTTTTAACACACAGTTTTAAACAGCAATTCCAACTAAAAATCTTAAAATTACGTAAAAATCTGACATTCGCGAACGTAAACAAACGGGAGACCAAAATGGCGTCCTAGGCAGGAAAGGTACATCTACAATATTGAAGATGGCACTGATATACTGAATGTTGACCTGTTTTCGCTAACGTAAAAACTCGCTTGCGAGAAAGAGACTGAATTATGTATGTTCTTTCTGTGTCAATTGAATTGTTTATGGCAATTCCATAGGGTTCCTTTTTCTGAGGTTATTGATCAACTCGAGTCACTTAATGTCAAGAAAATGTCGCGTAATTTAAACTTACAGGAAAGAGCCAAAATTATATCATTACATCGGTTAGGATACAACATAAGTGATATTTCTAGAGAACTGAACATATCGCGATATACGGCACGTTTTTGGATAAGATGTGAAAGGGAAGAAGGTAATCTTCAAGATCATAGGCGAAGTGGTCGGCCGCCTGCACTGTCCAGCGAGCAAAGAGAAACAATGAGACGTCAGTAAGAAGAGAACAGCTTCACTTCCACCAGCGATTTTGCAGAAGAATTCGATGTTACGAAAGAGACCATTCGGCAGCATTTGCATAGTATGGGATTGCATTACAGACGTTACGCTAAAAAAGTTTATTTGACCGACACTAACAAAGCGGCTCGTTTAAATTTTGCCCGGGAGTACTTGAATTTCGATTGGTCTACTACGATATTTACGGACGAAAAAACGTTCAAATCTAGCCAACATGGTCGAATGACTCTCTGGCGTGACAATAATACTAGATACACTCAAGAACATGTTGTGCCGACCACGGAGTCTGGTAGAATCAGTGTAAATATTTGGGGCTCGATGTCGGCAGATGGAGTCTGAGAATTAAGACAGACATTTTCACGCCTCGTTGGCTCTATGAGAAGTCGCTTGTTAGCAGTCATCGAAGCTAATGGTGGAAACACTCGTTTTTTTTACAATTAAATGATACTGTTACGTTTTATGAAGGACAATAAAGTTATTTTTAAATGATAGATCATTGTTTATTATGAATCCTAAAACCCTTTACGCTACTAGCAGGAAATGGGACGTTTTGAAATCTATTAAAACATATTTAATAAAGTTCAATTCCCTGGATTCAAAATTCAATTATTTTACGTCGAAACTAAACAAAACGTTTTATTGCACATAAAGTAGGTAGCAAGAGGTTAAATTGCAAGCAAACAGTTCTGAGTTTAAATAAACAGGAATGACAGATTCTGACGTAGCAGTTATTAATCTGTCAAGCGAAAATAGACCTTGATGTTTTGTACCATGCAAATGATATTCAGCCTTAGAGTGGTAAACCAATTTCTTTGTCGACTATACATAGCTTTTTCTTCGTGTAATAAATTTTACGTTTATATTATTAGCAGGTCTTTGACCAACATCCAAAAGTATAAGCTCAAGGTTTGCCAACGTGCGATGGAGCGCAGCATACTCGGAGTAAAGCGAATTGACCGCATTCGCAACACCGAGCTGCGTTCCAGAACACAGATCGCCGATGTAGCCAACAAAGCCGCCAAGCTCAAATGGGACTGGGCTGGTCACGTTTGTCGCATGTCGGGAGACCAGTGGGCCAAACTGACCACCGAGTGGTGCCCTAATACCTCGCGACGTCGTCGCGGTAGACCGCGAACAAGATGGAGGGACGAACTCGCCAAATTCCGGGCCGACTGGACCATCTTAGCACGGCAAAGGGATGAATGGAAGGAGTGGGGGGAGGCCTTTGCCCAGCAGTGGGACATTGAGGGCTCATAATAATAATAATAATAAATTATTAGCAGGTACCTAGTATCTTTTAATAAAATAAATATTCGCATTCTTGCAAACTAAGAAACGCATCGCTCTTCTTCGTATTAAAAGTTGACAGAATTTTAATAAAATGCTTCAAAACAAATATGGCGGGATCGTGACGAGACTTTCACGAGAATATTGTATTAAAATCGTTTTTATAAACCTTATTATTTATGCTATTTTATGTGTTTATTCGTATAAGTTGAAAATAAAATTCATTTAAAGACTGAACTTCCAACGAGAGATTTCATAAATTGTTAACTTTTAAAAAGAAATAAATATTCTTAATTGTGTCACATTAAAACCAATTACTCTTACCAATTTATTTTCAATTTTTGTAGGTCAAGTACGGAAAAGAAAGAAACAGATTTTTACTGTTATTAAAAGTGTCTTACAACAATATTTTCTTCAAAATCCCTCAAAAGAATATCACAACTACAAACTCGAGTTTCGAGTTTTCAAGCGAGTGTCAGAACTTTGGTCCTTTATTAAAAGTTGCCCGCGGCATCTTCTAGCAGTTATGCAAGCCTGGTACTTAGAGAAAATTCCGCAGGAGTGTTTCATTTAGGTAACCGCTTGGTTGACATCATCATCATCATCAGCGTACTTGTTCGTTCGACCAGCGGGATCGAACCCGCAACCTCCGCGTCTCATGCAAACCTTCGCCCACTGCGCCACAGAGGTCGTCTATAATGTTTTCGTTAAGATAATTTCGTTATTCACAAAAAGAACACAAGAACCAATTTGGCTTAGACAAATATCAGCTTACTGCTAATGAAAACTAGTACTTAGGCGCATTACATTAGCGTGAAATTAATCTTCTTAGACAAAGATCTTCCAATCAGTGAAATAGGTACACAGAATATATTACAGTTACTGTAATTATTAAGGCTAACTCGAGAGACGGAGTTTTTAGGCCGCTTGAAGGTCTCCGTCATGGCTTATCGTCATATAAGCCGGGACCGACTACTTTTGCATATTTGAAATATAAATTTAATACGCGTTTTATTCATTTCAAAGCCAAGATTCTTCAGCAAAGTAATTTACTGTTATTGAACTCACAAATCTCCAATTACTGAAAAATAATGTGTAAAAATCGATTTAATCAAGTTATTTTAGGGTAAGTATTGACAGTTTACAGAACCCACGCCGAATTTAGATAAAGTTTTGTATATCTAAAAAACTATTAACGCACTAATGAAGTCTTTGTCTTAATTAGATTTTTTTAGTTCATTAAGCCCCGATAATCAACTTACAGAGATAAACAAAAGAATCTTATAAGTAACTTTTCGTATTAATTAAAATTATTGGTTTTGCTTTAAAGAGTTTTTAAGGGTAACTAATTTAGATCTCTATATTTTTATCCAAAAGATTTTTTAATTAAATTTTGTATAATTTGAGAAGTTAATTTTGTAAAATTGTGGGTAAATAAATAAAATAATATGGAGCAAACCATATAATTTTTACTGCCGCCACAAACATGGTACTAGGGCAACATAATTCATTAGGAGCTGTAACTCCTTTATTACTGAGGTGACTACTAAACTTCAGTGGCAGTAAATGAAGTTACCAACTTTTTATGACAGCTCCATATCAAGTTTGAGGTACACAAAGGATACATTACATTGTAATGGTACTTACTTTCTTAGAATACTGACAGCAAAGCAAAGCAGCTTAACTTAAGTAATGCTGTACGAGCCTCGTACATTGGCCTAATTAATTATTGTCAATCTAGCATTTTGCGCTAATACTGTAAGTCGCGTCAAAATCATTGAGCAATCAGTTCGCGTTTAACTATCATTCTAAGCGCGTCTCATATCATCATCATCAGTTCGTATATAATATATCAGTTAAAATTTACTATCGGTGTTTTTCTGGTATATCGAACTATTTACCTATTGCCAGGGTGTGCGGACCGTACATCCTTTTTTTTAAATTTTAAAACTGATATATCACCCTCGCGAGTGCCTCGGTAGAACAGTGACTCTGACTCTGACTGAGATTCAGCAGGCGTCAACAGACACCACCGGACGGAGGCGTAGCCGCGCTTCATCGTTCATCAAGTACAAGCAGATATCAAGTAAGATCTTATACTTATCAAGATGTCGAACCAGGAAAACTTACTAGCAACTCAAGAACAATTATCAGATGCGATTGAGAAACTTTATTCGAATTTTAAAAAGGCAGGTTCGGATAGGAAAACTCAAGATATGATCAAACGCACTCTAGAAACACTTGATAGCTATTGGAATGAATATCAATCAAATCATATTAAGCTGTGTGGATTTGGTACTAGCTCTCATCAATATTTTACGACCAATAAATTTGAACAAACGGGAGAAAGATTCACCAACATCCGGGCTGCGATCCAAAGCTATACGAAGTCGAGGGAAGAGGTTAGAACTCCTTCCTCTCTTATCAAACCTGCTACTCCTATGGCTGTGCCGGGTACTCCAACAGATGTCTCGTTCCAAGCTCGGGGTAGTGATAGTAAGACCGATGAGATGCTGCGAAAGCAAAGCAGTAATTTCAGGGCATTTGAGCATACCATCTCGAATATCAATTTAGATTCTATCGAAGAAAAATGGGAGTTTGACCACTTGTTGCGTACCATTCAATCACGTTGGTCTTTGATCGACACCCTTCATTGGGAGCTAGATAGCGAAGCTGCAGGTCAGAAGAATCCGGATTACGAGTCGCACTTTTTCCAAACTGAGAAGAAATACAATGATGTCATCAAGACCATCAATAAAAAGTTCTCGTCTGTATCACACAGGGAGAAGTCTACACCGAAAATAGACATCCCGACTTTTTCTGGAAATTATCATCAGTGGTGTAGTTTCAAGGATCTATTTACGGAAACTATTCACGAAAACCCGACCATATCTAGCGCACAGAAAATGCAATTTCTGAAAACTAAAGTGAAGGGCGAAGCGGAGAGACTAATCCAGCACCTATCTATATCATCGGATAACTACTCCATTAGCTGGGAACTACTCAATAACCGGTACAACAACAAACGTCTTATCTTAAGTTCTCATTTCGATTTAATGCTCAACCTTCCAGCGGCTCAACTAGCGTCGCTGAATCATATCAAAAAGATCCACGATGTTACTCGCGAAAGTCTCAACGCTATCAAGAATTTAGGAGTCAACGTCGAGTCGTGGGATCCTCTTATCATTCATCTTATGTGTCAAAAGCTAGACACTGAGACCCTCAGCGAATATCTATCTTCAGTGAAGGCGCCCAAGGACGTACCTCAGCTTGAAGAATTTTTATCGTTCCTGGAAAAAACCTTCACGAACATGGAAACATCGCGAAGAAAATCTGATCCTAAATCTAATCAGAATATCAAGAATCAAAAATCTACTTTTAACTTTAATCATAAGCAATCAGCGACCGGACGTATTGAGCAACATAAAAACGTCCACGCCGCAAAATATTATAAATGTGCAATTTGTAAAATGAATAATCACGGAATTTTTAAATGCATTAAGTTCCGCGAAATGTCGCCGTCATCGAAACTTCGAATTGCCGAGAAGCTAAGTCTATGCAAGAATTGCCTTTATTGTCACTTTGGTAATGACTGTTATTCTGAAAAACGCTGCCGCGAATGTAACTTAGCACATAACACACTACTTCACGAAGCGTTTGCGCAACGTGAAAACGAGGACGGGTCGTCGACTTCTAATAACAACGTGCCTAAACTGGGTCAAAAGTCAACTGCTAGAAGTTCGCACGTGTCACAAGCTGAAGTACCTGAAGTTCTCTTAGCGACAGCAGTCATCAGTGTTGAAACATCCAATGGTTCCTGTATCAAAATGCGCGCCCTCCTGGACCAGGGTTCCCAAACTTCCTTAATAACGGAAAACGGAGCTCAACTACTCGGACTACCTCGTAGGAGATGTCAGGGCGTAATCACAGGAATAGGCGCCAAACAATCAAACTGTAAAGGAGCCATCACTATCAAATGCTTCTCAATTAATAGAAAATTCGAATTTCAAACGGACGTACTTATCATGCAAAATCTTATCAAAAGCTTACCAAGCTCTTCCTTTGTCAAG
Source organism: Xanthorhoe spadicearia (assembly GCA_947086425.1). Taxonomy (NCBI): domain Eukaryota; kingdom Metazoa; phylum Arthropoda; class Insecta; order Lepidoptera; family Geometridae; genus Xanthorhoe; species Xanthorhoe spadicearia. The sequence goes on along the minus strand of OX352214.1, from coordinate 456,541 downwards.
CCTCAGTGGTCATTCTTAGATAATATCACTCTAGCTGATCCTGAATTTAATCATAGCCGTCCTGTCGACATTTTATTTGGAGCCGATATTTATTCCTTGATCCTTTTAGAAGGAATTTGCAGAGGCGATCAGAACAACTCTCCTATTGCGCAAAACACGCGCTTAGGATGGATATTAAGTGGCTGCGCGAGGACTCTGCAGTGTAACGTTCTCTTAAATGATTTAGATGAAATCAAGAGATTTTGGGAGATTGAAGACATTGCAGAAGAATCAAATTTATCATTAGAAGATCAGGAATGCGTACAGTATTATAAAAGCACCACTACTCGCCGGGAAGATGGTCGATATGAAGTACGGCTGCCAATGAAAACCGACTTTGAGAAGAACTTGGGCCTATCAAAAAATAAAGCTGTTGCACAATTTAAATCATTAGAACGAAAATTTACAAACAATCCGGAAATGGAAAAATATTACAAAAATTTTATGAAGGAGTATCAATTAATGGGCCACATGACTCAATCAAAAAGCTCTAAACCCGACTTTTTCTTCACACATCACGGGGTAGAAAGAGCGGAATCAACTACAACGAAGTTTAGAGTCGTATTCAACGGCTCAATAAAAACTTCGTCTGGCAACAGCCTAAATGACGTCATGAAGTGTGGACCCAACCTCCAGCAAGACATTCAGTCACTTATCATTAAATGGCGACTCTATCAATTCGCTTTCACAGCAGATATAGAGAAGATGTTTAGACAAATTTGGATAAACAAAGAAGATCGAAAAACTGGGGAGAGCCTGCAATCTTCGGATAGCCGTTTGGATAAACAAAGACGATCGAAAACTACAAAAAATCATTTGGAGAGATTCAGAGCATGAATCATTAAAAGAATGGGAGCTTTTAACAGTCTCATATGGGACCAAGGCAGCCCCCTTCTTAGCAATGATGACCCTTCGACAGTTGGCATCAGACGAAAAATCAAATTATCAAAACAGCGCAGCAGCTGCAGTCCTCGAAAGCTCATTCTACATGGACGACCTGGTTCACGGGACCCATGAGCTACAAGACGCAAAACAATTGCGCGAGGACCTTATCAATTTATTAAAATCTGGCGGGTTTAATTTGAGAAAATGGAAATCGAATGTTCACGAATTATCAGATGCAAGCATGCAAAACAATCAGGACAACTTCGATTTCAAACAATCAGAGTCATCAAAAACATTGGGGCTCAGCTGGAATCAACAGAAAGATATCTTTTTATTTTCATCGAAAATTGAACCGTCCGCCGGCAAAGAAACAAAAAGATCCCTACTATCAGATATTTCAAAACTATTTGATCCTGCAGGATGGTTGGCGCCATTATCAACAAAACTGAAAATCATTTTTCAAAAAGTATGGTTGTCTGAGATCCAATGGGATGACCCCCTGCCTGCAGAAATTTTATCAGAATGGATCAGTATTAAAAACGATATAACTAACATCAGCAAACTGCAAGTACCTAGGTGGATGTCAACGAACGCGACTGACGTAATAGAATTACACGGCTTTTGTGACGCATCGGTAAAAGCCTACGCTTGCGCTATTTATTGCAAAGTTTATCGAGGTAATCAGCCTATTATCACTCTACTGGTAGCTAAAACTAGAATAGTACCATGTGGAAAATCTATTTCTATCCCAAGGTTAGAATTAAGCGCCGCCCATCTCTTATCAAAACTAATGCTTAAAGTGCAACAGTGCTTAAGTAGTTATCAAGTAAAAATTTATGGGTGGTCTGACTCTATGATCGTCCTGGGATGGCTAAACGGAGATCCTTCCAGATGGAAGACTTTTGTTGCTAACAGAGTCCAACAAGTTATCAATATCATGCCAGCAACATGTTGGCGCTACGTCAAATCAGAAGAGAACCCGGCAGACTGTGCTAGCCGCGGGCTAACAGCTTCACAGCTGATAGAGCAAGCTCTGTGGTGGCAGGGACCATCCTGGCTTGTAGATTTCGACGGATTAGGCGATCAGCCATCATTTATCACCGATCAGGAAATGAAGAAGGTCCGTCAAGTCAATGTTATCACTAAACAAGATGTAGAAAATAGCATAATTTATCAATTGTTATCTAATCACAGCTCTATTAGCAAAATCATCAGAATTTTATCATGGATGTTCAGATTCATCGAAAGAAAACAAATTAAGCAATCATATCTATCAGTATCTGAACTTTCCAAAGCTGAACACCTTATTATCATGCAAGTTCAGCGATTTGAATATTCAAATGAGATCAAAAGTATAAAAGAAGGCACTCAGATACATTCTAAGAGCAAAATTTTACAGTTCAACCCATATTTGGACGAAAACGGAATCCTACGAGTTGGAGGACGGCTAAGGAATGCCAACTTGCCTGAAGACATGAAGCATCCTATCATAATTTCAGGAAATAGCCGTTTAGCGGAGCTTTTAATTGACCACGCCCACAAGGCTTGTTATCACGGCGGAGCTCGCTTAACTTCAGCTTATTTGCGACAAAAATATTGGCTCGTAGGAGGAAATAAAATCGTGAAAAAGCAATTACGAAACTGCGTTAGATGCAGACGTCACGACCCTATCAAGCACGACCAAATAATGGGAGATCTACCAGCTGCTCGTATCAGGCCTACCAGAGCCTTTGAAAGGACTGGCGTTGACTACACTGGTTTTGTTGACGTCAAGTCTAGCAAAGGTCGCGGTGTAAAATCAAACAAAGGCTACATCGCAGTGTTCGTTTGCATGGTGACCAAAGCCGTGCACTTAGAACTTGTCTCCGACCTTACATCATCAGCCTTTTTAGCAGCCTTACGAAGAATGGCCGCGCGTAGAGGCGCTCCTAGTCACATGTACAGTGACAATGGCACAAACTTCGTAGGTGCAAACAAGATTCTCAACAGAGAATACCTAAATCTTCAGGAAACGTTGGATTCAAGCTTTTTCAAAGCCATCACAGATATGAAGATTCAGTGGCACTTTAACGCCCCTGGTTGGCCTTCTGCAGGAGGCCTTTGGGAGGCTGCAGTGAAAAGCCTCAAATATCATTTGAAGCGAGTTATCGGTGAACAAAAGCTGACCTTTGAAGAGCACACCACTTTGCTGGCTCAGTTGGAAGCATGTCTAAATACAAGACCTCTGTGCCCTCTCACTGAAGATGCTGAAGACTTAGAATACCTCAGCCCAGCACACTTCCTAGCAAATGGTCCTACGCTAACTATCATTGAGACTGAAAGAGATCAGCGCACCAGATGGCAACTCACTCAAAAGATCCTCCATGACATCTGGAAAAAGTGGCAATCTGAATATCTGACCCAACTTTCGACGCGCAGCAAGTGGCGTCATCCTAAGGAAAACCTACAGATCAACGACGTCGTCATCATTCACGACGCGAACCTTCCCCCAGGGAAGTGGGCCTTAGCCAAAATCACGGCTTTACACCCTGGAAAAGATGATTATGTACGCGTAGTCACTCTAAAAACCAAAAGCGGTGAAATCAAACGGCCTATAACTAAAATATCTAGATTACCTGTGCAAGACAGTGAAACAGGCGAAAAAGTCGACGAGTTTCAACAGAAACAAGAAAACGTTCGAGCGACAAGAAAACAATACAAGAAATCGACCCTATCCTTCTTAATCAATTTGTTGTGTATGTTTTTATTTACAATGACTACGCCTGTTCATAGCAAATATCAAGTAACTAATCTAAATATCAGCCAAGGGTTTTATTTCGATCAAATCAGCAATATTCGCCTGGAACGAGATAAATGGAATCTAGTAATTTATTACGACATGGATCCCTATTGGCAAAGCACAGATTTACTAAGCAAGTACATAAATCATTTAAACGGCATTTGTAACAATCAATTAAATAAAAAGATAGCGCAATGTGACGTCATTCTCCTCCAATTACAGCACGGACTAAATGAACTCGAACACTATAACAACATTCTGATGGGTAAGCAGTTCCCACGCGGGGTAGCGCCGGCGCCTCGCCGTCTGCCGCGCGGGCTTATCAACGGTGTCGGGTTCCTAGCTAACAAGCTATTCGGCGTATTGGATCAAGATTTCGCAGAGCAGTACGAGCGAGACATTAACGTTATCAAAGAGAATGACAAACACCTAGCCTTACTTTGGAAGAACCAGACTTCAATTGTCGAGGGTGAATTTAATCTAATTAAAAGAGTAGAAGCATCTATTGATAAGCAACGCAAGTATTTCAATCAACATCTTATCAATCTCGAAAAGTCAACAAATCAGCAAAAAATTGACATACAAGCAGTATCCAATGGCTGTGACTTCACGCTATCATCTGTTATCGCCCAAGGTACCCTAATGAACTTAAAAAATATTCAAGAAACTGTCATCGATGCCTTGACTAACATCTACGCTGGAAGATTCAACTTTCACCTCCTCACCCCTGAGCAGTTACGAGATGAGATGAACACTATCTCCGGTTTATTGTCTAAGGACATAGCATTGCCCTGGAGTCTACAATCAGATATATCAAAAATGTACCATCTTCTCTCCGTGAAAGCTAGAGCTTCTAGAAACTACATCATCTTCGAAATCAAAATACCGTTGGTCAGCAGAGATAATTTCGAGCTTTATAGACTAGTACCAATCCCTCAACAAACTGAAAACCAAATGATCAGTTTAATACCTATATCAGAATACATAGCTATCAATTTACAGAAAGACACGTATGTACCACTCGCTGATAGAGATGTACATCAATGTATAGAGTTGGACAAGGATTCACACTTATGTCCATTGAATCAACCCTTTTATCATATGAGTTTAGATGAGAAACTGTGCGTTAAAAGTCTCAAATCCGACCAGTGCCAAACATCATTATCTGCTTGTACAAATAATTGGATTGGATTGAGCAATATAAACACATATTTTTATTCCTGTTGCGGTCAATGCTCTGTACGTATCATATGCGAGCATCAAGTTACCGCCGAGCAACTACAAAGGTCAGGGATAATCCAGATTAGCGAAGAGTGCATAATAAAGAGCGAATCAATTACTATCTTTGCTCATAAATCAAAATCAAATACACTGAGAAAAGCTGCAGATGTATTAAACATAGAGATTCCTCCTATAAATCATATTATCAATATATCAACTCCTATCTATCAAGTCGAAAATCAAACAGATCTCTCAGTTCATCAAAAATACTTCGCTGAGATCGACAGACAGATAAAGCAGCTAAAAGATAGCGCTGCAGAAGGAGTACTGACAGAGAGAGTCTCATATCACGACGTTCATCACTACGTCGTCATTTATCTGGTGTTGTTGGCGATCCTCATCGCGGCGGCGGTCCTGGCGTGGCGCCGCTGGCGGGCGCGAGGACCGCGACCAGAGGCGTCCGCCGCGGCGCCGCGCGCGCCGCCCGCGGTCCTACCGGCGTCATCGGGTATCGAGCGGGACGCGGGTATCGAGCTACGCGCGACAACCTTCAAACCTCCTACTGTGAAATGTGTCAGTGAAAGTGCAGTAAATGCGTGCTGCGCGCATAGTGAGGTCGAAAATAAATCGTGTAGTGCGCGTGTGATCTCCGAGAGATCAAGCTCTCCCCAGTTTTTCGATCAACAGTTCAAAACAATCGGATAGAGACTATAGAGATCATCATATCACTACTTATCAATTTTCTTTTATCAAATTTATATAATTATCAATATCAATTTTCTTTTATCATTATCAATTTATATTTGAACAATCATTTAATTTTAAGACAATATTGTTTATCACGTTGTCTCACATCATTCACGAATCATAATTCTTTGCTACATCCTAGCTTCCCCATTTTCTGGCCGGGAGTATGTACGAGCCTCGTACATTGGCCTAATTAATTATTGTCAATCTAGCATTTTGCGCTAATACTGTAAGTCGCGTCAAAATCATTGAGCAATCAGTTCGCGTTTAACTATCATTCTAAGCGCGTCTCATATCATCATCATCAGTTCGTATATAATATATCAGTTAAAATTTACTATCGGTGTTTTTCTGGTATATCGAACTATTTACCTATTGCCAGGGTGTGCGGACCGTACAAATGCTTTAGTTAAGTCAATGATATCGTCAGTTGGTTTTGAAACTGTCGTTTGTAATGTTGAAATAATCTACGGTTTTATTGCTAAAGTTCGAGTACCTAGTTCTATTTTAAATGGAAAGATATTATGTTTTATCATGACAACAATGCAAAATTGAATTATTTCATATTTTATAACAACGAAACACGTTATACCTTTAGCGGAAATTATCTATTTAATCTCGTATTATTAGAATAATTAATTCATTATTATATAATTATAGCTTAAAATTTTATAATGAATACTTATTACGAAAACAGAAAAGCGATTTTATTAAAACATGTTTTAGATACAAAGCGTTCATAAAGTGAATTCATAATTATCTTTCACGAACACATTTCAATGAGCTTCGGGGTGCTTTAAGCAAAATCATATTCAGTTTTCATAATTAAACAAAATTAATATGTGAATATTCATAGAAGATTTACATTAAAAGTACCAGGAGCACATAGCCAAATGGTAGTCGTAATTGAGGTTAGGTCGATGCGTCATTATGCGCGTAGCCACAGGTCTGAGAATAATTAAAAAAAAACAATTAGAAAAGTTATAATGGCGCGCCTGAATTTTTGGGCGGGAGAATTGTGAATGTTTCTAAATTCTTTCACTGTTCCCGCCATTTGTTGAAATGAGGCTAGGTCGTTCTGTGGGTACATTTTGCTTTCACGAGCACCATTTTGACAAATTAAACTTAGTTAATGGAGACGAAGTTCAAAGCTATGCTCTAATCACAATTAGTGACATACAAACAGCTTATTCTGTATGTTTGAATGCAGACAAAGGCTAGAAACTCATTAGCGAAGTCTGAGAGATTCTAATCCAAATGTACTTATTTCTATTATACCTACGTATTACAACTTGTGTGCTTTATGTAGGTAAACTGTAGGTAGGTATCTGATTTTGGTAACTTTTCTTCTGTTTATAACCTACTTTTCATCACAACTGTGATCAATGCATGCACCAACATAAAAAACAAAGTTTTATCATCATGTGTGTGAAAAACCATGCAATAAATTACACTTTATAAACAAAAACAAATGGCCCCATATCCACTACAAGAGTCGTTTGTACCAGGGTGCCATAAAAGCAAGGCGTTGGACCCATTTCCACGTAACGGCCCGTAAAGGCAAACTTGTGAATGGGCGCGGTTCGCACTATCAAATCAACCCTAAAAACATTCTGATGGTAGACTAATTTTGAACGGTGTTACCATCTGTAGACTAATTTCTCCCTAGACATATAACATAAGGTATTGTCTACGTAAAAAAACAATAATTTAAAAGTTTATTTTTTCCCCGATTCTTGTCGAAAAACTTAAATTCGCAGACGCAGCTTAATTTACCGAATATTTTAAAAACAACATCTCAACATTTCGATTTGGCTTAGAATCAGAGAAATTAAGCCGGCCATTGTTTCGTTATCTTTTGTGCCTTAAACGATTACAATTAAGGCAACTGGAGATTTACGAGTTTATTCAGAGGATAACGTCTTTATTCGCTGCACGCGGTTCTTTGAACGACCCTTTTACTTGAAATTTGAAAAGCCAGATTTTTCGAGTTAAATAAATTTCTCTAACCCAGATCTTCTGGTCGAATCACGACGACATTAAAAACATGACGCGGTAAGAGATTCTGGTGAGCCAAAGCATTATAATATTTTGTCTCTCATCGCGTGCCGCTCTTTTGTGTGGCCGGAAAAGTAGTTTTCCGAATGTGTTGTCCCTTTCTTTCGTACTTCTATGAGTATAGATTGAATTTTCTTAATTGATTAAATAGTTTTGGAAATTATTTGTGTTAGAGAAACCCGCTGTTAGAAGGAAATTTTAAACGAATAAAGCTATTAGTATTATTGAGTCGTATTAGTGTAGTGTACCATCCCGAAATTAGAAGTTAAAATTTAAACTTGCTCAAAATTAGTGAATCACATACTTTCCTGCAATGTTTAGTTTGCCTCTTTGTCCTAAATTATTAACGTTATTCTAACAAGAAACACATCAGAATCCTTCACAATTAGTGTATCCCATGTACCCATGCAAAGTTCTTATGTTATTCTTTATACGTAGAAACGTTTAAGAATAAGAAACAATTAAATCCCCAAAGTTAGTTATACCACAGATTTGCGCCCGACGAAAAAAGAAGAAGTCATTTCAATGAGATGAGGTATCTGTACTTATGTAATCTGTGGTTATACCCAATACACCCATGCGTAAACTATTAATTCCTTACATCATGGATGTTCTGCGTGGGATCGTGGACGAGGTCGCCGAACCTGTCTGCGCGGACTTCCGAGGTAGGCAGGGGGGTCTGACACTCCGTGTCGAATCGAAACTGACCCTGGCACAACAAGCGGTACGGTTGCAGTGCGTGTCATAGGTTTATATTGAACAGGTTGTGGTAAAACTGTGCAGCAATGTGACGTCAGTAATAGAGAGATAAATAAATAAGAAAGAAGAGAAAAAGAAAGAGGTGAAAGGAAATAAAAATACGGAAGATTAAGACAGTGAAAAAGTTTGAAAAGAAATAATGAACAATGTCAAGTTACGAGTGGATAAAAAAAGAAATAATGTGTTGAGGACAACAGAATATAAAGCTAAGGAACTTCGAAGGATTAGGTAGAAAAAAAGAAGTACAATACAGAGAAAAAGGGACAGAAAAGGGTGTATGAATGATTTAGAACATGAATTATAAAATAAAGGAAGAAGGAAAGATAAAAAGAAATTGAGAAGAATGCACAGATAAAGTAAGGAGTGAATAAAGATACACAGAAGAAACAAAGCCGTGTTGAGACATCACAACTGTGTAGTATACTGAAAATAGCCACGCGGACACATCTAAATCCAACTGGTCAATATAAACCAATAACACCAGCACAAACAAAAACAGAAGCATCACAGACACATAAAAACTATCGCAAGCGTCTGCATGCTTACACGCTTGCATGCTTCAACATCTACGAGCATAGAAGCATGCGCTGCGGCCACTTCGCGCGCTTCGTCCGCCAAGCGCAGCCCTCGCGGCGTCCTGTCTTCCTTGACAACTACGCATGCCGCTCGCTGGTCTTCTGGACCCTTGTCTTCGCCGTCAAGGTTCACGGAAGTAAAGGAACCATCAGGAGAGTTAGGGTCTTCGGAAGGTTCAGATATTCTGGGGTAAGAGGGGTCTTCAGGATTGTAAGGTACCAGGGAGTCAGGGTCGGGTAGGAGGTCGAGGTCAAGCGCGGGAGCCTCGCTCACCCGTTTGTGGTTATCCGGCAAGCTGATGTTGCATTCGTTGTCAAAACGGAATTGACTCTGTTGGCGTCCAAGGTTAGCGGGAAACAAATGTTATGAATTAACTTCTACAAAAACATTGTGAATACAATGACAGATTGGCGTGTGAAAGTGGCAAAAATTATCGTATCACAACATGGCTTTTTATATATTTTGAAACGAAACAACAAGACGTCTCACATTGTTATAACAAAGTAAACATAAACTGCAACAATCAAAATTCAAGAATATTGTTGGATTAGGACAAAGCCAATTTTCAACTGTCTTTGGTGGAAAAACTAAGACAAGCTATTTTCTTTTACGTTACATGCTAAAGTAACATAACATTTTCAAAAGTATACTTTACGTCTTGGTATTACAGCCTGACACAAAAGTCTTGATTCACACTTCTTTTGTTTATTTTTCGTTTTATAAAGGCATTTACAATAGAAAAGAGGTAAGAGTTCAACCATCTCCTAGCTTACCTTATATCCTGGTCCTAGTCGATGCATAGCGCAGATTTGGTGGGTAGTCAGGGCCTCTCCAAAGAGGTAGATGGCTGCCATCTGGCCGCAGAAGACCCGTTCCTCGTCCAGCTCGGCTGTCGCGCCGATGTAGCATTTGTCGAAAGGCTGGGGGGGGAACAATGTTCAATTATTGTTATTCTTCGTTCGTTCGTTCGTATGAGCAAGTGGCCAACTCTGGTGACGGAGTATTTAGGCCGCATAAAGACCTCCAAAGGTGGTTAAGCCACTTGCAATCACCTATCAAAGTTGTATCCGCTCAGAGCGTTGCTTAACTTCAACGATCTATATGAAACTTGTTAGCTTCGTGATATAACAGTAATCGTACTTTAAAAGACTGAGTCTTATCCTTAAGGGTCGTTATACACGATTCGCTGCTCACTAACGGCATGTAAAGCCTTATTTAATGCTAAAATATATATTTTAGACGAGCACTTGGAAATAATAGTGGATTCAAAGACTGGCTTACTTTAATACCATAATGAAGTCTATCTCTATTACAGTCGTGAAATGAAAAGGTTTACCACCTTAAGATCTGTTATTGTGGTGTATTGTTATCGCTTGTGGCGAAGCTGACTGACGGTCTGAATAGACCCTAGCCTATAACCATCCCGACAGCCCATTACATTACGCTACACATCGATGAAAGAATGTTTGAAATCGACTAAGTAGGAGATTACCTACGTCAAACAAACAAACAAACAAACCAACATTACCTCATTATATAGAATCAAACGAACTTACCTGTAAGTGACGTTCGATGATTATTAAACTTGTGATTCGCCAGAGAGATTACACATATTTACTTGTAGTAGCACGCGTGTGTGCTGCCATCATACACTATTTTAAAGCACTAAAATAAAAAATAACAAATATTTATTGAGGGTACTCATACACGTTAGACCCTTGAGTGGCTATCGTCAACTATTTCGTGCAAACTGGGCACGCTAGAAACAACAGTTTCTACTTCTAGGGTCAGGGTGGGTGTGTAATCTCTCTGGCGAATCACAAGTTTAATAATCATCGAACGTCACTTACAGGTAAGTTCGTTTGATTCTATATTAAACAGTGTGATTCGCCTTTCGAGATTACACATATTTACTTGTAGATGTTTAAAGAATACACGAAATAGCTCCCTTGGAAATGAAGAAAAAAGGTTGAAAAAAAATACATTTAAGTAGGTACTTGTTACCCAAAACAAAATAAACTCTTAATTAATGCAATATAAAAAATCAATTACAAATAAGTAGGTAGGTAATTAGGTATTTTATTATTTACATTTAATTTGTGTTGGATAAAGTAGACCTGTAAAGAGAGCGAGCAAAGGATTCATTGGAATCGTCAGATATCTCTCTATTGTAGAATCTGGCAAATATGACTCCGAGTTGTCTGTCCAACCGGCAGTCTTCTTGATGAGATCAATGCTTACGCCAAGTCTGTGTGCTGCAGACGTCGAAGCATGTTTCATGCTATGGGCGCTGAACATTGTTGTCTATTCCATGCACTCTCTTTCAAGGTTTTCTTGATCCAATCACAGTTAAAAGTTCTTTTCTGAGCCGATACACATAAGAAACACTCAAAATGTTCTAGCAGGAGAGATGGCTCTCATTAAAGTAAGGAATTACAAAGGTCGGCTAAATTCTATTAATTGCTGATGTTTTAATCTGATCTGTATTTTAATTATTATAAACTTATCATTAACCCTGCTAACATTTGCAATTCTTATTAGTTACAAAGTTTGGACTCGGTGCGCTGTCACCAACGCCAAAAGAGTCGCTAGTTTCTTGGAGAGCTCATCAAATGATAGATTTTCATTAGGAAACCAGTTACCTAGGTAATTTAACACAATGTTTGGGTCCCACGTTACGTTGTATCTGGGAATAGGAGTTCTCAACTTATAAACGCCTTTCTTAAAGCGTTTTAAGATTGGACTATTCATCAAATCTGAACCTAAAATGAGACTTAGCGCAGATTTGACGTTAATAATTGAACCATATTTAGGATTGATCAAAAAGTGAATGTAGAAATATCTATACCTGGGTAGCTGTGGCCTTATAAAAATCGTATTGATTTAGTAATACAAAATGAATGCCATTGTCTTAAACAGGGATCATATCGTTTTATGGTATTGTTAGAAAGTGATGCAATCATCACGTCTGTAGCTGCAATGAAACTGCCCTGCTTGATAAACGTCGCCCTAATAGCATCTCGGCAACCAGAGTAAGGCTGTGTTGAAGTTTGTGCTCGTCACTTTAAGGGGAAGACAACCAATTTTTATCGGGAGAAAAATTTAAGAGTTTCACCAACAACTAACTTTTTGAAAAGTGGGTACCACGGCTGTGAAGGCCATAGTGGTACAACAATAATTATTTCCCCTTTGTCGTTAATAACTTTTTGTAAACTCTTAAAATTAAGCAAAAAAGATTGAAATGCATAGAAAAACCATGTTGACCATGACAAGGTAAATGCATAAATTGCAAATGTTTCACGGTCCATATGTCAATGGACAAACTTTAGGCATTTTCTGTTTAAGCGGCAAGCACATTATAGATCAATTTCTGGTAGACTAAATACTCTACAAATATTAAAAAATGCATAATCGGCTAATTCCCACTCGATATCGGTGTTAATACGTCGAGATTTCATGATCAGCGACGTAATTTTATTGTCGGAAAAACTAACATAAAACGCGAAAATGAGAGTGTCGCGCTGTTCACACCACTGCCATATTTTCTACTAAGGGAATTCAAATGAGGATATTGTATTTATGACAGTTTCGTTGTTTATTCTGGGTAATATCTCGCAATCACGATAATTCTTTGTAAATATTTTGATGCCAAATAATGCCGCCATCAGTTCTAAATAATTAACATGGTGGGCAAGCTCATTTTGTAACCAATGACCGCTAGCTGTTTTATCATACAGCCAATACACCAACCAGTACGAGACGCATCAGAAATATATCTAGGTAAACAAAAATTATTCGAACGAATTGGGGCACTACAATTATCTATATTAGACAACCACTCAATATTCTCGTTTAAGATGTCCGGTAATGTGATGTATTGATCAAAGTCATTAAACTGTTTTAGATACTTACAAAAATTTTGTTCGTTCAAAATAGTTTGTATGTAACCAGCCATATTTCATACCTGGGTAAATGGAAACAAGCAACCCAATGAGATGAGTAAAATTGCGTAATTTAACTCTTTTTAATCTTGAAAAAACGTAGTAACTCATCTTTGATTCTTGATTTTTGTCATTCGGTATACTAATCGTGAGATCGACAGAATTAAAGGTAAATCCCAAAAATTTCATAATTTTCCTGGGTGCTTATACTTTTTTTCTAAATTGATTGTGAATTCCAATGATTCTAATAGGTTTTTTGTCAAAAAACTAAATCCGAGTAAAATTTTTCTAAACTATGAGAAAATAATAGGATGTCATCTAAATAAAGTAGGTACTGACATCATTCTTCTGATGTAAGTAAGTACTGCATTACTGGACGCATAAGTTTGTGAAAATTTATGGAGCTATATTAATTTCGCATGGTAAGACTTGGAATTCGTACAATTTGTATTGCCACCAGAAACGCAAGTACTTCTTGTAGTCATCATGGATGCGGAACAGAAAAATAGGCATCCTTTAGATCAATTGAACACATTCTATAGGCATCTTTGGAAATAAAGCGCATAGCCGTCCTATAGACTTCAAGCTTGAAGTGCGGTGCCGATATAAACTTATTGAGTTCCTTTAGATTTAAAATGAATCTTATTTACAATTCTTTTTCTCAATAAGAAACATACTAGAATAGAATTGATCTTTGCATGGCAAAAATTCTTTGATGGAATGTGAGTTTTTAAGGTGAGATATTTTCTTGTTCATGTCAAATAAATGTTTATCTGATTGAAAACTATTCAATAGTTGTCCAGGTTGGTAAACTTCGTCTGAAATTGGAATACGTAATCCCGTTACGTAGAATAATACTACAGAATCGGAAGTAGTTTTTAACCAGTTTTTATAAAAAAAATGTGGAGTGTACCAGCCTGAGAGTCGACAGTTAGCGCCGTCTGTACTGCTGCGCCGGCTGCTGGTAGCGAGCGGGCCGGCGAGATGGCGCGGTCCGATGTGACGTCACCGGCGGCCGCCTGCGCCCACCAGTCGTCGAGTTGTGCCTCGGCGCGGGACGAGGCGGCGGCGGTGGCGGGCCCCTCCAGTTTAAAGCCCGGGATGTGGACGCCTCGGGTTGTCTATTTCTGAGCGGAGCCTTAGGTTTAGGAACAGAAGTTGCTTTCATCTCAGCACCGGTTTTAGAAATTGTTTTAGAAATGACTTCAATTTTTGAGAAAATTCTGCACCAAAGAGCCACTGGTCTCGCTTCAAATCCTTCACATTGTCTTTGACGTTCTTGCTTAATCCCGACAGCAAAAATTGTTTTCGTGTAGCTGTTTCTGGCCTATGTAAATGGCACAGCAAGCGTCCTACGTCACTGAGATGTTTTATAATCGTTGTGGTTTGGTCCACCTCGTCGTTCTTATTCCCAGCTTTTTCATTTATTATTTTTGACATAAGGTGGGATAGATAAGCATGATATAGTACAAGTTAAGACTTTTCGGGGTTGAGAAGTGGCGGTGAAGCCTCTTTTATAAGTATCATCTTTCAAGCCATTCAATAAGGTTTCGGACACACAGCAACGACTTTATGAATGTTATCGCTGAAAACATTCTTCTTTAGCAGGCTCATCTCCAAGAATACTTAAAATATTCTCGTCCGGAGGTACATCTGCAATTGTATATTCAATACGTCAGGTGACACAGGGGTAATGTCTTCGCTGGTGATATCCATGAAATAGATAAATTGATCATAATTATACAAAACTGTATTTTCCGCTGTTATATAACAGTCGGGTAGTTTACGCTCGGCAATTGACCTTACAAGTCAATTTGAAGAGCAGTTTTCTGATATAGCCTTTCAGACTATACTCTAGTTAGGATAGTATCATAGGATAACCAATATACAACGATCAACCTTTCAGATTGAACTGAAGTATGTATAGGTTGGTATAATCTTACAAATTATACTCATTTCCTCGATAATAACCTGAGTAATAAATTAAACATATCAACACGTTGTAGTATGTACGTGGAGTATAGGTATAGGTATGTAGGTATAACCAACCCGTCGAGTTTAGAGAAATAAAAACATTAGATGTAAAAATCATTTTGATTTTTTATTAGGTTTTCAAGTATGAAGTAACCCGTGCGTCGTTTCCTAGAAATACTTTTACCTAAAGTCGTAAAAGTTACATACTTACCTTCTGTTTGTTCACTTTCGGCGTTCCAGACATTATCCAAAGTTTCTTCCGCGTTATGAACTTGTTCTCTGCTTGCAGAATTCGACGAAGACGAAAAAACCGATCACGACGAATTTTAGCCATTTTACGTTCCAACTTCCTCATTTTCCTTGCTAGACGATCTTCTTCGTCTTTGTTCTTTCGTTTTCCCATATTTAAAGCTAAAATAAAACACTAAAAACACGAAAAAACTTATTCGAACAAATATTACGTGTACGATGGCCGCGACACAAAACGTGTATGGGTACCCTCAATAAATATTTGTTATTTTTTATTTTAGTGCTTTAAAATAGTGTATGATGGCAGCACACACGCGTGCTACTACAAGTAAATATGTGTAATCTCGAAAGGCGAATCACACTGTTTAATAATATTTAGTACAGATATTGATACTTAGATTTTATAATCTGTTTTTATTTATGTTTAAGCAAATTGAAAAAGTTTTCAAAAGATATCTTGCAAACAAATCACCGCCAACTTTGTCTCCGATGCAAAGATATTGATTGGCAATATTTCAGGAGTCTTTTCCCTAACTCCATAAGACCTATAATGGAACGAATAATTTATTAGCCTACTTAAGTCAAGGCGTAAACAAAAAAGCTGTTAGATATAAAACTCGTTAGGGAGTACTGAAAGGTACAGGGCGACTCAGATTAGAAGTCACAGCGGGGGTCAAACCAGCATCTGAATCGGCGGCTTTCGCCCATTGCACCACCAAGGTCGTTTTAAGCCAACGATATATTTACGTAAGTAATTACCTATGTGCTAATATAACGTCCCAGGATCTGTTTTGTTATTTGTTTAAAATTTATCACTGTTCGATGTGGCTGGCCCTTTCATAAAATGGTTGTGTTTTATGTTGAAAAACCATGCTCAAAGTTAACAAAGATAATATCAAAGAATAAGGTCAAATAACATTATTGTATGATTATTGTTTACAAATTCCAAAAATATACGTTAAATAGAAAAATCCGACGCGATCTCTATATTGTGTCGCGCTATACCACAAGGTATTTATTGGAGGAATTTCAGGCCAATAAAGCGGGTTTGGGCATGCGAAAACATGTTTATGTTGGTTCGGTATTGGGTCTCATTGGCCGCCATTGGGACATGGCTGGAATAAGGCCCGTAAAGATTCTCAGAACTTTTATCTAATTAACAAGGTTTTACAGCCATTAGAAACCAAACAACGACTACATGTTTCAGTATTTAATTTAGCTCGCTAAGCTTAAATAACTACAACAAGCTTGTGGAAACTTGGAACGTTCAACCTTTAGTTAGGGCCGTATGCTTACAAAGCAAAGGTTAAACTGGATTGGCTCACTAGTTCTTTTAATGTTACTGAAAAACTGTCCTGTATATAATTTCTATTCAAAATCCCAGTCATTTTAATAAAACCCGAGAACCTCTTTACAATTTTTCCAAAAACCCTCGCAGATTCCATTCCAAAAGATCTAAATTACAGACCTTTCAATCACAAGGCAAATATTTTCAACTCGGGGTTTTTTGTATACAAAATGCTAACAGAAAATACGACACTAATTATTCATCATTCGTCCGCTGTAATTATACCACAGAGCAACTAGTAGTTGCCAACTAATTTTGGTCCTTCGAACCGGACTAATTTTGGTCCTTCGAACCAGACTAATTCTGGTCCTTCGAGAAATGGGACAAAGAATTGAACGTGAATAGCCTCGGTACTCAAAAGCTGTATTGTCTTGTTGGAGATTAGGTATTTTTGAGATAAATAATTAGGCATTTTTGTCTTGTTAAGGGACTAAATTAGTCTACTAGGTACTAGGTCTATTAGGTATTGCGTTCTTAGAACGTTTTTCTTCTTTATTTAAAGTTCTAACGATACAATTAGATACTTTCTATGTTATTAATCATTTCTCATCTTGAACTTAATAAATATCTTAGCCTTGGTGACACAATTATAAACCTCATATTTCTTATTTTTCGTACTACCTCTAAAATTTGTTTTTAACAAAATCCTAGTTTGGCCATATCACCCATAATTATGGAATTTTTAATCCTCTAACGTCCCGTCAGTATGCGTGAGCACGTTTTTGCATATTCATCGCGACACGTCTAGCCATTAGTGGCGGACGGCACTCAAATGTTACATTAGACAGGACGGTGGAATAATATTAGTGCACTACGTCCAGCATTTAATTTTATTAAAACTACACTTTAATGCCGAATGGAATCAAAGAAGAAAATAAACGTAGTACTGGTAAACGACCTGCTAGATGGGTGGATGCTATTGTTAAGGTCGTCAACAAGACCTGGATGCGATCAGCCCAATACCGGAGAGAGTGAGTGAATGACTGAGTTTTTAGGCCGCCTAAAGGCCTCCGTCACGGCTTGACGACCATCAAGAAGCTAAGATAATGTAAATGTGTAAATGATGACTGACTAACGCTTGAATACTGCACCACTTACATAGTGTACTGACATAATGTAAGTGGTGCTTATCTATAACAAATCTGGCAGGTAAGTCCTGAATGGTTAATACGCTCTCAAATATTTAAGTAGATTTAGATTTATAGATTTATAGATTTATTGGAAAACAAACAGCTTTTGTAACAAATAGGTACACTTATTAAGACACAACGAGCCAATTAAAGGTTTTCACGCATAGAAATAACATAATGTAAATGTGAACAAGATGTTGCTTTGAAACAGATGTAAGTTTTAGCCTATCGTAGGTTACACAAAATTTTAGGTAGGATAATACTATAAAATAAACATATCTAGTAACAAATTTCTATCAATCAACTAGCTTAAGCATCCGCAGAGAAGAAAGTGCTGCTCAAACGCTGCCTGGCCGAGTTAATGCTGGTACAAAACAAATCTATATCAATAGATTTGTTTAACTTATTAAAACGATCACCAACCCGCCACAGAAATGCGTTTTGCCTATAATTCGCTCCTACAATTGGGGTATAGATTATGGGATTATGGCGTTTAGTTATAGCAGGGGCATAAATGGATAAACAGCTAAGTAGTTCAGGACAATCTAACTTGTTAGAAGTAATTTTTAACAGGAAGGATATATCAGCAATTTCACGTCGTTTAGAAAGGGGTAGAAAGTGGAATTTTCTGCAAAGTTACTAGCGTGAGTATACGGGGGAAAGATTAACATTTAATTCTTAATACTCGTTCATAATCCAGCAGCGTGTACCAGGGCGGCATAACTCGCAAGGAGCTTAGCATAACACAGTTATCGCGCAGCAACATTCCAACGTTCCGTTTGGCACGTGCGTTGCTGACAATTTATGGTGAGTTACGGCACGTGTAATGATAATTGTGATATCATAATAAAATATGACGTTTGCCTAGTTTCTTTTGCTGAAACGGCAACCACTCAGCCTTGAAATACTTTTAAACTTTCGCGACTTGGAAACATATTTATAAATATTAACGGGACTTACTTGAGGTAAATAATATGATTTCAACACGCGATGATTAATATTTATAAACTCAGCCTTAAGCCTAAATCAAACGATCAGGCGCTGTTTTTCAGTGTTGCTCAGGATTAGGTTAGGGATGGGGGTGATGATAGTGTAGGTATGTATGATGGATGTGTGTATGTATGTATGTGTAGCAAGAGTTTGTATAGATACTCACGTCATTGGTGGAGACGAACCAGGCCATCTCGGTGCTGGAAGCCAGCTGTCCGTTCACGAGGCACTTGATCTCACTCTTCGTCCAGCGGTTGTAGATGTACACCACGGCAATGGCGTACCATCTGATACAAAACACATATAAATACATAAGACGTAATGAGATTTTTATTTCGTAGGAGTAGACAGTAAATTTATTTTTTACTAGCAGCACGTCCCGGCTTTGCACGGGTGTACTAACGGGATAAAATTTAGCTGTTACGCCCTGATAGTATAGCTTTCAATCTTGCCTCTGTATAATATAAGTATAAATTAAACTAACTTAAATTTTTTTCTCTTTATTTGACATTTTTTACTAATTATAAACGGAACCCTTGGGACCTTACTGGACCAGAGTGGCAACAGATAGAGCGCAATGGAAACAGTTGGAGGAGGCCTATGTCAAAAGACACACCGAACTAAGAGATATTATTTAGTGAAACAAATACTGTTAAACAAAATTTCGGAATAAAGGGCTATATTATTATTATTATTATTATTATAAACGGAACCCTCACCTCCTGGGCTGGAACTCGTACTTGACGCAGTGCTGGAAGCCCTTTCCCCGCACCTTCATGGAAGTCAGCACGAGACAGTTGCCGACAAAGTGAGCTGTGTAGCCCACGCCTTTGCTTGTCTTGAAACTGCAACAAAGAATACTATTACTACCAGCCCATCTTGTCCCACTGTTGGGCAAAGGCCTTCCATTCAGTCACGCCGATCAAGAGCTTTCGTCTGCCAGTCCCTATCAAAGGCGTCTAGTTCGACTTTGACTTTAAATAAATATTTGAAAGCGTAATAACGAGTGACGACACTTTTACATACATATACATACATACATATAATCACGCCTCTTTCCCATGGTGGTAGGCAGAGACCACGGATCTCCACTTGCTACGATCCTGACACACCTTTTTCGCCTCACTCACTCTCATTACATTCTTCATACATGCTCGCAGGTTTAGGGTACTTCTGACCTGGCCTTTCTGCAAAATGTCACCTATTTGTATTTTGTGTGCCCGGAACGACTATTGTAACATAGTCGAAACGTCGGGATAAAAATAAGGTAATTAACGCGATAAAAACCTGTGTATAAAAAGTTCCAAAATATGAATTGTGATCGCAAAAGTTGAAGAAAAAACGTCACCAATTTGGTCCACATACGACACTTTTACTTGTCAGATATGTAGGCCTAAGACAACAATTAGTCAAAACGTGGAACTACCAAATGCAGCTGGTTTTTTCGTGGACACTTCATCAAGACTATGACTGTTAGTTTATCATCATCTTATCCAATTGATAGACATGCTATCATTACTCGTATTACTGAGAATACTGTAATTTTTTCGAAAATTCGAAAATGTTCTAATCTGCTTAAGTGCTTTAAGTTAACGTGGACAATTGACTTGAAACTTTGTAAAATATCTTTCGACATACGAGTAGGTATTTTATACGCCAACACAAATTCACTCAACCAGTATTGCAAGGCAACATACTCCACAGGTTTCATTTATTCATCCAAATAAGTGCTGCAAAACATTCATCTCAATATGAACTGTATCACTTAACTCTACGGCAGTATTTCACGTGTACGTACAAACTTTACAGCTCCAAAACAACGGACCCAATCCAATTAGAGTAAAACACGATGCGATTTCCCGTCCCAAAGTACCAGGATAGCACAACACGGTAGGAGCCACACTCGAAACGTCGTGGTTCCGGATTGAATCCAAGTTGCACAAACATGGACGCACAAATAAACCGAATGACGGCGAGTGGAGTATTTGCAAATTATTTCCATTCCGCTGTGCTTTTACTCATATTTACTCGTGCACGAGTCACTTATTTAATCGTGTTTCATAATAATTTAGTATGCTCTGATAAACATGCTGGTCAAGTTACTTTGTTTCTTTTAAAATCGATTAATATACTGATCTGAAACGTGATAAAAAAATTACATTCTATCGCTACTGCTTTTATCACATTCATAAAAATAAGCTGTGTCATGGTGCTGCGTAAATCCTCGATAATTTTTTGCACCTGCACATTTCTTTACAACGTCTTGCAATCTCCCAGCACGATATGCTCGCCTGGTACTTCTTGTGAATTAAAAGAAAGGATTATGTTAAAAAGTACCTTTTCAAAGGTTCTTTTGAAAGTCACTTGCCTGTATAAGTACGGCTTTTCCCTTTCAATGTTGACGGAATTGATGGGATCCAGCCGGAACCAGGTGGTGAATGTGAAACCGTTCTCGTATGGCCACCTGGCGAGCGGGGGCAGAACTACCGCCTGAAACAAACAATCAATGACAATACAGGGGGCTCTGCACAGCGAAATATGAAATTACGGCATTAAATCGCAGGTCAGCTTAAGTTGGTCGAAACTGAATTCAGAAGGTTAACCAACACAAAGCAGACCTGCGATGATTGTCATTCTAATACGCTCCATGACCAAGTACATAAGTCTATAGTAGTAAGTCTCATATTATTATTTTGAAATAATCACAATTTTTGCACAAACACCCCTGTCTATCATGGTATAAAAATTGTACAATATCGTGTGTACTCAACTGTAATTAGCAATCACAAAAAAACAAACTCTCAAGTTTCAGCAATTTGTAGAAATATAAAACAAAACACTTGGGAGTTTAGAGTTTAATCTTGAAACAGCTTAGTTCAAGCGTTAGTTTCGCTCCACGCAAGCGTCGAAGCTTATTAAACAGCGCGCAGACAGCCGAGGAATATTTCCTAGCACGGATGAAATCACAATTCAGTTTATCTCAGTGTTTTCTGCCGTTTGGAAACCTACCAAGAAAATGAAATTGGAACTTTTTGTGCAAAGATGTTGACTTGGCGGTAACTGTAGAACTATTTTTTGTTTTGTTATGAGTTCGAATGGCTTTTAAGCCGCCATAAGGCCTCCGATATGGCTTAACGACTTAAAAGCCGGGACCGAAACCGCCGAAGCTCAGAAGCGCTTAAATGTGTGTGTGTGTGTGTGTATACTACTAGCTAAGTCATCTTCTGATGAATCTGAAAAAGCCAATATAATTTATGCTCGCCTTACTAAAACGAAAGAGGGCGCCGTGATTTTGTATACGAGTATATTCGCCATTTGGAAAATACGGTAGAGTCTTAACTTCCCATCCAATTTTGCGTATAAAATCTAATTTCGCCTCTTTTGCATAACGGAATCCCTTTACACACATGTTAATCCTGCATTCGTACCAGGCAAGCAGAAGTCTGCGGGAGGCGTCACTCCGCCGTCAGATCTCGGATAAGCGCGACAGAGAGAAATGGACCCACCCCGAGGCGGTACGCCTCACGACGATAAATAAGGGAAAAAAAACGGACACACAGATAGCCCAGTATGTCACGCGGATTACAACCCAGCCCGTATTTGAATAAGAATTGCCAATAAGGACGGGCGGGCGCGCTTAAACAGCGCTCCTAAAGTGTTCTGCCCGCCTGGTATCGATCTGTTTAAGCGTAGAGGGAATGCTTGTTTATAGGTTTAGTCGATATCGAATTATCTCCGAATTTCAAGTAATACTTACTGAAGTGGCTACCAATTGGGGGATGCTCAAAGAAAACTGTGCTTAAGTCAAAACTTTAGCCAATTCCGGCACCTCGGCCCCTCGGGCGGAATGGTTCTCATCAGATTCGTATGCGGCGCGCGAATTCTACTTAGAAGATAGGATTGCAGCTGAATTACAGTTATCCAAGTTTGAAAGGGGAGTTAATAAGAACTGGTATAATGTCTGGCTACTAGGGATGAGACCGCTGAGTTTTTTCGGAGAAGAATGTTTTTAACATTACAAAACTATCTTTTAATTCCAAGATATTCTATTAGACGCTATGTCAAGTCCAAGGATTTTTTTTTAATAAATAGGAAAAGCTACCAATAACGTTGTGAAAGTCAATAGTCACTGATCTATCACTTCAAAACACTACATTAGGCTATGTTCAATTTATCAGTAAATCAAAAATGTCCTAAAAGCTGACTCTACTCTTTTTACTTTATAAAAGTCTTACACAAACAAGGCCATAAAAATGAAAGAAAGAAAAATGTGTTTATTTATTTCAAAATAAGACGAACCTTTCAGTCTTTCAGAGTCGAAAACTCTATTGCCATCAATCCAATTTAACCCTAGAGTAGTCGCGCCTTCTCGTGAAACGCGAGTAATCGCGTAGGGAGCATTTTGCCGCCGCAATTTTTTTTGTTAATACGGAGTCATATGCATTTGTTGTTATGTTTTAATAATAAAATAGACCATTAACTATAAAAATAGAAAACTTTTTTCAAAAACTTATAATAAGAAATTAGAAAAAAATGCTTTGGGAAATCTTAGGTAATAATTTTTGGTGTTTTAGAACTTCTTCATAATTATTACTGTAAAAATTATCAAACCAACAACATTATTCGTTTTCGTCATTTACGGCATGTATTTCACCAAATAAATCTTGGCACATGTACATGCGATGTTCGTTGCACAGTAACATTGCACATCAAATGCACCCTTTTTTGTCCTTCTATTTTTCTTTGATGACGCATATACCTTCTCGAACTGAGGGTATATTTTGATGTTTCGGTGGCACAAATCGAGAGATTTGGTATCTCAGATATTTCTGTAAGATGTTCACGCCAAATTTCCTAACAATATGTGGTCTATTCTTAGCCAGGGCAATTTCTTTCAGAAATATTGGACGTATCGATATGAAATGAACTAAACAAAATAAAACATAAACACAAGGGCCAATAATTAATTAAAACAAATAAAAACTAATATCATACCATATTTACATTGAAATAATACTATACGCAATGAAAATGAATAATATTTCAACAAAAATAAAAACTAAGACCCATAAATTTTACTAACGTGAGTAGTCGCGCGGTGAGCATTTTGCCGCGAAACGCGACACACCTCCAATAACCTTTGTCTCCTGCAGTAATTCGCGCACTGATTTAATTTTTATTTCTAACACAAGAAGTTGAAAGACAGGGGGGCAGCTACATGGACGCTTGAACATGACAAATGCATAGTACACAAAATATAACGAAAATTGTGCCGCGGGCGGCAAAATGCTCATAGCGCGAGCACTCTAGGGTTAAATTCTTCGTAGTACGAAACCTTTATTTTTCGAAGTCCGAAACTGCATGGTTGTTCGAAGTAGTCACATGCCTAGTACAGCAGCTGGCGCCAGTTACTCGCAAGCTCGGTGTATTGTGTAATGCACATCTTTAATTAACTCTCCTTTCGCACCACTTCGAGAAATGGGAGAAATCTATACCATTCTAAGCTAGTGATGGCCGAGTGGGTTAGTGCCTCGACTTTTGATCCGAAGTACATATCGCTTAGAGCGATTCCTTCCAGGCAGCATAAGAAGTTATAACAAATCAACTTAAGAGACATTCTGTAAGATACAAAATCATCATCTCTCTGCCCTTATCCCACTAGTGGGGTCGGCACAACACGTTTCTTTCTTCCATTTTCCTCTATCGTTCGTCATCTCAGCACTCACTCCTTTCACACATATCTGCACACACACAGTCCATCCATCTTTTTTTAGGCCTCCATGTCTCAGTGTTTCCATCCACTGTAAGATACAAAATACCGCTTTTAAATACCGACCGAAATGACAAGCTTTACTTTTAAAACCTTAAAAGTTCAGTCACAATAGAATAAAGAAAAGAATCTCTCATTACTTTATAATTTAATATTCAGAGCATTTCCTTAAAAACAACTTAATAATTAAAATTTCCAAAGAAATATTATTTTAAAAAAGTTCCCGCCGTCCATTAAAGAAAGATTCCATTAATATTTTTAAAAATCGCCGCGATGTTAAAATAATTACTTGGATGGGGGTCGAATTTTCATTTGTGTTGAAAATGCAAAGAAAAATGATTCTTATTTGTATGGACATTGTGTCGGACAAATCGTAGACTGAGCATCCTAGCGCAGGAGCCTGTGGCAAGTTTCTTACGAGATATCTAATGAGTACTTTCTGAGGGCCGACTTTTGATTAGATGTTCGGAATAGTCTTGCCAAGCACCTAAACCACCCTCTCAGCTTAGCCGCCATATTCACAGGAAAGACAATGGTCAATAAGTGTGGGGCTGACTAGCCGCGGGTTTCCTCGCGATGTTTTCCTTCACCGTTTAAAGCACGTAAGCACGGCTGGATTCGATCCCACGACCCTCGGAATGATAGTCGAAGTACCAATCCACTTAACAGAAACACTTGGAACATGCAATAGAGTCACCTCACCTAGCTTATAAGACTGTACGATTTTGAGTAATCCTTGAGGTCCTACGAAACAAACATATTTTTGTTTTTTCTTAAACTTTCGCGATCACAATTCATATTTTAGAACTATTTTTACACAGATTTTTATCGATTACCTTATTTATATCCCGACGTAATAAGGTAATCAACGCGATAAAAACCTGTGTAAAAATAGTTCTAAAATATAAACATATTTTTCTTTCTTTCTTTCTTAGCCAACACGGCTCCCACACTACAATACCCAAATTCGATGGAAAGCGAGTTTGAAATATGAGCTCTGTTTATAAATAAAACAGCTGGTAATGGAGCGCCGTTACTCTTCATTGCAGCTGAAATATAGCCGAGAGGAAAAATGGCGGGACGCCACCAGGTGCCTTATTGAATTGGGAGTTGTTTTACCAACGACTGTTAATGGTTATTGGTGATATAGATTTATTTGACAGTTGCAAATAAACAATAAAATATGTGTTTGGAAATTTCCGACTTCCCCCTTAGATATTAAAATTACATAAGGATCAAAGAAATGTCTAACCACTCCCTGAAGTATATTTAAACATCATTTTTTTTACAATAGACAGAATACGAGCCTAACCAATACGAATTAATTTTTCATGGCATGATATAAGTCAAAGTTTGGATCAGGTTATTCAGACAAACATAGATCTATCTGTATTATTTCTGTGTAAGTATATATAAAGAGCCCAGACCCGAGTCAAATATTTGCAGATTCTAGGAACATTTGCCTCACATCAGGTATCGAACCTGGCTTACACCTACCGCTTATACCACAGAGTTCGTCATGTGTTGGCATTTAAAGGCTAGGAGTAAAGACAGATGTGTTATTTTAAAAGTGAAAGGTGAACGGTTTCTTCATGTTATGTCCTCGCGAATAACTTGCTTATTTTGTAACAGTAGCGTAATTTTTACTTTATGCTCAACAGGGGGCGTAGCTCAGATGGTAGAGCGCTCGCTTAGCATGCGAGAGGTACCGGGATCGATACCCGGCGCCTCCAACTACCCTCATTTTGAATTTTTTGTTCAATACTTCCGCAAACTACCTAGATGACGTAGCTTGTTTAGACATTCTAATAATTGAATTGAAGCTACATTTTGGGCAATTATTTGGAAACAATGGATGGATGAGATGCAAGTGGTAACAGTCGAAGTCGATGACAAAACTTGTCAACAAAGTCACATCACGTGCTTTCGAACATCATCGACTTCGAAGGTTTTTAGACTCATTCTCTTTTATGTCTTTTTAAATTCAGGCGCGATTTAACCTTGCCTATTAAGAAGATAACCGTCCAGATGTTTTCACAACTCACACTATTCGTGTCACATCGCAATAGATACTGTTTCATTCTTTCAACCTTTGTTTTGACAGTAAAAGCCAAATTATCACGTAGCGGCTACTTGCGTCATGAATTATACCCTTCTGGACACGTGGTTCGACCGCATGGTTCGATCAATCGCACTACGTGAACTTTTTTTTCCAGTTGGGTCGCTCTTAGAAACTTACCAGGCGAACTAATAAACCTTAGGACCGCGTAGTTCGACTCCAAAGTCGAACCACGATAACCAGTTCAGATGATCGATGATCGCAGAGTGATCGACTGCCGACCTCTATGCAAATGGTTATCAAATCTCCTTAGAAAGTAATAATTCAATGACATGTCAATGACAGAATACAGTGGCCTTAACTGCATACAAACTAGACTATTCATTCAGAGTGGAAATTTCGTCGCCTCGTACAACAGGGGGCGTAGCTCAGATGGTAGAGCGCTCGCTTAGCATGCGAGAGGTACCGGGATCGATACCCGGCGCCTCCAAACCCTATTTTGAAGAATGAAGCCCGAATACTGAAACGCTATTTAAAGAAAGTGGTGCTTATCTATGTCATAATTTTGACAATTGTCCATTCAAAACTATCAAAAAACCACCATTGTCGCTTTATAATATTAGGTTATATACAGATTTTCTCATTAATTTGATTAATTAAATTTTAATCAGCTAAGTAGAAAATTCGATCTTGATCTATTCTGCACAAGTGCTAGATCGGCAAGGCGGCAGCTAAGCAGAGAATTCTTTGGTGTTACAAATGATGACAATGTTTTTTGTTTAAAGCTAGGTTAGACAAAAATAACCACATGGAATGGAATGTCAGAAACTACCGCACTTGTTCGTAGTGGACTTCTATCGGCAATGAAAATAGCAAAAACATCGAGGCTATCTGAATGCCTGGACCACAGAGTAGAAAACACAGGGCAGACTGGCACGTATCAAAAATGTTAATAAAACTCTACTTGAACACATTTAAAACATGACGTGCTAAGAGATTGCACGTTATCGAGCTTTTGTTTTCTGAAATCCATAGAATTTTTCAAAATAAGAACACCGAGACGTGCCGCGTTAAAACATGGTTATTTGGAGAATAAGGCGGCTGTTGCACAGGCTCCTGAAAATACTACCAAGACAAACTGTTTCGTACATCTAACAAGGTAACTTTAATAATTGAGAATATATATTTAAGGCTTTTGTCCAGATAAGGGAGCCAGTGGGCTATATAGATATATTACGAGGAGTATAAACGAAATAAGACGAATAGAGATATTTGTTCCGTGTTCGGGCGTTTTCTATCTATAAAATGTATGTATTTACAGAAATTTCTAAGTATTATACAAGTTATCTGGTTACCATAACACAAGCATTAAGTTGCTTAGCTTGGGACTAGACGACGGTGAGTGGAATGTCCAAGGATATTAATTTATTTATATTACAAGGAGTGCGAAAGAAATATAGTCCTATTTTTTCCCCGCTCTGTGGCGCTGATATTGCAAGTGTATCCAGAAATTGGCAAGTGGATATCCAAATTGGGAGCCACGCTCGGATCCAATCGGCTCCATTTCTTCCATCTATTGGGTACCTGCCAATTATTGTATAATTGGACTGCGGCACTATATTTACTAACTGTTAAAATACTGCAGTATATTTTAATGACTTCCGAAACTACAACTGGCTTACTATGATCGTTAAATAAAAATTCGCGACCGTTAAAATATAGTTATCAATTTTTCACTTTATTTAATTTTTCAGAGGAGAGGTTTAGTCAAAAGCGTTTAAATTAAATGAGGCCTTTTCATCGCGTTTTTAAAGCTAAATGCTGGGCAAAAGTAAATAATAAATTATAACAATGATCTGCCTGCCTTTATCCCTTTATGTGGGGTCGGCATTACTGATTTAAACCAACTGCTAACACATTCACCAGCCCATGTACCATGGTGCTGCCCAAAAAAATAAATAAAATGGTTTATAAAAAGGTTGTTTATATTAAATACTATACTCTTCACTGAGTCGATTGAAAAATTAACCAACCAAATGTGTTGTCCATAAATTTTGGTACACAGGTGGGTATTTTGCTAACTTGTAAAGAAACCATAGGTATAGAAGAATGCATTACATAACTCTACTAGCACTCTCTACTCTCATAACTCTAGGGCGAGTTCGCCCTTGGCCCGTTTTCCACGCCAATCACGTGCGTTTATTTTTCTAAGTATTCGATCGACGGTGAACAGAGTATAGACTTATTGTGTTTTACTGATAGACAAAGTACTCACTGATCCCTTACGTCCCGGGAAGCTGAAGAAGACGTCTGGTCCGTTCCGGTGCGGCATCTGACGGAGCACGTTCAACAGCTTCGCAGAGTGCCGCGGCTGAAACAAACACACATTCTATCATCATCTCATCATCATCATCACAGCCCATTTCCACCCACTGTTGGGTATGAGCCTTATCTCTATTACGCCACTCTCTCCGATCCCTCGCGAGTCTGAGGAATTGACTGAAGACCGACCACGTTTATTATGTCGTTAGACTTTCTGCCTTTTGGTCTTCTTTCATTCAAATAAACAATCGCAATCAATATCTGCAACTGTAATTCAGTTAAGCTGTATTTAAACAAGTAATTAGAATAAGAAATTGTAATAGTCATGAGAGAAATAAAACAAAACTAAGAGAATTAAAAGACCCTTGTGAGCAAATGCAGCCGTTGTCAAATTAATGAGCCACAAAATTACCCAACGGCGGCGTATCCAAGACAGTCCCGCTTAAGAGAGCTAAAAACCTCATTAGCCTCAAACAGAGGTTAAAAAAGAACCAAAAAGGGCCAATCTCAATTACCAGGCGAGCATAAACACAAAGTAACTATTCAGCTGCCGGCTAATTACGGGCCCGGTGTGGCTAAAACGATGCAAATTTCAAAAGCATTGCGGCACCAGTAATTGCACGCTTCTCATGGGTACGCCGGTTTTACTATCTCCTTGCAGTTTATGTTGCTCTGGTACTATTGGGTCGTACTGCGGGGGCGTTTTGCGTGTCACAGATAAATAGTCGAGTGTGTCGACACATGCTTGACTATTTATAGTGATTAGGGGTTGGTGCTAATTAGCGTGAGTTTCAATTGATTTGTAGTGGGTGTGAAATTCAACCGACGTGTTTGAGAGTTTTCAATCATTTATTGAAGTGGGCAAACCGAAACGTAGTTCACATTTGCGTTGCATATTTTGACCACAAATTAAAAGCTATGGAATCATTACTACTAAGCTTCAAACGCACCTGATTGGTCAATTGAAGCGCCATATTGCTTTTACTTTTGTTTTATTTTTGAATGGTTGGTTGATGATCGATACATGTTGTTAGCCAATCTCAATAACTTTTCAATCTTTGGTTTCGCTTACTGCTGGTAGATAATTTGACATTACTTTAATAGGTTATTTTTAACTTCAGCTAATGTTATTCAAATTCCTAAGTGAAGTATCGTACATGGATAGCGGTACTAATTATCCTACCTGAAAGTAATCTATTTTAATGAATTCATCCGAGGATTGATTTTGAATTAAAAAAAAAGACGTGTGGCACTCGGGGACTGCCGCTGTAAACCTATTGCATGCCTAGAGGTGAGTTCCTGAACTAAAGTGACAGCGTTAGGTGTTTTCGTTACGGAATTCCGTAACGAAAACACGTTACGGAATTTCTGGATTCGGTCTCCACGCGCAAGGCCCGCGATAGAAGCTATGCAATAGCTTAAAAACATACTCGCTAGTTATAATGTAGGTAATTATGAACAGCTGTGTTACTCACCCATTTCCCGTTGACGGCGCGCATGGCGTTGAATAGCTGCTTGAGCTCCTTCACTGTGACGCTGTAGCTGGCCAGCACGCCCAGCATTTCGATCAGCAAATCTGAAATGTATGACAATGTTAGAAATAAGAAATAATATGATTTTATTCTCGGGTAATCAGTGTTGGCGGTCCGTCTCAATAAACTATGTTTCTTAAATTTTGTTTAATGTAGATATTTTACATTACTTTCATACAAAAAAAATCGAATGAACATTATACATACTAATAATTTGACGACCTCTGTGGCGCAGTGGGCAAAAGCCCGCCTGAGACATTCCACACAGCGTCATCTAGTCCCAAGCTAAGCAACTTAATGCTTGTGTTATGATAACCAGATGACTGATAAATAATACTTGATCCATTTTTTTTGTAAATACTACATAAATTATTATAGATAGAAAACACCTAGACACGAAACAAATATCTGCAGAACATACAAACATTTGTCCCGTAGCGGGGATCGAACCCGCAACCTCCGCATCTCAGCCGGGCGTTCGCCCAACTGCGCCACAGAGGTCGTCATATATAATAGTTAGATTTAAGCTAGCGATATTTTATCCAGGGTTTCATTAGTACTCTCGGGAAAGCCGGGGCCGGCTGCTAGTATGTATTTTAATTACGCATCAAGTACATACCTATGAATACATTATCTATAACGTACATACATAATGTATCTACCGTATGTTGCATCTTAATTGAATTAATTATTCCAATTGCATTAATTTAAAGTTAATTGTATAAATTAACATTTGTAATTGCGATGGTAATGGAATTGAGCCATCATCATCAGCCCTTTTCGTCCCACTGCTGCAAAACTGCAAAACTTAAACTAGACCTTAAACCAAAAACCTGGTTTATCAAAACCATGGTCTTAATTTCTCTATATCCGATTCAAGAACATTGGCAGATATTTTTTTTTAACTAAAAATAGAATGGCTAAATCCATTTTCAGTGTCAGAAAAGAGTTTGTCACTGAAATTCCATAAATAACGGCGTCCTTGTTTGTTTCCTCGATCGTCCTACACTCTGTACCTCTAGCACGATAGAGACCTGCTCCGATCAAAGTTCAAGTATTTTCAAGTGGTTAGTCAAAGGCAAAAACAAAGCATTTAAGAATATATTTAGAAAAAAACATCTATATGTAGAAAAAACAGAAATATTATCACGACTGTATACCAGGAGCGGTAGACATTTTTCTTTCAGATCTTTATTTTATCCCGATATTCCCGCGGGAACGGGACTTACGCGGGTGAAGCCGCGGGGCGCAGCTCGCCGTTATTGAAAATATTTTATGCGCTGATTAATTAGTTTTGTCCTTTATGCTAGATGCGATTTCATCTTGTGTACCATGGAGTATTTTATGTTAGGTACAAACTTGTGCCCACGGCCCTGATCTAAACAATACCTACCGAGGTGGAAACTAGCCCACGCTTCTCCGGACAATTCCAGGATATTTCGATCTATTAATAAGTATTAGTAAGTAAATTGAATTTTGGGACAATCCTGGGTGAATCCGGTAAACTGTAGACAAGGTTAGAGACAAACATATCAAATTCTATTTTTAAAAAATATGGAATTGACAACAACAACAATTTTGTATCGTTTGAAGAGTCAGTCTAATTTGTTGTATGAATTTTATGTATCCTCTGGTCAACCTTTTAATACCGCAACTTTACTCTGTACGGAACAAAATCAGCTACTCTCTCACGCGTGCCATTTCCCATAAAATCCTAAAAAAATATAACTCCCCGAGATTTTTCTCCCAAAATACATACACTAAATTACTTTCGGCAGATGCCTAATTCTCATTACATTTCATTCCGCGCTGGGAACCGTTCGGCAACGGTAATCATGTAAATTATTTCCCCGAAAATACCAGGACTACATAAATATGGAAGCGTTCGTTCTACGCTCTTTCCCACCGAATTTGCGATGTCACAGACGATTTTATATTGTGATCGGTGTTTTTTTTCGCGTGTATATTATAAGTGTTTGTTTGTATGAGCCTGTGGCTACGGATTCACTGTTTTTTGTTTGGTTTAAATAAATAGTTTCCTTTAAAAACAGTTATAAGTTCATGCTGATTCTGATCAGGCAAGGAACGCGCTAATCTTTGAAAATCGCAGTCAAATCTAACTTCAACTATTTTCTAGAAAGTTGGAAAAAAGACCCCTTTCTTTAACTTCCGAATACTGAAAAGCTAATTAAAGTAAATGTGGTGATTCTATATGCCATATTTTGACATTTGACCATACAAACCTGTCAAAAAATA
Source organism: Xanthorhoe spadicearia (assembly GCA_947086425.1). Lineage (NCBI taxonomy): Eukaryota > Metazoa > Arthropoda > Insecta > Lepidoptera > Geometridae > Xanthorhoe > Xanthorhoe spadicearia. Next base: position 423,906 of record OX352214.1, on the reverse strand, counting down.
GTAGATTGCTATACAAGGGGATAAAGGCATTTTTTCTATGCACGAGATGGTTTATCGCGCGAGCGTCAGCGAGTGCGATAATAGTTCGAGTGCATAGAAAAGCCTTTTCCCCGAGGTAAGCACTCTGCTTTTCATTACGAATATAAGGAAATTACCAAAAAAATTGATGTAAAATTTAAATTTCACACACGAAAATTAGCTGTCTCGCTTTTTTTTAAATCGACTAGTTTATTATTGACTAAAAGCAGCTAACGATGGCATGGCATAGCTGCGTTCCAGATTTAAAAAAAAAACTGATTGGTAGAATGGCTATAAAAGTAGTAGGCATTCTACCAGTAGTTTTTTTTTGATGATGAAAAAATTTAAATAAATGAAATAAAATAAATAAATATAATATAATTAAGTGTAGAGAAGCACAAATTCGTGCAAGAGAGACATAATATCTAGCATCTGATTGAGTTAGAAGAACTTGAACACTTAGCATGCAACGACATGCCACAAAAGAAATGTCAAAAATGAAGTTGACATTTGACAGTTATTTACTTTCCTGCCCTAGGGCAGGAAAGTACTTGTTTTCCCTAGGGACAGAAAATGCTACTTTGAACCCTATAATCAGGCAACTTCGTGCGTACTTTCCGTGTATGAGTAATGAAAAGTATATTTAAGTATTCGGGCATAAGTCTATAGAAGTATAATATTCTCGCGATAATTAAGCTAAACTGAACACAAAAGCTGAATTATTGGAACAAAGCGCAAAGTCCATCTGTCGCGTAATTTCCATTGGTACCAGGGCTTAAGCCGCGAGAGGAGTTCGCGCCGCTCTCTAATCCGCAGTAATCCAACACGGATTGCAGTCCAGCTCTGTTTTATGCAGCCCTGGTAGCCGTTGAGATATTAAAATGCTTAACGCGATTACGCCCGGTAATATTGCGACTTCTGAAGCGAGGCGGATACTAGGAGTAATAACTTACAGGCTAATTTTTATACTTTGATCTTTTAATTTCCTGTTTATGTTTGCTAAAGACATGTTAGGTTCTATTATAATAACATGTCGATTTATGCGATGCGAAGCTTGCTAAGACGTCCTTGATAGATCGACGAAGTTAAGCAACGTTCTGAGCGGTCACAACTTGGATGGGTGACCGCAAGTGGCATTATCTTCTGAGCGCTTTCATGCTTCGGAGGGCACGTTACATTGCCTGCTCCGGCTTTTTAAGTCGTAAAGCCATGACGGAGGCAATTAGACAGCCTAAAAAGTTTGTTATTACGTCGGCCACGACGAACGAACGAACGAACTCAATAAAATATTTTTGAATTAGAATTTGAACATTGCCTACGTGGTTCATGTTCAATGTTCATACCTATGCGATACTCCTATAAAATTGTTACTTTAAGATCCGTTATTGGATTATTTTAATAGATTCCGTTTTAAACTAGAGAATTTATAATATCTTCCTTGAGAGCTTATTCCAATGAAAATAAACTAAAAGTCTCGCAGTTCCTCATTAAGGAAAAGATAGTAATCTTATTAATAATATTATTCAGTGTTTTAAGTTTTGATATTTGTACATTTGGTGTATCAATTTGAATAAACCTTAAAAAGCAATTGTAGTTCCTGTCTTAGAATAGCACAGACGATTTTAAATGTTGATAAACTTTGCGCCAGTCATTTCTGAAAATTTTTGAAATATTTTAATTTACACGTTTTACTTTGTGTTGCATTCTGTGATCACAAGCACGCTAAAATGTCGTATTTCATAATCTCACATAACCAGGGCAACATAAATTGTTACATCTCTGAACATATCGCCAATCTAATGCATACAGTGACGCAAGCATTTCCGCCTGAAACACAATTATGCCATTCCGTCACTCCCTCTCGTACATGAGCGCCTGGTGTTTCGCTCCTGGTACAAAGTTAACAAATGAGCTATTTAATTTGTTGATTGTGGAAATGTATGATTGGCGTGAAAAGTTTTCTGTTAAGTGCGTGCACACAAGATGCGATGTGTTTGGACTTGCAGGACTACCCCTTAATATACGATCCATAAATAAATCATATAAGCTTGCAAATAAGATCATTATTATTAAATATTGATTCATAATATACGTAAACTTGACTCTTATCTAGAAATATTATGCAGAAATAGGTACTTGATTAATTTCCTTTTTATTAATGAACAAAACTATAAGCTTTACTCTATTTTAACAAACAAACTAAAATTTCTATTTCCAACAGTTTTAATCGATTTGCAAACATTTACTAACGCGTGACAATTATTTAGTTCTCGTTAGCAATTCAATTAATCGATTAACTATTAAAACTCGGAACGTACGTCGGCTTAAATTAAGCTTTCAGTGTGCAAGCAGCTTAATCTGCAGCCTAGCCACAATCCCACAGTGTGGACACGCTTTTAAATAATGCATGTTGATTTATGAAACCCTAGTACGAGCAAAATTATTTACAATAGATTTCACGTGAAAATCAGTGGGGATGAAATGGTTGGCAAGCAAAATTTATTTTTGTGGCATCATTTGTCATTGTGACGGCTATAGTTAAATTTCGAATTTAGAATGTTATTCAAATTTATACTGTTGCGTGTCGGCCATTTTAGCTTGCTTAGTCAGCCATTTTGTCATCATTATTAGTACACCGAATGTGCTGGTTATTAATATCAAAAAATCTCAAAATAGAGATGTTATTGGAGGCGCCGGGTATCGATCCCGGTACCTCTCGCATGCTAAGCGAGCGCTCTACCATCTGAGCTACGCCCCCTGTTACAATTATATTGAAACAACATAGTAGTATAAAACTAGTCTAAGGCTAACATTGCCTTGGGCTATAAGTTGAGTAATTTAGATCACTTGTTTTAAAAACACGTAGAAGTTGCCTTTCACTCTTACAGCTGTGTCAACTACAACTAGAAATGAAAACAAAATTTATTTACAAAGCAGATTACAATCAATGGAACGAAAAAAAACTGTCTACATTCATATTTAGCAATACAAAACACGTTTTTATCGCGTTATTTATATTCGTAATCAGACATACAAATTGTGATGCTTACATTCAAGTCAAAATAGCTTTCCGAGTTAAACAATCGTAGCGGGTCTTGCTTGAGCGTTAAAGTTAGGCGACGTTCTAAATAGATCGGATCGGATGGGTGACCGCTACTGGTATTAAAAGTTTGCGCTTGTTTGACTATGTTAACTGGAATCGGTCTATCAGAGCTTCCAACTTGGCTGCTAGCACTTGGCAACATTCCTATTCTGATTTCACTTGAAGTTGCTGGGCAAGCCTAATGTCTTAACAATGTCCCAGGCACTACAGTGTCCCTTTAAGTGTAGGCAAAAATTGCCTACTGACGCTGTGTAAATAATTTAGTAAAGATACAAAGGCCTGAGTTAGTAAAGCCAAGGCGGCCCGTTAATAACTTAATAAAAAATTGGAGGCGCCGGGTATCGATCCCGGTACCTCTCGCATGCTAAGCGAGCGCTCTACCATCTGAGCTACGCCCCCTGTTGTACAAAATGACAAATAAATTACTCTTATTCTATTAAATCTAGTTTTGCAGCAAGGTCATAAGATACGCGCAGCTCAATCAATTTCCTACAATCGCAGTACGAAAAGGATGAAATTTTGAAATCAATCGTGTGACGCATTGCAGGCACTTGTTACGTTTTTAAACTGCGTGCCTACTAGACAAGAGTGTTGAGTCAAATGGTTATCAAACCTAGCAGGCAATAATAGCTCTTACGGTGGTCAACCATTTCGTTGTGACTGTACGTGACCTTAATAAAAATAATTTAATATTTATTGCCGATTTGGCATTTGGTCTCGGAAATGAATTTATTCTGTTTTCAATTAACCTTATTTCAACTCGATCCGAAATTCTATTTTGAAATGTCGGAGACTATAACCTTCCCAACAGTCCATTCTACACATCGGTGAAAGAACTTTTGAAATCGGCCCAACTTTTCTTCTCTATATATTAAGTACCTATAGACATTAGCTGAATGACGATTACTGCCACAGAATAAAAGTACCTACCTACTCAAGTATTTTTTTTATAGCAAAAGGGAGTGTATATGTATTGTTTACGTTGTTTTAAGTCAAAGCTAAAAGTTATTTGTATTCAGCACAACTTCTACAATCAAAAAGTTTTTAACATCAATCTCGGAATTAAACCTACACTTCGGTTTTAAGGTTTTATATTCAAACGATTATTTAAAACATAGAACGAATGTGCACCCGAAATGTGGAAATTGAGAAATAATAATTATATTAAGTTTAGTTAATAAACATAGGTAAGTAAATTAAAAACAAAAGTTTAAAATAAATTCGTTTTTCAAATCATTAGAAATCAAACTTACGCTCATCTTTTTTTTTATACCTCAATTTGCTTATTTTCGGTAGAACAATATTTTTTTTTTGTTTTATTTGATTAAAATACATAATTATCTAATGGAGAAATTTAGGTTTTTAATAGTTTCAAATACATAATTATATCAGTTGGCGAATGCGCGTGGTCAGCTGAGTGAGGCTTTTGTTGCGCAAGCGCAGCCTTATTGTATGTCAATGTCACGTAATTGGCTTAGATACGTGCTCTGGTTAATTGTTTTAATAGTATTATGTTTCACAGCTTCTTTCTTAGCAATTTGGAGAGTTTACATATTGTAGTAGCGTTTCCTAGTACTAGCCTTCAACACGAATGTTTAAAAGTAATTTTTATTTTATTAAAAAAATATTTAGTTGTTTTTTGACTTAGCAGGCCCTGTATTGACTCCGTTGTACCTCGCTGCTCTGTGATTGGCCCGACTCTTGGTGACGTAGTCATCGGACCATCGCTAGCCTACCTGTTTACCTGCGCTGTGATTTCTTGTCATTACGTGTTTTCGTGCTCAAGCCTTCGCACGTCTTTGAGCTAATTCCGTCGAAATAAATTGTGAAAGTGAAAGTGAAGTGATGGGAGGCCGCAAAAGGAAGAAACCTCCAAACCTTATTTTTTATACTAAATATTAACAATTTCAACATATAATTTGTAATAAGAATAAGTGATAAAAAGTTGAATTTACTTTATGAACTTGATTCTTTAATAAAATCTGCATCATTAAATTTTCATCCTCATTATAACATAATTATCATTGGTGTTATAAATAAATTAAACCAATCAAACATTATTTGTAAAAGAATCAATAGTAAAAAGTTGACTATTGAGCTTGATGATTAATTAAAATTTTACTTAAATTAATTTAATTAATTTAATTAATCATTAAATTTTCATACTTATTCAAAACGTATTGGTGCTATAAATAAATTAAAACGTTCAAACAACTCTCAGCTCGGTCCAATATTAATAAAAATGTACATGAATGACAAAGCATTGTCTGGTCGTCTCATTTGGCTCTTGCTCATTTCCACCCCGAAGCGCATTGACCTCGTTTCACACTCAGGTGACGTGAAAAAAATCAGGGTACAACCAGGCTCGCATACAAAAGAGGCGATGAAAGAGACGAGTGTGAGGAATTACGTTTGGTAACAAGACGTGAATTAAAAATGCGAGCACTCTGCACTTGTCATGCATTCCTGGTGTTTGGAGAAAGAGGAAATTAATTATGCACGCACTTCTTAGTACGCTTTTCTAAATTAAGTGCGTTTATCAACTTAGGATGTGTATACAACAGCTGCTGCTGCTATTAGTATAAGGAATTGAAGAAAAAAACTAAAGAAGTTTGTTCGTTCGTTCGTATGAGTAAGTGGCCAACTCGTCTGACGGAGTTTTCAGGCCGCCTAAAGGCCTTCGTCATGGCTTAACGACTTTAAAAGCCATGACCGATTATTTAACGTGCTCTCCAAAGCACGGAAGCGTTCAGATAAAACGAAAATGAAAAGAATCACATTTTAGACGAAACATTTGATTCACCTCGCTCATTCATTTGCTTGAAACAATAAAATTACCTTCCAAGAGTAAAAAAATGCGATGAAACGTTTAACATAAGGATAATACGCCGAATACCATAAAAATAAACCGCAAAATATGGCATGAACACGACCATTACATTATGCGATGCGGCGCTCAGATGATTCCGTTCATGCTCAAAAGATATTGCGTAGAAATGAGCTTTAAAGAAACTCTCAAGTTTATAGAAAGGCAAAGAGGGTTATACTCGTACTGCTTTGATACACATTATGATGCATATTAGTTTAATTACAGTTTAGCTCCTAAACAGTGTACATTTTTAAACTGTCTTCTCTAGTAAAGGTATTTACGCAAAACTTTGAATACATTACAACCATAGTTTGTTAATATTCAGTCAGCATCATCACACAAATGTTTGTGTGGGAATCAAAATGACAACCTTTTTGCCCACTATCCCGTATATCGTAGTAGAAACGTGTCAGACAAAAAAATATTCTTTGTCCTTAATGAAAAGTATGACATCATACCCTAGACAGTACCGACCAACACACTGAAGCGTTTCGTGTTTCCGTGCTTGACACGTTCCTACTACGGTCATGGTAATGATACGGGATAGTGGGAAAACCTTAAAGTGTAGATGTCCTGAATGTGCTGAGAGGTTGTTATCTGGCTCTCGCAGTTTTGAGAAAAAGGCAAATCAAACTTTCTCATATCAATTAGGGCAACATAAGCTAACAAGAGATCAAATCTTGGTAAAAAGCACCCTGTTCTTTATCTTAAAAAAAAATCTTAAGATCCTTCCAATTCTTATTCTTCTCAGGGACACCAAGATACCAGAAGTTGTAAAGAGATTAACATACTGAAATCGGCATTACAAGGGACTTTTATTCCCACCAATGGCGTAGCCAGATTTACGAAAGTCATTTTTATATATTTGAGGATACGGACCTGTCAAAAAGACGGAGGTAAGCATGAAAAGGTAGCATTATTTTTTACTTATATTCATTGATATTTTATGGCCGACTTGGCCTTTTTTCGCACTTAGGGCGGAGTCTAAAGTTTAGCACACTATTGCACCGTTTTACACGCTTCATTTATTGGGTAGTCCTTGAACAAACCTCCTTCGATGTTTTAGAATCCTGGTATTCGTGCACCCAAAACCTTTGTTTGTGTCATATTAGGTTTAAATTAAATAACAATCGTCATAGAAGAAATCACTTATTTATTCTATTGTATTTGTTTAACCAACCATTAAAAAGGCTCAGGGTAGCATAACTTATGAGAAGTATGATGTTTTCTTTCCATCCTTTTCTTCTCAATCTTTCGCAGCAAGTTTTTGGGCATCTAAATAAAAATATTTATTGTTAAAGTGCAATGACCTTGCTAAAAATCTCTGGAATACCAGGCAAGCTAAGAGCAGTAAGAGAGGAGTTTGTTTCAGTGCAATTTTTTTTACTGTTTCTAAGTTCTGTTGAGTGGTGTCTCCTTGGGGTTGTTTATAAAAAAACTCAGAAGCTCCTCCCTTTAATGAAAGGGCAAGCAGGTAGTGTTTAGATCACTTAAAATAATACTCGTAATCTCACTTCTTTGTCACCTCTGATCGCCTGGTATCCTTGAGAAAAGGAAGACATATTTGAGAAATTCGTTAGGTATGTGTGTTTTAATAATAAATTCTCACGGTAGTCCAAATTATTGTAAGGGTGCAATAAACTTCACAGAAACTCTCAGAAGCACCAAGCTAACATAAAGCAGAAAGAGATGACAAAGTATTTTTAAACTGAATTCAGAGGTCTTAATTTTGATGCAGTAACTGGGGGTTGGTTTATTTATTTCTAAAGAATCAAAACCTCCTCCTTTGGAAGGACTACTTAATAATTTACTCGTACTTCTTTGTCACCTCTGATACCCTGGTCTCCTTGGGAATACCATAACATGTTTGTGAAATGAACTGTTTTGTAAAATAGACCGTGTGAATTATTGTAACGCTTCATTCTCAAGTTTACTAGGATAACAAAAATATGAGGATATGGATGATCGTTTTAAATTATCGTCCTATGAAATGTTACAGGAATCTTAATAGTCATCACTAAAATCAGCCCGGAAGCTTCGAATATCTTTAAGAACTTAATCTTATTTTTTTACTTTTTTTCAAATGTTTACTTATTGTTAAAGTGTGAACCTTGCAGAAACTCTCAGGTCAACCCAGGAAACAGAACGTAGAGAGAGATGATTTTTTTGTCTAACATTTCCGAAGTTCTGACTTCTGGAAACGATTTCTTTCTATCTTTATGTATTTGAAAAAACCCCAGATGCCCCTCCCTTTGAAAGGGCAAGCAGGTAGTTTTTGCGCTTCCAGTTATTTTCTTACTTCTTTATACTTCTGGTAGCCTGGTCACCTTGGGAATACGAAGACATGCTTGAGAAAATAGTGTCTTGGAGAAGTATCTTAAGTGCATCGTCGTGAGAATTACCCTGATGCTTTATTCACAAACTGACCAGGGTAACATCAATGTGCACATTGTCCTGATTCTCATAAAAGTTCTTTTAAACTTGAAAAAACTTTGTATTATAATTATTTGCATGCTCCAGACACCTTCTTATATCCTAGTATCCTTGAGAACTTTGCTTGAAATTATCGCTATTTACTAATTTTTCTCACGGTCCTTCGAATAAATTTTCTCACGGTTGTTTTTGTAAGGGCGCAAAAAATTATAGGAAATGGCCGGACTACCCGCAGAGTAATTTTTTATCTTTATTCAGAGAAGATCTTAATTGCTGTGTAGTGACTTAGTAGGGGTTGTTTATGTATTAAAAAAAAAAAATTAAGAAGCTCCTCCCATAATGGGGCATCAGGTAGTTTCTTAGTACACACAATATTTATCGTACTTCTGTCATTTCTGATAGCCTGGTCTCCTTGGGAATACCAAGACATGCTTGAGAAGTAAACTTTCTTAAACAAATCTACGTGTGAATTATGGGAACGCTTAATTCTCAGACTAACTAAGGCAACATAATTATTAAGAAGTATCGGATCCTCCTAGAATATAATAGTCTTTCATATCATATCGTATCCTTATGAAGTTAAATTGAAATTATTTCACTGTTAATCACGAAATAAGATCATACACAAAGAGTAACAAAAAGGATTATTCCTTCTCACCAAGACTGGGCCAGCATAAAACCAAAGAGTCAATTTGTTTTTATACCAACTTTATATACTATCCAAGCTGTTTTCAGATATCATTCTGTACATAAACAGGGGGTTGTTTATTGTATTTTAATATTAATAAGCTCCTCCCTTAGATGAAGAGAAGGAGGTCGTTTTTAAATGGTTCTTAGTATTTCTTCTACTTCTATGTCATTTCTGATAGCCTGGTCTCCTTGGGAATACTAAGACATGCTTGAGAAATGAATCATCTTAATATTTCTTTAGAAATTAAACTTATATTTTTGTTTAGGAATGTGAATTTTGGTAACGCTACATATACACACAGTCGTAAATTTTATACTGTCAAGCTTTACAAAATAGGGGAGATATGCCAAAATAAGTTGTGTAGAGATCTTTCACAATAATTGATGGCTCCGAGAAGAGTTAATACAATATCCTGGGGAAACCTTCACATGTAAAATGATGTATGAAATTGTTTTCAAATTATTTCTTCTCACGGTCAGAAAATCGAAACGCTTGACTCTTATACAGACCAGGATAACATAAACCTCAAAGCACACAATAATGAACAGAATTTTCAATGCAACGGAGCACAACCCCCATGGAGTTTTTATCATTATATTATTATCCTTCGGATAGTCTAACCTCCTTTACTCTTCTGGTTGCTGAGTATTCTTGATAATATTAATAACCATAGCAATTTTCGATAATCTCGAATGCGTTCAAGATAAATGATTTCATTCTCTCCACCTTCTTTGCTTTCAGTTAGCTTGGTAATGTTGAGAATTTTAATCAAGATGGACTGAGCATGCACAATAGATTCTGATCTATTGTAGTAAATATTGGAAGGAAAGAGAGAGATTCTATTGTATTCTTAGGTAGCTTGATTTGAAATTACCGTACAGAATTTCGTCTCCAATACCTCTTCCTGCTTATGCCTGCTTAGTAATTTTGGAAATGAGTTAATCCTTTTCTTATTATGATTAGAAACTCGGCAATGTTAGATTTTATAATTATTATTATTCCTTGAAAAGTACCTTAGAACCACCTTGCGATTTCTTGTTTCTTGGTAATTTTTAAAAATATTGCAATACAGTTTCTATAATTAGGTTTATGTGTAAGTATTATACCTAAAAAATAATAAACAAAAATGTTTACTTACAAGAAAAGGACAGTATAAAAAAGCTGCCTGCAATTCTTTTAAAGTGAGCTCGAGACATAAAAATTTCACCCCTGCTGTGATTTTGACATCAGTTAGAACCATTTTAAACATGGTGATTGTTCACTACCTCCTTGCTATTCTACCAACTTAGTATGTTCCACTCGACGATTCAATACTCAGAGCAATCATCTTCCTTCAGAATTCAATAGTACAGTTCGTTTCTGAAATACCTTACGACTTCTGATGGCTTGGTATTTTTGGTAACTTAATTAATCCAGTATTTTTCTTGTAAAGTTTGGTTTATAGCACCATGTGGGCGGGATTCCCCTTAGCCATCAATCATAATTTTATGATCTTGTTTATGCATAATCCCAAAATCACCAGGATCGCATAAACCAAAGAAGGCTGAAAAGCTTCTGTTTTTCATTTCTATAGGGAGGAGCTACAACATTAGGCCGCCCCAGTGTCTATTCGATGTAATCTAGTTTTACTGTTTTGCATCCTGTAAATGTTTACTACTTCTTAACATCATCTGATATCTTGGTAATCCTGGGAACTGTACCACCTTCTTTAGTTATGGTTGTTGTGCAAGCTAAATAAATCCAGAATATAATTATATTCTCAAGACCATATCTATATTCCCAAACACAAGGGTACAGGAGTCAATTTCAAGTTTAAAAAAAACTAATATAAACATACTACAGTGATTAAAAGTGAGGTTTAATTCAGTTATAGTTTTTTCTCATGTTATTCTTCATATTCACAAGAACACCAGGTCATCAGAACTGTGATGGATGTGCGTGTGAAAAATTCAAAGAACACGGAAAGTTTGAAAATAGGTCTTTGTGCAACGATTTTTTTGTAAACCATCCTTGCGTTTCTGGTAATCTTGGGAATTCAAGTGAGTTTGCAAAACCAAACGCTATTAAGCTAGAATCATTTTTTCGAATGAAAATGCAACATCTCAAAATAACTAAAGGGTTATAAGATGTTTACGCCTATACCAGGCTAGCATATGGGTGTAGAAGTAAAATAGTTGCATTAAAATTAAAAGTTGAAGATTTCTAACACAAATTTGTTTTTATTAAATGCAATTTGGTTCCATTTTAAAAAAATTGTCAAAAAAAAACGTTTTCAAATCACTGAAGGGTTACAAGTCGTTCACACCTTTACCAGGCAAGCATAGAGATATAGAAGTTTTTCAAAGAAACGTTTCTCGCTGATAACGGTAAAACGCACCCCTCTATAATTTAAAAAGACTTCTCCTTTCCCGTGGAACGTCTTACAACTTGGTGAGTTCTGTTACCCTTGTAAAACGGATTGTAATCGATCTGATTTCTAATCGTAGTCTTTTGTTCTGTTTCTATACGGGCTTCAATGAAATCGATCTATAGGTAGAAAACTGCTTAAATTATTGGGATCCAGTAAACGTGTATTATACCAGAGACCAGTTTATATCAATATATCTTGATATAAACTGGTCTCTGATTATACCTACTTTTAACTCGAGTGTAAATATTGCCACTTGAAAATAAATAAATTTTGCCCTATTTTACTCATCGTTACTAGGATAGCATAAATTCTCATTCTGTTTCCCAAGATAACTAGGAAGCCATAAGCTATCAAGAGATAACTTAATAAAGTTTTATTAGTCTACTACCTACATAGTTAATAAGTTATACGCTTTCTTTTATTTGAACTTTTATATTTTTTGTGAAATTTCGAAACGTTTCTTGACTTTTTTCACATTTGAATAGATAAACTTAAATAACTATGAAATGGAATCAATAAATAAGTAAATAACTTATGTAGATCCACTGGTAAATCAATCTATCATTTAATTCAATATTTACTAAAAATTCAAAATGATCATCACAAGGCATTTTCTCTAAAGCCGTTCCTATGATTCACAAGATGACTAGGCAACCATAACATTATAAACAAGTTGCAAAGGAATTTCAAGGGTTTTAATATTTCAAGCTACATTTATTTACAAACTGTCATAAAAGTTAAAATTTAAACATAACTTCCAAGAATAGTATACGAGTAGAATGCGATCCAAGGTATTTTAGATACATAATTGCAAAACATAAAAAAAACCTCTCATAACAATTATTTAAGGCTCGTAACAAAAAAAGGTACCACCTTGCCTAAAGGAACACCTTGCAGAAATTCCAAGTTCTCAAGTATTTCTTAAGATTCCCAAGGCAACTAGGCTGTCATAACGAATAAGCAGCTAACAAACTCGTAGAGTATAATACCGCAAAGGTGGATTTCGACTTAACCAATCATGTAACATACATTTTTAACGTCGAAACGATCGTGTGACGAAATGAGGCAGCTTGGGAACCCCAGTATTAACTCCAAGGAATGTTCAAAGACGATGCAGTTCTCAAGCTATTCTTACGATTCCCAAGGCAACACGGCTACCAGAAACTGCAAGGAGGTAGAAAAAACAGACTCCATAGAATTTAAACGGGAAGGGCAAGGCCATGGTGGCAACGATCTCTCAGGCAGGTAGCTTGACGTCATTCATTATTCTTACGTTTATAATCGTGAGACGAAAATGGACTTTATGAGAACATCTTGGAAACTATGTGAACCAACCGTCATTCCAAGTTATTTCTAAGTCAGTACAATTTCTCAAGCTATTCTTACGATTCCCAAGACGACTAGGCTATCAGAAGGTGCAAGGTGGTAGCAATACAACTAAGGATAATTTAAAAGGAACAAAAAATAACCGGTCTGGAATATGTACTCGTACTCTATCTTTAACCCAATGGAAGTCAGGTAAAAACAGGTTACAAGGATACTTTTGTGTTTCTATTTTTCAGTTCATTTAACTTGTTGAAGAAAGAAAGAGACGGATAACATCAAGTATCTTCTATCTGCAAATATTATTTAAAATAGCTTAGAAATCAAAATAGAAACTTGAATAAAAATTATCTAACAATAAACAGAGCTTAGAAAAGGGTTAAATGTATCACTTTGCTACCAGGGTAACACAGGCCGGCAGGAGGTATGCGTTCCTTGATATTCCAAGCCTGTTCCAGGACCGCACCATATAAGGCAGGTAGCTCCTTCGGCTCCTTTTAGACACACACACACACAAGTGTAAAATGGAATGGAAGTCGATTTAAATTGTTACTGGGTTGGGTATGGATGGATGGATATAGGTACTACTTCAGTAACCAATTGTACTTTTGCTTGTTAAAGGTGAATGGAATAAAATAAAAACATAACGTTTTCGGAGTCCCCAAAATCTATTTTTCGGTTTAATTTTCAACAAAGATGAAAGCTATTTGATTATTTCTGATTTAATACTATAGTAAACTGCCCTTGGTAACTTCGCAGCGCCTTAGTTTATTTTAGCAATTTTTATAACGTTCGTTCACTGCAGTAATGACCACAAAACAAAGAATCATGGAATTAGGTGCAGATTGAAAAAATGAGCATAAAAATTATTCTTTAAATATTTCCGGAATACGATGCGTAGTTCAGGGCGAACATACAGATCTCCACTTGCTACGATCCTGACACACCTCTTACGCCTCATTCACTCTCATTACATTCTTCATACATGCTCGCCGGTTTCTTGTATATACTTCTGACCTGACCTTTGTCCAAAATGTCCACATTTGATTGTTGACACATTATATGAATCATTATATGGAAGTAATGACAAACATCTAGCTACAGTACGCTAAACCAAAGATAGATAGGTTATTGAGACTGACTTTTAAAGAGCGCATGGTGCAGCTTAGACTTTTTTGATAGGTCATTGAAGTTTAGGGTACTTCTGAGCTGGCCTTTCTTCAGAATGTCCCCAATTTCGATCGGGGTGAACTACCATTGTAAGGGCTAGTACATACCTGCGACCACGGTCTCGGCGCGAGGCAGCCGCTGCAGCACATGCTGGATGAGCGCCACGTCGGTGCAAGCCTGCAGGTTGCGGACACTCTTCCGCAAGATGGCGATGAAGACGGACCATATCTCCGCCTGCGAAACAAAATACAAATCTTAGACCTGAGTTTAGAGGATGTTTTCATAGGTCTGTGTATTCGGACGATCGCATCAAGCCACGCTGGGTTTCAAAGCCCTTGGCTAATACGTTGCTGTGGAAATGCGCTCGCAAAATATTTCAGGTTTCCCCCGGCTCAAGCTATACTACTAGACTAGAAATAAACTAGACACTAATTCGCTATTCTAAACTTTAAAACAAAAAGTTGAGAATTTCTACACAAAAATCGCACGTTTTCAGCGGCAAAAGTGTAACCACTAATTTCATTTGTTAATTTATGCTAATGTTAAAGTACGTTGAGTAGAAAATGCAGTTCACTTAATTAATAGAAGCACACAAACAGACATGACCTTTATTTGCGTGGGTTGGAAGGGTTAAAATTTCCCACAGATACTAGGGCAACATGACATAGCTAAAGGCAGCGACAAGGGTAGCCGGTTGGGGTAAAATGCACCATGAAAAAATACGACGAAGAAGAGAGACTGATCAGTTTGTACTCTGTTGTAGGCGTTTAAGGGGCGACAAAAAATGGACGGCTCCCGCTAAGCACAAATGAATTATTACGGGCTTAGCTAGCACAAAAAAGTTAAGACTAAAAAAATATTTGGGCCTAAAAAGGGTTATTGGTTCACACCTACACCAAGCTAGCATAAGAATTTAGAAGATGAGGAATATTTTCAATCTCCCATAATGTATCAACATTTTATCCGTTCCCAATTTAGTAAATTTATTGCTCTAAAGTCTAAATAAAACCGAAGAAAAAAAACGATGTGCTCGCATTAGGACCATTAAAGGTTGGGTTACTGGGGTATCATAATACATGAAGAGTATTTATTATTGCATGTCTGTTCAGTGTTTGGTGGATATAGAGGTTTAACATAAAATTTACCAATCCTCTCATATCCTTCCTCCTTATTTTTAAACGCAGAATTATGTAACGATGTGTGGATATTTGTTGCTTTTTCACGCGAAAACTTCTAGACAGATTTGGCTAAAACTCGGTATATATAGTCAACCTAGAAAAATTTATATTTTGCTACATTTTATCAGGTAAACTGCGAGTGCAAGCTTTTATATTATATAACCGACTTTGGTGCTAGATGTGAAGAACAAAAGCCATGTAAGCACTTTTGTTATAAATTTCCAAAGCAGAAAATTGAAAAACGAATTCTATTCATTCTATACGAGAGCAAACTTGCACAACAACAAAACCAAACACGCAAACGAAGGCACCAGGCCATCAGAAACCCGTGGCGGTGCACAAAAGCACTCCCGGGTTAACGAGTACTGTATAATTATTACATTCTTCGAGTTAGCGGCACAATCTCGGAATCACAAGTTTCTGTCGGAATTTCTGGAGTTCCTACGGTCGTGACTCAAAGGATGTTCCTGTTACCTACATACTTCATTGAAAGGAAGTTTGCTCAGAGTGAATGCACATTGAAAATGCTTCATTACAGTGTTTCAGTTTGAGCAGCTAATTTTCGCACCCTTTGAAATGCAAGGTTCACAAAGCTTCACTATGAAGGGAGAATTTGAATTTTGATTGCTCCGTGATGCAGCCCTGGTAGTATAAACATGATGATGAACACGTGATTACTACATGTTGCTGCATGTGTGTGTTCATTATACGCATTATGTTTCATCCATTGAATGGAAATGCCAGTGTGCTAAGTGGGAACACGAGGGGGAACAAATTGTACGCACTCTATGGCTTATGTTTCCTTGGTAGCACGGGAGCGAGAAACACGTGGACTAATGACGTCACGTTCTCTTGTACGCGAGAAAAAAATGCTTTAGAAATGATCCCTTCCGTGTCCATTTATGATTCTAACTTCACACGAGGAGGTAATTAAAACCCTTGGGTTCTAGAGTCTTAGTACATCAAGAATGAAAACACAAGGATCAACTAAATATCAATGCTCTTAAATAAATAATGAGAAACTGCGTCTTAAAAAATAGTTATTAAAGACAATTTTCTAATATTTTTTAAAAAGTTTTGTGTCCTGTTTTTATTTCCTTTCTCAGTGGCAATAGAAGTAAATTAACTTAAAACATGGATGTCAAGTTTGCGTACCTAATCAGAAAACTCAAGAAAGCAGTTCCTGAGTTCCTGTACAAATAAACGAGTTTGCCGAAGTTCATTATCAGATAACTCAGTCTCATCAACGCCTCGCGTCTCATGTTCGCCTGGTAACGAGCGAACTTACTCACTAATGTAATATGATTCGGCGGCAAAGTTTATGGGAAAACAATGGAAGTTTCAAGAAAATACGAGAAATGATCTAAAGTTTACTTTATGGTCTGTCTACCTTACCTACATTGGTTTTTCTCAAAGGTAGGTATCGTACTGGTTGTGTAGTCATCATCACCATACCGAATAACCATCAAAAAACAAGTGTCATATCAGTGCGAGATTAACTCTCATCGTTAGCATATTTTTCAAGCTTGAAAGCAAAACTAATATGCCAAAACTTTTCTCATTAGCGTCCGTCCACCTGAGCCACCAGGCTGGCATGACGCGTTTGTTTTCGAGCCTAATTAAGCAATACATCACGTTTTCTACCAGGCTCTCAGCGCGCACGAGTGATGGACGACGAAACCTCTCTAGAAGGACCGTGAATCCGCGCAGTCATCTTATGAGATGTTTTTGCGGGTTTTTTGGTCGGGGTTGAATGATTTTATTGCGCGGTTTATTGGGGTTTTAGTGGCGCTGGGTTCGTAAATAGCGCTTAGGTAATGTGAGGTTGATTTTTATGGCAGGTTCGTGGAAGCTCTAGAGATATTATGAGGTGGGTGGGTACTTAAGAGCGATTGGCGATGATATACATACTCTTAGATGCCATTACAGCAGTAAAGTGGCTCGGAATTTCATAAAAACACCTCTTGTATTTTGATGCTACCCTTGTAACGTAACCGACAGGCAGGCAGGCAGGCAGGTAGTATAAGCAGTGTACTGACGCTCGGTTCCTATAACTAACGTCCGTAGGTCCATCAACATAGCAACTTTGTTTTTACAACATAAAATGTATGAAACTTTTTGACAGATAACAACGTTGCTATGTCGAAAGTCCTACGGATATCCGTAGGTTAGATTTAGGAACCGGGTGTGAAAGTAGGTACTTGTGTTATTTCCTTTTTTTATCATATTAAAAAAATCATAGTTCCAAAAGTGTTCCAATTTCCGAAATAATTTGAAACAAAATTCCGAGTCAGAGTGACCAGGAGAGTTCCAAGTCAAGACTTGAAGTGTCTGAGTGCAACTACCAAATAGTCGAGCTACTTTGAAAACTTCTAACTTTGACTAGATCTAAGTGGCTCTGCTTAGTTCATGCAAATCTTGGACATTAACTCTGATTTCGTGAAATGACTATCCATACTTAATGTATGTTTTTACAAAAAAAATTATGTAATTTAATATGTCAGTCATCTGGTTACCATAACACAAGCATTAAGTTGCTTAGCTTGGGACTTGATGACGCTGTGTGGAATGTCCAGCCAAGGATATTTATTTATTTAAACTACCCAATTCTTAGCAGCAATATTATTTAGATATCTATAACAAAACTAGTAAAACCCTACAGTTATTCTGTGGTCCGACTGGCTCCGGTATTTATGTGATTCCGATACGCGATACGACGACGGGTCAATCCCGAATATATTGCCCTCCGAGGAAAGTTACTCATTCAGGTCAACTATTGTTGTTTTTGTCAATATATATTACTAAATTGACATTTTGTCTTGATATTATTATATAAAAATAGTGTAAAAATATATCAAAGTAATTGGAAACAAAGGTGCTGCTAGAATAATGAAATAAATAATGGTTCGATGACTAAAAACAGAATGCAAAAAGACTGTTTCCGCCCGGGATCGAACCGGGGGCCTTGTGCGTGTGAAGCACACGTGATAACCGCTACACTACGGAAACTTGATGAATATTGTCGAAATCATGTATCAGCTGACGTAGTAGCTTGTAAAATAACTTCGTTGACAAAATTATCTGTGGCAATAAAACTTATTGCAATCAACAAAGTATGGCAGTTAGAAATGATTCATACCTTTATGACACCGACGTATTTTTTTATAAAGATAGTATTTGTAAATTGTAGAATCATAAATATTGCTGAAGGTAAATCATTTTAATGCACCAAACACTTTGCAAAAATAAACGTTAACAAACTGTTCTACACTAACAAAAACAAAATAGTAACTCATCCCGTCGTGTATCCCTTTCCATCCCAAGATTCACAGTAAAATAGAAAGAGACGGAAAAAAGGGCACTGGCTACCTTTTTTTCTTAACTTTTTTATCCCTTTTTGATCTCCGGGCTTCTTTGGGATTGTCTTCAATACCACTTGAAACGTATGCCCTCCTAGTAGAGAACGAGATCAAATTTAACTCTTTCGGTTACTTTTGCACAATGATACGCGAAATTCCGAGACAAGATAGATTCGAACGGGATAAAAAAATATAAAAGGGCAAAAGAGGGCCCTAAAAATACCGCATGGCCCAGTTAACCCTTTGGAATTAAATCTGACAGCTACCAGGCATACATAACTGTGTGGAGGAGGTTGAATGTTGAACGCGTCGATTCCTTGACACATTCAAGTGACCCTTTTCTGTTGGAGATGTTGCGAGTTTTAGGATTTATTTAATTATACTTAATTCAAATGATTTTACCCTTATATATTATACTATATAAATCTACTTATACTTATAGTTTTACCTATACAAGTAGGTAGTATAGTATAGTAGGTAATATTGTACAACTCAATGAATGCATTTTGGTTATTTCAAAATGTCTATCAATTATGTATAACTATACAACAATTAATTTGCAGCATAAATTGTTACTAATGTTGTAATTCAATGCATAATTTTAGCTTACAGTATTACTATTTAACAAAACTGTTAATTCCAAATTTACAACCGGTGGTATTCGTGTACTCTAATTATCATAATTTAGACTGTGTGGCTTAGAACAAATGGTATATTTTTGTGCAGCATTATATTTTGCAGTTAGTTTCTAATTTAAGCTTGGTGTTAATTTGTATGTGTGTGTAGGTGTGTGTAAAAAGTGGAGCTTTTAAAAGCTCCACTTTTTTGTAGTTTTCGCACTTGCAAAATAAGTGAAGGGTTAATTTGAACTCAATTTCTACCAGAGCACCATAACATACAAAGAGATGTCAGTTCCAAAAAGGGACTCAAGACGTTCAGGTAGTCAAAGTCATAAAAAGTATCCCGCACCCTTCTCTCTCCGTCTCGTAACTAGTTACTGGTTAGACAGTGATGGAGAATAGTGTTGCTAAGAAAATAAGAACAAAATGACGGGCCAATTAGCTGGCAGATGGGCGGACGTCGGCGCCATTGGAAGGTTTTTGTGGAAGCTCATTGTTGAAAACAAACACGACATATTGTGTGTTAACTTTTGACAAATCAAAGGACTCTCTGAAATATAAACACGGACAAATTCAAAAAGGACATGCCCTCGGGATTTAGCTAATCTGAACACATAAATTGGCACGTAGCTTTTGTATTATAATTATACTGTATGTAGAAATTAATACAGCTGTAACGATATTGTTTCAGGGAAGTTGTGTACTGTATATAGAAGTAATTATTACCTGTAAGCTGGAAGGGCAGTGGTCTAATAATTCCAGCATGTGTTGGATATTCTGTGCATCTTGGATCACAAAATTCAGTTCCATATCGAACTCTCCGCCCACCAACTGAAACAAACAAAAAAATATTTATTATCACAAATACAGAAAACCTTTGAAACATTAAATTCTCATTCATCCGCCATCATAAATCATTTCTTCCCTTTCCACCCATTTCTCAAGAAACGATACACCTGCTGCACAGCTATGCGAGCCTGGTGCAAGCTATATCGATAACACGGGAATTCTACCCCGTTCCCTAATAAATATTGTATCCTGTACGTTCATATTCCAGAGATCCTGTTTAATAAATCATTTCTTACCTTCTAGAAATACAACCTTTTCAGTTATGCTAGCCTGGTGCTAGGCGTATCGATAACAGGGGAATTTAAAGTAATCAGATTTTATTAGGTCTAATTACACCCGATCCGACGATAACACAGTTCCACAAACGATACCACACACGAGTCACAAGTCAAACAACAGATTTCACCCACTCGCGGCACCAGAAAGGAGTCTAAAGTGTTAATAATAAATAAAAAGGTACGGACAACTACTACGCACTCTCGCTCACACACAGGTTTTTTTCTTTTATACATTCCCATGCGAGTGCTCTGTCCCATAAATATATGATTCTGAATAAATGTTCCCTGTCGTATGAAGAATAACTTGGTAGAGTTTTCTGGAAAGCGTATAATGACGTAATGTATGAATCTTGGGAAGGGTAATATTAAATTTACCCGGATACTTTATAGAAAATTGCGGTATTTTAAACTCTATTTCAAAGATATACGGCGACGTTGTAGTAAATGTGATCAAAACTCTTATAAGGTTTACTTATCACAAGATGAAATTTGAGATTTTTTAGGATTTCATTTTCCAGTCTGATGAAAGTTTTTTAAAATAAACTTCGTAAAACATGTTTTCTTCTTAATATTAAAGAAAAGTGAGGTCTTCGTGTCCCAACTTTACACAACAAGCAAAATAAGAAAATTACCCAATAGTTCCACTAATCTTGCAACTTGTCAACATAAGTAGAACTATTTCCAAAATGTAAAGCTTCGTTCTCCTCGCTACCTTATTGACAACTAAATAAACGATTAGTAGTCACCGTGGTCACGAGTACTGTAACGTCATCGAAACGTCGAGGTAAATAATATGATTTCCATACGCGATTAAGTCCCGTTAATACTTATAAATATGTTTCCAAGTCGCGATAGCTACAATAGTAGATTGCTATACAAGGGGGCAAAGGCATTTTTTCTATGCACGAGATGGTTTATCGCGCGAGCGTCAGCGAGTGCGATAATAGTTCGAGTGCATCGAAAAGCCTTTTCCCCGAGGTAAGCACTCTGCTTTTCATTACGAATATGAGGAAATTACAAAAAAAATTGATGTAAAATTTAAATTTCACACACGAAAATTAGCTGTCTCGCTTTTTTTTAAATCGACTAGTTTAATATTGACTAAAAGCAGCTAACGATGGCATGGCATAGCTGCGTTCCAGATTTTAAAAAAAATACTGACTGGTGGAAGAATGGCTATAAAAGTAGTAGGCATTCTACCAGTAGTTTTTTTTTGATGATGAAAAAATTTAAATAAATAAAATAAAATAAATAAATATAATATAATAAGTGCTAGAGAAGCACAAATTCGTGCAAGAGAGACATAATATCTAGCATCTGATTGAGTTAGAAGAACTTGAACACTTAGCATGCATCGACATGCCACAAAAGAAATGTCAAAAATGAAGTTGACATTTGACAGTTATTTACTTTCCTGCCGGGCAGGAAGGCATTATTTATTTATTTAAATTTTTTCATCATCAAAAAAAAAACTACTGGTAGAATGCCTACTACTTTTATAGCCATTCTACCAGTCAGTATTTTTTTTTAAATCTGTAACGAAGCTATGCCATGCCATCGTTAGCTGCTTTTAGTCAATATTAAACTAGTCGATTTAAAAAAAAAAGCGAGACAGCTAATTTTCGTGTGTGAAATTTAAATTTTATATCAATTTTTTTGGTAATATCCTCATATTCGTAATGAAAAGTAGAGTGCTTACCTCGGGGAAAAGGCTTTTCGATGCACTCGAACTATTATCGCACTCGCTGACGCTCGCGCGATAAACTATCTCGTGCATAGAAAAAATGCCTTTGCCCCTTGTATAGCAATCTACTATTAAATAAAATATTTACAGAGAACTTACAAATAAATACCTGCTATAGAAGGCTGAAATCGAGTTACCAGAACAAAAAGTACATCAACCACACTCTCAGGCTTTAGTAGAAATTAGTTCCGAGCCAAATTGAATCTTAAATCAATACTTACTGATTTCAAATTGAAAGCTGATTAAAAGTGACAAGTCTGACCGTCCCACCCAACCGATCTATCATTATATTCCCTGGCACTGACAATAGGCAGTTGTCCCTGCCCCGGCGACCGGTATTCAATTTGTGCGATCGGTCAATCTCTCGGTAGCCTCTGGGCGCCTGGTGGACGGTCCCTTTTGTTGACAACAATGGCGACGGCCGGTAGACATGTGAAAAATAGCTGCTAATAAGTTACATTGTAAGTCAACGCCTACGCACTAAATATAACACCTAATATAACCTTATAACGAGCGCCTTGTTTAAAATATTGTCAACGTTCTTACACGGTTGCAATGAAATATTACATTAACAAAAAAATAAGTAAGACCACGCCTCTTAAATCCATAAATCATAATCGTAAGACGTAAGTCGACAAGTCCATTTTACCCCTTCGCCGACCATCTTCGCTTCTACCAGGCGCATATAAAGTCAAAGAGCTGTATCGTGCCTCAAGTTACGAATCGCTCCCCTCGATACCATAGAGAAGGCGTGGTTATAACACTATGCAATAATGGCCATGGTTATTGCTATCCTGTTTTTAGTTTTCTATCTCGTTCGTTACTTTTATTCACCCCATAGTTGACTTCCCCTTCGAACTCAAACAATAGCTTTGCAACCCTCATGGTGTTGCTGTACTAGGAGATAAGGTAAATAGAAGAGTTTTGTGTGTAAATCTATGGGGTAGTTTAGGCTCCCCGTGTTTATATTTAGTAGAACGGTGGCGGTATCTATCATTATCCGTTATTGCAGAATAAGTTGTTTTGAATCAAATCAACGTTTACTGTCTGTCCCGAGAGAATCTTTCTTCTCAGATAAGAAGTTGATTTAAAACATAACAAGATCTGAAACCTTTTAAGTTCCAAGTTATAACAACACGGCTTCCTTGCGAAGCTGTCGGACAATGAAATTCAAGACATTACGCAAAGTTTATTTATGAACTTTGAACAAGCTAAACAAACCTTCCCGATCTCATCTCGTTAAGTACCTACGGTTTATTTTCACCATGTCCTACTAAGACACCATAAAATGCTAGGAGCTTTTTAATGCACCCTCGGGGAATCTCACATGATAAAAAGACCCATCTGAGTTCTATTGTCCTTCGGGTGAAGTACCAGAGCAACATGACCAAAGGAGGGGTTCGGTCATCGGACAACGGAATCTTGCTATAGAATTTAGAAATTGCTCTACGCTTTGAGCCGTGTAGGGGCAAAAAAATACTGTTGTTTTAGTTCGTTTCTCGTCCCGCCCGTTTTATTCCTTTTTAATCGGCTCAATAGAAAGAGAGCCATTACAATTTCTGTTTACAAACGTTTATTACATTTGAAATAATTTACTCAAAGGACACGACGAATAAAATACTATTCAAAGATACTGCAGTTCTATTAAATATAACCAAAATTTTATCTAATTTGCGAAATTTACGCAGTAATGTGTAATTTGAGATGCAAACATTTTTAAATAAATCTACTTGCTCTAAAGTATCTAAAAGTTAAAGCACATCCAACATGCGGTTTTAGGGATGGCACATAATTTATGTAAAGAAATGACGAATAAGAGTCTTAGACAAAATCGGAGCACAGGGCTGATCAATGTTCACCGATTGGAGGAAAATTTGGAACGGCAATGTTTTTCAGTTTTGCTCTATAATAACTGAAACATTGAATAAGCAAGATAATCGTCATGTTTTGTTTGTAGGATTACAATAGGAGGTTGTTTTTTTAACAAAAAGAAATCATTTTTTTCTGTATTTTCGAACCATAAAATAAACATAATATTTTAATACTTCAACAACCCTATGACGAGTTATCCACAAAATGTAATCATATTTTTTCCACGGAACGGGGAAAACTCAAAACGCAAGTATTTCACGGTCTTTTAATATACAAGTAGCGGTGCATTAGGCTTAATATAATTTTATATTACCGTTGGAAGAGTGCAGATGCCAAAATATTACAATTTTAACTTATTTGTGGAACCAAATAAGTTAAAATTGTAATATTTTGGCGTCTTAATAACTTATCTATCTCTGGTTTTGCTTACTGTCGGTAGATATTTGACACATTTATTTGGAGGAACATTTAGGTATATGAATCATTATATCCTTGGACATTTCACACAGCGTCATCTAGTCCCAAGCTGAATAAGTACCTAATAAATAAGTTAATAAAATATTTTCCATTTCTACAATTATCACTTTCAAAAGTCTCAAAGTGTATAAAAGACTGAGATTTTAAGTTAACGAGCGAGTTCAAACCAAAGTTTGGAGAGAACTTGAGAGTTTCGAGACTCGAGCAACTCCGGACACGGATCTACTCAATAACGGTTTGGCAGTTGCCTTCACACATCTACTTTATCACCAGAATGAAATAAATAAATAAATATGCTTGGACAATCCACACAGCGTCATCTAGTCCCAAGCTAAGCAACTTAATGCTTGTGATATATCGTTCGTTCGTTTGTATGAGCTAGTGGCCAACTCCATCATGGCTTTACGAACAAGCAATAGAATTCCATCGCATTAAGTATTCAAAATAACCACGCGCCGTGTCGTGCCACGTCAAGACATGGTAATTTAATAAATAGACGTGTGGCACTCGGGCACTGCCGCGGTAAAGCTATTGCATGCCACCTAGAGGCGAGTTGCTGAACTAAAGTGATAGCGTAAGGTGATTTCGATACGGAATTTCTGGATTCGGTCTACCTACACGCTCAAGGCCCGCGATAGAAGCTATGCAATAGCTTAAAAATATAAGACGGCAGTGCAGTAAGCTGCTTAAAAAAAAATATCCAGTAAGTAATATCCTTTACGGCATCCATCAGCGAAATGAATTCAAAAAACACCGGTGACATCGGGCAGCAAACGCGATCACCGGACACGGGCGGTAGTTCGATTGAGTCAGGGCTGCCCCGGATATATCCGGACTTTTGATCATATGGACAAACTTAATTATTAGATATTATGCTGTTTATTTTTATTTTATAAGGGAAACAAGTACAACAATTAATATTAAGTAATACCTACCACAGATAATAATAATTATACTTTCTGAGTTATTTAAGTTACTGACACAAAATAATGAAGTGATATTTTTCAATGAGTGGCGGAAGCGAAGAGAGGCCTATATCCAACACTGGGGTGAGAAGGGCTGATGATGATGATGATGATGATGATTTTTTACTGTGGAAACAAATGGTATGTTATGGGCCTGTGTGTAAATTAACGGAAACATAAAAAAGCAGCGACGACATCGGGCGGCAAATGCGATCACCGGACACGGTAATTCAATTGAATAGGGCTGCCTCCGATATTCCGGACAGAAGCTCAAATGGTGAAGGAAAACTTCGCGAAAAGTACTTGCAGAGTGTGAAGGATGCTAAATAAGAGTATGTAATTATTAGAATTTTTATTAAGTAATTTTATTTTTATTAGAAATTGGATCTGAAGGTCACCTTCGTGGTGTTAGCTTAAAGCTAATTCTTTTTTTTTTAGGCCATTTTAACTTAGGTATACATTACATGAAAGAAAATAAGTATTTTTTGTTTGCATAGGTAATATTACAAAAAAATACTTTTTCTCTCACCTGACACCCCTATTCCGGTTATTACTGCCGGCGACCCCCTATAACCGGATCCATCCGGTTGTAACCCGGTCATAATACGGTTGGCGCTAGACGCTCGTTATTTTATTAGTAATGGAAAATGCGTGTACTCGTCCTTATGGAATTTTTCAATTAGAGTTTAAACATCAAAGTGTTGAAATCTAATTTAATTTCTATTTTAGATTATCATTCAATCAAGTGATTAAGCAGCAAAAATGATTACTTTTTGACAATTTATTACCTAAAGCATTAACAGTTTTATATGAAAAAAAACCTACATACTTACAACTATTCTATCCCATCATATCGTACCGTACGAACGTCTTTTAATTAAAAATTAAATAAAAAATTACCACAACTGTATCTCAGGGAGCGGTAGACATTCTTAGCGTTAAGAAACCTTTAAAAGATATTAATTAAATCAATAACTGCACACATAAACGACACAAAAAATAACCTATACATTGCAAAAGCCTCACATCTTTCACACTATCATAACCACAAATAAATATGACCCGGACAAAATGGCGTCTCAGCATTTCTCACCGTCTCCGGAAAAGTGGCCGTAACGTCCCCCACAGACGGACGACATGACAAATCGTCTCGTCTGAAAGGGTCTTTACTTGAATATCTCACGCTTAGTACAATTTAGGTGGATATATTTCGAAGGATTTCGTTGACATCTGAGAGTTAAAATGGTTTATCTACATGATACCGAAACCTGCGCAGTGGGCGAAGGATGAAAACAGGTTGCGGGTTCGATTCCTGTCGCGGAATGTTTTGAAACAAATGAAATATTGATGTTGACTGTATTGCCAGAGGTAGATATATTTTTTTGATTTTTAGGTATTTTTAGATTCTCCGATAGCGGGGAACGGCGCGAGCCGCCATCTTAAAACTTGTAGTTCTAAGCAGGTCTTTAATATTAAAAAGTGTTTTACAATTTACCGTACAGTTTACACAGAAACAGGTAAAATAGCCATTTCTAAAACATTTTGCAGAATGCGTCTCAATTACCGGAAATTCCGCATTTAGAGTCCGGATCCCGCGGGATTTCCGAAAGAAACGATCCTCCGCGAAGCGGGAATTATTTTACCGTTCGTAATGTCGGAAACAAGTGGCTGTATTTTATTTTTCTCCTGTCTAAAGCGTAAATAGCAGAATATAGATAAAACAAACCGTTATTTTGTTCCTTTTTGGTCTTATTGTACGGTTTTATCCCTTCGCCATTCATATTGAACATAACGTATGGATAATACGCCATTTTAACTAGGGAAAAAACGGGGTGTGTATTGTTAGTAGACCTTTTTTTCATAACATTACCCGCCCCTTGTTCGTTCGACATTCTGTCAAGTCATGATATCCTGGTAGTGCGATTAGACGTTAATGTTTCTATTCCATTGTCTATTTTTTCTTTGCGGTTCATTCATTCGATCAAAGTAGTCCGTGGGAAAGTTTGGTTAAAAGGGTTGAGTCGTGTGAACGAGTGTACTAGGCGAGCATAGATCGATAGGATCTCTGTTACGTTTCGATTCAAAGACGTTCCCTAGGGATGCTCCGGGAGTATTATAGATTCACATCGTCATTAGGCGAACAGAGAGCGGCAGGAGGTTGCGTGAGACTCTTGGTAACGTTTTATTTGACCCGTTTCTAGAAACGCATTTTGATTTTTTAATTTTCATTTTATTTAAATGCATTTTCTAGTTTTTTTATCTTTTGATAAGATAAGATTCGTTTATTTGCTTTTGTTTATATGTGAGACTTTTGAAAAAAACGTGTACTTACTAATATGTAAATAAATGTGCTATTCTGAATGTTTTCAAAAATAATATTTCAGTTTTGTTTAAATAATTCTTTTTGTATAAACTTAGTAAATAAAAAACACAATTTTAAAAAGCATTTCCCTCTGAGCGATACACACTTGAGATGTTTCAACTGTCTCCGTAATTACCCCTTCAACGCACCCCTTTCAACCCCAACGTTTGCGAAACTCAAAAACCTCTATAAATATGCAATAAAAGTACCAGGACAGCATAGAGCACGAGGGATGTTTCGCAAGGGATGCTGCGCGGTCAGGGGTGTCACGTCAATAGGGTAGAATTACTCTCGCAACATGGGGTGTGTCAATGTTTGGATAGTGGAAATACCGAACGCGAAGGTAGCTTCGGTAGTAAGAGGCGAGTACATTTCTATTTTTCCTTTTCAAGAGTAAAATCCACACACGAACCTCATGTCAACGTGTTTAATCCAGGTACAAGACTTACTTTTATTATTAGAGAAAGTTTTACTTGTATTATCAATGTTACGCCATTATCATGGTTATTTCCACTCAAGTAGAGTAAATTCTTGGTACTAATAGTTACTATGTACTTCTGAGCCAGGCTCTAAGATTCATTTGTGTTTGAACACTTTCTGTCACAAAGACGTGGGTTCTAACCCGGTCGTGCATCAATGGATTTTTCGTTGCGCATTATCACGAGCTCTAGACGGTAAAGGAAAACATCAGGATACCCCCACACGTATTGACCAGTCCTTTTTACCTGTGGATATGGCCGGCTAAGCTGAGAGGATGGTTTAGGTGCTGGGCAGGCCTTTTCCATCTCAACATCCAACAAACAGTCCCAGGCACTAGTGTCCCATTAAATATAGGCTAAGATTGCCTCCTGACGCTGTATAAATCATCTAGTAAAGATATAATAAAGGCCGCAGTTCTTCATAATAAAAAAAAACTGGCAGAATACTGTGCAGATGTCGATGATACGAAGATCTAAAACGACAAGTAAAAGTCAAACAATAGGCCGATCTACCAGGCCAACATAAACAGCCAGAAGGTCGGACCATTCACGCGGCCGTTACCCCAGTCGAGTGATTACAGACGCGAAAACAAGTGCCTATTACAATTTATTTGCTCTCGTTCGGGTGTAGGTTAAGGGGCTGGACAAGCAAAGGGTCAATGGTGTACCTCGTTAGTAAAAATTACATTTGACGACAGGTAGCTATAAAAATATAAGGTACTTTTAAACAAGAGGAAGTTATATGCATCTTTACAATAAAAACACACCACAAGTGTTCTTCAAATACGTCATAGAAAATCCACTACCTACTATTCATAGAGCTCTAGTAACTGTCACCCAGGATGTTTACATACTTGACAAAATAAGGATAAAAACTCAATTTATGATGCAAAGAAAAAAAAACTACCTGAGTCGTTCATTATGATCGAAAAGAACCAATCAGAAGCGAGACTTTTTCGAGAAGAAATGCCGACCACACGCTGGCGCTACAAATAAAAAATGTTTGTTCAAAACTGGTTCAAAAGGATTCCTGGGAGGGCTTGTAAGCTCCACCCAATGCAGTTTGAACATCTCCTCGCTTCCTATGCTCTCCTGGTATTTTGTGTGGGATGCGTGACGTCATATGTGTGAAAAAGATGAGTGATGGAGAAATTATGTATGCTTGTCTGTTTCCAAGCAGACAAACAACTCCTAACCCGATTTTGAAAATACCAAACGCGAACTTGAGCCGTATTCCTTTCACATTATGGTCCAAGAGAGTTTCAGGGTGTTGGACATTAGGTGAGGTGACACGGTAAAGAATACGTAATGCAATAAAGTTATTCATGAGGTCTGTTTATCGATCGAAGTGACTGTAGTATATTCTGTTAGATACTGGCCGTCCATTGGGGGTGCTAACTGTCGCGAGATGGCAAGTATTTCTGTACTTTATGCACTTCCCGCTTGCTTGTTTTATATAAAAAAGTCAGTAAAGTGCTAAAAGATTGATGGCATGTTATATACCTATGTTAACTCCCATAATAATCAATAAACTTTGACGTTTAATGAAATTAGAGGTTTATTTGTGTTTGAAAATAATTGTAGGAGTTTTATTTTTAAGAATAAAGAAAAAATCTTTCTTAAAACCATTAGTAAATTAACAATTTTTCTGTCAATGAGAAGAGATAGCATCATATTTCTTAGCTGTTTTAAAGTAAGTACACTATTATTATTATTATTATTCAGCCATAATCGTCCCACTGCAGGGCAAAGGCCTCCCTTCCCTTCTTCCACTCTTCGCGACTCAGCGCGACCACAGGCCATGTGCTAAGGTAGGAGTCAAGTTCGTCGCGCCATCTCATCCTGGGTCGTCCACGTCGTCGTGTCGCGTTGAGTGGGGTCCACTCTGTGGTTCTTTTCGCCCACAACTCGTTCGACATCCGACAAACGTGTCCAGCCCAGTTCCACACAACAAGTACACTAGAGCAATATTAATCTTTTGTCTTGAATTGATATTTTACAGAACATCAAGACAAGATCGATAAGACCAAAGCGAAATATTGTAAATTTATGATAAATTCAGTTCGTGCTCTGCCTTGTACAATAGCTTGGTAGGGGCGGGGAAATCATAGCCAGCGACAGACATTTAATTTCAATTTCCGTAATAAATAGCTCTCGCCAATTCATACCGTCTCGATATTGAATCCTGGCGTATTATAAACTCCTGGTACAGAAATTTCAAAACTTAAGTTAATTTGTGAGTCGGTATCCACTGAATCCCTGGTTATTCTCGAAATGAGGTCAATTCGCGGAAATTGATAGCTAAAGTGGGCTTAATTTTGTAGCGAAACAAATTTAATTTCATAGTACCGTTTCGCCAAAATTATTCAAATAATTCAACTTTATATTGCTGTGCCGACTGAAATTCTAAAAATCGGTGCCATCTCAAAATCGCAGAACGATCCAAAAGACATCGGTTACCAGGAGCACATAAGTGGTGCGGGAGTGCTCTACATTCAGCCGTTATTGTCGAAATGTGCCGCGGAGTGAACTAAAAGCTCTGTATGACTCTTCAAATCGCCTCGCTGCTGAAATCTGATTTTGTCAGACACGAGGTAACGAGGTCACATTTTCTTTTACCATTTCTGCGATTTTAGTTTGTGTTATCAGAATGATTTGCAACATATATTTCATTCGTGATGCCTGCTAGCTACTCTTATGTTACAAAAAAACCTATATTCTTAGTCTTAGGAAGTAAACATTCCTAAAAGTGACACTATTCTTATAAAACACTGCAGATAGCTATTTTCTATCCAAGTGTCAGTAATGTTTTGAAAACAACATAGGTAAACAAAATAAATTATCAAAAACAAGCCAAAAAAATTCCTATTTCAAAATCAAACACCGACTTTTAAACGGTCTAACCATCAAATCAATATTCAAGCACATTACTAGGCTAGCATAAGCCCTAAAGAGGTGTAACAAGAATGACCCGCGCATCACCTTGACACGTAAAGGTGCGCCCAGATCCCCATTAGGTCTAAATCCCAACATCAGCTGCTGTACCATTATCTCGTCATAATACGAGACGTTCATTCATCTCGCTAGAAAACATTCAAAGGTTATCTCCCTACGGCAAGTTTTTGCCCTATTAAATCCACAGGCCTAAATGCAGCTGGTTTACTTTATACCAATACTGTAGAAGTAGAATAATACAATGTTTCGTTTCAAACCTATCGGTAGTCATTACCTCTACCGACTAAACCGTGCCATACAAATACCATGTTATGACCGTAATTTTATAAACTGAAGTGTATCATGAAAAATATTATTTGCATTGAATAGTTAT
The DNA here is from genome assembly GCA_947086425.1 of Xanthorhoe spadicearia. Classification (NCBI taxonomy): domain Eukaryota; kingdom Metazoa; phylum Arthropoda; class Insecta; order Lepidoptera; family Geometridae; genus Xanthorhoe; species Xanthorhoe spadicearia. The sequence goes on along the minus strand of OX352214.1, from coordinate 392,378 downwards.
TTGAGAGATATCCAAGACAATATTTTATAAAATGTGTCTATTAGGTACCAAGATACCGTTTCATCGTTCCACACTCGTCGTCGTCATCGTTGACACACTATTTACATACACATCGCGGTACGTCGCGACGTACCTATATAGTGTCTCGGATAGAATGAAATAATTATTTTTCAATAAATGGTAACTTATTTGCAAAGACCAAACTAGCGGTATGCGCCGAGCTGTGTAGTCAAGTTTTTGCCCTGTTATAGTCGAGGGCGTGGATGGATCTCACGGGCGCTTTTCATTCTTCTGAGACGTGCCAGTAATTTGGTACTTTCTTCACAAAGATTTCAGATTTTCTCAGAGTTTATGAGCTGTCTTGATTGCGCTGTTCCGATACTTAGAGCTCTCGAGTCGTAAAAGCGTAATGCAGTTAATTAAGATATTAAATAGTTACAAAGCGTCGTAAATTTTCATTTCATTCATTTTACAAAAGCCGTGGTGGCCAAGCGGATTAGTACTTTCATTCGATCCGAAGGTCGTGGGATCAAATTCTGCCATCCATCAATGGACTTTTCATGTCGAAAAATAATAAGCGCTTTAACAGAAACAAAAACTACGTTAATCATCTAAATTATTATGTCGATCCTTCAGAAGGACCTCGGTGGACCAGGATTTCATAACACAGAAGAGTTTAATCCTTAGACCTTTGATGATTAGTTGCCAAGTAAGGCGTCGGTTCTTGTTTCCGAATTAGACATGTGATTATATTGTTTTGGAGTTATGACGGCCTAGTATTAATAGTTGTAAGTTTGAGTGAGAATTACTTAAACTTTGAAGAACATTAATCTGACAGGCCGCCCGGGTATAATGGAAGGCTCAATACATATTAATTGTAGAAGTTATTTTAGGAAAGTTCAGTGGCCGGCAACCTTCATGGAAAAAATCTTACTTTTCTCAAAAAACATTTAAATAGTGGCAGCCCTACTATAAAATTTAAATAGGTTTTCCGTACATTACATTAACGTTATGGTAACGACGTAGTTTCGCTGAAATTATTCCACGAAATTATACGGAAAAGCGCAATGCAGCCGGAATGGAGACCATTAGGTAGTTGCGACTAATTACCTATACGTGACCTCCTCCCGCAGTATGCCTGCCTGGTGACTTTTAATGTTTCATGATTTTTATGCACAAAAATACTTTTTATGCAACTCAACACGTAATTTAAGACACTTTTTTTTACGAAATAAACAATATTACCATGAGTTTCATGTTATGTTATACTCGTACATCCAAGCTGTCCCGACAAGACAAATCAAGCCTTCTGTAAAATGTGGTAATACCAAATATGTATTTGAACATGCCTCTGACTACTCTCTTAGAAATCTTTTAGAGTTTGAGAGCCTAAAATATATAAAAAAACTAATCTCCCTATACTTCATTTCTTGAAGCGAGCTAATAGGAAGAAAATAAATGCACATGATTGGTCGTCGAAAATAATTATTTATTATCGGATTGGCTAGATTTGACAATTGACAATTGATTTGACAATCTAGCCAATCACGAGATAAACAATTATTTTTGACAGCCAATCACGTGGGTTTATTTTATCTTCCTATTAGCTCGCTTCAAGAAATGAAGTATAGAAATACAGTTGTAATTATATTTTAATTCTAAACATTCAAAATCAACTTGTTCAATTCCGTTAAGTTTGTCCAAAAAATGTTTAGCCGTTGAAGTAAATCGTTTCATAATTACCAGGGAAACAGCACGCAGCAAGAGGTTCCGGCGTAAAGCTGGAGTCGTAAAATAATGGAGAGAGCCGCAAACAAAGACCTAAATCACGAGCGCAGCTTCAGGAGTGTTTAACGAGTTTCCAAGTCTATAGCCGCGGGAGTGGCACAAGCTTAGCGGTAAGGGAAGCGAGCACAGCCCACTCGCTCTATTATAGCGTATGTATATAGTCGTAATAACATTTAATACGCCCTGTGTGGGATTTATAATTAAATGTGTTTGTACTTACTTAGCCGAAGGATCTCCATAATGTCTTCAATGTGTACGTTAATAAATGGTTTTTGACTTTGACAAACTACTCCTCAACTTATGCGGGATTGCGTACAGATAACCACAGCCGGCGTCCGTTCAATCCCATACAAGTAAGCTCACAAACCGCTCCGCTTATCGCTATGCTTATAATAGTAAATAGCCAGTTAGTTATGAGTAACGGAAACCAGGTCATCTCGGCACCTTCCGAAGTTGATAAATATTCTAGTGCTTCGCTTCAGGTGTTTGATGCTTTAGTTCCACTATTAACACATTCAATGCCCGCCACAGCGGTGCTGGTTGATGACAAGATTCGCAAGTGCATTGCGGAATCCTCTACATACCGAAAACATCGTAACAATCATTGCAGGTCAGCTTATGTTGGTTTCTCATCAGAATTCAGTCTCTACCACCATAAGCTGTACTGCGATTATAATTGCACTGTTTAACATTTGGGGCGTTTGGGTCTTTTATTGTGAAAACAATGAGAAAATACTGTTATCTGTCTAATATATCAACATGCCCTCGCTATCTATCAAAATGACAAGGATAATCATAATTTTATTGAAAAAATATAATAGAAATTTACGAAAAAGCACCACAAAAATTGAAGATCGGTAAGAATATTGACGTCAGCGAAACTTCAAAGGCGAATTCCAGTTTTATTTCGTTGCGTGTAACGGAAAGCAATAAGGTACCAGGAGCTCAGCCGGAGTAATCATACGGAAAACCAATCAAATAGCAACTTTATCTGGGGCGCCTGATGCCTCTTGTGTTATTCTGTTTTCCTGGTGCTTACAATTCGTAAACAATATGAAAAATATTTTTTTTTATTATTTACTAGCTGTTCCCCGCGGTTTCACCCGCGTAAGTCCCGTTCCCGCGGGAATATCGGGATAAAAAGTAGCCTATGTTACTCGTGGATAATGTAGCTTTCGAATGGTGAAAGAATTTTTAAAATCGGTCCAGTAGTTTTTGAGCCTATTCATTACAACCAAACAAACAAACAAACAAAGTTTTCCTCTTTATAATATTAGTGTAGATATGCGTTTCAGTTTTTTTTGTACATCATACTTAATTATAATTTAGAAACGCCCATAAGTACACCAATTTTTCTGGTAAAAAGCGACGCTCAGAATGGTTACGAAACGGATTTCTATTTGGAATCACTGAAAAAACTGGGCAATGGTCAGAATACACAATTATAACCTACCTAAGTGAACCTTTGAAGAATCAAAAACAACGCTAAAATCTTCAATATTCCGAAATAATCAAAGTCTCAATAACAATATCAAAAAACCAGATTCCAAAGTTTTTAAATTACCATATTTACCTATCCCAAGTCTATTTCAAAGTTGTGAGATTTCATTTATGCGTAGCTTGGGACCTCTTGGCCCATATAAGACGTTTTGTTAGTACGAGTTATTCCGTGGCTCGACCCATTTGGTGAGATTTTGTTTGTGATTCGTAGTTCGGACCATTCACCTCGCCCTAATGCTATTGGGCCAGTTATGTTTCTTTTATTCATAGAAATATGATAAACTAACAAAAGTTTCCGTGCTATTGTATAATGTTGAGCTTATTCTATATTTATAAATATTATCGGGATATAATCGCGTATTGAAATAATTCTCTTTGCCTGTTAATTTTCATTAAAGTTTACTTTTTTATACCTACAAAGTTTTTTCTATAACTCATAAGACATTTTCAAAGGATAAAATGCCTAAAAAGATCTAAAATGACCTATTTCAGATCTTTTTAGGCATTTTAAGATCCTGGCACGGAAAAATAATCGTCACCATTATCTTTTTTTTTCATACGTCAAGTTCGAATTTCGCAAGAAAAAGTCAACCTTTTCGACAATTGGATCTCCAGAAACTTGACATCACAGCTATTTGTCACGGACATCAAGACGGACTTGAAAGTTAATTCTCATTAGAGGAACCACAAAGGTGCCCTTGGACCCAAATCATAAACAGAGCGAGCCCGATTGCTGACAATGCTATCACAGGACCGCAGCGGCGAAAGATAATGGCCAAAAGAGGTTTGAGTTAATTGCTTATTAAAAGATAATGATTTTTGCGTTATTTACGGACTGGTTCAAATATTAGAGAATTATTACATAGTGAAAGACTTCACATTTTAAGTAATTCGCTTACTCTCTCTTTGTAATAGTTAATAAGTTATTTGTATAAAAATATTAACATCTAAAACCAATGGTATTCGTTAAAATGCTGAATAATGTTTTATTTTATAAAGTAACAGATTATACAAATTATTAAATACCAACATATGCATACTTTTTGAAATAGGAGCTGTTGCAAACTGGGTCAGCTTTCCAAAACTTTCAACATCATTTTGAATGGAGACTACGAAATTCGCCAGCTCAAAATTTATGTTCTACGAAATTATCCGAAAGCATGCAGCGCGGTGTAGCAAAGTACCAGGACATTAGAAGTGAACAAGCGTCGATTGCAGCCTCCGCTCCCCACAATGGCGTGAAATCGCGCTAGGGGAATTAGTTAGGGCCCGTCCCGGCCACTTTGTTGCAATTTGCGGCCATTCGGCCACACTCTCACAAGTTATGCTCCCCTGGGAGAGACTGAAAGTTTATTGATCGCGAAACGGGAAGATGAGTGAAATAGTTGAGATTTCAATCAATCAAAATGTAAGGAGGCACGACATCATTCAATCACAGCCTTCACACACAAATGCTGAGAAAAATTACACAAACTTTCGGTAAATACGAATATTCACAACAGCTTTCCATCTACAGTATTCGAGCAACTTCCATATTTGTTTGCATTGTAGCTTAAAAAGTATCCATCCGATTCCAATGCGGTTTTCACTGTTTTAAAGCTTAAATTATTACTTTCAGAGTATGTCATGATTCATAAAGCTTCGTCCAATCCAAACTGCACAGTTGTACTATAAAGTTAACAGAACAGCACCGCAGAAAACTTTAGCATTTAACATAAATTAAACTTTTAAAACGAGTCGCCAAAAAACACGGACCAATTTCGACGACGGCCATTTTTCCAACTTCATAACTCGAAATGCCGGTAATTTATTATGCTAAATAATAATGATTGCCTTTTTCGAAGGGAAAAGGGAAAAGATTTTGGAATTACCAAGTTCCGGGGATAATAAAACTTCTGCCCCGGGGTGGTATCTGTCAATTATTGCCACTAATTGGTGGAGCTTTTGACGTCAACCAGGGAAATGGCGGTGTTTTTATTTTGTTTTTATTATTTTGCATTGAGAATTTGAGACGATTCTTTGACTATATCAGTTCATAAATTGAGCATTGTATTATTCTTGTTAGATAAACTAATTACTATTTTTATCACCTAATTCACAACGCATGTGAAATTTTCCTTCTATGTTAAAAGCTTTGATCTAACTAAAGCCCTTCGAAGAAAAACATAATGTATCAAACCCCAAAAGGGCCACCACATAACTAACTCTTAACAAAGGTTTAATTAAAGGTCTCGATACAAGTTGGGGCTTAGTTCCAAGTTATACTTACGTGACAACCCGAGTTTGGGCTACCGTTACCGCCGACAATATCGTTAGTAAGAGCCTAATTTTATACTCTCTGAACTAAGATTTAAAGTACCAAACTATTAAATAAATTATACTTTTCACAGAACGTTTGTTTTTATAAAAGCAATTTAAAACTAAGAAGAAACAGTGTTACGTGTTGTACGTGTAGCAATTACTATTACGATGCACGTAAGTTTGGTATGCATGTTATGTTCTTGAAAAATGAGCCTTGCAAGTTTCAGAACACGGTACACTTCAATTGATGATTTTGGAAATGAATGAATGAACGAATGACGTCATGAGAATTCAATGAGGTTTACAATTACAAAACGAAAGGGTTACAGAAAAACTTCTTGCGCGCTACCAGGCTAACATAACCAAACAGTAGTGATCCAAACTCAAGACATTCTAAGCTCATTATCACTTTTCAAACAATAGATTTATGGTGACAATTCTTGGCGAGTACCAGGCAATCATAAACACAGCAGAGCTTAGAAGTTAGCCCAAAAGAAACACGGCAACTGCATAGCATAGGGTAAGCAACGAAGGGACAAACAAGGCGGGGCATAGAAAAGGACAGGGCTATAAAAAGTTATACTTTTCTTTCCAAAAAGGGTCCCCACTACATTATTACAAATACAAAAGGAAGAGAACTCATGAAAGCTATAAAAGAAACACATTCCGATGTTGCAACAACGAGAACGCCTACCTATTGGCCAACAGATCCCTTAAAAATACCTGACCTAATAGACTTTTTTATATATAAGAATATTTCATCAAACTATCTTAAAATAGACCAGAGTTACGACATGAACTCGGATCACTCTGCAATATACCTAGAAATTAGAGATAAAGTTATTCTTAAGGATACCACTCCAACCTTAGTCAATAAATACACCGACTGGGAAAGTTTTAAAATTCAGCTGGACATGAATATTGAACTAAATGTTCCACTGAAAACCCCAGAACAACTAAACCAAGACGTTGAACATTTTATTAACCTGGTGCAGCAGACCGCTTGGAACAATACACCAGATTTTAAAAGAAAGACCACTAAAAATATGTACCCCAAGGAGATCACACAACTTATATGTCAAAAGAGAAGGCAAAGAAAGCGCTGGCAACAATCCAGGTGCCCAAATGACAAGAAAAAGTTAAACAAATTAACAAAAACATTGAAGAAGGAGATACAATCACTAATTGAAAACACTACCTCCTCTTTCCTAAAAAAACTAACGAATGACAGCAAAAGTAACTACTCGCTATGGAAAGCCACTAAAAACATGAAACGGCCAATGACCCAAATTCCTCCCATAAAAGAGGAAAACGGGAAATGGGCAATCAGTAATGTAGATAAAGCAAGGAGGTTTGCAGACCACCTAGAAAATATATTTACGCCAAATGAACTTCAAACACATGACACAGAAGCTGCATACTATGATAACTTGGACGAACAACCTTATATACCTCCAGTTTCACCAAGAGAGGTCAAAAGCGAAATTCATAAAAACATTAATCCGAAAAAATCGCCAGGCTTTGATCTCATCTCAGGTGAAATACTCCATAACCTACCAAAAAAGGCTCTGGTTAAACTAACAAATCTCATTAACGCTGCGCTAAGGCTGAAATATGTACCTGACTTATGGAAAATCGCTGAAGTAATAATGATAGTCAAACCGGGGAAACCACCAAGTGACGTAAAATCATATAGACCGATTTCCCTTCTTCCAATAATTTCAAAATTATTCGAAAAATTATTACTAAAAAGGTTAAGACCTATCATAGAAGCTAAGAACCTCATCCCAGAGCATCAGTTTGGATTCAGAGAAAGACACTCAACCATCGACCAGGTCCATAGGATTACAAACATTATTGAAAGAACTCTAGAAGAAAAGAACATCTGCTCTACCGTATTCCTAGATGTGGCACAAGCTTTTGATAAAGTCTGGCATGAAGGCCTGATACTCAAATTAAGTAAAATTCTACCCAAACCGTATGTAGATATTTTACAATCGTACATAACGGATAGATTTTTTAGGGTTCGTCAAGAGGATGCCTACTCTGACATAAAAGAAATAAAAGCTGGGGTGCCACAGGGAAGCGTACTAGGTCCGGTCCTTTACCTTCTGTATACCAGTGACATCCCTGAACTAGAGAATAGTACTATGGCAACTTTTGCTGACGACACAGCTATAATGGCAGTTGGTAGTACTCATGCAGAAGCGGCAGAAAAGGTTCAAAACGCAGTCAATAAAGTATACGAATGGACAAAGAAATGGAGAATAAACCTAAATGAATCTAAATCAATTCATATAAATTTTACCAACAAAAAGGAGGATTACCATCCAGTATACCTTAACTATATGCCCATACCGCATGGAAATACAGCCAAGTATTTGGGAATGACGCTTGACGTAAAGCTACGCTGGAAAGCCCACGTCAAGAAGAAAAGAGAAGAGTTGGACCTTCGCTACAAACAAATGTACTGGCTGCTTGGAAGACAATCTGCCCTGTCAGTACATAATAAAATTATCCTATACAAACAGGTCCTAATGCCAGTGTGGACCTATGGAATACAGCTATGGGGCTGTACTAAAAAAAGTAACATCTCAATCATCCAGCGTTTTCAAAACAAAGTACTCAGGGATATCGTAAATGCTCCCTGGTACGTAAGAAATGAAGACCTACACCGAGACCTCAATATAGACTTCGTTGACAGAGTTGTACAAAAATACGCAGAAGCTCACGAAAACAGACTTCACCACCATGTGAATGTCGAGGCCATCCAGCTCCTCGATAACACAGACTTAGTGAGAAGACTCAAACGGACTAAACCATTTGAGTTAGTGTAGTGATAAGTTATGTGAAAGTGTTAGTGAATAAGTGCTACATAATATAAAGAACACAAGAACAAAGTGTCTTCCCCTTAAATAGAGACAGTAAGAAACGTGCTATTGAGCACATTCTTAATAATAAGCAAATCTATAAAACTAAGTCAAAGTCAAATTGCTCATTAGCCTACTTGGCTAGATTGTAATTTTAATAGTGTATAATAAATTACTTATTATGCTCTAATAATGAAAAAAAAAAAAAAAAAAAAAAAAACTACATTATTCATTCGGTTGTAAATGCAAATGGCGCGGCCATAACTGTACACGTAATCAAGAACTTTATTGTTTTTGCGGGAACTGTTTTACCACTGAATTGTCAAAGGACTTTGAGTTAAATGGACTGTCAAAACATTTGAGAGCTATTCGATTTTACTGTAGAATGTATCATTTTGTCGCTTGCTACATTTTACCTACATTTTCGTAACGTTTTGTGAACATGTTACTATGTAATTACTTAGAGCTTGAAATATTTTATATTTGTAAAGTCGACACAAAATGTTACCGAAATCATCTTTTCACTGAGCTAATAACATAATTTGGATCTTTTGAAATGGAATGACGAATAATTGATTGACTTCAACTTGTATTTTTTCTCATTATTTATACAGGAAATTGGATTTCTACACAAATTTTGATGTTTCTTTTCGTCTTTTTAAATGTTTAGTAGATAGCCTAAGGATAACATTAAATTAAAAATGAACAAAGAAGTTCAGAGTATGAAAAGCCCTAGTGGTTCGAAAAAAGTCATTATGTACAAAAGAGATGAAGAGCATTGTATCTTCCTCACGCAATTCTTCACAACAAAGAGAAAGGGTATCACTTCACCAGGCTCGCAGTAATAAAAGGAGCTGAAGGCAGACGTTATGCAATATTGATGCAGCGACCGGTGACCGGGGGGACCGGAGGGTTTAAGAATACTACATGGATGCGGTAAAATAGTTGTAGTAGAGCTCTTTCAGTATGTGACAGTGCAATTTCTTTGCTACCTAAAATCAAACTGTTGTGTATGTTAATTATAAAAGTTCCTATGACATCAGTATCCGTAACATAATCAAACTGGAATTGTTATAAATTTTACAACCTCTTCACATTTTGCCGTGTTGATCTTGAGAAGAGCATCAGATACCGCATCCATTTTAGCACAACTCCATGCACCAAAGGGTGCATCAAACGAACCGAGAAGGTGCAGTGTATCCTACTACACCATCAATAATGTATGGCGCCCTGGTATTTGGGTTGGTATAAATGTTTTAAATAGCACTCCAGTCGTGTCCGGTTGACTGTTCGGGAATTTTTACTTTATTTTCACCTGCATTCATAACACGCTCAGACATGCCTCATTCACTCTCATTACATTCTTCATTCACGCTCGCCGATGTAGGGTAGGTACTTATGACCTGGCTCTTTTCCAAAAGGTCACCATATTTAGTACAAATTCAGATTCAATTTCAGAAAGGTCCATTTCCAATGTGTAGTTCTTGATGCACCACCTATCAACAGTATTGAATTTACACCTTGTTCAATAGACCGATTGTTGAGCTGTCGATATACATTATGAAACAAGCTGGCAGCCGCAAACAAAGCCAGACGAGTGCATTGTCCGGCGTCGGCGAACGGACGAACGCAATATCACCTGACAATAGAACATACCACCTGCTGTTTATGATAACCTGGTGAAGTGATCTAATTTCTACAAAATTAATTACTATTTACGTAATGAATGACAATGAACTATATTGATCTTTACGGAAGGGCAAACGAAATAATTTCCATTGAATTTCACAACCACGCAGAACACTGTCCGAAAAGAAATACATTATAATATTCTGAACTTGTTCGTAGACAAATGACAGAATGCGCTAACGTAGCGTAAAAGCGTCTCATGCTTTTAACCCCTCATTAGCTCGACGTAATCCATCGTCGTCCGGGGCGAGCGTTTTCCTCTACATTAACGGATACGGCCGGGCCCGACCGTACGTCCGGACATACCCTTTGACTTGACAGTCGGAAAGTGCAGCGGCATCCTTTCAAGATGTCTTGTTTCTAATTTGCTTGATGTACTGCGGTTAAGTACACCAGGAGCGCAGAAAGCCGTTGGTTAACAAGAAAATGTGTGTGTTATAAATCAGGAGATCGATTCTTGAACACATTTAAAACATGACGCGGTAAGAGATTGCACGTTATCTAGATTTTGTTTTCTGAAATCCATAGAATTTTTCAAAATAAGAACGCCGAGACGTGCCGCGTTAAGACATGGTTATTTGGAGAATAAGGCGGCAGGAGCATGATTCTTGAACACATTTAAAACAAGACGCGGTAAGAGATTGCACGTTATCTAGCTTTTGTTTTCTAAAATCCATAGAATTTTTCAAAATAATAACGCCGAGACGTGCCGCGTTAAGACATGGTTATTTGGAGACTAAGGCGGCAGGAAGATTTATCAAAAAAATTTTCACAAAACTAACTTGTTAAGTATATTGATTGAGTGATGCCTAAGCTAAGCTATCAATCACTATGTATACATCCACGCTTTGAGTGCCGACATTGGTTTACGAATTCCGCTAAAATACCGGTCAAACTTTTACAAAAACTGACGTTTGCATGACGTGGTTCAGCAAATTCAATGGACCTTTCAACTGAACCTTTCAGCCTTTCAATCGCTGAAAGCAGCGCTGTCAAACAAAGTTCGCTTTGAAAACACTTCCGATATTATGTTCACGCAGTATTCACAAGCGAAGATTATAATAATTTTGATGTACAATAATGGTTATAAAGTCAGTATGTTTTTTGTGTACTTATAAAAAACTAGCAACACGTTCCGGCTTTGCACGGGTGTACTAAAACGGGATAAAATATAGCCTATAACCGTCCCGACAGTCCATTCTACAAATCTGTATCCCAGGAGCGGTAGACATTTCTTATAGATCTTTATGTTATTCTTCAGAAAGGGATAATAGTATATTTTAAAAGTAACACATTTTACAACCAACTTTTTACTTATCATATAAATCAATGTGTTTGTCTGTTTACATCGTGAACAGATGTATAGTAACAAATGTAAAACCTTTCTTAAAAGCAATCCGGTATTGACGTCCGGAAACCGGACAGCTGCGCCGGAACCGGACGCGGTGCCATTGTGTCTCTGAGACAAGAACGGATTAGATCCGTGTGTACGGCTCTGGAAGAGATTACAGAAACTAAATTGTTCTGTTTTATATTTTAAAGCAATACTGGGACTGATCAGATTTCATTTTACAGTTGAATTAATCGAAAGAAAGAAGGATAAACTACTTTTTATTGTAAAGTTTATAGTAAATAATAGTTTTTTTTAATATAGAACCAGTACAAAGTAATTAAATGAAGGGACATCCAACTTTAAACATTAAAATCAGCTAAAAGCGTGCATGTAGAGATTTGGTTCCGCAAAAATACTCGAACCGAATTTCCCAGTGGTGGTGACACACTTTTTTCGTTGGACCGAACTTGTAGAAATGCTGGTTTTTTGCAAAATGTAGGTACTATTTTTAAATAGATATTTCAGAGAGAGAATAGAAAGAGAGAAAGAAAGAAAAGTATGTTCATTTCTATAGGACCTCAAAAATCATTTAAAAATGTACAGACATATAAGCTAGGTGACTTTATTGTCGAACAGGCAATAAATAGGATTGCCATAGACCTATATTCTTACCTAATACTCGTAGTTCTAATAAGGTGGCAGTTCTTACCCAGCTTACCACCTGGGTGATAAGAGCTATATTTACGAGATCAGTTTCCAAATTGCACTACCATAGCTAATATTATCATTATGATATTTCTATGAAATTATTTCCAATATTCATAGTAATATTTCCTGACGAAGATCGAACAAAGACTGCATTGTGCGCTATTGACTGAGCTCACAATGCTCGTAATAATGCAAGCCACCTACCGCTTTATGATGCCCTGGTAGTTTGCTCTAGTCTTACAGTTCCGCTAATATAACTAGGGCGCTCTGTTTGTTTGGATAGTACAATATTTTTTCAAACACGGATAAATAAATAAAAATATTAGCTACGTCTAGTCCGTGTTTTTATCAGGGGGTTGGGGGTTGTCTTCTCTTCCAGCTCTCCTTACCAAGTCCAAGTTATCTTACGATTCGCTCATCTCCTGCCAAGATACATACCTGTAATGGTGGGTACAGATTGGTGCAATGCAACATGTAATGCAACATGCAATGCAAGAATTTGACGTCCACATTGCTGCAATGTATCATGCAATGTAACAGAATTCCTATAGTATGGACGCCTCGCGCGCACGAACTGCGCCTGGGTCGCGCACGCACCGAACGTTACAACTCATGCGCGGCTCGATCCGAGATTTGTCGGTTTTTAGTACGAACACAAAGGGGCGCGCAGTGTGCGCGTGCAACAGCCGTGGACGGTCGTTCGTTTCGTTTGCATGCGCAACGATCATGGCGGTGAAAGAGGGTGCGTGGAGTGATGACGAGTCACTTTTATTGATAGAGGAATACAGAACAAGGGAAGTTTTATGGAACCCTCAAAATGAAAACTTTTATAAACAAAATTTAAAGAAAGATGCGTGGGACGAAATCGGAAATGTATTGAAAATAACAGGGCTAGTGTTTGTAACGAAATGCGGGAACAGATGTTCTCGAATGATTCGTAGTCAATGCGCGTACCGCGCGCGCCACACGTCCAAGGCAGCAGGGAACATGCAATGTAAGGCAGAATATTACATTACATGTTGCATTGCACCACCTTAACCCACCTTAACAAACAACGATCCATTAGTTTCCATCACTCGTCGGAAGCAAGCGAGATTTGCAGGCACTTTACCAAAAACGAGGCATTTCCCAAAGCGGGATTTACTGCGCGGCCGGAGCCAAGAATTGAACCCGCACTGCTCTGGAACGTTTTGGAACCTAGCCAGGTTATCTAATTATTGTTATTGGATGAGAGTTTTTGTATAGAAGATTAATCGCGCCTATTGTCGTAAATAAGATCTATCATATGCAGATAGTTTTTTTTTAATAAGCCTTTGATATTTTGTTCTCTTTGTATTGTGTTGGCATAGTGGAATAAAGTCTAATCTTTCGATCGTGTATTCGAGTCAATAGATTTAGATGTTTTGCACCTCTTTCGAGCTAAGTCCTTAGGCTTCTTCAAAAAATTTCGAATGCCTCATTAGACATGTAAAATGCATTACTGGTAATTTTATATTATCGAATGCTACAAAACTTATCTTACTATAAAAATAAAAAGCGTTGTATCTAAATAAAAATTTCTAGTCTGAATATAAAACGAAACGCCTACGACATAACTTTGAGCAAGGATGGGTGAATGACACTCAAGTGTATTGCTATGAAATGTTTTAAGGCGTTGCTAAAAAATATCTTTCTTTTTCTCTTTATTTGATGCTTATAATACCATAAACAAAATACGCACAATTACTAATTTACCAGTTCAATTTCTTAGTAAGTTATTTTTTCTTTAAATTCAATATCTAATACCGTGGATTATGGAAACTTATTTCGTCCATACTACATCTACAAAGACGATATAGCTGTCAAGAATATTTCTAAACAGTAGTTTGTTGCCCGATGAAGCTTGAATAGGAGCTTATTTTCCAAAGAAACACTGGTCTAATAGGATTTCTCCTTTGTTTCGTAAGAAAAGACAGACAATGGCTAAGCTTGCACGCATTAAACAATATGTGTCAATATACTACAGCTGAATAACTTTCGTACAATATTATCATGTTGTCTGTCCGCTACTCAAATAATACTTCGCAATGCATTAAGCTCATTAATATGTTTGTTCGATTCAGCCATTTTAATCTTCATTTTCGTAAATTGAAATGAACTGGTGTTTATCAATTAAATAAAGCTGATAAAATGTAATGCATGATTTTAAACAACAGATTGTTTGTATTTCACTTTCAAAACTATCGTGAGTTGTACTAGACATTATATTAACACAACGGGACATTACTCACGTAAAAATTACTGTCGATTTAGATACCGACAATGTTTCGATTTTAGAATAAACTTTACACAGGTTTTTATCGCGTTAATTACCTTATTTATATCCCGACGTTTCGACTATGTTACAATAGTCGTGGTCGCGGGCAGACTGGAGTATGTATCTGAGTTTCGTTGTGAAGCGGCGGATAGTTATGCAGAACTACCCTCGCTATCTTCAGAAAATGAATCGGCTGCATTTACACCACAACACACGACACTAACAGTATCTTTACACCGAAAGTTTATATTACGACGTGCACTGCATCTACTTATGACCGGATTCCATGATAACGGGAGCCTAAATCCATCCTCACGATTGAAATTCGGATATTTTTTGATCGCGAAAGTTTAAGAAATAATAATGTTTCGATTCTTCCGGAGAATCTTCATCTGGGTATGAGTGTGGTCACTCCTCGCGGGCACGACGTACAACGTGTCGAAACATTGTCGGTATCTAAATCGACAGTAATTTTTACGTGAGTAATGTCCCGTTGTGTTAATATAATGTCTAGATTGTTTGTAGTTTTTAACCGACTTCAAAAAAAGGAGGAGGTATTATGTTTCACTGTACCTATGTTCATATTTTTTTACTGTTCAAACTAACGATTAAAATTGCATTTTAAATGACCCTTCCGTTCTAGACCGAATAATAACACAAATCTGCTTACTACTTGCATATTCATTTAATTCACTTTTATAGTTATTTTTGGATATCGTCAGATAAATAGCTGATACCAAAAATACGTTTTTATTTTTGCTCGATTGGCGATGCCTACATCAATATCAATGACATTGTTATATACGTAAATACGTCTATTATTTATCTCAGATCTTAGACATACTTAAGTCTAATGATAAATAATAGAATAACATAACATTTAGCCTATAGTTTCCTTTTTAACCCGAAAAGAAGTTGAGAGGTTTTAAAGTATTTTAACCCACATGACCTTTTTTTTTTTAATTTAAATTAAAAGAGCTTTATGACCTTATTAGTAACAAAAGAGTCTCCTTTCACATGATTTACCTTTTTGGTACGACCTGCGAATTTTATACTTCGAATCTTCTAGGTGAACATTTTCCAGTTCTCGGAGCAATAACATTCTATTCTACCTATTCCTTTTGTCTGCTAAACTATTTATCTTGCTAGAAGACACTTGTAACCACGAAACACGTTCAAGAAAATTAGCAAATAGAACTCAATTTACCAGGAGACAATAAAACCACAGAAATTGTTCGCTCGAATCGAATAAGCCCACACTCGCGCGCCGAATTTCTCTTATGTTAATTTAATTTAACTGCGTAGTTGCGTAGTCAACCACTTTAATATTGGCTCAATCACCTCTACGCCGCGTCTGATCTCCTGGTACAAATTATCCGCTGTCAGTGTGGGATTACCGTGTAATTGATATTATTATTGTGTGACTTTGACGCGCAAGGCATTGCCTAATAAATATTGCATGATATGTATATATTCAGCGTAAACACGATCAGTCGAGACAGGGGGATTAAGATGTATGACAGATTTGATTTATCTCGAAAGGAGGAATTTCCGCCTGATTCTGTGCCGATTTAATATTTTATTTTCATTCAGGCATTTGCGATTCGCGATATGCGAATACTTCGTCAAATATGCGGGCAATATCGAGCGGGGAAGAGTTTAAAACATGCGAGAGGATATTATATACGAATGAAATGAAATTTTATCATATTTTGAAACGAATGAAGGAATTTTTTGAATGCTCACGTCTCTACGCCCTATGAGAGATGAAAATTGATATCTACACGTGTTATTGTACATTCGTCACAATGCACAAGCTTGTAGTAAAATTTTTGACAAAATAAATATGAAAACTTATTTACAGTGCCTCTAGCGGATAGATATTGTACTAAAAATGGTCATACCTTATGTCAAACTGCCGCCTTATTCTCCAAATAACCATGTCTTGACGTGGCGCGTTACGGAGTGGTTATTTTGACACATGCTAAGGATTTCAGAAAACAAAAGCTAGACAACGTGCAATCTCTTACCGCGTCATATTTTAAAAGTCGTCGAGAATCGAGCAGCTAACGCGTTTTTATTGGCAAGTCATGGTAAGGCACTTTAAAATTCAACCGGCGCCTAAAAGCACCTATTTCACCTGTCAAAAGTGACGTGTACACCCGTCACAGCACCTGACACAACTTTCTAAACACTCTTAGGCAGATTAAAAACTTTTCGCCAAGTCCGAACTTTAGCGGCAGTCATCTGAGACTACTTAATGAGCCAAGACTTTTAATTAATTCCACGCTAAGCATTAAGAGGTTGTGAGCGGGCAATTTTAAGCAATTTGTTGTGGCAATTTAAAATTATGAAATCAACGAGAATTGAAGAATTTAATTTCAATTTTAGTGATAAGGTATATAACCTAGAATTTTGGACATGAAAAATTGTTGCAAATTAATGTCTTTAAAAAAAAAAAAATTTTTTTGTTAGTTCTGTTGTTTATTAAAATAAAAAGAAATACCTATTATATTAAAAGTTTTATAAACCATATCGTTTTGAACATTATAAACACTTAAAACGGGACGGTTTAACCGTGATCATGGCGCATGCAAGTGTACCGAAATATCGGAGAGCTTATAATATCCACGAATCGTGGTAAATATCCCGTTTCAAGTTTATAAACGTAATCCGATATCTAACTACAGACAGAAAAAAAAAAAGTTGCCCGTTTACACAAATTACGGTATCAGAGAAATCTTGGCACTTCGTTTTTGAAGTCGGCAGACAGTTATTTTATGAAGTTTGTAAAATTATACATTGCTCAAAATTACGAAGCCAAGTCTTCAACGGCAAAAACGTTAATAAACCTTTAAAATACTTACCCCCTTATGCATAATCGACCAGTAAACCTGTATTAGCTAAAACACATATTAAATCTGTTGCTATCTCTTTTCGTTGACATATGAGTGACAAGAAAAAAACGTTCTTAAAACCTGTATTAAATTGTCAAGTTTTTATGCATAAGGGGGTTAGTCTCTACAAATATTATAAAGAGGTAAGCAATGTTTGTTTGTTTGTTTAAGTAATCTCCCAAAAAAAAATACACCCGTGCGGTGTGCAAGTTTACAATACATTTTAAAAATCAAATTTTATTTAAAACTAGCTGCGCCCCGCGGTTTCACCCGCGTAAGTCCCGGTCCCGTGGGAATATCGGGATAAAAAGTAGCCTATGTGTTAATCCAGGGTATCACCTATCTACATACCAAATTTCAATCAAATCGGTCCAGCCGTTTTTGCGTTAAGAATAACAAACATACTACATTCTCACAAACTTTCACATTTATAATATTAGTAGGATTTGAATAATAAACGATGTCTACCATGCTCACTATTACATCATATAACAGTCTTCCAACCTCTCAAATAAATCCCAGTCCTTTCAAAAAGTAAGAAAAATCTACCTAAAACAAGTAACAAAAATACACAGCAAAAGTTGGCAGCCCTGGCTATTTCCCAGTGTTGCCGTAAAAACAAACTACAGCAGTTGCCAGTTTAAACAGTTTTGCATTTATTTGTGCCGCAGAGTGCGCGGGACGGGCCTATCTAGGATCTCAACTTAATGGCAGGTGGATAAATTGAATGTAGCAAACTGTGATTTTGTTTTAAGTATTTACCAACAAAATCACAGTAGAAAATGAGAGATTATCTTTTATTATTACTAATAATATAAGGATAAATAGTTGGTTTGTTTGTCTTTAGGAGGTAATCTCTGTAGATTTTAAAAATTCTTACACCGAATATACAATAGGCTACTTGACTCATAACAAATTTAGCACAATAAGTTAGTATTTCCCGCGGTTTTTGACTTACGAAACCACACTATATCAATTTCAGTTAATTAAAGTTCAAGATGGTTGCATATTTTCAATTGCAAAATTGTTGTTTATATTTTTCATTTCGAAAGCTTAAAACGCTGTCGGCCATTACAGCCGGATGTGATGTCATCAAAATGGTAAACAAACCAATGTCACTTTGACATTTCAGTTGTCATGTCAATCAGTTTTCATACATTTGTAAAATGTCAAATGATTATTTACGATAATAATGACGTCACAGCACAGATAGTCTTTTGACTAATATGGCCGACAGCGTTTTTGGATGATTTTGAAAAGTTAAACTTTAAAATCAAATTTTGCTGTTTTCATGGTTCCAAAAAACATAATAATGTTTATTTTGGTCTAATAGAACAATTATCAATTATTTAAGACCCACTTTAAAAATGAGTCAACTAGCCTATTGTATGATAAGGTTGTACATCTGTGCAAAGCAGAGACAGGCTGCTAGTAACATTATACACCCATATTTTGTTACTTCCAAAATAAATCAATGCTTCAAATTGATCACACTTTTCTTGTTTTTCTTCATTCCTTATATCACAAGTACCAGGATACCAGAACCATCAAGTAGTCTGGTCTTCAGGCGGCCTTGAACATTCGTCACTAGGATTTTGATGAAACGAACTTACTTAAATAGAAGCAGTAGAAGTTTTATCTTAAAACATACACTAGATTATTCTAGTGTATGTTTTAAGATAAAACTTAACCTACCCTTAACTTAACTTAACCTTAGGAACAAAACACCTTGATCTTATGATCAAGGTGTTTTGTTCCTAAGGATTTAAAGTATCAAAACTTTTTGATTGTTTTGCAAAGATCCGAAAATTTTGAAACACGTATCTTTGTTATCTGATTATGAACTCTAAGAACAGGGTATATATAAGAATAAATGTGTTTTGAACGTGCCGAGAAGTGTTAGGATAATATTAAACTTTAATGGGATGTATATCTGAAAGATATGTGAAATTTCTACAAACCTCTGCTAACTGGATTTAGCGGGACTTTACGGAAGAATGAAGTAGAAATTTGCATGTTATGTGAAGTATGGAAATGCGTTATGTATCAACTCATTTTCAAGTTCCCTACTAAGGGGACATAAAAGAATAATCGTAATTACCTAATTTAATTAAAAACAGGATTTTATCGCGTAATTACTTATTTCAAAATATGATTTGCGAACACAAAGCTCAGCTTATAAAACCAAACTTTTTAATATTTCTTTACTAAGGTATGTTATGGGTCTTATTCATAAAAACTTAGGTTTACTGGACGAATATACATAAGGGGGTATGTCTCTATTTTTTTTAAGTATATGGTAACTTACTCATACGAACGAAAGAACGACCGATTTAAATCTGAAAAGTCATTAAGTTTATCTTCTAGTTATATTAATTAATCTTGAAGTTTGATTAAAATGAGTGTTGGCATAAGACGATTATATTTCTGAAAACAAGCGATCAAATCTCAGGTACTTGAGACGGCGTCGAGGAGCCGGTGACGTCACGAGACGTCTCGCCCACGATGAGCCCTGTCTATGCCTCTTCATATTCACAACTATAATTATTCCATAGTCTCTGACAAGTCACGTTCTTAAAACTAGGGGATTCTAATACCTGGAGGCTCACTATGACCGTTAAAAGCGATTCATTAGGTCCTATAATGAACTGCTTTTGACGTAAGCTGAGGCGCTGACGTAAAGTTATAACAGTTAGATCCTAAACTGAATTGTTTAATAAATCTTTATTTACAGAAACTAAACTATTAGGTACCTACATATTTACATTATTGTACATAATACAAATAGAACCAGTGAGCCACCTAAGGACCGTTGCAAACGGTCTATAGGTAGCTCAACTGATCCCAACCACTGTCAGTCAGAAGCGTGCCCAAGACACTGGCCGCATTACCACGTTGAATGGCAATGCTTATTCGTTGTGCCAATTAAGAGCCAGCCCTCGGACCACGCGTTGCTTCGACCAGCCGCCCTGAAAGAGTTTTAAAAACGCGATGGGCCCCGGTACCCCATGGACCCAGAGAATAAATTATATTAATAAATAAATAAATTCTGACATGCCTTACTTTGTTTGACTGGCCAATATTGCCTTTTCATCAAAAGTATGTACCTACATGCAGCGGGAAGCCACGTTAATTTGGTTTCGGGGGACTTAAGATATAATGCCCATCAAAAGCGTAATTACTGATTCGACTAAGCGCGTGATGTGTCATTCTGCGCATGACAACCCAATCCTGCCTTGAAGCGTTGCACGGCTTTAGTTAATACCTCCTAGAGTCTCTTGTCATCCTGGTAGCGATGCGTTCGCGCGTGATGTTGTTAATGTCGTTATTTCCTATTGCTAAATGAAAACGTTTTAAATAAAACGGTCTCTGAAGAACCATCATGGATCATAACGGAATACGAAGAGGCGACAAAAATACATAATTCAAAATTCACATTAATATTTTGGAGGTTGAGTCAAAACTGACAACCTAA
This sequence comes from Xanthorhoe spadicearia, assembly GCA_947086425.1. Lineage (NCBI taxonomy): Eukaryota > Metazoa > Arthropoda > Insecta > Lepidoptera > Geometridae > Xanthorhoe > Xanthorhoe spadicearia. Next base: position 371,521 of record OX352214.1, on the reverse strand, counting down.
CATGTCCAGAATTTCGTTGAAATCGACTTTGGATTGAACTCAAAACTGAATGCGAAAAAACGACTTTATATTATTCTCATTTTAAAATTCAGTTCATATTTCGAAATTCGATTCAAAAATGTCAACCTAACATGTCCAGAATTTCGTTTAAAAATCCAATACCAAGCTCCAGCGGTCAAATCTTCAATTCTAAACTTCAAGGTTCATGAAATTCGTCTGAAATCGATAATTCCAATATAAAATGTGGGTCCATTCGTGACAGATTGTCCCACTGATCGCGATTCGGTGCACGTCCCGACCGCATAGCATCGATCGCTACCAGGCCAGCAGAATAACTTTGCAGGTAAACGAGACTTAGTTTTAAACAAGATAATCTTCTGGATATGGCGTAAAGACGTAGAGGAAAAGTTTCATAAACGAAGTGCCTGATTTTCCAACACTGAAAGTCTCTTCCGAGCCCACTAGGTTCGGCTTTTTAACTCCAATTCACTTCGCTGAGAGTTTGTCTGAATACCAAGTGGAAACGCTCGGCCATAACGTTTTACGATTGCTAACTTTTATCAACAATATTCTTGAAGTCCATAAAAGCTCAGCAGTATTTCAGTGTAAAGAAAAGTCACAAATTCAAGTCGCGACTGCATCAATAACACACGATTGTCCCGGGATACAGTTCCGAAACGGCTCACTGAACAAAAGACTATTCAATAAAAGCTAACACGTAAACCCCGGAGGGCGATAAAAGATTCCCTGTTCTTCCGCGGCGGCCAATTTCAGGGAACAGGCCGAGTTTTTCGAGTACGCCTTAGAGGCAGTAAATGTTTTTATTATAACCTAACTAGAGATACAATAAAGGTTAATTTGATACGTGACTGTTCGGGAATTACGTAATTCTGAAAAATGCGACCAGCGCGTTACATTCACAGTTATAAGGCAACCTAACAAAATAAATCACATCGACGTCCTCTCCATATCGCACAAACCTTTAATAATTTTGCGACATGCGCGTGCGAAAGAGACAGAAACAAAATAATCTTGAAAGTTTTTTAATTATCGCATCCGGGGGAGAAGGACACACGCTCGGCTGGCTCGGTCTCTTGTGAAATGATTCACGACCATTGTTCGCGTAGATGGATAGTTCCGTGCGAAATGAAAATCGAAGCTCTTCGCTGGCTATGAGAGCCTGGTGGGTGAGCGGTGTAATTGTGCAATATGGCGTCAAGAATTTTAATCTTTCATTGTGTTTTTCTCTGCTACAGAATTATTTTAATGTTTTTCTTCATCATTTTAGCACACATAGTTATTTAAAAGCAAAAAACCTAAATCAAAATAATGTAGTACTTAGCTTAAGTGGGACTGGGCTGGACACGTGAGCCGTATGTCAGACCAGATGTGGGCGAAAACTGCCACAGACTGGGTCCCGGACAGACGACGGCTACGTGGAAGGCCCAGGCGGAGATGGCGAGACGAGCTTGACGACTTTGACAAGGAATGGTCCCTTATCGCTGAAGACAGAAAGGAGTGGAAGGAGAGGAGGGAGGCCTTTGCCCTGCAGTGGGACACCACAGGCTTTAAATAATAAATAATTAGCTTAAAGACATTTACGAATTATTATAATAGCAGAATATTCCAGGAAACACCTTTGATGATTACATACCTATATTTGCCACAGTTCAGTAATTAAACTAAAACGGCCCCGAGCAGCCACTCAATTATTTCAAAGTGACACGTAATGGCTCAAGTTTTCGGCCGACTCAAGAATTTTATTGACAGGGTTGGCAAAGTTTCACGTTTAGTTACCGTGTACTAGGAGAACATAACGGAAATTGTTTTCACAAAGTAGAACTTAATTATTCACCGCAAATGTTTACACTAGATTTATTGACGTCCTTTACAGGCGTTCATAAATCTTAAATTCAGATTCAGTAAAATTATTTTTATAAATTGTCTAACAAAGTAAAAACACACTTGATACTACGTTCTATTAAACTAATAATAAAAAAGTGTTATAATATAGAATTGAGAAACTTTTTGAAGTTGTTTATTGAATTGTTAGGTATTTTATTACCAGTCAAACTGCCAAGTTGGAACTAACAAATGCCGTATCATTTATCCATCTACCAGAGCAACATAACAAGCAAAGAGATAGATGCAACCTCTTAGCGAAACCTCTTACTGGAAGTCGTTATAGATTATACGAACAGAAAACAGCTTAAAGTTGGAAATGCTTCAGATAAATAAATAGAAGGCTGGGATTGATCGTCTCGCTTTGAAGTAACTTTAAATAAGGCGTCGCATACACGTTAAAACCAACTCAAACAAGCTTATGTAATTTGTGCTATGGGTAGATATCTGTCATTACATCCATACAAAATGTGACACATATCTTCCGACAGTAAGCAAAACCAGAGATAGATAGTTTACACCGCTAGTTAGCCACTTGATTGGCCTATCATTTCAAGCTTGATGGTACACAGGGCCTGACAGAACATAATATAGATTCCTGTTTGCAACCATGTGATGAATGATTGATGCTGCACTTGCCGCCTGACTGAGCTACAATTTCAAGCTTGATCGTGTAGACAGCGCCTTACAGAGCTAGATAGATTCCTGAGTATTTCGTAGATTCATTGGAATCGCAAATAACCGATTCGAAAAGGCGTCTATACAATGCGCCATTTTGCTTTCCTTTGTAACGATTCTTTAGAATTCCGAGAAATCTTTTCAGAATTTATGATGGGATAAATTAAATTTTAATACTATGTTTTTTAACAATTGTTTATTTATTATTTGTTTGTTTATTTGTTTTTTTATGTATGAAGAATGTAATGAGAGTGAGTGAGGCGAAAGAGGTATGTCAGGATCGTAGCAAATGGAGATCCGTGGTCTCTGCCTACCCCCATGGGAAAGAGGCGTGATTTTATGTATGTATGTATGTATGTATGTTTATTTATTTGGCAAAATAATTTGTTCATACTTTTTATATATGAACATAAAGAATTGGACAGTTTTAAGCATTTACCAAACAAAGGGAGCTACGAAACATAAACCGACTTATGTATAAAAGCAAAATAAGCTTATGCATAAAATAACACATAATCGTAAAATGTATCTTTAACACGTTGGGTGCCCCGGATGCACTACCTCGTAGAGGACCAGCAGGTGGGCCTTGAATGAGTTATACACTATACACTATACGTTCTGTAAAATGGTAACACAACCAATAAACAAATAAGCAATATAAATAAATCTTTGCCCTGGTCAATAAACGTTTTTACAGTCCGTGCCGGGACCTTGTTTATCGATACAATCATATTTAAAGCATGCTTCAACGGTTTTATTTTAAGGGTCAGACTACACATTATCATATGCCAAGGGGTTGAAATATTGAACGGGGTGAAATAGGAACAAAAACTTAGATATTGGTTCGAAACTTTAAGATCTGTTATTGCTTGCATTAAAATCTGTATTATGGTGTAGGGAGTTGTATTGGAAGTTGGAACAGGCAATAGAGTCACCTTATAAGACTGTACATTTTTAAGTTATCCTTGTGGTCCTACGAAAATAAACACATTTTTCTTCTTTCTTTCTATCACATCATAAATGCTGCCGTGTCGACACATCAGGCAGTAATCCGAGGCCGAGGTGCAAAACTGCTGACGTTACAAATCTCGGAAACTGCTGCATTGAGTTCGTTTGACGCTTTTCTGCAGTTCAGCAAATGCAATTAAGGAGACGCGTTTAGTTTTATTATAAAATGAAATTGAACATGATGACGACTGTCTGAAATGTGTCCAAGGAACGGTAGACATATATTTTAGATTCTTATAGCATTACAGATCCTTTGAAGACAAAATAAATAAATGTCCTTGGACATTCCACACCACGCCATCTAGTCCCAAGCTAAGCAATTTAATGCTTGTGTTATGGTAATCAGATGACTGATAAACAAAATAGATATTTGTTTTTTTTTTGTTGTAAATACATACATATCATATATACAGAAACACCCATAACAAATATTTTCACATCAAATCAAAGATCAATCAGCAAACATCTATCCAGCAACAGGACATAGAACCCGCAACCAAAACAACATTGTCTTTGATATGCTTTCACCCACTGCGCTACAGGGGTCGTCGTATTTTTAATCTGTCTCATCGACACAAATTTTAATACTGTCATGTCGACAATTCAGTAATCCACGTCTGAGGTTCAAAAGTGTCAATGCGACAAATCTGGCGACTGCTGACTCGACACGTCGTTTGTCGACTTTCTGCAGAAATTCTCTGCAGAAAATGCAATTAAGGAAGCATTTTGGTTTATTTGGATTCTTTGAATAATTAAGAATTTAAGATAAATTTTATTCTTTATATTTAAACCATTTCATACGAAATATCATAACAACGGGCACCAAACATGTATTTGGACATACTTCTGACTACCCCATTAGACATTAAAGTATCCAAAGAATTACATAAAGATCTGAAATAAATGTCTACCGCTCCCTGGAACAGTCGTAATCATATTTGAACTTTCATTCATTCATTCATTTTTAGAGTATGATCAAAACACTTCGTTCTCGTTCTCGAATCATAAAATAACGCTTACATTAAAAGTAATTCTAAAACCAACAAAACTGGGCCAAACAAATAAATCAGATATACCCCAATAAAACAGTATTGTTTGTCTGTTCAACATTTTTATGTAAAACCTTTGAAAGGGCGCTCTGAGCCGACAACGTTCCGAGTACCTTAAGAGGGCAATACTCCATTCAACCATTTATTTTACACTAGCAGCACGTCCCGGCTTTGCACGGGTGTACTAATGAAACTACCGGGATAAATTATAGCCTATAACCACCCCGACAGTCCATTCTACAAATCAGTGAAAGAATTTCTGAAATCGGCTGAGTAGTTTCTGAGTTTACCTCTAATAATGGAATTCTGATTATGATATGACTTTCATGACGGCGTTTACAATTTTGATTAGGTTTTTAGCATAGAGGATTAGGAAGATGATTGCTCTGAGATTTTTAGCTAGCTAAGAACCTAAGTGCCGAAAGCTGACTCTATCAAGTTCAATCCTTTTTAGCTCAGCCATATCTTCGATACAGCTCCAATCCTGTTTAAAGTAAGCGTTCAATTTCGCTTCAGAAGCAAATGGCAGGATTTCCTAAGGGAATTTAGCGTATTTACATTTACAATACACACATCAACAAAGTCTAGGGATATTGTACATTTCATCAAATATCTAAAAATCGGTGAAGAATTTGTAAAAACAGTAAATGGCAAAATGGTAGGTAATTTCAAGGTCTATAATAATAAAATAAAACATTATGTAATTCTTTTGTTTTTAATATTAATAATATTATTTTTTTAACTCCATAGAAAATTTGTATGATAAAAATAATAATTTCTTACTGTTTTTTTTATTACATTTAAAATTTAATTTTAAGTTATTAGTGTTGCTACCTCTTACATTAATTACACATCGATATTTTTGGTTGATACTTAAAATTAAATTGCCAATTTCTTATTGCGGAGTTGTAGGTGAGCGGCCGCGCGGTATGGACATTAGCATTATCGTGTTTGAGTAAAAGTTCTTAGCCCATTTGGATTCCGTGAGGGACAACGACAGATTCTAGTACCTCCTCGTGGTATTTTTATGCAGTCATGTTGCCTTGGATCCAAACGAGCTGGGTTCGTGCGCCAAGACGAATTTCTGCCCAAAGCGTGATTGTTCCGCCTTGGTATGGGGGGACCTCTTGAGGGTGCTGCCGGCGACTAACTCTTCCTAGAGTTTGGCAAACGCGTGTTCTTCTTGAATCCGGATGAAAATTAAACCGGAACTCATCGATGAACAGTACCAAAGACCAATGTTCGTCACTCGATGTTAAATGCTCCCGAGCTCGCTAATGCAGCCGACCGCGATTGCCACGTCGCAACTCTGTAACATGCAACGGTCTTCGAACATGAAGACCAACTTCATGCAACCTCATTTGCACGGTTTGGACGCTTATCAGCAGCTGGGGGTCCCTCTAGAGCCTTTTTACTAGTTACATCGCTGTAAAATTCAGTGGTCTTCTAGCGGTCATTTGGAAAAATCAATCCTGTCTCTGCGTATTAACACCGAATCTAACCTTGGACAGTTTAACTACATCCCTATTACTAAGATAACGTGATCACAATCCTGTTATCACGTCTTGGCTGGCGTGTAAGGCCTCAGCAACAACGCGTTAAATAGCACCATTTTCTAACGTGCCCACGGCTCACGGGTTTCATCTCGACTCAAATGACGATGTAAAATTGCTCTTTAAACTCATACGGCCCAACAAATTATAAAATAAAAACAATACAATCCCTTTTTCAATAATTAATTTCAATAAAACAATTTAATTTTTTCTCGTCGAAACACACCTCTAACAATTTTGCCTCCGTACTATTAATAATTCTTTTTTTTTTAATTTCCATTTAAAAAAATTTAAAATAGAATAAAAGAGGTTTCAATCGGTATATAAACTTTTAATGAAAACAAACAAGATTTTAAAATATCAAAGCGAAAATAATGTGGTACTAAGATATCCCTAGACTTTGTTGATGTGTGTATATTTTAAAGTGGAATAAAGTATAAGGCTGAATGTATCTAGGTTTTATTCGTAGGTATAGGTCATATGCTGTCACTAAACGACAAAGGGGTAATATTTGAGATGGATTCTCTCTCTGAAAGCGGGTTTCATCACGATGTTTTCCTTCACCGTTCAAAGCTCGTGTTAAAGGGCATATAAACTTTTCGACACGAAAAGTCCATTGATGCACGGCCGGATTCGATTCTACGACCTTCGGATCGAAAGTCGAAGTACTAATCCACGATCCATAAGATGGATTAATAAATCAATAACATCCTTTGACATTTTATACGTCTTTTTTTGTAAGTTTCATAAAATATTTTGAAGATTTGACGATCAAACAGAACAAAACAGGGAAAAATAGATTGTTGTTAAAAAAAATCCATTCCATTAAAACTCTTCCATCATAGCGAATTTTCACTCGAATGGATAATTTCGCAAAAAGGTTTCGTCACGGTACGCAGTGTTCAGCGATTTGTGAAAATATAACGAAAGTCTGCACAACGAATATATTAGTACTAGCTGCTTATGTTGTAGGTATATATCACTTTAAATATAACTAACAGCACGTCCTGGCTTTGCACGGGTGTACTAGTGAAACTACCGGGATGTAGCCTAGAAACCGACAGTTCATTCTACACACTGGTGAAATAATTTTTGAAACACTTTATTAGTTAGAAAGAAAGAAGATCTTTAAAGTCTGAACTTCATAGAATACAGAATAGTAAAATTCAGAATTTCAGAAATCTATAACTTCATTTCTTGAAGCGAACTAATAGGAAGAAAAATAATCTCACGTGATTGGTCGTCGAAATTCATTGGATTGGCTAGATTTGACAATTGACAATTGATTTGACAATCTAGCCAATTACGAGAAATTACATTATTTTCGACGACCAATCACCTGCGTTTATTTTTGTTCCTATTAGCTCGATTCAAGAAATGAAGTATAGGTAAATGCGCAAATTTGCATAGCTATTGCATAAACGGACACTAGGCTACCATAAAACAAAGGAATCCTATTTCTATAATCCAACTTTGCCATATAACTCAACATTCTATTAGAACAAAACAAGCGTACTCGTGTTCTGTTTGCCTGGTAGCGAGCATGTTTATGACGTCCATTATTTCAAATTCCGGAAACGAAACTCGGGCATACATACATACATACACCTTTGCGTGAATTAGGTATTCTCATGAAAAATGTTTTCAGTTAGCGGAACAAAGAAACGCCAAACTCTACATAGTTCTGAATTCCTGGTGCACCGGATCATAATTATATGTGTGCGTCCACACTGAATGCGCGGTGACTTGAGCCTAGCGCGGGCGCGGCGAGCGGGGGCGCGCGGTGGCCTGGCCACAGTGACGCGCGAGCTCTTGTAGCGGTTCGACGTATAGTCGACAAAGAAATAGGTTTACCACTCTAAGGCTGAATATCATTTGCACGTACAAAACATCAAGGGCTATTTTCGCTTGACAGATTGACCTGCTACGTCAGAATCTGTCATTCAGTAATCCTTAGCGAATAATTATGTTACTCGGAGATGTCATCAAAAGTGGTAAACCAATTTCTTTGTCGAATATACCTACATTACATTACATTACCCCCGCCATCGCGCATTGGGTCGCTCGCTGACTAGGCCCGGTAGTGTGGCCAGAACGCGCGGATAGGAGCGTTTGAAACTTACGCGCGCTGTCTCGCTCAGTGCAGTCGCACTAGGCTTCCGCCTTAGTCACTTCAGTGTGGCCGCAAAGGCGCGTTTCATATGTTTGATATTTCGCGCCCGTCGTCGCAACCGCGCTAGCCCCGCAGTGTGGATGCACACTATGACAAATTCATTAGCTAAGAATCAATTTAAAAATATTAATTTGGTTTACTACGGATGTTTTTTTGGAAACTGCTACCTTTGCAATATTTTTATTTTGGTTTTTTCTTTTGAATATTATGTGTTTTGTGTACTCCCTACTTATAACTCGCCTTTGTATATACATTGACTTTCAGTGTCTTTAATCATAGATCTACTTTGTGTAAAATAATCAACTTTATGCATAATGTAATGATAACTAGACAAACACCTACACAGTTCCAAGGCCCTGGTATGTTTGCCTATTCTTACTCGGCTCTCAGAAACTGCAAACATATTTTCGTAAAGGCACGTTTACATAGGACGGTCTGGTTGTTAAATTAAGCAGAAGGTCGGACGGAACAAAAACACGAATTTGATTAGCATTTTAGCCAATTCTAGCGATGAGTGTGGAATACTGATGCGTGGTAATTCTTGACTTGTCTAAGGCTGGAGTCGGCATGCGATCTTAAGCTCGAAAATCATGGAATGTGCAAGTTTTTTAAAAATGGAACAATTTGATTATCAAGAAGACTATTTTTATCCGACTATTATTTCATCTCTGCTAGTTCTCTATAGGATCTAATATCGTTTCCATGTTCCCAGTTTATTTGCTTTCGGCTAGGAGTGCGCTGCATTACTAGTTATTTTATATCAAATAATGCTAATATGAATGTATGAGAATAATGATTGCCAACTGAGTTTTTTTCTGAAAAACCACAAGCCACTTTAAAGTTGAAACTAACTCTGAAAGTACGGAACACACAGACAAGTCGATATTATTCGCTTTAGCACGAATATTCTAGAAGCAAGTCGAAAAAGTTTGCAAACAATGTACTAAGAGTTCATAGTTCGACAGGAGTTGGGAGAACATGAAAAGTTAGGTGTGACAAGAACGAAAAGTTGTGATAGAAATCATCTATAGCTTTGACGTATTTTGTATATAATTTTCTTATTATTTTTGATGACAAAAGATACTCATCATCATCATCATCCGCAGCCTGATATCTCCCACTGCTGGGAATAGGCCTCCCTTTGTTTCTGCCATTGCTCACGGTCCTGCGCTTGCCTGATCCACTGCCGGCCCACGACGTTGGCAATATCGTCGACCCATCGTGCTGCTGGTCGTCAAAGATATTACTTTGGAACAATAAGAAATGTTAATGCCGCTAGTTCTCAAAACAATAATGATTGAGATAATTCAGCTTGGCAATTACCAAGAAATACATAGCTAACAAGATAATAATAAGCTTAAAATATACATAGCTTAATAGCTAATAATAAATAGTACATAAGTGTGAGAGTAGGGTAAACTACTTGAAAATTTTGGGTTGAAAATTTCTAACAGTAACTAACACGCGTGCAGCATATACCATTCACGCATTTATAACGTGAGGTCCTCAAATAGATTTAGGTCAAAATCAATATTTCACCATTCTGTCTCAGATTCTCGATACACAAAGATACGTCACTAATCGATTACGTCACATCTCGAGACGCCCTCCAAAGCTCGCATTAGGCACGCTAGAGATGGGCGGGTGGGTAAAAATTCGGGTAGGTAAAATAGGAAGGAATTGGTAAAATAGGTAAAAATGAATAAATACCCATTTATACCGGGTATTTTTTATTTATACCGGGTAAAAATTCGACATGTATTTTTAAATTATTATTTAAACCGATTAGTTGCGATGCCTAATTTTGCATACTTCTAACTGTGGCCATGCGGAAAAGAAAACAGTGTTTTTTACAATTTTTACGTCGTTCCAGGCATAAAACTTTAAGTTTATCATCGATATTTAACGGGAACGGTCAGGAACGATCGTTTCAAGTTATAATAAGTGCAAAAATAAGTGTATTTTTGGAAATAGATGGTAATTGGTTTTTTTAATAAAGGTGTGACAAACCTTTTCTACTGAAGTTAGTTCTAAAAATTGTTTTGATTTTCCTGATAAGAAATTTAAAGTATTTCAAAGTAAATTATTGCCTTTTAGTTGTTTAAGAATTACGGTGAAAATAATAGTAGATTACTACACGAGGAAGAAAGGCAAAGATTCCGATTCCGATAGTTCGAGTGCATCGAAGGGCCTTTCTTCCGAGGTATGTACTCTACTTTTCATTACGAATATGAGGAAGTTACCAAAAAAATTGTTGTGTAATTTAAATTTCACACACGAAAATTAGCTGTCTCGCTTTTTTTTTTTAAATCGACTAGTTTAATATTGACTAAAAGCAGCTAACGAAGGCATGGCATGGCTGCGTTCCAGATTTAAAAAAAAAAATACTGACTGGTAGAATGGCTATAAAAGTAGTAGGTATTCTACCAGTAGTTTTTTTTGATGATGAAAAAATTTCATTTCATTTCATTTCATTTCATTTATTCGTGGTTTGTGAATCTAGGTAACAATATAAAAGGTCTTAACTTAATGATAGAACCACTAGATTCTGCTAAAGAGCGTACAAACCTATTTACATAAACAACTATAAAATGTCGAGAATACAATGTCAAATTAAATTAATAAAAAATCTTATGTCAAATTACTTACTTATATATAAAGTCATTATGTAGGTATAGTATGATCATTGAGAAATTCATTTAAGGTATAGTAGGCTTTTTCAATTAGGATGTCATTGAGACGGGTTTTGAATTCACCAATAGATAGTGCACGAACGGACCCTGGCAGTTGATTGTAAATAGATGAGGCCATGCAAAATATACTTTGACGAAATTGTGGAGTTTTACATGGTGGATGACGCATTTTTCCCTCTAGACGACTTCCCGTCGCAAACCATTGAAACTCAGCATTGTTATTTTTGACAAAAATAGCGACTTCATAAATATATATTGATGGAAATGTCAGCAGTTTTAATTTAATAAAATGATCCTTACAGGTATCTCGTCTTTTAAGTCCACACATTGCTCTCAAACAACTTTTTTGTGCTTTGAAAATTTTCAAATTGTCAGTCGAGTTTCCCCAAAAAATAGTTCCATATCTCAAAATCGATGAAACGTGGCCCTGGTAAGCCATAAGTAAGGTTGAGATATTGGAAACTTTGCTTAACTTGTATAAAGCATATGAAAATTGCTTCAAACGTTTACAGACGTTGTCAATATGTAATTTCCAGTCTAATCTATTATCAATAGTAAGTCCTAAGAATTTAGTGGAATTAACTTCATTAACTTTAGTGTTACAGTAATGTATGTCAATATCAAGGTGAGTGGTATGTCGTTGCCTAAAATTCATTACGTATGTCTTTGATAGATTAATGTTTAAATTATTAGATGATAACCATTGGATAATTGATGTCAAAGTGGTATTAATGTCGAATTCAAAATTATGTGATTTATCGTTAGTAAATAAGACAGTACTGTCGTCAGCAAATAGAGTCATGGGATACTGTGTTACTTGAGGAAGGTCGTTAATATAAATTAAAAATAAAAGCGGTCCTAAGACGCTCCCTTGAGGAACACCATGGGATATTATTCTAGAGCATGATTTATATGCGGTATCTACTTGCGTCTTCATACATATTTTGTTGAGTTGTGTGATTTGGCTTCTATTACTTAGATAATCTCTTATTATATTATTAGCCATACCTCTGACACCATAGGTATCAAGCTTATACAGTAGAATGTCATGATTAACATGATCAAAAGCTTTAGTCATGTCCATGTACAACGCTATAACATTTTTGTTTTTGTCTCGATTTGACAATATCTGATACAAGAAGTCGTAAACTGCTTTATTAATGGACCGACCTTGCCTAAATCCATACTGACGATCACTTAAAATATTATTAACTTCTAAATAGCTGTAAAGTTTTTTGTAGATGACTTTTTCAATTATCTTGGAGAAAACCGGAATAAGCGCTATTGGTCTATAATTTCCAACTTCATCTCGCGGTCCCTTTTTGTGCAGTGGTTTAACAATAGTTAATTTAAGTAACTGCGGGAAAATCCCTTGTTCTAAACAGTTATTAACTATATGACATAAAATGGGTGAAATGCTAAGGGCTACATCTTTAACAATCTTCGTTGAAATTTCGTCAAATCCTACGCTATTGGTATTTTTCAATGAGTAGATTATTTTAAGAATGTCATGGGGAATAATAGGAGTCAAGAACATGGAGCTGGATTTATCAAAATTTATTTTATATGGTATGTCAGTTGTGTCTGTATTTTTTACAATGTCAATAAAATAATTATTAAATTCAGTAGCCATGTCAGTCGGATCAGTTATTAATGTTTTATTACTATTCTTTAGATTGTTTATATTTCCACGGGGTACGCTATTAGTGTATCTATTTATTATATTCCATGTAGCTTTCGACTTATTAGTTGATCTGTGTATATAGTATTCATTTTGTGACTTTTGTGTTAGTTTTATGATTTTATTAAATTTTTTCGAATATGCTACAAAGTTGTCTTTGTTAGTCGTATTACGAGAGAGTCTATATTTCCATAGTAGTTTTCGTTTATTCTTACTGCAGAGTTTGATTCCTTTGGAAATCCATTTTGGTTTTGTACGTGTAGGAATTTTTAGCTTAACTGTTGGAAAACATAAATTATAAAATAAAGAGAAAATGTCATGAAATGCATTAAACGCTAAATTAGGATCATTAATGTTTTTAATGTCAACAAATGATAGATTACTCATACATTCTATGAATTTATTGCGATTTTCATCACAGTAGTCACGAGTCAGTGCAAACCAGTGTTTCAAAGTACATGTCTTTTTTACTGGTATCTTGGCTAATTGGCCTAAATGGTCTGATAATGCTAAGTCAACAATTTCTCCATGCATCCCTGTGTTATGTATAATATTGTCAAGACATTTGTTACTATCCGGTCGGGTTACTTGCTTGAATAGAAACCGAAGATTGTAATTTGCAACCAGATTCTGAAAGTCTTTTGACAATTTGCTATTTTTCAATATATCAATATTAAAGTCACCGCAGATAAGGATTTTGTAATTATTGTGTAGGGTATATTTCATAAGAATGTCATTCAAAGTTTTAAAAAGAGCATCTATAAAGACCTTTTTCTCTCTCGGAGGACGGTAAATGCACATTACAATATATTTATGTTTTGGTAGATATATAGCCGAACATTCAATAACTTCTGAAATGGAGAAGTTAACAATACTTTGTAAATTTTCATAGTCATGATAATGGTTACGTAATAAAATGCATGATCCGCCTCTACGATTAGATCTACAAAATATTGAGCCTACTGTATAATTTGCAACGGGAAATCGTAGGAGATCGTCTATTATCATGTTATGTTCAGTTATACATATTATACTTACATCTTTACCTGTCCGTTCGAAACCATCCAAATGAATTAAAAGTGAGTCAGATTTTGGAATTAGTCCGTTAATATTTTGGTGAATCATATATATAGAGTTATACACAAAAAAAGCTTGATTTATATTACTAGTAAATCGTTTTAAAGACACATCGTCATCATTGCCATCGAAAAAACTGCATTGAATCCGATTCCACAGAAAGTACATGCTCTGAAAACACATTTTTCTTATAATTCTTAATAAAGTCATGCAAATACTCAAAGACTACAGCTAATCCATTGTTATTAACTTTTTTTGTTGGTTTATGAAACATAGAGAAGTCATAGGTTAAATATTTATTTGTGTCGATTAGTTGTGCATATTTGTGTAGCTGGACATCTTGCAATAAAAGTTCATTAAAATTTTGAATGCGATGATTGATTTCTTCAGTCCCTCGTCCATAATGGTAGGTCGGGGCGCATAGTATGACGTTCGTATGTGTGATTTGTTCTAAGGTTTTTCTTATATATTTTATTAAATCGGGATAGTTCTTAGATTCAATAAAATCCTCGTCGCTAACAAATATGATACAATAGTCGTTATAGGTATAATTAGCTAGTTTAGCTTGAAGTCCTTTCAGTAGTTGTGTAGTGTTAGCATCTGGGGTTAGGTAGTGACAGAGTGTGTAGTTGTCTCTGTGCAATACGTTCTCTGCAATAGATAGAACTTTATTCTCTTTGTTACTACTTATTAAGCAAATTTTTTGATTAATTGCTTGATTTTGGATTATAGTCGGGATTCGTGCAGGCTTTATAATATTCGGAATTTTACTGTTACTAGTAGCGTCATTAATTTCTTTTTCAGGTACTGTTGTTGCTGTTTTTTCGGAATGGGATTTTTTCCTTTGTGGTATTTCGCTTGTTTGTGTTTCAGTGTGTGTAACATCCTTAATGTCTGTTTGAGTAAGCTTATCTTGTTTTGGTTTCACTACTGGTTTTGTATTCTTTTTGTTAGGCGTCGTTGAGGCTCCTCCCGCTCTTGTTGGACTAAATCCGATTTTCTTATATAAGGAATTCTTCTTCGCTAGTTCTAGGTTGTTTTTTCGTAGATCCCGGTTTTCTAGAGATAATTGTTCAATTTCACTGTTGGCGCTGTTTAATTGAGTTTCCAGGCTCTCAATTTTCTGTAGAAGTTTATTTAATTCATCATGGTTCTCGGTGTTTAGATCTGGAAGGCTACTAGTAGAGCCATCTAACGGATCGATGCTCATATCTGACTCATTTCGATCCACCACCAAAGTAGTGTGTGCTCTTCGAAATGTTATATTGTCTTGAGAATTCATTGTAGAATGATTTTCCTCCTAATTGTATAGATGGCGTTAATATGCTTCGATAGTTAAGAACTGATGAAGTGCAAAAATTCAATTCAGTTTGTTGGATTCGAACTCGGGGTCCCGAAGTGAAGCACGCAGTTCTAACTTGCACTGTATGACCACTCGTCCAGAGAGGATTATGTGAAGTGTTGCGAAATAGTAGACCACTATTAGGAGTGTCGATGTGAAATAACCGTTGGTGGAATGAGTCATAGAATTATCACAACACCGCCAAATGTTAAATTGTTGTTATGTTTTCGCAAAACTCACTGTTTATAATTTATTAATATCACTTTAGTCATATGCCGTTCACTTGTTTGTTTCACTTCACTTTGTCTGAGGTATAGTTGGTGTAAAACAAATAAATTTCGTTACTTTTGGTAGTTTTGTTCTTAAAACTTATTTTTAAAACTGTTCCACAATCTCAAGTTATTTTCTTGAGAAAACGATTGTACGTAATATTTGAACTATTATTCAACTTTTAATATAGTTATTAGCACTTAGGACGCACTTACAGAATTTTAAAGAATTATTTTATACGGAGTCGATGTTAACATGACAGCAGCGCCATCTAGATTTAAATAAATATAATATAATTAGTGCTAGAGAAGCACAAATTCATGCAAGAGAGACATAATATCTAGCATCTGATTGAGTTAGAAGAACTTAAACACTTAGCATGCATCGACATGCCACAAAAGAAATGTCAAAAATGAAGTTGACATTTGACAGTTATTTACTTTCCTGCCCACTTGTTTTCCCTAGGGACAGAAAATGCTACTTTGAACCCTATAATCAGGCAACTTCGTGCGTACTTTCCGTGTATGAGGAATGAAAAAGTATTTTCCCGAGACAGAAATTGAAACTCAATGCGACGACGATGACCAAAATATATCAATTCGAGCAGAATTCGCATACATATTCACAACACTGGGAAAACTCAGAACTCTTAAAATCTATACAAGAGGATACAAAAAAAATGGAAATCAATGAAAAAAAAACATGGACATCAATTTGAAAACAGCAAAACCTTCATACTTATGCAGTTAAAAACAAGTTTACAAAATCTTGCTGGATTATAAAAAATAAAGTAATAAATAAATAAATAATAAATATCCTTGGACAGCGTCATCTAGTCCCAAGCTAAGCAACTTAATGCTTGTGTTATGGTAACCAGATGACTGATATAAGAAAGAAAGAAAGAAAGAAAGAAAAAATATTTATTTTGTCAAAAACACACATAAAGACACATTATAATAAGTATTATAGTAATAAGACACATTGACAAAATTGGCAACTACTCAGCGTATTGCTGCGACAGAAACCAGAGAATCTGTAGCAGCGCTGGTCTTCCGTAGTATATAATACTTAGATACATTTTTTTTTGTAAATACATAAATTTTTATTGATAGAAAACACCCAGACACGAAACAAATATCTGCAGAACATGCAAACATTTGTCCCGTAGCGGGGATCGAACCCGCGACCTCCGCATCTCAGCTGGGCGTTAACACAACTGCGCCACAGAGGTCGCCAAAGTAGGATCAATTTGATTTCTTTTAAGGTACGAGTAAACATAGTACTCTAAACTCGTAGTAAACATGGGCGTTTTCGTCATCCACAGTTTGCTTACGTTTTTAAGATTTCGCAAAAAGGTTGGTGACCCCTGTTTTTTAAAAAACAATACAATATCCAGAAACGAATGCTACAAGCTTGTTGAACGTGAAAAATAAAATAGTTTTGTTCTGGGGTAGATCTCCCTAAAACTTAATTTGAAGGAATTATCATCAATTTCAAAATGGCACGGCTCCCGTGCCTTACGCCACACGCAAAAGAAAATGAGAACACGGCTCCCGTGCCATCCGCAAATATTATGAAATATTATAAATTATTATGAAAATAAGTAGTAAGTAGAGTGTCATTGATATTACACAGGAAAACCCTTAATTTTTGGTCTAAAATATGATTTCATTAGATAAATAATATCGACATAATTTCTTTCAAAAGTCCACTTAATTGTGATTCGTGTAGGTACCTTTGTAATAACTAAAACCTGAATAAGAATAAAAAAAAAATTCACAATTTGATTTTATTTTAAATATAAACTTTTTCAAGTATATAGACTAAAACTAACAAGTAAAAGCTTAAAATAGTTCGATTTATCTCAAAAAAATATGTATTGAATTTTTACCAGGTATTAATTCTAAATGGGAAGGTATAAATAGCTTCTTTATAAGAATATAATATGTAGCTTAGACTTTTTTCAAGTGTGTAGAATAAAAACGAACAAGTAAAAGCTAAAAATAGTTTGATGAATCTCAAAAAAAGGTGTATTGAATTTATACCCGGTATTAATTCTAAATGGGTGGGTATAAATGGGTATAAATGGGTAAAAACCCAATGTTCGGGTTTTTACCGGGTAAGTGCCCATCTCTGGGCACGGCCCACTGGCCGCTGATGAGAAAACTGACGACCGACCAACATCAATAAACTTTAAGATGTCTTTATTTTCCTGTTTTGAGGATTATACCTTTTTGCTCACAATGCTTTCTTAAAGGCATACCTAAGGAATTAGAAGATCAGTCAAGAACCAACGAGCAAGCGTACTAGGAGAGCATATTCCATTAGGATGCCAGACATTCACGTACTAGTTCTTTAAGTAAACCTCCTTTGGAGGAACGCTATTGAGGCGGTCTTTGAAAATAAGTCTTGGTAAGGTAAAGGCAAGCATAAATTTATTCGTACATTACAATGAACATACACTACTCCACTGGTAACCGTGTTCCGGCCACACAATGCAAAATTTATTATCTTGATTCTGACTTACATTCGCAACCACAAAACTCATTTAATTTGAATACAGAGTTTTAGCCTTTTGTGCCCGCGCCCGGCGACTTGTTGCCTTTTGTTACTCTCCAGCTTGCTGAGGGCCTAGTACAATGGATCCACATACACACGTAAAACAGAGTTTGTTCGTGGATTATGTATTTCATGTTACGATATTTTTTCGGGTTCGAGAGAGATTAACAAACAATACATGACAGGAAGCGACGAAATATTTTCCTGCGGATTATGGCAACCAAACATTTTTGCTGATTGGTCAGAAATGGAATGGAAAAAGATTGTGATTTTAGAGGGTAAAAATATGATGGGAATAACAAAGCGAACATGTCCATTCTGTATACATTTTACTGTACAAGTGTACAATATAATCTCAGTAGAGCAAACAAGAGGAAAACGTAGGTATGCAAATAAAGTTTTTTAGGCGTGAACATAAACGTCTTATATCATTTCGAGACACGTTACCCCAAACCGTTTACGAGGAGCTCGACAGGCGTGAAAATTTCAAAAAAGTTCCAACATTTCACACTTTATCTAATTTGCGCCACGACGACAGACCGCAGCGTCCTGAACGCATGCGACGCCCGCGGGAATCGAATTTGGGACCCCGAGACCTCGAGACCCAAATTGATTTACCACCCGGGGTACCAGGATATCATGCTATGGAAGAGGTTTCGTGTAATCTCACGTCGATATGAAGGAAATGTGTCAGGTGGAAATGCCGCGTCATGCTTACGTGGTTCCGTCGATTTTATTTAATGGAAAAGAGAAAATGAAGGAAAACATACGTGCGCGTTCGTGGGTGTGAAACATGCCTTTGATTCGCCAACACTTCAAAGCGAGTATTTTTCTTTTATATTTTCTAGAGCTTATATCCTGGCTATTGAATTGAAGTATCGTGGGCGATAGATGGTGGAGCTATAGACATTGTATTTGAAAACGATAGGATATTTCGATCAAAACGGGTGTTTTCTCAAGTTTCAAATGTTGTGTAGAGAACCCTTTATTTTTTTACGAATAGTAAAACCTGAAATTACCTAAGTAGGTACCTAAGCCTATCCCAGATCATTATTCAGTTCCAGAAAATATGAATATAAATATACTTTTGTAGGTATCAAAACATATTAAAGTCAAAATCCAAAAGTATCGACCTCCATTTAAATAGGTACCAGGAGCACAGTGCGCGCAAAGAGAGCTAATTTCACGCAAGTTAATCCGAGCGGCGAGCACACAAACATCAAAGGGCACGGCAGGAACCAGGAAGTGTAGCGTCCATTACTACATAACAAGTTACATGCAGTATTGGACGAAAATAACAATGTTACGTCACAGGTTGAAACGTCATACCGAACTGAAATGTGGATATTTTGAAAAGCTTGGTGGAGTTTTTCAAAATATCCACAGTCGACACGACAGCGCTTTTCAAAGTGTACTTTTGTTTTACGTTTTTGGTTGATTTTTATCAAAAATATATTGAATTCATCACTAGAGGATTTGGTGAGATTTCTTTTTTATTTATTTAGTTTTTTTGGGCCAGAAATGTGAGTGTTACTCAATGGGTTTTTTCAGATCGGCTGAGTAGTTTCGGAGATTATCTCCGTCAAACAAACAAACAAACCAATCTTACCT
This sequence comes from Xanthorhoe spadicearia, assembly GCA_947086425.1. Lineage (NCBI taxonomy): Eukaryota > Metazoa > Arthropoda > Insecta > Lepidoptera > Geometridae > Xanthorhoe > Xanthorhoe spadicearia. The sequence continues at coordinate 351,925 of OX352214.1, read as the reverse complement.
GTTAATACTATTAGTAAGTTAGTTAGTTTTCGTAAGTTCACGATTTGGCAAAAACAAATGAATTTCTTTTGATAAATAAATACGAGTACACGTCAATAAAACAAATGACTCAGAAAAGCGTACATACAGCGGTCACAGTCGATCGCAGTTAAATGGACCGCTCGATTCGGCGTGACAGTTATACCCTGATACCCTGATAGATGATGCCATCGTATATCCGGCTCTGCGGAAGGGTTGTATCTGAATTTGTTTGCATACTTTAAAAGCTTTTATTTTGGGACGATTGTTGATAAGTATTCTAATGTTGGCAGGTGCGGAATGTTAGATGTTAAAAACTTGATGCAGCTGCTACATCCTACTATCCTATACTACTTCCTAACCTATCCTACTTCCTACTATCCTACTAATATTACAAATGTGAAAATTTGTGACAATGTATGTATGTTTGTTATTCTTTCACGCAAAAACAGCTGGACCGAGTGTAGAATGGACCGTTGGGAAGGTTATAGGCTATATTTTATCCCGGTAGTTTCATTAGTACAGCTGTGCGAAGCCGGGACGTGCTGCTAGTTCAATACAAACAAAATACTTTACATCTTTATAATATTAGTAGGTATAGCTAAATTACTGACCCAAAATCGGCAGGTCAAGCCGCAAAATCCTCACCAGAACCACTAGTCTGATATTTCAACGCTTCTATTCGCTCTTCGGTCCATTACTCCAGCCGCTTCGGGTAAGACAAAGCTTCACCGCGGCGACCGCGGTCTTGCGGACAAATCGATGTTTCGTTCGCCTTGTCGCTTTCACAGCGCTAATCCATTTGTCTACGGGACGGATATCTTTCAATGTTTATTGTCTATTAATGTTTTTTTTCAGTTTATTGAATCTATTCTAATATTATAAGGAGACGCCCGTTGCTGCTGCTTTGTATATATTTGTAGTGCGTTTCATAAAATATCCAAATAAATAAAAATGTAAATGTAACCGCGTAAAGTATAACTCGTGAGAATAATAGAAGTCGTTGATTGCACTCGGAAAACCCGCTAATGAAGCACAGGAGAGCTATCAATACGCAATAAAACATACTCATCCAGTATTACTTACTGTTACACCGTATACCCAATTAATTGGCTTCATTAATTGGATTTTAAAACAACGCTATCTCATTCGCGTACTTTTCATTTTGCGCGGAAATTGGATAAGGCTTGAAAATTGGTTCGAAATATTGCGATGTAAAAGAGAAAGAACGATTTACGTAGTCCCTAGTAATTTTGATTTATTTACAATTGTTTTATTTTACAAAAATACACAAATTTAGCATGTTCAAGTTAGCACTTATATTCGCATCTTTCGTGGACTTAATTACAGATTTATTAATTCAATTTTGATGTAAAAATATTTTCTCATACAATCGCGGCCATTTTCGTAATCAATGCTGCGCAAAATTGAACCCTATTCAGTTGTAATAGTGAAGGGTCCAGATTCCAAAAATATACGGCCTCGTAATGATTGCGTGCGGCGTGATACTGACAAATTAAATTTATATGGCTTTCGTGATGAAATATGTCCTATTGTTCGGTGTTGATTAAAACCTGGTAAAAAGGAAGGAAAACCCACAAAACGAGATTCGTAGGATTTATAACGAGGGTTTTTTTTATCTGATATGGACAGTACAATTTACGAACATGTTATTGTTATAACATAAAATAGCACTAGGGCCGGCACAATATACCTATTCGTCTTCCATTTTACATCTATCATTCGTCTTCTCAGCACTCACCCTTTTCTTACTGTCATCCCTCACACCATCCATCCATCTTTTTATCTTCTACACCTATGAGTATATGCTATATGGATGGATGTATAGGTGTAATCGTTTCTGAAAATTAAGTCAAGTCTAAGTAGTAGTAATTGTCAGGATAATAAATAAACTACGGGCAAAGCAACAGGGTAATACTAAGTAGACCATAAGTCGCTTATGAACCGAAGGCACCTAATCCTTTAAAACAATTTTGATTAAAATCAAATCCCGTACCCGGTTAAAATTGAATAATACCTGACGCAATTAGCCACTGGCTTACATTAAATCTGCTAAGCCTTCCCGAATCTGGTGAAAATTAAATTCCTCACAGCGACAGGTTAATAAGCAAATCGGGATAAGATTTTCGCGGTTAACGGGATGGCCGATCGGGCGTGCCTGGTTTACAAACAGGAAACGTACTAGGCTAGCAGAGGTAATGATGCGGTGAGAAGGAAATGATAGACGTGCACGGCTCTCCATTCGTTAGTTTAGAATCGATATAGCACTTGCGAATCATCTCTTCGTGCGTTCTATGAGCCTGGTGCATTTATAGCATATTCTAGCCGGTCTATTGTTCACCGATTTATCCCCATCTTTTGTTACATTTGATGGGGACACAGCTTCTCAGGGACGTTTCAAACTACAATGCATCTCCTGACGCATTCTGTTCGCCTGTGAAATTGTAAACCGTATCTATACATGCCATTGTTACTTTACAGAAGCGCGGCAAATTTAGGGTCTGCCTACGGAACCACATGGGGTCCATTAATCTTTTCAACGCGTGCCTTTTGTTGTGATGGTGAACGCCCACGTTGGGGTTGCTAAAATGCGAATGCATCTCCTAATGTTGTCTATAGTCCTGGTACTGTTATTGCATATTCTACACATGCTTTTGTTATGATCCTCGAAAATACAATAAGGTCTACGAACTACTAATAATGCTACAAAATCGATTCGTGACTCAGTTTTTTGCGAATTCATCTCCACATGAATTCTACGGCGCTAGTAGTTTCATGCAAAACCCTATTGTCATTCTAATGCGAAGCAAAGTGTTTATTTTTAGATAAAATAAGAGTACTTATGAAAAGCAAACAATGTTGAAAACATCGTTAATTTTTGTAATTTGACTTGTTGACTTGCAGCACAATTCAAATCTTGGTTCATATTTGCATCGACTATTGATGCCTCCTCAAATAAATTGTCGATTATTAAAATTATAGTATGTAGCTGAAACAAACTCCTTCCAAGGGATGTGCCAAATGCATCTCCCAATGGTCTCTAGGAGCCTGGTACATTTATTGCGTATTTTACACTTCCTATTGTTATTGTTCATCCAACGGTAGTAATTTAAGTTCTCAAGGGGATGGAGACAAATAGGGTTTTTGTTCAACCTCTTTTGTGTTTGCGACCACCCTCCATGGTGTGCAAAATCGAAAACGCATCTCCTGACGGGTTCTAATGCTCTGGTACATTTATTGCATATTTTTCACTTGCCTGTCCCTTCGTTAGATCTTCTTATTTTGGGCTTTTGGTGAAGTGATGTTGTGTTTACTTACCTGTAAACAGAAAACATTTTGTTAATTATACATTTTCATACTAGTTATACCTATCAAGCTTTACAAAATTAAGTAATTGGAGTTGATCTATGTATATGTAATGTACCTATAATGTCTATAAAGTGTAGGTATAAGTTGGGCATACGAATTCGAAAGGAAAAGCCACTTGGATATCTTTAAACATTTTTAACTGCGCAAAAGATCTGACAGTACATGTTTAGCGAACTTTGCAAGTGCACGCAATTATTTTTCAAAAGCTGGCATTTTTCAATTATATTCCAACTCATTTTGTAAAACACAAATATCATTGTTTTAACAATGAAAGCATCAGCAAAGTTCCAAAGTTCCACTTTAAATAATTTACAAAACGGTTAACACAAAAACAAACATTCCATATGCTGAAAAATATAATACGAAAAGATTGTTCATTGTGCACTTTCAAAAAACAAAGTGAATTTTCACTGCGTATTTTTCAGAGCAAACACCAGGTTAGCAGGGAATTTCAAACAGGCTGGGTACCAGGGTAACAGTCACGTAAGAGTACCGCAATGCGAAACTGACGTGCCGACTTTTTTAGACGCTGTGACGCATACCGGCTTGTAATTTATGTGTTTACCAGGACTGCAGGAGTCCGACTTTCAAAAACATCTACTTCTAGTTAAGGGAAAACAAATTACCGATGTTTTATGGTGTGACTGTGACTGTGAGTAATTTATTTCTTCCTTCTTGAATGGATCTTTTCAGACAGTTTTTAGAGATGGATTTTAGGACGGTACAAGTACCTACGATATACGAGTACAATAGTACCCAAAATATAGAACCGGATGAACCTGGCGGCAGAACCTGGAAGGGTACAAAATGTTCTCTTTTTGTCACAGTAACTTTTCAGCAGAACCTTTTTCCAACTGTCATTTTTCACAAAAACAACAGCCATTTTGGTACAAAAACACAGAAGCACATCAAAGGCCCCATCCAAATTAATTCTTATTTAGGCCCCCAGCTAATAAAAACAAAATAAACATGCTCCTGTTAATGAAAAGCCCCCGACGAGCTGTAAAACGGGAGCTGATTAATTAGGAGATCATAAGCGGAGGAGGTCGAGGGGGAAATCGAATAATTTAAGGTACGAATAGACTTTTGGTCAATAGAAGTTTTTATACTTGGTCAATTTACCGGCAGTCTCAAAAACCTATCTATCTCTGATTTTGATTACAGTCGGTAGTTATTTGATACAATTTGTATAGAAGTAGTGTCAAATACCGTTAAGCAAAAGAAAAGAAAGATAGGTTATTGAGACTGACTGTTAGTAGATAATAGTAATATTATGTCAATACTCAAAAAATAAGGGTGACAGACGAATTGATCTCAAAAAACTAGACATCTAAAGATGCCCTCTACGACCCTCGAACGAGTTTAATATTGAAAATGGTAGACGTGACTCGAATGAAGTCAAGATTTATGTCAGACATATTAGTTCAGCGATTTTTACATTCTCAGCGAATATTAATATCTGGAGACATTTATTGATTGCGACTTATGATACGGCGCAAGTAAAAGTTCAACGAACTGTCTCACATACATACTTGTATGTGGGTAGGGTATATTAACGAGTCCATTCAAGTTACCATTTGAATGTCAAGTGCTCGAAATAAACAATTTTTTAAGCTATTGCATAGCTTCTATCGCGGGCCTTGAGCGTGGAGACCGAATCCAGAAATGCCGTAACGAAAAAACCTAACGCTTGTCTCTTTAGTTCAGCAACTCACCTCTAGGTGGCATGCAATAGCTTTACCGCGGCAGTCCCCGAGTGCCACACGTCTTTTTTTTTATTAACGCCCCTTTCCCAAAGTGTTAGGCAGAGTCACGATCCTTTTTGGCCTCATACTTTTCGTTCGTTCATATGAGCAAGTAGCTCATTCTGATAACGGAGTTTTTAGGGCTCCGTTATTAGGGACCTACAATTTAACGTGCTCTTCGAAATTATCCTTCCTACAGAAATAAACGCATTTGTCTTCCTTTCTTTATACAGCGTCAGAAGGCAATATTCGCCTAAACTTAACGGGAGACTGTAGTGCCGAGCAAGTGCAGATAATAAAAAACACTTATTCATAAAAATAAGGATTCATCATCATCATCTCTCTGCCCTCATCCCACTAAGTGGGGTCAGCACAACACGTTTCTTTCTTCCATTTCCCTCTATCGAATGTCATCTCAGTACTCAGTGTACTCACTCCCTTCCCACGCATATCTGCATGCACACAGTCCGTCCATCTTTTCTTGGGCCTACCACTCCCAGTGTACTCATCCACATTCACATTCATAAAATAAGGATTATTAAAAAAATAAAAGGTGCACTGTTTATCATTTCATTTTTGAACAAGTCATCTGTTACGCTATTATTGCGAAGGGTGTCGAGATGCGTCACGCTGCGTGACAAGGGTCCACGATATTGCGACCTCTCCGCGACTCTGCGCCCCTGGTACCCGGCCTAACGGATCACGCCCACTATTCACTTGCGCATGATTTGTATTACTGCTTGTCTAATGGTTTGGCGCTTTATCACATGTAATAAAAAAAAAATACGAAATACGTAATAAATACGAGTATAACTAGCAGTACGTCCCGCCTGTCGATTTTACACATCGGTTCAACAACGATATTTTACAATAAGGAGTTCGGCAATACTACGAAGGCATTAATTATTTTGTTTGGACTTGTATTTTTGTTTTGACTTGTATTTCTGTGTGACACTTATTTTATTTTATTACCAATTTTAATCCATGGATCTATTTGTTATCTGAATCAATAAACGAATTTAATTTAATTTAATTTTAATTAAGGTAAAAAATAGCATGGCGAATTTACAGATAGGTAGGTACTCTGTTACGTGACAGATTTACTTTGTGACTAATTACAACAACCCACTAAAACGTTATTGTATGTAACTAAAAGAGTAACATTATTGTACCGAGTAAAGATTATAACCGACGGTCATGAGTCATGGTCTCAGCTCATTCAATATTTTTGCAAAAATTTGTTGCAATAAAGAAGCGCAAGTCACAAAACATACGTATTCAAATAAATGTTCAAATCATGATCGTTTAGAAGGGTTTCCTGATGAAAATTGCATAGCAACTTCAGCGGGGCAGAACTATTGCAGCCAACAGGCATGGGAAATAAATACGGCAGTTGATAGAAATAGACAGATGCCGCCAAGGAAATTGTTTCCTACTCTATCCAGGGCCGTGTCTAGGGATTTATAATACTACACACGATAGACTAAAAGTCGGGTTACATTTCTAACTTAAGAACGGCTGAATTGTTTTCTATACTTATGTGATTTCGTTCGGGTTGAATTCAGTTGTAATATTTTGAATTCGTCTCCGCCTCGAATAGCATAATATATTTTAAAATTAATCAAGCAAATAATAAATAGGGCGTAGGACTCTGCCATCTTTCTCAATTGACAGCTCAAGTCACTTTATTTGTCTCTAGCCTGACAGAAACGGAAGTAAGTGGGTTCAGTTTTTGATTATTGTTCTATTTGAGACGTAACCAATTAACCATGACATAACGTAGATGGCTTGTTGTATACTTACATAAACAGCGATGGACTGACTTGAATACAACTCTCCTTGACAGTTTAATAGAAACAGCAAATGGCGGCCATGCGATAAAGGTATTCGATTTGAATAAAATTTGCCCTCATTTTATTTTATTCAATAAAAGGTTACCCCTTCCGCTCTCTGCGGCCCTGGCATCCCGTCTCGGCGACGGATGGAAGCCGCGGGCGGATCGCTTCCGCAAATACGTCTGTTGGCTCCTTGCAGTTTTATAATTGGTTTTCTGGAACGCCTCGTTGGCTATGCGCTCCCGGTATTTCTTTAAAGTTTGGTAAACAAATAATGCATTGTAGTCGCAGATTCAAGTTAAGTTGATGCAGAATTGAATTTGTTTCTGCATTTTTTGCAAATAATCACAGAGCGAATGTATAATTTCTCGGAATTTATTTTAAACAACAACAAAAGCTTTGCTTGTTTGCGGCAGTGTAAATGTACGCGGCGCGAAAACAAGCGACAAAGAGGTCAAGCGTGTACATGAAAAGGTTCAACAATTTGACAAACTTTTTACAAAACAGCTATTCTTTTGAAAGAAATGTTCGTGCTCCAGAAGTCAACGTTCTTTCGAAACTACACAATCTTTCTAAAATACTTCGAACGGTGGACTGTAACAACATTTAACACATACAAATAATTATCTTCGCTAAACATCTGGTAAAGTTGCAAAGAGTTAATTAAGACTGAAATAAAACCTGTCGAGAAATATAACCAAATTCGGAAAACATACACGAGAAAATAGAATTCCGAGTTACCAAAACGTGAAAATAGAGTACGGGGATTTTCACGAATTCCCAGTTAACTCCATATTGTCGAGGAGTTGAAATTATTCACACGCGATACGCGCGAAGTTAGATGAGTTCCAGATGTAAGCGGCAAGCTGGATAATTGGGAGCGAGCGATTGTGTTTGTTTGATTCGCTTTCTATACCGCCTGGGTATTTATGCGAGCCTGGTGGCATGGGCGCAGTTTTGGTGTTGTTTTTTGATGGAGCTTATGCATCGTTCAGCGCAAACAATTATTGAATAGGTGGCTGTTAGATGACTGACATGGAATATGTATAGCTTGCATGAAACAACTATGTTTATGTTAATCGTAGTATCAAAATAGTGTTCAAACGGTTATTTAGGGTCAACAAACTTTATAAGGATTAAAGTCTGAAAATCTTTTTTTGAAACGCCCGATTCATATCAAAGGAAATTCTTAAACCAAAAGAGATAAAAGTTTCAAAGAAATTTTCACTATTTCTTCTTCGCTAAATGCAGTGAGCGAAAGAAAACTTTTCACTTCTGTGCGCTCAGCTTTTCGTCTTTAAGTTAATTAGAGATATTTGCTACACTGCACTATTTATATTGCTTTCTAGAAGAAACTTTGATAAAATATTTGGTTCATCACATACGGTAATGGGGCTGATTGAACAATAAAAATAATATAGTTTATAAAAAGGATAAATGCTCACGTTAAATCGTCGGAATTCTCATACAAACATAAAGATTCTCCGGATGAATCGAAAAGTGTCGGTATTTAAATCGAAGATATTTTTATAGTGAGTAGTTTAACGTGTTATTTCAAGGGGTAGTTATATTGGTCTTTAGCATTAACGTATTAAAAAGAGTTTTCTTCTGATATTTAGAACTTTGAATCCGAAACTTTTCTTTAAGAAAGTAAAACATAAACTACTCGTGACCACGGTGACTGTAACGCCACCGAAACGTCGAGGTAAATAATATGATTTCAATACGCAATTAAGTCCCGTTAATATTTCTAAATAAAGTAAAACATTTTTAAGTTATGATACTATAAATACCTTCGTAATATTACTTTGCAATATTTCGGCTAAACTTCACTCAACTTTAATACCTGCGAAAAAATCTCCCTTGTATACTCCCTAGAGGAAAATTAGAAAAGTTTACAAGTTATCGAGAAGAGTGGGCTACAGTGGGCCGGAGTGGGGCACAGTGGGCCGGCGTGGGGCACAGTGGGCCGGAGCGGGCTACAGTGGGCCGGAGCGGGCTGGACCGTTTATCGTTTTAATAATGAAGCCTAATCTACAATCTCTGCGGGTATTTTACTTTTGAAAATTCCAGAATACAGATATTAAAGAAAAACTTTTGTAGTTACGGAAATAGCGCATCAATTTACAACATCTTTCTCTCACGATAAGTATTATAAATATCTCTTTAAATTAAAGTTTTATTAAATAAAGAGTTTAATTTTCAAAACCTAATCTATCATAATTATGATATCAGCTAAAATTATTTGTGTTTGTGGCTCTAAAATATGACTTTGCAAAATGCCTATAACGTTGTCGTTTTTAATTAAGTAACATCTTAGTTTAAAGCTAAAAAACGTTTACGATGTATATTCAAAAACACATTTTAAGTACAGTTTTTGATCAGACAGTTGAAATATTCGAATCGAAATCATTCGTATAAAATGTGCCTACTAAAATAAAATCAGGATAATTCCGTCTCAATTTCTACAAAGAGTAAAATACTAATTACATTCTTTTAATTTCCGGCGCGGCCGAAACGTTTTTTTGATATCTTTTTTTGCGTAGAACAATAACAGTCTGGGTACTCGTAATATAAAGTGCCATGGATACCGTACAAAGCGAGAAAAGAACAGCTGGGACATACAATCACTTAACGATTTATGTTGACGACATTGACACTCGACACAGAATGTTGATACAAGTCGATTAACCGCCAATAACATAATCTTTAGTTTTTCTAGTGCCGGTAAGTATTTGATACATTTTGCATGAAAGTAATGTCAAATATCTAAGCAAAATCAAAGATGATTGAGACTGGCTGTAAGTCCACTCAGCAGGTGGAAATATTTGGTCAAGAGTCACGGTGTCGGATATTTGGGGCAGGCTCATGTATTTTTCCTAAGAACATGCCCAAGAGAACAAGAAGACTTATAAAAATACAGTGTCTTAACCCCTTTGCATTGCAGCATTATGTTCACGGAATAAATCTAGTAGCTCCTACATTAAAACGAATTTGTTCCCCTTTGTGATAGCAAACCAGTTATCCCCATTGTGCTGTGCCATTGGGGACAAATTAAATTAGCATGAAAAGAAGTAGGGATAATGAGGTTGTGTATTTTATTCAGCGGGCAGCGGAACCCGACACGGTTGTTTTATTTGCAGAATTACTCACTGTGAGTGCTCCGGGACAAGAGATGCTTCACTCCTTTGTGTTTATGCGAGCCTAGTACAAGAATATTTAAATTAAACTTTATTTTACTTTACTACTATACTGATGATTGGTCGTCGAAAATAATTGGATTGGCTAGATTTGACAATTGACAATTGATTTGACAATCTAGCCAATCACGAGATACACAATTATTTTTGACAACCAATCACGTGAGTTTATTTTTTCTTCCTATTAGCTCGCTTCAAGAAATGAAGTATAGTTATTGTTCGAAATTCGAATGCATTCGCTTTGTGTTCATGACAGCCTAGTAATAAAGATTTTTAAATAATTCGTTGTTTGCAACATAATTCTTTATGTATTCTTTATTTGTATTCGTTTTAGCGACATATTTGAGTGTTTATGAGAGCTTGGTAGAAACGCTCAAGTTATTTTGCCTATGTCCGCCTAGTAGCAATATTCAAACTACGATATCCAATTAGAGCAGACCATACCAGTCTATAATTTAGTACAAAGCTACGTGCAATTAAGTTTGCGGTGCACTTTCTCATTCAATTTCCTATCAAAGACAGACAGCCTGTCCCTTCTCGCACAATTTACGTATATAGTTGTTACTAAGGACAGACGGACGGACGATGTAATTATGCATAAGGAGCCCCGACGAAGTGAGATTAATGGACTCCGCAACTAAAGGCCAGGGCCAGCGCACATCAGAGCGGGACATAGCGAAACATGATGGAAACTATTGTGTTGAAATATCTATTGTCACATGGCACATAGCTTTGATGCAGCTTCTGCTAGGCTTTGAGAATAGATCAGAACATGCAGGTACATAGTAATCAAATTATATCCATTTTATATTTTAAAACCGAAATTATGCTCACCTATTTCAAAGGGTTCCCGTACTTTAAAGAAAAAAACTAAACGTTTTTTCAGGTGTAGATAATCTGTTTATCTAACTCATGTGCGAGTGAAAGTATCAACATAACAATATAAACACTCTTAAAAACATAAAAAAACTAAACTTTAAAAAAAATATAGGTATATAATTTTAGTGAGCAAGCGACAGACTCGTCCTAGACCAGTTTTAAACACTAATTAAATCTATTAGTTACAAATCCTTTACATCCATTACGAAAACATCATGAGGATTTTCTACTACTTACCATGACCGTGGTTTAGTACAAACCTTCCTTTACAAAGGTCCTTGTATGTGTATGAGCTGGTAAGGTCGGGCACTGATGGGTATTGCGTGTTGCGGACGTGGTTACTTACCTGTGGGTTATGCGACCCTGGTATGTTACTCCGCGTTACGAAAGAAATTAGGGCAAAATTTACTATTTTTGTCCGAGAATTTTAAAACGAGTCTGCTATTGTATGACAGTTTTAATAGTCCCCCATCCGATGGCCCGATGACATACCCAATAGAAACTTCAGAAACTTCAGAAGCTTGTGGATTTATTATGTCTATTGTTTATTATGTCTTCAACAATAGACAGCACTGAAGTTAATGACAGAAAAAAAACAAAGACAGAACCGTATTTTCAAGTATTTGCTCGATACTTTAAATATTCACAGATTATTTATTTGTAGATTCACATTAAAATAATTAATTAAATAAATGTTTAGGGGGGCAAACGACCAACGTGATTTTTTGGTTGTATTTGTTTCTCATAATGTGTCTAATGTTGATGACGTGAATGATGACGGAACCCTTCGTGCGCGAGTCTAACTCGCACTTGCCTGATTTTTATAGTTTAGTAATAATAGAAAGGGTTAGATTGGATAGAAATACTTGAAAACCCAAAACGATATCCTTCAATACAAGCACAAAGTTGATAATTCTTTCATCCGCCTATTACTTATTCCCAAGGTTCAAGTGCGCCTTAATATTTAAGTGGAGGTCGAGTTTAACGTTTAAAAATACATGCCGCACTTGGGCACTTGGGAGATCAATTTTGGATGATTCTTCGGTTATTGTGATGGATTTCTTGTGCAGTAGTTTGATACAAGCCAAGGGTATTCTGGTGCAGTGTTTTAAGAGTTATAAGACTAAACAGAATAAAACAAAATGATGGGCTTTGAGACTTTATTAAGTTTTCAGAATGTTAGATCTGTTTTTTTATTTTAAAAAACTATTTGCTTTTATAGATTTTTATAAAAAGTAGTTACAATATAAAATTCCATCTGTTGAAATAACTACCTAATTAAAATCCTTATCGAATATTTTCCTAGCAGGATCACTTTTACCGTAGTAAATTTCTAAACAAATTCAAAAAACGCAAACCACATTTTTTATGAAATTAATGTAATCTCAGTGCATGGTTGTTTTAAAAATATAATTAATTTTGTAGGCTGGGAGGATATTATTACTTCATCTTTTAATGGATATTTAATTAAATAAATTTAAAATTACATAAAATCGACACATTAATATTTTGCCTTTGAATAAAACACCCGACAATTTCAAATATCTTTGTCTATCCATAATGAATGAACTACACCCGAAACCGACCCGAATAGCCAAATGCACGTTCCGTGTCCAATAATGGAAAGCGGGGAATCCGATAGACTATTATCCCGGTAATCCCCGTAATGGGGGGGAGGGGTAATAGAAGGGGGTAATGGGGGTAACAGAGGGGGGGGATTAAGCCTGCAAGTTGCAATGTAAGCGTTATGCGCTGGCTGCGGTGCCAAATCGCGGCGATTAGTGTAATGGACCTGTTTTAGTTGGGACTTAAGTGGCGGGAAATATGGGGATTTTGATGCTATGTAAAGTTGGTGGGACGAGTAGCTAAGGTAAGCTAGATAGTACACGACGTACTGTGGGAAATCCTGATTTTTTAAACAATACTAGCAGCACGACCCAGCTTCGCACAGGTGTACTAATGAAACTACCAGGATAAATATAGCTTATAACCATAGTCCATTCTACACATAGGTGAACGAATTTTTGAAATCGGCTGATTAGTTTTGTAGATTACTTTCGTCAAACAAATTTTACCTCTTAATGATATAGGGAGGGTTGGCACAAGCGAAGAGAGGCCTATGCCCAGCAGTGGGATGAGACGGGCTGCACATGATGATGGTGATGATGATATTAGTATAGGAACAGGAGGACACCACTTGGTTTCCTCAATAAATAACTTCTTAAACATCTACAATAAAGAAATACACTACCTCATTAGACATCTTCAAAAGATCTAAAGAATGACATGAAGAAATTTTTATTTCCTTGAGGTTATAAATGACTTCAACTTTAAACACGAGCAAAGCCGTAAGCAAAAACTAGATCACTAAAACACGACAAAACTAGAGTTCATTACCAGGATAGCAGAAATAAAGTAGAATTAGTAACGTTTCATAGCCGTAACTTTTCCCGACGCTCATTAACTAACGTAATCATTCAGCCAGCACTTTCTTGTAATCTAGTTATCACCAACTTTCATGATTAATCCTTATAATTGAGAGAAATATCAAAGGGTACCGATAAAATGAACAGAAAGATAAAATCAAAGATAACTGTGAAGACCAGCTGCTCGATTCTTGACGACATTAAAAACATGACTCGGTAAGAGATTGCACGTTATCTAGCTTTTGTGTTCTGAAATCCATAGGATTTTTTCAAAATAACCACACCGTGACGTGCCGCGTTATGACATGTTTATTTGGAGAAAAAGGCGGCAGTACAGAATGCCTACATTTTAACATGTAAGTCATGAATGTTATGAAGAAAATCCGACATGATTAGTATTCAGTTTTAATCTAATTAATGCATGTGCTAATAAATGACCTTCGACAACCTATCTCTTTAAAAACGTTAAATATCAAAATGAATTAGCTCAAACTTTATAACCTTAGCCAAAGCTGTGAAAAAGCGTACACAAATAAATATCAGTAAATGCGAGCGAAGCCACAGACGAGCCCTACCTTTAAACGATCTATCATACGCTGCGTAATATTATCCGGGTACCAAGCCGTCAGCACCCGATTGATTTACGTGGTGTCCCAGCTTCGGGTTTGGCCAGGAGCGGATTTAGGAGAGCCCCTAAAAAACAAGTTTTTGCAATTTGCTATCGACTTTGGATGCAAAAGATAAATCGCGGCCGAAATTTCTATTGTATCGGATCGGATATCGGATTAAAAATATTTTTGAAATCAGAATTTCAAAAATATTTTTAAATCTACCTACTAGGTCCAGACATTCGTATATTGGGCAAATTCGGAACCATACTACATTCAACGTGGCTCGACACGCGCTTGGCCTGTTATTATCCCACAGCTGGGCATAGGCCTTCCTTGCTAATTGCCATTCGCCTCAATCATGTGGCTAAGGCTAAGCCACAGCCTTCTACACAATAAAGAAAATAAATGTAGTCGTGTTAGTCTTGTGTTCGCTTCATTTCGAAAAGTGACTTTACGTAAGTAATTTCCCGTGTGGTTTTAATAATATTCTGGTCGTTGTTTGAAGCCCCAAGCCATACCCTTACTCCGTCCCTGCCGGGGCCTGCAATTCAATTACCCAAAGAAGTCTGAGTTCCGTAATCAATGCTGAAGTATTTATAGCGAGTTGGGGTTGCGAAGCCTCTCGCGTATTTTAATATACAAACCGATGTTGGACGAAATATTTAATTGATATTTAAATTCGGGATCAACGATAACCTTTAAAATATAAAAAGTGTAATAAAATACTAATAAAATCTTACAACTTTTTAAATTAGACTTGTATTATAGGCCAAACCTAACATAAGACCTAATGTACCAACTTGAGACAATGAATAAATGAATATGAATATGAATATAAATATTTTTTCCAAGTTATGTGTTTCGGCGCCCTAAAACCCCGGTAACAAATAAAATAAATAAGTATTTTGTAAATGTGTGGGCATGTTGTACCAATTATAGTAATTTGGACATACCTCTGACTACCCCATTGGACATCTTCAAAGGAAGAATTAGAAGCTACGTGGGATACTCCCTGGGTCGTGATTTTATTTCTTTTATTTTTGCAAAAAGTTCCATTAGTAATTTTGTAATTTAGGTTTGCACACCAAAAAGTAACTACATTTTAGCATATTGCTAAATATTTCGCCAAAACCTGTCCAGCATACGTAATTAGCCAGACACTAACCTCGTTATATCTAGAATTCTAGACCAAGACAAGTCTCCGCATCGCAATGAATATGCATGACGTCACCGATGACGTCACTAACTAGTTAACTACCCGCCACCGGTGTCTCTCGCCTCGTTACACTGTTTCGCATTAGATGGATCTGTTTGATTGGATCTGTTGAACCAGTGACTATAATACTCTGTTCACAGAGTCGTTCGAATAGTGAGAAAAATAAACGCATGTGATTGGCGTCGACAACGGGCCTAGTAACGGGCTAAGTAAGCTAAACCAAAGTACTTAGGTCTTTACATCTATACTATACTTCATTTCTTGAATCGAGCTAATAGGAAGAAAAATAATCGCACGTGATTGGTCGTCGAAATTCATTGGGTTGGCTAGATTTGACTATTGACAATTGATTTGACAATCTAGTCAAACACGAGAAATACAATTATTTTCGACGACCAATCACGTGCGTTTATTTTTGTTCCCATTAGCTCGATTCAAGAAATGAAGTATAGATGATTTATATAGCGTTAGGAGGCAATCTTTGCCTACTTAACGGTACACTGTAATGCCTGGGACATTGTTGAAATGGAATAGGCTTGGCCAGCACCTAGACCATCCTCTCAGCTAAACCAAAGATTGGCCGTAAGTGGGCAGGCAGTAAGCCTGTTGATTCACGAAGACGTCGAGTGCCTCTCCAGCCCCTTCAAGCGAGGGCTGTTGTATACACTGCAGCTATCAACAACAAGCTGTCTGCTTTTACAACAATTTTTTTTTTTATTAACCTATTTCGTCCCACTGCTGGGCAAAGGTCTCCCCCAAACTTCTCCAACCATCTCGATCCCTGGCGGAGTCCCACCATTACAAAAAATAACACGGAAAAATGATTCCGATTACTAACCTCCGAATACTGAAATGCTTATTAAAGGTGCTGGGCAAGCCTATTCCATCTCAACAATGTCCCAGGCGTTACAGTGTCCCGTTAAGTGTAGGCAAAGATTGCCTCCTGACGCAGTATAATTTTTGTTTTAACATCTATGTTTTGGTAATTAGTTCGTTTTTGGGACATTATTTAATCAATTTATTTAATTAGCCGGCCGAAAAAACGTTGGCGGGACGATCTTGACGTGTTTGAGAAGGAGTGGTGGGAGATAGCCAAGGATAGGGGTCAGTGGAAGATTTTGTGGGAGACCTTTGCCCAGCAGTGGGACACGACGGGTTCATAAAAAAAAATTAATCATTAAAAAAGATCTAAACATACTGAACATGGCAAGCAACTTTATTTTATAGAACAAAAAGTAGATATTCTTGCTTTAGATTTGTACTCTGTGATTATGGCCACAGATTGAATCAACCAAAACCAAAAACCATGGCGATTAGATTAAACCACCTATGTATGGAGCTCACGTACTCATATGAGTATTGAGCCCCTACATACATGATTTTCACAACATTAACTGCCAAACAGTTTTCGACTTTATATTAACTGTATTACAGCTGATTGTATATAAAGACCAGCTAGGGTTGCCGCGAAATGAACAGATTGCGCCCACATGAATATTTCATAATCAATGCCGCGAGTTTTTGGGATTACCTGCGTACAATACACATATGGCTTCTCGTGATTTCTGCTCGCCTGGTAGCGCATTATCATTGAAAATACAGAATTCAATACTAAACCATGGTTTTGAGTTACTAAATTGAACAAATCATTTCAAACAATATTAAATTGAAGCTGTTCTGTGCTGTGAAGCCGGTTACTTGATTATGATTTCATATTGATAGATTAATTTACTGAAATACTAACCAAATTGGCTCTTACATATTAGGTTCACAAATACAAAAGAATCAATCAATTACTACTAGATTTTATAATATAAGTACTTTTCTTGTTCTTTCAGTCCATAATATACATGGTGATTTAGATGCAACAAAAAATCTTATCTAAAAAGTAACAAATGCCTTGAATTGTCAAAACTATCGTGAGTTGTACTAGACATTATAATGAGTATAACGTGAGTAATTCCCGTTATACTCATTATTATAATGCCTTGAATTGTGTTTCTCCAATTACCTACTCGATTTTTATAATATTTTTGAAGATTAGTTTATCTACCTTTATTAGTATTTCTTAACACTTTTCGTATTTAGACATGGAAACAGGTAAGGTAAACAACGCGATAGAAAACCCCGTATCCATGTATTTCTACATTTTATCTACTTCAACTACAAAAAAATGACGCTAAAATCCATAGTGAAATCCTATCACGTACCAGGAGCACATAGAATATCTGGAGGCGCAAATGAATGACGGAAATCAATCGAGGCACTATAACGTGGATGATATATCTGCCAGATAGGTCGTTACTGTGACGGATGACGTCACGCGACGAGTGATGGCTCTCCGGATTACTATGTGGTGTTGTGGTTATGGCCAACTTGTCATGCCAATGTTATGAAACTACGCGCCAATTTAGATTCGCATAACTCCCGTATCCCTAGCTCATATCAAATACATACAATTAAACGATTTTCTACTGCCACATTTTTCTGACTTCCTAGTATATCATAGAATTGGTATTCATAACAAAACAAGCAGTCTAAAATAGAAAGTGGGTTGAGAAAATTATCTGAAGCACTATTTTATTATCTTTCCAAAAAAGTCTGTCTGATATGTACTTTTTAGTGATCGTCACTAGAGTCCCAATACAAGCTTACTTCATATTGTACCCACAATTTCAAAGTCTTAGGTTTATCCATTTACTAGTATTGGTACGCGTATAGTGCGACGCCATTACAATGAAACAATGCACACGTCTACGCGTCTGTACGTACTAAAACGTCCAACGCCTCACAGATACTGTGTTCCCATCACTAGGCGAATCTCCCGAGTTATTGGGAAACAACACTAGCGCTAGAACAATCCGGTGTTAATTCTACATGAAAATTCAGAGCTCGTTGAGTTTCTGTTCAAATATACAATTGTTCGCTTCAATTAGAACTTGTCTTGTTCATATTTGTTCGGCTGCTGTATTGGAAGGTTCATTTGGGGACAGGTAAACTTACGCCCTGATTAATGACTGAATAAGACAAAGTTTGTACATCAATAATTTGTCGCATTAATCACGTTTATTGTGTACATATTTGTTTTTGTAGTCCAAAATACAGCGAAGAAAACATTACACCACCCGATCAGATACCAGGAGAACAGAATCCTGTAGAAGATTTAGAGCACGTAAATTACAGGCAACGGTACGCCATCCCTCATCAAAAAACCCTCGTCATGGAATAAATAACATTGAGTAGATAATCTGACCACGGAGGGTGGTAAATATGATACCTTTCTTAGTTTATGTCACCCTGGTGACTTTACGAGAATAAGGTCATTGTTTTAAGTTGAAATCTTGGCTGAAAGTACTAACAAAATTTTATGCCTCGAAAATAAATAAAGTAAACGAGTAAACATAAAATACACGAACGGCAAAGTTTTAGGTAAAAAAGTACCATACTAACGACTCTTCGATACTTTTGGATGTAAAGCAAGTTTGAAACTGGTACTGAAAGGGTTTCAAACTTTTTTGACGTAATTTCATAACGATGTGTGTTTATGTAACTTTGAAATAATTCTCGTTAGAATCAAAATATGTTTTATTTCTACAACAACACGGCTTCAGTCATACATAGTGAGAGAAAGACACTCCAGTACATTGAAATAGGCCTGTTAATAAAACATTAACTAACACTATATCAAAACAGAGAAACCCAGTATTTTTGTATTAGTATTTAAATGTGTCCATAAACAAGCCATTAAAACGCTGTCAAGATCTCTGAGATATTAAAATGCTTCGTAGCCAGACCCACAGTAAAGCAGTCATAAACTGAATATGCTAAAATGAAACCAATTTCAGAACAAGCTTATAAAATCATGTCCTTGTCTTATATAAGCTCCAGGAAAGCCTTACAAACCTCGCATTAAACCTCGTATATCAGAATTTAGTAAAAAGCAATGTATTCTCAAATCAACAAACCCATAAAACAATGCAATAGCTAATACCAGCACGCAAGTAAGCATAAAGCTGCGTTTTCACTAGAGATATATTATATAGGTACCGTTTCACATACATGTAAAATGAGCTCTCAGTGTATTTATCTATCTACTTAGCCGGTAATACCCACTGCTGGGTAAAGGCCTCTTCTTTATCACGCTACTCTTGGCGATGTTGTGCCATCCGGATGAGTGTGTAAATAAAAAAACATATTCCTCGCAACGCATCCTAGTCCATCGTAGAAGCAGCCTAATGCGCCAGCGTGACGTCACGACACGTTGATAGATGGCCGTGTGACCGGTGCGATGGACGCTGGGATTAAAGTAACGCCGGACTGTTTGCACAAAATGTTTAGCTTCACCCTGTACACATAAATAGATTTATAGTTTATAGCAATATGTCGCCCTCTATTCATCAATATGGTAGTGACAATGACAGAAGACCTAGGATTGGAAACAATCGTCATTTGTCGCTATATCATGAATATAGGAAAAGAAGTAAGTAAGTATGATTCCGATCATACTTACTTACTTCTTTGCTAACTCTGTAAATGCAATTTTAGGAAATTAACAGCAAATCGTATTTGAATGTCAGCACACATTAAAATAAATTACAAATTACAAAATAATATGAATTAAAAATTAAACCAAAATGACATTATAAGGAAAACTCTTCTATTTCGCATTAACAGAACATTAACAACGGAAACCAATAAACAAAATGGCCGTAGCTCCGCATAACGAGTTCTGTAATGTTGCTCCGATAAATCCGTAGCGATACAAACGGAACGCGATCGGTTTGCAAGGATTTAGAGAAAGCTTTCTACGTCTTAATAAGTTCTGCACGCCTGGTACATTACCGTATTTATTTATCTTTTTATTTTGAAAAATGATTTCTTATATTGTCAAAGGTGAATGGCGTATGTAAAGGATATCTTTGCCCAACAGTGGGTTGATATGGGTTATTAGAAAAAAATGTCTACCGTCCAACGTACAAAGAAATCAAACCAGTAAGCATATATAGATTACCTTCAACATGTTTTGAAAGCTAGGTTATTCTACTCATATTCTTTGAATTGCAAAGGAATATGAGTAGAATAATCTGCGTTTTTACTGAAATACAGAGAAACATTTTACTCTTTCGGTTATTAGCAGAAAAGGAAACTTCCGATAATCTTCATCGTTTCCCTGACTCTACAAAACTAACTAGAGTCGGCACACTCGACACAACATGTTCCTTTTCTCCATTTTCTTTTATCAGTATACTCCTTTTTAAATTATATACGTGTACAAATGCGTATAAACACCGCAAGCGACACATAAGCTCCAATCTAGAGATACACAGTCAATTTTCCGCGCGCACTCAGGCGATGCCTTGCCGCGACTCAAATCTTACAATAAGCTGACGAAAACTGAAATAACAAACAAAGGACTTGGTTTATGTTTAAGCGTCTAGCGTTTTTTCAGCGTAAACATTACAAAGTTTGCAAAGCTCAAAAATTATAATATGACACATATTTTTTGCTTACAGCTTATCAATTTAGAAACCCATTCTAGTGGAGTTTTTGGGCCATCCCAAAGGCGTCATGACGGAGAGTGTTGAATTTTTAATTAAAAAATCAGTCGTGCACGGTCTTTGGGGCTTGTTCATACTCAAGCGTGAATTGTGCCTCAAGCGATAATGCATCAATCAGTTTACGTCAAAACTGACAGAAAATCTATAGTGGAGCGAAGACCCAAGTTTGATTGTAGACTCTGAAAATGAGCATGCAGAGCGCAGACTTCATCATGCAAAAAAGAAAACACAACATGTTCTTTAAAGAATCAAAGCTAATTGTGTTCATTAGAGAAATAAAAACAGTCTAAAACAGTAATTTAGTCTCAAATCGCTTGCCTCCAGCAGTAGCGCCACACCCCAAGCCATTCGTGCACGAGAATGAAGGCAAACATCGCGGGCACTGCGCCCGCTCCCAACTTTCTTTGTCGTAATGGGAAATGTTTGACGCATGCTTCGTTTTGTTTACAAAGCACATTTGTTTACGAACACTGGAAGTTGGTTAAAAACCTTGATTTGTTTGTCTTTCGATCTTATGTACACTTGTCTGGAGATTGTGTTTTAATATGTAATGTGTTTGTTACGCTCTTTTGTGCTTTGGAATGAAGGGGGAAAAAGAAAACATCATTTACTTCAAGGATCACACATTGTCTTACAAGGTAGGCGAATCTATTACCTGTTTCAACGCTCCCTCCCTACACCAAGAAAATTATTAGGCAAGAATTTGGTGGTGTGGGCCTAGCTTTTTTGTGAAGCAGTCTCTTAACAATCTTAATAAAACCAGCGCTCAGTAGCTCCTTGAGCTACTGCAGCAAATGCTGAGTGGTGACCAATTTGCGTCACTCAACGTCGATAAAATGTAAAATTACCTACCTTATATTTAAGTCAATGTATGTTAATGAGTGTAGTAAATAAATATTTTTCTTTCTTTCTTTTTCTTTTCTTTTAAAGAGTGCAGCACAAAATAAACCGAAATACTCTTTTAATTCAACGTAAAGCTCAACAGTAATATTTACAGCGTTGTTTGAATGCCTTTTCAAAAACATATTTTCCATTCCATTTCTAAATTTTAGAGTTATGCAGCGCTCACTGTAAGCCTCGCGGGTTCCGCTCAAAACAATGCGCATAACTTTGCTTTCTGTCCGTCAAGCGTGTTCTGACAGCAACAAAAGGATTAGGTATGTCAGGAACGCTGGGTTAACTCAACCGGAACGAGCGAAAAAGCTTCGATAAAATGGTTTAAAAGGGAAAAGTCAAAGTTTTAATTTCATTCAGTTAAAGAGTTGAATGCTACCTTTGCTAGGTGAGATATTAAATTCTAATTTTAAGTAACCTATTAGGACCTATCTAGGCTGTGTGTGACAATCATTTTAAGTAGGTACTATGCAGTGCCAGTAGAAGATTTACATCATATTTTAACTACCTTTTTTTAGATTTTATGAAAAGCATAAAACCGAAATCAGTGGAAAAAGGGAACGAAGGCCTTTACCCTGTCGTGAGAAAAAAAATTGTTTATTCATTATTTATTTATTATACTCTAAACTCACTGGAAGTAAAGAAAACTCGTATGAGCAATTGGCCAAATCTTTAACTCAACTCATTTCTGATTCATTAAGAATCACTTTAAAACGAAATTTCCTAAGAACTAGAGGATTTTACTGTCCACTCACAATTTTACAACACCAGCTATATCACTAAGTCCATGGCCCATTCCAAAAGAGTGCAAGGTTTAATCAATGATTTCGCAGTGAGTTTTATTTGTGGAACCAGTTCTGTGTCGGATTGACAGGCCTTTGTACAGAGTTGGCTAATTGGGAGCGGTTCCGGCGTTTGTAGTTCGAACACGTGTCCGTCAGAACACGGGATCCGTTTGAACGCTAGAATACTGGCTCAATTGAACTTATTACAAACAAGGAAACGAACGATCGGAAAATAACAATCTATACTAATATTATGAAGAGGTAAAGTTTGTTGGGAAAGGGGAGATTATTATTATTACTATTATAGAAAATGAGGCTTATTACTTTTTTATTAAGCTTTTATTAGACCTAAGCAACACAATAAATGAATACGTTTTCCATTCCTCTTTTCATTCATTTCTTTTGCTGTTGGCATTTTCTACAAATACCTTCGACAATGCGTATAGAGTGAATGGTAAAGAACGAATGACAAAGAAAGTAGTGATTGATTTATTGTTCCACCGTATTGACATATTCAAAGCCTCCGCGAAATATCGCGCACATAACCGGATCTGACGTCACGGATGGGATATTGATGACGTCACGCTTTCACCATGCCCACCATAACATTACGGAAACCATTAATCTTTATATGTATACTTTGTAATAGAGACCATAATAGAAGATCAATTGGGTGTGAAAAATAGGTAAAAATTCCGCGGTCGATAACTGAGTTACCAGGGCAACATGAGATCGGAGGAGTGTTAGGTATTTACGCGGTTTCGAAATTGCGGATTCCCTACGCCTTTTTTGACATTGACGTTTTGTTAACTTAACTTCGTCGACATAGGTACAGAGTTCAATGACCAGATTATGAAAATTGAGGCCTTTAGGTACATAATACATAATTTACTACATGGTTTATGGTGTCTGGATGCTTCCAGGCACGCTGTAGTGCTTGGCATATAATTAGGATTCCAGCACCAAAATCATCGTCTGAGATTTACCAAAAATATCAACATTTTAGAAAATAAAATAAATACAAGAAGTTTGAAAATGATACTAAGCATTATACAATACGCATACCCCATAGCTAAGTAGTTAACATTACCCAAAACATACCAAGAGATCATAGGCTCGATGTGGTGTGCTTGTGATAATTCCTGCTTATTACCAGACGTCAATTAAGAGGCAGAAAGATGTAAGCAAGTGTCAAACACAGCAGCCAATTAAGTCACCGCAGCGAGTTTATTACTGTCTGTGTAACGTCGGCAAGTTAATATGACAATCTATAAGGTTGACATAATCTGGAATTATATATTTATTTTTGAATAATTCATGTTTTTTGGATAAATCCTGCGGCTAACAGCTGATTTCACAACAAAAGATCATCTAAAAATCTAATCAATGGTCAAATTACGTGACAAGTGTCAAATCAGAAACAAATTCTACACTCTCACGTAAATATCAGCCGATCTCAATAACTTATCTATCTTTAGTTTTGCTAACCGCGGATAGATTTTTGACATTACTTCAATACAAAATTCGACAATTTACAAGAATATGTAGCAAAATATATAAAATCCAATGAGGGGTAAATACTAGCTAATAAGATTTTTCTACCCGTGGGACAAAGTAAACACAATGAAACGAACGTGACTAGAAAACAACGCAATGGACCATTCACCTTTAGAACAAAAGCATACTTTTTCAATTTGGCTCGAAAGACCTCATACAATCGAACTTCTTTCCCCTTCAATAAAACTAAACGCCTTTGTATCCTGTTAGCCTGGTAGCCCTGAGAAGTAGCGAATGTCAATTACTGAACTTTCGCAATACCGACGTGAGCGAGTCGATAATGAAAACTTACCACCGCCGCGTCGTTATTAGTTCCTGGTACTTATAGCTTAATATTTACCAATATTAAAGTTTAAAATACAATGTTAGAACTATAGTTTGTTAGCTCGAAACATTCAAAGACAAACAAGACCCATTTCAAAGTAAAATGTTTTAATTAAGTATTTAGCAAATATTAAAATTTATTTATTTCATTTAATTAACTACTCGTGCTATGAGACTGTGGTTAAAACTTACATCCCACTTTCCAATAAGAATATTATTTCAAACTGCTCGGCATAACTTCACCTTGATGCCTACAAACACACAGTCAAATCTTTCTCGGTAGCGCCATCTTATACATAGTTACTATTTGATAAATAAAACATTCGATAATAAAAATAAATGACTTGTGTATCGATGCCAACATCTGTACTGCCACGTTACGTGACGGAGCTACGAAGTGGACCCTAGCATGACCTTCATAAAATTTTATAGACAGGAGAACATGAAAAAATAATATTTTCAGGGTTCGTTGCTAAAATAAACAAAAACAGCCGAACAAAACACGGATATAAAAGCTGTATATTTTTATTGCTTACTTTCAAATTTTACGGGTCAATGAATCATCAAAAGACTTTGACTTGAATGAAATCATGAATGCTTGTACGCTCATTTAGGGCGCGAGTCGCTTTGCGCTTGACGCGACTTCTCTGTATGACTTTTAAATATTTTTTTCGAATACTTAGGATTTTTTTTAATTGTTGATCAGATAAAATAAAATAACAATATAATAATTATTGTTGTTTGTATCGAAAGGTGTTTATTATTACAAGTCTATTGGTAGAAGAGTATACATACTCGTATATTATTCAGTAGCTATAGCGAATCCATATAAAAGAAAAGCCATAGCTATAGCTATGAGAAATAGTAAGTATAAGGCGGTACAGTACGAATGGGAGTGTTCACTACACAAAGGCATAGCTAGTAATTTCAGTAAGTTTAGATACTTAATATACTAATTTGATTTTAGGCAGCAGAAACTCAAGCTTTCTCTGACTGAATAGTATTCAAAGTAACTAAAACACATTGTAACTTAACTACAACGTTATAACGGTCTAGATTCTTGGCAATAAAGTGCTCGTAGTTTAAAACAACTTATGATATCAACAATAACAATAAACAATTTCATCACGCAATTAAAAAGACAATAAAATCACATCAAAGGAAAACGAGCCCGCTTTAGGCTCCGTACACACGATCCATCTTGCTGACCGCATTACGCCACAGCTTGACGGATGACGTCATCGCCGCGAAACGTGACAACGAGGAAAAGATCTCGGCTTTTGGCCACGTGGGGAAATCATGTACAAATCCTTAGAGGTCGTAATGGATGGATGAATGTACAACTTTTCTATTAAGGATAATTCACAAAGAAATAACAATTAATAAAGTTGCTAACTTTTAGGCGACTCTTGTACTGTTATTATTGGTTCTGAAATAAATTTGATTCAGATATATATTCACAATTAGGAAAAAATATACTGTTTACGGATTTACTTAAAATACAGTTGTGAGCAGTAATATTATTATGTTGTTTCAATGAAGACAGGTAATCTATACCCCAAAAATAGCCACATACACAGTCACAAATTAAATTAAGCAACCATACCGAAACCAATCACGTAGGATCCGGCAAAGCTTGACATAATAGAGTTCCAATCAAGCAGGCTTCGCCGTCTCTTGGGAGCCTAACAAAATGGCCGCCGGCATCCCGCCAAATAACGAATCGCGCCAAGATTTAATTTGCAGTGCACTTCTGTTATCCTGGTGCTGCGACAGTTAAAACTTGCCAAATTGGACCATTCCGGGCCGCAAAGATATAAAAAAATACTGCGCCAAATTCTGAAGGGGAATTTAAGTAAACAAAATAAACAAGGTAGGTATAATGTTCGCTTGTTGCCTAGTGTTTATTGTGACCTAGATATGTCCTAAGCTAGTATTCAACTATTCCCGACGGAATGTCCAGACGAACCCAACCTCACGCGGTCAATAGCTAAATTCTACGTACGCCGTGGATTACACTGGCTTTTGCAAGACGACATTTGACTCAAGATAGACAGCTCCAGATAATCTATTGTAGTAATTGACATGGTTTAATTAGAGAAAAACAATCTCTAATTAAAAAATAATTTCTTTCTTTCTTTCATCTATACTAATATTTATAAAGTAAAGTTGGTTTGTTTGTTTGGGTAATCTCCGTAACTATTCATCCAATTTCAGAAATTATACACCGATTTATAAGAAGTATTAAAATAAGAAGTATTCAATGATTTTAAATGGCTCTCCAAAGTTGTGTTCTTAATCAAACAACCCAATCAGACCAAGTTCGTTAAAGTCGCTTAAGGAGAGCAAAACTTATAATTAATATAATAATAAATATCCTTGGACATTCCACGCAGCGTCATCTAGTCCCAAGTTAAGCAACTTAATGCTTGTGTTATGGTAACCAGATGACTGATATAATACTTAGATACATTTTTTTTTGTAAATACATACATATTATAGATAGAAAACACCCAGACACGAAACAAATATCTGCAGAACATGCAAACATTTGTCCCGTAGCGGGGATCGAACCCGCAACCTCCGCATCTCAGCCGGGCGTTAACACAACTGCGCCACAGAGGTCGTCATCGGTTTCAATGTCTCTTGTAGTTTCTCAAAACAATTTACGTTATACACGCGAGCTATAATGAACCTTATGATAAGACATATTTTTCCAAGTAGTAAAAGGTAATATTTCATTTTGCTAGATTAAATTCGCATCAGGTATTCTATTACAATTATCTTTTAATTAGTTTCAGTACCTTAGAAATAAGGAATAGGATATTTATTGAGTTAGCCGACTAGCATCAAAGGAGGAGGAGGGTATTGATCGATGCTCTTTTGATGTGGGAAGCAGAAATAGTTTCTAAAGTCACAGGGTCACGGGAAAATCTAGATAAATAAAACATTCGATAATATTTATAAATAATGTTTCCAATTTGGGATAGTAAGTATATTTGAAAGCTAATCAATTTTTTTTGTTTGTCAAATTGATGGCAATTTTGTTATCTGTTCTATTACTTGGATTTTGTATCAGGTTTCTGGTTTTACTGCTTAAATCCAATTTAATTTTCATCACACATCTAAGGTAAATGCCATTGTGTGTGATTAGCTTGGTATGGTCATGTTATGCGGAGGGAAGAATGTCATGTTACTAGGAGAGTACTAGATATGAATGT
The DNA here is from genome assembly GCA_947086425.1 of Xanthorhoe spadicearia. Classification (NCBI taxonomy): domain Eukaryota; kingdom Metazoa; phylum Arthropoda; class Insecta; order Lepidoptera; family Geometridae; genus Xanthorhoe; species Xanthorhoe spadicearia. The sequence continues at coordinate 324,266 of OX352214.1, read as the reverse complement.
GGATGGATATAGGTCTAGAGGTAGACCCAAGATAAGATGGATGGATTGTGTGAAGGATGACATGAGTAAGAAAGGTGTGAGTGCTGAGATGACGTCTGATAGAGGGAAATGGAAGAGGAACACGTGTTGTGCCGACCACACATAGGGATAAGGGCAGGAAAATGATGATGATCTAAGGTAAATGCCACAAGCTAAAAAAAGCGTCTCAAAAACACCATCGTCCTATTTAGAATACATACCTACTTGTTCTCAAAAAATACCGAGGAAAAATCCAGTGTAAGAAAATAAGAATATAATATACATTCTGTTATGAACACATCGGATTGAGGAAACTCTCGGAAAAACGCGGGAAAATGGCAATTTTCGTGTTTTCGTGCTTCACGGAATAAAATATGGTTTAATTTTGAGAAAACCTTGAAATTAGGAGCAAATTGGTTTGCAGGGTCGCGGGTTCGAAAGCTGAGCGACAGACGTAAATAAGAATAGAATAGGCTTCGGTAGTTATACTTCATAGTCGATTTATCGTTATCGATCGCAGGTTCGAATCCCGCCGGAATTGGATCCATTTTGGTAATATTTTTCATGCATAATGAGTACATTAGTGTGTGTGTGGTTTAACTATATAAAGTAATAGCAGCACGTCCTGGCTTTGCATGGGTGTATTAATGAAACTATCGGGATGAAATACAGCCTATAACCATCCCGACAATCCACCAATCGGTGACAGAATTTTTGAAATCGGTTGAGTAATTTCGGTTGAGTAATTACCTCCGTCCTCACCTCCGTCAATCAAAAAGACCAACATTTACCTCTTTATAATATTAGTGTCTTATAGTAGTCACAGACGATCGAACTTGGTGCGGAGCGCACCACGAACATGGTGTGCTCCGCACCAAATACGATCGTGTGGCGCACGGTCCGGCGGACATTATTATTATTAATATCGGTACGGCTGGTTCGGAGCGCTTGCACATCGAACGCGGTGCGTACCGCACCGATTCGATCGTGTGGACGGCGCACCGAACCACATGTCGGTTTAGTCGCTATTGTGCTATCGTAAATATATAAATATAAATAAATAAATATAAATATAACAGGTTCCTAAAAAATATAAATATATAAATATAAATATATAAATATAAATATCGTAACTCATTCGAAGATATATACGAAAATCTTTATCATCGAGATCTTTGATGAGATTCATATGACTGTACCGTTGTCTGTTTCTGAGATAAAATTTTGCCCATTCTTTTCTTCTTTTTCGTTGGGTATATAACGGCGATGTAGTAACGATAGCTGCCGCAACTAAAGCAATTTTGGCTTATTTTGATAGAATGGGCGGCATTTCGAGGAGACGTGTTCACGCAACGCTAGCACGATACGACTGGACGGTTCGAAGTCTGGTGCGATCGTCTGTTGTATAGATCGCACCGTGCGGTTCGTGGTGCGCTCCGCACCAAGTTCGATCGTCTGTGACTACTATTATTCATAAAAACTTGACAATTTAATATAGGTATAAAGAACGTTTTTTTCTTGTCACTCATATGTCAACGAAAAGAGATAGCAACAGATTTAAAAGTAGTCACAGACGATCGAACTTGGTGCGGAGCGCACCACGAACATGGTGTGCTCCGCACCAAATACGATCGTGTGGCGCACGGTCCGGCGGACATTATTATTATTAATATCGGTACGGCTGGTTCGGAGCGCTTGCACATCGAACGCGGTGCGTACCGCACCGATTCGATCGTGTGGACGGCGCACCGAACCACATGTCGGTTTAGTCGCTATTGTGCTATCGTACGCGCAACACTATATATGCGATTTCACAAGATCCAACAATTCAATAAATGCTTCGGAACTCATTCGAAGATATATACGAAAATCTTTATCATCGAGATCTTTGATGAGATTCATATGACTGTACCGTTGTCTGTTTCTGAGATAAAATTTTGCCCATTCTTTTCTTCTTTTTCGTTGGGTATATAACGGCGATGTAGTAACGATAGCTGCCGCAACTAAAGCAATTTTGGCTTGTTTTGATAGAATGGGCGGCATTTCGAGGAGACGTGTTCACGCAACGCTAGCACGATACGACTGGACGGTTCGAAGTCTGGTGCGATCGTCTGTTGTATAGATCGCACCGTGCGGTTCGTGGTGCGCTCCGCACCAAGTTCGATCGTCTGTGACTACTTTTATATGCGTTTTATCTAACACAGGTTTACTGGTCGAATATGCATAAGGGGGTAAATTTCTTGAAACGAGCTAATAGGAAGAAAAATAAGCGCACGTGATTGGTCGTCGTAAAATATTTTCTTTCTCGTGATTGGATAGATTTGACAATTGACAATTGATTTGACATTCTAGCCAATCACGAGAAAGAAAATTATTGCGACGACCAATTACGTGTGTTTATTTTTGTTCCTATTAGCTCGAAACAAAAAATTTTGTATAGATAGATATTCCACAGCATTGAAACTTACTACTTCTGCTAATTATTCCTCAACCAATCTCTCAAGTCAAACCACAACCACAAACATCTTCAAAGTGACATTCCATGATGTCCAACTTCGTACTTATATGGATACTATCCAAATGGAATACAATTAAACCCAGTGACCTCTGGGGTCAGCTGTGTCAGGTCAATCCCGGGTAATTACATTTCCAGGTTATTTACCCAGGAAAGGGCCAGTGGACCAGGGACGTTGGGACAATCCGTCCAGTTATTCAAATCTAGAGTTGGCCACTTAGGGTCAGTTAGCAAATATTCTAGAACTATTTAAACACAGGCATTTATCGCGCTAATCACCTTATTTATATCCCGACGTTTCGACTATGTTACAATAAGGTGATTAGCGCGATAAAGGCCTGTGTTTAAATAGTTCTAAAATATGAATTGTGATCGCGAAATTTTAAGAAAAAACATTCTAGAAATAAATGTAATAAGTATAAAATAACCCTGGAATTCCTCGAATTATATCGAGTTAATGCCAGTCTCACTAACCTATTATAGCAATTAAAAGTAATGGTAAAAAAGACTTTGAGACAACTAATTAAAAAATCAACAGACAAGTTCAACTTAGCTTGTTGAATTAAATATAACCAGTTCACGATGTTTTTCTTTACCGTTCAAAGCTCGTTTTAAAACCATATCTATAATATAAATAAGGTAAATAGATGCGCATCATTTAATTTAGTGTTGTTTATCAAAATCTTTTGTATTCCTGTAAACTTAATTTGTACAATACCAGTTTTTGAGCGTTAATGTGCAGTTTTATTTACCTGAAACAAAAGAATCTTAAATTAGTATATAATTAGTTAAATTAGTATTTATTTTAATTGTTTTCAGTCGTGACAAAAACTAGATTAGAAATGATATTTCAAAGACATTTTCTCGGCAGCACTCGACAAATAAATCGATATGACACCCACGTTTGGTCGAAAAATTCTAATTATTCGTACAAGTGGCCGTTTAGGGTTCCGCAATCAAAACGTCGGCCGCAGGGTTCCGCGCTCCTTTCAACTGTAATTCGGTTTGGAATGTACCAATATTATTGGGTATTTGGCCAGAAAATACTCCATTTTTAGGAGAAGTTTACGTTGCTCAATATAAATGGTTCAAACTTCAATTACGGTTCACATTAGGGACGTAAAAGGTCTGGAAAATTTCCTTTTTTGAGTTGGGTTTGAAAGTAATCTCTACTAATATTATAAAGAGATAATGTTGGTTTGTTTGTATGGGGAGGTCATTCCGCGCCGCGCGTTTTCGTCAGCGCGATCTAGAATCGGGTCATTTTTACTAGCACTATCTCGTACTGTAGGCTGTATTTTGTTTCGGTAGCATTATTTACACCCGTGCAAAGCCGGGACGTGCTGCTAGTTAAATAAATATAGAAATGAATTCATCACGCGAAGATGATGGACACGCACCATCAGTGACCTCAGAAGACGACTATGGCGCAGTGGGTGAAAGTCTGCCGGAGACGAGTTGCAGGTTCGAACCCCGCTGCGGAACAAATGTTTGCATGATCTGCAATACTCTTCTTCGTTTTAATATCATCCAAAATATTTTGGTTAATTATTTTCATTACGTCCCGAAAATATATTTGTAACATAAAATGAATGAAATATAAATATTTATTTACAACTTCCATAGAAAACAGGTAACTATATTTTTTTTTTTCAAAAACGCTTTCAAAATTGGGAAGTACCTACTGTGTTCGTTCGTGTAAAATCATACAAAACTTTTCAACAAATTTTCACGTGAAAATTTGGAACATTTCATGCGAAATACAGAAATCCGATAATCAAAAGCTGCCATGAAAATGTATGTTTGATTGAAAATAAATAGTAAAATTAAAATTTTATAAAACTTACTTCAAAACTTACTTACAAAAACAAATGTATTACAAGCATTTAGTTGTTTGGCTTGAGACTAGATGTCGCTGTGTGGAATGCCCAAGGATATTTTTTTATTACGTACAAGAGAAAATTCTGCACTCTCTATTTCTGATCATAACTCCTAAAATCTCCATCAGATCCTCAAAATGTTAAGCTATTGCATAGCTTGGGCCTTGAGCGTGGAGACCGAATCCAGAAATTCCGTAACGAAAACACCTAACGCTGTCACTTTAGTTCAGCAACTCGCCTCTAGGTGGCATGCAATAGCTTTACCGCGGCAGTCTCCGAGTGCCACACGTCTTTTAATTGAACCACCTCGCGAGTAAAGTCGCTGGCAAATTCTCGTTTTAATATTCTAAGATTATTCCGCCATCTTTAATTTCCACAGTCCCTAAAGTCTTTAAGACCTACAATGAATACAAAGTTCTCAAAAAATAATTACAACTTCTCAACTGTATATACTTACATTTGGACAGAAAAATAATTGGTAAAAGAACTTTTTCTTTACATAGTTCGTTTCAGTATCGGAATGGCGTCTCTTGGCCTATTTTACTTATAAATGAAATGTTTCTTTGAGAACTGACAACTTTGTTGGATTTTTGTTAAATGTCAGGACTTTACTTGATATCAATCATAAAAATGTTTACTCAGCTCTCGTAAAGATGAAGAATAACAAGTTTCTTTAGAAAGAAGGAACATTAGATTAGAAATTCATAAAAAATATATTTTTAACTAGTAGCCCGTCCCGGCTTTGCACGGGTATACTTACAAAACACGGGATTGTAACGCTAAGCTTTCAAATACATATCCATACTAATATTAAAAATGAGAAAGTGTGTGTCTGTCTGTCTGTTTGTCCGTCTTTCACGGCAAAACGGAGCGATGAATTAACCTAATTTTTTTAGTGGTAATAATTAAAGGGATGGAGAGTGACATAGGATCTTTTTTATCCCGATATTCCCGCGGGAACGGGATTTACGCGGGTGAAACCGCGGGGCACAGCTAGTTCAATAAATACCAGACACTACACAGGTCTGGGTGCCGTCGGATCGATGGAGGGAGTCGCCATAGAGGCGCCGATTCCCCATGGGCACCCATCCTACCAAAAGAAACCTTATAAACATACCATTACATTCTATTATAGAATAACGGAATTTAGGAATGCTAGTGGGAAGAAATAGGTTAAGATGATCAGAAAGGGTTCTAAATCCCAGTGGATTTGGAATTTGTAGATTAAACAGGTTGAAGGCATTGTGATACAGAAATAGGTTTACGAATACCCCCTTATGCATATTGGACCAGTAATCCTATATTAGCTAAAACCGATATTATCTATGTTGCTATCTCTTTTCGTTGCCATAAAAGTAACAAGAAAAAAATTATTTGAAACTAATATTAAATTGCATTTTTATTTTATTTTTATTTATTTATTATAAATGCAAAAGTTTGTGAGTGTGGATGTATGTTAGTTCCTCCTTTATGAAAAAACTACAAAACCGATTGCAATGAAATTTGGATATAGGTAGCTAAAAACCTGGAATAACACATAGGCTACTTTTTATCCCGAAATTCTCGCGGAGACGGGACTTACGCGGGTGAAACCGCGGGGCGCAGCTAGTAACTTATAACTTACAACTGTTTCGGACTACGTGTCAATAGAGGGCGCCATTGACCCCGCATTAGGGAGACAAGGGCCCTCCATTAGAGCCTCTCAGCCTCCTTCCGGTGTTTTCTTTCCATTTCCTGCGCAACCCTTCCCTCAAGATAAGTATGAGCTGATCTTTATGTATAACCTATTGTTGGGATAACCTCGCGTTAACTACGTGATCGGTCACTTGAGGCCTCAAGGATTGGAGCAAGTGCTATTTTTTTTAAACCGATAAGACGATCTTAGGATACGAGAGTAATCGCGAATACGAAGATAGTTTATAATATAATACTTGGATATCTTTTTTTAATACATACTATATACATATTTTTTTGTATATATATATTTTTTAATATATCCACAGGAAAGGCAATGGTCAATACGTGTGTTATGCTAGCCGCGGGTTTCCTCGAGAATAGTTAACTGCACAACTCGAAAACTTATGGTAGAGGCTACAGATGTGTTAAAGCGTCTACTGCAGCACTTTTGACTCCACAGAGTGGACCAGGTGGCGAGGATGTGGGCCTTTTACGACTTACATAATTGATTTAGTGTGTTGCTCCTTTTGGCGTTTAGCCTTCGTTTTATGGCGCTTTTTATGGTTAGAGAAAAGCCATTTTGGGTAATACTTCCTTATTTTTAAGGAAATTGAATATTTTTAAGATCCAATGTTAAAGCAACACTTTTTGAGCTGTATTATGATAAACAATCAAATGTACTCGTAATACGAGTAAATGCGCTAATTTGTATGGATGTTTGTAACTCTTTCAAGCGAAAAATCCGTCTCCAGAGTTGACCACTTGTTCATATTAATATTATGAACTAACGAACGAAGCCAAAACCACTGAAGCATTTGGATGAAACTAAATTTATTTATAACTAATACCCTGGAATTTGTTTGAATTCGATACTGTAGCTTTTCAGCCATTTATAAAGCTTGGTAACAGTACAACGCGAGACAATAGTCAACTTCTTGTTAAATCTGCATTGCTAATATTTCTCGGGGACATTGTTATTTTACGGAACAAATTATACTTCCCGTGCCATCGGAACAGAATTAACGGACAAAGGAGACAGGGAAAGATGTAGATATCCGATTATTTTGCGCTTTCAACCATTTTAGCCAACTTGTCTACAGTTGCTTACGTTTTGAATCAGAGAAATATATAGGAATTGCCTTTTCTAGCTGTATAACCTTATTTTGTAAACATTTTAAAATGCTTTGTGTGGCATATGATAAAACAAATAAATAAATATTCAACTCAATGAATCAGCAATGCCATTCAGCGAGGCAATCCTGCTAAAAATAACACAATAATAAACCACATACACAGCTGAGCTATCTCAGGACCAAGACAGACGATAGCTTAACTGATTGAAGCCACTGCCATACGTCTGGCATGGCTCATTTTGTTACTTTTACACAAAAAAGTTACTGTTTAATTTGTTTTTTAGTTAATGGCACAAACAACACCATTTCCGTGTTACACGTCTAATTTCAATTAGGTCCTATCTTATGCAGGCATTACAAACTCCAAACTTTGAACTCAGAAGCTTGACTCGAATAATTTCTCGAGATTTTAAATAATCACTCATAAATTTTAATTAGCCGTCAATTATTCAGTTTGCAAACACCAAGTTCATGAAATATGCAGATGTGCGCATAAATCTTGGGATTTATTAAATGCTGGAAACAATCCATACTTTTTTTTTTATATTTATTTTGCGTTCACCACAGACTTTATAGTCCGTGCTTTTATTATTTATGTTATTTATTATAAAGATCTAACTATTTTATAATGTTGACATTTAACTACTTAACCAAACTAAACAATCCATACTTTCTTATACACAGTCTGGAAAGAAAAACTTGTATTTCGGTAAAAATTACGCCTCATATGAGAAAATAACTGTTTGTTAGTTTTTTTTTATTTAGATGACACAAGTTATGTTTAGGTCTCCTGATGCTTTACCAATTGTCTAGATTTGTCGAAAATATCTACATGGGTTGTTTCTGTAAAGATGTTTGTTTTCACCAACATTTTGGAGGGATTAATTCCATTACCCAAATTTGCCCCCTTTTTAGGTAACCTCTAGCGATAGTTTCGTGTGCGTCAAAGCACCTACCTCTCCTCAAATGCTGCAGCCTTCGTCTGAGCGCCTGGTACTAAAACATGCATGGCTCGTTAAATATGCACCAAGGCATCATGAAGACGAGAAGTTAATAATTCAGGTTCATTTGACTGAAGTATGGTGCTATTGGTATGACGAATAGGCTTCATATTAATTTGGTAAAGCAATTTGTTCTTGCGTTGACTGTCTTCAAAAATAGGTATAAATACCTTGCTTGTGATAAATAGATAAGCCAACCTATTTGACTTGTCTAGATATTTGTAACGAATAGCAGTAACATCTGCTAGCACGTACCAGGCTAACATATTTAACGGGGGGTCGGAATAGTAGAGGCCGTGTTCATATTTTTAATATCATGCCATAGTCACAACGTTGGTACTTACGCCTATTGACCCTAATTTGTGTAGCAAGAACCCTTTCCGCCTTCCGATGGCAATTATTGTTATATAGGCGTACATCAAAATTGTTTACCCAGATACGAATTTTATTAATAAGTATGTAAATTAAATATCCTTCATTGATACACAATGCTCCCCTTTTAAAATGTTCAGAAGAGTTTAAATAATCGCCACTTGTAATACGATATCTTTGTTGTGGAAAAATAAGCCGTTTTTTGTGGAATGTTTAATAATTTAAGGGTTTATCCAATATTTATCGTAAGTAAAAATTACAGGTTTGGGTAAGGACCAAATTTTTGGCATACACGTGCGATTGAAAAATTGTCCCTCACTTTGAAGTCGTAGTATAAAAATAATTGTGAACTTAGGTAAGTTTTGAAACTTTGTTACTAAAGCTTAACTATTTCGGCGTATTTTGCTTATTCTAAATTCAGATTTAATTCACTAGATTTCTGTAAAATTAATTTTAAGTAAATTATGATACCAAATTTATTTTCGTTTTTCATACAAAATGCGTTTTGTCCCTTTTTGACTTCTCTTGGTTATTTGGATTTTATTTCAAAAATAAAACACTTTCTCATTGACTTTAAGTTTTATTATATTAAGTAATAAATTATCTTTACGTTTCTATTATTAAAATCTTGTTTAACATTATAGTTTATTAATAATAACAATACAAAAAGTGAAAACCTAATTATGTTCCTTTGTGCGACACAGTTGTGCGACGACATAACTGGAGAACTAGGCAATATTGGATAACAAATAATACTGTTTTGCAATTGCGACACAATCATCTAACTTGTGACTAAATTTTGGGCAAGTGGTTTTTGACTCAGTTGAAAAAACGTGTTGAAAATGCACGCATACCACTAAATCCCGAGTTTCCGGAGGACTTTTAAAGTGTTTTTTGTCCACTTCTGTTACTTTGGATTAGTCATTCTATGAGCAAATTTTATCTACTATTTAATAACTTTGATGTGTATTCATTTAAGTGTTTATTCTCTGCTGTGTGAATTTTTAACTGACAGGCCGTGGAGTTTTTTATTCCGGTGTGCGACAAACGACACGAAATTGTTGTTAAGGTAGTTACACAATATTATTTTATGTAAGTAGGTCCTTGTTTAGTAGTTTCTATTTAAACATTTTAACTGTCTCAGTTTTTAATCCAATGCTTGTTAAATCATATTGAATTAAATTATTACACCTAATTTTAGTTGTAACCATTATGTTTTTAATAAATAATACATGTTATAGTAAAGTAAATCAGTTGTTTTTTTTGACAAGTAACATCCCCATCTATAAACAATAAGTAAGTAACTAATAGAATAAATAAATCGTAGGAAAATCGTGACGTAAAGTTTTAGGTATGTAAATAAAATTAATCAATAAATTTTTTTTATGAAAAAGTGACAATGTACACTAAGCCTACAAACTCCGTTGTGCTACATCCGATGTGCAATGTATGCCAAAAATTTGGTCCTTACCCGTTTATGTTTTAACAATATTGAAATGAATAAGCATTTTTATACGAAAAAAGGTCTTATAAAGATTATGTTTTAAAAAAATTAAGTTACTCATTTCATCCCCATCATTATCATGTGAAAGTGGCAATGAACCTTAGTTTTTCAGTAATTCTCATTTCGTAAGTTGCAAAATTAAGAAAGTCATGAAATCATTTCTCGGTTCAATATTTTTTTAAAAGCGGATAAAAGAATATTTTCAAATATAATATTATTGAAAGAATTTAAAATTTTACAAAAATAAGCGAATTAACATTTTAAGTTCTAAGTAACTTATTTCCTTATAAAAGACATTAGTAAAAAGCTCAAAGTACCAGGTGAGTAGAAACGTAAAGAGCTTTACTTAATTATTAGAGCTTCGAGACGCGCTGTTTACGTTCCCTGGGTAGAAAACCTCTTTGCGACGGGGTTAAGGGGCGGTCCTGATTTGCAGACGCAAGATTTGGCAAGACAATTTGCTTAAGGAGTACAAAACGGTCGTTGTATATAAGCTTTCTAATGCTTTCTATTTTGTAGCTACGCTATTCATTGCAAACATCTTCATTCGAAAGTGAATGTTGGAAACCGTTGTACTATTCGTTTTGAATTCCGAATAGTTACTGAAAATACTCGATTCATTGTCATTTCGTTATATCAATTGTTTAAATAATTTTCACAATGATTTAGAAAATCGCAAAGGCTACATAAAAAGCGAAAACTATGCAAATGAAAATCGCAAGTCACTATTTCAAACACGTTGACATTGATATCATTTTTTCTAAGCATCATCTCACGATCCCTGCTCTCCTAATACCCAAAACATTTTTACCTTAATTTTCTACGTAACTTGATATTATAAAAGTCTTTAAAAAGATAATGCTTTCTCGTTAAGGATAATGTTGAGGAAAATACAGTATCAAAGACAGGAACATCCGAGGAAGTATATACAATGTATATTAACATGTGACTATGTGCCGTTAAGAGGACAACAGCTGTACCAAATGGATACTTAAATGTTTTAGGAAAGAGTAGTAGGGACGCATAGGACGATAAAAATGAACTATGAGAAATTACGCTGAAAAACTGTCTCTGGAGATAAGGAGTGTTCTTCTCTATATATAAATATCTTTTTCATTACTCATACACGGAAAGTACGCACGAAGTTGCCTGATTATAGGGTTCAAAGTAGCATTTTCTGTCCCTAGGGAAAACAAGAACTTTCCTGCCCTAGGGCAGGAAAGTAAATAACTGTCAAATGTCAACTTCATTTTTGACATTTCTTTTGTTGCATGTCGATGCATGCTAAGTGTTCAAGTTCTTCTAACTCAATCAGATGCTAGATATCATGTCTCTCTTGCACGAATTTGTGCTTCTCTAGCACTAATTATATTATATTTATTTATTTTATTTTATTTATTTAAATTTTTTCATCATAAAAAAATGTACTGGTAGAATGCCTACTACTTCTATAGCCATTCTACCAGTCAGTATTTTTTTTTAAATCTGGAACGCAGCTATGCCATGCCATCGTTAGCTGCTTTTAGTCAATATTAAACTAGTCGATTTAAAAAAAAAGCGAGACAGCTAATTTTCGTGTGTGAAATTTAAATTTTACATCAATTTTTTTGGTAATTTCCTCATATTCGTAATGAAAAGCAGAGTGCTTACCTCGGGGAAAAGGCTTTTCGATGCACTCGAACTATTATCGCACTCGCTGACGCTCGCGCGATAAACCATCTCGTGCATAGAAAAAATGCCTTTATCCCCTTGTATAGCAATCTACTATTTAGATGTTATAATCAACACAACAATAAGAAATCTATCTAAATTGACAACACACGATAGATCTGAAAGTAAAATATTTCTAGATTTACAAGATTTATAATAATACTTGAAAATACAAATGTCGCACAAACATAGACATGTAGAGTTTTTAATCAGAATTAAGCTGACTTAGGACCCCTTCAATAAGAAATATATTACAGAAATAGAATTTATGACAATTCAAATCCAATTTCAGTAATCTTTACGAGCATCCCTTGCTTTTACGATATAGTATCTTCTTAATATCATCCCGATTTTATTGGACCCTTCTTTGTCCGACCCGAACCTTTCTGACTCAATAATTACATGTGTACTAAGGATTAACCCATCTCCGGTGCTTCCTTGTACCCTTGTTCCAAAGAGTTTATTTCGTGTTTTCTTCTTTTCAAATTGTAATTAGAACGATGTTACGGAACATCTTTTACGGTACTTCTGAATCGGGGTAATAAAAAGAAATTAATGTAAATTAAAAAAAAACATACCTAAAAAATTCATTGTGTAACACAAAATTTCAGAATCGAAATATGGAGTTGAGTGCAAGATGTTGTGCTCAATCCATTCAAAGTTTTTAGACAAAATCGCTAACTTTTTGTTTCCTCTCCAACTCTGAAGTCTGAAGATGTTCTGAAACTTCTGGAATCCAGTAAATAGGTCGAACTTCTCATTAGTCATCGTCTGATTAACGACCTGTTTCAACTCTTGACTCCGACTGACCAATTCATTAGGAAGAAAACTATTTCTTCGAGTTTAGCAAGTCTCGTTTAGAATCGAGTTACTCTACGAATCGATACACTTCGAATTTGGGTGAGTTTAAGTATATAATAGCCTAAGGCCCGTATTCAGGGACTATACTTAAGTGTAAATCGTGTCTCAAGCGGTGATTCACAACTCAGTTTTCATAGAGAACTGTCAAAAATCGATGCTTAAACGTAGACTCAAGTTTGAGTGAAGTCTCTGAATACGAGCCTAAGTATTTGAGAGCTCGGAAAACATCGGTATTGATATTTGCGTGATGAAGGACTATCGCTTACAATAACAACGTAGATTACCTACATACGAGTGTGTCACAGCTTGGAGGAAACATCAGGCTCAGTTATATGCCGAAACAACACTAAAATTATAGCGAATGGTCTACTATGACAACGCGAATCTGTTATGGTGCACTTCTACCTACTATCTTTTCCTCAATCTCTTTCTATCAGGGTTGCCTGAAAGAATCGTTTCAGCGATAAGGCCGCCCCTTGTACTGTTTTTACTTTTTAAGTTGTATTTGTATGTTTTTTTCTGTGTACAATAAAGTGTTCATCACACACGCCAATAACATCGGATGGCATGTATTTATGTTTAATATTTATTTTGAACCAGCTATTACCCTCATTGTAACTGCGCTCGACTGATTAAGCCTGCCATCGACACAGATAATTAATAGCAAATGCTACATCATGTCGACATATCGAACTCGTACGTCAGTGTTTCGGACAAGTACCTATCATCCGAGTTACTAATCGTGGTTATGGGACTGTTGATTAAATTATTTGATTCTAGTAATACATTCATAAACTTTATTATTTACTAGCTGCGCCCCGCGGTTTCACCCGCTTAAGTCCCGCTCCCGCGGGAATATCGGGATAAAAAGTAGCCTATGTTCAGTAAAAGTAGCTTATGCCAGGGTTATCACCTATCTACATACCAAATTTCAACCAAATCGGTCCAGCCGTTTTTGCGTGAAAGAATAACAAACATACATACCTTCATTCTCACAAACTTTCACATTTATAATATTAGTAGGATAGTAGGATAGTAGGAAGTAGGAAGTAGGATAGTAGGAAGTAAGATGTCCCATACATTTTAATCAGTCCATCTATTTTGTCTGTGGTAGGGATCACTTTTTCGAAATTTGCCGTAATTACGGAATAGATTGTAGTATTACTCATCTAGACATCTCTCAAATTAGCAAACATATTCAAAAACTATTGTTTACTCGGAAGCAATGTAAACAAAATACACGGCAACCGAGCTTTGAAAGCTCCAAGCAAACTTGGCCCTGGTATTCCACCGCTGGTCAAAAGCATTCCATTCAACTCGACCCAGGGCTTAATATAGACTTATTTTGATCTAGACCAAGATTTAAGGACTAAGTCATACCGCCCCGTTCTTCTGTTGTTCAAGTTAAGCCCAACATTATCTAAATGGCGAAGTAAATTCCGCGCGTAATTCCATCTTTCATTAATAACTGACAAAGCTCCTTGCTTCTACTGAGCTCCTGGTACTCCCTCTTTGCGAGAACAAGGTTTGATGCGATTTTAGATTCTATAGCTATGGACTTTATGTTCGATGAGACATTTTTACGCTATTCTGATCTTTAGAAATACAGCAACAAGAGTCACAGATTGAATTAGATAAGAAATTTAAACAAATAATATTTAAGGTCTTTTGAGCCCGTTTTCTATAATAATCGATGGACAGAGTAATAAATACAAAGGCCAATTAATTTGTGGTAACAGAATGCCCCTTTTAAAATTCGATTATTTTTATAAAGGAATACTTTTTTCCTGCTATACATTTTAACAAAAACCCTCGGGCTATATTTAGCCGACAAACCTCTTCATTAATGCTTAGATCCTAGTACAACTACTGCCTTTTATACTACAAACTCACCGAAAATGCCTTGAGGAACACCAGACACTGGATAATTCCCTCCATGGTGTCACCGGTGAGACAGAAGGTTCCAGTCAGATGTCTCCCCTTCTTGTCTCCCAGAGACGGAGCGGCGGCGAGGCTGGCGTGGACCAGGGCGCCACGCGGGCGCACGTCTCTGGTCGCGCCGAGGACGCCCGGCAACGGGGCGCCTTCCATCAAACGCGCCAACGGGTCCATCCCAGACAATTAACACATTCTTGCGATCCTGTTATCTTAATCACCAGGAGTGATGCACTGTATTTTTTGGCACTTAAAATTTGAGCACTTGATTTGGCACTAAGTTAAAATCTCACTACAATTGGCACTAAGTTAAAATTTGGCAATTTGGCACTATCTAGTCTGTCATTTAAGGGAAGTAGTTTTTCATGAGGCGGTCTTCCATTCGCGAGGACACGGAGAAGAGTGATTGTGACGGGGTGATGGTGCGCGAGTTTACGAAGACGGCTTTGCACTCGTCACAGTTGCACTTGGTGCGGTCGCCCCAGCACTCACAGTTCCAGATGATGGCCACCGCAGTGTATATTATCACTCCCATGCCCACTATAATGTATATTTCCATGATGCACAATAGAATATCACGACTGGAAATTTGAGATATTGTAGAAATCTGTTGTGAATGCGTTTTGTCGGTATATGAAGGATCAGATTTCGATTGATGAACACTGGATTTTTTATATTTTGTCACCGTGATGACTAATATACAGGAATTAACTGCCAAATGCAATAGTACAGTACACCACATCTGTATTTTTAAGTAGGTTAAACATAAATAAATATTATCCGCAATGTACTAGGATATCAGAATTGAATAAGATGTCTACCACGCATGAGGATTACAGATCTAAACTTATTTTGGTCCGTGTGGTACGAGCTTGTACGTTGTTAAGCTCTGACAATCGGGATAAAAAGTAGCCTATGTGCCAGGTCCTAGCTACCTTAATTCCTAATTTCATCGCAATCTGTTTTGCTGAATCGGAAGTGCTGCTAGTTCTTTTTCATTTTATTACAGGATTTCTTGCAACCAAAATTCTATCCGTGGATACGGTATCAAAATGCCGAAAAGCTACTCGCTTCGCTCCATTTACCATCAGAATGGCGTTTGTCTGCGCTCGCCCGTATTTATGGGAGGGCGATATTTATTCTGCGGCCGGAGATATGATTTACAGCCGCGCCACCCGAAACTACGTATACATTTCATGTTATTTATTATTTTAAGTAATATATTTCAACCATCGGATATTATAAAGCTATAATTAAGTCACCAGGATGACATTTGTTTTCATAAGGCAGTCGACAATTTTTTTAATTAATTTTTTAATACATTTTAGATTCCGGGATGTTTTTTTATCGAAAGAAGTCGAGGATTATTCCCACTCGGTCAACATGGCGACTCGGATAAGAACTTTAGGCAACTTCATTCCGAAAAACAATAAAATGTCACACAAAATATACCTAACTGCGCGTACAAATACAACTATATCAGTTTCACTGTGTTTCTAATTAGCATAGATTTACATTTGACTTCATAATTAATTCGTGTGGATATTGCAAAGTGTTTTGATATGTACGCTATTTATGGTAATAGTTTTAAAGTAAATACGCTTGGGATCGATTACTGCGGCACAAATGCATCATATTATTATTGAATTATTATTACCCATATATGTAATTATTGAAGATAAGTACTTGTTATACCACAAGGCAGCAGGTTGCACGTGGGTAAGACTAGCGCAGGATCGAGGCGAATGACAATCACGAAGGGAGGCCTATGCCCAGCAGTGGGTTAAAAATGGCTGATGATGAAGTACTTATTATTTAAGGGTTAAAGGTTTTTGCCCACTAACCCGTATCATACCATGACTGTAGTAGGAACGTGTCAGACAACAAATATTCTTTGATCAGACCCACTAGACAGTTTCAAAAAGCAAAAAGCTATACGGACAACTAAAAATTGGGACACTGGGCAACTGGTACCTATACATAGCAATAACATGATCGAATAAATACCATAAACAATATAACATATTAATAACAAATTGAATACCGACCGATATATAATAATCTTATAAGCATTATCCACCCTTATTTTTCCTCACCAAACATCAGTTACCCTTAATTAACCCTTTCCACTAGTATCTCACGTACCAGGGTAGCAGCACTCGCAAGGATGTGTAAACAAACTGATTCGCTTTCAACTGATTGGGTTCATTGTAAGGAGAGCGCACGTACCACTCAATCATAGGTCATTCATCGGCGTATAACAATCTGTGAATCCTTGGAGTATACGCACACGGACGGAGGTACAAATCATCGAACAGAAATAAAATATGAAATAAAAATTATGACGCTATGAAATTTCGATAATGTTTACGAGGTAAGCACGTTTCCAACATGAATGGCATTTTTTTAATTAAGTCTTAGAGCGGTTTCAGATTATCCGATCCGATATCGGTGTCGGACGCCGATCCGATATCGGGGTAAGTAAAATGTATGAAATATGTACCTGTCTTTCATATTGTCCGGCCCGATATCGGATATCGGAGCCGGCATTTTTCATACATTCTACCTATCCCGATATCGGATCGGCGTTCGACACCGATATCGGATCGGATAATGTTAAACACGCTCTTAGGGTGCTGGAGAACGAATGAATAGCTAGGACGTCGCCAAAGATTAGTGGAGAATTTTGTTTTTGAGACTTTTGAGATCAAAATAAGTATTTTAATTACGTCAAAACCGCAATTTAATGTATTGTACATGTTTTTAAAAAAGTTTTCGAAAAGATATATGTATTTACATTTCGTTCGTTCGCATTACACAGCGTTATCTAGTCACAAGCTAAGCAATTCAATGCTTGTGTTATGGTAACCAGATACTTGGGTAAGAACCCACTACCCTTACATCCTGTTACTAAGCTGAGAGAGCAATCGATCGGTGGTCAATCGAGGAAAATCAAAAGAAAATTGTTTTTAGATAACACCCAATCACGTAGCTCGCCCAATCATTAGGACCATTCGGGGAAATATTTCTCGTGAAATTATGATTTTCTTCTATTTCGGGCACATTTATAGAATCGTAATTTCGCCAACTAAAATGATTTCGGAACGATTTCGCCAACAATGTTGTTTAGCAATCTACAAGGTACATTATGAAATACTAGCTGCGCCCCGGTTTCACTCGCTAAGTCCCGTTCGTGCAGGAATATCTGGATAAAAAGTAGCCTATGTCATTCTCCATCCTTTTAACTCCACCACATAAAGAATCACGTCAATTCGTCGCTCCGTTTAACCGTGAAAGACGGACAAACGGACACACACTTTCCTATTTTTTATTTTATTTATTTTATTTTTTATTCAGCGCCTCCTCCTTTGGAGTGGCAATTTGCTGAGACCGGACCCTTTTGGTACATTGTTTGTTGGCTTTTGTGTTACCTACTACTATTTTCTAAATTTTTGCTTATTTTATTATTGTTGTTTTTTTCTTTTCTGTGTTAGGTATATATTGATTTCTGTTCTGTACCTACTTGTACCAAATAAACGTCATATCTTATCTTATCTTATTTATATTATTAGTTGGCTTCAAAAGGAGAGGGTTCTATGTTTCTTTGTAAGATTATTACAACAATCCGAAGAACAGAAGCGCTATGCTGTTAATGCTTCTTGAACTATTTGAAACTGTGACCGCTTAAGCCATAACTTCATTTTAAGTTTAAGTTAGTACTAGGAATTAGTAACTAAACTCGTGTAAAGTAGGCATTATTCTGTCAATATTCACTTCGGCGAACTAAATTGTTTCTGACCAACGTAGTTTAGCAATTTAGAGTATCGATTTCACGAAATTCGTGTTGTTTGGTTTGGCCGTTTGTCTAAATTGTAATGTATAATACTGGTATAAACGTATAAATATAATATATCTATATATAACGACTAAATGCATTACATATGCCTCTTTTCATGTAGTAAGTAAGCTCGTATGGCATTGTGGCATTCCATTTTTGATTTGATTTGAACTTAATAGAGAACGAAATAAGAGCTTTGAAATTAGGGATTTTTAATCAGTCAGTGCAACACAGAATCATCGCCAATATCTATATGTAGTCATATAATTACAAACAGACAACAAGACCACTCCATTCGTTGAAAATCAAGACGCACCATGACATAACCAGATTAGACATCGCACCTCCCCAATCTAGACGAAGTTATGGGCGCCTGGTGTAACGTCGTCGCTCAATAGACTGCTATTAATTATGTTAGCCTGGTACACGGGACCGAATTTCGGACTAAATGCTTGGAGATGTACCTCATAATATTCTAATATAGATGTTGAATTTTCACAAAATTTTCTAGACTAAAAGGGAGTTTTAGTCACATGACTTCTTCATGATCTTTCTTCTTCTTTATGATGGTCTATATTAACAAAAAATATCCGAACAAGGGATTTTTCGTGCCTAAACAGCGGATTGGGACACGCCTCGTATAACGTGGCTTTATAATTTCATTTCTAAAGCACCAGGCAAGCATAAACGAAGTCTTAAATGTGAACTTTAGCAGTCGATGTTCTCATTTCATTTGATATTAGAGATGGAGTAATCTAAAACAAAAGGTCATTGCCCAGCTCCCCCTCAGTAAATTGACCCTCGACTTATTCTTATTTCTTATTCCAAGATTTCCGTTCGCGATCTACATTTCGATGACATTCAAAACACTTGTTTAACGTCCTTAAAATCGCATTAGCTCTAATCTCGAAGTCACTGACTTTGACAATCTTGGCAAATCACGCAATTACGAATCCTCTCACAACAACACAAAACATCCCTTCTTACGACTACCTAAAGTTCGAATTAGCTTAACTTTAGATGCAGAGAGTTACCAGGGCTCCATAGATTAGTAGGTACTAAGCTGAGAGCCGCGATAGGGGATATTAATTCGCCGCGTAACACTGATGATGAATTAACTCGGAATCACAGAGACACTAGCGTTTAGATGTGCTCTGTTTTGTTTATGCTCGCCTGGTTCAAGGAAGAGTGATGATATTTAACATGATAGCCGTGTAGTAGTAATTGCAGAGAGTTTCATTACCGGATATTATCCTGCTTTTCATTAATTAGTGGCTTAAATAGTTTTATATCAGAAGGAAACAAGTTGTTGCTAGTTATTTTCGCTGTATCAGTCGTATTGCCAAGGTCATAACCTTATTCTTTGGAGATTTTGAAAGAAGGTTAGTTCTCAAAAAATCTAAGAAAATGACTGCCACATCATGAGAATACCCATCGTTACCATACCCAGAAAATTACGACAGGTTTTGATTTTACATTTACCTGTGACATTGTGTGTAAGCTATGCCTGTCCTGTTAACAAAATACCCTTTGTAAATTGACCCTTATTTGCTACGTTTAACGAAGACTAAACAAAGTACATTGTCTCGTATATTCCGTACAAATCCCAAAACAATCCCAATACAAACGTAATTTATGATAATCAGCGCAAATTTTCAATAATGACAGCTGAAAAAACAAGAGAAAACAGCGAGCAAGCACAATTTAACCCCGATCGGAGGAGAATTAACCCGCGCAAACAGACAGACTGTATGTATTTACATCATATACATCGGTAGGATTACTGCGCTTATCGGAGCAAGGACTAGGGGGGCAGGAGGTGCCAGAAGATATAAAAGATAAAGGTAAAGATAAATATAAACAAATGAAGCGATTTCGGATTCACTCGCAGGTGTTTTGTCTCTGTCAGGTGTGAGGATAAACTGTTCTGAATCAAATGTTATAATGGGCATCTGATGAGCTTCATCACTTTAAAACGATTTTATAATCTTTTGTTTAATTCAGGTGGAGCTTTTTAGCAAATTCACAATCAAAAAATTGAGTCAAACCTGTCTAAGTAAGTAACTATGTACTGCTTTAACTTTAGTAAATGCTTTAAATTTAATCTGTTTAAACTTGTAAATTTTAATAAATTGACAAGGTAAAAGGGACTCATCAAAATGCTTATCACAATAAACACCAGGGACGCAGAAATTACCAACAGATATCGAGTTAACGGGAAGGAAACAGATAAACTGGACGTAACGTAATATTACACAACTGTCTACCTACTTACCTAGATAATATTATAATTTAGAGGAAATTCGCATGCCAGATGATTCCGCTATCAATTTATGGACTGGGGTTTCAGAAATTGCCGGGAGTAATATTAACTGAACAATTGAATTGTTCGTAATTAATAGCTATCCCTATATAGTTAAATTTCGTATTTGTTTGTTTTTAATTTTTTTCATATTTATTCATGAAAATATAGATTTATCTACAGAACTGCATTTATTTTAAGCTCTGCGAGAATAATTATATATTTTGTTTACTTAAAAACGCATACACAGCAAATCTAATAATTTTAATTACATCTGTCATTCGAAAACATTCTCGCCAAATCATGTTTTGCTTGCACAAAATGTTTATAATACCAGGAAAACAGCATAGTAGGAGATGGAATAACAAAGACAAACATAAACAGGGCCGTCCTAAGCAAACCCAAGCGCATTTGCGGCGACTATGTGACGGTAACATTTGCGTAAATATACTAAGGAAACAGCTTTGCTGAGGAAATTAAGTGTATTCATATGATGGAGGCAATAACTTATAGTGTTAGTGGCTACCATAGTTTACTTTTGGCGACGGCTGATATTAGAAACATTTGGAAATGTTAGCGAATTCAAAGTATAGTCCTGTTCTTTTGAAAACTCTTTAAATAAACCTGCTTCTTGGTCTTATTTATTACTTTTATGAATGTATAAATGCATATAATTTAAAGAATTGTATTATTTTATGTTAAATAATCGACATAATCTCATGACATAAAACATAGAAACTCATTGAATGCTCGTTTTAAGAGTAAATCCTTCCGTTGAATTGGTCCATATCTTCCGAAGTTCAAGGATCTTATTTTTTCATGTTTTCGCATCATTCATCTAGCACTCACGTCATGGAATCTCAGACACATTGATAAATGAGCTAGAATGACTAGGATACTAAATTACGTGGTACGTTACGTACGTACGTGTACGTTGTAAGTTATCATGTACTATGTAAAGTTATAGATAATAATGTTTAAAGCAAATAACATTGGCGATTCTACAAATGATTTACAATTTCTGTACATCAATTTGTATTTGGTGGTTACATTGGCCATAAAACGTGCCACCTACGTGTGGTTAAGCACTTTGAAAATTGATTCGTTTTTGAATGAAATTGAAATGTTTGTATGCTCAAGTAGCAGAATCCGTTCTAAATATTGTCCTGACATCTGACTGTATACCTATTTGAGATTTACAAACAATAAAATATTATGATTATGATTATGATTATGAAAACTATTATTATTATATCTAGCCGTGCTCCACTACTGGGCAAAGGCCTCCTTTAAATCTTTCAAACTAGCGGTTTTGAGCAGTTTGGACCCACGTTTTATCAAATCGCTGGAGACCGTCGCGCCTCTTTTTAGGTCTGCCATAAATGAACATACGATACTATTATAAAGAGGTAATGTAAGTTGGCTAGTTTGTTTGACGGAGGTAATCTCCGAAACTACTCGGCAAAAACTCTTTCACCGATGTGTAGAATGAATTGCGGGTATGGTTATACCCTATTTATCCCCGTACTTTTATTAGTACAACAGTGCAAAGCCGGGACGTGCTGCTAGTTTTAAGATATTTCAGAACGAAAAAGGATAATGTAAAAGTTATTTCATTAAATGATATTTATATTATTTCGTATTTTCGTTAAATAATAATGACTTCTATTGAATTGGTACCTTTCAACATCGAAGCAAACATTTGCTAACATTTCAACAAATCCTTCGCAAAGTATTTTCTTACATTGTCCTACGTCTGTCATTGCTACATCTAAAAGAAACTACACGTTACCTCGCTTATATAAAGTCTATATTCGCATAGCAGTTTATTTCGCTGTCTATCGAATCAATATCACCCATTGTTAAAGTTGAAGTTTCATCGACAAACTTATCCACTCTACCAAGATAACTGTTCACGCTAAAATGACATCTGCGTCATTGACTTACGGGCTATTAACTGTAGCAGCAGTCGCAAGGGTTTGGTTCCAAGTTTCGTCATTCTTTTCTCGTCATTGGCTCTCGAAGTTGTTCAAAGTTGTGCCCACATCGCTGGGATTCGAGACATTTATAAAAGATGAAGATTTCCGAATCAACCGTCCTTACGAATAAGTTAATAGCAAGCAAAAGTCTCGTACTTTCATATTTAATGGATATTTTTATTAAATCTTCGAATATTTGAAAAGGTTCTGAAGTTATTGACAATAAATAATTATCATCAGTATCCTGACAGAGTCCACTTTGGAACCTTTACCTTCAGAAGCTTTACTTCAGCTTCTTCTGCAGATATTTATTTTGTTCTACACTTTTGTATCCACAGCATGTGACAAATTTAAAAATCTTAATAAAAGTTTCGAGTTAGGCAGGATTCGAACCTGCGATGATACAAACGATCGTCCTAAACGCGGACTCGCTGTTTCCAACCTAGCTACAAAGCCATTACTTGCCGAAGTCGTTATCAAGATTTATAATTTTTCTGACATAGGGATATAGGGACAGAGAAAGCGACTTTGTTTTATACTATGTAGTGAGTGATACATCCAAAATCAATCAAAAACAAACGCGACCCATATATGTTGTAAAATATATTCAAAATTGTTTTTGTATTTCAATCAGCGGTCAAATTAGTTTTGTTTATATTCAGAGGATCAAACATAACCCAAATTATCGGCTTCAGCCTAAAACATCACAAGATTCCAAAATAGATATCGATACCCTAATTTACATATAATAATTTACAAGGATATAACTAAAACAATTTTGCGTTGTCCATAAATATATCTGGCTTGGTTTCACAAGCTGATTGAAATACACTAGCAACTTTGCTTTTACAACATAAAATGTATGAAACTTTTTGACAGATAACAACGTTGCTATGGCAAAAGTCTTATGACCATTCGTAAGTTGGTAATAGGAAGATGGTCTTGATAGAACGTGGAAGTTAAGCGTTCAGAGCGGTCACAACTTGGATGGGTGACCGCAAGTGGCATTATTATCTGGGGGATTATTAGGATCAATTTGAGCCATTTTACTAAATTTTGATGAAAATGCTAAACAATTCATGAAGTTAATGCATTTTATGAATTGCTAGCAGAAATGCTCGAAACGTCCTTTTTAGCCCCCCTGAGCGCTTCAGTGCTTCAGAGGGCACATATTATCGGTCTCGGCTTCTTAAGTCGTTAAGCCACGACGGAGTCCTTCAGGCGGCCTATAAAACTCCGCCACGCCTTCGAGTCTTATCATGACGGATAACAAGCCTTGTACCACTTATTAGAACGTAGTGGTTTTGTGTTCAAGGTACCAGGGCAGCATAAGCAGAAGGAGTTGTAAATGGAAACACCAGCTGCAACCGCAGGCTTGGCTCGTAAACATACAAGCATGAACATCCGTTTGGCTTAGAGCATACTTACATAACTTAACAAGGCTAAGTTGACTTTACCTTAGTAAACTTGCGAACAATTTAGTACTTAAGCATTAAGTACCATTCCTCTAGTCCCAATAATACTTTACTCTACTTTCAAAACATGACGCCGATAGAGATTGCACGTTAACTAGCTTTTGGTTTTTGTCGGTCACATTATTCAAAATGACCACGCCGTGTCGTGCCAAGTCCAGATATGGTTATTTGGAGAATAAGGCGGCAGAAATACACAAAAACAAAAATTTGTCCCGCCGGGATCGAACCCAATACCTCCTGAATTCGTCACTGGGCTATTAAGGTCGTTCTACAAGATAGGTTGCTTGTCAAATACAAGAGGCACTCACACGAGGTGGTCCATTAATCTCGTCTCGAGCCTGGTTTGACGTCGATTGATACGCCTTTTAAGATGTTTCTTAACATTTTACAAGTCATATTACTATCACGTCACTAATGATGTTAAACTTGAGTTTTTAGCTGATAATTTACGGTATTTATTAAACCTTAGCGATCACAATTTATATTTTAATCATGATTGGATTATTTTTGAAATTGGTTGAATTGATTATGGACACAGGGTCATGGTTTGCTTAAACTCGCTAATATTATAAACCCAAAATAGCGGGTGAAACCGATGAGCACAGCTAGTATATCTCACAGCATTTACTGCCTGTAAAATCGATAAACGTAAATCGTAAACAAGCAAATCAGTATTCGCTACGGCGTAGACGCGCCGCTACGAATAAGCTACGCCGTAGCTTGCTACAAATAAGCTACTGTTGTTCGTAGCGACTAACTATCAGTCTCAATAACTTACCTATCTTCAGTTTTGCTTACACAAATATCTACCAATAAAGTCGTCTCATGCAAAACTGAAAGTGAAAGATGAAATATCAAATGTGTATTTAGTATCAGGGGTTCCTTATAATGATTAGTTTATAAAATTATTAAAATAAAAAACGTAGTAAATAATAGACGATTTATATTATAATATTTAAATATTCAACAACATCAAAACAGTAAGATTTACAAAATTCAAACCAGTTTACAATATAACGACAACACTCGTTCACAACAATAACATAAAAATAAACTCATTTTCTCACGTTTACGCTAAACGTGATATAAACAAACAATATAACGCGTATAAAAATGAAATTTATTATAAAAGGGCCGTAATTTAAAAACATCATTTTCCTCGACGCCGATAAAACAAACCATTTCGATGAAAAAGCGAGATTTGATCAGACACATCTCTCCGCGTCAGCGCGTTCTGTTCAGAACCGTTTCATGATACACAAGTTGTGTTCGGATTTGCTTGAGTTTTGATTAAGAAAATGAAAAGCATCACGACAGTCATTTTTTCTATATATTTATGTAATTTTTTAGATCGTTTTGAAGATAAAATCGTTTACAAAAAAATAGAACTAAAGAAAAACACACAAAATAAATATACATGCATGTTGATAAAACAGTTTATTAAGCAACATTAAAACAATGTCTTTTTTCCTCCATTTATTTTCATTTTGATATCTTGATGTACATTATACATTCTATAGAAGTGTTACCAACTCAAAAGTTACTTCACTTCAAAAGAGATACGGACGGTCGGACTTTAGTACTTTACTTTGATACGGAACTCTGAAAGTAGCCTGAGATAATAACAGCTGTTATAACTGCCTTAAAAGCCGTGTTGGCCAAGTGGATTGGTACTTCAACTTTCGTTCCGAAGGTCCTGGGATCGAAACCGGCCGTGCATCAATGAACTTTTCATGTCGAAAATTTTATATGCGCTTCAACACGAGCCCTTCTAACACAGGTTTTTAAAAACTTAAAAGAAGGGTTCCCAACCCTTGTATAAACAACTTGTGTAACATAATAAAAGATTTTTGATTTTTTGATTTTTTTTTGAGCTCTAAACGGTGAAGGAAAACATCGTGAGCAAACCCGCGGCTTCTCAGCCCCACACGTATTGACCATTGTCTTACCTGTGGATATGGCCGAATAAGCTGATAGGATGGCTCAAGTATTTCAAATGTTTGAAATTGTTCATGAGTTCATGCAAGGACGGCGCTGCGCTGGATTCTCATACATTTTGTGATACTCGACGCGGTATCGAGGATAGTACCAATACTACAGTAAACTGGTGGTAGCCGAGGGGTGCGCAAACATACGGAACCCGCACTCAACGGTATTCAGATAGGGATGGTATTTACTTAAGGCCTTTTTATTTATTTAATAGTAAATATAGGTACTGATTTGGTCTACTAGAGAGCTTTAGGATAAGTTTTGTCTGAAAAGTGTCTTTACACAACGTTTTGTATTTGAAGAGTGTCGGCTTGGCTAAATAAGCTTATCGATAAAATGTTTTAAAAATGTACTTTGTTTTTTTTTTTAACCTATTGTGTCCCACTGCTGGGCAAAGGTCTTACCTTTTGTAATGTACACTTATTTACTATAGCTTTACCGCGGCAGTCCTCGAGTGACGTCTTTCTTTTTTTTATACTCGTATTGAGGAGGTTATGATAAACAAACTAGGTTATTCTATACCGGTGGTCCTGCGGTCAGCTGTCATCAGGTCGATTCGGGCGTAATTGGGCGTGACGGATGCCCCAATATGCCGCATATAGGCCGGACGGACAACCGCCTTTACGTGTATGTAAATGTTAGCTCAATTTAAACCTGACCTTTTTATATTGATTTCAGAGAATTTATGAATGTTGATAACATTGGTATATTTATAACTAGCTGTGATTAGCGGTTTCACTCACCATCTTACTAATATTTCTCGCTAATATTAGTATTAGTAAGTACTGAATTCAGCTGAATTTTCTAAAGGCATAAATAAGCTATTAGAAGTAAATTGAAATTAATAAGTAGCGTCCTTTTCTTTTACTAAATTTAACCCCGAAAACGTAATAATGGGGGTTAAAATACAACAAGTCTAATACATTTCTCGAAGATTGTCTGTCGGGGCATTGTATAAGTCGTCCCTGGCTGCCTAAAGGTCGGCTCAGACGAAGATAAAAAGATCTCTTGATTACAGACGCCAAACAAATGCCCGGCATCACTCTTGCAGCCGCACTGCCCCTCAAATTAAACCCCTATCCCCCCACCCCAGGGCTCAAATCCCCCTGAAGTTTAAACCTCTGAATTTCCTGATAATGAATGACTATAAAATTAATAGTCAACTACGTTTTGATAAAATTAATGTGCGTGAAAATTACGTCGCCATAAATTATAATGAAATCGTTTAGTGACGCGGGTTTCTGAGATTTTATTACGCGGTTTTATTACGTATTTCACGTAGATACCTCATTTGATTTTACGTAGTCCCGGGGCAATATTAAAACAAGTTTGTATGACTTCATGTAATTTATGGGAATACGAGAACAAGGACATGATAAAGCGAGAGTCTTACCTTTTAGTTCTACGAGGAATAATAAAGACAAAAGCAACCAGCCAACTCTGTTGATTTATCCTCCACTAGCAGCACATCCCGGCTTTGCACGGGTTTACTAATGAAACTACCGGGACAAAAAAATAGCCTATAAATATCGCGACAGCCTTCGGTCTACGGTGAAATTCTACGGTGAATGTATTTTGAAATCGGCTGAGTAGTTTCGGACATTACCTCCGCCAGACAAAAAACCAATCATTACCTCTTTTTAATATTAGTATAGATTGATAGATGTCTCTTTTATATTGCACAGTCAAGATTCCACCTATCATCGATCTTTACCTATTTAATGTACAAGCAAATTATATTTTTTTAATTATGTATACTCGTAATGGTTTTGTGAATGTTAATCCTAACATTAAGGCCAGATCTGGTATCCATTTGACAAACTTAGCTGATCTATCAAGACCAACTAAGGTGTGATAGCTTGAGACATGATACTTGCAAATTCAGATGTAGTGCAAGTTGCCACTAAGTTCACAGTGAAGCTACTATACTTTGAATGAGATGATTGCGAATATTATGTCACGAGATTCGCTAATTAATTTGGGTTTGTCACAATTAAAATGTTATAAAGTAGGTAACCATTGTTTAGAATCATATCTTACTTATGTACAACATTTATTTGTATCATATTATTAACAATAATTTAAAAATACCATGACAAACAGATAAACAGAATACCAAACGGTTAACTAAGCGATCCTACAAGTTTTATACCCGTAGAATAGCATCCGTCGTAAATCAAAGAAAAAACCTATTTTTTTTCAGACACCTTACATTTTGAATCCACGCTATATTTCTCTGTAGATTCAACACCAGACAGCCGGAACAGGCCGCTTAGACTAGCAACAAATGTTTGCAGATCACGCAAATATCAACAAGGAGTACATACAACTGAGACTATATACCCTGAAGTTGTCAGTACTGATCCAACATCAACACAACAAACTATGAAGATATCTATACTTCATTTCTTGAATCGAGCTAATAGGAAGAAAAATAATCGCATGTGATTGGTCGTCGAAATTCATTGGATTGGCTAGATTTGACAATTGACAATTGATTTGACAATCTAGCCAATTACGAGAAATACAATTATTTTCGACGACCAATCACGTGCGTTTATTTTTGTTCCTATTAGCTCGATTCAAGAAATGAAGTATAGAGCGGTGAGGGTCATAGGATCAAGACTGTATTTCGAAGACACACTAAAAATAATGCTAGGCCCGCACCACCAGGTTAAGTGTGTTTAAATTTGATTTTTAGACATTTTTAATTTGATATTTGACATTTTTAATTTGATTTTTAGACATTTTAATTTTATTTTTTTTGACATTTGAAAAATTTGTTTGATCGTTTGAGATTTTTATTAATTATTTTTATAGATTTTATTTCTGCATGTTAATGCTGTAAGCCTAACAGGCAAACTAGAGATACCTAGCACCTAAGTTAGACCTAAGACCAATGTTTACATTACCACCTAGTCAACAGCAATAAAATTCATTTATCATTTATCATTTATCATTTATCAAAAGACGTGGGCACTTTCTCAAATGAACGAACCACCAGGAGCTTGCCTATTTTCTCGTGTAGAGGATTTCTCTAGGGGATTATTCTACTTAGAATAGTCACGTTCTTAAAACTAGGTAAAATTTTAAAAAAGTGACTATTTTAAGTGGCCTGTAATAAGATCTTATTCAATAAAGATATTTTGGTGAGTTAAGCCTAGATATTCAACAACGTTAAAATAAGTAAATTATATTCCATTTTATAATTATTTTATCAAATATTTTTGGTGATCGATTCACTCTAATCTAAAGTGACACGCAAGAGAAGCCGAGTGTGAAAACTGGAACATTTAATGCTATTTCACATTCAGTGTACGTCGTGCCCGCGAGGAGTGACCACACTCATACCCAGATGAAGATTCTCCGGAAGAATCGAAACATTGTCGTTATCTAAATCGACAGTAATTTTACGTGAGTAATGTCCCGTTGTATTAATATAATTTAATGCTATGTTAAGATATGTAGAGGTACTTATATTCCGCATTCTACTAGATTGCATGGCGGTAGGTACGTGTGGCGTATTTCAACAAGTTCTCGGAAATCTAAGCTCCGACAAGAACAGGAAATTTCTAGCGAAATTGATGGAATGAAGTATTCATCGCGAAATACAGAAAATAATTTTCAGTTGTAACGCGGCTTTTCCTTTTAATTAAAACTGTCTTAAGTACAGAAATTTTGAACATGTTTTACAGTGTTAGGAGGCAATCTTTTTAAGCTATTGCATAGCTTCTATCGCGGGCCTTGAGCGTGGAAAGTGGAGACCGAATCCAGAAATTCCGTAACGCAAAAACCTAACGCTTGTCACTTTAGTTCAGCAACTCGCCTCTAGGTGGCATGCAATAGCTTTACCGCGGCAGTCCCCGAGTGCCACACGTCTTTTTTTACACTGGGACACCTAGCGCTTGGGACATTGTTAAAATGGAACAGGCTTGTGAACCTAAACCAATCTCTTAGCTTAGCCGGCCATATCAACAGGAAAGACAATAGCCGCGGGGTATCCTCACGATTTTATTTGTTTCTTATGTTGAGATTGTGTTCATTAAATAAATAAATAAAAGTATTGTTTTCTTATGATAAGTGATTTCCGTGAATTGTGTTGTTTTATGGAAATAAATAAAATATAACAAAATAAGTAACAAATAAGCATGCCTTTTTAGTAGCTCGAGTACAATGATAAAACATAAATTTACTGGTACTTCAAGCTGAGACATTTATTCATCAATATAAAAAGGATTTTGAACATCACATAGTACTCCATTATGCAAAGACGTCGTATTCCTCAAAGAACATTCGTCGAACAATCACAACGAGTACGTAATTCCGTTGTGTGTCAAACATCATCTATTTAAGTGACAAAGTGACAGATGGAAATCGCTAAAAGCCTGCCATAAGGACAACAAAAACACTATCCCGTTTATTTATAAGGATTTGTCAATTTTATAAGGGTTTTAAAAATGTGAGCATGTCCTAAATATGTGTTTGGAGTTACCTCTGACTACCACTAGACCATTAGACGTTTTCAAAGGATCTAAAGACATTTCTAGACATGTCTAACCGCTCCTGGGATACAGTCGTAATTATATTTAATTTTTTTAAAGATTTTTTTTCTTGTCTTTATTTAAAAATAAGATGTCCATGAAAAGAGCAAGCAACAGATGTAATATTATAGCCGTTTTAGTTAAAGTGTATTTAGAGATTGCAAAAATTTGTCGCTTAGCTAGGATCGAACCCGCAACCTCAGTCGGGCCTTCCCCCGCTGCGTCACAGAGGTTATTTCCTCATAAACCTTCGTGAAAGATACAAGTATAACAAACACAAGACGTTCTAACGAGTACCTTTATAAATTACTTAATTGTAATAAGAAGCGCCTGGAAAGTCTCTGGCAACAGCGAATTCGAATTACATTGTGTTGTATAATTAAAGTGACATCACTAAACATTCACTTTGAACATTATAAATGAGAAAAATAGTATGGATAGAACTGTGAATGGACGTATGGATGTTTATGACTATATCACGCGAAAACTAAACAGTTTTAGAACTAGAATTAGGCTACTTTTATCTTGGTAGATATACGAATTATACGACCACGGGACGAAGCGGGCGATTTTAAGCTAGTCATATACGAGTATAAGCATTATCGCGAGACTAACAAATAGGCTACTTTTTATCCAGGTAGGTACAACGGGAGCGAGGCCGTAGGCAATTTCAAATTAGATAAATATAAACCAGACTAATTAATGTTTTCTATCGTTGTATAGCTTCGTTGTGTTCTCATCCTCACTAAGTGACAGTGATATGACAGGTGTCATGGGCTGTCATGCCTGCTCGTCAAATAACGTGACAGGTCTTGACCGCTCATGAAATATTCAGAACGGAACAACTTAAGCCATCAAGACAAAGATAATTCTCAATGACGTTTATTACAATTTGTAAAACAATACTACGAGTAGGTATAATGTTTTTTACTTATTTTTTATATGCCTAGAGTTACACCGAAAAGTATCTTTACTAGGTGATTTATACACAGCGTCAGGAGGCAATCTTTGTCTACTACTACTTAATCGGACACTGTAGTGCCTGGGACATTGTTGAGATGGAGTAGGCTTGCCCAGCACCTAAACCATCCTCTCAGCTGCCGGCCATATCCACAGGAAAGACAATGGTCAATACGTGTGGGGCTGACTAGCCGCGGGTTCATGTTACACTATACTTAGGTATTTCATTAAAAAAAACCGCGATGATACAAGCGGAGCAAGGAACTTATTAGACAATGACAAGAATTACATTTGAAATAAAAATGAGCACGGAATCGAGTACTTTTTTTTTCATTGTATCTATGTGTTGTGTTGTGTGTGCTGAATAAATGTTTATCTTATCTTATCTTATCTTACTTTTTGATTGCGCTTTCAATTTATTAAGTACCTAACAATTACTTAGGTTTTTGGTGAACAGTCTTATTTCCACATCCGTCTCATGTAAATAGCACCCTATCGATCCATCATGATGACGGCTTCACCATCTGGGGTTCGGGGATCGACCGCAACTTAAACAGGCGTTGATTGGCAAAGCCTTAGGTCAAGGACCTTAGGATATGGAGCAAATGATATATCTTTGGTGCCCTGAAATCCTGGTACATTAGTTTATTCGTATGAGGTAGTCACAACATGGAATGTCCAAGGATTTGTATTTAATTACTTATTTATTATTGGCGAGCATAATGCCTTATTCCATAATACTCGTATATTCAGACATAAAACAAGCCTTTTTTCCCTAGAGTACAGTTACAGACTGCAGATATCAACTTGCTATAATCTCAATACATTTATCGCCCCATTACATTCTTAATACAAGCTTATGGCACACGTATATACTTTTTGGACCCGGGGATTCACTAGGCAGACCAACTGCCAGATGGATGGACGACATAGTTGCCGTACAGGCGACCTGGCTGCAAAAAGCCCAGAGCGAAGTGTTTGGTGAAGGTGGCATATATGTACGAGCTAATTACGAACGTTAAATTGACTGTGTAGCTGATTGAGAGTTCCCCGTAGATTTTCACGTAGAACGTAGAAATACAGCCTCGCCTCTTTTACCACGACTAAACACAGTAAACAGACGAATATTAGAATATGAAACGAGTAATCCTCAGCATGGTAGACGTTTACTAATCTTTTGGTAAATTTGGTAAACGTAACAACGTTCCTGAACATATTAAACGTCAATTTCTTAAATACAAAAAAATTCACGAGTGTCATCGAAAACATACCAGTACAAAACGCAGTTCACATAGATAAATCAAACAGTAATTCACAAATGTGTGCACTTTACTGACACGTGAAGGTACCGTGGAAGGGCCCAACCAGGTTCAATGTAGCCGTGATCCCGACGCGTGCGTGCGCCAGGGCGGGCGGGCCAACACTGACGCGAAGCCTCCCAGCATCCCCGGGCCCCCCGACCCCCCGCCAGCCCCGCACTCCCCGCAACTCTCAATTATTTTATTGGAAAGCTAATGAGACGTTTTGTAGTTTTGCATTTCGCACATGATTATTGGTTTTGTAAACTGTTAGATGTGGGTGAGTGGGTTTAGCTTTGAAGTGTATTGAGCCGAGCTGACTGAACTGGGCTGCCCTGGTTAATGTGAAGGTTGCAGGATATAATATTGGCTTGTTGTTAAAATTTCACCGCTAATTTAGGCACAAAAGTATTACAACTTTACCAAATTAAGTTATCAGATTCATAACACAGAAAGTAATTACATTATTTTGTTATTCCACCGGCTGAAGATCTTTATCGTAAACAAATTATAATTTCAGATAGCCACTCAAACAAAGATACAAATATCTTTACCGAAAAGAAAATTATGAAAGATTTGGTGTTGGCCGAGCGGGATAGGCCCAAGTTTTACATAAAAATATGTGCAATACTGAATGAGCTATACTCGTATAGCTCATTATATATGAGTTTGCTTGCTTGTTCACTTTATTTGGTCCTATTTTTAATTTGTTGTTATCTGTTGCATACATACAAGTAATTAAAATTTTATTGAAAAAATATACAGTTTAAATACTTATAATAAATAATAATCTATGATTTCTCATGATTCGTAGTTTCGAGTACCAGGCAATCATAAATACGCAGGGGTCATTCAATAATCTCAACTCTAGAATTCAAGAGGTTAAAGGATACAGTAGGTACTGTAAGTACCCAAGTTCGATACCTTCATTAATATCGACCTCATATGAGGGTTCACATCAAAAATGTGTAACTAGTAATTTCGAAGCGAGGGCGCCCCCATATTTGTGTAAGATCTCATAAATTTTCATGAATGGTAACATAACGATGAAATCTGTACTTCATGCGCCGTGGGGAATACGAATCGAGGTAAACAAAAGATATGGTCAGCGTAATAATCATCAGATTCTGGTTAGATTATAAATGTAGGCAATAACTAGTAAACAGTCAAAGCCTTTCACAGATTTTTTTAACTACCAAAAAAGATTACCGTTATATGACTACCGTGCAAAGCCAGGACGTGCTGCTAGTATTATTTATTTTATAGGCTATATTTTATGCCGGTAGTTTCATTAATACCCGTGCAAAGCTGGGACGTGCCGCTAGTCTTTCTACAAGACCTCGCTGGCACAGACTAGAGCATACTGCTTGAACGAATCGCTTTAATCAGAACATTTCCTAAGGCACACTTACGAGAATGCTTTCGTAGCTTGAGCTGATTAATTTCTTGTTTATTAACTAAATTCTCGGCTTTTTTTAAGCCTTTTTAACTGAGATATTAAATTTTTTTCAACTTATAAATTCTTAATCATCCCCTTATAACTTTAAGTGGGTTCTAAACAAGAAAATTCTCTCTATTTTCCACTTTTATTCGTAAATCCTAGATGAATCTCGTGGGACCTAGCGACCCACGCTAGGTCCCACGCAGGAGTGTGGACCGGCCCATGTTAAGTCCCAATAGAGCTGTCGGCCTAACATGTGCAACACGAGAAATCATCTCGTCGTCGACAAAACATTATCTCCTGCTCTAACATAGTACGTTAGAGCAGTCTGACATGATCGAGATATTTCATTTGTCGTGTCGAAACGTTGCACATGTTAGGCCTACAGGAGTGTGAAGCGACCATGCATCTCGTTAGATGCAGTTAACAATGAGCCTGGAAGCAGCAGGATAGAAGTCTGCGCCAGTAATTATTACCACATCGGGTGTGGTCGCTGATTCAGCGAGTTTACTGTTAATTGACGTAGTTGTAATTAAAACATTTTGTTTTTAGAAACCTTCCTATACAAGGGGCTAAGTGAAATGTACAGGACATGTATGTGTAGGACATAATATTTTTTTACTTTTGGAGTTTTCTGTTCATTTCTACAAATACCCTCGACAAATTTTCAAAAATAACTTATAATTTTTAATAAAAACTATTTTGATTATTAGAAAAGGCTTAAAAAAACACCCACCTAATAATCATAAAGCTATACTATATAGCATTTAGACTTCAAAAGCTCACTTCAAAAATATAAAGTTCAAGTAAGTGCTTACTGAAAAGTTAAATAGATGGAAATCCAAGTGCAAATACTTTTCTAAGGCGTCAATCGAACAAAATCAGAGAAGTTTCAAGTTCCAAGCGAACTATTCACCGCATCACTGGTTTTTTCTTGGTGTTAGGTCAACAACCGTTTGGCTGCATAAAGTTAATTCAATTATTCACTTTGGCACCTGGTGCTGACAGGACCAGGCGGGCATAAAGTTTAAGGAGGTTTCGCAGGTATATTATGCATTAAAGTTATATGGTCCTTAAAGTAAGTTCGTGGAGCAAGGTTTTTACTTTAATATGGACCTTGTCTGTTAAGTCGTGCTACCAGAGTATAGTGTGGTTTTGCGATTGAAAAATAAGATTTTTCGTTTGAAAAATGTGGAAAAACTTGAACCTATCATAAAATGTATGTATATAATGCTATTTTTGTAAAATGAGGCCATGTTTCAAAAAGTATTTACATACGTCTCCAACCTCCTTAGATTTCTTCAAATGATTATTTTAGCTTATTCGTACTCTTCTAGTAGCCATCCTGCTATGCCGGCTAAACTGATTGTTGCAAACTGACTAGTTTTTCAACCTTCATCATGGCTTAAGCCAAGCCTGGCGTGTAAAGCGAGAATAACCCATCTACCTCTTTTCTTATATCAATGGCTCTACACAGTTTATTCCCACGCAACTTTGCTACACTTTGTGACCAACTGCGTCAGTGTTTCACAAGTTGCACAGAATTCAGTTAACTCGCTCACGTGAGAAAATCGAGTAGTATTTATAAACTCACACGTTGCTTTGCTTTATATAAGTACAAGCTGCGCCCCACGGTTTCACATGTTTAATTCATGGTTCGTTATGTCTTAACGACTTTAAAAGCCAGGACCGAGAATTTGAAGTGCCTTCCGAAACATAGAAACTCTAAGTTGTTGATGCGGTCACCCATCCAAGTTGTGACCGGTGAGAACGTTGCTTAATTCCGACGATCTATCAAGAATGTTTTGACGACCACTGTGGCGCAGTTGGGTGAACGCCCGGCTGAGACGCGGAGGTCGCGGGTTCGATCCCCGCTACGGGACAAATGTTTGTAGGTTCTGCAGATATTTGTTCCGAGTCTGGGTGTTTTCTATCTATAATATGTATGTATTTTAAAAAAAATGTATCTAAGTATTATATCAGTCATCTGGTTACCATAACACAAGCATTAAGTTGCTTAGCTTGGGACTAGATGACGCTGTGTGGAATGTGCAAAGATATTTATTTATTTATATTTATTTTATGTTTTAGCTAGCTTCACCACGAGCGCTTTATAATAAACTCTGCATTTGTTTAATGAATGTATTTTTCTTTCTTTCTTAATAAACATAAGGCAATTTAATTAAATATTAATCATAACTGACGTAAACTTTGCTTTACCAACTCAATTCCGTTGGTAGAGTTGATTTAGTTAGAGCAGTATGTTGTTTTTGAATGAGTTTTAAAGTGGCCCTGATTAGCCCCGCTATCCCCTAAAGTTATAAATTACTTTTGGATCGGTCCGAACCAAAGTCTTTGATTTCAACTGTACCCTTCATATTTCCTGTCACGGAACGGAATAAAACTTCGGTATTTAGTATTTACAAGTTGATTTACATAGTGTTAGTAACCGCACGCGGCTTCACTCGCGTATTTTGCGTGCGGTAATGCAGAACATGGCTAAAACTTTATAAATTTTGACTTCTGTATAAAACCTACGTTTATTTTAAGGTCTAATAAAGTTAGTTATCTATCTATTTATCTATGTTTCTATGTGTATAAAGAATGTAATGAGAGTGAATGGGAATGAGGTGTGTCAGGATTGTAGCAAGTCCACGGTCTCAGACTACCCCCATGGGAAGGCTCATTCCAAAAATGCCCTGCTATGATCCTCTTCGAAGGGGATTTTTTAGAAGAAGCAAAGGATATTGAGGCGTGATTGTATGTATGTATTAAGTTAGAATTTGCGTAGAAACCAATGGAGAGGGCATTAAAGGATCAGATTTCCCCAAGAGCCTCTAAACTGAACTGTTTTTAAAATGTTCGATAAAGCCTTGCGCATGTTCATGGGCGGAGCGGAAATTAAACTTGGAAGGAAAAATAAAACTGGGCAAAATTTTAGTCTCGTCGTCTATGCTACTGATGATTCCATGAAGTCAGGCGAAAATGATTACAGATAGATGATTTAAATGATTTTCATCAAATACTACCTTTTGCTCGCTTCAAATTCGAGGGGAGTGGGGGGGGGGGGGTTAGAAAGAGATAAAAAGAAGCCTATGTAGGTACACTCTCCATTCCTTTACTACCTCCACTTATTAAATCACGTCAATTCGTCGCTCCGTTTTGCTGTGAAGCTGAAGGAGGAGTCCTTTGCCCAGCAGTGGGAGATGATAGGTTAGTTAAATATTAGGTTAGGTTAGTTATTAGTCTGGTATTAAGTCTTGAAATCGCTTATCCCAGACCGCTCCTTTACGCCAGGTTGAATCGACAAAAGCCAACAAACTTAAATTGGATCGGAGCTGCTCAGCCACCAGGCGAGCAGAAAAACTGAGAGTTCAACAATTCTTCAAATTGGATATTGATTGGGGGAAACTTTGCTTCACACTTTTGGAGCGTAAAATTATTTTGCGGGGGGGAAACAATGGTTTTTATTTTTAGGAACATAAGGTCCAATTTTGATGTTAAAAGTACAGTTTCAAATATTTCTATGAAATTACGATCGTGATTGTAGCAAAATGGTCTAATAACTTGATGTAGTACAGTCGGCGTCGGACGGTGGTGACTGTTTCAAATGAAATTGAAAACAGAATGACTGAGAACAGCTTTTATCTAAATCGTATATGAGCAAATGGAAAACTCGGTGACGGAGTTCTGAGGCCGCCTAAAGGTCTCCGTCATGGCTTAGACTTTAAAGCCAGTACCGACAATTTAACGACTATTAATTTAAGTCGTTCAATTGTCGTAATATAAATATTGAGACTGAGATCTCCATAAACCATGTATTTTCCAAATTTCAGACAAATCTACATCCATCTACATTTTTACTAACTTTCCTTCTTATAAATTAGGTACATGACTAAATGAATGTGTGACTTTATTCCGACCGAAACTCAATACTAATAATTCTATGAATTAAATTCCTAACTTCTAACTCTAAGTAAACCTCCAACGATAAATATTACCTAAAAATATATTCATTAAACCGCTTATTTCGGTCCAGAGAGGGCCAAAATAAATAAAACCAAGTAAATACTGAATTAACGGTATTCCCTTACAACCGGCAGGTTTGCATCGCTCAAAAGTACCTACTTTGCTGTTAAAATATTCTAATTTAATTCGAAGTTCGGAGCTTAACAAATATCTACATTGGTTAGCAAATTATTTCGCTACTTTTAACGTAACGTGTAATAAAGAATTAACGTGTAATAAAGAATTAGCTTGTTGTATAGCAATGGCCGGATGGCACAACATCACCAAGAGTGGCGTGAGAGAAGAGGCCTTTACCCAGCAGTGGGTGTTACCGGCTGAGTAGTGATGGGCCGGCCATATAGCAGAAGGGTAGCTAGCTACTCTTGACGGCAATGACAATGACATTGCAAAGTCAACGCGATCCCAATCGTACGAGAATTTGGTACTCTTGAAATGAGTTATGACTGGATTGTTAAACATTGGATTGTTATGACAATTTTCTATGACGATACCGTCATAGAAAATTGTCATAAAATCAATTAGTTCACACAATATCCACCAAGTTTAACGCCAATGTGGCTCTACAGTCGATTTCAAGATTGGCAAATCACAAAAAAATATTTAGATTTGTATTGGATATTGCAATTGTGCGTCAAGAGCAGGCTAGCTTAAATCCATGAGTCAGCTTAATGCAATTAAACTTGCCAGAATAAAGACATAAATACTAGGGCGGCAGAAATAACTAAGAAGTGAATTAATTAACCGATATTAAACCTCAGGCTTCAACGGTTCAGGGGAAATCAGCGCGAAGGAATTTCACAATTCCAGCTGCTTCGCGAACTGTACAGAATTAATTTGCTCTTCGATAAATTAGTGCCCTTTGTGCCACGGGCTTAAAATTATAGCAACATAAAAAGAACAATAGAAAACTTTAAAAGGTAAATCTGTTGAATCGATTAAACCGATTTTGATATAACATGTTTGTACCACCTCTAGAAAACATTTGTCAGAGACGGAAGACTGAAATATAAAACATCACTCCGATAACACGAATGAAACGGCCCATTTCCCTCAATAAAAGATTAACGGTACTAAGACATCATGCATCGCAAGAGATGCTCCTTCAAAAAGCGACACCTGTCTACGCGACAAAGGAATTTACCCTTGCCGTGCCAACTGGGGCATGGCCCGTGATCAAAGGAACTGCTACTGTGTTCTGAATGCCTGGTAGAATGTGTAGTGTACACATGGAGCACAGAAAACAGACGTGAAATGGCTACTACGTAACGTAGGTCATTGTGAAAACAAACCAATAATATAAAAATATGTGATGTGCATAATTTAGCGTTGCAAAATTCTTTTTTATTATTATTATTTTTGTTAAAATTTACTATTATTGGTTGTTGACGCAACTAACGCTAATATGTAGAACAACAACAAATGTACCAACTCCAATGAGTTCTAGCTCCCTGGTGGACGTGTATACAAAACATTACTGCGACAAATAACAACACAGGTAAACAAACTGTAACTACTAAACCACCACCTCCAGTCATCTGTCTCTCTGGTAATTTATTTTAAGTACGTTGAATGCTAGACTAGCTGTTGTAGCCAGACGGTCAAATTGAATCTCACTGGAACCCACTGTTGGATAAGACTTCCCTTTTCCCTTCTTTTTTGTCGTCTAAAACAATTGTTTAATAAGTATTTTTATTATTTAGCTATAATCGTCCCACTGCAGGGCAAAGGCCTCCCTTCCCTTTTTCCACTCTAAGCGACTCACCAAAACATAAACAATACTTATTAAAAAAAAACGTATTAAAGGTCGTACCACCTCCAATAACTTCTTGCTCCCTGGTATGTGTATGCATGACGGATGTAGGTCGCAGGCCCCAGGGCGGGCGCAGGGCTAATCGCAGGGGACGTTAATATTTTATTCGCACCAGCAGATACGTGGCATTTTCTGCTTTCTGGATTTGTAATTTTGTTCTGAAGCCTTGTTGTCGAGACCGTGTGCTATTGCCTGAACTTGTCTCTAAATCGAGCTTTATCGCCAACATGACTGAACTTTCAAATCTGACAGTTTTTTTCGCAATCCCTGCCGTATTTGACGTTTTTTGTGATGGCGACAAGTTAGCCATAAGACCTGACGTAGCTACATTGAGATAGATACATCGATACGCAAATACACAGTTACATACCAACCAACATTTAAACGCATCTCTTTTACGGGGGTTTAAAGCGATTCATTTTCAGGATCAATTAACACGCTAACTATCAGACAGCGCAATGGGAGAATGGTAATTCATAGCCATTCACACTCAAAGTTTTAATAGACTTTAAAGTGGAACCATCAATTTTAAATCTCCCATCTGTAGCTTTGACCCTAGAGACGCAAGAAACGAGAAGCTTGGTAAAAGACTCTAAAAGCGATGACGCTCGCTGACACGTTCTTGAAGGAACTTTGAAGTTGAGTGATGAAAAACATCACGGCCGGGATTCGAACTAACGTCCGGGGATGGGAGGCAGAAACACTCTGCCAACACTCTGCCCATGCAGCTCCGAACAGCTAAGTTTCCTCAAAAAATACGAAACATTTTATCGCAAACAAAAAAGGCATTCTAATCAAGATTCCGCCGCGGGCGATCAGATAATAATGTAATATCGCAGATTATGCTCCCGCGGACATTTTATTAAAATGGCCATCCTCGCCGCGGGCTGCGACAATAACATTCTAAACTGTTGCCGGCACGCTCAGTTTTTGGAAATTCCCCAATTTCAAT
Source organism: Xanthorhoe spadicearia (assembly GCA_947086425.1). Classification (NCBI taxonomy): domain Eukaryota; kingdom Metazoa; phylum Arthropoda; class Insecta; order Lepidoptera; family Geometridae; genus Xanthorhoe; species Xanthorhoe spadicearia. The sequence continues at coordinate 283,046 of OX352214.1, read as the reverse complement.
TTTCTGTCTGTTGAAAGCAAGCCCCGGGCCTTGGTTTTTGTGAGGCTGGTGCCATTTGCTACAGGATTCTGGACAAGTGAATAAAAAGCCGCACGAGCAATCGCAAACGGTGCGTCTAGTTTAGTCAATGGTCTTAAGGCTTACTTAGACTTAAATCCATTTTGAAGAACAGAATTTCATAATATCCTGCAAAAAACGGATGTGTAGAAACACAAACACCGAAAGTACGAGTATAAGATAATGTGGTTCATAATATTATCTAGAATTACGAACTCAAATCGGCTTGGACCCCTCAAAGCATCTCAGCGTATGTCCAAGGGACTACTAAGCTGTACCCAACTGAAGCATCTTAGTTTTTCCCCAGAGAATGTCCCAAATTGTTAATACTACGTAGTTATGTTAGGATTAGGAAGTTTAACGTGATGACCGTGTTGGTCATGTGGGATGTGGCCTATGGATTCTTTTAAACAAATATCTTTCAAAAATATTTTTAAAATTGGTCCACTTTTGACAGAGAAATCGGTGAACATAGATAAATTAATACATGCAGTGAAACATGGAAGCTCCTCTTTCCTTGAAGTCAGCTAAAAAAGCTAGTTTTATTTGTTTAAAAAACAGTAGACACCAGGAGCTCATAACAACGAAGAGGTGGTCGAGCCTCCTTCAGGTACTTTGTTACTGACGCTCTAGCAATGTCCCGTCAACGTTTGTCCTAATTATGTTTGGGACCTAACGAAGCGGCTACACAAACGCGAAAATATTTGCATGACTTTTTACTTGAACATTTCTTGGGCTCTGTAAACATAGTTAATTATTTGAAGAAAAAATATTTTTTTTTATGAAAATTCAGATTTTGTTTTCAGAGTTACCTACCAAACCGTAACGAATTCGACTACTGTAAAATTACCGAGAAACGATTAAATTTTGTATGTATTCACGATAAATGTTTTCAACATAACCTGAAAAACATTTACAGATAAAGTAATCGAGTATTTGAACTGCAAAAAAGGTCCAAACGGTTCAAAGACAAAAATAGCAATAGAATAATTACAATAAACGGACAGAAGACAATTATCCCAGCTTATCAATTCGACCGGACTCGGACCTTTTTGTGAGGGACAAAAACACCCGGGGCTTCCCTAGAGATCTACTTTGCTGTTACCCTGTTACTATTGACATTATCCGAACCAAAGTGAACTTTATCACATTGGTTCACGGTTCAACGAGGCTGGCGTAATTGAATCCGAAAAAAAATACAATTACAATGATCCTGCGACTAAATAATTCATTCTAACTTCTGCTGTAAGTTTAAATCAATACGCTTCAAATTCAACTATAATATAAAATTGATAAGTGAAAGCTTTCAACTAAATATATTGTATTTCAGCCCCATAATTGTCCAACATGTCGCAAATTAAAGAAACAAAAAATATAAGTAATCCGAGAAATATAACGCTAAATAAGTAATATTTCAGTGTTTTATGCTAACTGTGATTTTTAATTCGAGAGTTTGAAACTAATTTAGACAATCCAGTGCCTGAAACTAATTTGATGGTCAATGGTACAGGAAGTCGGTCTGAATTTCCGGGGCCAAGTAACTGTTGGTGCAATTATTTATTAAAGTAAATGAATTACCTATATATTGGTCTTAGCTCATGTTAAGCCGTTTGTAATTTTTGACAGCATTTTATCAAATAAATAAAAAAATATCCTTGGACATGAATTTGAAATATCCAAACAAATAAAAATCATTTTTAGGGTTCCAGCCGGCTTAACATGTGCAGCGCGAGAAATCATCTCGTCGTCGACAAAATATTATCTCCTGCTCTAACATAGTACGTTAGAGCAGTCTGACATGATCGAGATATTTCATTTGTCGTGTCGAAACGTTGCACATGTTAGGCATACAGGTATCCCAAGGGCAAAACGGGACCCAATTAGGACTCCGTTATCTGTGTGTCCGTCTGTCTGTCTAAACTCTTCGCAGCTAGTCAGACTCGCACTTGGCAGATTTTTTCTTTTTTAATAAAAGGAGACAAAACAAGAAAATAAAGTAGTGCCCCCAGGCGTCACAAGTACCAGGCGGGCAGCGTTGACAAAGAAGTATCCAAGTGCGTCACGAGCGTCCTTGCGTTTCTCACTGCATTTCTTTTGTCACCACGGCTCGCAGAGTGCGCGCGACAGCTGACGACTGCATTGTACTGCATTTTGTTTTATTAGATTGCTTGTTTTGCTTTGAGATTAGCCTTCACGTTGCTTTGAAATGATTATTCAGTTTTGCGTATTATTATTATGCAGTTTTGCTGCATCAATCAATGCAGAACATAAGAAGGTACCTACCTATAATTATTATGTAGGTAGGTATTGTATTGGAAGAAAGATGCATAATAATATCATAGATAAGTACAATAAAAATAAATCGAAACCTTAATCGGTATGAGTGACTAGTTGGGCGGGGTAAACATTTTTACTTGGTAATTAAATTGTGAGTGTGGTTTGGCTATGTTATTTTTCACTTTATCAATTTGATCACGATATCAGGCCACATTACATCAAAATACAATTCTAAAAATCATTAAGGTATCACATTTATTACATCAGCTCATTCTGTATTAGGTATAATTTTTTGAGAGAAGTAAACAAATTGAAATTGAATTGGTTTATAAAAATCTAACGCCATCTATCTACAGATGCTGAAAGCTTTGAGATAAAAGATAGGAACCCCTAAAAAGGTAGTGACTGAAATAAATATTCAGTTGGTGTGAAACCTTCCAACTCTAGGTTAACTTAGTTCAAGGTTTGCTCACCAGTTGGCGCTTCTTACCTCCTCCAAGTAAGAACCCTTTTGAAACGAGAGTGAGCGCACTATATAGTTCGACGCGAAAAAGCTAGATGGCGCTGACCGTAACATTTTTAAACCAGGGATATCAAATTGAAATATTTTCAGCAATTTTGCTAAACTACAAGTCGAAACCTATAAACTTACCTAAATATTATGCAGAGGTGATGAAAGCATTTGTAGAACTATGACTTACCTGTAAATAAAGAATAACAATATTAGCAACTGAATTTTTTACCACAGCTGGTAGGTTATTGAGAGTAGACGTTAAATTAAAACAAATAGTGCCGGCCACAGTTTCGTGGTTCTGCTGCATTATGTATGAGACTGAAGCGGGCCTCAATAACGTAGAGTGAGTTTTGACGTTTGCACACATATGAGCTTATTAAAGTAAGGCGCATTTTAGAACTTTCTACAAATACTCAGGCATTATATATGATTTAGATGAGGCGATTTTAATAAGGAACGGGCCTTTATCGATGATGATGGAGAGGAGTGAAAGAAGAGGCTTTAAATAATAATAATTACTAGATGATTGATCTAGAGTAATATAAGTACAGGAAAGATTTGTATTTTAAACGACTTAACAGATAAGTTTTTCTTTCTTTCTTTCTATATTTATAGTAAAAACGTACTGTTTTCGTGGATTACTGTAATTTTGATTAGCAACAATTTGATACAAGTTAGACAATCGGGTGGCTGAGGATCTTCGGAGTTATAACAGAAACTCGAGAGTGCAAGAATCATCACAGCACTTTGAGGATCTTATTCAGATCCTCACCAAATTTTGGAAAAACGTGGGAGTAAAACAAAATTTTGTTTACAACTTTTTGTTGAACATTCGGTCGATATGACACAGAATCATATGACATTGTTTGGCGCAATATGTACGGTCATACACTCGGACATTATTGATTTCAACAAAGCAATTGTGTAGTACATAATACGTGGAGTTATTATAATCAAGCAGTTTGTACATGTATGAACAGTTATTCCATTTATTGCAAATATGGTAAGAAAAACGTCGTTTTTTTTTTAGTTCTACTTTTAGTCGACTACATCAAAATAAATCATAGATTTTGGATGCGTGAGGAATAGAAATAAGAATGGCGCAAAAAGGGGGGGGCCTATACCTAGCAGTGGGATAATACAGTTGTAAATAATTCCAAAATAACTGGAATTAATTATGGTAAATATCTCGTAAAAAGCATTTTTAAACGATTATGAATAAACCAGGTACTTAATTCTTAACTTTCAGCGCAAGAAAGATTTTGAAGCCAAAAGCCAATTCTAGCAAGTGGTTTCTACAATACTGCATTCAGGAGCGAGCCACGGGCAAGTTTAATCTTTAACTCCATTAACTGTAGATTCAAGTTAGCCCGCAACGAGGGATTAATTTGAAATAACTCTTAACTTTCAAGTTAAAGTACTTATGTTTTATTCAAAAGGGTAAGATTTCTAGGATTGGGCGGTTTAAGGTTGAGCCGATTAGGACCACTAACAAGCAGTCTCAGTAACCTATCTATCTCTGGTTTTGCTTACTGGATGCGTGGATGAAGAAAATATATATTGAAGATCTGATGAGGACCGTGTTGGCTAAGTGGTACTTCGACTTTTCTTTCCGAAGGTCTTGGGATCGAATCTATCCATGCATCAATGGACTTTTCGTACCGAAAAGTTTATATGCGCTTTAACACGAGCTGAAGGAAAACATCGTGAAAAAACCCGCGCGGCTAGTCAGCCCCACACGTATTGACCTTTCCTGTGGATATGGCCGGTTAAGCGTAGAAGGTGGCTGGGCAAGCCTTTTCCATCTCAACAATGTCCCAGGCACTACAGTGTCCCCTTAAGTGTAGGCAAAGATTGCCTCAAGACGAGATGTAAAGACCTGAGTGTGATGAGTACCTCAAAAGGATAGTAGGTTATCTTCTTACTGTAAAATCAAAATGTATTCCGTTTGTTTCCCTCTGACTACAAAAATCTATCATAAAAGTGTTTTATTAAAAAAATTGCACTTTATCAATTCCCGCTACCAGGCAAACAGCGCCGATACAGAGTAAACAGAGTTCACAGTTGAAAACACCCTTTGTCTTCGCCACCCGCTAATGCGGCGTGGGAGACTCGCGCTTGGCTACAAACCATCAGCCTTTGTTGTACCGTGAAGATAACACGGCTTGTGATTGGCTATTTACTTTTATGAGGTAAACGGGCTTTTCATTTGTTTCGCCACTTTCAATGTGTCTTCAAATACAAAGCAGGCACTTATGTGTAAAATTTTGGTTGGTTTTATTTAACGTTGCCAGAGTTTAACAATGTGGTAAATAATGTAGATTTTCATTACTCATACACGGAAAGTACGCACGAAGTTGCCTGATTATAGGGTTCAAAGTAGCATTTTCTGTCCCTAGGGAAAACAAGAACTTTCCTGCCCTAGGGCAGGAAAGTAAAAAAACTGTCAAATGTCAACTTCATTTTTGACATTTCTTTTGTGGCATGTCGATGCATGCTAAGTGTTCAAGTTCTTCTAACTCAATCAGATGCTAGATATTATGTCTCTTTTGCACGAATTTGTGCTTCTCTAGCACTAATTATATTATATTTATTTATTTTATTTCATTTATTTAAATTTTTTCATCATCAAAAAAACTACTGGTAGAATGCCTACTACTTTTATAGCCATTCTACCAGTCAGTATTTTTTTTTTTAATCTGGAACGCAGCTATGCCATGCCATCGTAAGCTGCTTTTAGTCAATATTAAACTAGTCGATTTAAAAAAAAAGCGAGACAGCTAATTTTCGTGTGTGAAATTTAAATTTTACATCAATTTTTTGGTAATTTCCTCATATTCGTAATGAAAAGCAGAGTGCTTACCTCGGGGAAAAGGCTTTTCGATGCACTCGAACTATTATCGCACTCGCTGACGCTCGCGCGATAAACCATCTCGTGCATAGAAAAAATGCCTTTATCCCCTTGTATAGCAATCTACTATTTCACGATTTACTAAGGTTCAGAATCGTATAAGTTAACTCACAATTCAATTTGTTAGTTATAAGTACCTTTCCAATTGTTTTTTTTTTTTGCTAGAGTTACTCCTGAACAGATTTGCTAAGATCAATTTCTGTCACGTTTTAAAAAACCAAATCAAAATTATCCGTTCCGAAGCTTATCTCGAACAAACAGAAACACAACATACTTAACCAACATTTATCGAAGGTTTAAAATAGTCGGAAAACGCAATCAAAAGTATATAAAACTTTCATACACGTTAACAGACTTTAACTTTTTTACACGGCTAATTGTGTACCTACTCGCTTGATGCCATCCAAAGTGTTCAGTCTAAAGGTAGTCTTGCCGCCTCAATATATAGGTAAAACATATTCCCGGAGCTCATCAATATTTCATTATGGAATCAATACGGCTCACGCCGCTGTTTCCCGCCTTTTTATCATCCCTCCTAGCCGGATACGATTAAGCTTTTCAAAAGGTGCCAGACAGTATAAGCAATTGTTTTACGGTCTCAATAACCTATCTATCTCTGGTTTTGCTTACCGTCGGTAGATAATTGACACATTTTGAATGGAAGTTTCCTTCTTTCCGCGCTTTTATTCCTAACGTATCATACAGCACTACTCTACGTATCCATCACGAACATTTTTAAATTCCCTTTAAACAAAGGACTCAATCTAGTTAAAGATATATCGCATCAGATCTCAAATGCATGTCCACTTACTCCGCGCCGTCCACAATAGGAACCTCAAATGCCTCGCGATCGAAGGGTTGAAGCGGTCGTTTAGACGAGACCACATGATTGCTTCTGCGACCCTGGTACTCGCCGGACAAAATTGGTTCTGTTCACCCGATTGTATGATGAAAAAAGTTAGAAATCTATTTAAATTTTTCAACGAATTGTAAAATTCTATGTTTGTTCCCGACTTTTAAAGTCATGATGGAGGCAATTAGGCGTATCTACAAATTACAAACATGATTGTTTCAAGTTTTTGACGATATGACTCCTAAATGTAAATTACAAAGAAAAGATTCTTTTTGTGGAAGAAAATTCAAATTTACTCAAAACAGAAAAACAGTAGATACTCGTTGCTTCTAGAAATTTCAAGCAATCTAATCTTCTAAACTTCGCCAACTAAAGAACTACATATATTATTTTCTTTAAGCCCCATACAACAAGATAAAGGTTGAAGTATAAATAAGGCATCCTAATTATGGCGACAACAATCTCGTAGACAAAGTCGTAGCACCGTAGCAAACGTAGCTCGGCGTAGCGTTATACGTAGCAAACAGCTAGTTTGGACTACCTTAGTAAGTAGATTTTTATTTAAATGAAATTTAGTATTTTCCTAGTACGTACGATAACTATTCACTGCAGCTCGTTATAACACACATAATAAGTTTGTATAACCTAGAGGCCTCTGGTGATTGTTCGTCGAAAATAATTGTCTTTCTCGTGATTGGCTAGATTGTCAAATCAATTGTCAATTGTCAAATGTAGCCATTATGATAATAGACAATTATGTTCGACGACCAATCACGTGCGTTTATTTTTCTTCCTATTAGCTCGCTTCAAGAAATGAAGTATGGAATCACATTTCAGTTACTTTTCCGGGTAAGTACAAAGCACAATGTACGAATAAGTTCTACATAATTTTAGAATACGATATTTCTTACATTATCATCATCATCAGCCCTTCTCATCCCACTGCGGGGTATAGGCCTCTCTTCGCTTCTTTTTTCTTACATATTGGTAGGATAAACACTGTTGGTTTATAATTTATGGTGGACTTTATGTGACAAATAGAGCTATTTGACAGTTGTGAAAAACATAAATGTCAAAAGCCATGCTTTCTGGTACTTAGAAATTTGACCTCGTCGAGTACTCGCACGCCCTCTCGTGAGCATATTAATATAATTTGCGTGACTGCGTAAATGTTTATACAAAAATAAAAACACAGACGGACGGGAAAATGTCAAACTAATTAGAGAAAGTGGTCTGCCGGTCCCACTTTTATCGAGGTTTCCAAAACATGCCTCTGTAAGTGTTACATTTAATATTTGGTAAAAAGCGGGTTATTTCTCACTCACTCAGTTGCCTGTGTGAGTAGGGAGAGGAGATTTGTGATAACTAACTGTGCTTAAGTTCTTATTTATTAAACTAGCGACCCGCCCCGGCTTCGCACGGGTCCAATAATTATACATATATCTTAATCACTCTAACTATTAAAAAAACGCATCAAAATCCGTTGCGTAGTTTTAAAGATTTAAGATACAAAGAGATATATATATCTGTAATTATTTTTTGTTAAGTATAGTAGAAAATATCTGATTGTAGAAACTATTATTCATTTTTGTTTCAAATATTGCTTTACCAAATGTATACACAGTAGGTACTCTTAATTTGATAGGACATGTTTATGTCCTAAAATGTAACAGTTACGATGGCAACACTGCAGTTAGTCGAGTGTTGTAACTACTGGACCATTTCGCTTGTAATTTACAGAGTACATGAGCCATAATCTTAAATCTCCTAGGTCCTAGGTTCACTGGACATTAAACAGGAAATTTATTAATCCGTTCCCAGCCCAGCTACCGTATAGAACCATGGCCCGATTGCAGCTACTGCATGTGCGTCATGGGCAGTGAACGCCTCAAGGGATTAACTGGGTTAACACAACCATGATTGGCTGATATCAGCTACCCAGTTTTTATAGCTGGACTACAAAATAATGAAAAGAAAATCGGAATGATAAAGAAACAATGTAATGTTAAGTGTAAATCATGTGTATCATAATAAGCTTTGGTGCAGATTTAACTAAATAATGTAGAAGGTAGGCATGAATACGACTAGGATGGCTGAGAGGATGGTTTAGGTGCTGGGCAAGCATATTTCATCGCAACAGTGACCCGTAAGGGCAAAGATTGCGACCTGACGCTGTAGAAATAATCTTGTAAAGATGTAAAAAGGCCGTTTGAATAACATGAATTGTTTTGTTTCTTATCATCACATACATTATCCTTTTACTAGTCAAATAAAACGGCTAATTAGCATATTGTTAACAAGCTTTGGACGCATCTAGTTGCTCTATCATGATGAATTCCAAGCATTCTGAGCCTCTGATTTATACGGCCATTTATATTAATCGAGCGAAATAACTGGGCTTGTAGGGGCTATTACTCTCCGGTGACGGGTAAAACTGTTTTATTACAAGAGTCATGTAGATATTCGAGATTCATGGTATAGATAATTACTGAAGGACTATAAGCCTCTACTTGCCCTTGCCTGCGAAAGCGCACAGCAATCAATTATCCGCGAAACATCCTGCGAAACTACGCATGCTTTCGCAGGTTCGCGCGCGAAGAATTTTCTGTAAACACTCTGTTCTCAACCAGAAGGATATCATATCGAAGCAACGATAGATGATGTGTCCTACTCATCTACTAACCCGTCTTATTTAGCATTGTCGTTTTCGCTCTATTCTCACCCATATTTTCTTTCACAGAACACATTTATCTGCGTTACCAGCGCACTAAACGGCAAAAATATGAAACTCGAAATTATACTTCCCGAGCTTACAAGATTCCGTACAAGCCACACAAATCGCAGGCCCCAACTTACAGCAATTCATTTAACGTATAATGAATGAACATTTCCCGGACAATAAAACGAATTTCCATTTACAACTGCACCGTACGCCTTTTGTTCAGATGCTTTTTTGTAAAGAAACGTACAATTGTCGGGGCCCTGGCGTTCAGGGGGCGCTGAGGGGTGCTTCGAGGTTGTTTTTAATTTTCAAATTACCGGGACACTTGATACCCGGGTCCCTGAATAACACCTGAAGCGCTGAACGTTCACAATTCGCAATTTCGTGGTTTGGGAGAGCTCTTGTGAATATAAACGTTGTGAATTTAATTCAATAACATTTTTTGAGTTACATGTGATTAGTAGATTAAAATATGTTGTAGGTATGCAAATTTCATAGGCAGACTATAGGTACGAGTAGGTTTAACGTATACACGTATTGGCGTAGTGGCTAATTCGTGTAATTACTTTTAACATTTTATACAAGCACATGTTTATATAATAAAGGTAGATATTCTGTTGTGTGGTTAAATATAACCTTAAACCGACTGAAGCAATCATGAACAAACAAATGGAATTCTTAGCAAAAAGAATACTGTCCTAATGAATTCATTTTACTTTTTAATTAAAAAGCAGAACCCCAGTTGTTATAAATCGAAGCTGTGTGTAATGAAACCTCGGAATGAGCAAAGTTAGCGCGTAATTCAAACAATACTACCCTCATTTCATCCTAAACTTTGACATTGGCTGAGCGTCATACCTTTAGGCCTTTGATGATTAGCAAAGATTGACTTTGATACGAGTTAGATACGTCTGTGCTATTGCGTGGGCGTGCGAAGATAATTAACTAAATTCCTTTGAAAATCATATTGTTAGGCAAAGTATTGGAATATAGACACAAAATAACACAACAGTTGTAGGTTATTTAAAAAGTTTAAGTCAAAACCCAGAATGAAAAGTAAACTCTTTCAAGGATTAGTAGTTCGTTGCAAAGGAGGACATTATTATCGTCTAACTAAAAAGATCTAAAATGCTTTTAACTGAGATGCTCTTGTTTCTTTTGCTGGAAAATTCCAGCCAAAAACTTAGCAAGATAAATATTATCTTCCGCTTTCATCTCGGATTGGAGAGCTAGTTAATATGCTAAAGCCTGGGTAGCCTTAATCTGGCAATAAGTGCCTAATTCATGTTTGAGTACCGGCCAAGTGGGAGGCGCTACCGCGAGGTTGCAAGTTCAATATTTGGTTTTATGTTATTAAAATGACAGATGACCCTGTAGTGTGAGTGGAAGTGTTATTCGTGTAACACTATGAGGATTAATTTGGAAACAAACAAAGGTACCTACAAAATTATAAAGATGAGAACACAACTTAGATACACTTAAATGTATTACTTGTTACTTAGGCTGGTTGGAATAAGTGGAGTAACAAAGCAATAAGTGGAGTATATTTCTCCACCCTTATTTTACTAAATTCAGTCCAAGCAGCAATAGATAAAAACCTCTTTTTATAAAATTGTAAAATTCAATCATATTTGTAATTTCAGATGAAATTACTCTATTATTTTCTGTAGGTTAGGACGCAGAGTCGCAATAACTCAGGATTTTCAGCGAATAAGTTAACATTAGTTCGGCGATAGCTCGTATTATGGGTTATAGCGGCAAATTGGGCCCAGGGATAGTGCCACTTAAGAGGATCGGAATGCGGCATCGCTCTGGAAATCTTTTGTGGTAAAAAACGATCCATTTACTTTTACAGATTATTTCTTGGACAAGCGAAACTATAACGGTACACAAAATGTATCATATTTAAAAAATACTCTTTTTTTTTTTTTTTTTTTTTTTTTTTTTCTAATATTTATCTGCGATCGGTCTTACGACCATAAGCGGATGCGTTGAGTGATCAGGGGAAAAAATACTCTGATTCATTTTTTGTATCAGCCGTTTTTATCGTGGCAACACAAAATCAATTGAACTGACAGGATTGCCCTCCGAGGGCGAGGGACAAATGAATGACAAGCGTTGATAATGATGACTTTGATAAATAGACAGACTTTTTGGCGCCAAAGGGGAATGGTGTGGTTTTATTGCAAGTTGAAATTTGTGCTCGTTTTATGGTTTGTTCGCACTCCGAGGCCGGTTTTACTGTGTCAGCGAGTTGTGTTTTAAATTACTTACTTACTTTTATTTATGTAGGTGGCCAGCTTTAAATAATAAACCATTTAGGTCAAATAATAAATCTCTACTTACTCATAAAAAAAGTACCTATATCTATTTATTAAAAGATTCCTAACTAAATTCAGACAGTCTCCAATCCCTGATCCCACTTGTAGCCAGGCACGTCCCACGTCTGTTGGCCTACAGGCAGTGGAAACTCAAATGTTATGAAGCTGCCGTAAGTTTCATTTGAATAATTTATGTCAGTTGGAGCGCAGGGCTGCCGCCTCGGTTATATAATATCACTAGCTGCGCCCTGTTCTGTCACCCGGTTACCGGTCTGTTCCCGTAAGAATACCTGGATATGTTTTAATCCAGGATATATAAGCTAACCTGGTACCAAATTTAATTCAAATCCGTCAAGCCATTCGAGCGTGAAGAGCGTTTCGCAGTCTGTGGTTTCGCACAAATCGCACAAACTTACACATGTACAAACTTTTACCTTAGAAATTCGTGTGATTATACCTACCAGAGACTCACATTGTACGATACCGAAATCTAACTGGTTTCCTCACAATTTCCTTCACCGCTTAGACTTGTGTTGCGTATAGGTACCTAAGTATTTCTAATAATTTCAATTCAAACTCAAACTCGTAACAGCAAAGCACAAAGTCGAGGAACAATCCTACTAGGCCAATACAGCTCTCTGAAATTCTTAATTTGAATTATTTACGTCACTAGAAGCGTAGGGCTGTGACCTCTGATAAATCAACATGAGGCTTCTGTTTTTGCTGTATAACAGATGGGAGAGATGTCGTAAGAGATATATTGTGCCAATTAGTAGGGCTTGGGTTTAGCTAGAGCAAGAACTATTTACATCCTAACTAGGACCTATTTTAGTACGTAGTAACTACGATACTTAATTAATTTTGTTTTATTATATTGTTTGAATACATGAAATTATATTATTTATTTATTATATTTCAGTTTACTTATATTTATTTATCAAACAGATAGGTGAGCCCACATATCAACGTCGTGGGTTCCAGACGATGGAAGGCGGCGCCGCCGCCGGGGTCGGCCGAAGAAGCGTTGGCGGGACGATATCGTCACCTTCGACGAAGAATGGTGGGACTCCGCCAGCGATCAGGATGGTTGGAAGAGTTTGGGGGAGACCTTTTCCCAGCAGTGGGACAAAATAGGTTAATAAAAAAAATATTTATGTTTTGTTCTGATCGGAAAACTCTACATTAAATTGCTTAGCTTGAGACGAGATCACGCTGTGTGAAATGTCCAAGGATTTTTATTTGTTTTATTTATTTATTATCCCTTATCTGCCTGCGCTTAAGTCGACAGCCCTAGGATTAGCAAGTAATGTATGCGAACATCGGCAGGTCTCGTGTGACTCGCGCTCAGCTGTTCGCCGGCAGACTTCGTCACTATGGAGCACTTCAGGAAATATTAAGGAAACTCATTTGAAACTTAAAGTTGGCTAACTTTTCAAAATTTAGAGCGTTTTAATTCTCGTGCATTTAGTTTTGATATAAAGTTTAAGATGTAAATGCACGTTTGTCATTGGTGGATTTTATAGTTGCTTAACGAGATTCGGTGAGGTTACAAAATTCACATATTGATCGCCATTGGCCATGGTAAAGTCAATCAAAGAGCATAGAAACAACGGCCACTAGTTCATTTTGCGACTGTACATATTCTAGTCGTAGAACCCTTACTAAAGCACACGACACATTTGTCTGACGTGTTGTGACGTGTCGCATCGGTTTCATACATTTAAGGGCCCCCGCAGACGGCAGACTTTTTGTAGGTCGAAAAATCGGTCATACCTACTGACAAAACGACTACTGCAAGGAAAAATATTGTAACTCACATTTTGGCCAAATTGAGTTAGAATCATATTCGTGCTGAGCGTATCTGAGCTCAATTTTTAAATGTGACTTTCGTATCTCTTTATTGTTAAACGAATAAAAACAAGATAAAGAGCAAAAAATATTATTTTTATAAATATTTTCTGACATTGTTGCTTATAACTTCTTTTTTAGTTGATTTATGGCAAAAAGTTATAGCAACATATTGGTAGGTAAAACAATTTGCTACAAATTATGTCTTGTCATTTTTTTTGTAAGACGCAAAGTTTAAGATATTTCGCAAAATAAGAGTTTTCATCCCTTTTTTTCAAAATGGCGGCCGGGGAACAAGAGTGGCGACCCCACAAACTTGAGGTTAAGCTTTTATTGACCCCCCACACATGTCCTAAAAATAAAATTGCGTCCTCTTACAAATGCAAAGCTCATGGTAGTAACATTTCAATGAACTATTATGTAAAGTTACGAAAAATAATCTAGCCTATTCATAATAAGATAACAGTAACAAAATTGCAACATAATTTACAGTCATTATTAGACTTAAATGATTTTTTTGAAACTTTAACACGCTCCCCTAAAAAGTAATGAAAAATGGGTTACAATGATTTTCCTTGCAGGCGCCAAAATAGTCGGTGAGAAATAAAATCGGTGCATTCCGACTAGGGATGGGTCATACTTGTAAAATCGAGTACCAGGGCTTGCAAGTGCGTTTAAAAACCAGGGCTCAAACACCTTCAAAGTATTTTAAGGGTCCGACTTTCTTCTTCATTCGGAGCGAGGCGAGTGCGCCAAAAAGTCTTTTTCTACATAGTATTTTACCTGGAAATATCAATTAACGTATATTACGGCGTATTACGCCGTAATGCTTTTTATATGGATGAACAAAGAGATTATTATTCTTCAAAAGTATTTTTGGCTTGAAGTATTTTTAGCAAAAAAGTTTTTTCTGCAAAGCACGCAATTATGATATGACAAAAGGGGTCATAATTCTTTAATAGTATTTTTGAGATGGACCTTATTTTTTTTAAAGTATTTTTGACATTGACGTATTTTCTGCATAGGTACCTACCTACCTACTCAATTATGCTTTTGAGTAAATGGAAACAAAGATCATTATTCTAAAGTGAATACCTACAACTAAGTCATAAAAATATGACTTTTAATTGGATAGATAGGTACCTATCTACTTACTTTTTGTTAATTACGTACATTCAATAAGTAATTTACTACAACCTTTTATAAAATTACGATGTTTATTTCAGAGTTTTTGATTTGACCGCGATTTTTCAATTAGCCAGGCAAAATTATTATGGAACTTACATACGTAAGTAGGTAACTAAATAAATTAATGGTAAATTGTTTAGAGGAATTACTCGCATACGTACTCACTCTTACCTACGGTCACCCCGTAGGTAGAAGTGAGTATGCGAGTATGCGTACTGTCCCCTCACTAGCACCGACACAAGAGTCTGTGACAAAATATTTAGTAGGTATGACCGATTTTTCCACCGACAAAAAGTCTGCCGTCTGCGGGGGCCCTAATACGCTGCGTCACGTTAGATTGCAACAGAATAGTATAATTCTCAGCGTATTAAATGTATGAATCCGATGCCACTCTGATACGACACGTCACAACACGTCAGACAAATATAATTCCGGCTTAATAAAGAAACATCAACCTAACGTAACAGCCTAACTATTAACAGGATCATCGTATCCTCCGCAAACACTCGAGGACATTAAATTTTTCCGGCGGGGTACACTCACTTGATCCTCTCGACATAATGGCTTGTACACACCGGATCGATGGACAAATATTGGCTTTCATAACGCGTGGCAACACTGACACAAGTTTGACAGATGCGGTAGCGTTAGTCATAGAACGAGATCGCCTGAATACTGAAACGTCAAACAAACAAACACGATAAAACTTATCAAGAGTTTTGTCGCGTTTGTTTCGTTTCTGCAACTGTTCATTATAATATTTCTTTTTTCTAGTGAAAGAATTAATTACTAGCAGACAAATTAAATTAATAAAAGTGATGTGCCAGGATCGTAGCAACTAGAGTCATGTCTGCTAACTCCCATGAGAAAAAAAGACGTGTGGCACTCGGGGACTGCCGCGGTAAAGCTTGCCACCTAGAGGCGAGTTGCTGAAACAGCGGTCAGATGATTTCGTTACGGAATTTCTGGATTCGGTCTCCACGCCAAGGCCCGCGATAGAAGCTATGCAATAGCTTAAAAGTTGTAATTATGAATGTAAGTTTGAAATGATTTTCTGCAAACTCTACCGCTCTTTGAGCGATTTGACACGTTTTCTTTTTCTCTCCGTAATCGTCAGTGGTGTTTCTTATGCGATGTGTAATTATGTTGACAGTTTGCTTTGTGACGTAGCAGATGTTTGCGACGGCCGGCCGGCTGTTTGTATCCACTCTCGACGGCTTAGCTTACAAATGCACTTTTTCATTAGATTGCTTTTTGTTTGTTTGGTTAAATGAAAGTTTTGTCTTCTTAATTGAACATCACATTGAAATCTAATGACATTGGTATTGTGTATTTAGGTCTAACATACATATAAAGTGTAGCTTTAAGATTACAAAGAATGTGTAGACTATGCACGTTACAAAAATACACCAGCAATCATAATCAGTATTCAATGGTTTCTTTTATCATTAGGGCATAATGCAGTTCTTAGGAACCAATTTATTTTTTTTACCTACCTATTTAAGTAAATTGAAATATATTTAATTATAAATTGAATAAGAGATAAATACTTACTATGATTAAGGGATTCTACAGTCAAGTAATCTGTTTTCAAAATAAATTTGTTATGCAGATTTCCCACCCCTTGAGACCACCTGGGTTAGCCTCATCATTTAGCATTCCAAATTAACTAAACAAATTGACAAGACAGGATTTAAAACAGAACTTTGGTAAGTGACAGATGTCTAGAACTTTCGAGATCAATTAGAATATAACTTATTGCTTCAAAGCTCAAAGATACGTGCAACATGGAGAACTTTAGGAAGTCCTATACAAGGACAGCCCTCTAGTCAAGTTACATTTACGCTTTGTAAGAAATTCGAACCAAAATAGTCAATGGATAACGAAAACTCGATAAGAAATTTAAATTCATCGCTTAAATCCGCAGGTAGTGGTTCCAAATCCCCGTCGTGTACCAAAGAATATTTCGTTTCTTAAACAAGCGTTTGTCATTTGTCTACAGGCGTAGTTAGCGATACTTTATTAATTAGGGTAGGGTCAGTGAAGGCCGGTGAGTGTTAATCAGAAACAATCTTCCCCCCCCCCTTTGGCGGTCACACCAGACATTAGCTTAATTAAAATACTTTGTATACATGTTTTCAGTAGAAAACTTAGATTAAAAAATATATATAAATGTGTTCTTTCTTTCTTTCTTTCTATTAAATAAAACAAGTCGATATTTGTGTAAGTTAACTAATCTATTACTTTTTAGATTAACATGCAGTTGAGTAGTTGCTTCATCATAATGATTACTCTAAGGCTCGTATTCAGAGACTTCACTCAAACTTGAGTCTACGTTTAAGCATCGATTTTTGACAGTTCTCTATGAACGCTAAGTATAGTCTCTGAATACGGGCCTAAAACACTGAAACTATTCCAAACCCCTTCATCTCATGGTGAATTTTGATTATTATAATGTTTCGATGTTTTGAATGAAGTAGTTTGGGAATTGAGGAAAAGCCCTGTAGAGTCGTTTGTAAACATAAATTTATTTTTACTTTTCTTAGAGTAGATTGGGAACTTCTATATGAGATTCTTATATTTTTTGTACAATAGAATAGAGGAATCCTTTGGGATTAAGCCACTTTGGCCACTAAAACAAATAATGTAAAGATAAATGTATATTGTTGAACTTAGTTTGTATTATGGATTGTGGTGGTTTCTTGTGGATTTGTTGTTGTTGTTGTTGTTGCATTGATAGGGATGTCTGGATGTGGATGAATGCAGGTTCTGGTTTGGATCGAGGATGGAATCTGGTGCTGGATGTCTGGGTGAGAGGGATGTGACCGAGGAAGACAGGTACCTGGTGGATGAACGAGGTTAAACTTTTTAAACGATCATGCTTTTGAACATAATAAACACTTAAACGGGATTTTAGTTTAACCTTTTTTAAAGTTTAATTGCGCATGCAACTGTGCCGAAGTATTGGGAAACTTATAAATCTACAAATCATGGTAAATATCCCGTTTTAAGTGTTTATAATGATGAACGAAGTGTTAGTAGGGAGTAGGTAGTTACAGAGTAGGTAGGTAGGTGCATTTCTGTTCATAACTCCAAAGATCCTCATCAGGATGTCGATTCTCGACGACTTTCAAATCATGACGCGGTAAGAGATTGCACGTTATCTAGATTTTTTTTTTCTGAAATCCATCTTATTATTCTAAAAAACCACGCCGCGCCGTGTCGTGCCCAGGCAAGACATAGTTATTTGGAGAATACGGCGGCAGATCCACAATGGGACCACCTCAATTTATTATTTCAAACATAAAATAATTTTCAAAATCGGTCCACTATTAAAGTAATCGGTGAAGATACATAAAAACTACCTACATAGTGGTACATAAAACCTCCTCCTTTTCAAAAGTCGGTTAAAAATCAGTTCATACATACACAGTTCGCAATCGGTGATGATTCACTCATAACGTGACACGTGTCTTTGATCTCCGAGCACTTACCTGTGGACAAATACAATTATTTTAATACCATTTCAAAAAATGTACATTTTAATAAAGGCACTAAATTGCGGATCATTACTTATTCGTGAAATGAGATAAATATTAATATAGGATTCAGTCCTAAATTGAAATGAGATAAATATGTATTAATATAGGATTCAGTCCTAAATTGAAATGAGATAAATATTAATATAGGATTCAGTCCTAATTTCTAGTAAAATACTGTAAGAAATCAAGTTGGCATTTACTTCTAGGAATTGCACACTTTTATTTGATATCTTTGTTAAATGAGGCCCAACAAGAAACGACCTTTTTCTCATAAGTAATACTCGTATAGGTACATTACTTCAGATTACGGATATCAAAAGAGAACACTCATAATCTATTTTTTGAAAGATGTATTGACTTAGTCGTTTGTACTTTTCTTACAAGTCCAAGGATGTCAATTATTTATTTGAAAAGTTTGTAACATACCAGGCACGTAAGTATACGCAATAGTATACTTAGTAGGAATTGACAGACTTTGAGATATACAGGGGATTTTGTGACTAAAATGACCAATAAAGGGGAATTTACAACTAAGCTATTTCGACAGTAACATAACATACTAGCATCATTCAAAATCCCGTGTTTACGAGCAACACCAAAAGCACGTCACAACAAAGATCAGAGAATTCGCAGCCTTCATTCACAAACGTAGCGATTAAAGGATCACTGTCTTGTTATTTAATAGCGAAGATTTAACCTTGGATTATGTCTTTATTATGAAAACGGATTTTCATTTAAATAATGTTGAAATTATGACTGGCACTTGTGAGAAAGCGGGAAGACGGTAGATGAACAAAACCTAGCGAACCACCACCTACTCCGCACCACATCGAGTCGTGCGGTTAGTATTCTTTATATGAACTTGTATGGGTATGCGCTCACTACATCAACTCCGTAGCGTCACCGCATCTCATTTGGCTCGAATGAGATGTGTGTGACCTTTAGGGTGCTATGCTACGCTACGTTGCTATGGATGTGTCGACATCCATTAATCATGTTCATGCTATGCTATGTGGAGTAATGAACATGATCGGTGGATATCAAACGCATCCATAGAACGTAGCGTAGCACATCTCTGGAGGTAAGGCACCCTAATGGTTGCCGTTCAAAATGAGGAGTATCTTAACCAAAAGTTGGTTAAGATACTCCTCATTTTCTAATGTTAAGTTTGAATCTATGGGTTTCTTAGATAGAACAAATAAAAATATGACGATAAAAACTTAATTGATCAATCCACTATCTTGCAGTATTCATAAAAACAAATCGATACTAGGAATGCAAATCCAATCTAAAGTAACAATCAGTTTGTGTTGAAGTATGTGGGAGCAGATTGTGTAGACAGTGCAAGCCGCAACGCTTTTACAGCCGTCGTAAATATGATAAGATCCAGATCAGGTGGAGATCCATTCAGATCGGCGTACATTACCAGCATCGAATCAGCTGGTAAGTGCTCAGACGCCGTAAATCTGACGAATAACCTCTTTTACCACGAACGTTACTTTCACAATATGTATACATCCTTTGGAAAATATTAGAATTTCTACCTTATTTTAAACAAGCTTATTTTATGAATGTCTCATCTAAATAAAGAATAAAACGTAACACTTTTAAGTCCCTTGCGATGCTGCCCGTAAGGGGCCTCAATACGGCCTGCTTAGGTACTCCAAGTCCCTTAATAACACTCATCGTTTTAATATAACCTTATAGATAATCAGGTGTGATGCAGAAAAACTTTTAAAAGAATATTTTAAAGCAAAAAATAACACAAAAACATTAAAATCGCATTAATGTACCGACCAAATCCACTTAATCAACCAAACTTGCGCGCCCATATCATTATTCTTCCGCAAAACTTTGCAGTTCAAACTTGGGCCGGTGCCGGTGTACGGAGCAATTTACAAGGAAAGGATCTACAAAACTGTCTGAGAACAGCCGTAATTCAATTAGGCGAGCCGGGCCGCGGGACCCGCAAACTGTTTAAGATTAAGGTCCTGACAAGCACAGAATAGTGAGAAAATGAACAGAATTGTGGCCAGGAAGCTATAAAGGCGCCAAAACCTTTAGAGGGTTCGAAGGTATTTATGGTACAGAAAGGTGCCAATTATTTTGCACGAACCTGGCGAATAGAGCTTTGAAAGGGAACAGCAAGCCTGCCTGATTGACTGACAATTAAGAGGACAATCGGAAAGGCGTCAAATTCACGAAAAAATATTACAAAAGGTCGAACTGGTCATGATTGATCAGTTTTCAAAGTTAAGAAATCAGTTAGCAAAAAGTTAAGATTTAAGCAATGAAGGTGTTCCAAATGTCTTTTAACTGGAAAATTTTACGTTAAGCTAACTACAATATTACTAACTAGTTGTCTTGTTTAATTTCGTTATCTCACTATTATTTTTAAAATAAAATATACTTTTTCAAACAATGAACATATAAATCGTACAAAGCGTCTTCTAGTAATATCGGAAAGCAAATAAGATCGAGTACTGGAGAACCTTCACTGATGTCTGTTAAAAACACGACATTTTGAGACAAGATTAAAAATTTTCGGAGTAATAAATACTGTAAGAAAAATACTATAATATATGGTTATAACTAAGCCCGTCTGGCTAATGGATTGTAATGATCTAGTTTCGGCATGAAATTCCCAGCTGACCTAAAAACATTTCACTTTTAGTAGGCCCAACAAAGAATAAAATGTCACCAAGTTTTGTTTATTTTACGTTCATTTTTGTGTTATTTAAGTCTCGCTGTTAACAGAAACAGGATGCTAGAGTGTTGAGCAAGTTTTTATGCCCGTAATTTATTTGCGGACTTGTTAAGTTAATTTGGGTTGGAAAGTACTTGGCGACAATCAAAGACGAACCTGCAGCTTCAAGTTTTTATGGCAATTATATTACTTAAGAAACTGGGAGACGGTTGCTTCTTGCTTATTAAGCTACGAGGTAATTTTTCTGCAAAATAGTAAATTTATTTGAGACATGTGTGATTTTCTTGGGCAACTTTACGCCTGTAGAATATATTTGCGCGATAACATATTTCAAATTCTAACATAATGCTGATCGAGCGTTGTCTTGATAAATTCGTTCACTCAACACATTCTCCCCACCCCACGCTATGCGAAATATAAATCGGACAAGGGAGAACCCATGTTCTTTTTCACACTTCTATCAGAAATCAATTTCCTCCCCAACGTCTGAGCTCTCTCAAGTGTCTGATGCGAAGTCAAGGTAATCCCCTGAGAGCGCGTGGCTGCAGCTCGCAAAACCCTTGAAGAATACACCATGCATCATTGTGTTAGAGCTCGTATTCATTTATTCCGCAGAGACAGATAGGGCACACAATTGCAGTTGACGGAGAACAGTCTGAAATATACCGTGAGTGCGCATGTTAAAGTGGAAATTGCATTGTGGCGAAGTTATAATAAGCTGTTGTTACATGGAGTGTTCCATTTGCATTGTGACGAGGGGAAGTGTGATGTCTTATTGTTTTAAGCGGTTAGAGAAGTTTTCCGAGTAATAAAATGCAGAAAAACATTGCCTGTATTACTGCTTGCACTCGATGTGAAATAACTTTGTAATACTCGTCATTTGGAAATAATATCTACTATTTGGTTAGTTTCCATAATTCTAACACGAAACAGACTGGGAAAATTGAGCGTACACAGTAAGACAGCTACGTTGGATCAGCAATATATAATTTGCATGTGGTAAACTTTGTGAAGTTTTGTAACTTAGTTAACAAAATAAGCCTGAGTTGTATACAATCCAGCGTTTGGTCTGAAAGCAAGCCACATAGATGTAGAACACGAGAGACAACGAGACAAAGCGACTTGTTCGCCGCAACGATGCCACGACCACTAACTGAACACTTCCATCCAACATTTGAAGACATTTTATTGTTTGTAAGACTGTTTTTATTCTTAGTAAGACCGAGCGGTAATCGAAAAAGCAAAAATATGTAAGTATTCCATCAGTTATATCCTAAGAGTAGGCCTGGTCATTTTTTATTTTTAGAAAATTAAATGTTTTTTTAGCATATACTTTTACGTTGGGGGCAATTCGGCCCGCGGCTGGACTGTGTGGGCTGAGTTCAGGGCTATATCATTTTTCGGATACAAAAAAATCATTGGTAGAATTTTTAAACGCCGTTCTACTTATTATTTTAAATGTATGTACGTAATCAAGTGTTTTCAATAATTCATAAGGAAACCATAGTTACTTTTCCACTCATAGCCAAGTTCATAAAATGAAAATGAACCTTTCTTAAAACGATGTTGCTTTAGGACGTTACCAGTTGATTGTGTTTCCGAATATCAAAGGTGGTCGGAAAAGCCCCAGTTCTCATCTTACGAGACGGGTGTCAGTAATAGTTGCACAGAATATACTCTAGTTCGTTCGCAACACGTGCTTCACATACCGCAGGGATTCCTTTAGTCCCGACATTCAGTGGATTTACTCAACTCCCATTTGTGATAGTAAAAGTTCGTGATTTGATATTTCCCTGGCAACATAGTTTTCATTCAATTACAGTTCTGCAAAAAGTTGAATTTGTTGGTAAGAAAGTAGACATCCAATTTAACTTTGCTTCTATCTCGAAATTTGAATCGCGATAAATTATTTACGTCAACTGTTGTTTTTCATTTCTTTACTACGCAATTGAATTAGTATAATTCTTTGTTTCATATTATTTTTATACCAATAAATCTCTGAAGATCCCACGTAATAAATTGTAACAGAAGAGTGCTTCAAACGTTGAGAAGAAATCGATATGGTTTATTGAAGATTGGAGAATTTCGCCCGCCGCATTTCTGATGCCCTGGTGCTCTACATCGTAACTCGCACGTGATTTATGTGGCGACGATATTCGAATATAAGTTGGGCTCTTCGAAACGCTACTGTTACTATTCTTTTGTGGCATATTTTTACTGTTGGCGTCAGATAAAATTGTAGTCTCACATAAAAATAGTAGTATGTTTACATACATTTTTAGGTATTATACTGGATGTAGCATTTCAAAAATATATTCTCTTGCAAGCGTGCAATCTGCTGCAAATGATTTATGCATTGAAAATTAACACCAAAATCCAATTCCGCGCACACATTTCCAGCAAAAATAAATAAACTGATGCACCAAGTGCCGGCTCCACCGGCTAACTGGTCTAAAAGTTTTATGAACATGGAACAGGGTGCACAAAAGTAAACAAAAACGCAAGGCTGCAGAAAAAGGGCAGCGAAATGGACGAAAAAAGCGCTTTTTAAAACAGTGGAAGCTCTGGGGTTGTGACAGGTCGTACGTCAACCGAGACCGAGGGGCAGGCTTGTAGTAAGAGGGGGGTAATGGGGCTTATAAGCTATTTATCCTATCATAACACATCAAAGAACATCTGTTCTGTCATTTATCATATGAGTAGGCCTTCTCATTTCCAAGCCTGTTTATTCGAGCCTGTGTCACTTGATCAGTTCAGTTCAGTTCAGTTCATTTATTCATAACATTCATTTTACAAAACGTGTTTGAAATTCTATCTAGGCTAAATGTAATTCTAAAATAATTGTAACACCAAATAATAAATAATAATAACTATGCATGCATGTACAAATTTTCACAAACATTAATTTCAATAGCAAGACATGTCAATTTAAAAAGAAAAAAGTAATCATAACATCATAATAATAGAAAAATAAAATAAAAAATGAGCAATTAACATTAATACAATACTACATATAACAATAATTTACATTAAAATTTACTAAAATAATCATCTAAAGAATAAAAACATTCCTCCAGCAGAATCTTTACTAGCTTCGTCTTAAATATATTAGGATTGTCAATAATTTTCATGTCAACTGGTAAGGAGTTAAATATTGTTACTGCTTGGTACCGACACGCGTGCTCGGCAATTTTAAGCTTTGGACACACTGGGGGTTTCAGGTTTTTTTTTCTCTTGGTCAGTCTTAGCAGTCTTTCCGCCGGCGTCTCATACTTAGCAGGATGGTTGACAACATCCATGAGAACCACCAGAATATACAGACTAGGAGCAGTGAGGATCTTAAGGGACTTAAAATGTTCTCTACATGATTCCCAAGGTGGAATCCTTACAATTGTTCGGAGTGCGCGTTTTTGTATGACAAATGCTCTGTTAATATTATAGTCATAACTGTTTCCCCAGAACTGTATACTGTATCGAAGTTTAGACTCTACCAGAGCGTAATAAACGATTTTAAGTTGAGCAATATCTAATTCATCTCTTAAACTTCTTAGGGCATAACAGGCTGAACTAATAGAATTTTCTATTGACTCTAATTCTGATTTCCAGTTTAGGAATTGGTCAATATGCACTCCTAAGAATTTTACACTACTATGAAACTCTATTCTTTCGCCATTACTTACTATTTCAATACATTCTTGATTTTGGGCAGTCGTTTTAAAAAGTATTGCACTAGTTTTTTTGATGTTTAACTTCAGATTATTAACATCAAACCATCTGTTGAAAGCCACTAGCGCTTTAGTAGTTTTATATTTAAGTTCCTGTAAGTCAGAGGCTGGAATGATTGCATTTGTGTCATCTGCATATACTACTAACTTAATATCTGGAACAGTGTTACTAACAAAGTTTATGAGGTCATTTAAAAAAATAACGAAAAATATTGGTCCCAGTATTGAACCCTGAGGAACACCACGTTTTATGTTGACTGCTCTTGACTTAGTTACCTTTTCCCATTTGTTATCTATACTTTTTATTTCAACAAACTGTTTTCTATTGCTCAAATACGATTTCATAAGGTCTAGTGATTTGGCTCTTATACCGTAATATTCTAGCTTACTCAGTAGAATTTCGTGGTCAACCATGTCAAATGCAGAGGATAGGTCCAAAAATAAACCTGCAACCCTTTTTTTACTGTTTAAATTAACCACAACTTCATTGATTAAAAGATCGATTGCATCAACAGTTCCTCGACGTGCCTGATAGCCAAATTGTCTTTCATTTAAAATTTTATTTAAATTTAAATGTGATACTAGCCTATCTTTTATCAACTTTTCATATATTTTCGAGAAGATAGGTAAAAGCGATATCGGTCTATAATTTTTAGGATCAGTTCTTTTGTCTTTTTTATAAACTGGCAGCACACGTGCAATTTTAAATTGATCAGGAAAAATGGCAAGAATGACACTTTTGTCTATGGCAATTATTACTTTACTTGGCAAATGTCAGAGCCTTGTGTCAGATAATGTCAGTCAAGAACAGCTGATTTTGGATTCTAGGCTTTGCAGTCACTAAATTTCAGCGGATTGTGATAATAGTGGTACTCACAGTTTTTTGGAATAAGAGTGATTCATCCATGTGTTTCAAAATTTTACAGTTGAGAATCGGCAATCCCGTATGTTTTCAGCTGATTTTCCAAGGTAATTATTGTGAGAATTCTTCAGTGAAGTGTTTCCAGATGTTCCTTGGAGGTTAGGGTGTTTTTTCGTCCACTTTTTGGGTCTGCTTAGCCAATTATTCGTATGATTTCTAATTAAATTCGCAAGAGTAACAGTTGGACTTTGTTTACGTCTGGAGAAACCGATCTCAACTCAACTCAATGCTTTACTATGGCCCGGTGAATGGTTTTAAAATGACTATTTGATTTATCGAGCTATTCAAATCAGGACGGGAACCAAAATAGATTAATCTATTATCATTTTAGCAAACTGATATTACCTGAGTTTAGTAAAGCTATGACTTTACGGAATGGTCTTGCCCCAATATTTCAATTCCTGAATACAGCCTCCGAACCGCACCGCCGTAAATCCTGCTAACGAACACTTGATGGGAATAATAAATGCAGGCTTGATAACGAGATGTATGCCAGATATTTTTATATAAATTAAGTGGGAAGGTGTGTCGCGCTGTCAGCGGTCTAACTCTGAGCAATGTTTATTTTTTGGGATATTTCAGGCCTCCATTTTTATGAAAACACACGTATTCATATTACGTGTAATTCTAATGACAAAGGCAAGGTTATGTCTGCTTGTTAATTTTACAGGTAGATTTTCGCACTATGATATTTACCTGTTTGTAGATTAACTTGGTATGGTCATGTTATGAGGAGGTAGGAATGTCATGTTACTAGGAGAGTACTAGATATGAATGTGGATGGATATAGGTCTAGGGGAAGACCAAAGAAAAGATGGATGGATTGTGTGAGGGATGACATGAGTAAGAAAGGTGTGAGTGATGAGATGACGTCTGATAGAGGGAAATGGAAGAGGAACACGTGTTGTGCCGACCCCACATAGGGATAAGGGCAGGAAAATGATGATCATATTTACCTGTTTAGAACGTTATCTTTTAATTGTTTTTAACACTGACATTGAGTGCAGCTTTGAATCAATGAGTCGGTGTCGTGTCAGACATTTTCAGCAACCAGTGAAAGATATTAGCGTTAGACAGACTCTCAAAACTCGAGTGATTTACCTGAGTAAAAGGAAAGTTATTGTTCTTATTATTATGTTACTGATAACGTAATAATAAGAACAATAACTTTCCTTTACGAATGACTGGATGTAATCATCTTAATGCAGACGCAAGGTATAAAAGCTCGTTCAATAACAAAAAAAACACCGTAATAGATCCCGCTAGCAGACAAGGACCATTGAGAGGGACATTTCTTTTCACTACAAATCACGATGAAGCCATTTCAAATAATGTGATTTCATTTTATCAGAGTGGGAGCAGCGTCTAGGTTTTCAGCGCAAATTGAAAAGTTAAGGCGCCTCTATTGATACTATCTGGATACAAATATTAGCGCGACGTGGCGCTGGTACCTACAATCAACAGATATTTTACACTAAACTTATTTTGACACATCAATTTCAGTTAAAATTTTATTTAAAGATCTATTCAGTTACACGGCAGGTAATTCGGTAGTTACTTGCGTAAAAACGACGTTATTTGGAAACACGAAGTTTTAAAGAGAAACAGACCTTTTTAATTAACAGCAATTCAATATACGGTCTTCAATGTGTCCTTTTAAATATGCTCATGCGATATTATGTAGTGCATTATTGGAGATGACTATTTATTATTATATGTATATACCTATACCCAGCAGTGGGATGAGAAAGGCTGATGATGATGATGATGATGATATACTTCTTACACTACTTATGGGTATACCGCCATTTTGATTTTTGCTGGTCCAATTGTTGCTTATAGTCAAGAACGCACATACGCACATAACTCACACTAGAACATTATAGAATACTGATGAGATAAACATATACTCGTAGCTATCAGGTCTGATTACTCGCTCCAATATGTAACTGATGAGATCTATCAAAGAAATAACAGCAGTATGTTAACTTAAATCCTCTCGCGAGTTCCATTCCCTAGCGTCCTATGAATAACCTAGGTTGTATTTGGTATTCGCGTTTCATAATTAAACGTACCGCATCATGCATGGCCTGTTGGGACCTCACCTAGCCTCTACAGTCTACGTATTAAGGATGAATACCTCAGCACGTTTCAGCACTGCATTGGCAACAAATTCAATGTTTTGGTGTTCGTAAACCTAAATATCTTCCGCAAATAATATAAAGCATAACATCCGTGAGACTTCTCATCGGAAAAACGCTCAAAACAAAATCATAAAGTACCAACCGGGTTTTTTACAGTAGTCCTTCATTCATTTTGAGAGATAGTTCAAAAATAAATAAATGATTTGAGGTAGACACTTCCCAGTATCTTCTAGTATTAACATTTGATAACGTTTTCCAAGCCACACGTAGGAGGCTGCGGCCGCGCTTGCGGTTCACCGCATCGGTGGCACTGAACGTGCTAGTATTTAATCAGTATGCAACCAGACGCCTACATTGCATTTGACAATGCATTGAAGTCAAATGAGTGAACTGGACGATATTTTTAATGAAACAGACGACAATTTACATGTACAAAGTGTTGAATATGTGCTGTATAAAATGAAGTGTTGCTTGACCTCCAGCCTGCTGGTAGGTAGAGTACATACTCACAAGGGAAATAAATGGGTAGTGCTCGGGAGAGGTTGAATAGTGATGTTGATTACCATACCTGTATTGTTCTTAATTACTGCTACAAGACTTTCTCTTTTATCGATTTAAAAGTGGTCTGTTGCGAATTTTTTTAAGTGTCACACAAATACAGCGAGTACACTGACCATAGTTCTACTTGTCACAGTTACTGTAGCGGTTGAATGAAGTACTAGCTTTGTACAATGATCCAAAAGCTACAGCGCACGTTTTTTGGCACGTAGGTAACTTAAGACAGCTAAAGATATTTTATCCTGTTCTTTGAACCTAAAATGCGTAATTCAATATGAACTAGAAGTGTTGACATACTAAATAGTGCGAATGTAGCAAAACAACACTAGGGTAGCAGAGCACAGGTGTATTCAGGATAGTCAAGTACGAAGACAAACCATTTACCACTGCGAGTCCACAAACTTGTACAAGTTGTAGTGCACTTGACACAGCTAAACTGAGAGCTTCGCCTACCTCCGACCACATTATGCTCGCCTGGTATTGGCTTTCGAACAACAGTAACTGTGTTTTGAAGTTATTTAAACTTCTAGTGCCTATGTTTGAACTGTGTAGTAAGCTAGTTTTATGTAGTGTGGTGATACAAGCATTTCGAAAAATCTATTTTAAAATCATTTGTTCTGTAGGACCTCTAGGATAACACTGAAGTGACTATGGTGATTCTATTTCTGTTCTTTCGCTATCAAAAGCGAAAAAAAGCTGTTTAGCAAACGCTATTTTACTTTTTATTTCATTAGACACTATAAGATATATTCCATTATCAGTTATAACCTAAAAATACTTTTTTTATATTTCTTTCATACGTGATATATTCAACAAAAGATGAAGGAAAATTTTATTTTTACAAAAGATCCCTAGGCGTCCTTTACAATAATCAAGTTTTGAACTAAGTCCCAGCTCAGCACGTCCGAAAAACTTTTGTAAAGAAACTTTTTAAAACTTTTATCTCTCGTACACTAGGAAAAAGTGCGAACTTGTGATTAAGCTACAGAAAAACTGAGATAAAATAGGTGATGCGATTATTAATTCAATATAATTCAAAATAAAATAGAAACAACTTCTTACGACATTGGAGATATTGGTCTCTACATAATGCTTTAAAATAAAACACATATAGTAGCCAAAACTAGCTTTGCAGCGCTACATTGCTATTGGATCAGAACTCCATCGTTAAATCCAACGATTAGTTATATAAATCCGTCACCAATTATGGAGGTTATAGACCCTTGGTTTTCCGAAGTCCTAAGCGCATGCAGCGCTTTCGATTACAGATGCAGCGAACCCAATTACCTGACCGGTAATTCGTGCAGCGGTCCGGGAAATTGTCGCCCGTGCTTTTAGTGCTTCGAGCGCTTTCGTGTGATCACATTTTCTAACTGATTGGAGGATTCAATGCTCGGGTTTTATGAGTTTGACCCAACATTTTTTTGTATTGAATTGATTGTATTCTAAGTATTTATGGAGACAGAAGCATTAACACAACACACGACAGAAACACAACAAACAACTGCGGGACTGATTTCCAACAAACATGGCTAACTCTTGATCAAGTCATCTATCAAACGAAATTATATTAAGTTCAAAACGGTTCATAAGTTTGGAAGGTAACACACACACAAACTTATAACATCTCTCTTCTTAGCCGAATGTTAAAGAACATTTTAATCCTGAACAAAAACAATAGAAAGCTTCATTCCCGCAAGACAAATGTCTACAATCTAGAAGGCTGAAAGTACATGGTCGCAGTGAGCTAAGTGTTAGAGGATTGGGTCTTCTTGCAAATGGAAACGCCTCTCCAACAATGTATAATAAGTAGTTTATTTTGTTTGCCTTGATACAATTTGCTATTATAAATAAGTAAAAGTAAAATCTTAGTTAGCTTTCGCTACGAGTTCGTTCGGCCAAGTGGCCATTGCAGCCCCGCTGCGCGGGGCGCGGGGGGAAGCCGCCGTGAGGAGGAACCCACCCAAGTATTTGTTTGCGTAAACAATCTCGCCCTCCTTGAGAAGTGAAAAATGATGAAATTCTTGTTAAGAAAGGTCCATGAGCGGGCAAATTCTGTCTATTGCTCGCCGGATGATTCCTTTGTTGCTGGTTTTGATATCCGCCACTCGACAAGCGCCATCCGAT
Source organism: Xanthorhoe spadicearia (assembly GCA_947086425.1). NCBI lineage: Eukaryota > Metazoa > Arthropoda > Insecta > Lepidoptera > Geometridae > Xanthorhoe > Xanthorhoe spadicearia. The sequence goes on along the minus strand of OX352214.1, from coordinate 252,630 downwards.
CCTTTGAATATAGTCAGGATTCTTCCCAACGGCCACTTCATGGGAGGACTGCTTTCGTCTTTGATGAGTACCAGTTGGTTTGGCTTGATATTGTCTTGTCTGTTCTGCCACTTCGTCCTTTGCTGGAGCTCACAAATGTATTCGCGGCTCCATCTGCGCCATATGTGCTGCCTTGCCTGTTCTATGAGAGCGTATCTGTTGAGACGGTTAGGATTGACATCCTGGAGATCAGGGGCAGGTAGTGATGTTAGAGGTCTTCCTATGAGAAAGTGCCCAGGGGTTAAAGGATCATCGGAATCAGAGGACAAAGGAACTAGCGGTCTAGAATTCAAAATGGACTCGATTTGGCAAAATAAAGTAGTGAGCTCTTCAAATGTGAAGTGAGCGTTACCTGCTACTCTTTTTAAATGAAATTTGGCGGATTTAACAGCTGCTTCGTAAAGGCCACCAAAATGTGGTGAATATACTGGTGAGAATTTAAATTTGATGCCTTCATCACACAGACCAGACACAGCGTCTGCACAGTTTTCGACAAGAGCCGCAATTGCTCGGCTCGCACCCACAAAATTGGTGCCGTTATCGCAAAAAATCTCTCGAGGTTTTCCTCGACGAGACATAAAACGTCGCAAGGCTAATATAAAAGCTTCTGTGGACAAATCACTGACTAATTCCAAATGAACTGCTTTTACCTTAAAACAAATAAAAACACAGAGATAGCATTTTATTAGTTTAGCCCCACGACCTTTTCTATTTAGAATTAAGAAAGGACCTGCGAAGTCAGTCCCAGTTACTTCAAAGCAAGCGCCTGGGGAAATTCTCACTGTAGGCATGTTGCCCATAATTTGCTTCACAACTGCTCCTTTCAGTCGTCTGCACCTCAAACAACCTTTGCAAACTCGTCTTGCTAAACATCTACCGCCGATAGGCCAGTATTGTTCTCTGACAACTGAAAGAAGCAATTGTGGCCCTGCATGCATTAGTTTAGTGTGAAAATAGTTCATAATAAGTTCTGTATAATAATGTTTACTTGATAGTATAATTGGATGCCGTTTATCAAAATCATAGTTAGAATTGTCTAGCCTTCCGCCAACACGAATCAACCCTGTCTCTTCCTGAATAAATGGCGTTAAGTTATGCAATGCAGGTAAAGATTTAAAGTTATTTTTGTAAATAGAAAAACTTTCTAATTGTGAAAACTGAGCCAGCTTCAATTCACTGAACTCTAACTCTTCGACGGTCAATGACCCGTTTAATTTGATTTTGTTTCTGGTAATAGAAATGAATCTATAGACGTACGCTAAAGTGCGACGTAATTTTATAAAACTAGAATATCGCTTAAAATCAATGATTGACTTTGGATTTGTATCAATATTTGAAACGTGAACTCTCACTTCCGGTAGTACTACAGGACTCTCGGTACGATGCTGATCTGGCCAATGATCTTGTGAGCTATGCAGGTATGTAGGCCCATCCCACCACAACGAAAGGTTCGATACCTCATCAGGAGGTACACCCCGTGATGCGAGGTCCGCCGGGTTCAACAAGGACGGTACGTACATCCATACACAATTAGAGGAACACAATTCATTGACTTCAGCAACGCGATGTGAAACAAACGCGCTTAACTTGTGTGGAGGAGTATGTAGCCAGCCCAGTACAACATTCGAGTCGCACCAAAAATATTTGTAGTCTATATTACAACGTAGTGCATCTGTTACCTTTTTGCATAGACGGGCGGCCAAGACTGCTCCACACAGTTCAAGCCTGGGAATCGTTGATGTCTTTAGGGGTGCTACCTTGGACTTCGCACATAGAAGACGAACTGTCAAGTGCCCCAATGCATCAGAAGAACGAATATAAACACATGAAGCTAGCGGACCACAAAGAGGCTTAGCTGTGGACATTTACTCGCTCCGCGACTCTTAGACTTATCGTCGCCGCCAGCTTCGCTTTAACTGAAATTATATCAACAAGGTGTCTTCTACCACAATATCTTTATTGTGGTAGAAGACACCTTGTTGATATAATAACAGTATTTTGATATAGTTCTAGTAAGACTTCAATGCATTTTTTCAGGCGCAATCAGACTTATATACTTTTATGTGCCTGCGCTCTTCGAAGGACACGTTACTTCGGTGCCGACCATAAAGTTGTTAAGTCAAGACGGAGGCCTTTGGGCGGCTTTAAAATTCCGTCATCAGAGTTAGCAACCAGCTCATACGCTTAGTTACTTATTAAAAGGATTATTTTTGCTTCAAACATTCTCAAAATTCTCGATTTCGACGGGATTGGAACCCGCATTGATCCAAACGATTTTTCTCAAGCCGGAAATGGTCTGGTTAAACACATGATAGCTTCGTGAAAGTTTACTGAAAAAGTTCGTAAAATCAACAAATTATTTGGTTTACATCCATCCATACTTCCATACTAATATAATAAAAGCGAAAGTGTGTGTGTGTCTGTTTGTTTGTCCGTCTTTCACGGCAAAACGGGGCGACGGATTGACGTGATTTTTTGTGTGGTGATAGTTGAAGGGATGGAGGATACATAGGGTACTTTTTATCCCGATATTCCCGCGGAACGGGACTTACGCGGGTGAAACCGCGGGGCGCAGCTAGTACATAATAGATTGAAGATAATCGGCTCAAACACACTAGCACCCATTTCTCTCCTAAATCCCTGTTAAGTACTCGCGTAACTATCTCAGCTATTTACGATATCGTAAACCTCACAGAGAAGAAATTTCACTATCCAAAATCATACGAAGTTTCACTTATCTATAATACACTAACGAATATATACTTGATGTAACAAGTAATATTGAAGTTTAAAGTCAAAGTTATTGAGTCTATATCCCTTTAGACCCAACCACAAAAGTCAGCGCTTTGAAGACTCCCAGACAGCTAATAAAATTGAAGTTACGCTGAAACATATTAAAGCTCAATTTTCTTTGAGAGTTGATTCCGTGTGAACCAGACCCGGGTCGCGTCGGGTAATAAACGAAATAAGCTATTTCAGTATACTAAGGATAGTCTTATTGCCTCGAGAAAAGCAATGGATTCTTTGAAGAATACTGAAAGACTTATAAAAGTTTACAGTCACGAGAAATGCTCGATCATACTAAGATTTTAAGAGATTTTAAGCCGTCTGAGACGTCACTTCGTAGACGAGACCGACAATTCATAGCGCCGTCTAAATGGAAACCTAAATCACAATGATGTAATGTGATGTCAGACGAGTGCTTAATTCGGATTCGACACAAAGGAAACCCGAGGAAATGTATGTGAGTAATAATAGCTAATCTAAGCCGCTACTAAACGTTACAGACTGCTCAATTGTTCCATTGTTATGTACCTCAACCTTCTCTGCCATATATTGCGTTGTGGTTACATTTTTCCAACAATAAAGGAGGCTTACCAATAATTTTTAAGCTTATAAAGAACTTATTTCAGCATCAAAGAGAATAAATGCTTTTACCAAAAATATTCAGAGCCTCTGTTCAAGTTTCCACTCATTTATTGATTTTGTCTTCAATTTAACCTACATTCGTAATTTTCACCTTTTTGAAATTGTGGCGAAATCAACTGTATTGGAAAGATAAAAGGTAAGACCAGGCTTTCGAGATAAAGCAGATAATTATATGAAATCAACGTATCCCCTCATTTCCTACATACATATTTTATTGTGGGGTTGGAGTAAGATCATCTTCGTTTTCACACAGCATACATAATTTATGAAAAATGAATCTGCTGAGCTAACGTTTTGCGTTTTGATTGGTGTGACAATCGCACTACAAATCACCGGCAAGTACCAGGAGATCAGCGCGCGACAGGCGGTCGATCGCATTACTGGGAGGCAGGAGGCAGTGACGGATGAGCGCGCGGTCACCGTGTAATGGAACTGTCAGATTGCCCGTGTCGCGCGATAATCCCGATCTACGTGTATATAGATTGTTAGGATATTCAGGAATTCCGACAGCTGCGGTTTGTCTCGTATACAACATGTTTAATATCGAGTCAATTAAGCCGACACTGCACGTATGTCGTGGAAAATTCAACAACATTGATCGCTATACTGTTGTATTTATGTGAACGACATCTACCTAAGCGATGACGACTGAATACAGAATGAGGTTGGCAACATATTGGATGCCTGAGTCTATACGAATAGAATATTGTTTTAAAAGCTCTCAAGTCTAAAATCTTCAGACCTTTTAATAAAAGAAAGTAATATCCTTTAAAGATGTAAATGGAATGTGGTTTATTAAATCCTAGTTTGTCTGTTGGTAGAGTGAATCGTCCTGAGCTATCGTACAGTGTGCCCTGCATATGTCCTGTCAAGTCAATCCGGCTCGCAAGCGCACGTGAAACGTTAATGCCGTACGGGTCGCGCCGACCAGGACAGGCGCAATCCTATTAGGACTACGGCTCTGCAGGATTGAAGGGGTTTTGCCAAAGTAGAGGATGTTACACGGAAAAGGTGTAGCACCTAATATTTTTTAGGAACATCACTTGATTTCCTTTGGTAGAATTCGTTCGTTAGTTCCTTCGTACGAGCAAGTTGCCAACTCTTGTGAATAGAGGCAGTAAAAGTATGGTTTATTAAGAATGTGCTATTAAACTGTCTTCCATTTTTGCAGTTATAAACAGGGTAAAAAAGTATGTAAAATCGTGAAGGTTTAAAGGTCAGTACATAAATTTGCGTTGAAAACATTTCGTGACATTCCGCAGCCACATCAAATTAAAAATATCCCCAGTAGAATACCGTTGCATTTTCATTACCCTCATAACCCAGTGTAGTACCCAGTGGCTATAAATGGCAGGAGGTATGGCGAATTAACCATCATCATTTTCCTGCCCTTATCCCTATGTGGGGTCGGCACAACACGTGTTCCTCTTCCATTTCCCTCTATCAGACGTCATCTCATCACTCACACCTTTCTTACTCATGTCATCCCTCACACAATCCATCCATCTTTTCTTTGGTCTTCCCCTAGACCTATATCCATCCACATTCATATCTAGTACTCTCCTAGTAACATGACATTCTTCCCTCCTCATAACATGACCATACCAAGCTAATCTACTACTACTCATCTTCTCATTCACTGGAGCCACTTTCACACTTCCTCTTATGTACTCATTCCTTATCTTGTCCATTCGCGTCACTCCACACAAATTAACCGTCGGAACTTAAACCGTAAATGTCAAATTTCGATTTATTTGATGATGGATTCTCTGAAATAGTCCAAGAGGTTGTCTACTAAACTGATACGGAATTTGGCTTTGATACTGAGCAGCAGAAGTAATGCAGTGTTTCCGCACGAGATGTGAGAGGTTGCTTAGGGGAACCAATAGAATTGCCAAGAACCAATAGAATCGCTTTATGTACCTATCCTTCAAGAATATAGCGACTCTATTGGTCCTTGACAAACATTCCTAGCTACGCATCCTCACATCTCTGCTGGAAACGCAGGCTAAAAAATATAGATACCCCTTTTATACGCTTGGGAAAATAAAACGCTGACTACTTGAAGCTTAATGAATCAGTACAAAAAGGATACTATATAAATGAAATGAAATGAGAAAAATGAAATATGATCACGACTGTATCCCAGGGAGCGGTAGATCTTTATGTAATTCTTTAGATCCTTTGAAGATGTCTAATGGGGTAGTCAGAGGTATGTCCAAATACAGTCATATTTGGTACATGCCCACTTTTTGCAGAAGTTAACTTTCCATACGTGACAGGTTGCAAGCCCATCGACGCTGCTAGAAAGCTAACTGGTTTCCTCACGATGTTTTCCTTCACCGTTTAAAGCTCGTGTTAAAGCGCATATAAATTTTTCTATACGAAAAGTTCATTGATGCACGGCCGGATTCGATCCCACGACCTTCGGATTGAAAGTCGAGGTATTAATCCACTTGACCAACACGGGTGATACTATATTAAAGGGTACATATCACAAGTATGTCTGAAGCAGGCTCGTCCGCTTCCGCCAGTCACCATGACCGAGCACAGAGACAATAGCCCTCAACCGAGCCCGTACTAAAAGGTTACAGCCAGATAACCCGGTCCGCCGGGGATGTTGATATACGGCACGTGAACTCGGTGAGGGAAAATCTATTGTATCCTTGTTTCGGGGCTCCATCAATTGTGTATTGTTTGGATTTGGGAGAATGGTATTATTTTTCGCATCAATCTTTTATCAATCAACAAACGAACAGAATGGAAAGAAAATTTATAGCAGAGGTAATTTTAAGGTTTCGCAGTCATTTTATAGTAGGTTTACTTTGGTGACAGAGTTTTTCGGTCGTCTGAAGACCCTTGTCATAAGTTAATGACTTTATATCAGGGAGCGGGACCGACAATTTGTGACGATAGCTTTTCGCACTTTTTAATAAACCTTTTAGAATCGACGTGTTACAAGTAACAGTTTGAAAGATTATAGTCACTTACGAGGATTTACTGATGTTTTTTGTAAGCCAACATACAATTGATGGACTTCAAAGTTAATATAATAAATTATAACAAAGTCTAACCATATCAAACCGCAGTACAAATTCAACCAGACCGGTAGAATAACTCAATTATTTTGGCAAATAACTTACCTGTTTGCGGAAATAGCGCGAGCTTGAATAGATAGACGGTCAATGAACTTTCCTTTGTAGGCCAGTCATTTTAGCAATTCACCTCGGAATCCGAGATACCCAGCTGGAAAGTCAGTAAATAGTTGCATATTGACACCCTAAAAGTTGTCTCAAAACCTACATATGGTAGCGTGTGCGCAACTATTAAATTTCAAGGTCAAAAGGTCACTAAAAACGGTTTTTGGTAGATATCTCATTTCCTATGGGTTTTTTGATATTTGTATGTTTTTCAATATTGTAGAATACACAATTCTCTACAAATTTTGTTTAACAATTTTTTTTATACGGTGAACCGTTTTCGAGACAGAGGGCGGAGAGCGCGCGGTCGGTCGCAGCATCACTTGGTGCCTCCGGTCGAAAATACGCCATATAGGTATAGGTATAGGCTATAATCTAGTTGATGAACTATCGATAAATCAATGATTATAAATATTTGTCAATTTTTATTAACTACTAGCTGCGCCCCGCGGTTTCACACGCGTAGGTCCCGTTTCCGCAGGAATATCGGGATAAAAAGTATCTCATGTGTTAATACAGGGTATCACCTATATACATACCAAATTTCAACCAATTCGGTCCAGCCGTTTTTGCGTAAAAGAATAACATACATACATCCATTCTTACAAACTTTTACATTTACAATAATTAGTAGCAAGAAGCATTGTAGGAAGTATGATAGGATTATACTATAGCACTCTCCGCCCGCGGCCTCTCGACCGGAGGCACCGGTTTACCTGAAATGATGCTGTTTGTGCCGCGCGCTCTCCGCCCTCTTTCTCGAAAACGGTTCACCGTATAAAAAAAATTGTAAAACAAAATTTGTAGAGAATTGTGTATTCTACAATATTGGAAAACATACAAATATCAAAAAACCAATAGGAAATGAGATATCTACTAAAAACCGATTTTTGTGACTTTTTGACCTTGAAATTGAATAGTTGCGCACACGCTACCATATGTAGGTTTTGAGACAACTTTTAGGGTGTCATTAAGCAACTATTTACTGACTTTCCAGCTGGGTATCTCGCATTCCGAGATTCTTACCTAATTTAACCTAAGATGACTGGCCTATTGGGGATTGAGGCGTGGGTAAATTAAAACAATAACATTAAGTTTTGATTGCTCAGCGGGCAGAATTAGTACCAGCTAGTGGCCACTACATAAACAACCTAGATTTATTGGTGATATTTCAGGGGTTCAGTGTAGATATTTATGAGTGAATAATTGGATAAATCTATAAGTAGACCTACATAATCTCATCATTTATTTGCCACTAAGCACACAAAATTCCCACCACTGAAATTATGTTTTATATATTTATTTTATTATCAGTAAAGAATTGAAATAACTAAAGAGCCTTTTACCCAACAAGTCCGCATACCGCTGGGCATCCTATAATGCTATAACGCTATCATGTAGAACTGATTGGATACAAAACTGCTACAAAACTCAATCAGTGTTGCATTCTGACGACCTCTGTGGCGCAGTTGTGTTAACGCCCGGCTGAGATGCGGAGGTTGCGGGTTCGATCCCCGCTACGGGACAAATGTTTGCATGTTCTGCAGATATTTGTTTCGTGTCTGGGTGTTTTCTATCTATAACATGTATGTATTTACAAAAAGTAAGTATTTATATATAATAATAAATATATAAGTTAAGTATTATATCAGTCATCTGGTTACCATAACACAAGCATTAAGTTGCTTAACTTGGGACTAGATGACGCTGTGTGGAATTTCCAAGGATATTTATTTATTTATTTATTTATTCATTTAAACACAACAGATTTGTGTAATAATAATCTTTGACGACAAATTGTCTTCTGTAAAGCTTGTTCGTCTTTCGAGTTGATATATTTCGACATCCACAGCTAATGCAATGACTCTTGACAAAGTAAATTACGAACAAGATATCATAACATGATTCTTTAGTTGTTTTTAAAGTTCATTTGAGATCGTTAGTGTAAGGCATCGGAACCTTGGTGTATCAGTAATTGCGCGAATCCACGGAGGATTATTTATCATCGTACATTCAGTCCGGAGATGTTGCGCTAAAAATTAAGCTCGTCATCGTTGGCTTAATTCGTTTGTATATTCTGTAGCAGGAACAAGCTACATTGTACACTTTTCGTAAACTCATTGTTTTCTTTTGTTAACAAAATGACGCAAACAAAAAGGATAATACGGCAAGGGAGAACCAACGTGTTTATAATAGTATCAGATAAGAGATACTCTGGGTGTATACAAATAAGTTTCCGAAATCAAGTTAGTTTACTGGAGTTAGAACGTATGTATTATAGAAATCTTAAAAGCCCAGCAATATCAACATCTTTTGTGAGAAATGCACACAAAACCCTTCAAACCAAACATACTACAGCTCTAAGCGTAGAATTCAAAAAAAAATTCAACGCGAGCTGCGACGCTCCAGTGATATTTCCTGCCAACTTTCCGACCAAAATCTGCCAAGCACACGACAGTTTTGTCCGGCTTCCTTTGTGAAATAATTAAATGCGATGTTTAAAGGAGGAATGGGATCGATTTCCGCTGCCCTGGGATGTCTCAGCTCAGCATCGCGCTGTCTAAAGGAATGGGAAGAGCCTTTGTTTAACAGAACGTAGACGGACGAAAATAGCAGCAAGGATTTTTATCTTAGGTCTTTCTTTAGAGACACTTCTTTTACAACTTTTTTTACTACCTTCTTTTATTGAGTTTCGTTATTAATCAACTTGTGATCAAACACAAAAAAGCAAGTCAGCAAATCAAGCAGCAATGTTATGATAACTTTATCTCAAGCTCAAACTAGAGGGAGTTTATTAAAGACGTAAGGGGTGGAAGGGCCAATGTCGGCGTTAGTAAAACTAAACAGTGAGGGGTTGTTCAAATGAAGGGTGAGAGGGAGGGCCAGGGCTATTTGTGAACGATGCTACGGGATATGCAAATAGGCTCTCTGCATGAACGGCGGGCCGAAGGCACGGGTTCACTATTTTAGAAATTGGCACAGATTTCGGATTAAAATGGTGTGCGAAATCAAAAGCCAGATTAGAAGCATCTGAGTTCTTGTGTTTTAAATTATTTTTTTTAATCGCCTGTGTATATTTGCTGTCTGTTGTATTACATTTGATAATACTTAACAGTTAACAGTACTTACAGTTAATATATGAAGTCCACAGGGAGCAAAATCATGAAAAGATATAATATCAAAACTAGGTAACACCTCTACTTTTACAGTTGAGATATCAAAGTATTATTTCCAATTGCAGACATTCAACAAGTAATATCGTAAGGCGATAGAAGTAGCAAATGCTACAAGTTCTCAGATTAAGTTTAAATAAGCTCACGGTTGTACTGCAGTGGACACTAAGGTTTAATTAAAGGATCATACGAAAACTATTAATTACTTACTGTCTCTGGGTGTTTTATTTATTAATTTCATGTTGTTAGGCTAGTACCTCGTGGCTTTCTTTGCGTAATACTTAATAAAAAGTAGCGTGTTATTCTAGGCTAAAAACTAGTAGTCGTTATTAGTTTGCCTCAAGAGTTCCAAACATCCATACATAGTCAGTCATACACTTCTGCATTTATTAATTAATAGAAATGTTAATTTTGTGTGATCTTAAGGCATCTTATTTATCTGTTTCCTGATAGAAAGTACCATCATCATCATCCGCAGCCCGACTTCACCCACTGCTGGGTATAGGCCTCCCTCAGTTTGTGCCATCCGCCACGATCCTGTGCCAATCCGATCCATCTTTTGCCCGCGACTTTGCATATATCGTCTGCCCATCTCGCTAACGGACGACCAACACTTCTAAGTCCCTCTTTTGGCCACCATTCGGTTACTGCTTTACTCCACCGGCCATCACCTCGCCGAGCCATATGTCCTGCCCAGCTCCATTTGAGTTCTAAAATACGATTTCCAACAAATATATACCAATAGAAAGTACCCATGAAAAATTTGTGTCCGTGTCCTAACAAAGTTTCACTAACTTTGTTTGATTGGTATCCCACTGAAGCTTGTCTCTTTCGATTCAGAAAGCTGGACCTCCGAAAAAGTTGGAAGAAAATATTAGTTTGTTACATGAACATGAGTTACTTGGTTAGCTTTTCGATTCCTATTTTATTGTTACTAGCTGAGCCTTCGCGGCACTATTCGCTTTATGAAGGTATGAAAATTAGCCTATGTCCCTTGGATGCCTATATTAGCAAAATGTTATCGTTATTAGTTTAGCGGTTAAGATGCGAAGTTAACAGACAGCTGTCCTTCTTACATAAAAATACTTTCTTATGTATAGAACAGAGTAGAGTAGCTTTTATATGCACCGACACATTAACAAAACATCAATTATAATTAACTAAACTAAACAATACCATTGTAGCTTTTGTTTTGTTGTTTCGTTTGTACCGCAACTTAGTTTTAATTCGTTGTAGTTGCAAAAAGAGATGCACTATTCATCTTAAGAAAGAATTAACGTGTATAAATGCAATTTGTCTTAGACTGCTTGTCATAAACGATACACGTAGCTCCCCTAAGGCCGGTTTTTGAAAGGCACTCAGTAACGGAGACGTGTGAGCTCATGACAAGCTAATGCACGGCTCTATTAGGCAGGGAACCTGCTTCAGAGATATATAGACTAAGCTATAACGCTTAAGAACAGCTTTACTGACATAATTTAATGCTTATAGTATACCATTATGAAAGCTAAAAGCTTTCCGAGGATAATTAAGGGAGTTGCATTGGAACAGGCAATAGAATCATCTAGCTTACAAGACTATGTCGAGGTCCTACAGAAATTAAAGAATTTTTCTTTCTTTGAATTGTGTCTAAAAAACATGTAAATCATATTCAAAACCACCCAAATACTAACTTCAAAATAAATTCGGCTGAAGATGATAATTTCAACTATTTCAAAAGACATTTTCCAACAATTTGTGTTTTCAAAAGCCACACATATTTTTACCATTTTACCTAAGCGGATTACAATATTTAGATCAGATACAAATACAACCGAACCGCTTTCGAATATAAAGCAAACCGTTGTCACGTCAAACGTAGACGCAGCTAGCTCGCCATTGATACCGTGCTCAAAAACTCAGTGGAACATAAACAGGGGTAGCTAACGATCCTAGCTCGTGGCTACTCAAGCGAAAACAAAAAAAAACATTTAAGGTCTCCGCCGACTACCACGGCACCCTTGTGTACATAATTATATAGAGATGGAGTGTGACAAAGGCTACTTTTTATCCCGATATTGTTGCTGAAACAGGGGGGTTAAAATGGCCGCTTCGAGCATTTCTGCTAGCAATTCATAAAGTGCATTAATTTCATGGATTGTTTAGCATTTTCACCAAAATTTGGTGGATCAATTTGAGCCATTCTATCATATTTTGGTGAAAATGCTAAACAATTCATCAAATAAATGCACTTTATTAATTGCTAGCAGAAATGCTCGAACGGTCATTTTAACCCCCCAGGACTTACGCTGGTGAAACCGCGAGGCGCAACTAGAAAATATATAAATAAATATCTTTGGAAATTCTACACAACCTTACTACCTTTTCATCCTGTTTTTTGCTTGGCACTTTCATATTGGGTATGACACGGTGTTGTAGACAAAGACCTTAAGGGAAGGTTATTTTGGGAAGATACATCAGTTTCCGTGTTCAAACAACAGAAGAAAGTTGTTTGGCAATAATTTATAAATGGGCAAAACAAAAAAATACTTTGTGAATTCATAAAATTAAATAGTTGTAATGTTGAAGTGATAAAATCACAAAATAGCTAAAAAACATTCTAAAAATTTAAATAACTAACTACTTAACAGTAATGAATGAATGAATGAATGAATGAAAATACTTTATTGCACACTTACAGAAAGGAACTTATGAACTACATATCCTTAGTAATAATTGTACAATGGGCGGTCTTATCGCTATGAAGCGATCTCTTCCAGACAACCTTAGGATATAATGAAATTGATGAGATAGTAGGAATAGCAGTAATAGTTCGTTACTTTTTGTTGATGACTGTATAAACATGAATGTACATTAAGTTACGACAAAAAGGGTAAAGCCATAAATCAGAATCCGGTGGAACCGAATACAATAAAAACAGACCCAAATAAATCTATCTCCTACGATCTATAGATATCTGGTTAGAACAAATGTTTGGTAGTTTTTCCAGTAAATATTACGGATTCTGTACGTATATTTTATTTATAACTTATGCTAATCTCTTTGAACTTTGTTATTAGAAGTATACACCTTTTGAAGCTTGCTCAGGAATATATGTGGGATGCGGAGTGCGGGATATATTTTCAGATCTTTTATGCACTTTTAGTAAAATTCAGAGGTATAAAATAAATATTTTAAAACGTTTAACAAGTATTTGCAGATCATACAATAGTCCCGCAGCGTGAATCGAACCCGCAATCTCGTCTCAGGCGGGCAACCACTGCGCCAAAGAGGTACTCTAATCTAAGTTACTATCCCAGCCATTCTCGTCGTTGCAAGCGTTTCTCTAAAGCGCTCATTAACAAAGCGACGCAGCCGGTGCACCACTCGACTCAAATCTGTGCGACACATGTGTACTGTGTTATGTAGTGTGTAGTGTACAAGTACATGCTACGCGTTGGATACAAGTAGAGTAGCAATCCTGAACGTATATGAAATGGACAGCGTTAGTTAGTGTCCATTGTGTTGTCTATAGATAAATAGATGTAAACGGATCAGGCAAGCGCAGGACCGTGAGCAATGGCTAAAACAAAGGGAGGCCTATTCCCAGCTGTGGGAGAGACTTATCTCTCCCACAGCTGGGAATAGGCCTCCCTTTGTTCTCAGCCTTAGCTGCGGATGATGATGATGATGAACGGAAATTATGCAGTTGGACAGAAAAGAACGTCATCGACTGGTTTTACAACTTAAAAAATATAAAAAAACCAACATTAGTGGAAGCTGTCTTCTAACTGTAGGTTGTATCTTTGACTCCCACATCCCAGAAGAGATTACAACTCCTGTAATTGAGAGAGTGGTGTCTGAATATGAAAACCTGTGTAACTAGTTCGTTCGTTCATTCGTATGAGAAAATGGCCAACTCTGGTGACAGTGTATTTAGGCCGCCTAAAGGCCTGTGTACTGCTCACCAGTGTCCTACTTCACTGATTTGACAAAATTATAAGAAATCAATTCACTAGTAGGAATTTGAATAAAATAAGCAACAAACAACAAGTTACTGTCAAAAAATCCAATTCAGTTATAACCCTTCAGAGCTTTCGTCGAATAAAGAAACTCAAAAGCTATAAACAAAACATCTTAAAACATTCATTGTGATTTCGATGTAATATATACAGCATCGTCAAAGATGGAAGAACTGAGATAATGCCATAGCGTATCCAAACAATTCAAACGCTCGTAGAATAGGTCTACGTCCGTAGCGAATGCCTACGGCGTAGCCGCATTCGTAGCGTGTCGTTTAGAAAGACGGCGGTTTTACTGAAAGTATTGTACAACTTGCATCTACTCGCGATTGTCGAAGTGGTTTTTTGTATAGGTGTATAAGTAATGGCGGTATATAGGTGTACCAGCGCCAGCGGTTTGATTTATTGTGGGTAAGTAAAGTCTCCGTAACAAGTACAGTTTGACTTAAAATCGGGAGTTGTGGAAAGAAGTAAGGGAGGCTTTCGTCTTACATTCAAAAGTGGGGCGATACAGGAAAAAAGAAAATACTAACGGCGCAATTTTTTTTTTATTTGCATTCGACACCAGTAGCAAACAGTAACTACTTCATCCAACTAAGCTAAAACCCATATAGATGACAAAAAACTTCAAAATCAGTCAAGCCATTCAGTAAAAGAAGAAATAAGAACATAATCACATCTTGTTTAATGAGAAGCTTTTTTTTCATTTCTTTTTCATTTGTAACTAAGTACTTATTGACAGTAGTTCTAAACAGCTACATGTATATAGAGCATCGTGTAGATGATTATTGTATAAACTATTCACCCCTGAATATTTAACTAAAACCCAACTTGAACTTTGAGTTAAAATGTTCAAAAAGTTCACACCTACAAAAGGACAAAACAAAACCCCTAACTCTAGCAATTAACGTGACCGAAAGTTGTGGGAACCAATTCTAGCCCTTAATTACATTATGTTCTTAGGGCTAATGTGATGCCGCTCGATAAACAACTAAGTGCCAGAATACCTTTTGTTACCTTCATAAGTTCTGAGCACTCGCGATATCTACTAATGGAAGTAATTTATTTTTATTTTTGATTGAAATATATAAACACAGGTTTTTATGGCGTTTTACCTTATTTATTACCCGACGTTTCGGCTATGTTGTTATAAATTTTTATGTTGTTCTATGTGTTTTTTATTTCAAAAACATGAATTGTGATCGCGAATGTTTATATATATATTTTTATAAAATTTAAACCTTTAATATTACTAACGCTCGCGTGTTTCGTTCGCGTGGTACAATATTATGTGACACTCAGGGATATTGTATAAATAAATATTGTACTCTTTTAAATACCAGCCAACTATTGAGGTTTTTAAACCACAAATTTTGCTTTCTCAAAAACATTAAACGGTAATTACAAAGCCCATAGACCGAAGCTCTCCAAGTTTGAACCCTCCGCCATATTCTCCAGACTGTCTTTACGAGACTAGCAAAATGACCAGCGTTCGGCGAAAAAATTAGATCATTACGACGCATTATAAGGGAAATACATAATAAAGGAACCTAGCATTCGTAACGTACAGTTGGGTTCCGCTAAGCGACCCCTTATATTAATGATACACAATTTTCTTCGAAGCAACCTACATAACTCTCACTTAAATGCTTCGGTTGAAACACAGTGTGCTTGTGTATTAGGTCAAGGTTCTTATGGAGTCATAGATTTATAGTAAGATGTAAATGTTACGAGAATATGTTATATTTAATAGTTATAAAAAATGTCTAGTGGAATGAAAAAGAAAACTATTGTTGCGACCCCACAATAATTATAAAGTGGAATCAGGGCAAAAAGATAATGACGCTTATGCAAAAAATTGTCATTTCAAAAAATTCGCTTTTCAGAAGTTGAGAAATGGGAGATTAAGTTTCTGTTTATAAATACTAACGGGACTTAATCGCGTATTGAAACCATTTTATTTACCTCGACGTTTCGATGACGTTACAGTCACCGTGGTCACGGGATATTTATAAACATGATTCCAAGTCGCGATAGTTTAAAAAGTATTTTAAGTTTCAGTTTTTCAAAATAAATTTTACATGATAAAACAAAACAATTCTGTACATTAATCCAAATATACAGGTCACTGCATACAGCCAGCCCATTGAATAATTTGCCAATCCATTTTGCGCAGCATCCAACGGAAATCACAGCGGATATAAAATAAAAAATAATGCCACACGTCAAACCTGTCGATTTCGCAGTTAATATCGGAGTATTTGATGTTTTACGATACGAGCGGACGGTAACTCTGACATAACAATTTTGGCGCCCAACGCGGGGCGGGTTTGTGCGAGTTTTATCTGATTTAAGTATTAAGTGGACTTTATAGCCTAGGGTTTTGTTATTTAAAATCAAAGTTCAATCTATTTCCAGTTTTCGCTTGAGTGAATTGCTACAACTTTTTTATGAGTCAAATAATAACAATTCATATTAAATTTAAAAATACGAGTATACGGAAAGTACACCTACATGTTCAACTAACTAATTAAATACTGTCTTTAATATCTTAGGAAAAAAATATTAATTTATATCCAGTTAAAATATTGCTCATAACACAAAGGAGTAAACTTTGGGTTCGTTTCAAATTTGGAAAAGAAAGTTAAAAATACAGCAAGCTTCTGTAATTTTCCAAGAAATGAGGCTGGAAGAAACGTTAAAAAAAAGCTTCTCATCCCTTTAAGGTTAACGATCGCATCTTCAAACAATTCTTAAGTCCAAAGAAATAGATCTTGATTCACCCTGGCAGTAGCAACCGTTACGAAATATTAAAAGACGTAAAAAGAATATAAAATCATCCGTATCTGGCCTTTTTGTGAAGTTGAGTCTGTTTATTTGCTCTGTTTATTGAGACTTAGGCTCGTATTCAGAGACTTCACTCAAACTTGAGTCTACGCTTAAGCATCAATTTTTGACAGTTCTCTATGAAAACTGAGTTATGAATCACCGCTTGAGACACGATTTACGCTTGAGTATAGTCTTTAAATACGGGCCTTAGAATCGAAACTTAAATCCACGTTTATTTACTAACAGCTTTCTACGGCTTAGCTCGCGTTGTACCTACCTGGATAGAAAGTAGTACATAATTCAGGTCAAAACCTATGTATATTCCAAGTTTCAGCCAAAACCGTTCAGTTATTTTCGCGAGAAACAGCAACAAACATCCATACAAACTTTCGCGTTTAAATATTAGTAGGAAATAGTACTTTTAATTTCAAACAATGAGATACGGCATTCTCTTGACTAAAATCAAAATTGATTCTGTAAATGGCTAACAGGTCTGGCTTCGAGCCAACTTCATTTGTGATCCCAAAATACTGGGTTATTCTAAAGTTCATCTGTTCGGTACAGTCGGGGTTAATCGTATCAAAGTGAAGTTACTAAGAGTAAGCATCTAAATAATTCAAACGTACTTTTCTAGTTGTTCAAAATCTACAGTGACCAAGGTGTTGGCGGAATTCAAAAGAAAAAACCGTTAAAAGTTTGTCTGGGTGACATCGGTCTTGAGATAAAGCTGCACGTTGCCTAAGCCTTCATCTCTCGTCTTTTTTTTCATTACAGACCATGCGAAATGTTTGTTTATCCTTTGATAAAAGCTTGTAGAACATTATCATATTATCCTAACCAACAAGCGGTGCATAGCCGATATCAGAAGCTCTCATAGCAAGTGCATCGCTCTCAACATGCGTTGGATCTCATCAAATGCGGAGTCAAGTGTTGTGTAATCGATCCCGTCATTACAAGCCTCTCATCACTCCAATTAACTTCATATCGAGCACTACACGTCTTATCCGTACGCTATCATCGCTTTATTTTATGCTTGCGTGCAAAAACGGTGTTTACTCGCAGACAAACAATTGTAAAGGTCAGATATAAAACAACGAGACACAAAGATTAATTATACGGACAGAGGGAGGGAGACATGAACAGAAATTAAAACAGCACGAATTGCGATGGAATCCTTTAGATTAAATTATTTTTGCTTATGATTCCAATTGTCTCCCCTATACTGTTTTCTTAAAAACTCAAAAAAAAAAAACTATAGAAATATCGGAAACATTACTCTACAAATATCACTTTAAACATCGTTTCAAATTAAATAACGCAGAGGCATATAGACCCAATGTTCTAGTGTTCACATTCCTCTGGAGGGTCTCCAAAACGGCGCCGGCAAATTGGCATCGCCTTCATTAAATGATAACTCCCCGAGGCCTTTGTCCGGAAAGCGAACTCCCGGCCGGGTTCCGGACGGTAAATAATGCGAACCTGACAAGGACACGCCTCGGAAAGTCGACCTAGTGGCCCGTGAACTTTTAATCACGAAATTGTGAACTGGGATCGCTAGATTGATGAGTGGGTGATGGAAGAAGAATGACTCAATTAACGACACCACTTTCTTACGGCAGTTTATGTTACTCATGAGTAACATAAACTGCACCCGCCACACTGGTGTAGGCACAACTATAAATACAAATAAGAGATGAGACAAACGCAATAATAAATATGAGTGGTTATTCAATTACAAATCAGATCCAACAGACATTTTTGAGGTTTAGAACCAATATACGCTTCGCAGTTTCAGATACCATATAAAAACTCATAAAAACAGTTATCAGCTATTCTACATTAGATGTTATTGCCGACACCCATTTGGCAATAACCCGGGCGACACAAACGAGTGTATTTACGAGGCGTCGTCGCTCCTTCGTACAATATTCAGCAGCTGAGTCTTCGACTAGGAAACGAGCAATATCCACAATAACATAACTGTTTGATGCTAAGTGGCGGAAACGATGCCTTAGGGACCAAGTCTCTGATTCAGTCAGAGAAGCTAGTAAAGTATTGGTTGATTAATATCATCTTGCTCATATCCCACTTTAACGTGGGGTCGGTACAACAATTTTACTCACTACACCCACTTTCCCACACTACTATATAAATATGAATGAATGAATGAAAATACTTTATTGTACACAGAAAGGAACTTATACACTGTTCAGAATAGAATTACTGATGGTGGCCAACTATATCTGTCAAGTGTCAGATGTCAACGTCAGATGTCAACGTCATCGTCAAGAATCATGAAGACGTGTCGGATCGTGTGTCTCCCTCTCTCTTCTCGCACGCGAAGAAACCACGTCGGTTCCCTCCGTAATTTTAATCATAATTTATACGAAAAGACTTTGTAAAAACATAATAAATCATCTCATCAGCATAAAAATAAAATTCTTCATTGGAGTCCTCCGGTCCTACCCAAACATACACTACAAATCATAATTGTACATATTATGTTTCCGCGAAATATGTTGTCAAAGTACTAGAAAAAACTGGAAATTTAATAGTCTGTACATTTACTCCTCGCTGCCTAGAATATACAGCGATATTGAGATATTGAGGCCACAAATTTGACGTGTGCTTCAGCTGACATCCTGTAGACCCATTGCAATGGTTTGAACGAGCTATTGATTATTCGATGACAGACCTCGCCAATTCCAAGACGATTGGACTTAATTCCTTTCTAATGACATCATCATTCATCATGGACATCATTTTCGGATACCAATGTAACAAAGTCTCATAATAAATCGATTAAGTACTTTGTTTCTGTTAGATTGCACAACATTTCCTTCCGTAACAACATAGTCTCTATACTATAGTTTCATTTTCTTTGAAAACAATCCAAGGCGGATAGCAAGCGAATAAGGAACTATCGCCTCCAGCTAGAACGTGGTACAAAATCTCCGAGCAGCAAGATTGGCGGAATGACGCAAACGCCCGGGGCGATCGCTTGACACGTTGCCACCAAATATAAAGTTGCGAGTGATGTACGTTTGAAGTTATTCCATGTGAGGGTGAGCGAGCACGCATTCATTATTTATTGGACTCGGGGTTTTTCCACACATTATATCGCTTTAAAAGCATCCGGTGAGTTCATGAGCGTATGAGTAGATGATATTCTTTACATCACAGCTGCTCGGAAAAAAAAAATGTTTTAAGAAGGCTCTTCCTTTATTACTTTTTGGGCCTTATCCACGTTTTTATTAAAGCTGATCGACAAAACATACAATCTACAATCTAACCATCGCAGGTAGGTAACATTCTCCACCCCAGGGTTTTCCTGCAGGAAGTGTAATCCAAAGAAAACAAGGCATTTTGCATACACTTGGCTTTGTTGCGCAAACAGCCAGGTTCAAATCACCGTCACTACCGCTTCAACATCACTACGACACAGAATAAAAACTAATTAATGAGACAATGAATAAAGAATAAAGAATAAAGAATAATTACGACAACGGTGCACCTGAAAGCCTAGGCTAATGATAATAATAGAATATAACACCTAACACTAAGGCTTTTAGCTAAATAGGTCACTTAAGGCAAGTGGATTTCGAGTACAGTTGACAGGATTTTAGCATAACAAAGAGACGAGATAAATTTTAAAAAGCACCGTAATTAAGACGTAGTTACAAAAATGACACAACAGAGCTAATTAACGAACATTTAATTTTAGGCTTCAAAATTATTTTCGAAAAGTTTACTCAAATTGAATGTTCTCGCTAATTGCTGCGTGGATCAAATATTTCATGCTGAAATTCCATATATAATTATGTACTTCATTAACAGACTCATTCAAACACACAAACGCTTTTACGAGTATTATCGATTTTAATAAGGTGAAATTATCGAATATTGAACGGACAAGTGGAGATCCGTGACCTCTGCCTTGGAAATAAGGGCTTGATTTTATGTATGTATGTAAGTATGTATGTATGATACGAATGAACAAGAGCCAGTGACGTGCATACACACTTGCGCATTTCATAGAAGACAGACATAATATAAGATGGCATACGTTGAGAAAACAATTAGATAGTCCGGTAGACCGTCGACCGTAGTAGGAAATAAGCCACAATTTAGATAATGCAGTAACCATTGCTATAATCTATCTACCTATAATATCTATAAATATTGAAAGCATTTCCAAAAGCCATCAATACAGTTCTTTCTACAAGCAACTTTAGTACGTGTCTTATCAACCTTTTTACAACTGTACAACTTTGTTGAAGCTATCTTTATGTACGGTCTGAAGAAAGAAACTTGAGTATTTCACCTTTGTGCAAGTTCCATTGAAGAATCCAACAAAAACAACATTTTTAAAACGTTCCGTCGGACGAAACCTTGCAAACTTCTGTATAGTTACATGCAGATTTCTTCTTATTACTTTTCTTTGACTGTAAAGGGTAAGATTTCGAAATAATGGCAAAAGTTTTGTTCGTTTTCTTTTTCTAAGCTCTCTTTTGCATTCATTAAAACCGCGGTTAAATCCTATTACTCTTTCTCTTCCTGGACTTGAAATTGTTACGTAAAATATTGATATCTTACAATATTTATAAATATTTTTAAAAATTCTATAATAAAGTCGAATCAACTAACCAGTGCCAGTAGTCTCGGTACCTGTGGAACTTATTTGCAACTATGTGTTATGTATTCATGGATATTGGGTTTATGGTGACGTGTGCTACGTTCAGACTTGATGTTTGTTTACTTTACTGGTACAGTACGATATTGGCCACAAAGAACAACACTGGTAACCTTAATAACAATTTGTTGTTTTTTTTTGTTGCGCGTCTCGTATGGCATCACTGAAAACCAGCGCTCAGTAGCTCCTTGAGCTACTGCAGCAAATGCTGAGTGGTAACCAATTTGCGTCACTCAACGTCGATAAAATGTAAAATTACCTACCTTATATTTAAGTCAATTTATGTTTAATGGGTGTTTTATTATTATTCAGCCATAATCGTCCCACTGCAGGGCAAAGGCCTCCCTTCCCTTTCCTTGCCTTCCCTTCTTCCACTCTTCGCGACTCAGCGCGACCACAGGCCATGTGCTAAGGTAGGAGTCAAGTTCGTCGCGCCATCTCATCCTGGGTCGTCCACGTCGTCGTGTCGCGTTGAGTGGGGTCCACTCTGTGGTTCTCTTCGCCCACAACTCGTTCGACATCCGACAAACGTGTCCAGCCCAGTTCCACTTCAAACTGGCGGCTTTTTGACCAACGTCAACAACGCGGGTTCTGGAGCGCAGTACACTGTTCCGCACGCGGTCTGACAGTTTTATACCTAAAATACTACGCTCCATGGCCCGCTGGCAAACCCCAAGGGCGGACTTCTGACGTTTTGTCAAAGACCAAGACTGAGCACCGTAGGTAAGGATGGGGAGAATGCGTACGTCCATGAGTCTCTTTTTAAGGGTGAGTGGTAGTTTGCCCTTCATTAGGTCTTTCATTGACCAAAAGCTTTTCCAGGCGTTTTCTGTGCGTCTAGCAACCTCTTTTTCTGTTCTTGCCTGGAAAGAAACTGTTTGGCCAAGATAAAGATACTCCTGGACGTACTCAATTCTCACACCTTCCACATCTACCCCGCGCTTCGTGCTATTTGTCATGAGCTTAGTCTTTGACATATTCATCTTCAGTCCGACCTCGAGGCTTGCGTTGTTGAGTTCGTTGATCATCTGGCTGAGTTCGGACGCTGAGGAGGAGAATAAAACGATGTCATCGGCGAAACGGAGGTTTGTTAACCTATTGTCGCCGACGACAATTCCCCGTTCTACCCAGGTAGTCGCCAGGTTTCTGAACACCTGTTCCAGTGTGGCAGTGAAAAGTTTAGGAGATAACGGATCTCCCTGTTTGACTCCTCGCTGTATGTGAAATGATGGCCCAGTAGTGTGAAGTTTTATGGCAGCGGTACTATCGGCGTAAATGTTTCGCAGAAGGTGTATGTAGGTTGGTTCTATGTGCTGTTCTTCTAAGGCTTTAAATATTGAGGTGTGATGGAGACTGTCGAAAGCTTTTGAGTAATCGATAAAGGCAAGGTAAAGTGGTAAGTTAAATTCAGTGCATTTCTCAATAATCTGGTTCAATGATTGGAGGTGGTCAGTAGTGCTTAATCCTCGTCTGAATCCGGCCTGTTCTGCTGGCTGGTGTAAATCTAATTGACCCGAGATACGGCCTTCCAATACCTTAATAAAGGCTTTATAAAGATGTGAAACCAGGCTTATTGGACGATAATTGCTAATGTCTGATTTGTCTCCTTTCTTGTAAAGTAAAATAATATTTGAATGGCAAAAGTTTTTTGGAAATATCCCTGTTTTCAAAATGCAGTTAAAAAGGTTTGTTAAATGGGGAAGAAGAGCTGGCTCACCAATTTTTAGGGCGTCGCTCGTAATACCATCATGTCCTGGGGTTTTGCTGTACTTCATACTCAGGAGCGCTCGATGAACTTCTAAATCAGAAATCATTTCCACACTTTCTGAGCATGAGTAAGCGGTTGTAGGCAATTGGTGAGCCGTACCTGAGTTATTTGAATAAAGATTTTTATAATATTCAGTGCAAATATTCAGTACTTTTGTCCTATCGCCCTGCTTCACGCCATTACTGTCCTTTAGGCTACCCATTGATGTCCTTCCTCTCTCGGTGCCTCTTATAGCTGCTTTAAGATTTCTGTTACTTTCTAAAGCGGTTTGTACTAAATTAACGTTATATTTACGGATATCCTTACGAATGCTTCTTTTTACCGCTTTGTCTTTAATGGAATATTCAGGTGAGTACATGGTTAGCTTCTGTCTTTCTGCTATAAGGGATTTAGAATGGTCGCTGAGTTTATTTGTTTTTGTTTTAGGTTTCTGAATTTTTTGACTTGCCTTCCGAATGTTATCATGGATGTTATTGTATTGAGTTTGAATATTATCTATGCTTTGTAATGCTAAGGGGTCGAAACTATTTCTTAATTCTAAAAGGAAGCTGTCACTGTTATTTAGTAGGCTTAGTTTATCTACACGTTTAATGGTGCTTTTTATAATTTTAAGGCGATTAATTTTAAGATTAAAATTTAGTGAAATGCGTAGAGGACGATGATCTGAGCTAAATTTGAAGTTATTTATAGCCTCGATGTTATTTATTATGCGTTTGTCTGAGGAAAGGCAAAAATCGATCTCATTTTTCGTAAATCTATCGCAGGAGTACCAGGTCCAGCGGCGTTGAGGCTTCTTGTAGAAAAAGCTGTTGCTTATGCTCAAGTTCTGACCAAAGGCGAATTGTAAAAGTCGAGTGCCGCGCTCATTCCTGGTTCCTAATCCATACGGTCCGATAATGTGGGTGTTGTCTATATCTAACCTGGTGCCTAGTTTTGCGTTAAAATCCCCTATGACCAACGTCCAAGTACCTCTGTGCTCATCGCATGCTTTATTGAGAAGATCGTAGAGGTCTTCGACTTCTTCATCTGAATGCGTAGAGGTTGGCGCATAGACCTGGATGATGGTCAGTGATTTTTTATCTGTAAGGCGGAATTTTAACAGGGCTAACCTATCTGAGTATGGTATAAATTCATCTATGTTGTTTTTCCATTTGTTGGAAACTAAGAAACCTACTCCATTGCGACTGCCTTCTCCGATGTAACAAAAGGTGTTGGTGTTTCTTTCGAGAATTTCTTCTCCTTCTCTTCTGACTTCTGATAGTCCGATCACATCCCACTTTAGGTGTTGTAAAGCGTTTTCCAATTCAACAAGACGTTCTTCGGTACGAAGTGTCCTTGCATTAAATGTGATGACATTAAGTTTTTCTGAGTCCGTTTGACGAGCCATGGTTGTCTGACAGTTGAACCTCACCCGGGGATTGTATGCGCCCCTTGCTCCAGAGGTTACCTGCCTACTGTCATCGGCGGTGATCCCTCCAGAGACGCCGGGTACTTGGGGCCTGTGTCTTTGAGTGTACATCATAAGGGAAGGGGTTTGGACCGTAACCCACCACGCTGGTCCAATGCGGGTTGGTGGGTGGAGCGGCAGAGCCTTGTTAGTTGATCAGCAGGGTGTACCGCGTGCAGGTAAGGTTGACTTGGGTTCCGAAGATGTAGTTTGGAACCCCATACACCCCTTAACCCCTTACCTTTTAATGGGTGTAGTAAATAAATATTTTTCTTTCTTTCTTTCTTTCAATTATTTTGAAGATGTTTCTGTTATGGAGGTACTTGACGGCAAAGATCACGTTTGTATGCAAGGGCCACCCTTAACAAACACGCAGCTTTTCCATTTGTAGCATGAAAAATTACTATAACAAGTTCGCTATAATGTAGCATGAGACACTTTAAAATTCAAAGGAATCCTTTTACAAAGCATTTCATAGATCTATCCACAAGGAATTTAATAAAAGCATGGGTAAAAACAACTCTGTATATAGAAGCTTAATAAACTGACTGAATTAATGATTACACTGAACGCTTCGTACTATTTCGGAGAACAGGTAAAGCGCAGTTCCGATGCATTAATTAACAATATCCGATGCAGAGTCTGACGCCGCGCCATGCAAGCAATGAACAGATGCAAAAGTATGACCAGCACGTTTCAATGTTCTGTTTTTATCTTGAAATTAAAAAACCTTGTAAAAAAATATGAACTCAATTATACTTCATTTATTGAAACGAGCAAATAGGAAGAGATATAAACACACGTGATTGGTCGTCGAAAATAATTATCTTTCTCGTGATTGGCTAGATTGTCAAATCAATTGTCAATTGTCAAATCCAGCCAATGCAATTATTTTCGACGACCAATTACGTGTGTTTATTTATCTTCCTATTTGCTCGTTTCAATAAATGAAGTATAGACATTCATGTTTTGGCGACCAACGTGGGGCGTATTGGGTTTAATGAAAATTCCCAGCAGGTTAGAGTAAAGAACGAGCACAAAACATCAAAGCCTATTTTCATATACTATACTATTTCATATACTAAATGTTGGAAATTCAGAAGATGGAAAATGTCACCCTCATTTTCGCTTATCCCTAAACCTCACCCTTCATATAGATCGTGGTTAAAGGTGGTTGTTGGTGGAGGCTACGGGGATACCAGACGCGGGTCGATAGAGCCTGCGATGGCTCATTAGCGTCGCGGATGCTAAATTAATTATTATGCTTATTTACTTCGCCTATTTCAGGCGTGTTGAGATAACAGACGCACTATGTACTTTGAGCATCTGCGATAGTGCTTATTTACGAGTATGTATGTATTACTAGTAAGTCTAATATCTTGAAAATTAAGATTAAACAGAGATTTTTCAACGGGGTGAATAAACTGCGAGGCAGCCTCGCTCGCAACCCCTGCATTGCTAAAATGATTAATCAAATTTCACCCTTGCTTTAGCAAAATCCCAGACGCAGCAACTACTTAAAATCTGCTCTGAGAACAATCGGAGCCCTAAGAACAGAGTGGCTATACTTAAATATTAAACAACTTACTACAATGTACGTGCAGGTCAAAAAAATAAAGGAATTTGGATTAAATTGCTATCAACTTTGATAGAAACTTCATTAACCTTATTACAGCGCCTGATCGATCCTCTCACTATAGTGGAATTACGTTATTAGTGCCGATACGTCACAGATCCACAACTAATAGCAATCAAGCGAATTAGACTTTATTGGAAAGTTACAAGGTTGAATTTTAGTCTGCTTGACTATTGGACATCCAGGTATGCGTGACAGTGTAGGGCAGTTATTATAGTTTGAGAGCCAGTGTTGATGTTTCCATGGCACAATACTAAACCCTCGATGGTGTACCTACCGAGTATATATGAAGACAAGTTGACATTTGAATGGCGCCAGTCTAACACTAAAAAATCCTATATCAAGTCGTTACTAGATAAGTAAAACTTTGACGCAAGACTTAACAAGTGAAGACAGGTAGATTTTTATTTAAGTAAGTGTTATCGGAGATCGGTCATTGGCTCCAGGTATTAGTGGTGACCGATTGATGCCGCAGGTGTGGTCCTCGTTGGAATGTAACGTTGGCACGGAACAAGGATAATTGGTTTGTTCAACGCGGCGTATGTTTGTGCGACCTACTTGTTTAGCTGTTATAGCCTGTAAGGGGGAGTATTTCGGTTTCTGCTACATTTGTTAGTAATGCTGATGAAATTATTTGTGAGTGGCAGACCTGACTAGCTTTGTTATGGTATTGTATTATTTTATATCATTTACGAGATGATTTATTTTAAAAAGTTTGAATAGGAAGTTTTTAACAACCCTTAACGAAAAAAATAGCTTCAATAGGTGCCTCTTTTTGATCATACATTAAAACAGAAAATTAAAAAGCAGCCAAGGATAAAAGAGAGTGAAACTCTTATTGGCATTATTTTGTTCTTATTAAAATTCTTAAACGGGCTAAGGAACGAAACCCTCTACAGACGGCTTAAAAAGTCTCTATTAAAGTACCAAAACAGTAATTGTTTTGCTTAACATCAACCCTTCATAGCCGGGGGCGGCCAAAAGCGTCACCCCTGTACAAGTAATCTTATTCTGCTTAGAAGCAATTCGTACTGTCATGTCTTGCCATGCCACCCTTACTTAACGCACTCTAATCAACCATTTGATACAATAGATGAGAATCACTTCGTCTTTCTGAAGAAACTCTTTTATATATTTTACATTTTAATTTTATTTTTTTTAGTTAATGTTTTTGGATTATTTTGTGGCATGTTAGAGAGTTTTACAGATATTTTATTAAAATGTTGTATTCTTATTCAGGTATTTATGAAATTCTTTATTCAATTAATATAATAATAACTAAGCGTGAGCACCTTTTCTTGTCTTTGTAATGTTGTTTTAAGTTTACTGACTAAAATAGCTTTTAGTCAGTAAACTTAAAACTACGAAATACGACCGAAATAAATCTAATGAGACTTAAAATTTAATCTTAAACTATGTAGTTACAGTTTAATATTAAATTTTAAGTCTCATTATGAACTTATAAATGACGAGCCATCATTTGTTCCACTTATCCATCGTAACATTTGAAACTCGAAGTACCTTCAGTTTTAAGAAGCCACCAACTTTCTACTTAATATTACGAATTTAAAAAACGTTAAGTGTTTATTCGTGTCTGTCTGTAATAACTTGGAGGCTTCACTCGACAGATTTCAACAAAACGGAATGCAGAGGACGCCTTTCAGATCTTAAAAGCGTTCTTTGTGTACAGGTTACGTTCCAAGAGGATTGGTTTTAAAAGTCTTATTTAAGACTTACAAAAGCCATACATAAAATGGAACTAGTCTTTCAAGATCGGCAGTTTCGTTCAATTCTGTATATTACCTACTTTTGCGGAAACTTAACCTGATTTCTGACAGCCCCCGAAACATTTTGACATCATTGCCATGTCATCAATGAAATGCGCAACCGGTGCGTAAGAGTAACTTGCGCACGCGCACCGTAATTACGGCAGGACGCCACCTGCCAGCCAATCGTCATCGTAAATTTACGATTAAACACCGGAATCGGGATATTTGTAAATCGCTGAATATTTTTTGTTATAAATATTTAAGTACCCTAATCAAATAATTTTAACTTTAAAATTGACTATATTACAGCTTTCTTGTGAGCGTCATCAGTAATTTCTAGATACGCACTAATTGACCAATAAACAAAAACAATTTTATCAGAAAAGAAGTTGCAAATTTGCAATGAATCCAGCACGCAACAACCACCACGCGACTCTTCGCTATGATCTTCATGCACGATCGCTTAAGCTCTAAAATTAACATAATCTTCCGATGTAACTAATTGTCTGTCATAATAGACGAAAGGCTAAGTAAGTGCGAGTAATTACACTTAAAAAAGTAGTCAGAAAACTCGCACTTATTACATCCTCGTTGATATTAAACCGTATGCGCGTGCGCACACTTGTGTAGGTAATTATGACGCTTCACGCCTCCACGTCTGCCGGTCTTGAAAATGATTATCTCAGTAATCGAGCGATTATCTGAACAATCAGCTGGTGGTAATCGATTTGTTTAGTACAATCAGGAAGTGTTTATTACTGTCGGATTACTTGACCTTGACCGTTAAAAGCGATTCAGTTTAGGTCCTACAATGAACTGCTTTTTACGTAAGCTAAGGCGCTGACGTAAAGTTAGAACAGTTAGAACCTAAACTGAATTGTTTAATAATACGTCATGGTAAGCCTCCCGTTAATGAAATTTGAAAAAAAAAACTTGTAAGTTTAATGACAGACAAACAATTTGTCGTACTTCCAAGTATGGACAGGACATTTGCTAAATGTTGGATAATTTGATACGTTTGAATGAGTTGTTTTCTGGCACATAATTTTCCATATACTCGTATATCGCTTTCTCTCTGCCTGTAACTGTGTGCTGTCTATATTTTTAATAACCTACTAAGTATAACCTGGATGGGATATTGCCCTAAGATGCCTAAATCTTTAAAAAGCTGAATTTTCACCTAAACATACACGTTAAGTTAGGTGAGGTAGATGGTAGAGGTGGGTGTAATAATCGCAATACAAGAGGCGTAACAACGGAAATACACCGGACGGGACGCATCGGAACCAATTATCGCTGTACACCTGTCCAGAGCCTAAGTAATCGCCAGGTCAATTACTATTACAAACATTGTAAGGTTCTTGTATTGGCAAATTTTAATTATGAACACACAAGCTTCTGTCTGCGGCTTTGCTCCCGTGGTAATAACTAGCTAAAACGCTCAATAAAGTCATTTTAACTCCACAACAACAATGAGGCTAATTGAAAAATTATGCAGTCTGACTTCGAGAACTTAATCCGCGAGCGAAATAAAAATAGAATTGGATTTCAATAAACTCAATTGACTTTTATTTGTGATTTAAATATTCGGATATCGTGTGGGTGTTTTCTGGCGCGTTGATTTACTTTCCAGATGAGCCCTCTCGATTTATAAAAGGTTCTCAACATTTGATTTATTATTTTTATCGTGGAAATGGTTCTTTGTGAGATATTCAATCGGCTAGAGAAGCCCTGAGCTTTAGCATCTTTTGTTAAGATATAAAATGAACAATCGATGATCTTGACTATATGACAGACCGAATTAGATTTCTCACTTCTTTCACACTTCAAACAACTAGTTCTCAATAAAAACAACAGCCTAAAAAAGACCTGATGGACATGTTCCATGGCGCATTACGCCTCCATCTATCCATAAGTTTCCGTAAAAAAGGAACCGGCTCAGCGATAACAACTCAATGGCCCATCGATCGGCAGGATGGCGGAGTGCAAGGTTGCGAGCGGTCAAGGCTTAAACAACATTGGCTAAGCTTTTATAATGAGACAGATAAAACAATCGATAATGATGTAGACATGTTAATACCTCGTAAAATGTACTGAACACTTTTGCTTTCTTTTGCTATGCCTCAATTTGAGACGGGTACTTCATTGGAGATGGAGCACTAAATGACAGTAATTTTTCACATATTATTGCTTTTATTATTTCTGGTATGAGTAGAAAAGCAGGAGTAGAATTACCAAGCTCATAAGTTGATTCATAGAAATGCAAATATCTTTGACGTGTCAAAGCTATCCAAGGTTTATGGAACTTATTTTAGTAAAACATTTAGTGTTGATATCTTTGATACTTTTCTTAAAAATAACAAAGTGTAAACCAAGTTCCTCCACTCGCGCCTCTATTGCGTAAGCTCTTCCCCATCCTTTTTAGAGTGTCACAATCATTACCGTAATGTTCATTGGTTATTTCGGGCCTTCTTTAACCAGCTTAAGGGCTATTCACAACGCTTTCGCTTATGTAAGAAAAGGTTGGAGGTAGACAGATTTTTAGTGAATTTTTTTTAAAGAAGCTATTTCCTTACAATGCATTATGTGTACAGTCAAGTGAGCATTGTGTTGGTTCTTAGGTATTCCTTTACAATGAAGTAGGGCAAGCTGGTGGCAAGGTCATTGGAGTTGTCTGTGACAAGAAAGTTTTAGTTTTTGCAACGAATTGTCGCGGATGAGGGAATAATCTGTCTAGCTCTGCCGGCGCCGGCGACTTGACAAGCACAATTAGTTTGAGCAAGTTCTCTAGAAAATTTGTAATCCGATCTGATGAAAAATTAGCAAATACTGAACGAAAAGACCATGGTTATGGAGATATAATACTTCATAACCATGTTTGTGCTACGAGATACACAGATAGTTATTGTTCTTCAGTCACTTAAATTCAGTATAACTTAAATTCAACGGACTATTAAGTGAATCACTAAATTGTCAGTATAGTAGTTGTTACTTATCGTGCAAACAATACGTGGGAAACCAACCATTCTTCCTTTCGTATTCAGTTGTTTGCTTGAATGTTTTGCTATTTTATCATATTGTCAGAGATGTTGGAAAGACGGAGAATATCGGGAAACGTCTTTCTTAAACAAAAAAGTGTTTTACTCGTATATTTTGACTTGGTTGACATAAAACTTGACACAATACTTAAAACTTAACTAATACAAATGCACACCAGTGTTTTTGCGACGGGTTTGTATCATAATTATGTTTTGTATGTTAGACTATAAGGTAATTTATTCTATACGGGTCGTAGTTTTAAGAATTTCATCTTTAACTTGTTTTAACTATTGTTGCCTGAAATAAATTCATTTCGTATCGATACACGGCCATAGCAACGGTATTATCTGTTAATAGGTTTCATACATTATGTTGTAATAACAAAGTTGCTATGGTGATGGACCTACGGACATACGTACGTTGATTATAGAAATCGAGCTGCAGTTAACAAGCGAGAGCCTATTTGTTTCTCGTTTGAATT
Source organism: Xanthorhoe spadicearia (assembly GCA_947086425.1). Classification (NCBI taxonomy): domain Eukaryota; kingdom Metazoa; phylum Arthropoda; class Insecta; order Lepidoptera; family Geometridae; genus Xanthorhoe; species Xanthorhoe spadicearia. Next base: position 221,126 of record OX352214.1, on the reverse strand, counting down.
GATACAAACGCCCAGGACGGCGCGTTCGATAAACATGGTGTGCAAATCATTTATTCAGTCATTCAGTCGTGGTTTTTTTTTTTCAATAGTTAACTAGTATAGACCTGTTTAAATCGAACTAGTGTGACGTCACATTTTTTTTACGAGTTTATAGATAAGGAAACATTTGATACAATTAAGTACTTCGATAAGGAAAATAACTCGTAATGGCTTTATCAGAGAAATTAAATTACACCATAGAAATATTTTATTCCTGTTTGAAATTTTACCTGCATTTTCGATAAGACAGTTTTAAATATAAAAATGAGGATTTTTGTTTAACAGAGGTATAGTCAGAGATCAGGAAATTAACAGTCCAACAATGCCTAAGTAGTTATTACTTATCACTTTGTTAAATGTAGTAGCAACACAATCATGTTTTTGCAGAAATAACTAATGCGGAACGATGAAATCGAACGCGTTTCCTACTCAAATATTCAAGCGACCTTAAGACCTAAGTCTCGAGAAAGTTCCAGCTAGCCATTGGCATTGGACAGAAATGATGGATAAATAAATCACCTGGCTATAGGGCGTGGTGGTTGGACAGCCGTTTATTAAGCTATAGTGAATTGGCTCATACTTTTTCTAGTATATGCAGTGTATTTTTAAAGATTTTAAGCTAGAAAAAAATATTGCTATGTACATTCTTTAATATAGAGCCTATCCACACTTTTGGCACGCACGACTCTCGACGCAAATCTGTCAACGTTCCACACTCACATAGATTTGACAGTTACGCGTACCTTTGTCGCAGGACAAAATACAGGAAACAGGAACGTACCAGGCGCTAAGCCGTGAATAATTATGCGAATGGAATTCACACTTATGTCGCGGTTTGTCCGCGTTGGATTCCAAGGTTCGCGTACGATTCGCGGGGGAGTCTGGATGGGCTGGATTTATTAGTATCTTGCTAGTGTTCCTACTAATAGTTTATTTCTATTAATGTTTTAGTATCGCCTCGCTGCATTGATTGCGATACTCAGAAAATGTAAGTAGGTAATAGCCACGCAACTGAAATCATGGGGGTGTAAATGTAAAAGGTCTGATATTTTTATTACAAATTCATCGACCTTTCCACCTACATTAATAAGTACTTCATCACAGCTCGTCGTAAACCTGATATTTCATTCTCGGAAGATGAACCGAATATCGTTTACGGAATAAAATATGTTATAATAATTCCCGCGGGTAGTAGACAACACAGTGAGTTGATAAATATGGGAAATTGCTCACGTCGGCTCCTCTACTCTACACACCGAAAACGAAGCATATACAATGATAGCAGTTTAGCTTATGTTGGTGGAAACTGAATTCGGAAGATTAACCGACATAGGCTGCCCTGTCATGATTGTCACGATGCATCGTTTTCGGTGCGTAGAGTAGAGAGGCTGTACCCACGTAAGGATCGACACTCGATGTAATGAATATTGTGCAGTCTTCACCGAATGGTGGCCGAAGACCGGCCATAGAAGACGTGGTCGTCCGTTGGCGATTCCTGGCTTGACATAGCGCAGGCAGGACCCACTAATGTGGCGTTTACGAAGGCCTACACCCAGCAGTGAGTACCTATGGGCTGTGGATGATATGATTGTGAATATCACGATCAGCATGAAGAAATTGTGATAAAGATTGTTTGTTGTACTGATTATTTAAGGCGTTGGTTGGTCGCGAAAATACAAAAGTTTTCTGTGTTCCAAAAGAATCTACGTATCTAAGTAGGCACCAGTTTGACTTTTTACTTTTAACCCCATTGCCAGTACCAACGATTGATTCGAATATTTCGAATCCTACATAAAGGACGTCCAATATCTACTCGAGTTTTGGTGGTTCATAGTTGTGCATGACTGAGCAACGATTTCGAGGGTAAGAAGGTACATCAGCGGGTCACATGTCCCCCCTACCACCCTTGCCAGTTTTATTAGATGTTTGTTCTCTTTTTCCGATTTCTCTGATTCTACGCGTCGGGCAGCGGCTTTCGATATAAAAATAGAGAACGAACGAAGTAGGTAAGTATAGGTTATTTCGTACCTAGCGAAAAGTTGAAGGAAAGTTTATCATTTTGAATTTGATAGATACCTACCTACATAAGAGTTGACTGACCTGATTGGTATCACGTTTAATAACCTGTCAGCATTTAGAGTACCTAATTATTTATGTGGTTGTACACAGTAGGTACCTAACGATCTATTACTTTTAGAACCGCAAATGTCATAGGTAGGTATCACGGATCACTTCGCTTCGTCATTCTAGGTAACCTTCTGTACCTACTTACCTACGGACATAGGTACCTACCTATTATAGCCACACTCAGCCACAGACAAAATTACCGGTAGCAGTGAAACCGCGTCATTTATGCATGCATCAATAATTTAGCAACATCGAATTGTTTGTGACTTTTACGGACATTCAATAAACCTTTTATATTTTTTTATTTAGGTGGTGGATTTCACCCGCAAAACTAGAATTCAAGAATGAGGTGGTTTACAAGAAAACTTGAAGCACCTTGATCGGCGATCAATAGATCGAGGAGCAATAATAGTGCAATTACAACATCAAAACAAACAAGCAAGCGCGACCACCGGCCGCCTTGGACGCGCGGCGCACGACCAAGACGATCGATAAAAACAATGAAAATAATATGCTCTTCACTCTCTACTGCTTTACACACATCAAATATAATGACGTAGCTTTATTTAGTTACCTGTAAAACATAATGCACGCCTGACCATTCAATAAAACACGGTACACAACGCACTAACAATCGACTAACCTGTCCAAGACGAATCCTATTGGAAAAGCATGTAAATGTTTAAGCATGTAAATGTTTATTTCCAGTGATTAGCGCCTTATCAAGTAGATGACTTACCAGATGCAAGACGGTGTTCACGAGCTCCCTGTTGGTCACCTGTCCCACTTCAATCAGCCCGATAAGAACAGCAAATTTCAGGCTATCGTTCGTAGTCATCCTGACCACCTCTTCAGGTCTTTTGATGTCACTATACGGCGGCGATTTTAGGTCCGCCATGGTTTGTTTTGTCACTATTCACTGATACACAAATTTATAATCCACTCGCGACCATAGAAATCAAGAAAACATTATTTTCTCATCTCACATGATAACACACCAAAGTCGCATTCCGCCATTTTGGATTTGAATAAGTGTTGCCATTTTAGAAAGATCGAAAAACTACTATATTTACTAACCAAACTTTTAAATTCTCCCATGTTGCTTTGATTTTCTAGGCCGAGCGAAATCTCTATCATTAAAATATTCAAGTCAATAATGTAATTTAAAGTCAGGATTTTTATTTGACAATGATTACCTTTATACCTACCTACTTATTTTGAAACTTCTTACTTTTAAGCTTTTAAGCCGATTTCAAAATAGGTGGTCGCTTCTGTTAAGCTTCTGTCTGTTTTACCATGCGTTTTTCTTTGTACCTATGTTCACTGATGCGATTTTTTTGTTAGAAAGAATTTCTTTGATATCTTGAGGTGGTCCCTTAATTAATTTGATAATGTATGTGAGTGATGATTGTGATTGATGATTAATTGATTAACCATGTTTTTGAAAGGCACATCTTTGTAAAATGTTTTATGGCAACATTTCAAACTGACTGAAGGAAGATCATTTTAGACAACAGTAACACTTTTAAATTCAAAACTAGCTTCCGGTGAGTAAGATTTTTAATTTAAAATAAAAAACATTTAAAACATTTTTATTCAGGAATTATGCTTTAAGGCTTGTTTGTTTCTTTTCTTACATACTCAAATTATTAATTTAGAAATTTTACCAACTTCTAATTAATTTCTAGTTTGAATTTATTTTTATGTTGGCATCAATGTAGCCTGAACTTAGCCACAGCTAAACCGGATGTGCTCGCTCTATTTCACTCACTCAGTCTAGAGTTCATTGCTTTTTCCTTTTTTTTTCATTCAGTCAGTCAAAAAGTAAACATGGCGGCGATTGACGTCGAAGTACCGAAAGTGAGTTTTATCGTGTTTTTCATGATTAGAAACAAAGGCAAATCAAAATATCTCTTCTCTAATGCATCGTGAAATGATGCATCACATGTCGAGTGTTTATAATTGGCTTATTTATATAACATTCTCGTGTTCTTCAATCTATGGGCGTTGTTCTGTAAATTGGAGATTCGTTGTAAAACTGTCGCGATTGGATTGACTATGGAGACGATAACATAAATAGAACATTCCTCTCGTACCGGTACTGTTTTATAAACAATAAATATCTGTCCTGTACATGTATTGGAGTTGTGAATTGTGCGATTCTCGGTTGAGCGGTGATGGTCGTATGTTGTTTGATACACTATTGTCTTGTGTTGTAGCTGGAAGCAGCGATGCGTACTCTAAAGTTGTCCGGGCACGTCGGTTTCGACAGCCTACCGGACCAGCTGGTGAACAAGAGCGTACAAAATGGATTCGTCTTCAACATTCTGTGTATTGGTGAGTCAATGAATCATCCACAAGTGTTTCAGCAATCGTTCACGTAACCTGTAACGCCTTGGGGGCACACCTACGTTCATTGGAAAGTTGTGACTGCATTTATCTGAACAATATCCTACCAAATATTAATAATTAAGTAATTCTTAATATTTGGTTATTATGGTAATTATGTTGTAATGAATATTTAATCACGTATGTAATTTTTAACTGTAATGAGGAAAACTGTTAGAATTAAATTATGATTTATCCAGGTGAAACGGGACTTGGCAAGTCCACCCTCATGGATTCACTGTTCAACACCAACTTCGAGTCGTCCCCGAGCCCGCACAGTCTGCCCACGGTCAAACTGAAGGCCCATACATACGAACTGCAGGAAAGCAACGTTCGATTGAAGGTTAGTGCACACTTATTTATTTATTAGTTGCATTAACAAGGTGTACTTAAATTAATGAGTAGTTTGACCCTCAACAGACAAACACACCAAATTACCTCGTTGTAATATTAGTATAAATAGATATCTAACTTAGATTAAAATAAGTCATTAATATCGGATTGTTATTCATAATGTTATCTTTATTTCTCAATTAACTCGCTAATTAGGTCAATCTTAATTCAACCTGATTGGAAGACTTCCAACCCTGAGCCAACAAAGTTTGTAGTATCAATTGACATTGGCCTTTTATCTGCAAATTCCGTTAACACAAACAAATAATAGTTGAATAAACTTTGTATCTAACAACAAGACACACACACCAACACACACAACACACACACAGTCAGTTTTAACAGTAAGTCCTAATAATATTGTCACAGACTTTACCACAATACTGACTGACTACCCCTTTAGACATCTTCAAATGATCTGCAAAGTTACACAAAGATCCGATAGAAATGGCTACTACTCCCTGGGATACAGTTGTGATCATTTTTTTTTTCCATAATTAATTTTAAATAATAAAATTGTCCCCCCAGCTTACTCTCTGTGACACGGTGGGCTACGGAGACCAGGTGAACAAGGAGGATAGTTTCAAGGCCGTGGTGGACTACATCGACGCACAGTTCGAGGCTTACCTCCAGGAGGAGCTGAAGATCAAGCGCTCACTGCCGGCTTACCATGACAGTCGACTGCATGTCTGTCTGTACTTCATCTGTCCTACTGGTGAGTTAAATATCCTACTTCCTTCTTATCCTACTAATCCTTCCTACTCCTACTAACATTATAAATGTGGAAGTTTGTGAGTATGTATGTATGTTTGTTATTCTTTCACGCAAAACAGCTGGACTGATTTAATTGAAATTTGGTATGTAGATAGGTGAAACCCTGGATTAACACATAAGCTACTTTTTATCCCGATATTCCCGCGGGAACGGGACTTACGCGGGTGAAACCGCGAGGCGCAGCTAGTTTTATAATATTAGTAGGATAGGATGGGATACGATGATACTGGTTGTTAGTAAATAAATACTGTGTATCATTGTGTAGATCCAAAAGTACCCACAAGAAAAACTGTAATACTCACATCTTATTAAAACGTCTAATTCTCCCTACTCCCTATACATATTTTAAAGCAGTGTCCAGTTCAAAACGGCATTTCAAATGCCCAGCACGTTTAGTGCCGTCATTAAACTGAAATGTCCGGTGGGAGCCGACCTGTACGTTGCTGGTTTGACCTACTGGTGTGGACTAATTAGACGACATGGGAAACTAGATTCATCATCATCCGCAGCCTGATCTCTCCCACTGCTGGGAATAGGCCTCCCTTTGCCTTGAAACTAGATTACTGGGTATTATCTACCAATCACGCTAATTTGAGTTTAAAACATGTTTTGTTCTCGAAAATAAATCATATTCTGGTTTCTAAATTACTGATTGAAATTTGCAAAAATACTTGTGTTATAATTATTTCCTGGCTGGAAACTTGAGGCTTGGCATATGATTGGTACAGATTTATAATGGAGTATTTTGAACTCTCTCCAGAAGTGTCGAAAAGCTTGAATTTCTCCGTAATGTGAATCAGACTACCTACTAATCTAATCGATCAAATCCATCTACTCAAATCGGTACATGGACAGTGGACACTGTGGTATAGGGAATCGCGTTGGAACAGGCAATAGAATCCCCTAGTTTTAAGAACGCGACATGTCTTAGTGGTCTTTAATATGACTTTATTGAATAAATATATTTTGAGTTTTGACTTTTGACTGCTTTTTGGCCGAATGAGTCTGTCTACTGTAAAACTATTCTTGTCATATAAGTCTTGTACACACTATGTAGGCTACTATTGTATTACCTGACCTTTCGGGGCATCACTTTCTCTGGTATTTGGAACAGGGCATCAGAAGTAAGCAGGAGGTGTGAAAGCGTCCTTGAGTTTAAAATGGCGCGCACGTAATCGGTACATGGAGCCCTGGTAGCGAGTTCCGATAACGGCTCCTCGCGATTATGGTGATCGGGTTAAATGTACGAATTTAAATAACATTTTATGAATTACTAGAAGCCTTTTCCGACTTCGCGCGGGTGTTCCTAATTTAACTCAGTGATAGCTAGCTTTCTTTAGATCCAGTTTTTGAATTGATTTGTTAGCATTAAAAATTAAATATTTTTTCTTTACTTATAAGATGTATTACTATAGAGTATAGACTACAGTAAGCGCAATCTAAGATATACTTTTTGCCAGTGGTTAGAAATGTCACTATTTCTGTTTCACGTGCCATCGATTTGTTTAGCTCATCGTTACTGTTCATAATGCGCGATCGCCTGTGGCTACTTTTTATCTGGGTTACCAGGCGACCGAATCCAGCGAGTAAGCTAGCTTGTAATATATGTACAGATACTACAGATAGGAATGCCGGCGCTGAGTCGCCCGCGATAAGTAAACATAGACAAGTGTTTGTTTACTTGACGCATTGTGTCCACAACGCGCTTGGACGTGTATTGTTTGACTAATTACTGATTACTCACTTAGTTGTTGCTTCGTTAAACAATGTCAACTTGCTTTATGTAAAACTAGCGGCACGTACCGGCTTTTCCACGGTTGTACTAATGAAACTACCGGGATGAAATATGGCCTATGACCATCCCGATAGTCGATTCCACAATCGGTGAAAGAATTTATGAAATCGGCTGAGTAGTTTCGGAAATTACCTCCTTCCAATAAACAAACAAACAAACCAACATAACCTCATAATATTAGTATACATAATATGGCATTTGATTGACTATGTTTTCTATCGCATATCCGTATTTACACAGTCCATGTACAAGTTTTGAGAGAAAGAGACATACATACTTAAATTAATAACAAAGCACATTAAGATAAATAAATCATAGGCTAATGCATCTGTTTATAAGAATCCTCCACTGTTTGAGAGTGATAGGTACCTATCCTAGATAGTCAGTTAAGCCCGCCGCACACCAGGCATACAATTTGTGACTCGATAATTGTGGCGCCACATTTGAAACGCGACATCTTGAATTTTTGTAGCGCGAACAACCCCTAGCCACAAAATGCACCCGCCACAAATGTTTCCTCGGTGTGCGTGCTCACGTACAAATGTATGGGGGCGTTAAATGTGTCGCGTTTCAAATGTGGCGCCACAATTGTAGCGTCACAAATGTATGCCTGCCTGGTGTGCTGCGTGGCTTATTTGCTTGAACGCTTAATTTTACTAATTGTTATAATATCCTATCTTCCAGGACACGGGCTAAAGTCCATAGACCTGGTGTGCATGAAGAAGTTGGACACCAAGGTGAACATCATCCCCATCATTGCTAAAGCCGACACCATCTCCAAGACTGAGCTGCAGAAATTCAAGGTAACAAATAAAAAAATAATAAATATCCTTGGACATTTCACACAGCGTCATCTAGTCCAAAGCTAAGCAATTTAATGCTGTGTGTGAACCAGATAACTGATATAATACATAGATAATTTTTTTGTAAATACATAAATATTATATATAGAAAACACCCAGACACGGAACAAATATCTGCAGAACATACTCCCGCCCGTAGCAGGGATCGAACCCGCGTCTCAGCTCACTGTGCCGCCACAGTGGTCGTCAACACTTCATCGAATTGAAAACTTTTTAAACTATCACGGTTTTGAACATTATAAACTTAAACCGTGATCATAATATCGAAATATCGGGAAACTCATAAATCTAAATATCCCGTTTTATGTGTTTTATTGTGTTACTCGACTCATTCTGCCCACATAGGACCACACTAGCTCTCAATAGAAACGAGTGGAAGGAAGGAAGGGAGGCCTTTGCCCTTCAGTGGGACGCTACAGGCTCGTAACAAAAAAAAAATGTGTTCATCGAATTTATTTAAACATTCCAGAGTAAAATAATCCACGAGCTCCAATCCAACGGTGTGGAGATCTACCAGTTTCCTGTCGACGACGAGTCTGTCTCCGAGGTGAATGGTAGCATGAACTCGCACATTCCCTTCGCTGTCGTCGGCAGCACGGACTTTGTTAAGATCGGGAACAAGACTGTACGCGCCAGGCAGTACCCGTGGGGCACGGTGCAAGGTAATCCTACTTCCTTCCTACTTAATCCTAACCTATCCTACTCCTACTAATATTATAAATGTGAAAGTTTGTGAGAATTTATGTATGTTTGTCATTCTTTTACGCAAAAACGGCAGGATCTATTAAGTTGAAATTTGGTATGTAGATTGGTGATACCCTGGATTAACACATAGGCTACTTTTTATCCTGATATTCTCGCGGGAACGGGACTTACGCTGGTGAAACCGTGGGGCACTGTGCAAAGTAATTATAAATATTCTGGGATAATTTACACTGCATCATCTATTAATCAAGCTAGTTTCAAGCTAAACTACTTAAAGTTGGGAACCAGTAAGTCTAAGTAATTTTATTATATTTATTAAGGTTCTTGAAGCGCAGACTCTCGTAGTCAATTGTTTGACAGACAAATTGCGCGACGCGACTGCCTCACGTGCGCGCCGCGCGCCAACTGCCGTCCTTTACGAAGTTCCGTCTGAGGCGGCGCGGCCGCCGAATGTGCCTGAACTGCGGAGTGAGACCCCCCGCTTATTGTTTATATTATATACTTTCAGTGGAGAACGAGTCCCATTGCGACTTCGTGAAGCTGCGCGAGATGTTGATCCGCACCAACATGGAGGACATGCGCGAGAAGACGCACGCGCGACACTACGAGCTGTACCGGAGACGCAGGCTGCAGCAGATGGGCTTCACTGACGTGGACGCAGAGAACAAGCCGGTCAGTAGACGATACTACACTCACTAACATTATAGAGAAGACGCACGCGCGACACTACGAGCTGTACCGGAGACGCAGGCTGCAGCAGATGGGCTTCACTGACGTGGACGCAGAGAACAAGCCGGTCAGTAGACGATACTACACTCACTAACATTATAGAGAAGACGCACGCGCGACACTACGAGCTGTACCGGAGACGCAGGCTGCAGCAGATGGGCTTCACTGACGTGGACGCAGAGAACAAGCCGGTCAGTAGACGATACTACACTCACTAACATTATAGAGAAGACGCACGCGCGACACTACGAGCTGTACCGGAGACGCAGGCTGCAGCAGATGGGCTTCACTGACGTGGACGCAGAGAACAAGCCGGTCAGTAGACTATACTACACTCACTAACATTATAGAGAAGACGCACGCGCGACACTACGAGCTGTACCGGAGACGCAGGCTGCAGCAGATGGGCTTCACTGACGTGGACGCAGAGAACAAGCCGGTCAGTAGACGATACTACACTCACTAACATTATAGAGAAGACGATACTACACTCACTAACATTATAGAGAAGACGATACTACACTCACTAACATTATAGAGAAGACTGGGCTATCCTGGGTTAGATGCCACTGTATATACCAGACAACCAGGGCCAGGACAACGCAGATAGTAATAATAAACACAACTTGTGGCCGACGCCGGCATCCATTATTCGCCTGCCACACTCCGAGACCACATCACGCAAAAAACGCTCCTACATTGAGAGCCCTTACTCTAATCAATGCCTTTGTACACGAGGATGGCCACAACTTTCTATCGAAAGGTCGTGGGTTCGAATCCCTCTCATCAATGTATTTTTCCATCATCTATTTGGCATTAGTGTTGACACAGTATGTTATGTTTCCAGGTGTCGTTCCAGCAGACGTTTGAACAGAAGCGCAGCGCTCACCTCGCCGAGCTGCAGCAGAAGGAAGACGAGATGCGGCAGATGTTCATACAGCGGGTTAAAGAGAAGGAGGCAGAACTTAAAGACGCTGAGAAAGAGGTATGTTACCCTTATTATAATAAATCCGCGGATAGTCAGCCCCACACGTATCGATCATTGTCTTTCGTGTGAATGTGGCCGGCTAAGCTGAGAGGGTAGTTTAGGTGCTGGGCAAGCCTATTCCATCTAAAACAATGCGTCCATTAGCTCTATCATCAGTTTTTAAGTTGTAACGTAACTATCCTCGCTAACGGGTCATGTATTTCAAATGTATGAAATTATTAGTTCATGCAAGTTACCGGGGGCAGCGTTGCGCTGTATTCTCATACATTTTGTGATAAGCTAGGTGACTCCATTGCCTGTTCAAACGTCTCAAAACGTTATCTCACTATCAAATCCTCATTCCAGCTGCACGCGAAATTCGACAAGCTTAAGAAAGATCACACGGACGAGAAGAAGCGTCTCGAGGAGCTTCGCAAGAAACTAGAAGACGACACGATCGAGTTGAACCGACGTCGCACGCACGCCGCGCAGGCGCACCACACACTCACGCTCGGGAAGAGCAAGAAGAAGTAACAGTTGAGATGCAACGCGCAGTCGACCATGTAGGGGGGTGGAGGGATGGCCTGTTGAGTTACCTTGTAGAGACCAAACTGGAGCCGTCAGGTTAGGTTTTGTCTGACTGTCAAAACTTTACGTCAGCGCCTTAGCTTACGTCAAACAAAAGCAGTTTATTGAGAACCTACTTTTAACTATCATATTAGGCCTAGAGAAATGACAAAACACATGTCATTGATGACATGTGTTTTGTCTATGAGTCAGTCATCAAAATGATCGCTGTATGTAACATTGTATCGTTAGTCATCAGCAGGGATAATGGTTTGTTATTGTCGCGAAGTTTGTCGCCATCACGGATAAACTGTAAATTTTGACAGAAAAACTGACAACATTACAGTAAATCAGTCAGATTTGACGGTGAAAATGGTTTTACTGTCAAACCTGACAATTTTTGCTATTTCAAATTTATTTGTCATGGCCATGTTACTTCGCGTCGAGAAAGCCCTGCTGGTGTTTTACATGACTCAAATGTTAAAATTCACTGGTTGATATCAATGTTGTGATCAAATTAAGAAAAAACTACTAGGTCTCAATAAAATCGTCCAAGAACGAATGTAGGGGCAGGGAGAGATAGGTACTTACTGAATGAATAATGGAATGACATTGACGCGTTACTAAACTGTCTAATCCGGTGTGGGGACATGTTTCAATCACAAAGTAGTGTCTAAATAGATTTCTGAAGATTTGCTTTCCCACTGCAATTTTAGTGTCTTCACATCGGTCTAAGGCATTGTACATTTTTGTCGCAAACTACGCGTTTACTTTCTTGACATTGCGGACTAGCTTACATATAGGAGGTATATATTCATATCAGTCCACAAAATTGCTTTAGATTGAGACTAAAAACAAGATTTTTAAAACATTCGCACTCTAAAGCTACAGATACACATGCTACTAAAAACTTTTTAAGCATGCTTTTTAGTAAAAAGCATGCAAGCAGCTTATTTGGTACTAGATAGTATGCTCATGTCAAAATAATTTCATTTCATATATTCACAAGCATGCTCTTTTCGTATACACGTGCTCATTGTATGCTACTAAGTAGCATCTGCTCAAAAATAGCATGCTTTCGTGCTACTTTCGAGCATGTGTATCTGTAGCTTAAAATCGATCAGTCGCTTGTCCTTTTATTGTGAAGTAACTCCTTCGTTCGATTACTAAAACGTTACTCAAAGGAGCGTGTTAACCATTGAGTACGTTCTTAGTTGATTTGTCCGTTTAGTCCGTTTTCGCAATTGAAGTTTCACAATTGACTGTGAAAAAAGAATTATTTTTCACTGTTTCGTAATTAACTGTCAAACAAGAAATTCTTTTCTGTTTTCGCAATCAAGTTTCACAATTGACTGTGAAAAAAGAATTATTTTTCACTGTTTCGTAATGAACTGTCAAACAAGAAATTCTATTCTGTTTTCGTAATCGAATATTTTTCTTCTTTCGTAGTTAATTACTAAAAAAATATCCATTTTCATTATATTTTTTGTTAAGTATGTAAGAATTAGAATTTTATTTTAATGTAAAAGAGGTTTTTCTATTTCGAGAAAAATAAAGGGAATTATTTACCATTTTCATATTTTTATTTCTTCCATGCTAATATTGGATTTGCTACCTGTAAATAATTCCCTTTATTTTTCTCATACTTAACAAAAAATATAATGAAAATGGATATGTTTTTAGTAATTAACTACGAAAGGAGAAAAATATTCGATTACGAAAACAGAAAAGAATTTCTTGTTTGACAGTTAATTACGAAACAGTAAAAAATAATTCTTTTTTCACAGTCAATTGTGAAACTTGATTGCGAAAACAGAAAAGAATTTCTTGTTTGACAGTTAATTACGAAACAGTGAAAAATAATTCTTTTTTCACAGTCAATTGTGAAACTACAATTGCGAAAACGGACTAAACCGATTTGTCGACGTCAAACAATGTCATATAAGCACCACTTAAAGTAGCAATTCAGTTTTGCTACCCTCTGACATGAAGTTAAGTGACCTTAGGTTAATGCAAATAATGTTAGATGATTAAAGATTATAAATTAGATGCTTGGGTTTTTATAATCGCGTTTGAGATTAAGCCTACGGGGAGCATTCTCAAAATATTTATAACGATTATATAATTAACGAATAATTGAACTATAAAGTGTTTTTTTGAAAACTTTTCTGTAGTTTAACGTAAGTTATTTTAACGTCACAGTTTTACTTTAGCGTTAAGTTAAATCGGCCAAATAAATTATATAATCACACTGCAAATGACTACCAAAATGTATTAAAATGAAATTTGTATTATTTCTATTCGGTAGTCGTAGTCTTAGGTAAGGTGTCCGATTGTGTTGTAAATGAAATATTACTACATATTTAATAATATAGTGGAGTTGCGTGGTCTCTGCTTACCCCCGCGAAAAAATATGATACAAAATCTTCGCTTTACAACGATTATTGAAATAAAATGGAAATTTCATGATTTCGACTATGTAATACGTGAATATGAACATTTATAACACATGCATAGATTTTAGTTTTATATAAAAAGTAAATAAACAGTTATGTTTAAATAGTTTATTGTGAACTGACTTATGCTTAAACATTCTATAATATTGCCTTTATGATAAATAGGTCTTACAATTTTTAGCTTTGGTAGATTTAAATGTCACAATAAATTTCAGAAATTAAATTAAATAAAGCTCTCTAAATTAAAATTTCAATCTAGTGATGGATTCAACTTGGCATTTATTCATTCATTCCTACTATTTTATACTTATTTAATATTATTTTGTATTACCAAGTGAGGTATTTAAATAAATACATTTGTGAAATTAATTCGTTTTATTTACTAATGATACCCGTGCATTCTCTCAATTGTATTGTAAATAACAATTATTTATTTAGAGTTAGGTATTTTGCGAAACATAGGCAGTAGGACAACATTTCATAAAAAAATGGTGCATACTAACAATTTATTTTAATTTTTAAATCAATTACAAGTACACTGTGTGTACAAAGTGAATTAAATCATCTCGTATTTTAATCGTATTTTTTTCTAAACAGATCATAACCAAAACATTATATTGATTTACGATCTTCTAAAACTATGACTAGATCGATCGCTCATAAGAAAAGTCTACACGTAAGTAAGGCACGTAAGAAAGGACTAGATTAAGATATTGTTTTAATATTTGAGCAATGTGAGACATTATATGAAACGAAATGTTCGATATTGTAAATAATGAAATCATTTCTTTTTACTTTTTAATAAACTACTCGATGAAGACACCTCTCAAACGGAAAAACATACATTCATTCGAATACTACGCTGACTCAGACACATATACACACTACAAACTCATAACACCACTCTTTTTGAAGTTGAAATTTCAAAAATCTCGTTATACAAGTGATATCGATAGACGCTGCGGTAATGCATAGCACATTGGTTTGTACATCTTATTGTAGTAGGTGTATCGTCGCTTGTTGGGGGTCACTGAGGATCGCACCGGGACGGGCACGGGCAGGAGACGACCTTCTGACGACTTGCGGCACTGGAAAGTATAAAATGCTTATAATTTACTCACTTTATTTTTGTTTATTTGTGAAATATCAGTACAAATAAACGAATAAATATTTTGAACGAATTTACAGGACTACGAATGATTTTGAATCGAATTAACGCGTTATACAGCCGGTTCCTCGAACGCAGATTTTCAAAATTAAATAATTTTGATAAGTTTATTTTGAAAATGGTATGCGTCGAGAAAACGGCTGTTAGTCTTGTAAATTCCCCGCCGGGCCATATTTTGTAGTAGGCACCGATTAGTTCCATTTGTACCACAACATACAACTGGTACCGAACTGAACTGACTTGTCCCACTTGTACCATCAATGTGTTAATTTTAAATAAGTTCATAAAATACCTACTCACATTGCTGTGGTTGATGCGATGATGTGCTCAGTGCTCGTTGTTTTCTAAAAGCCACTGTTCCTATTATTTTCATTTACAAAAACCGCGACTACAGTGCCCAATGGGTTTCCTTTCATTCGATGAGATACGTATGATTACCTTATCAACTGTTTTTATAGCTTGTGTTGCAGGAAAGCGTGCGCTTGTGAACAATAAAACAATAATTTACTGAATATCAAAAAGTTTATTATCAACCATACATAATAAAACTGTTGGCACAATATTGCAGATAGGTAAACTGGCAGTACTATATCATGGTGTTGCCATTACATAGCTAAGCTCAAGAATTTAATAAAATTCGTAAATAGTGTGGAAGATTCATTACATAATATCAATGACTAATACTCTTAACTAAGTCCAATAATAAAATAGTGAAAAAATGATCAATGTTAAATTAATTAAGGTAAGTGAATTTTGAATTTCAAAATACAGCCAAATGAGTAACCAACATTGTTAGAGGAAATAATGTTGGTACGAGATTGTTCCGAGTCGATTGTATCTTCAGAATACAATGGACTGGACATTAGCGAAACTTAAAACTTAGTTCAAAAGGAGATTAAATATAGAAAATGGTGAAACTATGCCGACTAAATTGGCAGATATGATCAGTAACACAGCCTTCATCCTTCAATATTGGATAGTTCTATCTGTATACATCGTGTCTATCTAATTTAGTGCTTGTATAAACTACTGTCGTGCAAAAATACACTCTATTTCGTATGAAAATATACTATCGGGGAAACCTAACAACGATTTGTACCGAGGAGGTCCTTGTGTGAGGCCACTTGCTTCCCTATTCTATCTAAATCTAGTATGCATGGTTTTAAAATAACTTAAAAATGAATTAATCTTATTGTCAAAGAGAAATGTATGAATTATATCACTCGAACACACGTTAAATTAAATGAAATACTAATATTGCAATTGGAAAGATCATTAAATTAAAATTATCATTAGATTAAAATTCATTATGACTAGTCTCCCGCGCAGGAGGGCATGAATGTGAATTAAATTACATAACTTACTAAGGGATCACTATAGATCTAAATAATGCTTAGAGAACGCGAACTAAACTTCAAGAGTCAGGGGTGAAGCGTGGAATGAAGTTATCTGGGGGGCACCTCGCGCGGCGGGGGACTTCGGTATTTGGCTTTGATGTGCAGAAATGGCTTTTTGGAGGAGTGTTCGTCCGCGATGGTGGCGGCCAGCGACATCCTGATGGTCTCCTCGATGGCGGCCTGCGTCAGCGCGCCGGAGATCGTCACGGACGAGCTCTTGTTCATCGGCTTGAAGTCGACCGGCGTCGCTAGGCTCATGCTCCTAGTCTTCCTGGCGTAGCCGTTGGTTCCGTTCAGGATTTTCTTCGGCTCGTGGACCGGAGTGGAGGCGAGGCTCTGGCTTCGAACCTTCCGTCCGGCGGGCTCGGTCGGCGTCGAGGCGGCGCTGACGCTGCGTCCCTTGGCCGCGGCCTGGTTCAAGCGGTCCGTGCCGCAGAACTTGCTCGAACGGTCGTCCTTCTGGATAGCGAGACTCATGCTTCTAGACTTCTTGGGGACGTTGACCAGCGAGGCGGACGTGAGGGACTTCCTATACTCGACAGGGGGCGTTCTCACGGACCTGCCCGGAGTGCTGGGTGTACTAAAGCTGGGTGCCGATTGCTTCCTAGTGCGCTGTGCGGGTGCTGTTCGATCTACCGAGTCCGCCCGCAGCGGCAGGGTCAAGCTGGCTCTGTTTTTGGGTTTCGGGGTGGAGGTTTTAGATCGGGGGGAGATTTTGCCGCTGGGGGATGACTTTCCGCTGACGGTGGGGGAGATAGCGGTGTGTGGGGAGGTTTTGCCGCTGCGAGGGTTGGGAGATGCCTTCCCGCTGTCTACTGGGGAGACGGAGCCGTGCGCTCTGAGCGAGCCCTTGCTGCTGGCGGGGGAGAGGCTTTGCTGTTGTTCGTCGCTGGTGAGGGTGAGGGCGCGGCGGCCCTGCGTCACGAGGCGCACCTGGCACGGCTCGTGGCGCGACAGGAAGTGCTCCAGCGTGTCCCAGCCGCCGCCCACGCGGACCATCATGTGACGACCTTTCAGCAGCTGGAAACAGAATATTTGATAAATTATCTATAATTTCTACAAGCAAAAGTTGTAATACAAGTTTAGTTACAGAAATGGGTTTCCAACACAGTAGATAAAATAGTTACAAGTATCGTTCTTATTTTTTCCATCGAGTCAGTTACAGTATTATTTTATCTGTGGTTACACATAGGAAACTCTTGTAGCAAAATTGAAATAAGTTTAAAGGTAGACGTTTGCAATGCTTACCCTGATGAAAACGTTTCTGCCGGCGATGTTGTACCGTCCCTCGCCGACCTTCTTCACCTTGAGCAACTTGGAGCACTTTCCGTTGCTGCAGCTGCAGCTGCGCTCCATCAGACGCGTCACCAGTTGCACCTGGAGACCAGAGCGGCATTTAACAGTAGCACAACTCTATACGTTGAGAATTCGCTTTAACTTGACTAGTTTGAAAAAAAAAATCACTCATTTGCCTCATCCTTCTCTAGATCTCAGACCATGAGCTCAGTCTCTAGATAGTAATAAAGAAAAAGAAAAATGTTTTTATTTTTCTAGGACCTCAAAGATTACATAAAAATGTTGTCTTATAAGCTAGGTGACTTTATTGCCTGTCATATAAGTGAGTCTTACCCTCTTGTCCAGTTCATTGGTAGGTTTTAGCGGTACGTCGGAGTCTGTGGAGGCGACCGTGCCCTCAGACTTGGTGCTCTCCGCGTCCGTGTTGTCTGGAACTGATACTGCAGCTGTTGGAGTAAATACCGCCTTATGCTCAATTTCTATAACCAACGTACGGATGTACGGTACGTAGGTCCACCAAAGTCCTACGGAAATCCGCAAGTTGGTTCTAAAAACCGAGCGTAAATGTTATTGTTGAACTAGATTAGGTAGATACTAGAAGATGCACGTGACTTCGTTCTCGTCAATTTTGTCTTAGCAAATTAAATTAAGCTGAAGATTTTCTAAATCTAAACAAACCATCATCTATAAGACCTAAAGTGAAAAATTCTTAACAATATCTGTAGGTAATAGGAGGGTACCTACGTAGTGTATTGTAGTTGGATAAGTTACAGGTACTTACAATCATTTTGGTCCGTAGTTGGTGCCGCTTCAATAGCCGTTCTGGAAAAAAAACATTTTTCATTATAATGAAATGAATGGCTTGATGAAACCAGAGCAGCGCTAAGCAGACTGAACTACCGGTTTTCATACAGCCTACTTGACTCGTGTGCGAGGATAGTAAGCCAAAACTCATAACACGTGCTACAGAGCAATTAAAAATGTTCCCTGACTCACGTGTCTTTCGGCGGCGTGTTGTCCCGGAACTGCCAGGGCCCCGACATGGAGGACTCGAGCCCGGAGTCCCGCTCCTCGAGCGCGATCTCCTTCTCGAGCTGCACGAGCCCCGGCGGCTCCACGTCGAACTTGGTCGCCAGGCGAGCCACCTCCAGCAGGCAGAGGATCACCTGACGCGGCTGGTTGTGGAGCACTGGAAGGGAGTCACATGATATTGTGCTTTGGGAGAATTTTAATAAAAGTTGGCATAGTCTTTCTTGAACTCTCGCGATCACAATTACAGGATTTTATCGCGTAATACCTATGGCTTTTGGTCCGAGACCATAGTTGTTGTAACACGGCCGAAACGACGGGAAATATTATAAAAAAGGTAAGTAGGTATATTACGCGATAAAATCCTGTTTTTAGTTTAAAATTTTAAATTATGAGTTGGCTTAATAATGAGATAATGACCAAATCAATACGCAGTCCTTGTTCAGTTCTACTTGGAATCCATGTAGTAGGTCCCTCCAGTATTTTACAAAGTATCTATTCTACATATGTGTAATCAGTTGGTGTAATCAAACCTACCCAAGTCGTCGCTCTCAAAGAGCAGGTTCTCGTGCACGCCGAGCTCGCGGCAGAATGTGAGGAAGTTCTCCGTGTTGTCGCGGGAGAAGAAGCTGCGCCGCGCCGCGCGCTGCCAGCAGCGACCGCGGATCTGAGGCACCGGCTGGGAACATACCAATATCATCATTTATTAAAAAGTATCTAAGTATCAGTCATCTGGTTACCATAACACATAGTTGCTTAGCTTGGGACTAGATGACGCTGTGTGGAATGTCCCAGGATATTTATTTATTTATTTAACTAATAAATGCAGGAAATATCGGGTCAAGGAAATGCTGAAAATTTATCGACGTGCATGCCATAGTCCTCAAATATAGGTCGCACCACGTAAAAAGAAAGCTCAGGGAAAAGCTGCGCAGTAGGCGATTTTGAGGACTCTTAGGTTCGATTGGTGGAGGGAGGGTTGACTCGGCGCACTTCACACCATTGATTTAGCGCTTGCTATTGGTTGGTGACCAAGGCCGGGCCTTCGTTAAAGCTCTGGTGACGGAGTTTAAAAGGCCGCTAGAAGACCTCAAGTTTAAGCATACTTCGTGAAATAGGTAAGAGAGGACATACCCCGACGATGAGGCCCGAGTCGAGCGCCTCCCTGGCCTTGTCGTGGATGACAGCCGCCAGCTGGCACAACTCTGCACCATTGTCCAGCACGTCCAGGAAGTTCTCCCCGTTCAGGTATGTTATACCTGCAATAATAATACTGTTTCATATTCCTGTTGGAAGCTTGCTGGTGATTTTATTGTAAACAGCACTACTGGTAGTGCCGCTGGTTGGTTAATGAATGAAAGAAAGAAAGAAAAATATTATGTTTTTTAGTTGTTTGCTCGCTCCACTTGCTTAATTTTTTGTTTTATTTTTTATGTTGATATTTTTTCTTTACTGTGTTTTTATGTGTACCGAAATAAACTTCTTATCTATCTATCTATCTATCTATTTGTGTAGGACTTCAAGGATCACTTAAAAATGAAGGTACAGTCTTATAAGTTACCTAAAAATAAAATGAATAAACACGTAAAAAGTACCGATAAACGTACATCCACTAAGAATTACTCATGTAGATAATAAATCGTTCAGGTATTGATAGATCATCTTACCATGATCACCGCTACACGTCAGTTGTCAGTCAGTGAGTTTATGATACGCGCACGCGCAGTCCGTTAGATAACCGGCGTAATTGAGATCTTTTTATGAACCACTGGATTCTACTTTTTTGCCTGGAGTTTTTAAATTACCTGAGTATGTTAGTTTTAAAAGCTAATTCAGTTGTACTTATTGAGACTTTGATCGTACAATCAAAGTTTAAAATGCATAAAGATTGAGAGTTTTGATGTGCCTAGTACCTATGTTAACTTACTTGTATTTTTATCTATTATGTATAATGTTTAAATCTTTCTTACCTATATTTACCTTGTCTTTGAGATTCAATCGTGATCATGCTTTTTAGAATTTATTTGACTGATCGAGTCCTATCCTTTAACTAGAATTCGCCAACCGGTTAGAATAGAATGATTTTTTAGGTCCTTAAATCATTAGTCCTACCTAAAAATTATTACTCTCCAGTTTCTCTACCATTTGCGACCAGTTCCAGAATCAACAAACAGTTGAATAGCTTATCAGATCCACACATCGTGACCACGAACCGTCCGAGTGCACTAATTAGAAGAAAGTGCTGCGGTTAGATCCTGATGGATTTACGAGCACAAATACCTCTGATACAATTGGTTTCTTGCGCTTGTTATTAAGGAATTCAACAACTGTAATTACTTTACCGGTTCGTTGAACTTGGAGAAAACTATAAATTGGTACCTAGTACCTACTCGATAGGGCCGTAAAATAAATTGCGGTTAACTATATTTTAACCACAGATAAAATTAACAGCATACAATTATCTCTATCGCCCTGTTATACCCACAAAGGATATCCCTTTTCTTGTAACATTTGCATCGATCCTGTTTATACCACAAAATACGAAATCCTATGTACATTGCCTTCTTCTAAAAACGAGGCATGACCCCTTTACCGTGTCGCAAGTCTGTACTGCGCTAGAAACAAAGCAATTAAATAAACTCCCCGTCCGCCCAGAAAGGGAGCCTATTAAACAATAATTGGCTCCAAAAAAGGCTTGCACTTTCTCGCGGGAGTCGAACCCGCGTTTCCCACGGTGACCGCCGCGCCTTGCTTGACCGCCTGAACCCTGCCCTTTGGATATTAGGTCATCTGAACTTTGGTTTCAAGCCTGCAGCTGCAGGGTACACAGATCTTGAATTTATTGATCTCATTCTAGAGATCATTTACAGGTGAAATTGGAAATGCTATCTTAATGTGTTTTTCCACTTGTCGCCATTTATGTTCTTCATTGAAGATCGTGTTCCTTTTCATAAGATATACTTAGGTACCTACCTAGGTTTTTAAGCAATAGGTACCTATTTCAGGTTCTAGTTGTCCAGGTCAAGCCAGGAATGACGGCGTAAGGTAGTAAACAGGAAATGAGACCCATACACCTTTTATGAAATCAGTTTATTGCCTCGATGCTATAATAACCCCGATGCCACCCACAGTGGCAAATAATTTTATATGAAGGTATCACACTTATCGGGAAACGATTTGCTTTGAAACTAGACCGATTAAAATTCGAGCCCAACACCCGACAAGTGTGAGCAGTCACAAAATGTAACGAAAACATACGCCCGAGCGAAGTCACAGCAGTACCAGACTGTATGTAAACACTACATTAATCGCGTTGAGGCAGGTCATGCATTATGCATCCGTAAGAGTTGCGTACGAGCAACGCCTCGCACAACTGTATCCATTTGCAACCCGATGAGATGCAACTCATTAAGAATTGTGAAATCGCACGATAGATATCTTATCCACGGAAAGAAACGCCTATTAGTGAAACATAAAGTATTGTAGCATTCAATTGTGAAGGCAATGGTCTTTGTTATTTAGGTGAAAATAACTTCTGGCTAAGCAAAAAATATAAAATCAACAGAAAATCAAAATAGTTGAAGTGAAGAATCATAAAGTCGAAACTTTATATTTCTTCACTTGGAATTTTTGCTTACAATGCCAACTTATTACATAATTAGATTCCGATGGTGAAGGAAAACATCGTGAGGAAACCCGCGGCTAGTCAGCCCCACACGATATGATCATTGTCTTTCCTGTGGATATAGCCGGTTAAGCTGAGAGGGTGGTTTAGGTGCTGGGCAATCCTATTCCATCTCATCAATGTCCCAGTCCCAGGCACTACAGTGTCCCATTAAGTGTAGGCAAAGATTGCTTCCTGACACTGTAGAAATCATACAGTTTATAAAGGCCTGAGTTAATGTCTAGCATGCCATCGCGCCGGATATAGCACGTGTGAGGGACAGACAGTCTCAGCAATCTCATTAGAGGCGCAGCGAAGCGACCTCGCACCTGGCTTCACAGTTTATGTAACCTGCTCACATACTGGACTCCACTTCCTTCAATATGTTCTGTTGTCATCATAAATTTAGCCTTTGTTTAATTAAACCACAGACAAAAGTAGATTAGAGGTTGTATTTTGTCTATGGTTTAACTTAACTGCTTGTTCTTATAACCACAAAAAAATAATAAATAGGTTCAGAACATAGAACCCCTTTCTTTTTTGTAGTCGGTTTAAGTTAAAATATCTATCATATCTGAATGATTTGTTTTGTCTTTGTATCGATAACTTTTAAGGACCCTAAAGGACCCTGGTAATATAATGTGAAGTGTAAAAGTGAATGGTCGCACGCACCATTGCGTAACACGCATGGTCAATTTGTCACCCTCCTAGGACCTCATCGGACACTGCCCAGACAACAATGACAATATTTTGAAACACATGACTCAAGTGAAAACTAGCATGAAGCTGTATGTTTCTGATTAGTAAAATTTGATCATGTCCTTTTAGTTTTATGAGTTAATTTTTGTCTACCACGTTTTTGTTGATTGTGGTTTTTCTTGGATGTTCCGCTCAATATTTATAATAGTTTTTCATTGAATATGTATCTACTCGACGTATTTAAAATATAATCTCTATCAATCATATCTTGTCTACATCTAAAGTAATAAAAATATCCAAATCGATGTAGCTTAGCATCTTTTGAAAGACGAATGATAGTTATTCATAACTAGCTGTGCCCGCGGTATCGTCCGCGTTCGGGAATATCGGGATAAAAAGTAGCCTATCTCACTCTCCCTTCAACTATCACCACTTAAAAAACACGATATCTAATTCGTCGCTCTGTTTCTCCAAGAAAGACGGACAAACAGACAGACACACACGCATTTCCTTACAATATTAGTATGGATGACCTCGTGCTTCAACCGAAAGCTAATAATCGTGGAGTAATGGCAAAACAATAAGTTCACTCTATTATAAATGTTATTGATATTATATTACAGCATAGATACGGTACCGCAATGTACCGCTCGCCGGCAGACGCTGTCATGAATATGGAACTAGCTATCGATGGAGTAAGTGATGGGACATTGCGGGGAATCTATAGTTAATATTATAAAAAAGTAATGTTGGTTTGTATGTTTGTTTGAAGGAGGTAATCATCGTAACTAAGCAGCCGATTTTAAAAACTCTTTTACCGATGTGTAGAACGGACTGTCGGGATGGTTATAGGCTATATTTTATCCCGGTAGTTTCATTAGTACACCCGTGCAAAGCCGAGACGTGCTACTAGTGCATCTATAATATACGATTCTTTTTATTTTTTGCATTTTCTTCACGTAAAGTTTATTATTAACAGCAGTTCTTTAGCTATTAAAGAAAACGGCGAAAGTAACCAATCACTCTTACAAGTGACAGCTGATTAAGTGCTACAGTGACAGTGAAAGCCGGGAGCAGGCACTCTTCGAATTATGATCTAACTCGGAACAGAAAAACCAAGAACGTATCTTGTAAGGAACCTTTTTTTAATAATTAGCAATCGTTTCTAGATCAAATTTTAGTAGGTCTACGGCTACTCCTCTGGTTGACAGAAGCCCTACACTGCTGTGAATAGAAAAAAGGGAAGGGAGGCCTTTGCCCAGCAGTGAGATTCAGTGGGCTTATCAGCTGAGATAGATTAGAAGTAGGTCTAAATCTTATTAAAACATATCCAGTATCTACTGGGAGCAGTTGCAGGAGTGCAGTAGGTACTGTAGCTGCGAATACAATCATCATAGTTTCCTTCACCATCATCAGATTATCTTTGACTTGGACCAAACTTTTACAAAAGCAATCCTATAAAATAAATACATACCTATAAAATAATCGCAATAGCTGTTCCGTTGGAGCCGTTACTTGCCGGCGCTTAATTACTGGCATTGACACCAATTGCGAAATATGGATACGCAAATTATACGCATTTTTGTTAAAACTGCATTTTCATAGAGGTACTTTTACTGAAGGTATTTGGAGCAGACAAAATTCAACATTATGGACAAACGATTATAAGCTTCCATTCAATGAACCGAATGTTGAAACGACACTCCCAGAGGCAAAAGCTTTCTTTTTCGCATAATAAATGAGTTACCTGACAATAGTCTAGAATTAACGAGATAAATATAAGTAAATGGCGCTGCCAGCCACCGGCGTACAATTATACAGATAAATATCTAGACTGGGAGAGTCGAGTGTGTGGTCTCTACTTACTGATCTGTAAACTATTAATAAGAACTCTGTTTGAAACTGAAAATTGTGCTAAAAACACAACAATTAATCTTCGAAAGACATGATTCCGCACTTAGAATCATTGATAATAAAGTGTCTATAAAGACCAATAGTCATGCAAAACAAACCAATCATGGCGAAACATAATTCTGCACTTAGTGTCACAGTGTTAACAAAACTGGAATGAACCAAAGACTGAAATGGAATGAACCAAAGGGTGTGAGACGTGCCCGCGAAGAGTTACATATCATGCCCAGATGATGATTTTCCGGAAGAATCGAAACATTTTTGTTATCAAATCCTACGTTATTTTTTAAGCGAGTAATTTCCCATTGTATAATGAACCAAAGACACAAAAACAAAAACGCAGTGCATACCATAAAATGTAAACGCTTTGGATTCATCAGAGACAAAAACAAGAACTACAGAGACATCATGAATATAAACTTTAAATGAGAATCACGGGTGGTCTTGCACTTGTCCTTTTAATACCTGTTTTAATCTGCAGAACATGTTTAATCTTAATCTGAGCACCCCAGGCACAACAGCACTCTGCCTGAAGTGTACGTGCAACACATTGTAATTACTTCTGAACAATCACAATTTATTTATTAAGCTTTTAAAGCTGGGAATTCGAGCCTTGTACAATCGCGGAACGAAAAGGTTGACCAGTTTCAAATTCAATTCGTTTCACGCATTGCAACACATGTGTGTGTAGTGTACCTACAAGACAAGAGTACTTATTGTGTCAAATGGATATCAAACCTAGACACTGCACTTAACGGGACACTGTAGTGCCGGGGACATTGTTGAGATGGTATAGGCTTGCCCAGCTCCTAAACCACCCTCTCAGCTTAGCCGACCATATCCACAGAAAAGACTAAGGTCAACACGTGTGGGACTAGCCTAGCCGCGGGTTACCTCACGATGTTTACCTGCACCGTTTAGAGCTCAACCAACAGCTTACATACCTTTAACTAGTTTAAATTATTAAAGGTTTTTAGTTATGATTCATTTAAATCATCTACCGCATCTATTTCAATAACATTAAGGCGTGTTTTTTGCTTCTCTCCATAAGGTTCTTCAAGTTTTTTTCGTCGAATTATCGGCACTACAAAAAGTTCACCATTCATTAGCTACTCCTACACTGATAGTATCGCGGCCGGTTATGGACCGATGATACAATACTTCACAATAGTTTATTGTTACAGTTAACGTTCATAACTTTGGCGCATGTTTTAGAAAAATATACAATGCGTGCTTGATTACTGAAATTTCTAGTTTTTAATTTTATCAACAACGAAGTCTTAGGGGTCCAAAATGGTCTAAAATGGTTCGAAAAAAGGATGGCAAAGAGGTGCCGCTTTTTTGGTCGACTTGGTGGGCTTATACTCGTAATACCACCAACTAATTGCCACCAAAAAAATCAGTTATTTTTTATTTGATTCTTTGTTGTTTGTTTGACGGAGGTCATCTCCGAAACTACTCAACCGATTCTAACAATTATTTCACGGGTGTGTAGAATGGACTGTCCAGGTGGTTATAGGCTATATTTTATCTCGGTTGTTTCATTAGTACACCCGTGTTGCTAGTATATGATAAAGCAACTGAGTTAATTAACAGTTGATATACTTTGCACGGATACTTCAATCTTACCTCATTCAATCACTATACTCTTAGCACAGAAATCTTGGTCATGCAGTAAAGCCACACCTAATCTCGACCCGTAAAGAAACATTGCAAAACATAATGCATTCAGTCTGTCCGATGTACGATAACTTGATAACTGCATCATAGAGCAAAACCTAACTGGAGCACGTGCTGATGCGGCGATACCGGCGCGTGCGCCGCTCGGGAAAATCGTAAAATTGCAATTTTCACGGCAACCTGACAGCGGTTGAGCAATTCTCACTTGGTAATACTGGACACTAAAATAAAGATATATTTAGACTAACATTTTTTATGGAAACTGGTTTTATTGAAAAGTCGCTTTGGTTAGAAGCTTTTAGTTTTGTGCACGCTTTCAAATGTACTTATACCTATCTTATTTTTTTCTTAGAAGTACGAGTAAATAATAAAGATTAAGGTTTAATCAATGTCGCGAAGAGTGGAAGAAGGGAAGGGAGGCCTTTGCCCTGCAGTGGGACGATTATGGCTGAATAATAATAAATAAAATAATAAGGTTCACTTAAGATTTTCTAATACATCATAAATAACTGACTAATCACATTTCTACATAATTTATGAAAGTAGCGTTGTGCGAATTTTGATTACAATACGACATTTTTCTACATTCAATCACGTAAGTTCCACACATTTAGTTAAATATTATTATAATTTAGCGAATTTTGTGTAACAACTTAAAACATAATAGCTCACAAACTTGATGCCATTAGTATTGTACTTAATATAATATTAGTACCTCCATAGGGCTAGTAGATTTTTACAAATCGGTGGCCAACAATAATTTCGAGTGGTGAAGCGTGAAGCGTCTCATCCCGCCATTTTAATTCAAGAGGTATGTATCCTATGCCCAGCAGTGGGATGAGACGGGCTGCACATGATGATGATGATGATGACTCACCAATAGTCTTGTTGATCCAATCCGTTAGGTCCTCCTGCAGCGGGAACAGCTGCCTGGCCTGGGAGTAGAGGATCTTCTCCCGGTAGAAGTCCTCGTCCTCAGAGATGGGAGTCTGCGCGGCCAGCGCGCAGTCCGCCCTCTCGAAGCTACTGCTCATCTTCCTGTACATCATATCGAGGATAATGTAAGTTGCTTTGTTATTGACTTTATTTGTCTCTATAAAGACTTGAAACGAAATATTTACCATGATTTGTAGATTTATTTAAATCTTGTTTCAAGTGTTTCAAAACCATGTTAACGAACGGGTATTTATCACGTTACCATTTTCATTATTTATCACCATTTTATAAGTAGCCGTTTTTAAAAAGTCTTCTCCAATTTAACATCTACAGAAGTTATTTGAATACAAGGGGTCTGATTCTACAAAAAAAAAGAGTTAACATGTTAGCAAAACATTTACAAAAACCATCTAAATTACAGTTTTGGACAAGACTGTCAATTAATTATTACATTTGAAAGGGTTAGACAAAATTAAATCTTACATCAGACATCGACTTACCTATTGACCACAATATCCCCATGGCCCACGATCCTCTCATCCTTCACCCCATCCTTGCTCTCGAATGTCTTCACGTACTCAAAGGCGTTGGTCCTCTCGAAGGCGTTGAAGATCCTGTCGAAGTTCCCGCTGAGGGGTCGGGGGGGGTAGGGCTTGCTCTCCGTGGGGCTGGAGACGGGGCCCCAGGAGGTGCGGCTGCCGATGGCTGTGGGCCCGCAGCGGTAGTACGCCATTGTCACCTGAGGAAAAGGAGAAAAGACATTGAAAAAAATCTCATGACCAGAATTGCCAAAATGTTCTTGAACTTTCGCGATTACAATTTATTTTTGAAATATAAAAAAAGGTAAAAAAATAACGCGATAAAAACCTGTGTTTACATTTTTTTTATTATATGTATAAACAAAATAATAATGTTCTTGATAGATCGGTAAGGGTTAGCAACGTTCTGAGTGCTCACAATTTGTATTGTTGACCAAAAGTAGGATTATTGAATGATTTATGCGTCGAAAGGTGAGGAGGTATTTGTATCAGGTTTTAAATTTGTTAAATCATGATTGAAATCTAAGACCGATTTAATGTAATCCCTCACCTGGGTCATCCGAACTAGAATAAGAATATGTCTTCTCGGTAGGAACAATTACATTAGGTAAGTATTGGATGGACGTAATCATATAACGTGATAGGACAGTATTTTTTCTCACGATCCATAATATACCGACGATGTTTTTGTTAATGACATCATTTAGTAATGAACTCACTTTATCTAGTCTAGGGTTTAACCTTGGACTCTGAGGAATTCTCAGAAGATTTTAAAAGGCCCATTATTATTTCCAAAAATAGCTTTTAGTTTCTGAAGATAATAATTAAAACGTAGAATGGTCTTCAAAGTTTTGACAAGTTGTATGATGAGTGTAGGATTTTTAATTATCATGTTACTAATAACTTGAGCCGTGGGCGATTCGGTACAGATTAGGTTACATATATTGTTTGGAAGAATTAATACTTTTGTTAGTTCTTTAAAGCTCGTATGGATTTATGGGTTTACCTAGTTGGTTTTCAAATTTACAGTTTTCAATAAAAATTGTTTGTGTTTTTCTATCCCGAAGGACTTACTTTCAAAAAAAAAATCGATTAAAAATATAAGAATCGAGTGTTTTACATTGAATGTACATTCTAGGTATATAATGTACATACAAACATGATTATAAAATTGACCAATAGCATCGTATCAGAATTCCATTGGACGATAACGATTTTGATAAGGTTTTTATGACGGCTATGACGTCGATATCAGCATTGTTGCACCAATAGTATGTCGTTTTTGGAAGAAATATTACTTTATCCACATAAATAAGATATCTTCCACTTTACTCGCACGGACAGCCATCTTTTGTAATGGACAAAAGAATTGAGTTAGATTTGGATAGCTAAATTCCAAATTTTCTTGTGGAACAATAAATTGTTGTATCGTTTGGAATGATTTGATTTTTATCGTTACATAAAGTTTATTTTTTTCACTATATTGACCGGCTCTGTCCCATTTGCTTATAAGAATCCGATGATCCCAAGTCCAATATCGTGGGAACAGCCAGGAAGCCGTACTCGACTATCAGCGGCACATCACAGACTGCCCTATAAGGAGGGTCGTGAGCACGTGACGGATCCGCTCGTGTGATTGAGACTACTATTGTCTGAGTATGGAAATGTAAACCAAATAAAAAACTTCGGCTGGGACTTGAGCGCTCATACAAAGTTGAAACAATCACGACTGTTCGACATTGCGAGTAGGCATAGTTAAAGTGGATTCAAGCATTCGGCAGGGACATTTAAATTACATACCTACTCGTGCGACAATCCTAAATTCTAAAAGCAAATGGTTCTACTTCTATTCCTTGACGACTAACTATCATGAAAAACCATGGTAGCACGCGGAGTAAGGTCTAACTAGGTGGAAAAAAAACGATGGAGCCGTATGGAGATCCCGGAACCCAGACTTGCAATGAGGCAACATCACATCCTGCCATCGTAAACCCCAAAATATTCTGCCATAATATAAGTACCGTGCCGGGAACATTGTCATGACTCTGCTGTTCCTGTGATGTAAATATAGTGATAATGTCATTAAAATGTGAATTTACAACAGGACTCGTCTGACCTACTTCGCTTCCCAGACATGAACCGCATTAATTTAGCGATCATAAAAGCAAATCTAATAACTTTAGAAGTGTGTCACGTTGTGCGTGAGCCCCACTCATCAGTCACGTCATGACTCTGTCAGCAAGCGAACGGTACAATTTACAACATAAAGAAATCGTACCGATGGAATCCATCATGAGATAACGGAATACTTACAAGAATTTTGAGGACAATTATTATTTTTACATAAAAAATATACTTGCAACTTGTTTATATACCTTTTTCCGGTTTCCAATTTAGTCGAAAATGCATTTAAATAAATTTTTATATGTAAGTACTTCAATTTAATAAATGTTGACATGAAGATTATCTGATGATGCTGAAGCTAATTACCTGCTAAAAGTCAGACAATAAGCAAAACAGTCATTAGAGAGGTTATGATACTAAGCGGTAAGTCAGGAGACGGTGCCGACTGCCGCCCCATCCCAAACACGGAAAACTTGTAAAAATCGACCTGCCCCGAAATAGGACAATATTTTGCATTACATTATCCATTTCTGCCTGCAATCTATACCGTTTGTTATGGATATAAAGTTGATTATCGCGTGGGTTCTCTTTGATGGAGAGGAGCACGCAAGCTGCAAGTCGTGATAAAAGTTTTGATATGCGCCATTAATCGATTCAACAATCCCTCGAGACGATATCGAGCGGGAAAGAATTCTTTGCACTACTTGTAGAAAAAATCTTAAGAGAAGCCTCATTTGGCGAAATAAGAGCTTTGCATACGTATTGAGAAAGATATTCAACTTTAGAAAACTAAAGATTGAATTATAATAAGATATTTAAAAGAAGTTTGTATGAGCTAAATTGATTCTTTAAAGATTGATTTAGTTAGATACCTACGTCCAAAAATGATATGGTGAACTGCTGAAGAATGTTTTATAGATTTTGCCTACACTTTGGCATAATGGCGAGGAATAAGCTATAAAATTACTTCGGATATTACTCTTTACAAACAAACTAACTAATTTTACCTCTTCATAATATTAGCATCGAGAAGAAAACTATTCAACCGCGAACGTTTATATGGACATTGAACAAGCACATGATGCAGTAATTAAAGAAACCACAATCAAGAGATATTATGATGAATTACAGACACATCAGGTTGTATCAACAAACGGCAATGAATTGCAACAGAAGACAGATCACGATGGATGTTATGTCAACGGTCACAGCCTAGTTCCATAGGTCATTCACTGGTCTAATTTCCTAGTCATTGTGTTCATTGAGATGTGACAGATTATTAGGTCGGCGTCATGTTACCTCCATATTGGCGCAACTGTGGACTCCGATCCGCAAAGTAATTATTATGTAAGTTGAGTAGTTTCAATTAATCGACGCTTAGGTACAAAAAAATGTTATGAGCGTTTTAGCGAATGTTCAAGTTACATAGGATAGCCTAGATCCAATGACGGTCCGTTCGATATAGGAACCCGGCTTGTGTATCAGGAAAGTGAAAGAAGACAGTAAAAATTAAGTTATAAGTTAGTATTGTACCAAAGTTTATTTAAAATTGAAAATTTCGTTCGTGAACTTTATACATTTGCTCCGCGTGAAAAGTTAAGGTAAATATTCAATGCTAGCCGAGAGGAACTTGAATCTAAAATGTATCTTAGTTAGGTACCTAATGTTACTACTTTTCGTTTGCACCGAGTTATCTTATCGGCTCAAAGCGGTTGCAAAGCTGTTCGCTCTCATTGAGTATTATTTGAATGACCTAAGCCTCGGGCAATTTAAACTCTAGAATGACAGCATTCCATGTTTATGTAATATTCCGGCCCACGCAGCCCTACGATAGTGCTCCAATAGGTCAAGTTGAACGGCGGAGCACCTTGGACCCTTCCAACATTTTGGGAGAGGTTCACCTTTGCAACCAGTTCTGAAGATACCGCCATCAAGAATGTATTGATGGCTTTGCCACGAGGAAGTTGTTTTGTCATCCATCAAGAATAAGTTGGCATTACATGATGCTTCGATATTTATTTTTGTTGGTTTTCGTAAATGATTATGTTGAACAACAAAGGACATCCTCTCTATATTATATGAAGTGTTTTTAGATTGAGCTAGATTGTTCATGGAAGATTGGTCCTTTATAGAGCATTAGATTAGATCGCGATTAGAGAAAGGAGATACGATGAACAGTGGGACGGTATGGGATATAAACTAATATTAATAAAACTAGGCTTTTAAATACGGCTGACTATACATCTGAACTAATTCATACCTAGGGCAAATTATAAATACCATGGTACTTAAGCATTATTGATAAATTGTAGTACAGTCGCAGAACGAAAAGTTTGACCAGTTTTCAATTAAATTCGTTTGACATGTTACCTTTTAAAACTGCTACTAGAGTGTTGTGTCAAAATTTTCAAACCTAGCAAGCAATATCAGATCTTAAGGTGCTCAACCTTTTCATTCCGTGACTGTCCATCAACTTGCAGAATTCTAACAGGATTGGCTTCTTCATGATGGATTTGCGATCCCGTATCGTTTTCTTAGATACATAAATCAATATTTTCTCATAAACTGCTCTGCAGACTTATCTCTCAGTGAGCATCTACCGAATCATAATCATTGAATCTTACTTCGAGCCGACTCGTTGCCATCTTAAGATATCTACAATCTAATATATTAATAACGTGGTCTAATACTTATATAATCTGTATTATATCTGTTATTATATATTATCTTTAGTCCTTATTCCGGGTTTGTTGACCTGTAATAGAATATCCAATTGGTTTTTATGGGCTTTTAATCAATTAGAGGAACGAACGGTCTATAATTTGTTTTGTGTCTCAATTAAATTATGTTATTAAACGAATACCATAGGGGAGATAATGGTTTAGATGTGAAAATAATTATATCGACATAGGAATTAATTCATCATTGATTTATCATTTAGACATTATTTATCGTACCTACGTATCTTCCAATTTTGATGTGTAAAAGCTTTATCTATTCCCACAATCTATGAATCAAGAAGTGGATAATACCCGGATGATATCAGTAGGTACCTATTCAACAGTTCTTGATGGTATAAGTGTGCATTTCTTCAAGTAAGCCCTTCCTCTGACTCGGGTGGTCTCGGCAGGTCTCGGGTGGTCTCGGCAGGTCTCGGCAGGTCTCGGGTGGACTCTGGAGTGCGTTGTCCGAGCCTTAATTGGATAATCACATTCGGCACCACACTATACCATACCACTACCACTTGCCTGGTTCTCGAAGAAGTGCGAGAAATTGAGTGAGAAAAAAAAATGGTAATACGAGTATGATCACGATGGTATACCAGGGTACGGTAGACGTTTCTTTCAGATCTTTCTGTAAATCTTTAAAAAAATCAATAAAGCGAAAGTAATTTGAAAAGGGCGCAGTTTTCTGCTCTTTCGAAGTGCATTTTATCGTAACTCCGAGAATCCTTATCAGATTATATGTAACACAAAAAAAACATAAAGAGGAGCATGAAAAGTCCTGCTGTTTTGAAGTCGGCATTCATAGATTTAAAAGTTATCACGTCAAAACTTTTGATAATGATGATATTTTCCATTTGAAAGATGTCGATAGCAACTCGAACGACCTCCATGACACTATAGCACGCATGTACATTGTAGAAGTACCTAGGTACAATATCTCCGTGACTTAACGGTTCCATTGTCCCTTAAGCAGAGCTTAACTAACCTCTCTTCGTGTTATGAGTTCCTGGTACTTGTGGAAATGTTCCTTTGATACAGTGTCACTGAAATGAGTTCGTTGAGTGGAATTTTTTTACAGTTGGTTTTGTGCCTATCAATGAAATATGTTTGCATGAATTTCAAGTTCGGATGTTTTCTGTGTATAAAATATATTTTTTGTAACTACGTAAGTAGGTACATAGTTACAAAAAATGTAAGTAGATAGTCACCTGAAATATATTAGACTTTACTAGCAAATAAATAGCACCTTTTATTGAGTAACAGAGAGAAGAGAGGCCTATACCCAGCAGTGGGATGAGAAGGGCTGATGATGATGATGATGATTGAGTAACAGAGCTTTAATGCAAACAGACAACAATAACAACGTTAATACAAGTCGTGAGAACGGTATCAGCGGCGGCCTACCCAGTACCCATACACCACAATACCACATTTCCTAGCGGGAGGCCTATATCCACCGCGGTTCCTAACAAACGAATGCCGCCATTAAGAGCAGGCCTGGCACAATATAATTTCGGAGATGTTAGCTCAAATGACACTCTATCTGACAATGTAACGATTCGCGATATGCGATGGAGCTGTGGAATTCCCTACCCCATTCAATACGCAGTTGTCAAACGATTTCTTCGTTCAAATCGAAGGTAAAAGAGCACTATATGTCAATTTAAATCTTTTATTTATCTTATTTAGTATAATAATTATGTATCCTTATGTATTTAAGTAGTATATTGTTTTATTTATTATAATGCATTTATATATTTATTTAATTTTGTTGTTTTGTGGTTTAATATTTATGTTTATGTATGGGTATTTGTACGTATATTGTATTATAAGTAGGTAATCAGTTTTCTTTATTTTTTATTTTCATTATATAATTTACTTTTCTTTTTAAATCAATTAGTTGTTGTTAGTACACATTGCATCCACTATTGTAATAGCTTTTCTATTAACTCAAGGTTTGCTGGTAGAAAACTCTAATAGGGTTAAGCTCGCCTTTGTACATGTTGTTTTTAATGTCCTATTTTTAAGTTTCTCTTGTGTACAATAAAGAATTACAAGAATTACAAGAGACTTCTTTTTCACATTATTTCTTAAATTATTCAGGTGGTATTATAAAGGTATTTTTTGGTGATTTATAATAATTATGACTTTTCGAAGTTATTTTTTTAAATATTTGGTTCCGAAGGGGATGAAAAAAAATAAAAGTTGTGAAAATACATTGAGTCATATGAAAGGGCTTTGTTTTTACATTCCAAAATGGTTTTACTTTATAGTCTAAGATGTAAAGTTTATGAATAACTTCGATAAATGTAAAAAAATCATGACTGTTATAACCTGAGCTCCCATTTCTATAAGTTTTGGTGAAATCGCAGCACAGAAAATGGTTCTTCTTCTTCTTTATTATTTTGGTTGGTGTTTCTAACTCCTAACTCTTTTTGACAACCTAACGACTTTTTAATGGAAAAAGGATTCAACTTACAAACCCCCGGTTCCTATAACAAACTAACGGATGTTCGTAGGTCCATCACCATAGCAACATTAGCAACGTTGTTATTTCAACATAAAATGTATGAAACTTTTTGACAGATAACAGCGTTGCTATGGCGAAAGTCCTACGGACATCCGTTAGTTTGTTATAGGAACCGGGGGATAATAGTTTTCTTGAACCAATGTCACTGCCACTTCACAAGGAACAAAATACCAAAATGTTATAAGTCGAAAAACCCTCGTAAAAACTTATGCTCTTAAAAATACCATCAAATATTTTTTATAGAAATATAAGTAAATTAATGCAAAATGAATTTTGACAATGTTTGAAATAACCGCGGGTAACACATTTGTCATCGAAAGTAGTGCCACGACAGGATCAAACATGAGATACTAAATATAAAATAGGTTTAGAGCCTAAGGTTTGACTCTAAATTTATTTATTTATTTATTTATTAGTTGCATCAACAAGGAGTACACTAGCACATGCTTAGAGTAAAATAACTTAAATTAAAATCTAGTGACACCTCAATTACAGATGCAAACCTAAATTCATATTCATGGAGTTTTTAATCAAAACCTGTATTGTAAATACTGCACACTCAAAATCGCTTTACTATTAATTAAAGGAATAATAATCGGCTTTAAAAACTTTAGGTAGGTACTTAGTTCTCATTAGATCCTCAATTTTTTTTAGTAGACCTCTGAAGTAAATTCTTTCAAACACAGATAAAAAAGAATATAATACACAACCACCGTCGAGCGAGATCTCGTTCGAGGCAAACTACTAGTATAGATAGAAAACACCCAGACACGGAACAAATGTCTGCAGAACATGCAAACATAATATTTGTCCCGTAGAGGGGATCGAAAGCTGCAACCTCGGCGTCTCAGCCGGGCGTTCACCCAACTGCGCCACAGAGGTCGTCATAATCGAGTAGTCATAATAAAAGGTTATAGTAAAAAAAAATTTACCCCTAAAAAGTTTTGAAATTTCATACAAAATATATGGAGAAAAAAATAATTTCAAAATTAAGAAAAAAAAATACCACGTTTTATCAACTTTGTAATGCCCTATCTGAACCTGAAAACTAAAATTTTCCAAGTCTTGCAGTTTTCGAGATACGCGTGGCGGCAAAATGAGGGAGGCAAATGGGGGCAAATCTGAAAACTTTTTTTTACTTCCTAAAATCTTCTCAATACAAATCCGTTTTCAAAAATGCAAAATCTCTTTTAGTTTTCGAGATCCATCAATAGGGCAAAAGAGGGGCAAAACAGGGGCAAACCAAAAAATGAATTTTACTTCCCAGAACCTCCTCTATACAAATCCGTTTAAAACGATCAAAAATATTACGTAGTTTCCGAGATTAGCTGATTGGGCAAAAGGGGGGCAAAAGAGGGGCAAAAAAAATTAGCGAATTTTACTTCCCAGGACCTCCTCTATACGAATCCACATAAAACAAAAATTACGGGTCCTCTAGTTTCCGAGATACGACAGGGGTCGGCAAGATGGCGGCAAAAAATGGGCAAAGTCAGATTAGTGCGTTGCGCTGCGTTGCGTCGCGTCGTCGCAACGGATCAGCGCATTGTATGCCACACCTGCGTTGCGACGACGCACGATGTCGCAGCGCAAGAGCGTCGCAGCAACACTGGCTGTGGCTGTGGCCTCCTCTAGCAGTGGATCACTGTCCGTCGTCGCAGCGGAGCTCCGACAACGCAGCGCATCACCCTCCCTCTCGCTTCGTCTCTCGTCTGTCGATCCGTTGAATTGTCGCGCGCGACGACGTACGGTCCAATGGGTCATGTCGTAAAAAATATATGGAAACCGACGCAGCGACGACGCTGCGACGACGCAACGCAGCGCAACGCACTAATGGGGCCTCGCTCTAACTTGTTTACGAATCTGCAAAAAAAACATACCTTCCCATCCACCATCAGGGAAGTCGAACGAAGTCGCGGGCAAAAGTAGTATGTGAAATAAAATATTTAGTTGAAAACCGAACTCCATTAATTTATTGTTTGAAATGACATTCTTCTGTCACAAACTTTTTTGTATGAAGAAATTAAATATTTTCGTAATAATTTATGTCAATTCGGGAGCGATTTTGCGCAAGGTCCTCCTTCGACGGCGTCCGGCGGACGAATCAAAGAGTAACATGAACGAATGATTGACATTGTCGTTTAATTTGAAGGTTCGTCTAAATAAGGTTCAATTTTGAATAAAACGTTTGACTTCATTCATTTAGGTACAGAACTGTAGTACACCTAAAATCCAAACTTTTTTTAATTATGAGAAAAATAGGCGGTCTAAGACAATTTTGAGTCACTGAATCGTTAAATAAAGTGTTTATCCATTCTATGAACATTTAATTTTAACTTCAACTCAAGTAGTTATTGAGAAATTTTAAATTAAATTTCAAAAAGGTACCTACTTCAAACAACAAATTTAGCTAGAAAAGTTCACTTGGTTGTTATTTTGGAGGCATAGATCACTAAAAAAAACTTCAAATAACCATATTCTTGAAGGTCTATGTTGAAGGCATGTTTGGGTAAACCCACAGTTTGCAGCAAAAGTACTGCAATTTATCAAAGCGCGACCTTAAAACTATGAGTCCTAGAATACATAAAAACTTGACAATTTAGTACTTATTTATGTTCTTGTTACTGATTGCAACGAAAAGAGATTTAAACATATTTAATATGTACAATGTTTTAGCTATAACAGGTATACTGGTAATTATGTAATTGACTATCGACAAACATGTGTCTTAACTACACAAATAGGCTAATGTTTTTTATCGCGACTCCATACACCACATTATTTAACAAACAATGTTTAGAACACTTTAATACTACGGCCGTAATATAACGTGCGTAGTAAAGTGTTAACTGACTCGCTTTCGTTCGGTGTCGGGTAACGAACGCGATATGAGAAATGGAGGCATTGCTATTGGGTGAACTAATTCTATGGTTAGCGGTCTTAGCAAATTGGAGACCAATTGCCACTGAAGCTGAAGACCGAAAGTTAAAGATTTTTTTTTAGAACAAATAAAAACCACACAGCACTATCTAAACTAATATTATAAAGAGGTAATGTTAGTTTGTTGGACAGAGGTAGGTAATCTTTGAAATTACTCAGCCGATTTCAAAAATTCTTTCACCGATGTGTAGAGTGGACTGTCTGGATGGTTATAGGCTAGCTATTTTATTCCGGTAGTTTCATTGGTACACCCGTACACCCGTACAGTGACTAGCAGTAAGTACTAAGTAGGTACATCATAAGCAGGTGCTGATTATTGATGCCAATTCTGGGGTCAGGGTCCCTGGGGAGACAACTGGAGACGAGTGATTGATTGATGACTGATGGCTTGATTTATGACCATTTTAAATTCATCTCGTCAGTGTACTTCTAACTGATTTGGGTACAACTATGGTCTTCGCATAATACACTGGGTACTTGGATTTCCAGTTCCACACTTTAGATGCGAAGATTTAAAGACTTTTTTGAGAAAAAAAGACGCGTGGCACTCGGGGTCCCCGAGTCGGGGACTGCCGCGGTAAAGCTATTGCATGCCACCTAGAGGCGAGTTGCTGAACTAAAGTGACAGCGTTAGGTTTTTTCGTTACGGAATTTCTGGATTCGGTCTCCACGCTCAAGGCCCGCGATAGAAGCTATGCAATAGCTTAAAAATTTCGAGTGTGGTGAATTCTTGATAAATCGTTTGCGACGTTATGAGTGGTTAACGTTTTGTTGGGTGACCTAAGTTTGTGTGCGGAGGGCACGTTCATTATTTTATCAGTCTTTTAGAAGGCCTAAGAACTAAGAACACTAGCCCGAGTTGGCCAATAGCTTTTACGAACTGAATTATTTATCTACTATTTAACATGTGAATGAAAATCAACTGTATTTTTCTACTTTAGATAATTGAACTTCCCTTTTCAACGCTCCAAGAATAGTCTACTTGTAATTTAAGTAGAATGACAGCTTTATAAACCCGCGGCCACAACGCGGACCGTGTTCTATGTCCGTCTTCGGTTACAAACGTGCATTACCGTTTTGAAAAACTGACTTTCCCCTTTAACTTCTTAGAAATAGAGTTTTAAATGCAAAGCCCACAGAAATTGTGCAGGTTGGTAAACAGAAATTGTATTTTCGACTTTTTTAAACGGAATTACAGTTCAAAATCGTTTATCGAAATTAAATGACTAAAAATAGTAAAAATGTTCCGTTTCTGGTTACCGTCTAGTGGAGTTTATTGCGTAAGGTGATTTAGATTATATTATGTGTGGAGAAGGGCTTTGTTTTGCTTGTGTCGAAAGTATTGGGTATGTTTACTGAAACAATTGGACGGTGAAATGGGTAACGCGGTCCAAGTGTCGAGCGAGGTATAAACAACATCTATCAGCCCCCATCCACCACTCATATCCCCATTGAGTAGGTATTATCTTATTTTTTCCGATTAAAACCACTGCTTTCCCGCTGCCTTAGCATCATCTGATCTCCTCATGGTATGTGTGGCTGTGCGATCCTCGCCCTTTAATTTTAGTGCTCATAAAAAAACATATTTTAACCATTAAAGTTTATCATAATACAATGCCTACATAATCTTCAGGTTTAATTTATATTCAGATTATTATTGGCAACTGTTTTGAACTTTCACAACATTTCGGATTGAACTCAATAGAATCAATGAATCCCATACATTTGGCACACAATCGAAGCTTAATCGTTTTCCCTTCTGACTTGGCACATGCACAAGAGGAAGTCCCCCCCCTCCCCCCTCTCTCTCCCCCCGCTGCGGTTCGACGATCCATTGACGGATCGAGTGCAGTAATGAATGGCGAAACGTCAGCGATAGTGTGCACTCGCCTTTATGACGAGAGCTTTCGTAGATTGATTTGTATTTTAAAGTTATTTGGCGTTATCGTTTGCGCAATATCGTTGGTTAAATACGCACTGGAAAAATGCTTTTCAGTTTGTTGGGAAATGCATTTAGTTTAAAAGTACCTAATGTATGAAAAGCATTGATTGCACAAGGGTTCCTGATATTCTGGATTTTATAAAGGATCATAAATTCATTAGTATGAGAGTAAGCGGAAACAAACTCTTAATTGTATAGGTATTTCATATATTACACTACATAATGTAGACCTAAGCATTTGCATACATTGTTATTATCTATCTAGGGTTAGTCAGGGTTAAGTTCATATATTACCAGAGTTTTAAATCGATAACTTATTTTTAGTCCGTTAGCACAAAGCTCCCTTTTTTTGTTCCTCATCAAGTATTATATACAGTTAAACCCATCTTAGCCGTATATTCAGGCTAGTGACTAAAATCTAAGTCAGTGTACCAGGTAAACATAATCAAAGAGAAGTCATCGCTGAGACAGTGCTTAGCGATGCGCGCTGCATCTGCTAGTACCAGGGCATTAGGTTACCGAGGAGGTTTGCATGCTCAACACGATTGTCACAGAATATAGAATAGGCATCTTTCATCATAGCGGTCAATGGAGCGTGGGTGTGATCCTACTAGCTAAACGAGATGATGTACCGTTTGTAAAAGTAACCACGAACGATGTAACTGGCATAAATGAATTCATAAAAATTTAAGATTATAAATACCCTTGGATATTGCACACAGTGTCATCTAGTCCCAAGCTAAGCAACTTCATGCTTGTGTTATGGTAACCAGATCATAATTACTAGATATTCAGATACATTTTTTATATTAATCCATATTAAATATTGGAAAACACCTAGACCTGGAACAAATATCTGAAGAACATTATATACATTTGCTCCGTGTCGGGCATTGAGCCTACAAATCATAGGTGACAGGGTATTTCTGGACTAAGCCAAAATATGTTTAGGCAACATGTGATTGGCACCTATAAATAAACTCAATTAAAACAGTACATTGTTTACGAAGCCCTCCTGGAAGACATGGCTCAGCCAGATGTCCTGCTTTTTATTAGACGCGTCGAGTAGACCATGTGGTGGCTTTTTATTTTATCGTGAGAGTATTATGCGGAGAAAAAAGATACAACCAACGTCATCACGCAAATGTTTTGTTTAATATTTGTTTTATCATGAGTGTTTCGCAATCTATACTTCTATGCTAACATTATAAAGAGGTGGTTTGTTTGTTTTTTGTCGGAGGTAATCTTTTAGCCGATTTTAAGAATTCTTTCACCGAAATTCTGTACACTTTTGTTTCCATTCTTTTAGTTAATTGTTGATTGTAGAAATATTACTTGGCTACTTGGAATAGCATAGGTACTAACACTGTTCACCATTTTTAATAATCTCCAATTCTCCATAAGCATTCTTCAATGGCCTACTCTGTCCCACACTTACCTTGCCCCGCATTTCTACGC
Organism: Xanthorhoe spadicearia; assembly: GCA_947086425.1. NCBI lineage: Eukaryota > Metazoa > Arthropoda > Insecta > Lepidoptera > Geometridae > Xanthorhoe > Xanthorhoe spadicearia. Next base: position 179,287 of record OX352214.1, on the reverse strand, counting down.
TATCCTTTCAATCACATTACTGAAAGGTTAATTCAAAAATAATAATTAATTCCAATCACGATTAATGAGTCGTGATCGGTCGGTAACCTTGTTCGTTCCGTTTGGTCGCTGTCGGTTTACTTATAACCTTTTATGCATTAATCAATTTTAGCTAATTATGTATTGCCTTATTGGATGCTATTAACATAATGCTATAAATATCATTTCTTAATTTTAGATTATGAAATGTTGCGTTTAAATCAAATCAAATCAAATCAAAAAGTTTATTTGTAACTAACTTATAAACTAGACATAGACAAAATAAAACATAATTATCAAAAATCAGTTACAAATCGGTCCCAACTCAGCTTTTGCAGGTTTTTAAACAAAAAAACCTGCGCTGGTTTTCAGTTGGGATATACGTTTGATGGATATACCTATAAAAAGTAATGTTTGTATTTAAACGGAGTTCTCTGGCTTCCAGACTGTCTCAGATTATATTCAAGCAACGCTTATGTCTTGCTACATTCCGTGAGCAAGGATACAGGCGTCTGGAACGAATCACCTGCCTTCTATTTGTGACTTCAAACCCTGAGTTAGAAATGTCTTCCGCCCGCGGAGACTAATGACGAAATCAAAGATGAATGGGATCAGTCGGATTACACGGCCAATTAGCTCAGTACGCGATACTGGAAACCAGAGGCATTGGATTCAAAGTGACAATTTTCGGGTTCAAATTATTTTGGTGAACTGTTATGTATACAATACAGCCAGTGGCGGATTTACAAATTTGCCGCCTGTAGGCTATTCAATTTTTGCCGCTCATATTGACCTTTTAAATTCAATAGGTAGGAACTAATCTAGCGTTCACAATAATTTATTTACATTCAACCTATTCCATGTTCTGATACAATTCAATTTCCTGGCAAAAGCATAAATAAAACAGTGCGAGCGAAGCGAGCCGAAATTTTTAAGACAAATAAGTCATGGAAGGTTTGATTTTGCTAATTGTGTTCAAATAAAAGGCTGACACTGGTTTTAACCTTAGAAGATAATTATACGAAGTTATTACCTATGCGAGCGAAGCGAGCCGAAATTTTTAATACAAATAAGTCATGGAAGGTTTGATTTTGCTTATTGTGCTTAAATAAAAGGTTGACACTGGTGTTCACTTTAGAAGATTGAAGAAGTTATCATGCGAGCGTAGCGAGCCGAAATTTTTTAGACAAATAAGTCATGGAAGGTTTGATTTTGCTTATTGTGCTTAAATAAAAGGTTGACACTGGTGTTCACTTTAGAAGATTGAAGAAGTTATCATGCGAGCGTAGCGAGCCGAAATTTTTAGACAAATAAGTCATGGAAGGTTTGGTTTTGCTTATTGTGCTCAAATAAAAGGCTAACACTGGTGTTTACTTTAGACGATACAACAAGTTATCGTGCGAGCGAAGCGAGCCAAAATTTTTAAGACAAATAAGTCATGGAAGGTTTGATTTTGCATAATGTGTTCAAATAATAAAACATAAAAAAAAACTATATTAGTTTTTTGTAGTTTGACATCATAAAAGTGTCTATTTGTAAAGTCTACGCGAATGATATCACAAGCAGGGCAGCTATTTTATACAGACTACGTAAGAGTGCTCAGTACACCTACTGTACATTACTAAAAAAAATTGTTTTTGTACCTAATCCGTTTATTTCTGTAAGATAAAAAAAAATTGGGACCAAATCCGCCGCCCCCTGAAATCTGCCGCCCTAGGCTCCAGCCTACTCAGCCTATTGGTAAATCCGCCACTGAATACAGCACCACCATAAGCTGAACCGGATCTTCTACGGAGACCTTTCTGGTAGATCCGTGTTTAGTTTTCTGAGACAATAAAAGCTCTAAGCACTTGCATTGAATGCTTATCTTTGTGTGACCATTTGACAAATTTCGCCTCCTCAGCTAATCTGGAATTTTATTATTTTAAAGGAAAACATAGTGTTGCAATTACAATTTTAAGCAGATTAAGAAACCCATAATTTGACGTTTAATTAAGATCTCAAGTAGCCCAAAATTCAAGAATCCACTCAAAGCACACAAGTAAATCCATCTGTGTGTTCTAATTTAATATCCGTTGTGGTCATTGGATTGGCAAATGTACGTGCGTTATGCGTTAATGTTGAGTATCGGGAGTGTGTTCCGACATATTTGGTGCATATTTCACAGAGAAATCTAATTCTCCGATGAGTGTTGTAGAGGTGTTGATTGGCGCGTGCGCGCTGTGAAAGTGGCCACTAATTAAATTCGGCGCACACGGCGCCGGAAAGCGGAACCGATTGCGTCACGCGCACTCGCGGTTGCGCTTGCGCAGGGAGGATATCGGAAAATAGTGCTAAAGCTGCACTTCCTTTATTTTTTAATGCACTCAATCTACTTCTGACTCTATGTTCATTAAAATGTCTTCTGTCCTGCTTTGCCATGATTTTTGCAGATTGTCCAACGAAGTAGGCACTAAGTAGTTTTTATTAGAACTGCCCTTACTCACTTACGGCCCGTCTCAATAACCAATCTATCTCAGGTTTTGGTTACTGTCGGTATTTGACACATTCTGTTTGGAAGTAATGTCAAATATCTACAAGCAGCAAGCAAAATCAAAGACAGATAGGTTATTGAGACTGGCGGTTAAACAAGAATTGTGATTTACGCATTGATAAATGAAAGTGTCCTATTCAGTTGTTTGCGGAACAGAAATAGCCTGCTAAGGGCCAACTGGCTCGTGGCTAGGAAAGCGACCGCTCCTCGATGAAAGTTGACCGCAGAGCGACGACAAAAACTGGACACGCCCGTATCTGGACTGTTACGCGAGCATTCGATACTTAGAACTTCTAGTTATAATCATTATCATCATTCTTGTTGACGACCTCTGTGGCACAGTGGAAGAAAGTCCGCCCGAGACGCATAGGTTGCGAGTCGCGTTATTGCAACTGAGTTTTCAAAGGTCAAATATTTGTTTATCGAAACTAAACTGGGTACATATTTAGATAACTAAACAAAATACAATAGAACAGTTGAGCTACCTAAGGATAGTTACAAACTATCTATCGGGAGCTTAAATGATCCAAGCCACTGCCAGACAGAAGCGTGTACAATTACCTATTGGTTGTGTTCGTCATCAACACGACAATAAGGATGCATAACATTGACACCATATCTTCTAACGGTCTTATTACTTAAACCATAAAGCTTAGATTCGTGTCACATTTGCATGATCATTTAGCTTTGTAAACGCGTCCTGAATATGAACGGTGTCTGATTATCGGGTTTATGGGAATATTTGGAATTTGCAATTATTTCTCTGGTCGATTCTTAAAATTCCTTTGGTTAGGTACAAATTAATGAAATTAATGAAAACTGAAATGAGGAAAGAGAGAATAATTTATTTGGTAAACATTGCACAGACAACATAAAGGTACATAATAGTTAGTGGGAAGCAATGAATGAGACATTAGGTAGTCTGCGCTGGTGTTGACCGAAAAGGAACAGTCTCAGCTTTACGTAGCCCTGCACCAGATAGGCAGGTAGGTTGGTTCAGAGCATTTAGATTTATAATATCAGTTCAGTTAGCAACAACGCTTCAAACATGTTTATATTAGTAATGTACTGAACACGACTCTTACATCAAATTCATAGCTCAATTACAGCTATGTATTGTTATGTCAGAAGCATCCATAATAATTACATTACCCGATACAAAAGTAAGTCAATCGCTAATAATTATGGTGTTTGAATATATGTAGTTACGAGTGTACATCGGTGGCTAAGTATCTGTTATAGATGTTATGAAATGTGGTCTACTTGCCAAGTCGGATGTTCAAAGTATAGGTCAATTGAAACATAAGGAAAATTAGCTTTCACCGCTATGGGTAAGGGTCATTAGTGTATGTCTACACTTCTACACTAAATATTATAAAGAGGTAAAATTTGTTTGTTTGTTTGACGGAGGTAATCTCCGAAACTACTGGACCGATTTCAAAAATTCTTTCACAGGTGGATAGAATGGACTGTCCGGGAGGTTATAGGCAATATTTTATCCCGGTAGCTCCATTAGTACACCCGTGCGAAGCCGGGACGTGCGACTAGTCTATTATGTTTTAGTATCATGTCGGGGTCTCCAGGTTTAAGTATTTTAATAATATTTATAAAATGTTGTAATAAGGTAGGCAGTATTAAGGTAGTTTAATGCCATAAGCAATCTTGGTGTTGGGAGTTGCGTTGGAACGGACAATAGAATCACCTTATAAGATTGTACATTTTAAGTATCAGATTGGCATTCATTACCCAAATTGAAAAAGGCTCTGATAGCACATAGCAATAGAATTACATATAGTCTCATAGACCAAGAAGCCAGTAATTTGTCTGTTTGCACAGTCATCTGACACGGAACTGCCTCCATGAATACAGGTTCTAAGTACACTGAGCATTAATATAGCTAGAAAAGTGGAACAGCACGTTCAGACCACAGGAATCCGTGATTCCAGGTAGAATGTCTTTAGGTATAATTGTTCGTAATTGAGTTCTTAATAGATTATTAACTAGAACCACAGCTAGAACCTAGTGTAGGTACATCTATGTATCTGTTCACCCAGGTAATTAAATTATCGATATATATCCTTACATTCTTAGTAAGAAATGAACGAAGTTTTTAAAAAAAAAACACAATTATTTTTTTCTCTTGTTAGGTAACCGTTATTTTAGATGTACCTAGTCTGTAGTCTGTTTGTCAAGAGTAGTTATTTAGCACCCAGTATTATTTATTACACCCTAGTCCATCATGACTAGCTAGTCATGATTGCAAACTGCTTCATCATGAAATCATCATGGAGTCTATTAGTTCGAGCGAGCGAGTTAAATGCTCTCCAGATTTGCTTCATCACGACAATTTCATAAATTATATTTTAAGGCTCTTTTGTAACTTGAATAAGCTCTTATTTTTATGATTTAATAAATTTTTATTGAAATAAGGAACAAATTCACAAAACAGACAGAAACAAAAAATACCTACACTACTCAAAAACTAATTTAATAAAAATGAACTCTGTATTCTAACCTAGACTAGAACCTTAAGTACCTAAAGATAGAATACAGAGTTCAGCTTTTATTTAGAGGTTGTTTAGACAGACGAATTCAAAACTTCTTTCACCGATGTCTAGAATACACTGTCGGGATGGTTATAGACTATATTTTATCCCTGTAGTTTCAATAGTACACCCGTACAAAGCTGGGGCGTGCTGCTAGTCATAGATTAAGAACAGGTATAGGAATTAGGAAGTGTTGTGTGTGAGGTTTGACATGACGATAAATATAAATAGTGGAATTAAAACCTCCTCCTTTTTTGAAGTCGATTAAAGCGCTTGTTTGGAGTTTGTGATTTTTATGCCAAAATCCTACTGAAATGTGTATTCTCAAACATAAATCCATGTTTTCGTTTCCATCGGGAACTGTACAAAATAGATGCTTAGACACGCAAGACCAATAAAATGGAGAAATGTTCGCTCTTTGTAAATGTTGTAAAATGTGATCAAAAGTAACTTCGACTTCGTATACTATCTTCAGCCAAACTTGACAGTTACTTTTGACAGTTTGTTTACAAACTTGCATCTCGAATTTGGCTGAAGTATGTACTTAACACGTTGGGTGCCGCGGACGAGCTCGAGGAGGTGGGCCTTGAATGTGTCAAACATTATACACTATGCGTGTATTGGTTTATTTTAATATTTGTTGGAACGCGCAAAACTGAAACTAACAGTCAAATTTGAAAAAATATTTCTACAGACAGCTCATTTCTTGGAAGGTTCCTTTAGATGAAATGGCGGGAGAAACTAGCGCACACAGCTAGTATACTGAAATGTAAGGTAGTTATTTATTAAGTTAGTTTCTTATACCATCAATAGATATTTCTTTGTCAATATCTTTTAAAAAGTCAAACAATGAACCATTAGGAGCCAAATGTAATCCTCAGTCGGTTCCCATCGCCTGCTTCAAAAACAATAAACATTTAAGAGATAAACAAAATAAACAAGTTAGTGACCCCTAATTGAAATGTCTTTTGTATTGTCTTGACATCCGTGAAATGTAACGAATTTAAAAAAATATATAAATGCTAATATAGACCAAATCTTTAAGAATGAAAACTAATAAGAAATGAAGAAGTCCTACATTAAGTACTTACCTACATAGGAAATGTTTATATTTCTAATCATTTTAATTTTAGAGTGAGAAAATGGTGTGCTGGGCAAGCCTATTCCATCTCAACATCGTCCAAGTACTACGGCAGTGTCTAGTTAAATGTAGGCAAAAATTGCTTTCTGATGCAGTTTAAATCATCTAAGTAGTAAAGATGTAAAAGCCTAACCCCATTATGCATCTTCGACCTAAACCCTGTATTAAACCTGTATTAGCTAAAACGCATATTAAATCTGTTGCTATCTCTTTTCGTTGACATATATGGGTGACAAGAAAAAAACGTTCTTAAAACCTGTATTAAATTGTCAAGTTTTTATGAATAAACCCCTAAGTTTTTTTTACAAAGTCAGTTCAGTTACAAACTTTTTATAAATAAAATAAATTACCTACTTATAAATGTCTAGTTTACTAGAATACTTGTGTCTATATTTCACAAGGGCGCCACAAAGCTCATTGCAAATAATAATAAAAAAATATGCTTTTCCGAAACTCTCACATATTATGCACTTTAGAAAGTACAAAATATCAATAAACGCTAACAGGATAATGGTATTATAAAATATACGAGTGTTTAAGTAAATTACATATCTCGAGACACATCGATGTATTAAGTCGATGTAACTTGACAATTTACAATGTTTACACGACACGAGAAAGTGATATTTACATTTAATCTTATTTAATAGACTTTACTTACTTTTAACTTTTTTATACTTACTCAATTATGTAAATGGAATATTTATTAACAGAAACTAAACAACTATTTACATATCTACCTAAATATTTAACACATTTTGTATGAAAGTAATGTTAAATATCTATCAGCGAAAAGCTAAATCAAAGATCGATTATTAAAACTGGCAGTAAATCGATGAATAGACTGCAAAAGTAATGTTAGTACTTACCACTCACAGCGATGGCATTCTCTACGGTGAACTGAAACAAGGAAAAGCACTTTTGAGAACATTTATCATAGTACCTACCTTACGCTATGCTACTCGTATTCGTACCTACTCTATTATGTATGGAGGTTTCTATTTCCCTACACTAACCCCATTATGCATATTCGACCTAAAACCTGTATTAGCTAAAACGTATATTAAATCTGTTGCTATCTCTTTTCGTTGACATATGAGTGACAAGAAAAAAACGTTCTAAAACGTTCCTAAAACCTGTATTAATTTGTCAAGTTTTTATGAATAAACCCCTTAGTATATATAATCGCGAAAGTAATGTTTTAGCCTCGCCACAGAATAAAGACGGCCTCACCTCTCATAATTCAGCACTATTATTCTGTTTTATTACATTCTCTCATATTTAAAGATTTTATTTGTCTTCTCTGTGCATAATAATATTTGCATATGAATAAAAAAGTAAGTTCATTGACCCCGGAAGTATTCTGAAATCCACGAATCGATTCGCTTCATAAACTGCGTCCGCTCACGATATTCATAAAATGCGAGACAGTCGAAGTAGGTAGTAGGTATAAACGGGAATATTAAAAATAAATGAGGAACAACATTAGTTCTACCATTTAACTTTCTAATAGCGTCGATGTGCTTGCCACCTGTCACGGAATATTAACTTCTGCCAAATGATGTGCAGGTAAGGTACCAAATAATGTAGGTATCTCAGGGGATAGACCCTGAGATACCTTCATATGATCTGAATAGAATATGTCTACCGCACTATGTCATACCTATCTCCAAAAAATCTTTTAAAATCATAAATTCTTTATTCATTATTTTAGAGGACTTAAGCTGTATGGCGGCTTTGGTCAAAGCAAATATAAATTATTGACATGTTCCAAAAAATAATCAGTTAAAAGTGATCTTTTGATGTCAAGTATCATTTATCATGTACCTATTTGTACCTACATACATTTTCCAAGTTTTGTTCATAAGTAGTTTTTTCCAACATATTAAATAATAAGTACCTATTAAGTCAACTGCTTTGCTTGGTACAAAACATCGACCTGCAGTTTCTCTCTCCTATATAATTAAGGTAACAAATAAACAGGCTATAATTTCAATACACAGACAGGATGCAAGACACTACCAGTGTTGTAGATAATTGCTAAATTATAGTAAGAAACCTTTAAGCTTAAAACAAGTCCTATTAATTAAGATTCATCGCCAGATACCTGCCTAGTTACTACCACAGATAAAATAATACTATGTACAGATGGTCCATCTAGAACATTAATTTCACTCCGGTTTTTCTTCGGGCAATTTTTTTGTGTTTGATTTTGCGGCGCCCCTAGCAGCGTTAAGGTCTTGCCTGCAATCAAAAATAAGTAACTCCATCTAGAGCTAATACTTTTGATTGCAGGCAAGACCTAAACACTGCTAGGGGCGCCGCAAAATCAAACACAAAAAAATAGCCCGAAGAAAAACCGGAGTGAAATTGATGTTCTAGATGGTGTATCTGTACATAGTATTATTTTATCTGTGTTACTACTTACCTACATTATTAATTGCTATTTAAAGCAAATATCAGATTTCGATGCCATCTTCTGCGTTATTTAATGCTTACCAACTTACATAATATTATTAAGAATATTTATATCGAAACTAAACGAGTAAACACAAATATTGACGTAAAACGAATTAGCATAATCAACAAAAGGATCGAAAGTTTAAGCGATCGGAATTATCTAAGTGCAAGATCAATGATTACGTGAAGGGCGCGTTTCCATTGCCCTTGTTTGAAGGAAAATAATATCTTTTTTAGCAAGTAAGAAAGAAAAGAGTAAATAATGAGTGTAGATTTATAATAGGTGCCTACACTTACGGGTAAATGTTTGGACTAACAGTAAATAAAAAAAACATTTACAATGCTTAGAACCGAGCAAAAATAATAAGAGAAACCGACAGCAGGGAATAACAACTTGACATTCTGGAAACAACCTCTAAACGCCTAATTAAACAACGAAAAGTCATGAACAAATCACAAAAAACTGTTTATGAAACCCATAAAAATATTTTTCATAATTACAGACGATAAACAAGCAGTTACAATAAATCCAGATGCAAATGGACACGCGCAGCAGATCGCCTTGACCGTGAAGTCACCGAGAGCGAGAGTGAAGCCGATATCGCGGCGAGATCGCCCCGGTACTGTTCCACCGGTACTTTTAGAATACGCCTTTACAATATTGCTCATTTGAAAAAAGAACACAGTTTTCTTTAATAATAGAGTTTAATACGCAAAGAGGTTGCTCGCATTCTAAATTTGAAAATTTCGTTAAAAAATTTCTTATTTCACCATTATATTTTTGTCCTTTGTAGTCTCAGAGCAATCATCTTCTCAATTTGTAGTATTGCCTAGTTTCTTCGTGTAAAAAATATAAATATCTGTATTTTGTGAATTTTATTGAGCTTACCAGAATAGGTAAACTAAGTATAGAAATTCTTAAACCGTTCTCTAGTATCTATTGATTATGACAGGGGTTCATGTATGTAGTTTGACTTCCCAACACATTGTACCCGAACAAAAACAATTTAGCTACACAACTGGCTGTTTTGATCTGTGGTCCATCAATATGGTAATCATATCGACTCCCAATGACCCACACAACAGTTTCACTTTCGTTGTCAGCGCCGTGTTTATAGCAACAACCGGAAAATTCGGCTGTATCGTTATATAATCCATAAATTGTAGCATCGTGCTCAAAAATATGACTGTATAATTTTCTCCTAAGTTATGGCTACTATGGAACAAGTTCCTATGTTAGTATTGTATTGTTGTTTCGATATATCGTCTTCTACTTTGAGTTAAAACTAGCAGCACGTCCCGGCTTTGCACGGGTGTACTAATGAAACTACCGGGATAAAAATCATTCCGACATTCCATTCTACACATCGGCATCGGTGAAAGAATTTTTGAAATCGGCTGAGTAGTTTCAGAGATGGATTATCGGAATAGTTATAGGCTATATTTTATCCCGGTAGTTTCATTAGTACACCCGTGCAAAGCCGGGACGTGCTGCTAGTGCACTATTTAGAAATACATTAAGTAGTATGTGTAAGTGTGATAAGTACTTACTGTATGGTAATGTGTAACACGATCTGACTTTATTACAAAGAAAGTGGACATCATTATGAATTTGTGTATCAAACGATCTTGTAAAGAGTTAGAAAACGGAAAATGCTAATGTAAGATATCACTCGGCTCGTATTCAAAGTCCATACTTAAGCCTTAATCGCGTTCATGCGGCGTTTCCATAAACTGGCAAAAAAACGATACTTTAGTGAAGACACATTTCTGAATGCAAACTCTGACGAGCTAAAACTCGAAATCGAAATTTCGTGCAAATTATTCGTATTTTAGGATACTGAGTATGTACGTAATAGAACACCAATATGAACACGACTGAATTTTTTTTTAATTATAGGATATCAGTTGCTAAAGCTATTAAAATAATTATAGTTTAGCTTCGAGATTTTTTAAAAGCCGTAAAACAATCTTAACAAAAGATTTAAACGCGTTTAATTTGTTACGCAGTTTCATAATTTTACGGTATTTTCGAACTCATTCAAATTGTAATACATAGCAGTTTTCAAACGTGACACTTAACGGGGGATAGGCAATTAAATGCAAACGTATATTGGTATTTAAACGTATTTGCCCCATATCACTTCGGCCGTCTACGAAAACGGAACTGCGTAACCAATTTAATTTTCATCACATTTACGGCCCATCTCAATAACCTATATTTAGTTTTGCTTACTTTAAGAAGATATTCCTTCCATAAAAAAATGACAAATACTAAGCTAATAGCATTAAGCAAAAGCAAAGATAGATAGTTTATGGAGACTGTTAGTTGATGCGCTACATCAACTAAAAGCGACTTTAGAAATGAAAAATCATTTCCAAGCCGAGTTTCGAACCCAAGACCTTAAGACCACTGGGCCAGCACGGCTCTCAATTTCTCCGCTAATGAATGTCACATTACGAATGTAATCTTGCCAGATTATCCAACTATAGTATAACTAGCGGTAAGATGGCTGCTTTCTAGTAATTCATAATTTCATGGTTCGTGCTCGCGGCTCGAGATGTCCACGTTCTAACGATGACAAGAACGTTGCATTATTTTACATGTTATTGTAACAAGTAGCACTAAGTTATTAAAACAAATTTTATTTTATTAAGCTATTGCATAGCTTCTATCGCGGGCCTTGAGCGTGGAGACCGAATCCAGAAATTCCGTAACGAAAACACCTAACGCTGTGCTAGAGGCGAGTTGCTGTGTTCAGCAACTCGCCTCTAGGTGGCATGCAATAGCTTTACCGCGGCAGTCCCCGAGTGCCACACGTCTTTTTTTTATTTAATTCTTCTTCTTTCATTGCTTCTCCATTAGTGAAGGTTAGTTGTCATCCTGCTATATTTTCTCTGTGCTAGCCTAAACAGCATCTTTCTGTCCACTCTCAGATGTTTCGAAGCCTTTTACATTATCTGCGCATCTCATTGTATTGATAGGTATTAAATTACGAATTCTGTGATATAAATACAGCAATGTAGTGACGTGATATGACGGCTGCCGCTGCTCAGAAGAGGGGCGCTACACCGACTTTTCAATTTGTTGGTAAACACGACGGAATTGAATCGGAGACGCGGTTCAATGGCTGCCGGCCGACTGTTTGTGACAATAGTGCGCATTCCGCAATGGGAATCATGCAAGGAGCATTTTCGAGCGCTCCGCATATTAACCGTTCCGAGCCTTTACATTTTAGTGCTTCTTATGGACATTGTTAAAAACCCTTTTAAATACGAAACTGCGGAACAACGGGTAAAACGACGAATTACGAGACGGAAAAATCTTGAGGCGCCCTATTGTCCTCGGTTAGAAATTGCAAAGCATGGCTCTCGGTATCAGGCTGTAACACTTTTTAACTCACTGCCTTCTGACATGAAAGTTATCGATAGTCCCACCAAATTTAAATCTCGACTTACAAATATATTACTAAAAGGATGTTTTTATACAATTGACGACTTTATTAAATGCAATAAGTTAGAATAAGACCGACATCATTTATAAATTTTTCACAATTAGGTATTATCATCTCTTGACATCATTATTATTACTTTTTGTGTTTTTCTTTTTGTTTGTGTATCACCCTATTTTTATTTATGTTTGTAATTATTAATATTTAGTATGTAAGTAATTAATTTCAAATACAATGTACATTGTTTGTGAATAAATGAAATGAAATGAAAAATGAAATTGTTTTTAGATATCTAAATTTACGAAAGTTCCGGATAAATCTTTTAATATCTTTAGAATAGGTTGTACGGATATTTCAAGTAAACAATATTTTTACTTTTCATTATTTATAATCTACTAATAAAAGGATGTCATTAAAAAAGGGGAGGGGGAAATTGCATGTGATAGTATACTTCATTTCTTGAAACGAGCTAATAGGAAGCAAAATAAACAAACGTGATTGGTCGTAGAAAATAATTGTTTGTTCTCGTATTGGCTAGATTTGACAATTGACAATTGATTTGACAATCTAGCCAATACGAGAACCAACAATTATTTTCGACGACCAATTACGTTCGTTTATTTTGCTTCCTATTAGCTCGTTTCAAGACATGAAGTATAGAAAGATAGATGAAATCAAACAAGATAACCCGGGCTACATTTCACATGATCTATTCAATAACTATTTTGAAGGAAAACAAGGTTGTATTTTTGTACAGTTAAGTAAATAACTATACTTCATTTATTGAAACGAGCAAATAGGAAGAGAAATAAACACACGTGATTGGTCGTCGAAAATAATTGGATTGGCTAGATTTGACAATTGACAATTGATTTGACAATCTAGCCAATCACGAGAAAGATAATTATTTTCGACGACCTATTTGCTCGTTTCAATAAATGAAGTATAGTTTAGTTTCTGTAAATAAATCCCTATTCCCTATCTTCAGCTTGAATTAGAAATATAAATGTACTACGCCAATGTTAAGTACAGGTACCTTCCAAGCTCCAACCAACACAGGTTTTCCACAAGGGATTTGGCACACCTACCCCAATTACTTGTTAAGGTAACTATCGATTAAGAGATTATCCACGCCCATTTATAATCGTTGAAAGGCTTAACAATAGCTAAGGTCAATTCGATTTCGACATCGCATCGATTCAATAACTCGATTATCTCCGCGGTCAATTATAATGTGATCAATTGCGAAATGAATTTTAAGTTGATATGTGAATGTGGTGGGATATTTTAATTGATGTTTGATTGTGTTTAGTGTATGGTTATGACTTATTAATGATCGTAATGTGTTAATAATATGTATGTCTTAGTAAACGGGTTGCGATCAGATATTTTAACAAAGTTTTGATACTAAAAGTAATGCTAAAAATGTGAAAAATTTAGTACTAAAATAAAAGCTTACAGTCTTCAATAATAATTGAACTTTAGTTATGATAAATTACTATTTTATAATATTGGTACGGTTTCATTTTTTTTACTACCCAAGTAAAGGCTCACAAAAGCATATAGACCTACTTATTTTAAAATTTCAATAATGTATTTAAAAAGTAAATTATTACTAAATCTTATCGTAAAACAATAATCAATTAAAATAATTTATTGTTAGAACCGGATAAAGCTACGGTCAAAATGAACTCATTGTAGTCAACAACAATGGCCGAATTATTGACGAGTTATTATAATTACAAACTAATTTATGATTATTGTTTTAGAAATTAATGATCGATTCTTTGAATAGAGGTCATTACCATACGACCGCTTCTAAAAATTTTAATTACTACACAAGCTTTAGTTTCTTAGTTTTCGTCAGTAAAGTCGGAAGTCGAAAATAGCAAGTTTTTTATTTTAGAACTATACTTACTACAATAGTCGCGGTCTGCCCGCGACCACGACTATTGTAACATAGTCGAAACGTCGGGATAAAAATACTTAAAGGTAATCAACGCGATAAAAACCTGTGTATAAATAGTTCTAAAATATGAATTGTGATCGCGAAAGTTTAGGAAGTTTTTTGTCCTGAAATTCCATTTTATGTAAGAAGTTCGTTAGTGCTTAGAATAGAATAGAATATAATATAAATTATATAGCTATTGTAAGTTTCTAACGTAAGTAATCAAAACCTAAAAAGTAAAGTAAATAAGTAAGTAACCTATTACATTAGATACCTAAGTATAGCTTCATAGTTCGGGCATAATACGTCAAACATTGCTACTTATAGTTTGTTATACTTGCGCATACATAGATATGTACACAGCACTATATGTACCTACCGATACGTAACACGGCTCTCGCGGGAGCAGCGTCCGTAACACGGTATGTGCCTAATTAATTAGTTAAGCTATGTGTAATAACCAGCAGGTAATTATATCACACCCGATACTCCACTTTTTACTGAATTATTTCATGTCCTCGTTTCGAAAAGAGTTGCGTTTTGTTCCTGTTTATTCTTTCGGTTAGTTTAGGTTTTTACACCTAATCAAATCAGTGAAGTAGGGCACTGGTGACCCGTAGCACAGGTTCTTTACCTATTTCAGGCACCAGTCTCTCACAACATTTTTTTGTATTGAGCTAGAAACCAACAAACACTTTGGATTAAGTATTATTAATTGTATTTATTATTACTATTATTATTTTAAAATTCTTTTTTATGTACTTATTTATGTTTATTAATATTATGTTAAGAAGTTATGTTAAGAAGTTTCCAGTTTATAATTTCCTGGTCCGTGTCTACCGCGCTTGTGGGTTAGAGCCTATTTTAATTGGTATGGCAGTCTTCAGTAGGGTAAGTTGTGATTGCGTTCCTTCCTCGTCTTGTGAATGTCATGTCCAGACATAAAACTGCGGTTTATTTCGTTTGCAATTTGCAATCCATGTTGGAAATAGCACGGCTCGGGTCGCACCGTGTCGTGTCGTGTCTGGAAGGGGGTGGTGGAGGTATTTCGTGAATTTAGCAAAAAAAGAGCGATTTTCTGCACTCTCGAGGTGCATTTCTATTGGTGACTTCAAAGATACATCAGATCCAGATATTTTAGAGCAACTCTTTCAAACGTAATAAGATTTTGCTTACTGCTGGCTGTTAGATACTATTTGACATTTGGCTGTAGGTACTTCCAAACAAAATGTGTCAAATACTAACAATACGTGAAACCGGAGATAGATGGGTTACTGAGACTGGCTGTGAGTAAGATGGATTCTTTATCAACACATTCCTTAGCCTATCCTACCAATACCGCAGCTTAGTCGGTTGATTATAGAACAGATTTAGCCAATAAGTTACCAAAAAAAGATTCGTCTTTTCTCATTCTTTCCGTCTCAAGAAGTGATGGATGCGCCCATCAATCCCGCGGGATTTAAGAGCATGCCCAGTGTGATCTCCCGACCCTACACACATAAACATACCTACATATGAAATAAGTAAGTCACAACACAACAAGTAAGTGGTAAGCTATTATGGTGTTTATCAGTGCGCAGGCGCACCGTTGAAACATTACTTCATGGTACATGGTGTGATGTGATAAGCGGTTATCAGTGACGCCAGCCTGATTGTTTTCTTACTGTGTTGGTTTAAGATTCGCGATCTTACGCTGAGAAATAATTACGAAGAAAACAAGGCCGGAGAAAGTACCTATAAAAGATAATTGAGAAAAACTATTTATTATTAGGTATCTAAAACATTGACAGATAGAATAATTAGATTGTTTTTATGTTAAATAAGGTAATGTGTGTGTGAAGTAAATAGTTCCAGAAAAACGTTTTTTTATTTTTTAAATGATTTGTCTCTTAAAATTGCAGACGAGCTGAAAGCTCATTCGATTAACAATGATTTCTATTAACAGTTAGGTATATCGATCAAAGGTAATTATTGCATTTATATCGATCATGAGGTGAATCATTGGTAGGCCGAAATTAGACACCACCCGAAAATCGATATCAAGTCCTACGCTCATATAAACCACAACTTTTTATCCACTTTAACTATGTAAATACTATTATCCTAGTAAATTATAAAAATAAATGCACTCACCTTTTTCTAAATTAAATTCCTGTCATAAAATTCGACGCATGCCACTATAATTCTATCCTAATCACTGGCCACTTAGAACTCATATTAAGGCGCATCCACACATTCTATTTCTGAACATCGAATGCAGAAAAAACTAAAAGTTGAGCGTTATGCAGGACGAAGCGGCGGCGGCGGCGTCGCGGCGCGTACTAGCCCGCACTATGCGGGGTCGCCAGTCGCGACTCGCGAGTGCGTAGCTAATTGTCTCCCAAAAGTGACCTCTCCAAATTAAAAATGTATGCCAAATTCGCGGAAAATAAATACTGTAGTAAGTCTTGTTTTGGGAAATAATTACTTAATTCTATTTTACTGACAATACCTGCTGAGTTAATTAGTGCAGTGCTGCATTTAATTTAAATTAGGGTGTGTTACGAAATCCAAAATAATTACCGTCCTATTCGATGATATTGTACCTATACCAACCAACCTTTT
Source organism: Xanthorhoe spadicearia (assembly GCA_947086425.1). Taxonomy (NCBI): domain Eukaryota; kingdom Metazoa; phylum Arthropoda; class Insecta; order Lepidoptera; family Geometridae; genus Xanthorhoe; species Xanthorhoe spadicearia. The sequence continues at coordinate 162,585 of OX352214.1, read as the reverse complement.
GTTGTTTTAACATTATGACATTCACGTAGGTAGTACCGACGACGGCGACTTTTTACATTAAGTTCTATACCACAGTAGTAAATGCTCGGCAAAATTTAAATTCATATCAAAATGAAACATCATTTTATTTTGCAGAACCATAAAAATGTCAAAACGCTTGTAAATTTAAATCCTCTTACAAGTTAGGAGATAGTTAAGTTACACCTGTCCCAACCCAACGCCAAATCTATCCAAAAACTGCTGAACTGGCAGCACCGCTCCATGCCGCACGTAGCGTACGGAGACATCTGGGAAAGTGGACGGTCTCATGCGAGAAGCAGCATCGAAGGTCAAGTTCAGTGAGGCCGCACTCGGGTTGCGTCGTGCACTGCATTCTGATAGTGTGTCGGGGCCTTTAGAGATTGCTTTACAATCACCATTCGATTTGCAAAATCGATCTTGATTTATTAAAATTTAAAGTTTCATTTTGGTTATTTGTATCTGCCATAGCATCCTTGCCATATCGAGGTAAATAATTTATGTAATATGCTACTTTGTCAGTAGTCAGCGCGTTTTTGTTATTTATCATTTAGTTTTAGTAGGTATGTCTCCATATTATTAGACATGGGGCGAAACCAATGCTCACGTCACAAGAAAGATTATTTCGAAATGGAGTACTACTCGTATTTAATCTAAAATTAAATTAACCAACTTGAAGCAGTAACAGTTTTAATATTCAATCTCTTTATCGGTATAATGAGTTAGACAATTTAAGAAGTCATTAAGCTCTCAATGATAAACCAAATCCAGCAAGAAATTATGGGAAATAGAGGCAATCATATATGTACACAAATTAAAAAAAACATAATTAAGGTAATATCTAACTTTACGATACGTTTATTTATATATCAGTGTTTTTTAAAGAGATTTTTTAATATTTCCTACTACATTCAACATACCACCATCCACAGCATCTGCAGCACGTGAATTAATCTTAATGTCCTCTCTCTCTATCCCTCCCTAACCCTCTCCGCACGTTAGAGCGAGACAAAAAACATCCGCACCGCGCAAGTCTTTCACCCCTAAACTCTAGGGGCGCCGAAAGTTTGAACAATCAATATTTTTTTTATTGTGGGATGAAACGAGTTGGTAATACCTATTCTAGTAAGATAAATGATCAAAGGGCGGAAAATTATGGTGTTATTATTTATTGGGGTGGTACTATTAAATTGCTCTATCTAATAATATTTTAATAGATAATGGTGCTGTGTAATTTCAATAAATTACTAACTACCCGTCTTGATCAAATAAAATTTATCATTTACATTTTTTATTGTAATATTTTTCAGACTGGACATTTTGACTATCTTTTGACTTTTAGGTTCCGTAGTAGGTAAACAGTAACTTTTAAAATCCACATCTATCCTTAAATTTCATTGAAAATCGTTCTGACATATTTATTATTGGGTAGGTATATAGTATACAACCTCTAACATTCTGAATTTAAGAAGGAGTAGCATAATAATGAAAAGCCACGAATCCTATGAATATTTATAAATATGACGCACTCTCCTATGATCCCCAAAAAGCAATAAATAATTTCAGTATACAAGTCCAATCAAAACATTGAGCAGTTCTCACGGACAAGGAATATTATGGTTATGTTACGTTACAAGTTTGAAAATGTCAACATGCATAGGAAGAAAGATGCTTATGTAGTTGAGTAGATGAAAGATGAAGATTCTCCGGAAAAATCGAAACATTGTCGATATTTAAATCGACGTCTCGTGAGTAATTTCCCGTGGGATTTATTGTACTAATACGCACGCACTTGTTTTTGCTAAATTGCGCTTCATTGGAGTACCTAATTTCTTTTTTTTTTACCTAATTTCGCGTATTTCCTGAATCGCGTCCGCAACTTCCGATAGAACAAAGTTGTTATATTTTAGTGTTAAAATAATGAATGTTCATGATGAAACTTGAACTGCAACAAGCTAATAACTTGGTCTATGACGGAGTGATTCCCACTCAAGTGGATTATCGCATCGAACCGACTCAATGGGCCGAGGACTTGAGTCGAACACTTGTATCAATGGATTGTATAGTAGGCACCGTTATACCTCCTTCAGAACAGATAGGACTAATTCTAATAATGGTAAATATTATCTAACAACGGGGATATCATGTTAAACAATTTGTTTGAATTGTATTGTATTGTCAGTAAGAGTTTGCAATCACAATCATAAGTGCTGGAAAAAGTCTGCACTCTCGAAATGTAGGTTCGTTTATTTGGCAACTTACAGTCAGTTTCGGTGTACCTTCCTGTGGATTTGCTTATAATTACAAAAAGTAGGTAAAGCCTTTTACAACGGGCTAGATTCTGACCTAACTATTGTTATTGGTAAATTTTGATGATGGTAGCGTGAATGCTCGTTGTTCCAGATTTAGGATGCTTCCTCTTGTAGAATCAATCGAGCAATTATTATTATGAATATTTTATGCATGTTTACAGTAAATTCAATTATTTTTAATATTTAAAATCAAATTGCAGCGCCCAACAGGGTGTATGTATCCACTATACCTAGCTCACTTTACACCTAAGCTACACAAAATGTACATACAAGCAATTAATAAATGATTATGATTATGATTATGAATCGTCATAAATCACCATTTACTCATCGTTACTTTGGACCCAAGAATCCATGATGTAATAACTCCTGCTAGGAATAGTTTGGCAATTAAAGCTATCACGAGCAGTCTTATGTCCTTAATATTTCAGCGAGCCGGGTCGTAACGAGCCGGAGTACCAGGGCGGCAGCAATTAACAGGAGTCAGCGAAACAATAAATATTCATCCAGATAGCGCGGTCCATTTACTCGTACAAGTGGGTACAGTACGCGACTCAATTCAGGATAATTGTGTCAAAAGTAAGAAATTCAAGAAAACTGACTTTCATTTTAAAGAGACCAATTGCCTGCACTCTCGAGATGTAAATTTATATATAACTCCGAAGATCGATCCTCACAGGCATTCGTAGAGCACCGTGGTAGTTTGGCAGGAAATGGGTCAAAAAACATGTGGCTCAAAAATGGCTATAACATGGGCCTAAAAAATAGTCAAAACAGTCCCAATGACTATCTCTACCATTTTTGATTTGATAATTGTACGTAAAACTTAAAGATAGATAGATAGGTTATTGAGAGTGGCCGTAAATTATCTTAAATTGAAGTAGATGTTACTGAAACCATAATTTCCTAGCGTGAGTTTCATGGCCGTAAACTGTGTTGTATGATATCACTATTATTCGCAAATGTTTGCACAGGCGTTAAGTATGGCACATCTAAAGTAATTAATGGCACACTGTCACAGTTTAAATAAGGTGTTTTACAAACAAAATAATTGTGGAATTTATGTACCATCTGTCGTAAAACCACGTATGTTAGAACGGGGGTAATTAAATAAGATTAATTAAAGCAGAGAGGAAAAAACAAACTAAGGGAGGCCTATGCCCAGCAGTGGGTAAAGTCGGGCTGTGGATGATGATGATGATGATGAAAGCAGAGAGGGTTGCAATCTTTACGTCAGTCAGCGCCTTAGCTTACGTCAAAAGCAGTTCATAATAGGACCTAAACTGAATCGCTTTTAACGGTCATAGTAACCCTACAGAACTCGGCCCCCATTTTCGACGTCTACAGAACTCGACTGGTCCTGTATTTCGACCATACCCAGTCGATTTCCTGACTATAAACAACGCTGGTCTAGGAGTTATTCCTTCCAGACCTATAAAACCGAAGGCAATCGCATCGAAACAAACACGGGAAGTCAAAACCACGGAAACTACACCCATCACCTTTATTCCAACTGCATAAGGATGAAAATAACCCTTTGTGAAAATAAAGGGAGGGCGTCTAGACATGCGTAAACATAAACCCGTGGAATAAGCAAGAGTTATTCGCAATGCGCTAAATGCAGAAAGTTTGCCTCCGGACTATTTTATGGTTGCAATGAATAGTGGACCTGTTTCCAAAGATAAATAAGGTTTATATACCATGTAGTATGTGAGCGAAAAGGAAACTAAAATATCAAATAAAATGGACACGAAAATTGTTAGGTTACTTGAAAGATTAAAAGTTTGATACCCACGTACCATGAAGCTTGCCACGCATCTAAACCACGGATATATTTGTCATAATATCTCTGATCTAAACCATTATTTAATTTATTAAAACAACATCAACTTATCTCTATATTGTTCTGAAATACATTTCATGTTGTTAAGTTATCTAAGCTGCATGTAGGTATTGTTTATTGCCTAACGTAGCCAGAGTTAAAATTTTGTCTAAATCAAGCCTGATAACATAAATGTAAGGAAATTTACTACAAATGGCGGTGCAATGGTACCAGGAAAACATAACCCAACGAAGTTCTTTGATCATCGCATCGCGCTGACGTGCAGCTTTGATTTGTGCCTCAAATCACCCATTATCTATTTCTGGCTGTTTACCCCACACTTGCCTTTGTTTGCTGTTAAAAGTTTTCTTTTATAATCCACGCTACTTATGGTGTAAGTACTTTAAACTTATTATTCTGAGAACCGTAACGGTAGCCCACCATAGAAGAATACGGTAAACTGTTGTAAACTAATAACATGGATCAAAGGAATTTTGATTGATTTCCTGAATCTCAAATATTAGATGTAAACTCATCGTAATTTTCTTATGGCAGGGAACTTTTCTATCATCTCATTTCATTTTATAAGCAGTTATTGCAATTACATAATTTCTATATAGGTATCACTTATGACTTCCCCATAGCACTTGATAGGCATTCAATGACGAAACACGTGTTAAAAAGTGGCCTAAACAAAGGATTATCTATGACAGAAATAGACACGAAAATAAGGTTAGTATTCGCAGTGGAATTATACCAGATTTCTAGGAAATACGGTAGTTGTGAGCATCTTTTGAAATGAACATGGCTCACAGTTTTCATAATTTCATGACACGGTGGCCAACTGTTTCCACAAGTTTCCACCTCAACGATGCTCTGTTTGTGCAGGTGCTCGCACTTGGCAAATAATTAAAATGGCGTCAATAGAACACAATTATTGTGGGTTTTCATTCGAGGACCCGTGAGGGCTGAATAACATCAGCTGAGCAATTATATGACGCTTTACTTATTGCTTTGTTTCTGGTTTGAAAATAATATTTTAAGGAATTTTCACCATCACTTACGAATCACTATAAAATTAAGAATGTTCTACTTACTGACTTTAGTGATTCATTTTGCTAAAAGTCATTTATTTATTTAACAAAATTTGTACCGAGAAACTTGAACAGCTGTTTTAAATTTTAAGAAAACCGCTTTGTTCATAAGTCAAATAAAACACAGTTCGAAATGTAAATAGTTGATTAAACTTAGCATTAAATAGAGGACATTTCTGGCGTAGTCTTAATAATTAATTAAAAAAACACGTAAGTATTCGAACTTGTACACTGAAAATCGCTCAACAATATTTTCATACGATATTCCAAAAGTAAAGCCCGTTAAAGACTAGTCCCCCCCCCCCCCCCCCAGCGCCCTCCGAGCGTTCTGATTGCCATCCGTCATGTCTGGAGGCTTGAGGGTCCTCGTGTAGGCTCCCCATGAGTTAGGGCCACTTAGGATATCCAGACTAGAGTTGCCAAGCTTAGAAGCCAACATATTTATTGCACAGATGCGTTTATAACAATATCAAAACATCTAAACTCAATTTGTTAATCTATTTAGAAGAACTCGTTATTTATTTTTTCGAGCATTCTACATTATTTAGCATCCAATACCGTTGTAAAATTTACACCCAGTACTAGTTGAAACTAACAAAGGCAAGAATTGCTGCTTGGGCCTGTCATCAAACGAAATTAGACTAGTCAAAAATACCTATCACTATCAGATTAACCCTTCGAAACTATTTCGATGCGTTTACCAACTCTCCAAAAATGGCCAAGAAAGTGTCCAAGAAAAATCTTATAATATCAAAACATCCTTGATTCCGCCTTCCGGCGTGGAGGAGCAGCTTCCTGCCCATCACCAGGATTCCACGCATTATCCAGTTACGCGTTATCACGTCATTATCTTCGTAATTGAATTATTGCTAGCACGACATCTTGAGGATATGAGACTTCATGTCTAATGAAGGAACCACCGTGTTGTTTTAAAGGGTTCTAAACATAAGTAACTGATCAACTTTAATGTGTGCTTGCTTACTTATCTACTAATCAGATAGATTTTTTTTTACGAATATTGATTGGACCTTCCATAAGCTGTTATTTTCTCGTTATTTTCATCATCTCACGATAGGAGTTGCAGAATTCGTCACTCCAGCAATCCAGTCCAATTTTAAATTCTAACATTAACCAATATGGTGCATTTCTATGGCATCTTCGCAGCGCATTTCTGGACTAAGTCCGTTTTATATCCTCGGGCATAAATCTTTGCAAAATTAATGGATTCCTGTTACGTTTACCTGACAGATAGTCGGAGCTATCCAGGGATTAGTCCAGATCCCTGTAAGTCCCCATGTCACTTGACGTATGTTAGGCTTTCCTGAATAAATAGCTTTCTCGCTTTAAGTGACACGTTTTACACCATCCTATTAATTAAGCTTCTTTTAGAAGTGCATATGATTAAAACAATAATTTGTTATTAATTTACGCGGTATATCATATATTCAGGGACTTATAAAGATCAATGATGGTGTCCAGTGTGTAAAATTTCTCGGTTTCCAATAAAAATATAACAAATCTAAACATGGCCATTATGTAATTGCTTTGTACTGTACGTATTAATCTGTAACAATATAAGTGTTGATACTCTGCAGTAACTATACGATTCATATTTTGCAGTTCACAGAAAACTGAATTGTTATTTCGTAACAATAATGAAATAAAAAATAATTTATTAACAAAGCAAAATTTAATGCAAATCACATAATTTTGATGACCAATGAATAACTGCAAAATCAGTGTCACTTCGGCGACCATTCGTTTCTATTCATTAATTTGATATCGTTTCGTCTTTATTTAAGACCTCTGACCTGACTTCGGTTTTATTTTAAACGTATGTACATATGTATTGTATACTGTATAGGTATTTGTTGAATATAACAATATTTACTGTAGATACAAAAGGTCGCACACTTCTGCACTATTGTAAGGTACGTGTTAATATGTCAGCTAGGTAGTAAATTTTTGCAATTACCCGTCGAGACCATTCAAATTCTCAAAGCCTGCCATATCAGAAATTAAATACCTACATTCGAAAACATTATGAACCACGAAATCACGAATCTTCATTCTAAATAGAACAAACCAAACCACAAACGTGCCCATTTAACATTTTAGCACTTTTGACTGCTTTGGGTGGTCGTCCCAACGTGCCGTCAACATAAACAACCTATTGCCGGCTCTGAAGTGGTCGTCATATTCCACTTCCTAGCCATAACTCGCAGGATGCGGGTAAGTGCTCTGTAGGACCCTTGTTATTGATAAACCACTTAGTATTGTTTGGATTATGAATAGTTTCCCTTTTAATAACCATAACGAGGGTTAATGTACTCACTTACTAATCATAGCGCATTGATTTTGCAGACAGGAATGTTAACTTCAACTTTGTAACATTTTAACTCTCTGGAAGTGAAACATGTTCGTAGTCATTTGTTTCAAACCGAATTTGCTACACAGTAACAACAGCATTATTTAAACAAATAATTAAATTCCTAACAAATTTATACAGGCTATCTACTGAATCTTCTTGGTGAATAAAAATAAGCAAAACCATCCTCATTATCATAGATGGAAGGATGCGCGATATCATCAAGATGCTAATGACTCCGTAGATGCATATCAACAATCTACAATCTTCCGAGACATTATAAGAAATATTCTATTTCTGCTCCCTGCGTTACACCGGAGAGGAAGTGCGCTTGGGACAAAAATATAAATATTTGTTTCGCTGTCCATCTTGCCGCCACATGCATCAAGTTACTAGAAGGTTCAAGATTTCAAAGAGCTGTTTAACTTGCTATTTCTCCATATTAGCCTGCCAAGAGTAGCTAGGCTAGGTGCTTTAAATTTCGAAAACCTTTTAAGCCAATATCTACATTTTGACATTTCATTTCCTCTTTGAATAAGCAGGTACTCTATCTTAGCAAGTTAAGCAGTGACAATTTGTTTTCTATTAGAAAAGTAATTTCATCATAAACCACTCAAGTAAAAAGTGAAGATGTTAATAAAACTGGCCCCATCATAATACCTTGCGGAATTCACTTTCAACTACAAACATTTTGTGTAACAAAGCTGTAGGTAGATATTATGTTTATTACAAGATATATAAAATACCGTAAGCATTGTAATGTTTTGTAATTCGGTCTAGATAAGATCCTCCGGTTTACCTTATCTGAATAGCACGTGCTTTTCAATGTCAAATGCCAAAGTGCAAACAAAATATTTATATAGTACTGGATTGTCTTGTACTTACCGTTTCTTTTAGTGCCCATTCTAGATCTAACGAGATGGTTTACATAAAATCTTGTTTTGACTAGGATTATTATCCAGGCCATTGATAACTACAGTTACACTTGTTTGTGTTTTTAAGCGTGGGGTTGAGCGGGAATTACCTAATATTAGTACCTACGTACATACATACATTATGTTTTATCATTGTTTCATACAAACCATATGTACTTATGAATGCTTAAACCACAAACATAACTAAACTCACTTTATGTAATAGGATTATTAATTACTCATCGCCATTTCAGATCTCTGTTAGTGATAGGGTCTATGTTTTATGTTATGTAGGTAATATAGATTTGTGTATCAAGTAAACATTTCAGTTCTAAAATGATAAAGTAGCATTACCAGGTAGAGTGCGCGCATAGCGGTTTGTGCGTATCCGCCCCAACCGGTCTCATGCGCGTGCGCAGACGCACTTCCATACTATACTATACACATCGCAGTCGCTCGTTTGACGAGCTTCCTATCCCATTGTGCGAAAGATCTTTTGTCAGACAGACCTTGCTTTAAGATGTCATTCAGACAAGTCGCAAGATTTTAAAGTAAAGCCTCTGTGTAATTACAAAAAGCCTCAATATAACGGTCATAACTAACGAGCAAAATATAGAACTGTTAGTTACCTACCGTTACGTGATTGATTCTTTTGTGCAATAATTCGATGAGTAGACGTATTTGAATTTCATTGTCCAGTTCGCTTTGCCCAGTAATAACTGGCAGTCTTCTAAATTGGATAAGCAATTGTCCAGTGGCCCAGTTCCGTGGCCAGCGGCCGTGTCGCCATTATAGATTGCGGCCAACTCGTAAGTGTAGGGAATGCACGTTTTCGCATATCTGCATGCAACTATTGCATCATGGCATGGTTCAATGGACGATAAGATTATGAGCGATAGTAATCTCTTTATTATAAACAAGTAAAGTAGGTTTTTATACGAATGTTTGAATAAAGGCTCGAGCAGACCGGATGCGTATGCGTTGCGTATGCGTAGACGTAAGCGTAGACGTGCACGTACGTAGACGGGCGGCGTCTACGTTACGCAAGCGGTGTGGCCTGTCTCATACATTTCCATACATTACAACTCAGTGGTACGTGCACGTCTACGCTTACGTCTACGCATACGCAACGCATACGCATCCGGTCTGCTCGAGCCTTTAGACTAGTTCATGATAACATGTAGTCGAACGTAATTTGAAATGGAGCTCAAAAGTGCGTTCAATAGTCATGTCACTAAAGCTTTTTGTAATAAAAAATTTATAATCCTCTTTAAAATGAAATGTGTCACTTTTCAAACATCGCATGGAATGCTAAACCCATATTGATGAGAGTCCTTAATAATCCTGCTGCCTACGTTTACGACCGGAGGAATATAAAGCTAAGTTAAGCGACCACCGATGCGACCGCCGGACGGTAAAAAAAGACTCGCTCTTCCATCTTTAGAACGGCCCGCTAGATGACAGCTTGTGAGATAAAGATTGAAAGTGGAGGAATGTGTTTGGTTCTAAATTCTAATTATGTTGTCATGGGAGAGGCTTACGACTCATTTTATTATGGAATTGATTGAGTTAACACTGAGCTGCGCGGAGTATCTCAGGGACCGCTGTTGGGGTTTCTATTTATAGGTATAAGTGGACTTGAGATTTGAAACAAAAAGTAAACACAAAAACAGAAAACAGTTTTGTTCTTTTGTACCTAATTGACATAAACATCCATTTTTTTTATATACTTATACGGTTAATGGTACGAATTGAGAAATCAATTGATACGGTTGGATTTCTCATTGCTTAAGTTCTGATTTTGGTCATTCCTACCTATGTACGTAGGGTCCTATGTGCCTACGTTATCTAAAAGTCTAAAAAAAAAATCTAAAGCAAAAACCTAACAAATATAAATAGAAAACCCGAAGCACCAGCGATGGCAGTCAAAGAACTTTCTTCAATAAAATTCATCCTTTATCTAAAGAGCTGAAACGGAGAGCTAATCTCAAAAGCACTTAAAGATAACCCTCAGGTCACAGACCAGCCGTACATGGTGATAGCTATGGTGCCCTAAGGGCCCTCCCACGGACGCCCACGGTCGCGGCTTTTAATACTCGAATAGCGCTACTTAAAACCAAAGTGCATACAACAGAAGATAAACAATAACAAAGAGGCTAAAGTACAAGCGCGACGAATTCAAGTTAAAAGACAACATTATTTTTAAAAAGAACTAACCTTGGTTACATTACAGGGCATGTGGATTGAACTTGCGAAAGTCTGATTTGATACAGTTTCGAATTTCAACACTTATTATTACGAAGTTATAGGTACTCGTAGTTTTACATGTAAAAGGGATATTGTAAGAGGGAGAGCAAGTAGGCATACATATGTGACCAAATTTTGCATAGAAAAATAGAAAAAAATTTCTGTTGTCTGTGCTAATACCCTAATGCATCAGGAAAATGGATTAGAAGCTACTTACTAGCTACACCCGGAAGAAGTTGCTGTAAATAAAACCTAACCAATTTCACTTGCCGTTTAAACATCATAACAAAAGTTCTTACCTACGAAGAACGAAGTAGATAAGTTGTGTGTTAGTGTTGATATTATGAGTGACGAGACACCCACTGTGACCCAAATCTGCTAATGTGGGAATAGGACAATGACCCCGCTCTTAAAAACAAACACTTTTTGTGAAGGTAAATTCTTTGTTTATGTAAAAGTAACTACCGATAGAGATTTTAAGCCACCTGAACCACGACCACGAGATGTTGAAAGACCATCTAGTGGCATAACGGTTGTAGGACTGTTTTTTCTCTGATGGTTCTAAATAATTAACGTTCTTTAGTTTAAAAAAATAATCCATTATGTCGTTCAAGATGTCTAAAATAAAGATATAAAGAAAAATAAACGGGAAAAATATGAAAGATAAAGTTTTACATTATGCGATGATAAAGGACTATCGAAGGATTATAATTTCTGCATCAACGCACCCATCCCTACAAAAGGGAAATGCTATTTCTTACGTATCATAAATACGTAAGAAATAGGATAAAATAAGATAACGTATCAGATACCCCATTGAAGATTTCAAGTGGAAAGGATTTCAAAATAGAAATAATATTCTGTGGACTCCATTTAAAAGGATAAGAACTTGGTTGCCGATGCCGGCCAAAGATAATATTAGTGCCAGTAATATCTATTACTAAAAAGTCTATTTTTGGGTCCAAATACAATGATGATGAATATGACATCGAGCAAGCTTCATTACCTCAACTTCCTGGTGTTTAATAGTTTTCGGAAGCGAGAGATTTCACTTATTGTTGGTGTTATTATATTGTTGATGTTATTATCTGTGACATTGGACTAGCGACCTCTGATGCGTGGGAACATCATACAATGGTGTTGTTATGTACTGTCACCGTCACGGATTTGATGAGTTAATCAAGTTTTAAATTATTCGTTATATAAGAATTCGGTGATCACGCAGTTTGCGTGTAGAATCAGAAATGCGAAACATGTGTGGAAATATTTATACAAAGTATAATAAGAACCATAATAAGGATCGTTGTAAACCATCTGTAACTGTAACCACCTAACAAAGATAGAATATAGATAGAAATAGAAAAGTAAGTAAAGATTTTTCTATTTCTATTTGAATACGAAGTTCTAAGGTCTTCCACTTTCTTCTCATGTACAAAAAGTACCTAACATTTACTATTTTCATCCCACGAGCCAGCGCCTGCGGTTTATTGGCTTGATAGTTTGTTTTTTCGTTCATATGATAATTCCACTTCCCAGTGTCGGCGGAAATCGTTAAGAAGTGTGACGTCCCTCATTATAATGGCAAGCGCGAGTCGGGCCGCGGGCACGTTCCGTGAGTCAGCGTGTCCCACTTTTACAGAGTGGCTACGATAGCACATTTTTACATTATATTGTTCCATTGTTGTTGTTTAGGCAAGGTTTTACTATTTGTATCATAATGAATTTAATTTGTATCCACAGCTTGGTTATCCCCTGATTTGTATGGTTATTAAACTACAACTGCTTAGTTAACAGATTTCGGTGTAAGTATCAATAATTAGATCATTAAATATACAAATGAACTTAGCAAAACACAACAAATGAAATTAAATCAATTATCATGAAAAAATTATTGTCCTAGGTTTTATAAAATAAAAAATATCCTTGGACATTCCAAAACTCCACGATCTCATTCATTCATCTCTGATTCATTTGATTGGACACCAAATTCAACTTCATATTTGCCTCAAAATTCTCCATTTGGACTGACTATTTAGTCAGATCATCAAATGAACAGGTGCTGAGGCATATGGTCACACACATTATATCACCGTGTTCACAAAAACCAGTCGCGGCGACCGCGGGGGCGGCGTGGGCGGTGCTTAGATAATACGAGGTAGTGCAGCGGTTCCTCATCAATGTTTATTCTCTACCGTCCTTCCTGATAGTCTGATGTTTAGCTATTCATCACCTTCGCCTAACTTTACCCATGTGTGTCATCCACCACACCACCATCGACATCATACCCAATGTTGATGTCCGCTTCCCTATCTAGGACAAAATCCTAAAATCTTTTTTACTTCTTCTATGAAAACAAGCAGGGCATTTCTGGACAAAAAGTTCAAAAATCATCTCATGTCATTTTTTGATCAAGCGCTAATGGGAGAGAGAAGCTGTGCAATGTGCATGTCATCAGGTGTACCTGCGCAGGCGATCTGCGCAGTTCGATGCACCACAGCGTGTGTGGCCGACATAAACAAGAAATTACGAATCAACTGAGATTTTGAAGGTGTGATTGAGTTCATCGTACTTTGAAGTTTTTGTATCATTACAAGTATTTAGCAGCATTTCTATAATTATTGTACGAGTATTATTAGTACCTACTCGCCTTCAATAAAATGCGTGAATGTGAATCGTCGTTCTTCACAAGATCAGAATCAATCTTCTTTGATTTACGATCACATTGTACAAAAACAACAAAACGCTATAATTAAATAAGTATTAATTTTTTTTAAGGAAAAGATATAAATGTCTATTTTATTCTGGAGTTTCTCTTTGTAATTGAAACAAAAGCATTTGATTTATACTCGAACTTTTTGTCCATACTAACATTTATGACTGGTTGCAGTAAAAACTGATATTCTACTACACAGCTACTAGTTTTTACAAATACAAAACAGTGCCAGGAAGCCGAAAATATGCAGGTACTTAATTATAATGTACAAAAACTTGAGGTGCTTAAACTTAATTACTTAGCTCATGTTCCCATGTCTTGGTTTTGACAGCAAAAACATGTTTGCGCAGACGCATGCCAATTGATCTGGACAACGATTGGGTCGATATATCAATGTGTCGGTCACTTGTATGTTTCATATCGATATTTCTTTATATTTAGAATATTTGAATGTTGTAATGCGACTGTAGGCCTCCAGCAGTTTGTTCCTCTGCACCTTTTTAGTAAATAGGTAGATACCATATTTATGTGAAAAGAGAGATTTTGCTCACCGTAAAACATCAAAACCTACAGCTAGTTTTTGAATAGCCGTGTGAAAAGTTATCGATATTTACAAATACTGTTAAACTACATACCTGTGACCTGTCAAAATAGACAAAGTGATACTTCCTCGTGCCGACAATACAGGTTTCCAAAGAAAAAGCCATGAATGCAGACATTAAGAAAAAGTCGCATGGCGTGTTAATTGATTTTAAATGTAATCTGCAAGTACAATGAGTAGGAAGATTCAATTTGTTCAGGTTCTGTATCCACTACCGTCCTTGGTTTTAAAACATTTTATAAACTCGAGCGTAAGGATGAGCTAGCAACTTTAGATAATAAAATCGTGTAATCGCATACAAGTATAAAAAATCGATTAAAAAATGTAATTTCATATTTATGTAAACGAACTGTCTAAAAAACTTTACACTTTAATTTGTTTTACAAACATCTTATATTACACATGCGTGTATGTACCTAGGTAGGGCACGTCCTCTCGTTTCCGGCCGTAATTTGAGTGTAACCGGCATAGTTTCGCCACCAGTAGGTAACCCGGTAATTACCCGGTAATTACCCTTTATTTACCAATCAAATGAACGTCTGCTCTTACATAAGGGAGTGTCCGAGATTAGATTAGAGTGGTGACACATACACATTATTTTAATTAGTGTAATGAGATGATTGATTGATAGTTAATCGATAACGGAACAAAAATAAAACGAAAAAATTCGTAAGAATCATTTACGGTATGACATGTATGAGAATCATTTACAAACATCAATCAGAAGAAAGTTTATAGATAAGCTTACCTATAATATGTTAGAAAAAATTATAAAAAGTTACACAATTAAGTTACTTACTTACCTACATTTTACGTCTAGGTAAATTTTTATTTAATATTTCACGAAGTCGTGCAAGCCTTTCGTAAGTCATGTTATTTTCGTAAAGTCATATTCGGTACTACAACCCGAAAAAAGAATCAAAACGATGACTTCTACAAACAACCAAACCTATGAATGTAACGAAAGCCATTAGGGTAGCTTAAATTCTATTACAAGTGTACCTGTAAAGATTATTGACGAAACAGTATGTGCTCTATTCCAGAAATCGGTAGAAGAATGACAATACGTGTGTACCTGCGCAGGCGCACTGACAATAATAGTATTTAGTTTTGAAGAAAGAAATAGAACTTACGGTAAGCTTTATCTGATGAGAAACTGCTAACTTATTTGAGATATGCGTTGTTTCGGAAAGATATTGTCACCACTGTTATGAGGCATTGAAATAAGCGCAGGTGCTATAAGGTGGTTTGCAACTTGCATTATTTTATAGAATTCCTTTTTTTAGAATCTCGTAACCTAACAACTTAGGTTTTAAGAATCGAACTTATAAACTTCTGATAATTTTTATCTTTAAATTAAAATCAGAAGTTTTTGCGATAAGCGGTCCGATTACGGTTTAAAACAAAATAATCTTTTGAGGGTTGACAAAAACTTAAAACAATAAATCACACAGTAGCTAATAGTAAAGAATTCAAGGTAAATTCTACAACCGAATCATAACAAGCTGGTCTGCCCTTAAACAGCTCAGAATTGCTTCATCACGAGTGTGGGTAGGCGTTTGTTTTTGTTGCGTTTTGCAGTAAATAGAGACAATTGTGGTTTTATGATGTTAATATCTTCAAAGTTGATGACTAGTCATAAACACACAAGGATAATCACAAAATTCTCAGGTAACTTTGTCTTAAGCTCTACTTAGAGGTTTAAATGATCATGAAAGGCAACTAAATTATTACATTAAATTAATTACATTTAAACAAAAACATCACTTCGAGTAAGAACTTTTCATACCTATTTTGAACTAAATTTAAATCTAAAGAATATTAACGAACTGTATTTCGCCATCTAATGACTATGCCGATGAAAAAACATTAAAAAGTAAAAACTCACCTGAATTTATTCACATAAACATAACTGCCATGCACTCTCACTAAAAATCCACAGTATTCAAATTACTTTCTCACTCACAATTATTTGAAACGTATTATTTCGCGTGTTTACGCCTGGGAGTTACGCTACAAGGCACACGTGCGTTCTGCGCGGGCTAGCGGTGCGCTATGGCCGCCGGCTGGTGTGTTCGCTTGGCTCGCGCAACGCTCCAGTGACTACCCTTTGCGTTGCGGTCCGTGAGGGCAATGTGCAAGCTGCAGTAGGGTTAACGCGTTCACTGTTCATGACGCACGTGGGCTAGAGTCAAGAAAGAAAGAGTACCTCAAGGATCACATTGATAATTTAAAGCTAGATGAATTACCTATACCTACTTACAGCATGTTGTATTTGTCATGTAGGTAATCGACCATGGCCCTCTATTTGAGAAGACTGGTACCTAGCTAGGACACGGGTGATTCATTAATTTAGAGATGCTATTTAATTATGTTTATGAGCAGGTCAATTTTTATTTAGGTACTATCTTTGTACGTTGCAGTTCGAGTTAGATATAAATTAATAATTTATTTTGTGTGTGTTTTTATCAATCCTATTACTTACTACAAATGTTATTGGGTACCTAGAGGACTTCGACGACTATGGCATGGCACTTGGATGCTGTAGGTATGTACAATCACATTATATAGGTACATAGTATGTTTATACAAACAAGTAGAGTAGGTAATAAAATTATACAATATCCAGAGAAATTCACAAGATAAAGTTAATTAGTGCATTCACGAGATTTCTAGCACTTTCTCATCTGCATAATGCCCCATAAAGATGGCCGCCGCCCGCGCCTTCTCCAAACCCGAACAATGCGGCCGGCGCGTGAGACCCGATCCTGACATTATTGTCCACAATTCTGATGAAAACTCTCATCGCAGTGTGTGCGTCAGCAGACATCATCACCGTTGTAGGTACCTAACTAGATGCAAGCAAGAAAAATATGAGCCACCTTTTAATCGTTTTTTTATAGAAATTTTGTTCATTTTGTCATCTATCTCGGTCTCATTCGATTTATTCGATTTCTTCGACTTCTTCGACTTCTGCGATTTCGATGAAATTCCACCGAGGTGCGGCGCCGGCGTTGTCGCTGGAGCGTCCTTTGATCTCGAGGGGCGGAGGCCTATGCTAATACATCCGAGGATAACCCATTCATTAGCAGACAGATCAAAGGCATCGTTAATGTACCTACGACAGAGATTTGCAATTTGCTAACCGACTTTAAAATAGGGGGTTCTATGTTTCACTGTAGACCGTATTATTTTATAAGTTTTTTATTTTTAAATTGTTCTACCTTTTAAAAAACAACCGCCGAATGAGTCTTTAATCCTAACGTTTGGATTAAATCTCACGACAGATTCCAAGTAGGTATTTTCATTCGCAGCCTCCGATTGTGCGAGTCCAGTGCAGTTCTCATGCCGCCGTCACCGTCCGCGGAAACCAGCGTGTTGTGGCTACACGTCCGCTCCCACGTCGCCGTCGTCGGTCGCTCTCACCCATAACAAACAACTTAGGCCATTACATCTTTACAAGATGATTTACAAAATCAGGCAATCTTTGGCTACACTTAAAGGGACACTTACCTACACCTGTAGTGCCTGGGACACTGTTGAGATACCCATATCCAAAAGAAAGGTGGACAAATAGGTAGGTATATTTAGATATAATGCACATAACTGAGAAGACACACTCCTTTTCACATTTAGGCAAGTGAAGGCACAGATTACACAAATGTAATCTGTGGCAAAGGCCTCATCAGTATACAGGGTCTGCATTGGGAAGTCAATGCACGTTCCGCGGACGTCCGGCGACCACCCGTCGTCGTGGGGACGACGACGATTCGACGACGTAGACGTTCCCCTTGCTGGTGCTTTTTGATGTCATATTTTATTTATTTATTTATTTAAACAAAATCCTTAGAAAATGATGTGTGGTGAGGAATTTTTATTTAGTTTCATCACATTGATAGGTTAATTGCCTAATTCCCAATTAACTCTCATTTATTGTTTACTTAAGTACCTACCTCTTAATTAATTATTCTTTTTTTTTTAAACTTTGATCAAATCATATTCTTTCAAACCTTCCATGTATGGTGCCTGTGCCTACCGAGTACCTACCGCCACTACAGCCGCCCCTTGAAAATACATTAATTACCATTGGTCTATTACCTACCTATACCACACATTATCTGTGCCTATACTCGATAGGTATTGTACTATTTCCCCGGCTTCCGCCCTCCACACAGGCTAAGCTATTAATTAGCCAGACTAGCCGTCTAGCAGTCTAGCCGGGCGCACCTGTTGACTCACCCGGGTAATTTGCAATACACAGTCCAGTCCTGCCTGCAAACATTCTACTTCATAACCTTATCTAAATATTGCACCACTACTACCTACATTTGATTTGATTTTGATTTGATAGTTCTTCTTATTTACAATAACGCTAATGTGCTCTGTATTTTGCAAGTGTAAGCATTTCTTAGCTTTCTGTTTCCTGTGGCGAAGGTTTTCTTAGGGATTTAATGAATCAGGTACCTACCCTAAGTAATTTTCCAAGTTTTCCACAAGTGCGTGTAAATATTCCATCATCAAGCAAGTAAACAGCCACCCACACCACCCCCGTGCCCCCACATAGATCTGAATACTGCATGTTTTACATTTAAGTTTATTTGTTTGCAATAAATCATTTATTTACTTAATAGACAGGGTTAGGTATCTAAAATCTTTCGTTAGTTCTTCCTGTCATTAAATTTTCTATTCACCCTATACGTATGAACTTCGATTTATTTTTAAGAAGAAACTTAAAATTCGGATCCTTTATTTAAAGCAATGTAGCCTAGTTATAATAAGTTATAGAAATAGGTAAGTACCCAGGTAGTTATCTAATTCTAGTTTATCAGCAAAGGTATTATTTATTCTCTTAAGTGAAAAAAAGAAAGACTTTTAGATTTTAAATGTGACAGCCCTAAGCTTAATAACATTGACATGATAATAATTAACACCTTCAATACAATTAAAAGTGACCATAAGACTATATTGTAGTTACTAGATACAACTACATTTTAATAAGACAAATGACGTGAGTGACGCCTACGCTGAAAAGGATGTAATCTGCATTATGTTGCGACTGCGCAACGTCCACACATCACTAATTACCTATTAGGTGGATCTGTGATACATTCAGTCTTTGTCTGCAATTCTTTCTAATATATTCCACCGTTTCATCGTTATTCGTGTACCTACCTACAAACCTACGTCTTTAGTTACTAAACGGGACACCTTCAGAATAACATGAATACTACATCTCTATTTGAGGCAGCCTACCTACTTTCCAGTTTTGAAAGAGTTCTCAGCCTTCAGTGTGTGGAATTCGGTCAAGTCCCTGAACAGAATCAGGCCAGTAGGCACCCGAGATAGCCTGCGGGAGCCTCGGTAAACATGCTCTATATTTTCTTTTGAAATCTACAAACATGCCACGAAAGATACCTACTTCGATAGCAGCCTAGGCACGTCTTACTTTTCACGAACAACATGTTGGCCACTCAACTTGGCACCTAAGTGCCAAGTACTACCTACCTGTGTTATAATCTGCATAGCACAAGATACCTATTTCATTTCCTACAAAAAATAAATAGCAATCTGCAATAACTTGTCAAAGATTTGCGGAAATAATTTGCAGGAGCCACGCCCATTTCGTTGGAACTGTTGGAAGTGATTTCCTACAAACATTTTATGCTGCATTGCGGGAAGCGAGAGTTCCGAGCCTCTATTCAATCAAGCTTTGGAAGCGTTGGAGGTCTGCCAAGCCATTACCGATATGATGGGGATGCAGTTTCTATCTTTAATTTATGTAGGTATGCAGGTAGGTAGGTATTTACAAAAACAAAACTACATAATAAAGGTTATACTACCATTATTATTATTATATTCAGCCGTTCGTGTCCCACTGCTGGGCAAAGGCCTCCCCCCATTGCTTCCAGACGACGCGATCTTGTGACGGGATCTATTCTACCATACCTACTCAAATTTAGAGCTATGATATTTTTTGTAAACAGAGACGATCAACCTACCATAATTATCAAAAAAAGCCTACCTATTATTAGTGCTTGTAATTCGTTAGCTAGCGGACTATCCAGTTAGATAAATGACAGTCACTTGACCAATTAATTGACTTGACATAAACTCGGTAGTCAAGTCATCTGTCAATTTAGGGAACGTCAAAACAATCAAAGTCAGAAGTTGTCCGACTTGTCCGCCGTCCGGCAGACTGAAGAAAACGGCGGCTCTCGTGCCAGCCCAGCCACTGTGTTTATTTTGTAAATTTCCATGAAAACCTGTAAATTTTTTACAAATCCTTTTGTATTCAGCCGTGCTAACAATGTTCGCAAAGCCATACAAACTAAAATCAAACAATGCGTTGAAGAATTCTGAGAAGTAATCCCACTTTTAAAATTGTTTTGCATCTCATTACATTTTCCTGTCAATTTTCATGAAAATGCGCCTCCGTTTTCAGGAAGCACCTTCTTCAACGTGTTCAAGATGAATTCCCTTCCGTCACAGAGGAAAAAGTGAAAGAAATAGTTCCACCGAAAGGAAGTTGTACGTGTATGAAGTTGGTACTCCATTCTGGTGATTTCGTGAACGTGTACGCTTCAGACGGGGTTCCGATGCTGATAGAGTCCCCCGACGGGCTGGTCCCCACGGTCTGCGCTCTGTGGAAAGTTCCAGATCTCGTTCCTGTGCTAACTATACATTCTCCAGTGCTTGCCAAGGTATCATTTTTCATCTGAGTCTTATTGGGTCTTTTTGCCAATTATTATGAAATGTTGTAGTAGGAATTTTTTCTTACTTTTACTACACCTTCCACTTTCAATGATAGAGATTTGTAATAGCTTTGGTTGCAATTATTTTCATGCACACTACAAATAACACATTGTTTCAATCACTGTCCCCAACCATGACTATTAATGTACTGATCTGAAAGCTATACAAACTTAAATAAATAAATAAATAATCCAGTGTCAGAGCTTATACCAAGATTTTTGAATATTTCCATTGCAGGTTCAGAACGGAGCCCCGCTGTACCTCCCGGGCGTGTCGCTGCCGGCGCGGGGCGCGGGGTTCCCCCTGTTCTCGTGCGGCGCGGTGCTCGGCGCGCACACGGAGGACAACGCGGCCGCCTGCCTCGTCGGCCGCGCCGCCATGGCCAGCGCCGACATGCTGCTGCGGGCCTCGTGAGTTATACTACTACAGTGTGTGACGTTTCGCAGCGACTACGACCGAAGACCACATGCACCATTCTCAAACTTTTCTCAATTTCAAATTAAAACAAATAATGAAACAGCATATTAACTTCAATTATGTTTCTTATTCAATTGGCTATAGGAAACTTAACAGGTGTCTGTCTGAATATTCACAACAGTTCACATTACACACATTCTATTTGAAAAATTCAAGATTCTTAAGTGTAAGTAAATGTAACTTAACAGATATGTATCGTTGTGTATTTCAGAGGTGTTTGTCTGGACACCCTGCATGTGTACGGAGACTCGCTCTGCAAGGATCAGAAGTTCAACAGAATAGAGCGACCCAAGCTGGGCAGCGCTCAGACGTCAAACATACCTGACAACTTGGCAGGGAGCTTCCAGCAAGTATGTTCCACTAGATATTGTATCATGATTTTAATAAGATACCTATATTTTTAACTAACTTCAGAAAGGAAGATATTCTATAAGTTTGTATTTATTTAATTTTTTATGGAAATTCACCAATTTTATTATTTAACTGTTATTTTTTAACATGTTGGATTCAAAAGATCTAATAATATTTATCTGTTTTCAGATAAGTCTGCAAGCGCCCAAAGAGGAATGGCCGTCCCTAGGTCCCCGCCCCGCCCCCGCCCCCCCCGTCCCCGCGTCTCCGCCCCCCGCCCCCGCCCCCGTTCCCAACCAGCCCCAGATTATACCAGATGAAGAAACAGAACAACTGGATGAAGCCAATGAAACGATACTCACAGGTACTTATATGATTTAAAATCTAAACTATTCCAGCTCTTATCCATCCATCACTTTATTCTGTCTTTATGTCAATCGTATTCGCCATAAACTCGTCCGGCACGGAGATTGTCTAACTTGTATCACATTGTTGCGAATCAAAAATATTAGTAGTCCGTGAAAATAATGGTTAGATTTTACGTTAAATATGTAAGTTAGTACCTAAGCTACTTACTTACCATCATCATATTTCACAGTTATTTTCGCGGATTACTGATATTTTTGATTCGCAACAATGTGATTTTTGTTAGACAATCGGGGGGCGGGTCGTCCGATCATATTCTGTCAGTTGTCTGGCTTTGTCTACTGTCATTTAAAGTCGTTTAAACCAAAAATATATCGTTCTTTTTTAGGATATTTATTTATTTATGTGATTGTTACAGAGTCGTCTATGTTGGAGACCTCCATGGTCATCCCGGACGACATGGACGGCTTGCTGCGCTGGTGCCTGCTCAGCTTCCTCAAGCTCCAGGCTAAAGACGTCACACTGCCGCTCAAGACCAACCTACTATATAAGTCAGTTGAAATAAAGAAAGATAGAACAATGTGTTTATTTCTGCAGGACCTCAAGGATCATTTAAAGTCCTACAGAAATAAGCACATTTTTCTTTCTTGTGTAGTATTAGATTATATTAATGTGCAAACTCCTGTGTTACTGTAATCTTATACAGTTTTCTAGGATGTAAAAAAGAGAAAAAAGTAAATAACACTCAATTAACTGAGCCAATTGTTTTATGGCGGAAAATTGCTTTTTTTTTATGGAACTCTTTACTAAAGACTGTACATTTTTAAAATTACAGTTCCTGATATCTTTATGCTTTTAATGTAGCATGCTGGATCATTCTGAACAGATCCACAACATTTAGCCCCATTCTATGTAGACTCCAAGTCATGTGTTCAAAATACACAAAGACAACTAAACGCTTATTAGCGTAAAGTATAGACTTTGAACACGACAACTGTTTTTTGACCACATAGTAAATGATCCATAATTATTGTAAGACCATGTATGAAGTGGTGTAGGGAGTCGTGTTAAAACATGCAATAGAATCCCCTAGTTTTAAGAAAGTGACGTTTCAAAGTGGTCTGTAATTAGATTTTACTGAATAAATGTATTTTTGATTTTGTGTCTCCAGAAACCACCTTCAAGCGTTGTGTCCGCCCGGACGGACGCTGGATGTCAAAAAGTCCACCTATAAAAAGTTAAGCAAGTTCCTAGAAGCCATGCAAGAGGTAATGGAATTTACTTGTAAATAGATGTAAATCTTACTTAATTTACATCTATTTACAAGTAATATAATTTGAATATCGTTTCTAATCTATATGGTATAATATCTCTATTTAATTTATAGGTTACACGCCAAATTTTCACCCTCCTTTCACACTCACGTTTTTTATCTCATATGTCTGTTTTTGGTGAGCCCGCTAATAATACTAATTTGGCTTCATAAGCCATATGATGAAGCCAATCTTATTCGAGAAATATAATCTTAGTTGCTTTAGTGAATTAATTGTCTTTGTCTTATGACTAGCAGCACGACCGACGTTTCGCACATGAAAGCGGAGATGCTAAATAAAAAAGTTATATTTTTATGTAACAAATAAACTTATGATTTGTTGTTCTAGTAAGTGAATTGTCTTTGCCTTAGCTTACGATAAAGAGCATATGTAAGGTGTTGTGTTGAAGGAAGGCCTGGTGGAAGTGCGTGAGATAGAGCGCGGGGTCAGCGCCCTCACCCACCTCGCCAGACAACACGACGCCATCAGACGACACACCGTGCCGGATGTCGTCAGGGAACAGGTGACATATATCATACAAGACTCATTAGCCTTTTGGTACATTGTTTGTTTTATATCCGCAATACATAGTTTTCTGTCAACCTGCTGAGATGTGCGGGAGTGGAAAAATAAGCGATTATTGGCCAGATTAGAAATATTCACGGTCTTTATTGGTATGTTCGCGGTATGTTCGCGGAGGCGCGCACGGACGCATTTGCTGCCTGTATGCGGAAAAAAACAGCCTCACTGCTGAGCAGATTACGTCGGAGTTCCAACACCATCCTGAAGATGATAGTAGATAAGCTTGATGGCCCGCTTTATAAGCAAAGCATTGACATTCTTATGAATTAAATTAAATCTTAAATAAATCTGATGTACTAACATAATTTTAAGCCCTAACTAACCTTATTGTATGGAATCAAATTCTGAAATAAATGACTATTATTATTATTATTATTATTATTATTATTTATTGGTCGAATAAGGGGGCATGGATTGTTATAAGCGCTAAAACGCTGATGTGTGAACTTAAAGCGTTCGTCCTTTATTAGGTGTCTACTATTTTTACTTGAGTAATTTCCCGTTGGATTAATGTAATGTCGCTTTAATCACTCAAGAAGAACTTGTAGACAACAAAGAGTAACGCTATCAATGAAAAGCAACTTAAAACTATTATTTGTTTCAGACAGCGAAGCCGGTGGAGGAGAAGGAGTACATTCCTCCCGTTGTGCGGGAGATGTACTGCGTCACCGCGGCGGTGCAGGTTCTATTCCCGGTACTGAGGTCAGCCCGCTTACATACACCGTTCTAACGCGGCGTCCTGCGTGAGCGGGCTGGATGCGAGCGCGAGGCGACGCGGCGAGGCGCGGATTCGATGCGAATTAATGCGGTGCGGAGCGACGCGGCTACTCTGTCCTACGTGCGCGCGAACCGTCGCGGTCGCCGTTGTCAGTTGGTTGACATTTGTCATGGACGGACATTTTGTTGCTTGGAAAAAATGACATAAAAATATGACGGCAGGGCGACGCGTCTGGTTCGCGCGAAAAAATCAAGCCAACTGATCGCGTTCGCATTGTTTCCCGCTGCGTCGCGCCGCACCTTACGTCACTTTGGTCACGTAGTCCACTTCAATAGGTTTAGACTGTTTGTTGTATTCGCGCCGCACCGCGCCGCCTGTCATTCGCGTCCAGATCGCTCACGCAGGACGCCGCGTAAGCGATTCAGTTAAGGTCGTATAATAAACTAGCAGCACGTCCCGGCTTCGCACGGGTGAACTAATGAAGCTACCGGGATAAAATATAGCCTATAACCACCCGGACAGGACAGTCCATCCATTCTACACACCCGTGAAAGATTTTTGAAATCGGTTAAGTAGTTTCGGAGATTACCTCCGTCAAACAAACAAACAAATTAGATAAGGCCTACCACCAGTTTACTGCAGTGTTGATAACAAATGCTTTGTGACTAAAAGTGTATTGTATTGTAGGAAAGGCACGGCGGTGACTGGCGCGGAGGTGCGGAGTGCACTGACGGAGTACGTGCGAGGTCGCGGGCTCAGTTCCGAGCGGGGAGCTGTCATCATCGACGCCACGCTCGCCAAACTACTGGCCAGGCCGGAACAGGCAAGTATATAGTTCTGCACATTTCAGAAAAATAGAAAAAGGAAAAGAACAGTTTCACTTTCAAAAAAAAATATTTAAGTACATAGTTATAAAAATACACATACAACACACACATATATATACACATATGTATAGTACATAGTTATGCCGGAGGAACTGTGGGCCAGAATTGTCACAACATGGAGCCCTGACACAGACACCCGGTCACAGGTAGACCACGGTTGAGATGGCGGGACGAACTAGACGCCTGCCAGCGGGACTGGCAGAGGAAAGCATGGGATCGGCGTAACTGGCGAAAGCGGGGGGAGGCCTTTGCCCAACAGTGGGACAAGATAGGCTAATAATAATAGTAATAGTTATAAAAAACTCAGGCCTTTACATCTTTTACTAGATAGTTTATACAGCGTCACGTCAGGAAGCAATCTTTGCCTGCACTTAACGGGACACTGTAGTGTCTGGGACATTGATAAGATGGAATAGGTTTGCCCAGCACCTAAACCATCCTCTCAACATAGGTAGCCATTTCCACAAATTATAACACAAGCATTACATTGCTTACCTTGGGACTAGATGACGCGTGTAAAGTGTCCAAGGATATTTATTTATATATTATTTGTTTGTTACCAGGAGGCTGTGAAGTGGGACGCGCTGATGTGCGGCGCTCAGAGCAAGATGACCGCGAGCACCGAGATGCGCTTCGCGGACGGGACACTCGCGCTCTCCAAGACTAAGCTAGAGCCTGTTAAGATGAGCGTCGCTGTACGCAGCGGGAACAAGAAGGTACGCACTGTAGGCCTGACTTGTGCAACACGTCCAAAAGACTAATTAAATATAATAATAGATAGGCTATTATAGATTTTGCGCAACGGTTCTAATATGGCATTCCTTCCTATCCTACTAATATTATAAATGTGAAAGTTTGTGAGAATGTTTGTATGTTTGTTATTCTTTCACGCAAAAACGGCTGAAACGATTTGGTCGAAATTTGGTATGTAGATAGGTGATACCCTGGATACTGCTACTTTTTATCCCGATATTACTTACTTACGTTGGTGGAACCGCGGGGCGCAGCTAGTATACCTATAATTACATATAGTTATAACAGCAAAATGTCCATTATTCCAGGTGACGCTGGTGTCCAACCTGGAGTCGTTTGGGTTCAACTTGTCGTCACTAGCGCACGTGTGTCAGCGCGGCATCGCGGCGAGCTGCGGCGTCACGCGCGCGCCCGGCGCACGCGCAGATCAACTCATGCTGCAGGGAGATCAGGTACCTTACACCAACCAATAAGTACTTACAGATGAATCCTCTCACCCCCTTATACAACTAGCTGCACGTACCGGCTTTGCACTGGTGTACTAATGAAACTACCAAAAATATACGAACAAAGTGTTGGAGAATGCTTATTATAGTCTTAAAGTCACGGAAGAGACAACGGTAGATTTAGCCATCTGAGCTCCAGGCAAGCTAATAATAAAGGATTATTCTTGGACTGACTCTACTGACAACTGAACACTGGTTCAGCTGGTTGATTAGGAAATGTTCTAGATTTTACACCTAATTTTCAAAAATAAAATAACCAATCAATTCTTTATTTCAGACATACTTCATGGCCAAACTTCTCATAGAAAAGTATGAATTGCCCAAGAAGTTTGTGGAAGGAGCGGACAAGGCGCTCAACAAGAAGAAATAACACAACTGTGAAACAGTTAGGACTGTGCTATACAAGTGATAAGTTATGTGATTGTCCAATAAAAACTCAAGTTGGTTTCTATATTAATTTTATTATTACTAATTAACCCTAAATTTATATTTATACAAATATGGCAAAAACATTACAAAATTTTGTACATTAATTAATTTGAGATACAATTTGATTTATAGTATTTATTTCTTATAATTTAAACGGAAGACTATAAG
This sequence comes from Xanthorhoe spadicearia, assembly GCA_947086425.1. Taxonomy (NCBI): domain Eukaryota; kingdom Metazoa; phylum Arthropoda; class Insecta; order Lepidoptera; family Geometridae; genus Xanthorhoe; species Xanthorhoe spadicearia. The sequence continues at coordinate 135,193 of OX352214.1, read as the reverse complement.
ACTAAACATGTTTAACTTAATTTAATTTTGTAATGCTAGGCTATCTTACTGACATTGATTGGGAATGCAAGCAAGTTACATAAAATTTATCTTATAATTCATATTATGATTACAATATAATATAATAACATCCATAAACATTATTTTTATGGATACTTTAAGAACTTTTTGTAATCATGTAGGAATGTATTAGAAAATATTAAATTTCTCTCTTATTCTAATAGTTTTTATATCTAGGATTAGGGTGGGTTGCTGTCCGTATTTCATTCAACATAATAACACAAAAATATAATATGCAGTTCAAATTTGAACACAATGGAAGAAGACAATTTACAACTAAATATTTATCTCTAGAAAACCACAACCATTTACAAATAAAATGCTTACACAATATAGTAATCTTGTCACAAAGTTATTTAAGACTTTGTAGAATACATGAATTTAAATGGAGTTTTAAAAGGAATCAAGGATTTCCTAGATTTTTTCTTAACATCAGGGGGAGCTACGGGGGTCTGGGCTAGGGACTGGCGATGTGAGCGAGTCCTCTCAAAGACTCCGCTGTCACTCACCTTGCTGATGCTGGACTCCATGCTCCAGTGGCTCCTGGCTGACAGCATGGAGAGCCGGGATGAGTTGGAGCTGAGGCTGCTCTTGGAAGGCGTCTTCCTGATACTGCTCTGATTAGATATATCACTAAACACACTTTTACAAATCTTGGCTTGTTTCGACGGTGAGGAGTGACTCCAGTTGATGGCAGATCGTTTCTCACTACATATCTTCTCCATATCAAGATATTTGAATTTGTTTATATCTTTCTGATTTTGGGCAGCTTTGGGAACTTGATAGCCATCTTTATCCACATTGTCCAGCTCGTAGAATGTTAGTGTAACACTGTCATCACTCTCCACGAAGGGGTTGGCGGCTGTGAAGTGAACCTTCTTGGTGGAGACTTCAGGGAAGATGTTGCGACGCGGCATGTTGTCTTTAGTGAACTTGGTAGCTGTTATAACCATGCTGCTGTCTCCGTTGTCAGCCGAGAGGGAGCTGTCGAGTTCCTCGTAGCCGTAGCTCTTCCTGCGAGGGCGCGCGCGCGCGGAGCCCGAGCGCCGGCGCCGCCGCGACACCCACTCCCGCTTCTCTTCCGGGGCCTGAGCCATCATCGGAGGCAGTGTTATTCCGTTGCTATCACTCTCCAGAAAATCTTGCGAATCATTCAGAGGGATCACTTTCACATTGGGGCTGTTGATAATCTCCTTTGCAATGATGTCCCTCTCCCTCTGGTTGAGCGACTCCTCGCGTCGCCGCAGCGCCACCAGCCGCGACATCCACTCCTGGCTGAAGGCCTCCTCCGACACAAGCTGAGGACGACTGTAACGCTCCAGGGCGTCACAGTAGGGTTTCCTGCTTCGCGGCACATAGCCAGGCAGCTCCAACGCCAGCGCAGCTAGGGTAGGAGACAGGGAATTTTGATTGAAAATTTCCCTTTTTTCAGAATCCAAGTTTCTTTTCGGACTTACATTGCCATAAATAGGGCTCTCTCCAACATTGAAAATAGTTCTGGGTAAAGGCTGAACAGCTCTGCACAACTCGCCTGCCTTTTCAGAGTCACACTTGTTCACTTCAGATGTGAGAATGTGGTGATCCGCTGATATCAATATGTCACTCATAGTCTTGGGCTCGGAGAGCGTTTCCAAGTTGGTGAGCACCGTGGGGTGGTACAGCACGACGTCGGGGCGCAGCGCGGTGCTGCGCGCCGCGGTGAGGAAGCCCAGGACATCCTGCAGGTCGTCGCTGTAGGGGAGCTCCTTGCTCGCGGGAGTGCGGGGCTCGCGCGGGGTGCACAGAGACTGCACCAGCTCGCCGACTTGATGCATGAGGTCGGCGGGCGCAGCGCCCTGCGTCCAATCGAAACAATTGACGCGGAATTCACCATTCTCGCGGACAAAGACCGAGGCGGGGGTGATGCATTTCCGCAGCACGCGGACTGCGAGCGGCGCGGCGGCGTGGCAGGCGCGCGCCAGCTCGTGCAGCAGCAGCCAGAGGAAACTCTCCGCGAAACGCTTAACGGAGACCTTACATTCTTGCACCAAGTCGGCCAGACTCTGCCACGAAACGTACTCGAGCACAAAGTACAGCGTCTTTGTCGGCGCGTGCAGAATGGTGTCGTAGTATCGCAGCAGGATGTCGGATGTTGTCTTGCTTATTGTTTTCACTTCGTTGACGACGTTTTGTATCTGTTCGTCGGTGTGAGCGCAACAATTGTACGCTTTCCAAGCGAAGATACTGTTGGTGACCTTGTGCCTCACTTTGTAGAACGTGCCGCCGCAGAAAACGTCTATAACTTGGTAATCTTTTAATTTTTCCGACATTCTTGTTGTATTTATTAGTCGTGTGTATTTTTTTACATTTTTTATGCTTTGTAACCGAAACAAAGCCACCGAACTTTTGAAAAGTAACCGTTGTTCGTTACAAAAATAGTGATGTACTAAATCAGATGTAGTGGTGAACGAAAAGTCAAAAACAACTGCGCTAATTTCATCGCGAAGATCGATTAGACTTTATCGAAAAATTTATTGAAGGGCGAAAGTCGTAAGACGTATTTTAATTATTTAACTCAATCTATAGATACTACAATTATACAATGATGATAGGTAAGGTACATAATTAGATCGACGTTTTCATCTCTTCACCTCTATCTAACCAATTGAAATTTAAACAAAAAAGACTTGTGGCACTCGGGACTGCCGCGGTAAAGCTATTGCATGCCACCTAGAGGCGTGTTGCTGAACTAACGTGACAAGCGTTAGGTTTTTAAGCTATTGCATAACTTCTATTGCGGGCCTTGGCGTGGAGACCGAATCCAGAAATTCCGTAACGAAATCACCTGACCGCTGTCACTTTAGTTCAGCAACTCGCCTCTAGGTGGCATGCAACAGCTTTACCGCGTCAGTCCCCGAGTGCCACACGTCTTTTTTTCGTTGCGGAATTTCTGGATTCGGTCTCCACGCTCAAGGCCCGCGATAGAAGCTATGCAATAGCTTACAAAATTAAATATATATATTTTTTAGAGCCGAAATAGTGCCACTTTACTAGGTAAGAGTAATTTTGTTCTCAAAGTTGGTTTAAAATAGAATGACGTGTGGAATATTTCTACTTATTTACATTCTGCCTAGTTGGTTATAATTTATCGATTTAATTTAAATCCTCTAGTCGCATCACTAGCGTTGCGTTCAAAAACTGTTTCTTTGGTGAAGTTCGTTCAGTAGCGAGAATGGCGGCAATAATTTTTGTATTGCCTCCTTGATTTGAGGACTCTTTCTAACCAGTTTTTCTTGGTTGATATATGATGATTGCTCTAAGTAAAATTCAGTTCTTAGTAATTCTAAAGGTGTGTCCAAACACGGCTAACAACGTGCGCGGCAGCTACGCGCGGCATTTGCGGGACACTAACTTGCAGCGATATTAGGGTGGAATTTTGCAATTATATTTTTATATTTGTGTGCCGCGCGTAGCTGCCGCGCACGTTGTTAGCCGTGTTTGGACACACCTTAAAACTAGTTTTTAATAGAATTATACTAAAGCTGCCTGTATTTAACCTACTATTCTGAGAAATTCGGAAAAAAAATATTTTGACCTTAAACTAAAAAATTTGTAGGTTGTTAGGTGTACCTATGACGACCACGACTTCTAATTCTATGGTCGGTCCTTTCGTCCTTTCCGTCCACCATTCCGAGAATTTGGCTTCTAAACTCTAAGCACCATTCGGTTATAACTAAAGTGTCTGTCTAGAATAGGTAGGTACAAAAATATAAAAAAACAAAAGCCAGTTAAATTTTTTAAATACTTTATTGGTGAGTATAAGCGTGAATGCGGCACAGCTGACTAGCGGTTTCCAAATAAATATCACATGATTCCATCCATTCTTAGATTGTATTTCATTTATATAAATAAACAAGGCCAATTTGAAATACTAACTTGTTATATTTATTAAAAAATAGATTGAGTAACGATGAAAAATATTAAGTAAGTACTTAATTTAGTTTATTGTAAAATAAATTTAAATAAATACTAAGTAAATTTTTTAATTTAACTCTACATACTGGTTTCGAAAAGTATTGTGCGAACATTAGCAACCTACCTACGCTATACTTCTTTACTTTCGAAATACCTAAATTATTATTTACATTATTTGTATACAAGGATCATTGACTAGAAATCGTGTCTGTAAGTGCGTCCACCAACGTGAGGCTCGGAGCTCGGAGCTCGGAGCTCGCTCCGCTTGCATCGACCGACGCCGTGTTAGTGGCCACACACTAACTGGAATGGACAGCCCCTCTTTGGTAACACGTTTGAACATAATACAATATTTGGATCACATCGCTTTGGAAATGTCTTCAGTATCCACGACACCAGTGAGAATACAATTCTTTCAGTTAACTAGCAATAAAAATACTAAAAATTCATCATAAATATTAATTTAGCCGAGTTTTATGTACAAAATGAACATTCAACTATCTAATATCACGTGGCCGTTCAAAGCACAAAATAAAATTTAAAAAAAAACAACAACAACGGTAAAATAAAAATCTTATAGAAAACAAATGACAACCTAAATTGACAAACTAAACAAAATATGGATAAAAAGTGTCTCAGTTCACCTCAGCGGGTTCGGGAATCCGGGCAGAGTTAGTATCTAATAAATAATAAATATAGAAGCGTCTTTGCCTACAAATACTGGGAATAACGCAACTGAGATCAACGTATCGCCATCTTGCCTACATCTACAGTGTAAGCACCAAGCGCTCGGCGTTCAACAGTACGAGTACAAAAATATCGCGTTACATACAGATGAGGCGATCTCGCGAGATCGCTCTATATATATATCCTCGACACGTACGCGATAAACACCTACCTACGCCTTAACTTAACTATGCAACGGCGGGATCGTAACAGAGGTGTTTTTGATTTTTATATCGAATCGGTTGCGATCCGCGCCCTCGCATCTCTTACTATAATTTACAATACAAGAGCGTTGTAAAAGTCCCATCATGCTACCTGTATTATTATTTCTTTATAATTTAGAAGCTTACATGGAAATACATTTATATTGGACTGATCAAATATTTGGTCGACGAGAGAGCATGGGTTAGGAAACATGTCTTATTGATGATGGGACTCAGTTCATGACATATGCAGACAGACCGACCGTCTGTAGCTTTATATAATATACAAATTAACCTACATACACGGGGCACAAATCAAGACTTCTATATATAAATATCTATAAATGTTATAGATTACAAAATTTGATCAATTATCGAAGGCAAGAAACACCAAGAGGTCACATCCCCGCACTGCATTGCCTCTTAAAAAGGAAAACCTTTGTTTTATTGAGCTTTGTAAACTGTTTTAATAAAGTCAAGCATTGATTAACGACTTACAAACGACTGTCAAATAAATCAATGCTGGAACTTTTAGGTAGACAATGGGCGCGAGTTAGGACTTTTATTCGACACAAGGAATACACATTTTGTTAGTAAAAGAGCAAGACAGAGCAAAACGTTACCGGACAGTAACGCCCCGGAAAGGGGCAAAATTTACTGAATCCATAGTTACTTAAGATAAAATTAAAAACATGAATGTTTCAGCTCTAGAATCATTTTTCTAGAACTTTACGATTTGTCTGTTTTACTTCAGATGAATTTGTAAATATTCTATCTACGTTTCTGTGTGAAAAGTCTAGTCTGGCTTAGTCCAGAAATGCCTTGCGATTATCCCCTTCGAAGGGGTACAGTGAGTGTATGTATATTGTGCCCCGTTGCTATGTATTGTATGGAGTATGGCCCCTACCGCACCGGGGGCGGCGGTGCGGGTGTGGTGCGGGCGACGAGGCGGTGCGCGGTGGCGGCGCGGGGGGGCGCGGGGGGACGACGCCGGCCGCGGGGGGGCGCGGGGGGGGTGACCACCTGCTGCGGGGGGGGAGGGGGAGCCTCCTTCACACTAGACACGCTCTGAAACGATACAAATATGGGTTAGAGTCGTTTAGAACAAAAAGTAAAATGTCATTATTCCAAAGATAAGCTCTCAGTTTAAATGTTTCATGTCAGATTCGCACCAAATTTCATAGGACTATATTGTTGGAACTGACTCAAAATCAAAAGAATTATCTACTCGCAGACATCGGTAAACATACATGAGGCACACAGTATTTTCTCCTTTTTAAAGTCTATTAAAAATGGTTAATGTCACGTCATAGAATTCCATGGCAGAGTCGGCTAAACGCTCCGATTTTAAAAAGTATGTTGTTCACAGGTATAAACGAATGCTGTTAACTAATTACCTGTCTGTGTTGTGTGGTGTAGTGCCTAGTGGTGGGGGGTAGCGGCAGCGGCTGCAGGTCTAGCAGGTTCTCGGCGCGGTGCCGCGGGAGACGCTGCGCCAGCGCGGCGCCGCACGCCGGCCGTCGTCGCCCGCCGCCCGCCACCGGCCGCCAGGGGAGGGGCTCCACGCCGCTGAGGAGATCACACGGGGAGGGTGTAGACAGGTAACGGATTAGACACTTTTTTAATACATGCTAATTCATAAAAATATATATAAGTCGTGCCACGTAAACGCAGCGCCCCCACCAGCGCGGCCTGCGCCCCCTCGCGCTCGTGTACATACCATGTGGTAGAGTGCAGGGCCCAGGTGTCGGTGTCGTCGTCGTATCTGGCCTGCATCACGGCGGGGCGGCCCGCGTCCGGCACGAAGGAGTCCGCCAGCAGCAGCCGGCGCCGCAGCGCCCCCACCAGCGCGGCCTGCGCCCCCTCGCGCTCGTGTACATACCATGTGGTAGAGTGCAGGGCCCAGGTGTCGGTGTCGTCGTCGTATCTGGCCTGCATCACGGCGGGGCGGCCCGCGTCCGGCACGAAGGAGTCCGCCAGCAGCAGCCGGCGCCGCAGCGCCCCCACCAGCGCGGCCTGCGCCCCCTCGCGCTCGTGTACATACCATGTGGTAGAGTGCAGGGCCCAGGTGTCGGTGTCGTCGTCGTATCTGGCCTGCATCACGGCGGGGCGGCCCGCGTCCGGCACGAAGGAGTCCGCCAGCAGCAGCCGGCGCCGCAGCGCCCCCACCAGCGCGGCCTGCGCCCCCTCGCGCTCGTGTACATACCATGTGGTAGAGTGCAGGGCCCAGGTGTCGGTGTCGTCGTCGTATCTGGCCTGCATCACGGCGGGGCGGCCCGCGTCCGGCACGAAGGAGTCCGCCAGCAGCAGCCGGCGCCGCAGCGCCCCCACCAGCGCGGCCTGCGCCCCCTCGCGCTCGTGTACATACCATGTGGTAGAGTGCAGGGCCCAGGTGTCGGTGTCGTCGTCGTATCTGGCCTGCATCACGGCGGGGCGGCCCGCGTCCGGCACGAAGGAGTCCGCCAGCAGCAGCCGGCGCCGCAGCGCCCCCACCAGCGCGGCCTGCGCCCCCTCGCGCTCGTGTACATACCATGTGGTAGAGTGCAGGGCCCAGGTGTCGGTGTCGTCGTCGTATCTGGCCTGCATCACGGCGGGGCGGCCCGCGTCCGGCACGAAGGAGTCCGCCAGCAGCAGCCGGCGCCGCAGCGCCCCCACCAGCGCGGCCTGCGCCCCCTCGCGCTCGCGGCGCTCCGCGTCGTGCGCCTCGCGCTGCTCCACCATCTCCTCGCGGAGACACGCGTATTTAGAGAGGCACTTCTTCAGTCTGCAATCACGATACATTATATCAATCAGCGATAACCCTTCATCATGGGACATGGATGGCCTTAGCCATTTATAGATTTTTTTAGATTTATAGATCTCTAAGATGAGTTAAAGAGCGCCAGTTTTTAAGAAGCGCATGCATTCGTGACCGGACAGAACAGATAATTATCAACCCATTATTAAACAACCAGTTAATGATTAATGCAGAATGCTCATGTACGATCCACACTTAGGTATTGAGTCACAGTTTGGGGGATATATTCTCAATGATGTGGGTGGTGTACCTCTGCGTCTTGTGGTCGACCTCCTGGTGCAGCGTGGCGAAGGTGCTGGTGACGCTGGCGGTGGTCTCCTCCTCCAGGTCCAGCTTCTGATGGTAGGGCTACAGAGACTCGTACAATGATGTGGGTGGTGTACCTCTGCGTCTTGTGGTCGACCTCCTGGTGCAGCGTGGCGAAGGTGCTGGTGACGCTGGCGGTGGTCTCCTCCTCCAGGTCCAGCTTCTGATGGTAGGGCTACAGAGACTCGTACAATGATGTGGGTGGTGTACCTCTGCGTCTTGTGGTCGACCTCCTGGTGCAGCGTGGCGAAGGTGCTGGTGACGCTGGCGGTGGTCTCCTCCTCCAGGTCCAGCTTCTGATGGTAGGGCTACAGAGACTCGTACAATGATGTGGGTGGTGTACCTCTGCGTCTTGTGGTCGACCTCCTGGTGCAGCGTGGCGAAGGTGCTGGTGACGCTGGCGGTGGTCTCCTCCTCCAGGTCCAGCTTCTGATGGTAGGGCTACAGAGACTCGTACAATGATGTGGGTGGTGTACCTCTGCGTCTTGTGGTCGACCTCCTGGTGCAGCGTGGCGAAGGTGCTGGTGACGCTGGCGGTGGTCTCCTCCTCCAGGTCCAGCTTCTGCTGCATCTCCACCTCGCGCTTCTTGCGCTCCGCTATCTCGTTGTTCCTTTGCTGGAAGTTACAGACACGCACATTCATACAACAGTTAAAAAACTCCTCATAATATAAACTTGCCCCGTCTGTGCGTTATTATTACCTCTGCTCCAGAAATCTTAAATCACAGATGGTCAGCATGGAATGTAGCATTCAAGACTGTTCTATCTGAGCTACGTTCGTGTAGTAAAACCTACCTCTTAAATAGGTAAGCAGTTTCTCCCCCCCCCTCACCTGCAGTATGAGCTGGGTCTCGTTGAGGTTGTTGATGAGGTCCTTCCCCCCCCCCCTCCCTGCACCAGCCGGTCCTCCAAGGCCCGTATCTGCTGCTCCAGCTCCTCCGTCTTCCCCCCCCCCTCACCTGCAGTATGAGCTGGGTCTCGTTGAGGTTGTTGATGAGGTCCTTCCCCCCCCCTCCCTGCACCAGCCGGTCCTCCAAGGCTCGTATCTGCTGCTCCAGCTCCTCCGTCTTCCCCCCCCCTCCTCACCTGCAGTATGAGCTGTGTCTCGTTGAGGTTGTTGATGAGGTCCTTCCCCCCCCCTCCCTGCACCAGCCGGTCCTCCAAGGCTCGTATCTGCTGCTCCAGCTCCTCCGTCTTCCCCCCCCTCCTCACCTGCAGTATGAGCTGTGTCTCGTTGAGGTTGTTGATGAGGTCCTTCCCCCCCCCTCCCTGCACCAGCCGGTCCTCCAAGGCTCGTATCTGCTGCTCCAGCTCCTCCGTCTTCCCCCCCCCTCCTCACCTGCAGTATGAGCTGTGTCTCGTTGAGGTTGTTGATGAGGTCCTTCCCCCCCCCTCCCTGCACCAGCCGGTCCTCCAAGGCTCGTATCTGCTGCTCCAGCTCCTCCGTCTTCCCCCCCCCTCCTCACCTGCAGTATGAGCTGTGTCTCGTTGAGGTTGTTGATGAGGTCCTTCCCCCCCCCTCCCTGCACCAGCCGGTCCTCCAAGGCTCGTATCTGCTGCTCCAGCTCCTCCGTCTTCCCGCGCTCCTGCTCGATCACCACCTCCGCCAGGATGTGCTCGTGCTCTATGCTCACCGTCTCCTCTTCAGCTGGAAACAGAACTATCGTGAGTTGTATTGTACTAGATATTATATAATCACACGGGAGAATATCTTCGATTTAGATATCGACAGTGTTTCGATTCTTCCGGAGAGTCTTCACCTGGGTATGGTATTACTCACAGTTGTCTGAGGGCAGCACTCGTTCCTTGGGTCGCGGCAGTCGCTTGGGTCTGCGCTCGCTGGCCTTGCGTTGCTCTATGAGCAGTCGCAGGCGCTCGATCTCCGCCTGGTATTCTCGCAGTTTCGCGTCCTTAGGGTCCTCGTTGCGGATCGGCTTGTTCTTTATCGCTGGAATTGTATGAGACAAGTCAAACAGAGTTTATTGGTCCATTCTGCACTCCTAGGTTAAATTATCTGCGTATTCATTTAATTTCCATCAAGTTATTGTCGTATAAGACGAACGACGGGAGAGAGAAAAGTGTTCAAAGGACATAAGCGGTTCCACATTATGAGTAAAGTATTCGTCCATATTTTGACTACAAAAACCGATTCATCTGCTAGGGCTTTTGACGATGGATGACGATGTAAATGGTCTGCCTAAATCGTTCAGTTGGAGAGAGCGGTGGATGTGGTACCTTTAGCTCGATGCGCGTACCGCAGCGTGGTGATGGTCTCGTCGTAGTTGTAGGAGGCGGGGCCGATGTTCGCGATCATGATCGTCTTGCTGTTCCCGCCGAGCGAGTCTTGCAGGATACGCGTCAGCTTTGAATCTCTGCACATATAGTTTACACCAGCTTTATCAAGCCCTTTATTATTGCGATAACTTAAGCAAAGCCTTATTCTTTCTGTTTATTCCCTAAAAACGCATACAAAATTAAAATGGTCAGTGTGGAGATCTGCAACGCAGCTGCCAACGTTTCGCCACATTCACCCCTAACGATATCAAGAGACGGGTCTGTAACCATAGCGCCATAGTTACATAGTTTCAAATAATATTGAAACTTGTCTTTTAAACATGAACATTTTCAAAGTCTCGTGCCACACAAGTCTGCAAACAAGTGAAGCTAGTCATCTGGCGTCAGCTTAAGGTTAATAGTTATCAACATGTACTTGGGACTGACCTGTAAGGCACATGTGAGCTGTTCTCAGCGAGCGCGGAGATGACGTTCCCTAGGGAGGAAAGCGCCTGGTTGATGCGCGACGCCTCTCGCAGTCTGTCGGCCGACGCGTTGGTCTTGCGCTGTCGCTCGCTGCCCGCCAGGTCCACCAGGTTCAACTTGCCCACGCTGGAACAATAACGATATGGCTGCTGGAGTCTTCGGATAAATGGGCGTCAGTACTATCCATCGGCTAAGCTGCTGTTTTGGATGCGCTAGCGTCTAAAGTTCCAACTTCCACCTTCCAAAGAATATTATACCGGAAATGTTTTGTTGGTTAGTGTGTTCGAATCCCAGCCCTTCCCGTTTCGAAATTAGATCGTTTCACACATAGCCTTCAAACTCGCATAAACAAAAATACAACGCTAAAACATTTTATAAACTTTCATTTGAATAAATAAATACTTCAATTAAAAGCCAGTAACGGAAACTCGCAGCTTACAAAGGCTTCTTGCAATAGCTTGCGTATTAATATTGAAATGTACGGCTTTATAAACACTTATTGAATCAACTCAGGCCCAGATTTCAAAGCGTGTTCAATGGCCACTTGAACTGCGCCCGGACCCTAAGCCCTATTTCCGGCGCAGTAGTGGATTCAAGTGGAATAGGGGCTCAAGTATTTGCTCTTAATATTTAGTCATCATATTTAAAACTGGACATAATCAACCACAGCCTGACTTCACCCACTGCTGAGTGCCATCTGCCACTGCCACGATCGGCGCTTAGGTTGATCTAATTGGCTAAACTTGCTAAACTAATTGTTGTTATTGTTATCATTGCCTTTGCATATTTGTCCTTGTATATTTTTTTATTCGAATGTATGAGAATTCACCCGCTGTGCATTACGTAATTTTTTTGTGTACTTTATCGTCTTAAGTCATCCCAAACTAAAATTTTGGGTTCGATACTGTTTCAGCACCCAGATGGAAGAAATTGCTCATAGCGATAAGACCGCCCATTGTACTTCACTTTAAATGTTCTGTGTATCTGTAATTTGTTTTAATGTAAATGTGGTGTGCAATAAAGTGTTGATCTATCTATCTATCTATCTATCTATCTATCTATCGATCTATCTATAAGAGCAGCCACAGATCACTGAATAGTTAGTATGCGGTGCAGCGGACGCGCTCTATTGGCCGCTTCCTTCTCACGCACTCGGCGACGCACAGCTATTAGCCAAGTGCGTGCTTCAATTGCACGTTCATAGGGTCATTCCGAATAAAGGGATGTGTTCCATCAGCAGTTATAATGTTGTCGTTACTAACAATTAGAGTCCCCGATTTGCCGTCACCTTGTTTTTTTTTTCAAGTGTGTACATTGTACAGGTGTACTCAGATAGTAAAAACTATAAGTAGGTGGTATTTTTTGTCACTGCCTCGTCAACGTGTGAGTGAAGTGGGTGAGCACACATTTTTTACAATAAAATAAAATGTGTAGTTTTCGTAACGCGTGCCTACATGTACCTATACGGGTTAATTTGTAAAACGGTGCGCTGTGCACTTCCTACCTCGCAGGCGCCACTAGTGTTAGCAGGCATCTTATGCAATTATCATTCACCATCAATTAATTCTGGAGCAGGCATTAGCTAATTAGACTGCACATTGCATTGCAATTATGAGTGTCATTAGCATCATAATGGTTCGCGCATCTTGCATATTAAACGTCTGTGTCTATCTTGTTTGAACATTCAGATTGAAGATGTTACTTCAACTTGCTTTAACTGTATACTTAACTAAGAGGTCGATGTGTGGGGGAGGAGAAACTGACATCATCATCATCATCATCATCCACAGCCCGACTTTACCCACTGCTGGGCATAGGCCTCTCTTAGTTTGAAACTGACACCAAAACAAAACTCTAACACTAACGTTTTTAATTCAATACATTTCGGAAGAATCCTATACATATACAATCTTCTTTTTTAGTTTCTATTACAACAAAACTAGAGGAATTTATAAAACCATCTAGGAACATATTTTTAAATCTCCACAATACATGTGATTAGCATTAGATTCGCATAACAAACAGGTAGATAAACACACCAGCCGTATGTATACATCGCTAACACGAAAGGAAACATTTACCCGCGTTAAATAAACAACTCCACCGCGTACACTCATGTTACGCAAGTTCTTTTCAACTGAGGACTCAGCACCAGATCGATATACTTAAAGATTTATAGAAACGAGACAAACCTCCATCCAACCCGTCTACACTCATGTTCCTATCTAGAAAATATAGAGTGTCCTAATCCAGTTCAATTGTTAAAGTGCTATCAATCGGTCTGAGTCACAGACTTAATTAGACTTAATTATAGTAAGTCTGTGGTCTAAGTGCTTTGGTTTTACAAAAGCAAACTAAGTAGACCTTCTAAAGTCATTTTCGTTCTTGACATTGGTTTGAGCATACATTTTAAATTATCACCTGTTAATTCTCAGTCTATATATCAGTAATTTAAAAAAGAAGGTTTATGTAGTTTCCGTAGACCTTGGGTCGCGGAAGAGCGGAAGTGTCGCAAGTTTGTTAAACAGCTCGTGTGGGCCTCGGAAGACAGCCTGGCGACTTGCAAATTGACAGCCCACGCCCGCGTTGTAAACATCAACCCAATATGGCTTCGATTGAGCAAACTACGGTTGTCAAAGCACATGCCAGTGGCTGTCATGGCAATGCCAGGTATTTGGACCAGAAACTTGCTCAATTAAACTCATGTTTGTATAATTTTTCCTGAATCTATACATTATGCGGGTCGGATCACAAGTAACTTTGTTATGATTTTGACTGTTCCGTTAACTTGGTCACGCGATATCGCGAGGTTTGGGTGTTGCCCATTCATGAATTAGAGTTTACAAATTCACAATATTATGAAGAAGATCACAAAGCTACGATTAAACAATTAGTAAATCTATTCCAGACGGTAGATGTCGTAATTTTATTTTATTGAGCAGCATTTAAATTGTTTATTTTTGAATCATCACGCATTTCATTCCATATTACGTGGAATTTCAAGTCCGGATATGTAGAGACGGGACGACAGGACGTATAAGGCACTGAGCTTTCGGACTCCTTGTGCAATCTGTTATGTAACGTAACATATCGCATTGTGCGCTGTACTGCTGTGTGCGCCTTGACATAGCCAAATAGGTCTCCGCTGTTGACTTTGTAATGTGGATATGCTGCAGTCTAGAGAACTAACATTGTATGTAACCACAGCACATAGTAACACATTAAAAAACAACAATCGTATTTCCCTCAGTAAAAAAAAACGCAATAGTTTGCAGACAAAATTGTATTGATGGAAACAATTTGGAAAAATTAAGGGTAGTGTTACCTAGAGAAGCAATATAGGTTACCTTTTCCTAATGATGTCTGCTACGTTATTAAAACTGAACAAAAAACTTTGTGGATTTTGGTCTAATGTCCATTATTCTGAATGTGACGGAGATCGTTTTTCTGGGTGACACCAATTGCGTAAGTTACAATTTCGGTTTACGAAATGTTGCTCCAGATCGGAGTGCGCGAAATTGTTTTGTAGGAGTATGTCTAACTTATTATTAAAGATGTCGAGTGCAAGCATTTCATTTTTTAACTAGAATCTGAGTGTCACAAAGTTATTTAATTATTTATTTATTTATTTTATTTATTAATTCACAAAACAAATTACAACATAGAAGCCTTAAATCTAAGTACAGTTAAATTAGCGAGTATTGTTTGATTATCTGCGCAGCAGGTGTTCAACTGAAACACGGCAGGTGCGGCTGAAGTCGGGAGCGCACGTAAAGCCTTCACGGCTCGCCGCGCTTCCTGCCGCTACCATCGAATTCTATTTAGCCTTACTTTTTGCTAACTTGTAGCCTTCTCATGTAAGGTCGGGTGTTGGGAGACAATTGAAACGAACCAAGTCCGAATAAATACTGATTTATTAAATGAATGAAATCCTATTATATAGACTTACAACTACATCATCACACCTTCCCATTTAATTAAAAAAATAATAAAGATAGTATTATTATTTTTTATATATACCTAAGTAGGTAATTAGTACTTATATATTTACCTGCGCAGAGGTAAAATGAAATTTAGATTGATTAAATAATTTCTTAAAAATAAACATGCTAGATATGATTATTATATTAACATAGAGGACACTGACATTAATATACTATAAATTAACAGTAGGTAATTTTTAAACGCAATTAAATCCAAAATATTATGTGAGTAAAAAAAATTTAGTTACAGTTTTAATTAATTTTGTAATGTTTTGTTCTATTCTTGTGAACTATATATTCTTTTGCATTTTTTAATATCTTAACATTTGCATCCAAGTCCTCTATTACCTTAAATGGTCCTAAATATATCGGATCCATTTTATTATCTGCTATATTTCTTAATAACAATAAATCACCCTTATTATAGTATACTGGGTTCATATTAGTGTCATACTTATTTTTTCTCTTAGTCTTACTCGTAATTAAATTACTATGTGCATCTTTTTGAGCTACTTGGAGCCTATATTTTAACTCAAGAGCATAGTTGTCATGAGCATATAGAGGATCTATGATATTTCCTGTTAAATTCGTTGGCAGGACGCAACGTTTGCCAAACACTAATTCATGCGGCGAGTACTTGGTCTCCGTATGTACTGTATTATTATAGGAAAAACACCAATACGGCAACCAGGCACTCCACGCGCTTAATTGATTCTCACAATTTATTCTAAGATACGCACCCATCGCTTTATGGTTGTTTTCCAGGGCACCAATACTTTCGTGATGGTACGCTGTGGAAGAAATTTGGTTAATATTTAAGAGCTGACATACCTCCTTCATAGTACTAGATATGAATTCAGACCCACGATCAGTCGCTATTTCTCTGGGTACGCCATACCTTAAAATAAAATTCTCGACGAAAGCACGGGCTACACTTACCGTATCTTTGTTGCACAGAGGGTACGCCTCTGTATATTTCGACAGCTCGCACTGTAATGTCAAAATATACCTGTAATTATGTATGTCTTTTGGCAATGGTCCTACGATGTCTAAATAAATCTTTTCCAAAGCTGAATTCGCTGTAGAAGTAATTTCCATAGGCTGTTTAGTGTGTACAGAATATTTTTGTTTCTTACATTGCTCACATTTAGAAACATAATCGACAACATCTTTCTCTAAACTCGGCCATAAGTAATATTTTTTGATGTTATTAGTCATTCGCCTAATACCCGCGTGGCCACTAGTGGGTAAAAGGTGAAAGTCATTTAATATTACACGCCTGTTATCTAAATTATCTATTCTTTGGACGTTCTTTATTATGCAAATACGTGGTCCGGACCACTTTTCATAATTCTTAATTTCATTTATTAGCCCACTTATAAAATCTTTATTATCGTCCTTCCTTATTATGCATAACTCATTTATTAAGAATTTTTTACATAAACATAACAAGTCTCTCACCAATTCGACTCGCGTAATTGGAGATAGAGATATTGTTTGTAAATAAATGATTGCTTTACTGGGCACGTATATAAAATATTTATATTTTTCGACAATTATTCCTTTACTAAATAAGTATTTTAATTTCCTAGAGGTAATTAATGAAAGTTCGGTAATATTTTCCGGTTTTTTAATTATTTCCACCACTCTCGGTTGATCAGGCCTCAAGTGCATGTCAATATTATCCACCGATAAATTATTACCGCTCTTACTATTATCCTGTTGCAATTTTCGCTGTTGTGCTCTAGTCATTACATTTACAATGTGCTCATTCATCGATTTTAGATCTTCTGTCGTAATAATTATTCGCGACAGCGCATCCGCTACAGAATTTGACTGACCTTTTATATACTCTACGGTGAAAGTAAACTCTTCTAACTGTAGTCTGAACTTTAACAATCTACTGGATGGATCCTTCATAGAAAATAAGTAAATTAAAGGTCGATGATCAGTTTGTATCCTAAATCGCCTTCCGTATAAGTAAGGGCGAAAATATTTAACACTCCATACTATTGCTAAGAGTTCCTTCTCAATAGTAGGGTAATTAATTTCGGCTTTATTTAAACCACGACTAGCATAAGCTACGGGCCGTCCATCTCCATTACACAATACCGATCCGATCGCTTTACCTGAAGCGTCGGTTTGTAAAATAAACTCATTTTTATCTGAAAAATTTGGGTACTGTAGGACTGGCGGGTTTATCAAGGCTGATTTTAACATTTGAAAAGAGTGTTCACATTCCTCTGTCCACACAAATTTAACATTTTTACAACACAATTTATTTAAAGGAAACGCAAATTCGCCGAAATTTCTAATGAATTTTCTATAATAATTTGCAAAAGCTACGAAACGCTTCAATTCGTCAGCATTTTGTGGCTTTGGATAATTTTCTACAATCTTAATTTTTTCAGGGTCTGGTAAAATTCCTGAACCAGAAACTACATGACCTAAATAAAGAATTTCCTTCTGTAAAAACTTACACTTGGCAGGGTTCAATTTTAAATTTACCTTACGCAATCTTGTAAAGACATCCATCAAGTTTTGATTGTGCATAATCAAGTTTCTACCCATGACCACTAAATCATCTTGGTAAACTAGACATTTTTCGTAATTTAGACCGGACATTGCTATGGTCATCATTCGACTAAAAGAACTTGGGCTTGATTTCAGTCCCATGGGCATGCGAGTCATATGGTACTGATTTGTACCCGAAGAAAATGATGTACATGGTCTACAACTTTCTCGTAATTCAATTTGGTAAAACCCTTGATATAAATCTAAATGAGTGAAGTACATCGCGCCTGACAATGAGTCTAGTATTTCGGTGATATTGGGTAAAGGAAATTTGTCATCTTGTATGGTATTATTCAACTTCCGATAATCAATTACAACGCGCCATTTTTTATTTCCCGACGCGTCGAGTTTTTTGGGGACCAACAGCAAAGGACTCGACCATGCACTTCGAGACGGTTCAATTATTCCGTCATTTAACATATTTTTGATTTGTTTTTCTATTTCCGGTTTTTGGGCGTATGGCAATCTGTAAGGTTTTGTATAAATAGGAATAGTATGTGGTTTTAAGTCAATTGTCTGTTCATATATAGGGGTAGTGGAGAGTTTATCTCCTGGCAAATGAAAAATATCCGGAAATTTAGCACATATTTTTTCCAAAGACTTTTGTTCTTCAATATTTAATCCCTTTAAATTTAATGAAGAAAACAAAGATTTTACCCTTTCCGAATCGATTGTCGTTTTATTAAATTGGCAAATAAAATAATCATTTAAATTGCTCGTGTTTACTTGAAAATGATTTAATTTAACATCCGTATCTCGAGTGTTCAAAATACGAATAGGCATTTTTCCGTTTAAAGGTTTATTGATGCTGCCTGCTAAAAAAACACCTTCACATAACTGTTGATTTGATACTACACACTCTTCTTTTAAATCCGACTCAATGTAATGTATAGACTCACTACGTGCTGGCAGCGTTAAATAATAACTACTATGATTCGGCAACCTAGAATAGAAGGATAATGTAACCGATTCAGATTCATTTGTCAATAATTGCAATGTGTTAATCTCGAAATTCAAGATAGCTTTATAGTGAGACAAAAAGTCTTGACCTAGAATACCATCAGTTGAACATGGTAGATTTTTAAATACGACAAATTTATGTGTGAAATTATATGTGTTATAATTAAGAGTCAAATTAACATAGCCTTCTGAAAATAAATATCCACCTATACCTTTCACGCGAATTCTCTCTTTATGGTAAGGAATTTGTAAACGATCTACACATTCCAAATTGATTCCCGATATAGATGCACCGGTATCAATTAGCCAGTCATGTTTATGATTGTCAATCTTAAATGGTACAATGTTTAAATTGTTACATGATAGGATGATGTCAGTCACGAAAAAAATGATTTAGCGTTTCATTATTCGATGTACCTGTTGCTACCTGATTGTCATTTATGACATTTATTTGTGGCCTCCTTGACCCGGCACCCTGGCCGCGGTTACTGTATGGTCTGCTCCGCATTCCGCGATGCCGATTGCTGTGATAGTTATTAAAACCATACGGTACCTGTGATTGGTGCTGACGTCGTTGCTGATGGTTATATGCACTTTGCACACGATACCTTGCACCAAAATTGCGTTGACCTCGGTATCCTCGTTGGGGCCTCCTTGCCGAATAAAAGGGTTGTTTATACATACCCATAACCTCCGCTGAAGTACTTTGAGCGGGTATCTCTTCATCTTGGGCAGTCTGGATTGCTTCTGTCAAAGAAGAAAAATTACGCGCAGCAATAATCGTACTTAGACGACGATCCCGCAATCCGTTTGAAAATCGCTTAATTGCCAACTTTTCATTTAAAGGTTTTAATACGCTATAAGCGTTTGGATCTCCGTCGGCTTGCGAGATGGTCAAATTTACGAAAAGCTCAGATACTTCCTTGCCAAAATCCGTAATATTTTTACCGTTCTGTCTACAACGTTCCAATTTTGATTGGATAGCCGTGTAGCTTTTTTGTGGCAACAGTAATTTACGCATATCCTTTACAAGCTCATCAACAGACTCATATTTCGATGAAAGCAATAACTTTGCATGCTGGGATAACCGGCTTTTTAATACAAACTGTATCAGTTTGTTTTTACACGTTGCCTTTTCTAAAACAGAATCATAATATTCGATGCTTTCAATCAGCTGCTTGGTATTATCAATGCTATCATTCATAACGGGCAAAAGATGCAATGCCGTTTTTAACTCAAACGTATCCATTTCTGATAAATGCTCTTCCTCTCTCTTCGCAGTACACAAGGAAATTATTTCCGAAAATAACCTATCAAACTGTTTACAGATCTCTATAATACTTGACCTTTTTTCGTCCGAGAACTTACTTAAATTAGCTTTATAAATTTCTAGAAACTTGTTATATTTTAACAATACAGTATTTGCCTCTTGCCTTTTTGACTCTAAAATTTTTCCTTGTCTACGGCTGGCACCAATTTTTATTAAATAATTTCTTATATCCTTCAACTCATTTAAAATTAAATTTAAATCCTCGGCCATAACACGTTAGCACTCATAAATGGATACGCTTACTATTAATCTTTAAAATATATCATGAAAAATGCACGTAATAATTTTAATAAAATAATATTATAATGTAAATTATTCCTATCATTCCTAAAATACCTGACATTCCATTATACTACCTTACATTAGTCCGTTCACTAATTCGTCACTGATAACATAAATACGTACAGTACGATCACTTCACTTTACCGATTGAATTTCACTCACGAAAACACATTTTTTACGCATCACTAAACGCCACCAATCTGCTCGCTGCCGCTTCAAGTTAGATGTCGAAAACCTCAGACTTGTTAGCCTGTGGCACGGGACCTCTAGATGTTTGCTGCCTTCGGAGGATGCTGGAGTATCGTCTTAACCTTGACTGATCAATATGCCGCTGTATCTGTTTTTTGTGGCATCGGTAATACAGCTTGTAGATGACGATAACTATTCCAATGCCCAGAATAGTACAAATAATTATCAGGATAACATTGGTGTTTTCCTGAAGCTGCTGCGTACGGGCCGAATTGGTACCGACCCCGGCTGTTTGGGCAATCACAACCTCTTCCTTTGTGCTCGTACTACCCATCGTGACACAAACTTGCAATGAAAGTTCTTAAAAACACGCGTTTGACACGGACGCCTTTTACTTATGTTCTGCATTTTGAAGCTTGCATCAGATCTATTCCTAATATGGAGTAGGTACCTACACGCGCGCGGCTGATCCGACTCCGGTTACTGGCAAGGTCGCCATGTAAGGTCGGGTGTTGGGAGACAATTGAAACGAACCAAGTCCGAATAAATACTGATTTATTAAATGAATGAAATCCTATTATATAGACTTACAACTACATCATCACACTCAAAAAAAAATTGACAGTGTTTTTGAACAATAATAAAGACATTAATTTTATTTCATTTGCATCGGGGTGTTATCGTTTAGTTAGACTATGATTGATTGATGGCAGACTCACTAATCGCGATCCTCGCGAATGTTTATGAAATACGCAGAAGGTGGAGGCCCCTTTTTGCATTTTGAACCAGTAAACCTAAATTACCCGATATATATCCCGATGTATAATAACCGATACAAAATATGTTGCTGTCTGATTTCGTCGCCATAGGAGTAACACAAATCTTAATGAATAAGACCATAATTGTCTAACAAATTTAGTAAATTACAAAAATATCAAGTTCACTGATTTATAAGGTCAAACTATTTACTGAATAATAATTAATGGCTTGACATCGCATGATGTCATAATAATGCATAATGATGTTTAAGGATACAATGTATACAAAACCCAAAGGTGTCAAATATCCCACCTACAGGTATAAAATCCAAAATAGTGTTTTAAGATGCATCTGAGTTAGATCATCGCGGTCGGTTTGTGCAAGGGCTGAGTCAGAAGCGTCGTGTGGAGAGTTGTGTTCGAGTTAGTCACGAGTCGGGGGCGAGATGGCTATACATGGTAGGGCGCGATCCGACGCTCAATGCTGAAACGGTGATACATGGCACTACTAACATACAGGTGACTGGACTCTTACAATATTTCATATTTGTCTAAATTCATCTTCTAGGATTTTCAAGTTAAGTAATTTCACTTTCGTGACAAATTCTTCATTATTCTTCAATCAGACATAATTCATGACAAGGTTAAAGAAAAAAGGAAAAGGAAAAGGGAAGACAATAGTTGCATTTTAAATGTCATTAGCACCAAATAATCCAGTTTTAACAAGATCTATGTTTTTGTTTAATTTTTGTATAACAAAATAATCCTCGTAGTCAAGTTATGGGAGGTTTTGTGAGTTGTAATTTGACGTACAAGTCCTAAAATACTTGTACTATTATTTGTTCTGTGGTAATGGACGATATAAATAATTGCCGTTTGCTATCCATGCGTCATTATGAAGGGTAGGTTTGTCGTATTGATCGATGTGAGGACAATCTGTCGACTGCGGGACATCACACAACACGTAAGACTCAACTATTCATAGAAATACATGGTAAACTTTTACAACCTTTTCAGTAATCTTATCCAAAAGATACAGGAAAACCTTGTGTAAGTAGTTCTATATTCTACAGGATGGGTCAAATTTTTGATCCCTTAAGGATCGCTACCTTTTGCGTAGTTAGAGGGTTTTCTTCTTAGGATCCTTCTGTTTTATTTTGTTCCACCCTGTATAGTTATGGCGCAGGATCGAGGCGAATGGCAGTCGCGAAGGGAGGCCTATGCCCAGCAGTGGGCTGATAAATAGGGCTGATGATGATGATGATGATTTATAGTTATCTACTCGTATAATTTCTACAAATGTTTTAGTTTTATAGCACCAATAACGTTTTAATAAAAGTAAAACAATAAACTTTTATCACGACCATGGATAACGATTAGACAAGAATTGATAGGAAAATTGCGTACAATAATTATTATTTACACATCTTCGGTATAAAGAGAAATAGACATGTAATTGTGTATTATTATCATGTTTGACCGGTTAGTGATCATCTTTAGATGATTGCGAATAACATCGATTTTCAAACTTAGTGCAGACAGCGAAAAAACTTAGTTGAACAATAATTGCAAGTCATTTAAAATTAAATATACATAACATATTGAATAGAAAGTACTCCTTAAAATTTTAAAGTTGTGGGGACCATTGCTCCTCCAAAACGCTAGGATAAAGAAAGGGTATAAGAGATGCTTGCGAAAGTTCATCACCATGCAAGTGACATTTACAGCTGAGCGCTGAAAGCGCTTCAGAGAGACTGTAAAAGTGTCGTTCCCCAACGTTTTTGAAGTTAACGCCACGACGAAGGACTTCTTAAAACTCCGTCACCAGAGATAACCACTAGCTCATACGAACGTGGTTATACATTTGAAATCAATTTCATTATTCACATTCGTGCGCGCAGTGACGCGGAAAGGGGGCTAATCCAGCCGCGAGTGGACACGAGCCTGCCTCATTAGGCCTCCGCCCTACATACTCCCGCAACTCGTTTCGCTAATTGACCGACAGTTTTTTATCGTATTGCTTAATTAATCAGCAAGGTAATCAACATCTTAGTCCGACAATCTTTCAAAATAATCATGTGTTAGGGAAATATAAAAGTCCATTACCGGAATGATTTTATACTATTGTAAAAACGTGCAGCGATTATCAAACGTTTAAATCCAGTTAGATACAGAAACCCTATGACGCTGGCAATAAAGGTCTTATTTAAACGAATAACAATAGTATAATGTGCCACAATCGCATTATAGTTTTTGTACAGTTTCGTGACTTCCCGAACATTAGGTAGTTTTTGCAACAAATAGGTTATTGGAGCTCGATAGCTCCGAACGGTTCACTCGTAACAACGCGATGACAATTTACAGAAAACATTATGTTATATTTAGATTTGATTGCAGACGGAATGCCGTGTTAGGAAATTTCTGCAACTGAGCATTTTGGAAACATAATTAAATTACTTGTATTCTTATTCTTATTTCAAACTTGAAAGAAAAATCTAGTTAGGACATAACTAAGAACATTTTTAAAAGAAAGAAAGTAGGCAGATAAGGAAACGCAATTTGCAGAAAACAGCCAGCCAGCGGTGTGAAAAAAGGTCTTGCAGAAAAATAAATTAAGCGAAATAAGCCCCACCTGAAATGGCTTTATTCGCAAGAAGGGAGTGCTTGGCAAAGGTAGGGTCGGACGATTTACTCCTTGTAGGGTGAAACAAAGGAAATGAACGTCTGTGAACCTACCCTGGATACTACTGTAGGTACTGTAGGTAGGCGAGGGGGTTAGACTCTAACCAATTCCTACACCGACCCATACACGATAGTAAACTTCGTTTATATTTCGGCGTAGACATCAAGATCTAAACAAATCTAAGAAGGTTTGGGACGGAAAATAGTTGGAATGCTTTAAACAAATTAGAAGGACAGATGAGGCGGAGCGGGGCGGGGGCGGGATATTGACTAGAAGAGTAGCAAGGATTAAATCAGATACCTACTATGCCTACTAATATTCACAAATACTAAAGTAGCTCTGTCTGTTGCTTTTCCATTGAACCGATTTTAATGAATTTTGGTACAGAGATAGGTCAAGTACCACAGTCAAGTACACTGAAAAAGGACATATAATGAATTTTGGTACAGAGATAGGTGTAGTACATTGAAAAAGGACATAATAACGTTTTTAACCGTGGGAAGCCAGGGACCATAAATAACAGGAGTAAAGTACTGTAGTAAAAGACAAATCTCATAAACATAAACTACACTTGAATCCAATAATATGAGCTGGGCGTTATGTTTTGATAACAAATCATGTCTTGGCGGCTTTAACCAATCACAATTTAAAGATGATATCAAAATCAAACACGGATCCAGAACCGAAAGCAATTTACATACATAATAAATAATATACAGGAAAGGGTGAATGCAAATAGGAAGACGGCACGGAAGCGACCGATTAGCGGGAGTAGTATCATTGCCCCACTGGCACTGTACTGAAGGGATTAACACTGAAGGGGGTGAATATTGAACTAAAGGCACTGACCTGGGGGTCGATGTCTTCAACCCACTTCAACCTTAACAATACGGGGGTATACATTCCAGAACAATTTAAGGAAATAGCAAGAATCTGACTATCCGAATCTACATAACTAATTTGTAAATTTTGCAAGGCTAATCTCTTCTCTTATATCTGTGAAAGGAGATAGATAAAGTCATCTTAGCTCTAAAAGCCTCGTTAATCAATTATAAAGAACAGGGTAAATGTCTTACCTATCATAAATTTCTCCATCACACTCATCGCCCCAAGTTTCCATCCAAAAATCCAAATCACTCATTTCTATACTCTTTAAATCTGCCTCTTTTTCAATGAAGTAAGTGACCTACGTGGAACAGATGTGAAGGTTGTTCACGTAATACTGAACATGTCTGGTCCAGCGTTAGAGGCATCGCATCATCACAATTAGAGCAATCATATTTCTGCCCACTCTGCGATGACTGTGGCATTAGTCAGATGAGTAACCTTAGTATGTTGTGCTGAAGGCCTCAATCGTTTGGGTTAATATGAATGGATGTTTGACTCAAAACTACGCGGTCTTGTAGAATAAGAACCACACAATGTGGGCTAGTATTGGATGTGCCTCTCGACTACTTCTTCGACATCTTCAAAGTTTGGAAATGTCTAACAATTTAAGAGAATGTCAACCATAGTATGAACTAGATGGCCCTAGTAAAAATGACCCGTTTCTAGATCGCGCTGACGAAAACGCGCGGCGCGGAATGACCTTTCCATACAATCAAACCAACATTCTCTTTAAAATATTATTAGTAGATAGTATGAATATGATCAGATTAAATAATGACCTTAGTAAGAAATTACAGAATACAACAAATTCTATCAACGGAACGAAAGTAAAAAGTTCCGAGTGAACTGTAAACAGCACGTTGCCGATCATAGACAGTCGAGAGCGCCGTAAAAAGCAGCGCGTGTCTATCGCGCCCTCATCGCTTCTGTAGCTCTGAGTTAGGGACAAGGGAGGGCTGTCACAGTTCGGAAACTAGCGAATTAATATGGCATAGTCCACAAATGAGAGAAGAAAGGGAGGCCTTTGCCCTGCAGTGGGACGTCACAGGCTCTTAATAATAATAATAAATAGTCCACAAATGCCCTGCGAAGAACACAAATGAAGGGGATTTCTGGATATAGGTACTTAACTTACGCACAAAAATTTAAATCATCATCAATCAGCGATCGTCCGTAGTTCAAATCTACCACTTACGAAACCATACGAAAATTGTTACTGCTTACGGGTCCTAAATACATATGAGTCTTGGATTACATCTTAAAGATACCTTTGTACTTTCGTACTTTTTTTTGTACTTTTTTGTACTTTTTACTTTATACAAATATAAATAAATCAGTTTTACTATCTATCATGCATGAAAAACAATCAAAAACCATATTTCATTTTAATTTCAGTAGCTAAGCCGAGTTCAATGGAGCTAATAACTCTAATTCACACTACAATCGCGTTAAAATGTCTGAAACACGAAGGAATGAATGTTTTCAGTACATTAAGTTGGTGGAATACGTAGCATCCTCATTACGGAGGCCTCAATAGGACTGTCCTGGATCTTTGTTATTTCGATCGGGAACCAGGACAACGGGCCAACGGGGACTTGGGAGACCGCCCTCATTCTTACATTCATTCTTAAACTCATTGATTTATGAATTATTACTTGTCGATATGACATACATGAATAATGCTATTCGTATTGGTCGAAATGGATTTTTTCTTCAACAAATTGTTAAATCAGTACGATAGAATTTTGTATTAATGAAACTTTTCCAGGCATGTTTATGATTTTGGACCCTTTCCTTAGTTATAGGGTTTCATGTACCTATTTGTTACGAGTATAGTATAGTAACACAATCTCATAATGGCTCAGTAAAGCATCGTGACGAAACGAGTAGATACATAGTATTTGGCAACCAGAAATATGCGAAATGATAAAAATATCTATTTGGACGTGCCTTCGACTAACATTCAACATATTTATGAAAATGTATCTTGAATGTCTTATCGGTTGTATCGTTAAGAATACAGTCGTAAGCCTGTTTATTATTAAAACAAAGTTCTGAAAACATGTCCCGTCGACCATGTGTTAAGGTACAATTAAATCGATTCAATAACAAAGTAACGGATGGCCTTGTGAAGGTCAAGTGAAAAGCAATAAATTCTTTAACATCCCCCCTCCCCCCTCAGACGACATTACCTCCCCCCTCCGCCCCCCGGAGCGATAGCCATCAGCCCCGTGTGAGGGGTTGGCTGGACCTTCGTGATCAGTCTGCCTAACGTCATATAACTCAATCAATATGACGTCATTATAAACTCTATGATAGGTATTGTTTATTTACTGTTGATAACCATGACTAGTATTTAACTAAAAAACATATTAGTTCTGGAATATTGGCTAGCAAAAATATCTAAATACATATGTCAAAGCCACAAGTCTATTAAGTGTTGGGATTCTAACAGGTTCGGTTATAATATTCTACATACGAATGACCATTAGATCTATCGCTATACTATAGCAATATATATACTTACACACGGTAACTCATAGGTATTAAACAGTGAATAAAACCTCGAAGGACCGGGAGGATATAGGCAAGCTAAGAGGTAAGCGAAGCGAGCTTACCGTATGCGGTTGGTGTCTCGATGCGCGCTCTCGACCGTGACGAGGAAGACGGCGTGCGAGCGCGAGGAGTGCTCGTTCATGTCGGTGCGGGCGGCGGCGCGGTGCTTGTTGCCCGCGCGCATCACGCGGACCATCTCCGCGGCGCTCTTGCACACCACAGACGTCATCTCCGGGATGTAGAAGCCGTTCAGCTCCTGCTGTAGTTACCAATCGTGAGATATTGTATATGGTTTACAGTCAGTCTCAATAACCTATCTGTAATGTTTGATTTTGCTAAGCTTGCTCATAGTCAAAAGTCAAAAGTCAAAATATATTTATTCAATAAAGTCATATTAACGACCACTTAGCAAAACCAAACATTATTATTTATTTATTTAAGTTTTTATTTTAATAATCATTATTTTTAATAATAATGTTTGATTTTGCTTGATTTATATTGTTACATTGCATGTTCCAACACGACTTCCTAAAATGGATCTCTAAGGTTTCGGAAGTAGTAGTACATAGTTATAAAACTAGGCAGCAATTGAAGAAGCTAGGTTAACATAAAGACAATGCTTTAGTTAATTCGTTGTAGAATCCATCCGACATAGGCCAAAATAACCGTGAAATCCGGAATCGAAGCCATAGTTATAGGCATAGTTTCACGAAGAAGTATTTGTTGTGCTAGAAATATTCGTAACAATTTGTCACAGCCACGGCCTTGATCTTACGCACCTTGAATCTTTCTTTACCGTGAACAGTTTTGTTTCAACAATGCTATTATAGGGACGCATATTCAGTGCTATTAGGTAACAGATGTATGAAAGTTTGCACAATTGCTCGAAGCGGCTCTTTCGGACGCATCCGCCGATGTCGAGTCCAAGGCTGCTATTGCGAATTGCGTTTCCTACTCTACGTCACTGAAGCCATTGCCATATTTACACAAAGCAAATTGCCTTTATTTGGAAGTACTATTATTAAATCAGACTGTTGATGATACAATAGGCAGAGCTCAATTATTTACTTTGTGATGTTGAGATAGGCAAAGCCATAACCGTGTATTGGCAACATCAATTGTATTGACTAATCTTTTCACGCGTTCACTACTTTACCAATCCTATGCGGTGCGCGTATTTTACATTATTAATTTGGTTATATATTTTTTCGTCTCGCCACATTTTAGGATATCTATTATGTATTATTATCTTGGATCGCGATACTACTTCCTTGATAAACGAAATTAAGTTTAAGCGATTTGTATCTATTGTTTAAGCGAAAAAATTGTATCTATAACCATAATTTAATTGTATTCAAATCAGTTTCCAAAAGCTCGTTTCATCTAATACCACAAATATATCAGAGCACGGATCTCTGACAAATTAGCCAAATTACATTTCCCTTGACCCGGCTCACGAAACATGTCATAGTTATTGTTACCGGCTGTGGTTTGGTACACAATCACCGCTATAATGAGTGGTGTACCAACGCCAGGTTTCAAGGATTCCTGCCGTGACCCCTTTTGTCCACCGATGACAAATCAGCAAATTGACCGACCTGTGAATTAGTCTGATTACCAGCTCTTTTGTCCAGTAAAGTCTAATCTAGTCATACATTTAAGAATGCAAATTATTACTACAAGCATAATGTATACTTTTCAAGGGTAAACACACAGCTTGGATTTATCAGTATAATTTATTTAGGTAATTGTTTAGTGAACTATTTTGGCTAGTCCATCAATTTATTAACTAAAATATTGATTACGTAAAACATTACCGGACGTTAATTTATTACATCAAACGTACGAATTGGACAGCATCCAAACAAAACGTACGAGTTTCTAGAAATAATAGAAACTATACAATCTCCTGAAATGAGCGAATGCATGCCTGGGACCATTACCTGCAGCTAGTTATAGATAAGAGTCGACGGCAATCGATATAGATTCGTTATCGAATCGATAGCATAATTTATTGATAACGCGACCCTGAAACCGTTTCAGGTGTTGACCACGGAACCATAAAAAAGAAAGGCGATACTACGATCCTAAAGTACGAGTATACAACGCTGCAGTAACATCATAATTCCGAACAAATAAATTGCTGCCCCTATTCTCTGTTAACTCTCATGACATTAATAAACCCAGAAAGGGGAACAACTACGAGTATATGGCAAGACAATAAGAGGGCCCAATATGCCGCATTTGATTCAATTCACTGGTTTATGTACTTATCAAGAGTGCATTATTGATTTCAGAATGCCGATACAGTTATTGTATACGTCATTGTTATCACGAAATGATCAAATACTCGTATTTAAGCTGCATTTCGATCAGAAATTTCATTAAATATCATTGTTTGCAAACGCATTGTTAAAGATCTTTCGATCAAAATATTGTAACTCGACCGTCACGATTATTATCTTCCGCTATCAATTTATAATCGAATGCGAATGATACGTTTTTTATAAATCGTTTGCATACTAACTATGTTCTGTTCTATACTTGTACTTGTTTATACTATTAAAATCCCATCTTTACCTCAGCTAGTGTAAATAATGACCATTTACATAAGCATGATAGCAAATAGGTGAAACCTTGCCATCGACCATAACACCATCAAGTGCGAGTGATGTCATCATACGGTCACGCCGACTGTTTTGTTTGTAGGCGCAGACTGATAGCCTCGTATACAAGCCAGGTGTGTGTTTTAGCCAAACTGAGGTACATGACATGATGTTCAGAACAGGAAAGAAATGAGTAACAAATTCCAGAAAGTCGCTGTGTTTTCCCTAGTTATTGCGGATTCTCACAACTTTTTTTTGTAATATACTTACAATTAGAAATTATATTTGGATTATTACTTCATTTTCCTGTATTTATATTTATTTATGATATATGGGTTTGTTTATAATGTTTGCGAGAGAAATAAATAATAGTAGATTGCTATACAAGGGGGCAAAGGCACTTTTTCTATGCACGAGATGGTTTATCGCGCGAGCGTCAGCGAGTGCGATAATAGTTCGAGTGCATAGAAAAGCCTTTTCCCCGAGGTAAGCACTCTGCTTTTCATTACGAATATAAGGAAATTACCAAAAAAATAGATGAAAATTTAAATTTCACACACGAAAATTAGCTATCTCGCTTTTTTTTTTAAATCGACTAGTTTAATATTGACTAAAAGCAGCTAACGATGGCATGGCATAGCTGCGTTCCAGATTTAAAAAAAAATACTGACTGGTAGAATGGCTATAACAGTAGTAGGCATTCTGCCAGTAGTTTTTTTTTTGATGATGAAAAAATTTAAATAAATAAAATAAAATAAATAAATATAATATAATTAGTGCTAGAGAAGCACAAATTCGTGCAAGAGAGACATAATATCTAGCATCTGATTGAGTTAGAAGAACTTGAACACTTAGCATGCATCGACATGCCACAAAAGAAATGCCAAAAATGAAGTTGACATTTGACAGTTATTTACTTTCCTGCCCTAGGGCAGGAAAGTACTTGTTTTCCCTAGGGACAGAAAATGCTACTTTGAACCCTATAATCAGGCAACTTCGTGCGTACTTTCCGTGTATGAGTAATGAAAATTGGTTTTTTGATTCGTAAGGTGAATTGACATCACGATTTTGTAAAGAACGTTTTGGTTATGTACGAGTAAATTGCCGATCAATACTCACCCTAGACTTGGTTCACGTTTACGCATATAATCTAGTCTGAGGTTAGAGTTCGTCAGGGTTATCTGTGAATATCTAGCATTTACTGGTTTGATCTAGCAGATGATTTAATTTAATCTAAACTACTAACTTACACCAACTGGTTTAGAAACGCTCATTTTGATGTGATCTTACGAGTATGTAGTATGTAGGTACTTTTATGAGCAAATACTATGCTTGATTGACAACATAACATAACACACAGTTATTTGTCAAGCAATCTGTGGTTTGGCCGTACCTCACATCTGTGTTATCTAAGCATACTTATATTATAAAGAGGTAAAGTTTTTTTGACGGAGGTAATCTCCGAAACTATTTATCCCATTTCAAAAATTCTGTCGCCGATGAATGGACTGTCGGAATGGTTATAGGGTACTTATGAAACTAGCGTGATAAAATATATTTTATCCCGCTAGTTTCATTAGTACACCCGTGCAAAGCCGGGACGTGCTGCTAGTGGGGATACAAAGAGAAACACGTTGCGTCAATGTTGACCAAAGATGTTATCTTCGAGTAACTTATCTTCAGCAAACTTTGTTCTTGGACTCGGTAATTGCTTGTGAAATTGACAGATGTAAAGTCATCTTATGTAAATACTTTTAAAAGTTTCACAGTGCAAGTTTTGAGCTAGCTAGGTAAACACGTTTCTCTCAAAGATGAGCTTTAAGTTGTATTGGTATGGTAGCTTCTTGAATAATGCAACTGATACGTTCATATTTGTACCTAATGACTATGATCACAATGAAAACAAGTGTGTAAACAAAGTACACTCAAGGAAGTCGTAGTTAATGGTTATCCATTCAATAAAATCAAAGGTATCTAGTTTTAACTCTGATTGCTAAGAGCTTTAACAATGATTTCCAGATAACTGTCATGTTTTGGAGATCAGTTTCAGAGATTAATTCAAATACGTATTTTTAATGAACCACTGAACATTAGGTATTGTAAAGAACAAGATGCTGATATTTTGGGCAATATCGTAAACATAGCAGCATCCATTAACGAATGCACTCAAAGTTGGAAAGCTCCCCTTGACATTGGCGCGGCGCCAGACATCTATTACAGCGCTATCACGTCCAAGCCGCAGATTGTCTAGCAGTTACTGCAGGATTCCCTTGCTCTCGTATCGGTCAAGGATCCAATGATTCCCTTGCTCTCGTATCGGTCAAGGATCCAATGATTCCCTTGCTCCCGTATCGGTCAAGGATCCAATGTTAAACAATCCAAAATTCGGCGCACTAACTCTAATTTAGGATTTAATTAATAAATTCTTGGACATTTCACGCAAAGTCACCTAGTCCCAAGCTAAGCAACTTAATTTGTGTTACGATAACCAGATGACTGATATGGTGCTCCCACACTGCTGTTACAAAATGTTTATAAACATTTTTGAACACTAAAACATTTACTAACAAATGTTGTCAATTGTTACATTTTGTTAGGAACTGTTATATGTTATAAGTGCTCCTACACTGATGGAAAGTGTTTACTACTGTTTACTACCCCGCCGTCACCTGTATAAAATGTTTACAAACAAAATTTTGTTCAAAAATGTTAATTAACATTTACTAACATGAAAACATTTTTTAACTTTTGTGATTAAATGTTAGCTAACAAATGTTTACTAACGTTACTTAACATTATATAACAGCAGTGTGGGAGCACCATTAGAAGTAATACTCGTACTTATTTTTTTAGCAAATACATACATATTTTACATAGAAGACAACGCGACTCGAGACAAATATTAGCAGATCATGTAAACACGGGTTTCGCGGCGTGGAATGAACCAGCAACCTGCGTCTCAAGCGGTTCTTCGAACGCCACAAAGTTCGTCCTTAAAAATAAGTAATTTAGCTCAACTAGTTTTAGACCTGACAGGCTAATAGCTGGATTCTTATTATGAATGAGTGTATGTGCAATATAACGATCTATCACACGTAAGCAGTCTTATTGCAATGCGGCGCGGCGGGCCCGAACGATGACGTTTACTAGATAATACATGCATTTCCTTTTTCGTGTCGCGTGCGTACAGGCATTGTTTGTGTTCATACTACGTTTACATGGTAACAGACTTGTTAGGGGCATGGCTTAGTGCCTTAGTCTAATGAGAACTATATGCCAAGGTTTTGATTACCTGATCGTAAACGGTTATAAAAATAGTCCAAAAGAACAAGTCTAAAGAAAACTCTTCAGAGCCACAAAAAGGTCACTTCGTAAGGTCAAGGAAAGGAAATTAATTGGACTATTACGGTACAATTTTGCTGAATAAATAAAACAGTTTAAAAAACAAATCAGTGGGGCGATTCCCTCCTACTTATCGGAATGCATTCGATGCAAAGATTTTTGAAATTTCTTCGCAGAAAAACGTCAACTCTCAAAGAAAAACTTCGAATGAAATGCATTCCGAGAAGTGTAATTCGCGTCAGATCGTATAAAGACATACCTGCCCTCGTATCGTGAGCTTCTTGCAGTCTTTGGAGAGCAGATCCCGTACATCCTCTAGATAGAGCTCGACGTATGAGCAGGAGACGAGATGCGTGACGTCAGGGGAGGCGCTGTTCTCTATGTGCGCCCAGATGTGTCGGAAGGCGCGCGGGATCACACCCTCGTGGTCGGGCGTGCCCTCCATCGTGTGCGTCTTGCCCGTGCCCGTCTGACCGTACGCGAACACGCACCCGTTGAAACCGTCCAACACTGACGCCACCAGCGGACGCACCTGGATCAAATTTATGGTTAAGTTTTGGTCAATAAGCAATTATTAAGTAAGACAGATGTCTTAATTGATAATATTACACGCCTGTAATGTAAAATTGTCTACCGCACATTTGTTACCAGTTCCCATCATGTAATAAGATATCTCGATGTGCGCCCGTGTGTACCGTGGTACCGTGATAAACCAGGGCAACAAATACAGTTTAGGGTTTTGCTCAATATGATAATAGAACATACCAATATGCTACCATGACATTATTATGAACTAGCAATTTAATATAGACAGACATTTGCAAGTTGAATGGATTGCTAGTTTAGTTTCCGTATTTCCCAGATGTTCATAAAATTGTATTTCAAGATCTGCGGATAAAATAGACATCACTGCCAAATGCCAAATTGCTAGAGTGACCTCATCGATGCAGCAGCTTTCATAGAATTCCTACTTTTAGATGGAATAAGAAATTGCAAAAGTGACCGTGTTCTATAATTCTACTACAAGTTAGCTTAGGGATAGGACTGTTCTCTAAAACCAAGAGTATAAATACAAATCAAGCAGAAAGTTAATGTTGTAGGTAATGTGTGTTTGGACAGGCTAATGACTATCCATCTAGACTTGTACTGTACGCATGATCTCAAATCTCTGATAATCTGACGTGAAGTAAATCTGAAAAATGTCTATTTTACTCTGCACAGTGCACAGTCCTTTCTGCACGTTCTTTGTGTTTATTTTTATTAAAAACAGACAGAACTCTGAATTGCACCTGCAGTTAACCTCGAACAATAAGCCGGCATGCCACCATCGAACACGTGCCCTCATCCAATCGTTAAACAACAATGTTCAACATCGTCCAGATACCTAAACAATGTCCAACAACATTGTCGACAGAACCGAACGACGTCGAGAGCACGTTTTCAAAATATTGACGCATAACAAAGATGTACAATAATGCCGAAATAGCACTTTACGGCGAGATTGCAGCTCGTAAATGTAGCAGGTGTGATAAAGTGTATCGTTACAGTGACCAGCAATAAAACATACAGTATATGTAACTAGAAGTTTGTCTTGTTATTAGAAACATTCAACACAACACATAAGTTGTAAAATATTATACTAATTGTCTCAAATAAACCTAGTCACACAAAACAGAAATAAATTATTGAAAGAGGGAGTATTTCATCTTTATTTTCATTTTTAGCTAATGTTAAAATCGTCTATGAACCGAAAATGTTTCGATCCATCTAGCTAGAGAATCTTGGGAGTGTCCAATTTAGAAAAACAGTTAATTATACAAACATTTAGTTAGTGTATTAATTACAAACCCTACAGTCTACACCCATAGCGTGTCTATGTCTAGGTCACGCCCACAGCCGGCAGCCTGAATCATGGATTATTGGAAAGAATGAACCTTGGACAGCGAGGACTTTGAAAGTCGAGGACGCACCAAAAGCTGCTGGTAGTCTGGTACTGGTACCGCGTGGGATGCGCATGCGCACGTAACAGAGGATTCTTTACGAGTTATTGAATAGTCTCTTACAGATGTGTAGGATGTATCAAGTTCAAATGATAGATCAATCATGACGCTTTGTTAAATCATTACTTGCTCCACTGATAAGCAAAAAACTACTGTACATTTGTGGGGTGTAATGTTACGGACTACATTTACAAAATAGGTACATAAACACATAGTAACTAGAATTATAGAATTGGTATTTGTAGTTAAGTTGCCAGCTGATAAGTGAGCGTGTAGGCAGACAGATGTCAAGTTCAAAACTAATTGGTCAATCAATAATACAAAGTACTCTTGGGCACCTGAAGATCACAATTTAATAAGTCTATGATGTACGACTAGTTAGTTCTATTCAGAGATGTTTATTTATGAGTTAGGAACTAGTGGGTAGTGCCAATGCCAAGATTGATGGGGAATCGCTCACTGCGTATTGTGTAAGGTAGCAAAGCAACTAAAGGAGTAAATAACCATGAATGACTGACAGCCTTGTTGGACGATTCAAATGGTAATAAATCAGGATTACAGCGCGCAGCTCATTCAGCTTCATATGTAAATTTGTGTTGCTATCAACTGCTGAGCTTTTTAGATGATAAGCAAGCTTACCAGCCATCTTTCCAATAAACTAAGCACTATTTGCAGCGGCCCGTAAATTATATCACAGGTGTTTTCCTGTCTCTGAATATGAAACCCACCTGAAGACAATTAAAAGCCCTTAGTTTGTTAGAAAACCAGAGAAAGCAAACTAAAGGTAAATTACGACGTACTCAAACTAACGTAATAGTGTTATTAAATGTTGTTTATCACTTTAGTACAACGTTTTCATTAATTTATCGACTAAAGCAATCGCTGCGAACCCGAGGCGTGACTAATTGGGGTATAAACGTTGGAGGTGCGACCAACACAAGCGGTGATGATGTGCGACCAACACAAGCGGTGATGATGACCGACACTTGCTTTGTTTCTGTCATCTGTGCGCGACCTCCGGTTTTTATGTAAATAAGGAAGTGTCCCTTTCAATTGCAAGTTACATGGTCACGGAGCGAGCTTAATGTTGCGATTTCAATTACATATTACTAAGATAACTAGGTTGAAAATATAAAAATACTTACATAAATGTAAATAATGAGATGCTCGTGAAAAAAACTCAAGATTTTTATATTTTTGGATTTTTTAATATGGGAATTGATTTTGGAGAAATCTTTGCAGTGGCAGTGGGACAAGGTAGAATCTCCATCTGATGATGATGAGATGTTTTAAATACATCTGGTGTATCTCCAATTAAACGCTTTAGATTAAATTTAGATAAGAATCCTTAGAAAAGCGTACATAATCGTATGATATGACTTTTAGTGCGATAACCTGAAGTGGGCAGAATACCTCATTAATTTGACAGTCATACGACAGCACTCGCTGCCGCGTGCGCGCGCGCACGACCGTAAAACATTTCACATTTATGTTATCACATGTACTGTTGTTATTTAAAAGTGGAATTGAGGAAAACTCGGCTGCACGATGAAAATAACCCTCAATACACCACCTAGGGAGACCTAACCTTGAACGACGCGGAAAGCGAAATATTTTTAACTCAGCAGCAATAGATCTTAATCTTCTTCTCTATACATACCTGACGACCACGATGACGTCAAATAATAAAAAAATAGTCAGCGAGTGCCAATACCCGGCACTCGTAAAGCTCGCAGGAGCTATGTTGACGATAAAAGTCTC
Source organism: Xanthorhoe spadicearia (assembly GCA_947086425.1). NCBI lineage: Eukaryota > Metazoa > Arthropoda > Insecta > Lepidoptera > Geometridae > Xanthorhoe > Xanthorhoe spadicearia. Next base: position 98,475 of record OX352214.1, on the reverse strand, counting down.
AGTAGCACGACCTCATTTTCCATGAATGGAGAAACAATATCGCATAAAATACAGAAACGAATAAACTCACGACTCGATATAAAGGAAACAATGAGAACCACAAACAACAAATTTAAATAATGATGAATGGCCCTCGAATAAGGATACAATTCATGAATTTGCAGAACAAAGTTTACGAGTGCGATGATTAATTTTCACATAAACATTTAAAAAAAATAAAACACGTAAACATTATGGGATTATTCGACGTCTTGGCTGATAGCCATAACGCTTCAGAAGAGCTCATACTTATTTACTGACTCGTTTCATGAACCTTTTCATTTCAATGTTAGTATCTCCTACTCAATAAATTCATCCCATTACCGATTGGTATTAAGAGAATAGTATTCTAAATACTTTAACACACCGGCGCGGCGGCTTCGCTCGCTTTGCCTGGAAACATTCATCATCTTATCATCTCAGCCCGGTTGCACCCACTGTTGGGTATAGGCCTACTTTCTATTACGCCACTCAGTTCGGTCCTGTGCGAAAACATTCACATGGTACAAAATCGACGAATGCCGACAATATTCCGACGACAATGTGCGAGACCGCGAGTTATGAAATTTCCGTATCGCCGTCCCTATTACCAAGATGAAAATTCTCCGGATAGTTTGAAACATTGTAATAAATCGACAATATTTACGTCAGTTATGTCAGTAAAAACGGCTTGGCGGGACGATCTCGCCACCTTCGATGAAGGATGGTAGAATTTAGCTAACCATCTATACTTCTTAGCCCAGCAGAGGGACGTGTAAAGTTTATTTTATTTGAGTAACTATAGCATGTGGCATGTGTAGTGGTCTCACTCACCATTTCATCGTAGATGGCCTGTGTGTCGGAGGTGCTGTCGTAGGCGGCGTCGTACGTGAACAGCTTGTCCTGTCCCTTGGGGTTGTAGACCTGCACCGCGCCGCGCTCCGGCCACACCTTCACCACCTGGACACACAACACACATTACTACCAAAACAATAAATAATAATAAATATCCTGGGACATTTCACACAGCGTCATCTAGTTCCAAGCTAAGCAACTTAATGCTTGTGTTATGGTAACCAGATGACTGATATAATACTTAGATACATTTTTTTTGTAAATACATACATATTATAGATAGAAAACACCCAGACACGGAACAAATATCTGCAGACAAACATTTGTCCCGTAGCGGGGATCGAACCCGCGACCTCCGCATCTCAGCCGGGCGTTCACCCAACTGCGCCACAGTGGTTGTCGAACAATAAATACAGTTAGCGTTCCCACCAGATGACGAGAATGAAGCGATTCTTTTGGTTCTTGATAAACATATTCCTCGCTCGTTTCTGGTGGAAACGTAAACTAATAAAGTGCACCTTCGACCTGATAATACCTGGGACCCTGCGTGGACAAACTTTACTGTTCATTGTTGATGGGCTGACAGAGGATGGAGTTTTCATGATAATGATTTTAATTACATATGTGGTGATTGATGGTATGCACTGTTTAGATAAGTATAGATGACAATGAATATTATAATTAAGTCGGATTTCAATGGATTAACGGTTTAATGAGATGTGTTTAAACACTGATAACATGTTTTAAACCATTTCCAGCATTAGTAAGTACCATATCACAAGTAAATAGCAAGCACCTTCTACACGTCGTCCCTTGAAACAACTTCTAATAACAACCAGTAAAAACACCCTATAAAATAAATTAGTCACTTTATTTAAAACTAACGTTGTGCCAAATGTATCATAAATAAAAATAAACGAATATTTAGAAACATTATTTCATATGAGCAATTTTTCCTTGAAGTGAATGAGTAAACCTCAATAACTATAACTACCACCACCTATGAGCTTATACGGTGCTCAGTCAGTATTAGTAAGGCGATATATCATATTATTTAATAGGCAGTAAATAGATCATTAGTTTGTATTTGTGCAAAAATCCAGATATTTCTCTGTTACCCAGAAAACAGAAAACGATACATCGTACCAATATATAGTTCAATACATAAACTGAACTACGGTAGTGGGCACGATGTAGCGTTTTCGGTTTTGAGAGTAGGTTTTGGATATTTGCGCAAAAACATCCCTAATGAGCAATGTCCAGTTTCCCGCCGCGCCGAGAGTTAGTGCATCCCATCCCGGTACCGTGGGGGAACCTTCCAGACCTGCGTGGGGGCTTCCACCTTGTTGGAGTCGATGGGCGCGAGCGGCAGCGGCAGCGGCGTGCCCGACAGCCGCTCGTACCACGGCTGCGCGCGCTGCCTCTGACGCTTCACCTGCTACACATTAACGCATCTTTGGAGGAACGGGGACAATGTCATCAACTAGAAAGAACTTAGAAATGAAGATGCGAGTCCTGTTAAATGAACGCCGGAAGAAGACTCTTGTCAAAATTTAATGAGTGCCGGAAAAGTCGAATCGTTTACATTACAAGTCTAGATACCCCTAACTAAAGCAAAATATACTCGTAGTTACCAGCTCCGCCTTCGCGCGGTTTTTCTCTACTATAAAATGCATATTACGATTAAACATTTCTCTCGACTCGATTGAAAAATACCGTATTAAAATTCGTTGAGTAATTTCTTTTGAACTAAGTAGAAATATAAAAACTATTTTTTTTCAAAAAATACATCAAACGAAAGTTGTTTTGCCACGTCTATCACAGTGACCTAAGTCACAGACAGTTCTAGAACTCCTAAGTCATCGCTTTTATTTCTATACTAGCTGCTCCCCGCGGTTTCACCCGCGTAAGTCCCGTTCCCGCGGGAATATCGGGATAAAAAGTAGCCTATGTTACTCGTGGATAATGTAGCTTTAGAATGGTGAAAGAATTTTTAAAATCGGTCCAGTAGTTTTTGAGCCTATTCATTACAACCAAACAAACAAACAAACAAACAAACAAAGTTTTCCTCTTTATAATATTAGTGTAGAAGTGTAGATTTGCGTAAATCTTATTGCACATACAATGTTTACTAGCGAACGGGTACATTATGTTAATAAATAGTCGGCTTCGAAACAATGTATTCTGAAGGTAATTTGTATGTATTTCGCGGTTTGATGGTTGGGGTGTCAGCCGCTCTGTCATTCATTATGCTTGCGGCAACAAGGTCTTGCTATCTGAATGATGATCTTATTAAGATTACATCCATCTTCAAAATGCTTATCGAAGCTACACAAAACTACATCAAATCTTGCCAATAAAGCAATTATCCCGGCTAATGATATTGCTCGTTTTGCAGTCCGTACTTACTAGTTTTTGTACTAAATTATTTTTATTTGTTGTTGGTGAGTAAGTAAATATATTTTTATAATATAAGTGTACAAGTCTACAAGCACTAGCCTCCAGGCGACTAAGGCGCGCGTCATGAAAAGAAACCTGATGATTTTCACGGGCGGCTGCGCACGCGCACACTTTCAGCTGTTATCATGTCGTAACGAGCTACTATTGCACCCCTATGGACGCACCGCTGTTTTAGACCTAGTTTCCTTGTGGAAATTATATTATTGCGAAAGACTCAAAAATAATATTGCCATGTAAAGCCATCAACATCATATCGATGTGTAAAACGAATAAAGTGTGGAAATAAAAAAAGTACTTTCAAAAGGTGATGAAAAGGAACGACGCTGGCAGATTTACCTATCAATATTTTTGCTCAATGAACCAGTACCTCTCTGTAGGGCCAGATCGATCGTGTTATTTGTTATCCAACGTTTTATCTAAACTATCGTCAGTTGTACTAGACATTATTATAATCACACGGGAAATTACTCACGTAAAAATATTGTCGATATAGATACCGACAATGTTTCGATTCTTCCAGAGAATCTTCATCTGGGTATGAGATCATTTTTACGTGAGTAATTTCCCGTGTGATTGCAATAATGTTTTATCTAAAATCATCGACAAGACCTGGCATCAATCACGCACTCCCACACACTGAGAAGATATTCAAAGAATCCGTCGAAGGCTAGCGGGTCTACCAGCAACGCTCCAGTTAGGGCTCTAACTCACCGGCAGTACTAACTACTACTGCATCTGTGGTATCACCACATACAAACTGCTATCACATCTGTGGCTCTGGTTGGCAACTGGTAACGAAGCTGGGCTGCATGCCCTATAAGGTCGCCATGTCTCTACGAGTATATCAGCGAGTGATTCGTTGGTTCTCTGCGTGCGGTAAATAACGTTATCTGCTTGTCAGCTTCTTTGGATCTAAGTATCAATTGAATCATAGGAATATAATGAGATTTAATGTAGGATTTTTGTTTTAATTCAGAATCGTAGATGTTGAGGGAACTGTTTGAACTATGAACGTTTTAGCAAATCTCGAAAGTGATTTTTTGTTCACAAAACTTTTATGTTGAGAAAACAATGTTAATGACATCTCGATGACATCAGACATAATGGTTTAATGGCACACGCGGAGCCACAACTACTACAACAATAATACGAGTTATAAGACGTTTTTTCGTAACTAACGTAATGTGCTCGTTATAAAGAAGCTGTTATTGTGCAACGTTCAGCAACTGAAGGTCGATTTCAAATCTGTAAATCTAAAGGTGTCGGCCGACTGAAACCGCTAATAGAGGTTTCTCCGCAACAAAAACCGTAGGTATTGCCAACTAGCGAGCAAGAAGCAAGAAGTGGCAAAAGAAGATGCCAAAAAAACTATAATCAATCAGGTTCCAAGTTCCAATCAGCGAGTAGATACGTGCCCGACAGCGCCTTCGAGAACTTGCGAGTGGTTGACATCATACCTCTGAAAAACGGGACGACTCATTACTTTTAAAATGCGACATGAAGAACCTATAAATCGTAGGTACAGTATTGGTATTTTCGCCATATTAAAATCGTAAATGTAGGCTGCATCTATCGATTACAGGCGAAGGACGCGGCCGGATGATCTATGCACGCGCTCGCCTTGTTTGGAGTGGCTCGCTGCAAATGGGCATTAACTAGGTAGGTACTTTAGTTCAGCCGCTTATCGCATGGACAAAATACGCAGGATTAGTACCTCTATGATGACTTTTAAAAAATGGCACTGTATTCTCGATCTACCAGCTTAATTAAATGCTTCCGAACATTTTCACAATGGCTGTCGAAACATTTCATTTTAGACAGGATTACTTACAAGTCTTACAACAGGCTATGAAATAACCTTTAGACCCTAAAAAAGCCTTACAAGCTGCAGCATAAGGCCGGAAGCTCGCTCGCTCTGACAGATCGATGAGACGCCTCATTAAACATTAGCACGTGTGAAGTGGTGAGGCTTGACCGCAGAATGTAAACACCTAGGTACTTCGTTTTACGTTCGAAATTATCGCGACTCCGCCGAAGACCCTAATTGTAAGCTAGGGACGGCAATTCTTGTAACATGGACACCATGTGCTACAGCTCAGGTATGGTCATAATAGCAGGACAGACAGATGGTGTATTTAGACCTAGTTTTAAAACCTGTTTGGATGTCATATTGCGCACGCGACACGCACGCTCGGGTCTTTTGTTTTAAGCGATACGCACTGAGCGCCTTGAGAGCTATCTACCTAAGTCTTACCCTCAACTAAAGAAGAAAATCTTCATTTTTAAATTGTCAAAACAGTTATACACAGTAGATCTAGTTTTAAGAAAAGATAAATGGGGCTGTGTTTATTGGAATGTTTTATATAGAAAGTGATTACTTACTTAAGTACAAGTACTTACTGATTTTATTTTAAAATTATTCATTCTTTCTCAAGATATTATTAAATGTATTAAATCTTGTTGTCTATAGAACTAGATCAGATTATGCAGGCCAGAGATAGAGAGAACGACTCATTGATTCATCTTGAAAATAAAAACAGAAAACAAAAGAATTCCTTATCTGAGAATGCTCAGTCATTTGGTAAACATGGAATGACTCAAATTGTTTCAGACAATAAATTAACAGCTCATCAGATTAAACCGTTTGAGATTAATTAATGGATTTAAATTATAATAAGATACTTTACGAGTTCTATATTTGTTTTGCAGTGAAAATGTAAATTCTGGGTTTACTATAATTTAACTACGATTTAATTTAACCACTCACAAGTTATTAAGATATGTTACAGTGACTCTAGAATAGGTAGGTAGATAGACCTCAAAAAATATACAAAAATAATATTTTATCTATAGTGATCCATTGCTTATGCAAAATTGATACAAGACATTGAGAAAATTAGCCTGTGACTAGGACGTCTAGAATATCTAGATGGCGCTGAGACTGCTAGCTTCCTAGTTGTACTGAACTGGGTCAAGTCATCTACTGTACAAATTGTATAACTAGTGCTCTACAAATAATACTAAACATCTTGTTCTGATAAGAGATGCTCCTATTGTAGAGTTTATTCACCTGATATGAATTAGGTACCTACCTACTTTCTGAACATGGATAAGCCCATTATAAAAAATCTTTACCTGTTTAACCAGTAAAAAAAGTATTAAGTACAGGTAAGTAAGTACTTACCTAATAAACTCAAAAGTTTCTTTTTTAGAAGGTAGATTCATAGTATATTCGTAAGGTGACCTATGATTTACATTACAAACTTATAAAAAAATCTTTACTCTCTCTGTCTCTTTGTGTAAAAACTTTTATTGGCAAAGAAATTTCATACCTACATAATTGGGCAAGTACAGTTGTAAGTAGGTGTAAGAATGGATCTATGTTACTGCTGTTCTATTGTGTACCTATGCCAAGCCTGTCAGCTGAAGGCGTGAATACGCAAACTATTCCCGACCTACACGCATGAATCACTTCTGTCTCCTTTCGTCTAAATATTTCAACTTTAATTAAGTTGCATTAATCAAAAACGAGCGAATCCTCGACCTACCATTAAATTTTACCAGCAATTCAACAGAAATTACGCTTTGGACTCCAAATATTAGCAACAATATGTTGTCAAATAATCCAGTAAAAGATTACAGTCGACGCAGCCAGTCTGCGCAGGCCTAAGTGTTCATATCAACAACTCGAATTTGCTTTGCTTACCTCTTCATGACCCTCATTTTTCTCCTTTTCAGCGAGCGGCCGGCACCGGACCACCACCTTCACGCACTCGTTGAGGGCTGTCCGCGGCCGTGCAGACTTCTCCATCTTCGAAACACCACCGATCCTGGTGTTTGTTCCACGAGCTCGGAGCAAAGTCACCGATATCGATCCATTCGGAAAGCCCTTATCGGCATCACCTGTTCACGCTCACGCAACCCACACAAATATCACAAGAAATAAGATAACACTATTAAAACCAATAGCGCACTATTCTAATATTTACAATCGATACAAATTAAATAAAATCGTAATCAAAATAACAAAACAAATTCACATTAGACCGCCACGAGCGAACATTTCATTTCAACTGAAATTTGTTTGATTCTTTGTCATTTCCTTCCGACTGACAACAGATTATTACAAGCAAACAGTTATATTATTACTAGTTAATGAAAAACCTTTTTAGTATCGTAAAGTGACCAAATAAGACTTATAATGCTTTGGCAATTTATTTTCAATAAAGTTGAATTTCTTGTGAAAGCAGTAAAGCATTTCAAATTTGACGTTGATTTCAAGTAAATGTTGCCATAGAAAATATTTTTTTTATAAAATGGTAGATTTTCAATGAAGTTACGGGTCTTGCTGAACCATCATTTGAATTTATAACGTGAAAGTTCCAAAGCTAGCTAGCTAGACCAACTTGGCTTGTATTCGTTTTAGAATTGTAGCAACTAAAACTAATTTAATCTAGTTTACAGATTGTTTTAATTTTTTTATTTGTGTTAGCCTGTGTGTCATTGCTTGATTGACTTGACCTAACTTAACAGACAGAACCAGTGTAGTGTTCTGTGGACAGAACTGTCAGAAATTGAAAAGCCTTGCATTGCACCACAGAGTACTGACTGCATTGCACTCAGCTGTTGATAACTTCGCTATTTCAATCAAAACAAAAACAAATAATTGAAAACTCATTCTAAAGGAATCAAAAATGTCTACAAACTTATCCATTAGTTTAAAACGCGTTAACAAAGTGTATCATGAAGGGGTATGTTGTCTATATCAGATAATGTAATAATGTGCTCGTTTCACCGGGACTTCTTCAGTGACGTGACGAGGAATCCTCCCCTATATTTTTTTGAAACGCCTACGGTGTTATTTAGGTACATATATTAATATTCTCTACTTCTTACAGGAAACAATAGCGGGGGTAGCTATCGTAGAGAGCAACAGTGAAGTGCGCCACGAAGGGCTCAGCCTGACCATGGAGGGCTCCGTCAATCTGCAAATCAGCACAAAGAATGTTGGGATATTCGAAGCATTTTCCAATAGTATTAAGGTCCATATTACAATATATCTTATTACTATAACTTGCTCATTCAAAAGCTCTGTTGATAAAATGATCTCCAATTTAACTATCCTCATCTTACACATATTTAAGGATACTACTTTTGTTTCACAGCCACTGAACCTTCTCAACACTTCAATAGAGCTGGCTCCTCCAGGAAAGATCCCAGCAGGTACCACCGAGATTCCATTTGAGATGCCGGTGCGGGCCCGCCAGGCGGTCTCCCCAGGATACCCGGGACTGCTGGAGACCTACCACGGCGTGTTTGTTAATGTCATGTATGTGCTCAAGTGCAGCATGAAGAGATCCTTTCTCAACAAACCATTGAATGCTAGCTGCCAATTCTTTGTGCAGTCCAAGCCGGTAAGACATCAGTTTGATTGAGTCATTGAGTAACAGTTCTATAATTTTATTTATAATTCTATACCATTCCAGGTGGAGCCAGCTCCTGTGAAGCCTGTCCGCTGTGAGATAACCCCGGCTTCAATACGAGCAGGGGCCACCGGTGGCGCACGACCAAACATGCCCCAGTTCCAGGTCTACGCTGAAATACATTCCACTGTCTGCCCTCTTGATAAACCTATTACTGGAAAGGTAAATTACATCTGGGTTAAATATAGCATCTACATAAATTCAATGAGTGCTCAAGTGTATGATTTGGTTTTAGATCCGTGTAGATGAGTGTTCAGTGCCAATCAAGTCAATAGAACTACAACTAGTTCGAGTGGAGACTTGTGGCTGTGCTGAAGGATATTCTAGAGATGGTGAGTAACTGAAGTATCTTCAGACCTAATACTGTAGGTTGACTAAATTATCATCTATCTATTACTCCTGGTTTTTTGTTCTATGAATTTAAGTAAGTATAAATGTATGTTTCAGCCACAGAAATTCAGAACATTCAGATTGGCGACGGTGATGTGCGACGCTCGCGAGACATTCCTCTTTATATGGTGCTGCCCCGACTCTTCACATGCCCTACCACCACTACTGTCAACTTTAAAATAGGTAAATAATGAGGTAGTAAATTCAATTACATAGAACTAAAATAAGAAGTACCTAGGTAGTAACTGCTTTAACATAAAAATTTACAAAAAAAAATAAGCAAAATTTATTTTGTTTCAGAATTTGAGCTGAATGTGGCAGTGATTTTTGAAGACGATTATTTGGTTACTGAAAACTTCCCCATATTACTTTTAAGAAGTAGATAAATGCGCCCCGACGGTATGACTCTTGTACCTTGGGAGAGGGGAAGGCCATTGGTGTGGGACGCAACTTGCGTCGATACCCTTGCGCATTCACATCTCCCGGGGACATCAGTTAGGCCTGGCGCGGCGGCAGATTCGGCTGAAGATCTCAAACGGCGCAAATATGTAAATCTGGATAGGGTTTACATATTTGAGGCATTTGGGGTGGAGACTCTGGGTCAAGGGCGGATCCAGCTTTGACTTCAGGGGGGGGTCACAAAGTCGAAGCCTTTTTTTAAAGTTTTGTTTAGGGTCGATTCTTATTTTAGCAGATAGAACGCGAGCGAAGCGAGTAATATTTTTTTAAGATAAAATTATGGAGGTATACCTTTTATCTTGTAAGAAACGATGCGAGCAGAGCGAGTTAACTTTTTTGTAGATCGCGTAGCACTAGGTATTGTTAATGGCCGGTTCTTATTCAGATAAAAATGACGCGAGCAAAGCGAGCAAAATTTTGTTAAATTAAAAGCAACGTAGATAGAAACTTACTTTACTTTTAACTTAAAAAAACTAGATAGGTAGTTCGGTTCTTATTCTGAGGGTAATGACGCGAGCGAAAAGTTGCAACGTTGCACTTTGTTTTGTCGGCTCTTATATTGCTCAAAACGCTACGAGCGAAGCGAACAAAATTTTTTTAGGTTAAAATCAAGGTATCTAGTTCGGTTCTGCGAGATAAGACGACCGTAATTTTGCAATGTTGCACGTGGTTTTGTTCAGGGTCGGGTCTGATATGGGTTGAAACGATGCGAGCGAAGCGAGCAAAATTTTTTTAACATAAAAACATCGTGTCGTTGCCTTTCGTTTTGTTTAGAGCAGGTTCTTATAATGCGAAAAACGACAAGTCCGCAACTAGTAATTTTATTGAAGACAAAAGCATCGTGTCTCTTTGTTTTGTTTAAGGTTGACCCTTATCCTGGTAAAAACGGCGCGAGCGAAGCGAGCGCAAATTTTTTTAAGTTAAACGCGTTTGATTCTCGACTACATACTCTCGTAGGTAGCTAGATACTAGCAAGTTTTTAAACTGTGAGAATCGATGCAAGCGAAACGAGCAAAATTTTTTAAACGTGTCACTTGGTTTCGTATATGACCGGTTTTTATTCTGCGAGAAACGACGCGACTTGACGCGAGAGAATCATTTTTCACATAAAAGCAACAAGCTAGGTCAGGTTCTCATTCTGCTGAAAAAACATAATTTTTGTAACAGTCACTCCTGGGGGCTGATTGTGAACCGTTTCTTTGACAATGCCTGCTTTCAGTTTCCGTCAAATTTGACAGATTTACTATAGAAAATCTGTCAAATTTGACTGAAACTGCTTTCAGTTTCCGTCAAAAAAACGGTTCACAATCAGCCCCCTGGAGTAAATTCCAAAACATTGCTAATCGAGCTTTGAATGAGGCGAACGAAGAGAGGAGAGCACGGCTCTTAAAAATATATAAACCTTAAATATAAAAACATAGCCTGCCTAGGTCCTGGGCTTGCCCCAGGGGGGGGTCATGACCCCCGTGACCCCCCCCCTGGATCCGCCCTTGCTCTGGGTCTATGGGGTACCGGGGCCCATCGCGTTTTTAAAATGCTTTCAGGGCGGCTGGTCGAAGCAACGCGTGATCCGAGGGCTGGCTCTTATTTGGCACAATGAATAAGCATTGCCATTCAACGTGGTAATTCAACGGAATTGACGAATGATAGAGATGAATGGAAGAAGAAAATATGTTGTGCCGACCCCACCTAGTGTAGGACAAGGGCAGGGGAATGATGATTCAACGTGGTAATGCGGCCAGTGTCTTGGGCACGCTTCCGACTGACAGTGGTTTGGATCAGTTGGTTTGGATCATTTTTACAATAACATTATCTCAGAACACCCAAATAAATCTAAGTGTATGTGGACTGTCATTAATACTGAACTAGGTAGACAAAACCGTGAAAGAGTAGACTATACCGACCTCGTGAAGAACTCTTCTGGGGTACCTTTCAGCTCTAAGCTAGAGCTCGTAAATGCTCTGAACCTTGAGTTTATGACCGCTGCCAGCAAGTGCGGCGCCCCGCCGGCCGACGTCCCTCTTGCTCACGAGACACTCAGCGCGAACGCACTAGCGCGCAATACCTCGCTTCGCCTAAGTCCTTTTTCTCCGGAAGAAATAGTTAAACTCCTCTACACACACATAGCCCCAAAAAATAGTACCGACTTATACGGAATCTCACCAAACCTACTCCGAACTGTGGCCAAACCACTCGGCCATATTATAACATATCTATTTAATACTTGCATACGGAAGGGCGTATATCCGACCCCCCTTAAACGTGTCAAAATATCCCCGTTATATAAGGGCAAAGGAAAAAAGTCCGAAATGAAGTCGTACCGGCCGATATCGCTAGTGCCCGCTATCAGCAAGGTATTCGAGGTAGGTCTCAATAAAAGACTCTTAAGTTTTTTAGAAGAGTTCGACATCCTATCTGACAGACAATACGCATACAGAGCCGGTCGCGCCACAACGGATCTAGTGCGAGAGGTGGTTTGGCGAGTGCTGAGCGCGCGCGAGGCAGGCCAACACGTGGCTCTGCTGTGCTGCGACCTCTCGCGCGCGTTCGACACTGCTGACCACCACCTGATCGCCAATAAGTTAGAATTCTATGGAGTGCGCGGCCCAGTGCTGTCCCTGTTGACTTCCTTCATGTCACACCGGACGCAAACCGTGGTCGCTGACCGCGGGCGTCTGTGGTCATCTGAGCTGGTGAACAACATGGGAGTGCCCCAGGGTTCGTGCCTATCAAACACACTGTTCAGTTTATTGCTAAATGACTTACCAGAGTCCATAAGAGACGCGCAAGTTTACATGTATGCCGACGACGTTGCGGCGGTTGTAACGGCTCCGTCATCACCCGAACTAGAGCATAAGTTGAACAGTGTGGTTGGGACGCTTGAACGATGGTTTATGTTGAACGGTTTGTCCCTGAATAGGGACAAAACGTGTTATATGACCTTTCGTTTGAACGGCAGAGCTCTGCGGCCCTTCACGGTCATCGCCGGAAACACAACACTACAAATGGTTGAGTCCACGAAACTGCTGGGTTTCCACATTGACAGTGGACTCATATGGGAAGCACACATAGATGAGCTATGTTCCAGATTAGGCCGTACATGTTTCGCATTGCGACGGCTCGCTGGCACCGCCTCGCGAGGTGTAGTACTGTCGTGCTACTTCGCGACCGTCCATAGCACCCTCACCTACGGCGTGGAGCTATGGGCGCGAGCAGCGGACGTTGAGCGAGCCTTCGTCATGCAAAAACGTGCCGTGCGCGCTATCGTGGGCGTGGCCGATGACGTATCATGCAGGGACCTATTCAAGGAACTAAAAATTATGCCTCTCCCCTGTGAACTTATATACCAGGTAGCTCTCTTCACCCATACCAACATCGATAAGTTCCAGCGGAGGGGTGTAAACACTACCCGCGCGATGAGAAGTGACAGGCTCGCCCATACCCTCATCACGCCCGTGCATAGGCTGAGCAAATCGGAGAGGTCCGTCTACATAATGGGTCCATCCGTATATAACAGGCTGCCAACTACAATCAAAACGGGTGCAACCTCCACCATGGTCTTTAAAGCAAGACTTAGAAAATGGCTTCTGAATCAGTCTTTCTATTCTATAACCGAATTCTATGAATTACCAATTATATAAATAAGAATGAATATATTTACCTATTATTATACCAATAAATTAATTTATATTTTTTATTCATTGTAATAATTTAAATTATTAATTAATTTATTCAAATTTTTAATTTAAAAAATGTTTATTACATTCTAGGTTATTATAAGATCTTATAATAATACCTGCCCAATGACATGTAACTTGGTGTTATGAATAAAAATATTGTATTGTATTGTATTGTATTGTATTGAGCTACCTATAGACCGTTTGCAACGGTCCTTAGGTGGCTCAACTGGTTCTATTTGTATTATGTACAATAATGTAAATATGTAGGTACATAATAGTTTAGTTTCTATAAATAAATAATTTTTAGAAGTAGATAACTGCTTGTTGCAGCAATAAATAGTTAGTAATTTATAATGTTGTTTGATATTATTTCGTTGTTTGTATTGCTTGGTGGAGATGGAAGCATTAGTAGAATGTGGTTGATGTTCTTTGTTATAACGCTGTCATTATCATCAGCAGTCAGAATGTCATTTCTGTCATTGTCACTGACAAAATATTGCTAATGATAGGACTAGCCTCCCTCATTCTATTCTAATCTCTCAGCTGGCATTCATTCACCGGCCATAATTCTGTAGCACTACCTCCAGTAAAGTCTAATACTAGCTAGCATCACATGACACGGACACTGGCAGAGTTGTGACAACAAACAAGTCACAGAAGCCAAAACAAAAGAAGTGAAGTGAAGTGAACCATGTTATTTTTGTAATTTGTATTGGTATTGGCTTGTTTTGTTGACTGGTTTTTATAAATCATTTCTTAGAAACAAACCTGATTTCTTGGCCTAATCAAAATGTATCATTTTCCAAATGAACAGCTGTACCACCACAATCCTTATGAGCAATTTCCCAACAACATACAAGACGGGAAACTGCAAAGTCTGAATACCATTTCTGAAATATTACCTCAAAATATCGTAATTATCGCACAAGCGCAGGCTGAAAGCACTATTGAACAACTTCCAGAAGTAGCCCAGGCTGATCCCCTAGACATAGTAAGTGTGAAAAAAAAGAAATCTGCACCAAAAAAACCGAAAGTTCAAACGGCTGAAGGTGATGAAAGTAAGAAACCTACGAAGAAGCCCGCAGCGGACACCTCGAAGTACAGCGTAGAGGAGCGACTCGTAGCGGCCGTGTGGGTGCACGAGCGAGAGTATACTAGTAGCGCTATCAGTGAGGTGAGTTCATATCTGTAGGTAGTGAAGTGAGTGACTTATGCTTAAATTAATTCCATAGCATTTACAGTCTACCACTACTATTTTAAAATTTAGATAACTAAACCTTTTCTTTGTTTTAGATAAAGCACAATTTCAGAAGAAGGTTTGGCAGAGACCCACCTTCAAAGAACACTCTCTTTGCATGGGAGCGCAAGCTGTTCTCCACAGGGAACGTCTGTGATGCCCCCCGCACTGGGAGGCCAATGAGCAGGTTATTATGAAACAGATTCAATCATTCCATATCATATCTGTATAACCTACTTTGTCAACGACTGTCAATACTGAGAACGATACAACACAACTTTTTACTTTTTTGTCTAACCTATAAAAAATCTATCTATATTTCATAGGTAAATATTTATTTCTCTATGAGCATTTCCCACAAGCCTGAGAGACGCATACAAGATTAAAAAACACTGCATTGTTTATAGAAAGAGTCACATCTCCGAAGTGGCGGCATCGGTCCGCTCGGCCCCCACGCTGTCGCTCCGCGCGCGCGCCCTGGCGCTCCGTATGTCGCGCAGCACTCTGCACAACATACTGAGGAACGATCTCCCGCACGCCACGCATCATAAACCTGAGAAACCACAGGCAGCAGGTCTGTACTATATTGTACTAACCACAGACAGAATGGAGCTGTATTTATAAATATTAACGGGACTTAATCGCGTATTAAAATCATATTATTTACCTCGACGTTTCGGTGGCGTTACAGTCACCGTGGTCACGAGTAGACCACGGTGACTGTAACGCCACCGAAACGTCGAGGTAAATAATATGATTTTAATACGCGATTAAGTCCCGTTAATATTTATAAATATGTTTCCAAGTCGCGATAGTTTAAATAGAATGGAGCTGGTCAGATCTTTGAAAGTTGTTATGTTTTAAATATAACTTACTACTATTAAATCTTTACATAAATCTTAACTGATTTCCAGCATATTGTGCTATATTTGAAACTAAATACAACTTTATCTCCAGACAAGCAGGCACCAAAGCGACGTATAAAGAAATCCCCTCGTAGGAATCAGCCGCAGGGCCAGCAGCCCGGGCCTCCGCCCGCGCCGCCTCCGCACGTGCATCACGTCATGCACGCCATGCATCCACATGCACACAGCCACGGGCACACTTAAGTACAATACAGAGGACCATCTCTTGTGGATGACGATCGATGCTTTGCTCCGATACCAAGTTCTGTACATGTTTGAAATATTAATAAAAACATGTATTTAGTATAATAATGTAAATAAAACAATAATAATTCTGTTCTTAATTATTTTATTTCATTTCATAGCTTATTATATAGATGTAACAAAAAAAGAAGTATTTACAAGTCAACTTGCCACCTATAAAACTTTACAACAGATATTTTAAAATAATTAAGGAAAACTACTGATAAAATTTAAGAATGGCGCGTAGTTCCGGCACAGGCCGTAGAACCGGGACGGACGCAGGTTGCGCCGCATCGCGTCGAACCTGAACATGACAATGACGATGGAAAGTCAGCTTCATTCAAACTTTTGGCGTTGTTGGAAGCAAGATTTATATGTGGTACCAAAGACAAAAAAAGAACAAGACTGTCAATCATTACTTCAAAACATAATTCTGACATTAGTTAATAAAGGGATCCGTTCTATTTTTGTCTATGGTGGTATTCAAATGTTAGGGTTTTTCAACAAATTAAAAGTAGAATTATGACATCTTTAAATGCTTGTTCGAGCCGTCGATCAGCGTCCGCTTGCCTGGTGGACAGGACGAGATTCATGGTAACAAATGCGAGCTGGTGAGAACAGGGCGGTTCTCACTGTTTTCTATGCAATGAGGACGACGATGGGCTCCGTCGGCCAGCGTGAGATAAGTGAAGATTGTTCAATAGATTGAAGTTGTGTGCTTTACCTCCATCCAACGTGCGCCATGCAGCGTGCGCACATCGCGGGGGTCCAGCGGTACCCCGGGAACCAGGAGTACTCGGTGGAGGGGGCCCCGCTCAGCTCCGTGTTGAGCGCCGTGCGCACCGTCACTATGTCGTGCAGGTGACCGCCTGCACACCACACCACACATTATACAGATATACAACCAACTAACAGTCTATTTTTTTTTTTTTCTATAAACTTATAACGTTAGAAGAGAGTGGGCGAGCCTTTAGCTAAGATAGTTTTCACACTGAAATGCACAATGATAATGTACCCATTTAATTAATATTTTGCATGCCCGAGTAGGTATAACATATTTGGAAATTACCCTAGATTAGGACCTAATTGTTAAACATAATTATGTTCTTGGTCTGAGGTTCTTGCAAATAGATATATCTTTGGCTTTGTAAAGCGCTCCGCGTCACCCCACCAATCACCACCAATCCCACCTAAAATTCCATAAAAACACCCACTGCGCAGGTTCCTCTCAGCGTTGTTTCCAAGTGGTGCCACACCTATACAAGATGTCTTGTGTATGTATGTATGTGCCCTCACCCGGGTTAATGTATGTGGAGTGCACGCCGTCGCTGCTCATGGCGAACACGTGCTCGCGTCGCGCCAGCTCGCAGCGACACGACCCGCAACACTATGTGCCCTCACCCGGGTTAATGTATGTGGAGTGCACGCCGTCGCTGCTCATGGCGAACACGTGCTCGCGTCGCGCCAGCTCGCAGCGACACGACCCGCAACACTATGTGCCCTCACCCGGGTTAATGTATGTGGAGTGCACGCCGTCGCTGCTCATGGCGAACACGTGCTCGCGTCGCGCCAGCTCGCAGCGACACGACCCGCAACACTATGTGCCCTCACCCGGGTTAATGTATGTGGAGTGCACGCCGTCGCTGCTCATGGCGAACACGTGCTCGCGTCGCGCCAGCTCGCAGCGACACGACCCGCAACACTATGTGCCCTCACCCGGGTTAATGTATGTGGAGTGCACGCCGTCGCTGCTCATGGCGAACACGTGCTCGCGTCGCGCCAGCTCGCAGCGACACGACCCGCAACACTATGTGCCCTCACCCGGGTTAATGTATGTGGAGTGCACGCCGTCGCTGCTCATGGCGAACACGTGCTCGCGTCGCGCCAGCTCGCAGCGACACGACCCGCAACACTATGTGCCCTCACCCGGGTTAATGTATGTGGAGTGCACGCCGTCGCTGCTCATGGCGAACACGTGCTCGCGTCGCGCCAGCTCGCAGCGACACGACCCGCAACACTATGTGCCCTCACCCGGGTTAATGTATGTGGAGTGCACGCCGTCGCTGCTCATGGCGAACACGTGCTCGCGTCGCGCCAGCTCGCAGCGACACGACCCGCAACACTATGTGCCCTCACCCGGGTTAATGTATGTGGAGTGCACGCCGTCGCTGCTCATGGCGAACACGTGCTCGCGTCGCGCCAGCTCGCAGCGACACGACCCGCAACACTATGTGCCCTCACCCGGGTTAATGTATGTGGAGTGCACGCCGTCGCTGCTCATGGCGAACACGTGCTCGCGTCGCGCCAGCTCGCAGCGACACGACCCGCAACACTATGTGCCCTCACCCGGGTTAATGTATGTGGAGTGCACGCCGTCGCTGCTCATGGCGAACACGTGCTCGCGTCGCGCCAGCTCGCAGCGACACGACCCGCAACACTATGTGCCCTCACCCGGGTTAATGTATGTGGAGTGCACGCCGTCGCTGCTCATGGCGAACACGTGCTCGCGTCGCGCCAGCTCGCAGCGACACGACCCGCAACACTATGTGCCCTCACCCGGGTTAATGTATGTGGAGTGCACGCCGTCGCTGCTCATGGCGAACACGTGCTCGCGTCGCGCCAGCTCGCAGCGACACGACCCGCAACACTATGTGCCCTCACCCGGGTTAATGTATGTGGAGTGCACGCCGTCGCTGCTCATGGCGAACACGTGCTCGCGTCGCGCCAGCTCGCAGCGACACGACCCGCAACACTATGTGCCCTCACCCGGGTTAATGTATGTGGAGTGCACGCCGTCGCTGCTCATGGCGAACACGTGCTCGCGTCGCGCCAGCTCGCAGCGACACGACCCGCAACACTATGTGCCCTCACCCGGGTTAATGTATGTGGAGTGCACGCCGTCGCTGCTCATGGCGAACACGTGCTCGCGTCGCGCCAGCTCGCAGCGACACGACCCGCAACACTATGTGCCCTCACCCGGGTTAATGTATGTGGAGTGCACGCCGTCGCTGCTCATGGCGAACACGTGCTCGCGTCGCGCCAGCTCGCAGCGACACGACCCGCAACACTATGTGCCCTCACCCGGGTTAATGTATGTGGAGTGCACGCCGTCGCTGCTCATGGCGAACACGTGCTCGCGTCGCGCCAGCTCGCAGCGACACGACCCGCAACACTATGTGCCCTCACCCGGGTTAATGTATGTGGAGTGCACGCCGTCGCTGCTCATGGCGAACACGTGCTCGCGTCGCGCCAGCTCGCAGCGACACGACCCGCAACACTATGTGCCCTCACCCGGGTTAATGTATGTGGAGTGCACGCCGTCGCTGCTCATGGCGAACACGTGCTCGCGTCGCGCCAGCTCGCAGCGACACGACCCGCAACACTATGTGCCCTCACCCGGGTTAATGTATGTGGAGTGCACGCCGTCGCTGCTCATGGCGAACACGTGCTCGCGTCGCGCCAGCTCGCAGCGACACGACCCGCAACACTATGTGCCCTCACCCGGGTTAATGTATGTGGAGTGCACGCCGTCGCTGCTCATGGCGAACACGTGCTCGCGTCGCGCCAGCTCGCAGCGACACGACCCGCAACACTATGTGCCCTCACCCGGGTTAATGTATGTGGAGTGCACGCCGTCGCTGCTCATGGCGAACACGTGCTCGCGTCGCGCCAGCTCGCAGCGACACGACCCGCAACACTATGTGCCCTCACCCGGGTTAATGTATGTGGAGTGCACGCCGTCGCTGCTCATGGCGAACACGTGCTCGCGTCGCGCCAGCTCGCAGCGACACGACCCGCAACACTATGTGCCCTCACCCGGGTTAATGTATGTGGAGTGCACGCCGTCGCTGCTCATGGCGAACACGTGCTCGCGTCGCGCCAGCTCGCAGCGACACGACCCGCAACACTATGTGCCCTCACCCGGGTTAATGTATGTGGAGTGCACGCCGTCGCTGCTCATGGCGAACACGTGCTCGCGTCGC
Organism: Xanthorhoe spadicearia; assembly: GCA_947086425.1. Lineage (NCBI taxonomy): Eukaryota > Metazoa > Arthropoda > Insecta > Lepidoptera > Geometridae > Xanthorhoe > Xanthorhoe spadicearia. Next base: position 78,762 of record OX352214.1, on the reverse strand, counting down.
GCCAGCTCGCAGCGACACGACCCGCAACACTATGTGCCCTCACCCGGGTTAATGTATGTGGAGTGCACGCCGTCGCTGCTCATGGCGAACACGTGCTCGCGTCGCGCCAGCTCGCAGCGACACGACCCGCAACACTATGTGCCCTCACCCGGGTTAATGTATGTGGAGTGCACGCCGTCGCTGCTCATGGCGAACACGTGCTCGCGTCGCGCCAGCTCGCAGCGACACGACCCGCAACACTATGTGCCCTCACCCGGGTTAATGTATGTGGAGTGCACGCCGTCGCTGCTCATGGCGAACACGTGCTCGCGTCGCGCCAGCTCGCAGCGACACGACCCGCAACACTATGTGCCCTCACCCGGGTTAATGTATGTGGAGTGCACGCCGTCGCTGCTCATGGCGAACACGTGCTCGCGTCGCGCCAGCTCGCAGCGACACGACCCGCAACACTATGTGCCCTCACCCGGGTTAATGTATGTGGAGTGCACGCCGTCGCTGCTCATGGCGAACACGTGCTCGCGTCGCGCCAGCTCGCAGCGACACGACCCGCAACACTATGTGCCCTCACCCGGGTTAATGTATGTGGAGTGCACGCCGTCGCTGCTCATGGCGAACACGTGCTCGCGTCGCGCCAGCTCGCAGCGACACGACCCGCAACACTATGTGCCCTCACCCGGGTTAATGTATGTGGAGTGCACGCCGTCGCTGCTCATGGCGAACACGTGCTCGCGTCGCGCCAGCTCGCAGCGACACGACCCGCAACACTATGTGCCCTCACCCGGGTTAATGTATGTGGAGTGCACGCCGTCGCTGCTCATGGCGAACACGTGCTCGCGTCGCGCCAGCTCGCAGCGACACGACCCGCAACACACCACGCTCTTCTGGAATTTCATACAGAATAGATGTTGTCATTAGCCTCACCTTGGTAAATGAAGATTTAAATTAACTGTAGGTAAGTACTTTTGGGACGCTAGGCTTTTAGCTAGGGTTCAAACTCTAAAGAAACCTTAAACCTTTTTAAATAAAGCTAAAGATGAGATGTGGTGTACGGGGCTAGTGTGTACGCACCCGGGAGATGTAGGTACTGTACGGGGCTAGTGTGTACGCACCCGGGAGATGTAGGTACTGTACGGGGCTAGTGTGTACTCACCCGGGATATGTAGGTACTGTACGGGGCTAGTGTGTACTCACCCGGGATATGTAGGTACTGTACGGGGCTAGTGTGTACGCACCCGAGAGATGTAGGTACTGTACGGGGCTAGTGTGTACGCACCCGGGAGATGTAGGTACTGTACGGGGCTAGTGTGTACTCACCCGGGATATGTAGGTACTGTACGGGGCTAGTGTGTACTCACCCGGGATATGTAGGTACTGTACGGGGCTAGTGTGTACTCACCCGGGAGATGAGCCTGCACTCCATGTGCAGCCGGCGCAGCGCGTCGTCCACCGCGAACAGCGCCAGGCGGTCGCGCGCCGACAGCGTCAGGTTGTACTCACCCGGGAGATGAGCCTGCACTCCATGTGCAGCCGGCGCAGCGCGTCGTCCACCGCGAACAGCGCCAGGCGGTCGCGCGCCGACAGCGTCAGGTTGTACTCACCCGGGAGATGAGCCTGCACTCCATGTGCAGCCGGCGCAGCGCGTCGTCCACCGCGAACAGCGCCAGGCGGTCGCGCGCCGACAGCGTCAGGTTGTACTCACCCGGGAGATGAGCCTGCACTCCATGTGCAGCCGGCGCAGCGCGTCGTCCACCGCGAACAGCGCCAGGCGGTCGCGCGCCGACAGCGTCAGGTTGTACTCACCCGGGAGATGAGCCTGCACTCCATGTGCAGCCGGCGCAGCGCGTCGTCCACCGCGAACAGCGCCAGGCGGTCGCGCGCCGACAGCGTCAGGTTGCGCGCCACCCAGAACGACAGCGACACCGGATCCGAGGGCAGGAGACGCTCTAACACACACACACACACACTGTTTACTAAAACATAAAGGCAAGCACGCAGCACTCTCATAAGCTCTAGTAACAAATCTTTCCCATGTTATAAACAGTCGCGGAATGAAAAGGTTGACCACCTAAAGATCTGTTATTGCTTGAGGTTTGATGACCATTTCTCATAACACTCTAGTCTTGTTGGTACTCGCAGTTGAAAAAGGTAACATACTCAATCTGAATATAAGTAAAGCAATATAAAGGTACTCGCCTAGCCGTGTAGCATGTAATGTATCTGATACTGTATGCTGTAAATAATGTAGACTTATCAAGTAGGTCTTTTGATACATAGTACACGACCACGTGAGTACTCTGCTTAGGAGTGTTTGTTTAGTGTTAATAATATGTGTGTTACCTAGGTTGAGTGTCCGGAAGTAGTCATGGATGAGGGCTCGCATGCGGTCGAGGTCGAAGATGTCGTACACGAACAGCGGCCACGGAGTCACCAGCGCGTCCAGCGACCGCGCCCAGCGGTCCTTACTGTATAAATACATCATTACTCTATACTTCATTTCTTGAATCGAGCTAATAGGAAGACAACTATTTTTGAAAAACGTGATCGGTTGTCAAAAATAGTTGTCTATCTCATGATTGGCTAGATTGTCAAATTTCAAATCTAGCCAATCCAATTATTTTCGACGACCAATCGTGCGTTTACTTTCTTCCTATTAGCTCGCTTCAAGAAGTGAAGTATAGTTTTGACCTGTACATTATAGTTAATTCTCCTTGCTAACGGGTACAGGATTTCAAATGAAATTATTAGTTGATGTGAGTTACCGAGGGCGGCGCTACTCTGGATTCTCATACATTTTGTGATAGGTGAGTCGGTATCGAGGATAGTATGAATATTAGAGTAAAGTAGTGGGGCAGGCCTGACCGTGAGTCCCCGGTGCGGCTGTGGTCGAGGCAGGCGAGGCGCGCCGCGCGCAGCGGGCCCGCCAGGCACACCTCCGGTACTGACAATACTGACCGTGAGTCCCCGGTGCGGCTGTGGTCGAGGCAGGCGAGGCGCGCGGCGCGCAGCGGGCCCGCCAGGCACACCTCCGGTACTGACAATACTGACCGTGAGTCCCCGGTGCGGCTGTGGTCGAGGCAGGCGAGGCGCGCCGCGCGCAGCGGGCCCGCCAGGCACACCTCCGGTACTGACAATACTGACCGTGAGTCCCCGGTGCGGCTGTGGTCGAGGCAGGCGAGGCGCGCCGCGCGCAGCGGGCCCGCCAGGCACACCTCCGGTACTGACAATACTGACCGTGAGTCCCCGGTGCGGCTGTGGTCGAGACAGGCGAGGCGCGCCGCGCGCAGCGGGCCCGCCAGGCACACCTCCGGTACTGCCAATACTGACCGTGAGTCCCCGGTGCGGCTGTGGTCGAGACAGGCGAGGCGCGCCGCGCGCAGCGGGCCCGCCAGGCACACCTCCGGTACTGACAATACTGACCGTGAGTCCCCGGTGCGGCTGTGGTCGAGGCAGGCGAGGCGCGCGGCGCGCAGCGGGCCCGCCAGGCACACCTCCGGTACTGACAATACTGACCGTGAGTCCCCGGTGCGGCTGTGGTCGAGGCAGGCGAGGCGCGCGGCGCGCAGCGGGCCCGCCAGGCACACCTCCGGTACTGACAATACTGACCGTGAGTCCCCGGTGCGGCTGTGGTCGAGGCAGGCGAGGCGCGCCGCGCGCAGCGGGCCCGCCAGGCACACCTCCGGTACTGACAATACTGACCGTGAGTCCCCGGTGCGGCTGTGGTCGAGGCAGGCGAGGCGCGCGGCGCGCAGCGGGCCCGCCAGGCACACCTCCGGTACTGCCAATACTGACCGTGAGTCCCCGGTGCGGCTGTGGTCGAGACAGGCGAGGCGCGCCGCGCGCAGCGGGCCCGCCAGGCACACCTCCGGTACTGACAATACTGACCGTGAGTCCCCGGTGCGGCTGTGGTCGAGGCAGGCGAGGCGCGCCGCGCGCAGCGGGCCCGCCAGGCACACCTCCGGTACTGACAATACTGACCGTGAGTCCCCGGTGCGGCTGTGGTCGAGGCAGGCGAGGCGCGCCGCGCGCAGCGGGCCCGCCAGGCACACCTCCGGTACTGACAATACTGACCGTGAGTCCCCGGTGCGGCTGTGGTCGAGACAGGCGAGGCGCGCCGCGCGCAGCGGGCCCGCCAGGCACACCTCCGGTACTGACAATACTGACCGTGAGTCCCCGGTGCGGCTGTGGTCGAGGCAGGCGAGGCGCGCCGCGCGCAGCGGGCCCGCCAGGCACACCTCCGGTACTGACAATACTGACCGTGAGTCCCCGGTGCGGCTGTGGTCGAGGCAGGCGAGGCGCGCCGCGCGCAGCGGGCCCGCCAGGCACACCTCCGGTACTGACAATACTGACCGTGAGTCCCCGGTGCGGCTGTGGTCGAGGCAGGCGAGGCGCGCGGCGCGCAGCGGGCCCGCCAGGCACACCTCCGGCAACACCTCCACCTCCACAGATAACATCCTGCAACAACAATACACACTCATTCATATACTGCGCTCTGTAGTGAACCATCCTAGGCTATCAGATGGATGTATCATACCAATGAAAATTCCTACTAAAAGAAGAACGCTGTAACAGGGTTCGAATCCCTTCGAAGTACTCCTTCGCCTTTTAAGTCTCGCTCGGCCTCGAAGCCTACGATGTCAAAGGCGAAACTATCAGCGGGATGGTGTTTCGGTTTAAAAAGCAGCAATTAGCGCGGTTTGAGAGGAATTAGAAACATACTTGTTGTGGAAGGCGTGCATGAAGTGGCTGGGCTTGGGCCGGCGCAGACGACAGCGTGCCAGCGCGCGCGCCTTGTACCGCGCCGGCGCCGCGTGCGCCGCCTCGAACACCTCGCACACCACGCCCAGCCCGCTCAGTGCAGACCCCAGCGCGCTGGGGGACACCACAACAACATCAACACTGACATCAGAGAGTACACTTGATAGCTAGCATAAGAGTTATATGTCATGGTGGTCTTACTCAGGGGAGAGCAAGGCGAAGAGTCTGTCTCTCTTGAGTGCGTCGGCGAGGGTAGCCACGTCGTCCTGGTCGAGCAGCAGCAGCGGCACCGTCTCCCCGGGGAACACGCACCCGCGGTACAGCGTGCCCGGCACCGTGCCGAGCCATCCCGCCTCCAGCACGTTGCGACCGCTCACGTCTTGCAGCTCAGAACCCATGTACTGCAACAACAAACATCTTACTGAGATTGCTCTAGTTAACTTACTCTAAGTACCACGTACACGCGAGAGAAGCCGCGGGCGCGTAAGATTGTTTAAATGAATGTGAAGTCAAGGTTTTGCCAGGTGAAGCAGATTTTACTAACCGAATGTGTTGCCGCAAGAGTGATATCGAATTGTTCCTCGTCTCCGCTCGCCCCCTCACCCTCGCCCTCGGCCTCCTCGGCCTCCATGTCGACCGGCTCCGGCTGCGGCACGTCCCCGGGGTCATCTTCGTCGTATATCTCACCGTATATAACTATTCTTTGGCGTGGACCTCCTTCATTATCAGCTGAAAATAGTATACAAAAATTGTTTACGAGTGCTGGCTGTGATCTTCCGTAGTCGGCAGTAAATAAAAATCATTAAATCAAATAAAAAGCAGTCTATCTTACAATCCATTGTTACGGTTATTCAATTCAGTGATGCTTTTGAAAAGATAAAGGCTTGATTATTTTAGTATTGAAAATCACATCAAATCAAAATAGTCCTATCTCTAATTCAGTTTTTGTTTGTGTCTGTTAGCGAAGATAGTTGCAAAAAATAAGATTTATAAACAGCTGATCACGATTTTAGAGGTTTCCATGAAAAAAAAGGAACAGTCGAAATTGTTTGAATACTTTGAATTGTCTTGTTTGTTGTGAATTAATAAAAACATTTTTCATACAAATTCAAAGGAAACGTGAAACGAAACAAGATAAAAATAGCTTCACATGAATTTGACAGCTTATTTGTCGCAGTTTATTATCTATGGTGTAAAGTGGCGCGAAAAAACGATGAACGGAACGTAAAATTTTCTACTCATCAAATTTGGTGACATAGGACCCTAACTTCCATACGAGTAGGTTAGGTTAGGTTGATATATAAAAATGCGAGCGAAGCGAGCCCACTCATAAAATCTGGTGACCAAAAAAGTAGGTTAGGTTAGGTTGATATATAAAAATGCGAGCGAAGCGAGCCCACTCATAACATCTGGGGGCTGATTGTGAACCGTTTCTTTGACAATGCCTGCTTTCAGTTTCCGTCAAATTTGACAGATTTACTATAGGAAATCTGTCAAATTTGACTGAAACTGCTTTCAGTTTCCGTCAAAAAAACGGTTCACAATCAGCCCCCAGGTGACCTAAAAAGTAGGTTAGGTTAGGTTGATATATAAAAATGCGAGCGAAGCGAGCCCACTCATAAAATCTGGTGACCTAAAAAGTAGGTTAGGTTAGGTTGATATATAAAAATGCGAGCGAAGCGAGCCCACTCGTAAAATCTGGTGACCAAAGACTCTAACTTCCATAATTAGAGTAGGTTAGGTTAGGTTGATATATAAAACGCAAGCGAAGCGAGCTCACTCATAAAATAGAGGTACAGTGGCGTCTCACAGTCTCACACATCATAATTACAACAAATGAATTGATAATGTAATCAATTTCATCATCAATTTTTAATTATTAACTTTTTGCCAGCTAGCGCTAATCTTAAAATAAAAAATTAAAAAAAAAATAAACATTAAAAAAGTTTACGTTCCGTTCATCGTTTTTGCGCGCCATTTTACACCATAGATAATAAACTGCGACAAATAAGCTGTCAAATTCACTAAAAGATATTTTTATCTTGTTTCCTTTGAATTTGTATGAAAAATGTTTTTATTAATTTCTCGAAAACTAAGCATCTCCTAGAAATAAAAGTGGTAGATATGTAATCAGGAAGGAAAACCCTACTAGATTTGATAATTTTTATGTCTCAAAGCCTGCCACCAATAACTAAACCTTTACCCTGATTTTTTATAGCAAGTTATTATAATTAAATATTGATTTAAATTAAAATGTTGTGTTTCGAAAAGTCTTGCTTCTCGGACTTTCTTTGTAAATCAAATCTGTCTGCCGTAAAAAAGTGTTGCCGGCTTCATTCGTTTGGATTTACCCAACTTTTACAACAAACGAATGAAATTAATTTCTACCGAGTTGCTGTCACTGTCATATTCCAATTCATTCATTCGAAATGTCAGTGGCCTTTATTTTTAATCTGTTCTGTTCGTTCAATCAAATTCATGATTTCGCGATCGCACGTCTCGTGAGTTGATATTTTCTCAAAAATATCGTAATGTGCTCAAGAAATGTGAACTAACAGTGAAAAGCAACGAATAAATAAAGCAAAATGTATCGTAAAATAGTGTGGTGTTATTTAATTGTGTTAACATTACTGGATATATCACTGAATACCAAACTCTCGGCCCAGGGAAAAAGTCATGGGAATGGTAAAATCGATTTTCTGTAAAGTTCAAACTTATTTGTATAATTTTTGATAAGAATTTGAATACAATAAGATTAAATCTATAGTTTTAAAAAGGAAATATGCACGACGAATGCGCTATGTGGAATAGCAACAATAACTTGGCATGTTGTGCGCGAGACGGCGGCAGTGGTCGGCGCGATGTTATTTTAGATCGGGGCCGGGACGTGTTTGTTTGTCGTTTTTGTTTAGTTATGTTTACGGTATTGGGATCTATCGTCGAGAACTGCGAGCGTCTCGGGAGCCCATGCCACCGCCGCCACGCGCGCGCCAGATGTTCACAAGCCAACCGTTTTTTATGACCCCCCTGGTTGGCGGCTATAGAAATACGACTACCCCACTATCTATTTAACCACATATTGCCATGCGGTATGAAACTGAAACCTTGTAATTATGATGCTAGTATGCTTGCTATGAAGAAATGTACTTTTGTTTGTTTGTTTTCAGGAGCCTCAGTTCACGAATCATTGATGGAAGGGATCTCCCTTCAGGTAGGTGTTTAATTTTAATTTATTAGATGACATGGACCTTATAATTTTGACCTACCCACAAATTGAGAAAAATGACAAAATAACAGTACATGTTTGTTGTGTAAAACTGACATGAGATGACATAAAATTTGTATTCATTTAAATGAATTTCTACAAAACTATGAGATGATTGTTCTTCCTAAAATACCCTCAAGGTAGACCCCAGTTCAATAGAAACATTAATGGCTTTCCTCATTTATACAAATTCATGATTCATAACTCTTATTATGATGTTAAAAACATGTGTGGAGTAACACCTCTACTATTACGACAAATCAGACATAATTATCTAGAAGCGGGAGAGTTCAGCATCCACCTGATCAGAATAAGTGAGACCTAAATCAACAGCATGATAATCAGTGCTCCTCTGTATGTACATGTGTTATTTCATGCGAGGTGGTCTAGTAAAATGATAAGAGACACTGGTTTATCTTGTTTATGGAAGTCGTAAACATGATAATCTTTAAATTCTATCATGTTGTTTTTATAGTCAATTATCTTTTTTTGCTACATCAGAGAGTGGACCTTTGACCTTGAAGTAGGCCTTTATAGAATAAGAAACAAATAACATCAAAATAAAACATTTTCGAAATAACAGTTGCTGCATAAAGCAGGCTGTCCAGTGTCCGTCCCACCACATTCACAAATCCATGAATAGAATAGAATAGAATATTATTTATTGATAAAGAAGAACATCAGCAGTTATTAAACTTAATTAATGTGTGTGTGTAACATCAGGTTCTCATGTAGTATCCGAGTATCTATCCAAACTATTGACAGTAATATTTTTTGTGTATGGACCATGTGTCTACCCTACCATATTTATTTAGTTTTGCTTACTGTCGGTAGATATGTATTTGTCATATTTTGTGTGGAAGTAATGTCTGGTAGATAACCAGGAGCATGCAGAACCAAAGATAGAAACCTTTCTATCTTTAGTTTTGCATACTCCTGCTTGTCTCAATCCAGTCACAATAACCTTATTGAGAGTGGTTGCTAATCAGTTGGTTGATGGTTGTTGCGTGTGCAGCAGGAGTGGAGCAGCTCGGAGAGCGGCTCGGAGGGTGGAGGGGTGGGGGCGGGTGCGGGGGGTGGTGCGGGGGGCGCGGTGCTGGCGCTGCAGCCGGCGGCGCTGTCGTTCGGTCAGCGCGCGCTGGCGGCCGCGCACGCGCTGCGCGTCACCATCACCAACACCGCCAACGAGACCGTGCATCTCGCCTCCGTCGCCGGCACCACGCCTGACTTCCACGCATCATTCTTCGAGTCCAAGGTGAGAATACCCACAGCCTCTCTCACATACACACACGTCACACATACATTTTTAAGTGATCCTTGAGGTCCAACAGAAATGAACACATTTTTCTTTCTTTCTTTCTTATGGACTGCTCAATGATCTAACAGAGCATTTCCGTGTTTTAAAACAGATTGTATGAGATGAAACTACTAGAAATCTATGAGGAAGGCTAATGTCCAGCAGTGGACGTCCTTCGTAATGTTTTACCTAAGCATATTTGATAATATATATCGCAGTTTGACTCGCATTCGCATACAAACTTTATAAAAGTTGGGGAAGTCACTGTTGTAATACGTTCTTGTACCGTTATTGATTCTGTATATAACTTTAACTGAATAGTGGCTAGGAGTCAGGTAGACCCCTGGGCAGGTAGTCGACCGAGGCACTGGTTGTACATCGTTGTAGATAATATGAATGGCGTTGTTTACAATACGCTATCGGGTGCAGCGGTGACGTCGGCGTCGTCGCCGGCTGATTACATCTCCGTAAATCTGTACACCCATTAGTTCTGTTGCGTGCTGTTACGCAACATGCATTATTTGTCTGTCCGAATGGCGCCACTCATTAACTCAGCTACTGTATTTAGGACATTTTGAATGCGGAAAAATTAACATTAAGTAAAATATTTGTTTCTGTGATCCTGTTGTTTTACGTCCAGTCTCAATATCCTATAGATCTGTGATTTTGCTTTCTGTGACTATTGTAGTCTTTATACAGTTCTCTGTAGAAACTGAGTGATGAATCACCGCTTGCGACACGATGAGAATATACTCTGAATTCTAAGAGAGAACCAGTACCTATGGTATCACAGTCAAACATAGAATATTGGGTTGTTGTTATGTTATCGCAGTAGGACGGCCAGCGGAAACCTGCGGTGGCGCGGTCACACAAGGGTATCCATAGTGTGTGGAAGGCATACGCGGAAACCTTATCGCATTCAAACAATTCAATTTATTTATTAACTTATCTATTCAATTCCAAAAAAGTTGTTTTTGAGTATGTAAAAAATGTTGCTACAGTTTTATAATTTTTATAAACAGTTTCATGAAAGAAGTCTAGAATAAACGGCAAAAAAAATAATTATTCAAAGTCCGAATCATTCTTGTGAACGCACTGACATTCTCCAGTAATAACACTGCGTTATAGTCATTGAGGAAAGGAAGATAATTGCTCTGAGGTTATAGTCTAATCAATACATTTGTGTCCTGGATCTACTTTGTTTTAATCCATAAAGAAAGGAGAATGTACCTAGTAATATTAATGAGCCTATCTTTCCGAAACTATAACACTAATGACATCTGCAGACGTACTCACATGGACGTAGAACATGTTATTCAAGAAATTCCACTTTCCTAACATTAATTCTGTAGCCGGCGGGAATGTCTGCTCCACTGTAGAGGCAATAATACTAAATATTGTGCCCCGTTTGATGTGTGGAACAGCTTACATATAAATACCTTACAAAAATAAGAAAATAAACATCCAATAAGATTTATTTACATTCTCTCTTCAATATTGATCGACTTGTGTTTAACTGCTTTTATTTTCTTTCTGATGTTTCGGTGTAAAACTTATCATATCACGCACGTCTGACAATGTTGTCAATCATAAGTTCGTTCGCTAAATCTATTTTCGGAGTGACCTTTCGTGCTGCGTTGGGGAAACACCTTCCTGATATGTTATTTATATTTCCTTGTCTTTTATAACTGATCTAGTTTTCTGCAATTCATCAATGTGTTTATTTAACATTACAAAAAAAAACATCAATATCAGAAAAAATATATTTAAAACCGTAGGTTTTAGTTTTAATAAGTTAGATCAATTGACTTATTGTTAACTCGACATACGAGTTTTATTGAATTTTTATTTCCACTAGTTCTACTCGATTTACAATTTAATTTATAAACAGTTCTACTCTACTTAAAAACGATATTGGTCGCCATATCGGGGCTTCTTGCGAACTCCGCGCTCTCTGACGGCTCGTATCATTGTATGAGACAACCACAATCATGTAAACATCCTCAGGCGACGCTATTAGTTTTATCGCGCCATTTATTTAAAAACAAACTGGTCACAGACACAGACCGCAGCGCAGTAATCATGTTACGCAGTTAGCACGCGGTACCTAACGAGGCTGCCGATATGTTTACTTCTACCATTTATTATTATAATTGTCCTTCAATATTCGCACCATTTATGTCTTACAACTCGCTTGTGTCATTTGTATGACTAGTAAAAAGTTCGCTTCGTAAAAATATTGAAATGCAATAAAATGTCGCAAAACCTGGCTCCTATGAGATGATGAACTTTCACGAGACGGTCTATTATATTTGACAGATACCATGACGGGTCATGCTCGCCTAATCCTTTGCGCTCCACTTTCCAGCTTTCACGAATACCTACTTGAAAGAGGACTGAGGTTTATAGCAAACCCACAGGGCTCATGGTCGGGGATTGAACCCGTGACCTGAGTATCAGACAGTGGTAACTGGTAACTTAGAGTTATAGTGGATCTTGGATATGGTTCGACTTTGTTTTATAATAAGGTTTATCTTATCATTCTCGCTCGTTAGATGGTAAAGCTGCGGCCAAACCTGCGCGTCAGTAAAGCGGGACGCGGGACGCGATGCGGGAGCGTCTGCAAAGCGACGGATTTACCATATAACCCGTCCCGCGATGCGGTCGCGTAGGTATGCAAAGCGCCATAGATTTATATGGGTAGCGTCCGCCGCGCGGTAGACGCTCCCGCTTCGCAGTCGCTTTGGTCGCGCAGGTTTGGCCGCAGCTTAATCTTCAGGTTCATTAGTCATATTCGTAGGGAGTGTAGTTGATTCACAAAAATGCCTTAATTACTATTGCAATTCTAAAACATTTCGACGACGCTTTGCTGGTCTGGAGGCAAGATGGAAGCGCAAACCTGAACTACGAGGGCTCAGAATCAGTTCAGATTCAGCATTTTCTTGAGCATAGAAGTGAAACTGGCTATCAGTTCCGGTTGTCATTAATAATGACTTATTGTTGTAGACGAGTTCTGTTCACGTGTTCCCGCGACGTGACGCGCATTCTGCTCGTTATTACCATTTCACACATTGTTCACAAATACTCGGTTCTATTTCGAGCAAGGTGCAGGTAGCGATAGGCAGTCGGCAGTCGGCACTACTATCGGAGAGCGAATACAAATGTGTCAAGCGTCGTGTTCCCAGCTGTTTTGATCAGAGATAGCAGTAATCAGTTAGTAGCGCCACTGTGTGGTGTTCCCTCGTTAGAGGCGACGTGCTCGCGTGCTAATCTGCGCCGGCGCCGGGTCGTGACATAACGCCTGCACTGCAGCACGCGCCAGCGCTGCCGGCTGTTCTGATTACTCGCTTCATATCTGTTAGCTTTTAACCAGACTATGACTAATTCATCAACTTTGTCATCGCCGTCGCCTTCTCGGACGGCATCGGTTCAGAAATATTTGGAGCATAATCAGGAGGCAAGGTTATGTTTGGGTTGTCTGAAGGGTGGTATGGTATGGGGTGGTATATATCAGTATTATCAGTGCTTTTGCTGGTGATTTCTTATGATTCTGTCAGCAAAGCAATAGACAAAAACTATGTCATCATGATTATGGTCTCGTTTTAAGAGCTCTTATCATTGGGATTGACATAGTAATTTTGTTTGCAAATACGTATTGGTCAAGGCCAAACTTTAAATCCTGATCGAAACTTTGACTTTGAAAACATGTTTGCATTTACATAATGAAAACTTTAATCAGCCTTTTTATAATTAATTCTCATTTTCACGAAACACGCTTTAGTTATGAACAAAAATTTACATCAGCGTCAAGAAATGAAGGCTAGAAGTAGCCCGCAAACGGCTTAAAACAACAATGTTCTCGGAGGGAGCATGACATAATGAAGTGTTGAGTGCACTCGCACCGAGCGAGTGCGAGCGTGCTTGCGGATCCAGTTTTTGCGAGATTGTCAGCGGGCACTCGGGCAGGCCGCAGCCGGCGAGACGCGAGGCCGCCTGCCCGCCTCGCCCCGCCCCGCCCCGCCCCGCCCCGCCGCGACCGCGTGACGCAACAACACACACTATTTGTGTATGTTTGTTTATCCATCACACCTCTGAGTGGGAGCTTCTCTGTTGCTAGGCGAATGTCGCTGTATGTAACCCGCTGAGCCGTGAGCGCACAGCCTAAACGAGCCTCGTTACTGTCACGCATGCCCGATGATGAGACAAAGCAATGACAATGGAAGGTTGATAGATTCTTTTACCGTAAAATTATAAGACAAACTTGATATGATTCCATGAAACACTCCTACTTATCTTAATTAGGTCGTGCATGGTTAATATTTGTTTTTCGGTATTGCTATTTATGTAGGTGGTTTTAATAGACTAATCAATACGTCGACGGAAAATAAAACAAATGTCATAATATTATTTTTAGACACGCACGAGCAATGTACAGTCATCGGCAAAATAAATTGTTAACAATTTTTTTTAGGCTTTTTTTGGTATCTATAACATTCCTTCTTAGTACTTAATATTGTTAAATGTCAGTTAAGTGGATTGTGTGAATCAAACTACATAAGTCTAGTTTTTTTCTACACGCTGATACCTACTTAACAATGTTTTAATATCAAACAGAAAATTGTAAACATGTCAAAAAAACATAATAGTTATCCTTAATTTAAGGATAGTTTAATTTGTCAGATTAGATTGTGTCTAAACTTAGCTTGAATAAAGGTAAAAAGCTTATTTGAGGAAAAGCAAGTAGGTACTTATATCTTTAAACGTACGTCACGTAGAGGTAAATGTGTCCTACGTAAGCTTACGTGGCCTAATTATACTAACCACAAGCCAATCGAACATATTGATGGCACCGCCTGCCCACATTGCCCACTGACCGGCCTCCAAGTACTTACTCACATATTAAACCAACCAACACCTACACTAAAAGCATAGCCTAAATAGAATACACAATATTAATTAATTTGGTATCAGTCTTGTAGAAAAAGTTAGTAAGGTTGCTGTGTGGCGAGGGGAAGTCGACAGTTTGGTTGAGCTTTAAAATGTGGAGCGATGACTGAGAAGATGTTCCCCGACTTAAGAAGAGATATGCTTGTGATTTGTTGGCTGGTGCTGGCGGGCGCGGCGCTAACTGCCGCGGTATGTGACAGCGCGCGCCATCATGCCCATTGCCCATCTATCACTGACGTGTGCCCATCTATCACTGACGTGTGTTGTAGCTTGGCCTCGTCCTATCACAACATTGTGACCTGTGAGATATAAATGTCGATTGCTTCCTGTAATACTTAAATAAATATTTTGCAAACATTTTAATGCACCAGCAGTAAGTTATGCTGTGTTATCATTTCCGTTAGATAAAATGTAAGTAAGCTCTCATGAGAAAATAGCCAACTCTGGTGACAGAGTGTTAGACAAAATGTGAAATGTATAAGAAAAAACTTTTTTTTAATTAAGTAAGTACATTATTCATGTAAACAAGTCATTTATTGGTTAAAAGATAATTATGTCTGAATGTGTTTAGGTTAATTTCTGGCATCTCTCGACTTCCGAAAAGATTCAAAGCTGCACACAAATTGAAAATATTTGTTTATCCGACTGTTACATAATTAACATACTTACAATGTATTTTTATCAGTAATGACGACAATGTTTCACCAGGAAACAAACAGAGACTACAGACACATTATTTGCTGAGCATTCTGTTCGTTGTTCTAAAATTAGAGGCTCGTTATCGGTTCGATGAACCGTGTCGCCACTAATAGCCAACTTAGCGTATGTTGGAAGCTCGGATGAACCCTCGGCCCATCGCCTCCACTGGACCACCTACTCATTTGATAATACCCTCCACTAATACCAGGGTGTGAATATTAACTTGCACACTACTCATAATTGAATTGACCCAAATAAGTACCTGTTTGTTTGCGTCCCTGGCTGATGTAACGATATCTGATGTTGTGTCATTTGGTCCTATCAATTAGTGTAAGCGCACTTGTGTTAATAACATTAAAATTTTAATTGTATTGTCATATTGAAGGATAAATCGACCTACTTATAGATATTATTACGTGGCCCTGCACATGCGGTTTGCGGTAGAACCTGGTGTTTGTGTAGTTGTCTGCCACATCTTGGCTGCATCTTAAAAAGTTGATCATGATCACTGGAAGTTTCAACTTCGCTCTCTTTTGCAACCATCTTTTTCTTTTGTTTAAAATTTATTTAGTCTTAATGAATCGCCTCGAATTGGAAAAAAGATTAAGTATTTATTTACTAGCCACCCATCCCGGCTTCGCACAGATGTACTAATGAAATCCGAAATTTTACCGGGATAAATTATAGCCAATGTTCATTTGGAAAGTCCATTCTGCACATCGGTGAAAGAATTTTTGAAATCGGATGAGTAGTTTCGGAGATTACCTCTACAAACAAACAAGAAGTAGCGAAGTGTGTACCTATGTTAATGCAATGTGTGTGTGTTCCCAGACGCTGGCGCCGCAAGCCAACACGTCGTTCAGCGTGGTGTACCTGGGCCGGCGCGAGGGGCCCGCCGCCGCGCATCTCTACATACACACCTCCAAGGGGGTCCACAAGTATCCGGTGAGTACACTAACATTCTCCGCCCTATCCTTATCCCACTATGTGGGATCGGTACAACATGTGTCCTTCCATTTCCCTCTATCAAAGTCATCTCAGCACTCGCACAATCCATCCATCTTGCTTTTTGTTCAATTTTCAAAAGTTTATAGACTGTTCAAGTTAAATGTATCGGGAGTTCCCCGATTCATCAATTTTGTTGTCATATACAATACAATACAATCTTGAACCCTTGTCCCAATTGCAATATATTCGTCATTGTGTGATCCGACCCGACGTGACGTTAGCAGGGCGTCCACACTTGTTGGACCGCCTGGATGATTGTTATTGTTATGTTGCAGGTGAGCGCGGTGGGCGTGGCGAGCGACTGGCGCGTGTGGCCGCTGGTGGGGCTGCGCGTGCCACACAACGCCACGCTCGAGCCGCTGCTCACGCTCTACAACCCCACCGAGACCACCATACAGGTGAGTTATAACTCGTACCACCGCCGATAAGTACCTCGGCTACGTTTCCACCGGTAATGATTTGCGAGGAATGTGTCGCGAGGGACCAATGGAATCGCTTGATTGAGGCTAAGTTGAAGTGGTTCTATTGGTTCTCGAAGCATCCTTCTTGTTAGCATGTATGTATACAGGGTGTGTGTGTATGTGTCTCCAGGTGCAGGAGGTGTACTCGTCTGGCGCGTGGCTGGGGCTGTCGCTGCCGGAGGGGGGCGAGGCGGCCCCCCGCGCCGCGTGGACCCTCCCCCCGCACTGCGCCCGCGCCCTCGTGCGCCTCGCCGTGCGCCTGCCCCCCGCCTCGCCGCCCGAACCCCGCGCCGCATACATTAGGTAAGTACCCCCCGCTACCTTGACCCTTCCCCCCCATCTAGACCCTCCCTCTCTCGCTGGTATGTCGCTCGCAAAGAAATCAGCCATCATCTTCGGACTCGAATAATGTCGTAAGACCCAGGTTTCCATCGTGTGTGTAACTGTTCGTTTATTTCCAGAATAAAGGGCAACATGACTGGCGGCGGGCTGGTGGTGGGCGTGGAGGCGACGCCCGCGCCCGCGGGGGAGTTCCTCAGCCCCGTGCAGCTGCGCCTGCGCACCAGGGGCGCAGGAGACGCACCAGACTCGGTACTGTAGTACTAGTACTCTAACTAAGGAAAACGTAGTCAAAAGTCCCCGTTATTGTGAGCAAAGTGAACATAATCATCTAATCGTTACGTTTTGCCTAAAATTATTGTTAGACTGTAGCTTTGTTTGATGAGCCTCATCTTATAATGTTCTATCCCTCCCTATTGGTTGGAGCCTATTCCTGTGTTTGTGATGTGTGTTGTGTGCAGGTGTGGATAGAAGCGGGCAGCAGCTCGGGGGCGGGGGCGGAGCTGGCGGCGGGGGCGACGGGGGCGTGCCGCGCCTCCGCGCACCCCCTGCCGCACTCACCGCCCCCACCGCCCACAATAACACAGGACAAACACACGCATAATGGTAATAACATACATTATATAAACGCATAAATGGAATGTGTCTTTTGAGCGATTTCATATACTAACAGTACCGTGCGAAATCTGCAGGATCCTTCACTTACTAGTTGTACTGAACAAAAAAGAATTTACTTAATAAATTATTTTTCTGGTGTTAGGGAGGCTATGGATATCATATCCTAAAGATTAATTTTAGCGATGATTAAATTAAATTAAAATAATATGTGAGGGCCGTGTTTAAACGGTACTTGTTCTTCCCAGGGGGTAAGGCAGACGCGACCGGTATCCACATATCCCTGGTGCGGGACGAGGTGGAACCGATGCAGGAGCTCAAACCCACGGCGAAGATCACGCTGGACTGTGAGTAACAACCTCATTCACACCCATTCAACCTTATTTATAAGTGGTTTTACTGGTCTTTCACACCGGATTTGAGGTAAAAATTGGTCCTTCGAACTCAATGCTTTGCATGCAATAAATAGTAACTCTGCTGTATTTCCAAGACACATAGCAGTATTGCATGCAGATTATGTAAGCGCTCATGTCTCTTTAAAGCTGTGTACTAGATCTAGCTGCTTAACAGTGGTTCATTAAATATATTTCCACTCATCCAAAATCCCCAATGTTACAGATGCTAAAATGTGGGCTGGCTACGTATCGTCGCTGGAGAACGGCAGCGCGTCCAACGGGGCGGGCGGGGGCACTGGGGGCGCTGGGGGGCCCCAGGGCGGGGCCTACTGCACCGGCTGGGTGACGCTAGGCCGCGCGGCCTTGCCCTACAGCGTGCGCCTGCTGCCCGGCACCATGGTGCTCGAGCCCAATGAACTACAGTCAGTATCACTACACGCTTTAAAAAATCTTAAATGGCTTTCTGATTGTCTAACGCTCGAATACTGAATTGTTACATAAATATTTGAGAGCGTATTAACTATTTAGGTTTCAGATAGTTCTTAGCTCTCAGAGTTTATAGACACTAACTTTAAATAACGTTATAGATAATGTATATGGTCGTCAAAAATAATTGTCTTTCTCGTGATAGGCTAGATTGTCAAATCAATGTCAACTGTCAAATCTAGCTAATCACGAGAAAGACAATTATTTTCGACGACCAATCCCGTGTGTTTATTTTTCTTTTTAATAGCTCGTTTCAATAAATGAAGTATAGTTGTATATGTATGTTGTATAGTTTCATAACGTGCAACGTGGAGGAGGCGGTGCGTGCGCGCGCGCTGGTCGCCAGGAACGACTTCCCCGAGCCCCTGCTCCTAGCGCACGTGCACTTCCCGCCGGAGGTGCTGCATCTCTTTCATGTGAGCACACTCTCTCTCTCTTACATTAACATAACGTGCAACGTGGAGGAGGCGGCGCGTGCGCGCGCGCTGGTCGCCAGGAACGACTTCCCCGAGCCCCTGCTCCTAGCGCACGTGCACTTCCCGCCGGAGGTGCTGCATCTCTTTCATGTGAGCACACTCTCTCTCTTACATTAACATAACGTGCAACGTGGAGGAGGCGGTGCGTGCGCGCGCGCTGGTCGCCAGGAACGACTTCCCCGAGCCCCTGCTCCTAGCGCACGTGCACTTCCCGCCGGAGGTGCTGCATCTCTTTCATGTGAGCACACTCTCTCTCTTACATTAACATAACGTGCAACGTGGAGGAGGCGGTGCGTGCGCGCGCGCTGGTCGCCAGGAACGACTTCCCCGAGCCCCTGCTCCTAGCGCACGTGCACTTCCCGCCGGAGGTGCTGCATCTCTTTCATGTGAGCACACTCTCTCTCTCTTACATTAACATAACGTGCAACGTGGAGGAGGCGGTGCGTGCGCGCGCGCTGGTCGCCAGGAACGACTTCCCCGAGCCCCTGCTCCTAGCGCACGTGCACTTCCCGCCGGAGGTGCTGCATCTCTTTCATGTGAGCACACTCTCTCTCTTACTCTTACATTCACATCTATCTCATATTAACTTTAGGAAATATACTTGGAATCTTCTACAGCGTTTGAGTTGAGCTTTCGTGTGTGTGAGCTTATTTCGGCTGTGTAATATCATAAATAGATTATTTATTGTAAAATTTCTAGTTTACGTTAAAAATAATGACATAGAAGATCTTTTCTGATATAATTACACAGAAACTTCGTGTTATATTAATAGGGGTAACTCAAAGCTCTTTTCTTGGACTTATACCGTTCATCCTTCTTATAATTACTTATAATTAAATACGCGAAAGTTTGTGAGAATTTTATGACAGTTGTATTATAATAGCACCAGAATCCGTTTGACAAGGTAATTTATAGTTAAATTGTTAACAAACGGGAAGAGTAATTAGTTGTCTGTGTGCAGGCGGAGTCGATGGCGCCGATGGAGCTGAAGGCGGGCGCGCGCGGCGTGGTGGCGCGCCTGCGACTCAAGGAGGTCGGGCCCGGGCCCCTGCACACCACCCTCGCGCTACACACCAACCTCTCGGACTACACGCTGCCGCTGCTGCTCTACGAGGGGACCCCCACCATCGTACGTACACAGCGGGCATTGCCTTTCCCACGTACAGTTGCCATAGCTAACCATAGAGTGAACATAACTTGCTGGTTTAGTCCGAAGTAGTGAAGCGTTCGTGAAGTTGTTCACGAGGTGTAGTTAAGCTGGCTCATCGGAAACATCCGTGAAGGAAGCCTGGTAAATGCTGTTCTGTGTTTAGGATTCAAATGTCGAATGTTTTTTTATAGAAACTCCGTTCGAATGCAGTTGAACAACCTACAAATCGTCCGGCTGAGTTGTTGATATTTGTTAACAGATCATAAGCGGCATCAATAGCCTAGTGCCATCGTCCTGCATACAGCAACGCCTTAAGCCCCGAAGGCGGATCTCGAGCGACTTAAACGTTTATTTTAGGCGACTCCACCAAAGTTAAAAAGCAGCTGCTTAACAAGCATACATAGTGTTGTTTCGTTACGTCAGGAGTGGGAGTGGCCGAACTCTGGTGACGGCGTGCTGCGCCTGGGGGCGCTGGGGGCGGGCGAGGGGACGGCGCGGGTGGTGGGGGCGCGCCTGCGCAACCGCGCCGCCGCGCCGCTCTGTCTCACCCGCCTGCACGCGCGTCTGCCGCCGCCCGCGCACGCCACCTTCCACCTGCAGGACACGCGCCCGCAAGCGGTATGTATCATCCACAGCACATAGGTACCCTCCCTTCGTAATCATACAACATTATTACAACGACACACTGAACACATCTTATGTAGTATTTCGATATTGTGAATAATAGTGAAAACGTTTGTAGTAATCGAGCTAATTTAGTGCGTGCCGGACGTCAACTAACGTTCTTTGGGAATAGCGCTTTGAGCGCGAAGCGTGCTGAAAATATACCTTTTCATTTTGTTCGCGAAAGTTCTGATGATAATATTTGTGTAGAGTTGCATCCCCGCTGGCGGGTCAACGCGCGCGGTGCTGAGCGTGCGGGTGTCGCGCGGCGGCGGCGGCGGCGGGTCGGAGGTGGGGGGCGGCGGGTCGGAGGTGGGGGGCGCGGCGCTGGCGCACACGCGGCACGGCGCCGCCGCCGCCGCCATCCGGCTCACCGCGCACGCGGGGGCGCTCACCGCCGCGCCGGTCATACTCTCGCCAGCTGCACCGGTATGTACTCACCTCCTAGTACACTATATCGATACAACACTGTTTTATTTCAATTGCTTCATTTTTTGTAACCTTTAAAATCCGAACCGTTTTCAGACCTAATATGGTACGACTCAAACATAATGGTATAGTTTTTGTATGAAGTGATTGATGTCTCACCTTGCCCCGTCCCGTGGCACGGCACGGCACGGCACGGTGCTTTACTTCACTGTATGTGTGTGTTCCAGTACATGCCGGGCGTGGGCGCGCTGGTGGTGGAGAGCTCCATGCCGCTGCGCATGCGCGTCACCAGCGTCACCCCGCACGCCAGGGACGACAGGGACCCCGCACTCACATACATGTCAGTATACCGTACTCTATACATGTTCACTACATGACATTATCTGATATTTATAGGGCTAATGTTGCTGGAATTTGTCCGAGAGTCTTACTTTTCATACCTTTAAGCCTCTGCCTCGAATCTTGCGTGGAGCTGGAGCGACGAATCATCAATAACACATCACAATCAAACATAAAGATCCTGAAAACAGAGGCGCGGCTGCGGCGCGGTTCTGCGTTAAGCAGTCTAGCTCCCGCGCCGCCGCTGCTCCGCTGCCCGCAACGAGGCAGAGGCCCAACAGTGGGACTCGCTGATATAACTATAATAAGTAATGTGGTGATTGTTTCCAGTCCCGGCGCGTCTCCAGAGATAGTGGAGGGTCGCACGACGGTGGGCGAGGTGCGCTTGGAGCCCGCCGCGCACTGCCACCCGCGCTGCTACTGCGGCCTGCCGCCTGACACGCCCGGTCAGACTATTCACATATCACTAGTACACTATATCTTAATCTAGGGAGGTGGCGAGCGAAGCGAGCCGCCGACCTCTGTTGCGAGACGTTGGTTGTAGGAGTAAGAAAGATCTGAAAGAAATGTTTACTGCTCGTTGAGAAACAGTCGTAATCATTATATAATTGTCATTTTATTATGATGTTTATGTGATGTAAGAATTGTTCTTGTTAACAGATTACGCGGCGTGGTTGTCCCGCTCGTCCCCCCCGGGCGGGGGGTCCGAGGGGGCGGAGGGGGTCGATGGGGGGCTGGCGGCGGACGCCGAGCTGCAGCGCAAGAGATACCAACTGTTCCAACACACCAACATCAACTTCACGCTGCAGATGCACACCACAGAGGTACACACTTATTACTTATATGGACTTATGCATGACACGGTTATGACACTATTACAAATACAGTCTATGGTCAAGGTGCTATGTCCTCTGAGAATCTTCGGAGTTATGAACATGTGCTCTTCTTGCTCAGCCGCCTTATTCTACAAACAACCATGTCTAAGCAGGCGTGGTTATTTTGAGCTATGCGATAGATTTCAGAAAACAAAAGCTCGATAACGTTCAATCTGTTACAGCGTCATGTTTTCGCGCTTAAACAAGTCGTTATCATTTGTTTAAGCGTGTGTAAAATTCAAATTAAGTACAGAATTTGTATAACAGTGTGTATATTATGTATCAGGTGTTGGGCGTGTTGGTGACCGGCACGGGGTCGCTGGTGTGGCCGCGCGTGCGCGTGGGGGCGGGGGGGGCGGGGCGCGCGGGGCTCGCGGGCGTGGGGGCCGCCGTGCCGCTGCGCCTGCTCGTCGGGAACCCCGCCGCGCGCCCCCTGCTGCTGCAGCCCACGCTGGCCGTGCACACGCACGCACTGTGAGTAACACTACCGACCAGGGGGCAAGGGAAGGGCCCCCTACTTTACATAAGCTAAATAATGTCAAGTTTCAAAATTATATTGCTAGATCCAGAGCAATATAGCATAACATTAGCAACACTGCAGCTTTCGTCGCAGTATGAAAAGCAATATAAATAGTATTATGTGTGTGTGTGTGTGTGTGTGTGCAGGGGCGGGGAGCCCTCGGAGGAGCAGGAGTCGTGCGTGGGGTGCGTGTGGTCCGCGCAGTCCTTCCAGCTGGGGGAGTGGCGCGTGACGCGGGGGGTCGCCGCCCCCCACCCCGCGCACCCCCGCTACCTGGTGCTGCAGGGGGGCGCGGAGGTGGAGCTCACGGTGACGTTCACTCCGAGCGAGCCGGCGGAGCTCGCCGCCCACCTCTACCTGCGGAACAACCTCACGGTGGTCGAGCGGGTGCTGGTGCGCGGCCGCGGAGCCCTGCCCTCGTTCGAGCTGGCGGGCCGGCGCGCCAACTCCACCTCCGCCATCGTGGTCGAGGTGCCCTCGTGCGGGGTGGAGGGGGCGCGCTCCCTCGCCCTGCGCAACACGGGCCGCGTGCCCCTGCGCCTGCGGGGGTGGAGGGTCGCGGGGGCGCCCTGCGGGGGCCGGGCCTTCCGCCTCGCCCCGTGCTCCTCGCTGCGCCTGGCGCCCGGGGAGAGCCACACGCTGCAGGTGTGGTACGCGGCGGACTGGACGGTGGGGCGCGCGCAGGCGACGCTGTCGGTGCGGGTGGGCGCGGCGCTGGCCCGCTTCTCGCTGGCGGGCCTGGCGCCGGCGCGCCTGCTGCCCGCCTGCGCGCCCGCCGCCCGCCGCGCCCCCTTCGAGGACCAGCTGAGGGCGCTCGCCCTCACCCTCGCCCTGCTCGCGCTCATAGGTACTGCACACGATCATTCATCATTATTATTATATTGATTTCTTAAACATCAAAAAAAACATTTAAAACACAATGTGATGAATTGATAACTTTTTATTTATAGTTTCAGCGACTTGTATCAGTTTTTTTCACAAACTGATAATTCATTTTAAAGTTCAATAGTTTAATCCAAAAGATTTATCAATATACCTAATATAGCAATGAAAACGAAATAGCAGCAGATGAGAATTGTCCGACTCGCATATTAGTGTATTCAAATAAATAAATAAATGTGTGTGTGTGTGTGTATATCAGGTGGTGTGGGTCTGGGCGCGGCGGACGCTGAGCGAGCGCTGCGGAGACATCGCAGCGCGCGCGAGGCCCCCCCCGCCGGGCCCCCGCTCGACCTGCGAGCCATCGGCCGCACCGCCCCCGCGCCGCCTGTCCCCGCGCCCCCGCGCCCGGCGCCCCCGCCGCCCCCGCCCCCGCGTCGCCGGCGCGCGGCGCGAGGACGCGGCCCCGCCCCGCCGGCCGCGGGGGGGGCGGTGGACGCGGCGGCGGAGCGGCTGGCCTTCTCCCGGTGGCGCGCGGCGGCCGGCGCCCCCGCCCCGCGGGACGACTCGCGCTCCTCGGAGGAGGGGGAGGGGGCGCCCCCACCTCCCCCCGCGCCCCTCCCGCCGCCGCCCCCCCGGGGGGACGCAGAGTCCTCCTCGCCGGACTCCTCGCCACCGCCCAGAGACAGGTGACCAACATATACTTTATTTTTGAATACTAAAAAGTAACTATTTTACTAATAATGTTCATTTCACAACATTTTAATACTTAATTTCTTTTAGCAAATTAAATTAAACCCGCCGTGATTTCTAGATCGAGCCAAAAACAAAAAAAATCTTACACGTCAAAATCAGAATTTTGACGTTTTTCCATTGATTGGTATTTTCATATAAATTAACGATGGACAATACAAACATAATATCAACACACAATTAGGAAAATTGTAAAATTATTGCATTGCGTTTAAATAGTCTTAAATGTATGTGTTTGTTCCCAGCTACTCGTCCCTGAGCCGTCGCGCGGAGGAGGGCGCCAGCTCCGCGGAGGAGAGCTCGTCCCCCTCGCCCTCGCCCTCCCCCCCGGCGTCCCCCTCGCGCTCCCCGTGCCCCTCCCCCGCGATGCCTGCGCCGCACGCCCCCCCGCTGGGACCCGCCCCCCAGCCCCCGCACGCGACCAACAGAGGTCAGTTGTACCTAGGTACATTATGATACTTCACTGCTGCTGCTATTATTATTGAAATACTAAACTCATCACTGGCGAAGACTCCGCTGCGCGCCGAGTGTAAGGATTGTCATCCTGCATCGACGCTTATGCTCCATACATTAGTGAGAGGTTAATTCTGTGTTCAGGATCTCGTCAGCGGCGGTCGAGCGCGGAGGCGCGCCGCAGCGAGCGCAAGTCGGCGGAGCGCGCCGCCGATACCTCCAGCAACGGAGGGGGGCCCCCGCGACCCCCCGCACCCCGTCCCCACGCGCGCGGGGGCCGCGCTGCGCGCCGCCGCGGAGAGCGCGCCCCCTCGCCCGCCCCCCGCGCCGCCGCAGAGCCCGAGCCCCGCGCCCCCCCGCCGCACGCCCCGCAACCCGCCGTGCGGTGGGGGGCCAGCTGGAGCGACGTCGTGTCGCGCGGGAACGCGGCCGGACCCGACGACGGTGCGTGTGTCCCCGCCCCCTCGCCCCCCCTCGTCCCCCCTTGTTCCTCCCGTCTGACGGTGCGTGTGTGTGTGTCAGGTGTGGGCGGCATGGCGGCGGCCCCCCTGGCCCCCATCGGGTCGGACGTGCGACGACGGCTCGGCTCGCACTCGCTGTTCTACTACGGCAGCGCGCCGGCGTGGCCCCCCGCGCCCCCCTCGGCCCCGCCCGCGCCCCCCGCCCCCCTGGCGCCCGGTCAGTACCCACCGCGCGTGCGAGACCCCGCGCCCAGATGGAACGAAGGTTTTTATTTATATTGTTTCCGTTGCGCTTTAGCTATCCGTTTGCTCGACGACGACGCTTCTTTCTTCTCGCACGATCTGATACTTGGATCGGTTCATCAGTGATACTTTCTCTTTCGCAGAGGAGAACGGCGGCGGCTACCGCTCGCTGGAGTCGCTGTGGGGCTCGTCCGTGGAGCCGCTGGCGCCGGGCGCCGCGTGGCTGTGGGGCGGGGCCGGCGCTCCCCCCGCGCCCCCAGCCGCCTGCCCCCCCCTGCGGCCCCCGCCCGGGTTCTCCGCCCCGCGGCCGGTGCGTCCGTACGACCCCTTCCAGTCGCTGGCGTCGATCTGGACGCCGGCGGCGCTGGACTGGCGACTGGACTCGCCCTCCCCGCCCCCCGCGGCCGCGGCGGGCCCCGGCACGCCCCCCCCGCCCCCCGAGGACCCCCCGGGGGGCGCCTAGTCGCCCCCCCCGGCTCGGAGCGCGGCGGTGCACTAGTCATGTCCTGCGCCGCCCGCGCTCTTCCTTCACCTCTACTTTTGCTCTATATTTTTTATATTCTAAAGTGATTTCATGATGTGCATCTCTCCCGACTGTGAGTCCCGATGTAGTACCGGATCTGAACTAGAACGACTAACGAACAAACTTCCCCCTTCTTCCCGGAGCGACGCCCGCCGCACCCATCGCCCCTCGCTCCGACGCGTCTGTTCAAGACTGAATAAACATACATTTTCTCAACAGTCATGACTTTGTTTTATTGTTCATATCTAGCGCCTGGAGATCTCATGAGTCATCTGCAATAGATCTACCGATCGGTCCTTTTGTATTCCGCTACCCTACTAACGCAAGCTGAACAAGGCCTGTCGTCTATTACATACCATGATTGATATCATTGGCATACTTAGTATAAAATCCATACTATACATACCCAGCCACTCTTACTGCCAGTCTCAATAACGTGTCTATCTCCGATTTTGCTTACTGTCGGTAGATATTTGACACATTTTGTATGGAGGTAATGTCAAATATCTACCTGCACACACAAATGACATTAATTCATAGAAGAGTGTTGCCGTTAGAAATATTGCCTTGTATTTATTGTCTGCGTTCAGAAACAAATGGATTAATTTGGTGTTACCGTATAAAAAAAAGACGACTTAAGAGGTGGTTTTCCTCCCAATACTTTAATAAGGGTTAACAAAGTAAAAAATTGTTAATCAATCAATAATTTAATTATTTCTCTCATAAACAATACATACATATTACAGTAATTGATAAATAGGCAAAAAGAAGTTTAAAAGTAGAAAATAGTTTATGCCAAGTAGTTTTATTTTCACTGTGGGAATTATTTCTTTACAACTATTCCTTCTGACCTATAATCTACCTACCTATATTCTGTTCACCGAGTTGATTGAATAGTTAGAAAAATAAACGCACGTGATTGGCGTCGAAAACGGGCCAAGGGCGAGTTCACATTGCCTTATGTATTGAATTCTTATAATAATATAATAGTTTCTGTACACATTAGCAAAATACCTTTTCATTACTCATACACGGAAAGTACGCACGAAGTTGCCTGATTATAGGGTTCAAAGTAGCATTTTCTGTCCCTAGGGAAAACAAGAACTTTCCTGCCCTAGGGCAGGAAAGTAAATAACTGTCAAATGTCAACTTCATTTTTGACATTTCTTTTGTGGCATGTCGATGCATGCTAAGTGTTCAAGTTCTTCTAACTCAATCAGATGCTAGATATTATGTCTCTCTTGCACGAATTTGTGCTTCTCTAGCACTAATTATATTATATTTATTTATTTTATTTTATTTATTTACATTTTTTCATCATAAAAAAAAACTACTGGTAGAATGCCTACTACTTTTATAGCCATTCTACCAGTCAGTATTTTTTTTTAAATCTGGAACGCAGCTATACCATGCCATCGTTAGCTGCTTTTAGTCAATATTAAACTAGTCGATTTAAAAAAAAAGCGAGACAGCTAATTTTCGTGTGTGAAATTTAAATTTTACATCAATTTTTTTGGTAATTTCCTCATATTCGTAATGAAAAGCAGAGTGCTTACCTCGGGGAAAAGGCTTTTCTATGCACTCGAACCATTATCGCACTCGCTGACGCTCGCGCGATAAACCATCTCGTGCATAGAAAAAATGCCTTTGCCCCCTTGTATAGCAATCTACTATTATGTTAGTACCAAAATTTATAGACAACACATTGAGTTGGTTTATTTTTCGATCACCTCGGTAAACAGAGTATAAATAATTATTGAAAAATTTTAAGGAAATATGATCACAACATATTTCCTGTAAAACTTTCTAAAAAACATTGAGAAAAGTAATAGCATTTTGCTCATGAAGAATATGATGTTAAAATAGAACTGTACGGTTCACACACCGCACAAAATTGCAATCTTTGCATTTCCATGCATGAGCGCGAGCGCCGGCAGTCCACATTCTACTCGCGGCTCATTAACATGTCAATTTAGTGAATAAATCGTGTGTCAAATTAAATTACATCTTTATCATTTTGATGTCCCATACATCAATGGTCCTTCGAGTCTCCGTAGGCGGGACAACCTTCGCGAAAAGCATTTTGTGATTTTTGTGCCCAATCTGGATTGCAACAGGTCAAAGCATTGATCTGTAGGTGAGACAGCAGTCTTCGGTGAGTCAGTATTTTTACACTCTCTACCACGCAATCGAATCTATATCCATCGCTACACCATGGAGGAGTATTTGGCGAATCAACAGAAGATCATGATAGCAATGGAACATATTCTTAGCAACTTTAAAAAGGACGGACCTGAGCGCAGAACCTCAGCGAACATCAAAAAACGTCTGGACTCTTTAGAGACATATTGGAAAGAATTTCAGTGCAACCACATCAAATTGTGCGAATTTGACGATAAATCTGGAGAGTATTTCGCAACTAATGCATATAAGCGAACTTCAGATTTTTACATTGATACACGTGCTTATCTACAAAAATATCAGCCTTTTGACACAAAATCAGAGCTTCTACGTCCAGCGACACCCCTAGCAACCAAGGGGCAGGCAACGCCACGTCCCGGGACGCCAGAAATTTGGCCGCAGCCAACACCGTCCGGTTCCCAAGGTCAGCGCAGCAGCAGCGGGCAAGGAACTAGCAGCAAGCTAGATGAAATGTTGAGAAAGCAGCAAAGTAACTTCAAAGCATTCATCAGGACGGTCAAAACAATTGATTTCGAAAAAATCACCAGCAGGTGGGAATTCGAAGACACGCTGAAGTCGGTACAAAGCCGTTGGTCGGTTATCGATTCCCTGCATTGGGAAATTGATAGCGAGCTCTACGAAGACAATCTCGAGTATGAGCAAAGCTACAGCAAATATGAACAGCAGTTCAATGACATCAAAAGGTCGCTGAATGAAAAAATGTGGTCTCATCATCATCGCGAAAAATCGACTCCGCAAATGGATATACCGACCTTCAGCGGGAGCTATCAGCATTGGGTGTCCTTCAAGGATTTATTTGTAGAGGCAGTACACAGCAACAAGTCTCTTTCGAACGCCCAAAAGATGCAGTTCCTTAAAAGTAAGCTCAAGGGCGAAGCAGAAAAATTGGTGCAACATTTACCAATTAGTTCCGAAAACTACGAAGTGGGTTGGGACATTCTGCTACATCGCTACAATAACTTGAAATTGATATTCAACAGCCATATGAATACCTTGACAAGCTTACCTACATTGCAACAGCAATCGGCAGCAGCCATCAAAAAACTTTTCGATACAACGAACGAGTGCCTTAACGCAATTAAGGCCCTAGGAGTCGACATAAGTACCTGGGACCCACTCGTCGTTTACATCGTTTCAAACAAATTAGATTCGGACACGCATATCGACTACGTCGAGTCATTAAAAAACCCAAAAGATCTACCTACGCTAAAGGATTTATTGGATTTTCTTGAACTCAAGTTTACTTCACTAGAAGCATCTAGAAGAAAGCCTGAGGTGAAAACTCAACAACCAGAGTCATCATCAAACAAGAAAACTCATTTTTTCAAATCGTTTTCAAGCAATAAACTTAATCAAAATCAGGATTCTTTTAATGCAAACAATAAATTGCAAAACAAAATTACGAAATGCGCAGTTTGTAACATGAACAATCATTACAAACTTTACCAATGTGAAACATTCCTCGAAATGCCGCCTCACTTGAGACAGAAAACCGTCGAAAAACTATCCCTTTGCAAAAACTGCCTTATGTCACATGGCAATAAAAGATGTTTTTCCAACAAAAGGTGCCAAGAGTGCGAGGGAGAGCACAACACTTTATTGCACAACACTTCGACCGGCAGAGTTCGTATTTCTTCACAATCACAATCGTGTGAAACGAACAATTCTCAGCAGAGTCAGCAGAAGGGTAATGCACATGTTTTACAAGGGGAGGCAGGGGAAATTCTTCTAGCAACTGCATTGGTAAATGTGACCAAAGCCGACGGAACCTCTCTTACTTTGCGAGCATTGATCGATCAAGGTTCACAAACTTCCTTGATTACCGAAAATGCGGCACAAATGTTAGGCATAAAACGCAAAAAATGCCAAGGAATAATATTTGGAGTAGGGGCCAAGGAAATGATCTGCAAAGGAATCATTGGGATATCGTTATCATCACTTTACATCGATTACGAAATCAACATTGAAGTTTTCGTTATGAAACACGTAGGTAGTCAACAATTTACCGAATCAAACATTCAAACAGCCAACATGGTCCAATTTAGACAACATTCAATTGGCAGATCCCGAGTTCTACAGAAGTCGATCTGTAGACCTTTTATTAGGTGCAGACGTGTACGCGGAAATAATTTTGAGTGGTGTCATCAGACAAAATCCATCCATGCCAGTCGCTCAACAAACGCGTTTTGGCTGGATCTTATGCGGCAGTGCAAACGTCACAAAATCGTATCACTGTAACGTAGTTTTGACGGAAGAAAATGATCTGAGTAAATTTTGGAGCATTGAAGATATTTCCGATCAAAACAACATGTCCACGGAAGACTTGGAATGCTTACAGCTGTACAAAGAAACAACGGAGCGCCAAGCAGATGGTAGATACATCGTTCGCCTACCATTACATTCCGATGCAGACGAAAAATTAGGCAAATCAAAGCCAAAGGCATTGGCACAGTTCTATCAATTAGAACGAAAATTTAAACGATATAAAAATGTCGCAAATGAGTACATATCGTTTATGCATGAATACCAAGAATTAGGTCACATGCGCTTATCGGTAAGTGACGGTAACAAGAAACCCGGATACTACATGCCTCATCACTGTGTGCATCGCGCCGACTCTACTACAACAGCCTTGAGAGTCGTGTTTAATGCATCAGGAATGACAACGCGCGGATACAGTTTAAATGATGTTATGTTTCGGGGCCCGAATTTACAAAAAGACCTACTCTCTTTGGTAATCAATTGGAGACAATACGAATATGCATACATAGCGGACATAGAAAAAATGTTTCGTCAAATTCTTGTACATAAAGACCACCAACACTATCAGAAAGTAGTATGGCGGGATTCTGAATGCAAAAAAGTTCAGGATTTTTGTCTCCTTACAGTCACATACGGGACAAAAGCAGCAGCTTTTCTAGCAATGATGACTCTTAAACAGCTAGCAAGCGACGAGGGTCATAAATTCCCTGCAGCAGCAAGGGTACTAGAAGATCAGTTCTACATGGATGATCTAATCAGCGGAAGCCACAGCATTGAATCGGCAAAGGCCTTGAAGTCGGACCTAACCGAACTTCTAAAACTAGGAGGATTCAATCTGCGAAAATGGTGTTCAAACGAATCATCGTTACTAGACAATGATAATACAACCAAAAAACCTCACGACACCTTTGATTTTCGTCACCAGGAATCAACAACGACGTTGGGGCTCCTTTGGAAAGCTAAAGAAGACGTATTCTCATACAAATGCAAGATGTCACCGAAATCGTCCACAGTACCATCAAAAAGAATTCTTTTGTCCGAAATATCAAAAGTTTTCGACCCCCTAGGATGGTTATCTCCAGCAGTCATTCAACTGAAACTTTTATTTCAAGAAGTATGGAAGTCGAATTTGCAGTGGGACGATAAAGTACCCGAAAATATTTACAAAAGATGGGTCCAGCTGAGAGAAGATATTGAAAACATCAACAAAACCAGATTACCTAGGTGGATAGGATGTGGAGAGAATGACGTCATACAGCTTCACGGATTCTGTGACGCGTCTACAAAGGCGTTCGCGGCAGTAATTTACGCACGAGTTCAAGGGCAAGATTCAGCAAGAATCACGCTTTTAGCCGCCAAGACAAAGGTGAATCCTATCAGCACGATAGATAGTGGGATGTCATTGCCTAAATTAGAGCTAAGTGGAGCACACTTATTAGCAAAGCTCATGACCAAGGTCAAAGAAAGTTTACACGGTCGGAAAATCGAATTTAACGGATGGTGCGACTCTACTGCAGTACTTGGTTGGCTACATGGAGAACCAAGTAAGTGGAAGCCCTTCGTTGCCAACAGGGTCAAAAAGATAACAGAAATAATGCCCGCAGAGTGTTGGCGCTATGTGAAATCAAAAGATAATCCAGCTGATTGCGCCAGCCGAGGCCTGACAGCAAGTCAGCTTCAAGAGCATTCACTCTGGTGGCACGGCCCTGCATGGTTAAAATCGTCAAAAATCGATACCGAAACGAAAAAATTCGAAACTGACTTAGAAACAAAAACTAAAATACAATCAGTGAACATAACTCAAATTGAAAGTACACAAACAAGTACAAACACAAACATAATAGAACAATTGATAAGCAAGCACAGCAGTTTTACGCGAGCGTCGCGCGTCCTTGCATGGATTATGCGAGCGATAACACATCCAAGTCATCGTAATAATGGTTATTTAACCACGGGCGAAATACGCGTTGCGAAGCTTAAAATTGTTAAATGCATTCAACAACTGGAATTCTCCGTCGAGATCAAAGACCTTCAGAAAAATCAAATTGTCAGTCAAAAGAGCAAATTGTTTAACATGAACCCATATCTTGACAAAGATGGCATGTTAAAAGTTGGAGGTCGCCTGAGAAATTCGAATATTAGTGAGGAAATGAAACATCCACTCATAATACCTCACTCAGGCCATTTCACCGAGATGCTCATCGACTACGCACACAAACAAACATTTCACGGTGGAAGTCGCTTAACGCTTTCTTGGCTAAGAAAGGAATTTTGGATCGTAGGGGGAAACAGAGCTGTGAAAAAACGCCTACAACAATGCGTCGTTTGTAAGAGACACAAGCCAGTCATGCAAAATCAACTGATGGGTGACCTGCCAACATCAAGGACGAATCCTTCAAGGCCCTTCCACAATACAGGAGTTGACTTTACTGGTTTTATTGATGTAAAATCAAGTAAAGGCAGAGGCATAAAAACAACAAAGGGATATGTGTCAGTTTTTGTATGCATGGCGACCAAGGCCATTCATCTTGAGCTTGTGTCCGATTTGTCATCGTCAGCTTTCCTCGCAGCTCTGAGAAGATTTTCAGCGAGAAGAGGTACCCCGCGACACATTTATTGCGACAACGGAACAAACTTCGTTGGAGCAAACAAGATCCTAACAAATGAATTTATAGAACTGAAATCGTTTCTATCAGAAGAATTCCTAAGCGAAACAAACGAAATGAAAATAGAATTCCATTTCATAGCACCATCTTGGCCCTCAGCTGGCGGTCTGTGGGAATCAGGCGTCAAAAGTCTGAAGTACCATTTACGTAGAGTAGTTGGAGAACAGAAGCTCACCTACGAAGAATTTACAACTCTTCTTTCACAACTAGAAGCTTGCTTAAACTCCCGCCCTCTATGTCCTTTGAGCGAAGATACGGAGGACATCGACTATCTTACTCCGTCCCACTTCCTAGCCAGCGGCCCAGTTTTAACAATCTATGAAACTGAAAGGGATGAGCGAACGAGGTGGCAACTAACACAAAAAATCTTCCAAGACATATGGAAGAGATGGCGTACAGAATATCTCACACAGCTACTTGCCAGAAGCAAGTGGAGAGAGACACGTCCTAATATAAAATTAGATGACATAGTCATAATACACGATGTCAACCTGCCAGCAGGCAAATGGGTTTTAGGCAGAGTTATCGAACTTCACCCCGGCAAAGACAACCACGTCCGGGTAGTCAGCATCAAGACGAAGAGTGGAATTCTTAAAAGACCAATCGTCAAGGTCTCAATTCTACCTGTTAACCAAGTCAGCACGACAGCAAAAGATCAACAGGAGCAGGTAGAAAAACCTAAACAAAGAAAAGGTTCCCTAATTTCGTCATGCATTAATTTGATGACTATGATTTTCATGTTGTTAATGTTATGTTCTACGACTGCAGTCCACGGCGCATACAACATTACGGCAATGCAAAACAACAACAGCATTTACTTTGACAAAGTTTCCGACCTTCGAATCATTCAAGATAAGTGGAAACTCGTTGTCTATTACAACATGAAACCGTATTGGAAAGGAATGGAGTTATTAAGTGCATACAATAAACACTTAGAAGAACTATGCTTAAAATTCCAAGAAAGGAAATCCCACTGTGATACTTTACTACTGCAGTTACGTCACGGGTTCTCAGAAATAGCGTACTACAACGATATCTTACAACAAAACGATAAGCACGCGCGCAAGAGACGAGGACTCATAGACGGCTTGGGAAATATCGCAAACAGCCTATTCGGCGTTTTAGACAGCCGCTTCGCAGAGCAATATGAAAAGGATATTTACAAACTCAGAAGCGACCAGAGACATTTGGCCGTCTTGTGGAAAAAACAAACCTCAGTCATTGAAGCGGAAAATAATTTAATTAAAAGAGTCGAAACATCGATGGAAAAACAACATAAAGTATTCAACAGACACTTGAATGAACTAGCAGGGACAGCGGTCAAGTTGAACGATGCTATCGTCAAAATAGACAACATCAACGAGTTTATGATGTCCAGTATGATCGCCAATAACATATTAATCAGTCTCAAAAACATTCAAGACGCTTTGTTAGAAACCATTTCAAACTATAAAGAGTTCAACGTTCATCTGCTTACACCCACGCAGCTACGTAAAGAACTCAGTATAATTTCTGGACAGCTGTCTAAGGACTTATCGCTGCCCGTAAACAACATCCAGACCGACCTTGCAACACTCTACAAAATTCTCAAGGTCAGAACAAGAATGTCTTCGGAATATTTTATCTTCGAAATACAGATTCCGTTGGTAAACAGGGATAGCTACGAATTGTATAAAACGTACCCAGTCCCTCAGCAACAACAAAACGCTATCGTTAGCATTACACCGATAGCGGCCTTTTTAGCAATCAACATTGAAAAGGATACGTATATACCGATTTCGGATATTGAGCTAACGCAAAGATGCATTAAGCTTGAAAATTCATTACACCTATGTGAATTACAGAAGCCGGTGTATCAAAAGGCATCAGGAGATAACCTTTGTGTCAAGGACGATAAGAATACTCAATGTAAAACAACATTAAGCACGTGTCAACCGACCTGGACGGAGCTTATCAATGTAAACAATTTTATGATCACCTGTTGCGGTCAATGCACTGCAAGATTTATCTGTGGCTATCAAGTTACACAGGAACAATTAACAGGTGTAAACATTATCGCACTTGGAAACGAATGCGTCATCAAGGGCGAGTCCTTCACTATAATGTCTCATAAGCAACATTCTAGCACACTGAACACAGAGCCAGACTTATTATCGATAGAGATCGCACCCGTCAATCAAATAATACATTTGTCAATACCGATTATAAATCTTAATGAGAGCGACAGCGGCGACTTCAAAGGTTCAATAGAGCGCATCGACAAAAGCATCGCAGGACTAAAGGAAGCAGCTGATCAATTCGAGCAAAACGACGAACTGTCATCTCACGACGTTCACCAATACGTCGCTATCTACTGTGTGGCGGTAGCAGCGCTCGTTGGCGCCGCGCTCCTCTGGTGGCGAGCGCGGCGCGGGCGCGGCACCGCCGCTCTCGGCGGCAGCACGGTGCGGGACACGGCCGTGACGCCCGCTGCCGTGCCGCCGCCCCCCCCGGGCATGCAGCCCACACCCTCGGTTCGCGGCTCAGCGGTCTCCGCTAGTGTTTATAGTGAGATAAATAAGTGTGGTGACAATAGTGCGTGTGTTAATTCTTACAGTGTGAAGTGCGAAAAGTCCAGCAAGGACTCCGCGACGTCACCTAAGTTCGATAGAATAAGTTTCATTAACGATCGCGATTAAATGTCGGTATCATACTGCGATAACTAACAAACATTGTTGCATCATCTTATATCATGATACCATTATCGCTAATTAACAAATTCATCTCATCTCATAGGCCTCCTCTCGCGCCCCGGAACATGTACGGTTCACACACCGCACAAAATTGCAATCTTTGCATTTCCATGCATGAGCGCGAGCGCCGGCAGTCCACATTCTACTCGCGGCTCATTAACATGTCAATTTAGTGAATAAATCGTGTGTCAAATTAAATTACATCTTTATCATTTTGATGTCCCATACAAGAACATCTAGTTTTACTATTAGACAAGCATTTAATTAAAACTTTGAGTGTGGTAATGTTTCTTTCTTTGGCCTCGATCCATTCATAAACATGTAGTGCCATACACTCTCATTACTTAGATTTTTCTTATTTCTAAACATTTAAAACAATGTTACATAATTTTTTCACATTTTCACCATAAGGATTTTTAAAATGCAATCAGTCCGCCTAACAAACACAGTTTAATATCTATATTTAGTGGAATAATCTTTAGGCGAGACGACAAGGCCCCGGCCCTTGCGCGCGCCGCGGTACACGGTCTCCATGATGTCGATCATCTCCTGCTTGTCCTCCAGCGGCCAGTTGATCTTGTTGTTGTTGCCCGTTCCCAGATCTATCATTATGTGCTTGTTGCGGAAGAAAAACATCACTGTGCAAGGATCATACAACTCGTACCTGGAAAATTAAGTAAGAAATAATTAACATTGTTCATACACAATATATTATTGAAAAATGTATCCACTGAAACATAACCATAACTTACATTTTGTTAAAGTCAGGCACTGCGGTGATGTCCACGAGGTAAATTACTGCAAAATTCTTCACTTTCTCTGCGATACTGTACAGCACTTCATCCATCTTCATACAAGTTGGGTCCCAATCATGTCCAAATCGGATCACCTGGACAAAGTGAAATAATAAATCAGAACCAAACTTGCCTCGACAAAATATGGTATATTATAAAGCATATAGGTATGAATCAGAAATTTACTTAATGAGAAGTTGAAGGGCTAATAATACTCACTACAACTCGATCTTCTTCAGAGAGAATGGCTTGATCTACCTGCCAGCCGTTGTGTAAGTGTCCCAGCATGTAACTCATGGTGGTAAGTGCGGAAAATCTTTCCTATCACAAATCGATCGTCGTCGTACGACAACACAACAGAAAAACCAGTTATTAAATCAAGGCAAATTTGTGTAAAATGTTTTAGGAAACGAAAACAAAAGGAAGAATACTCTTCCTTCGGATCTTCTTCGGTTCGCTAGGCTAAACGAAACGAACGAACCCAACCGAACGATACGGACGGATGACAGACAGATGACATGCCTGACTGACATTGACTGATTAACATGATTTGATGCATGCTGCCATCATCAAAATATTCAAATCTAATCGTTTGTCAATGTCATCACAACACAATAGAATATTTTTAAAAATCGAAATCGAAGTGTTAATTTAGGTAGGTACCTACCTATACTTTATTTCTTGAAGCGAGCTAATAGGAAGAAAAATAAACGCACTTACACGAAAATAATTGTCTATTCTCGTAATAAAACTTTTTAAACTATCATGGTTTTGAACCAATATTCTGTGTTTATAATATTCTAGTAATGGCTAGATTTGATTAGGATTTCTTTTTTTTAAACTAAGTAGGTAGGTACCTACTAAAGTTTTGCCATAGTTAAGTGAGGGTAGTTGAATATACCCACGCCTTCGCTATGGTACGGTGCAGGCGGTGGGAGGGGGACCTCTCTCTATCACTTTAGTCAATTCCTTGCCGCGACCACGGATTGTGCGAACCAGTCGAACGAAACATCTCAGACTTAAATAAAGGTAGGTAATTTCACTTTAAATAATTAGTTAGTTAGGTAGGTACTTACCTACCTACCATCTGAAAAATCATGATCAGCAGAGGTGTGTGCGGGAGGGAGAGGGAGTTGGCAGCGCGCCACCGGAACGCGGTCACACACCAAAACATACGAATTTCTCAGGAAAAAATACGCAGAATATTGCGCGCTAAGCGACGACGCCCGCGCCCCCTCGCCTTGCCCCAGTAGCGCGCGCTCGCTTGGTGACTCCAGGCTGGTCGCCAGCACTCGCCAGTGTTTTCCAGAAGGACGCACACAACCGCGGAAGTTTTTTTGCCCGATAAGAGATGACTCGTAGATGCTAATACCTAATTAATGAGGCTGGCGCGTTGCGCGTCAGTGGAGCGGCAGGTCCTCGCGCAGGCGCGCGCGCAGCTCCACGCTACGCTACCGATCACAACCTTCCTGAACTGAAGTAAGTAGGCGCATTCATCTCTAGTCTTTACCTACTCACGGGTAGAAGCAACTTGTTTTATTGATTCATTTGTGACTATGTGAAAGTCCATCTTCACCCAACCACCCCCTTTCCGCTGTATATCATGCTGTCTTGTAAATGCTATAAGTAGCCTTTATTTAAACATCTTGAGGAAACTTATTACTTAGGTACCTACCCTGTATGAGCTAGTTGTCAACTCTGGTGAGTGGTGATGGAGTTTTTAGGCCGTCTAAAGGCTAACCTTAGTCCATCGTTTCTTATAGCTAGAGTAGGCCATAGCGCAAGAGTACCTTGAGTACGAGACCTTATGCATCATTATGCACCAGTAAACCTATTTTAGCTAATACGGATATTAAATCTGTTGCTATCTCTTTTCATTGCTATAAGTAAGAGTGACAAGAAAAAAGCATTATTTAAACCTATAGTAAATTGACAGATCTTTATGAATAAAACCCTAAACCTTCACAAAACGACACTAGTAGCAAGTGACTTGCTAGTAGCAACCAACACGGCGACACCCACCTCACTTCCTGATAATTACCGTCGTCAGCGTCTCTCTGAGCTGAGTCGCGTTGTTTATCTTCCGTTGCCATCGGCCGCTAATTAAAACACGGACGGACACTTTCCATAACTTCGAGGCCAAACACCAAAGTCGAGGTCATCGGGTAGCCTGCTGACATCACAGCTATAAATAAGTACTTACCTACCTATGCACAGAACGGAAAGTCGAGGTTCGAAACCGGTGCGGTGGTAGTAAAGTGACCTACCTATACAAGTAGGTACCAGTATACCTACCTATGATTCTAAATGAAGTTATGAAAATCCGTGTTGACCGTGTGAATAAATGTTTGGTCTGCACAGGTGGTGCAGCGGAGACAGCGGGCAGGCGCGAGGTGCGAGGTGCGAGGTGCGAGGCGCGAGGTGCGAGGCGCGAGGCGCATGGACGCGGTGTACCCGGCGGGTGCGTCGGCGCTGGCGCGCGGGCGGCGGCGGCGGCGAGCGGAGCCGCGCGCGCGACGCACCACGCCCGTCACCTTCGCCGAGATCAAGGTGAGCCTTCCTTCCTGCGCTAACACTAACACCGTACCTGCCGACCTCCCGCGACACCATGACCCTGTCGATGCCGGATCGTATCAAGGCCCGAGATGTCTAGGTGCTAACCCGGATTTAGCAAGTTTTTGTGCGCTTATCGTGCTCGCCAGTCGTCTGGAAAATAAGCTTAGGTACGTACGATGAACCCTCTAGTTAGCTGTGTGCACAGATTACATAAGTATGTAGCTTAAGCTCTGAACCCACATTCAATTCTTAGCTCGAATAAAATAAACAAATGAAAGTATTTACCTATTCAATCTGTGATATCGGATTATTAATCTTGCAAAGCGCGATCTAAGAGCTGTGTGATGCAATTAAGATAAATCCAGTTTTGCAGCGACGTCCATTGAACTGAAACAAAACTAGGGCGCACTGACGTCACGGCCTCGGTCCGCGCCCGCGGCCGCCCGGAGCGAGTGTCGCTGGCTTTTTTTTTTTTTTTTTTTTTTTTTGGCTTTGCTTTGATGCGATCCGATACCTCTCTCTCACAGAGTACCTACATTTGTATATACTGAAACTCTCTCTGTACCGCACTACCTACTCGAATGATCGATCGCCGTCAGAGATTATACTTATTGGGAGATAAATAAAAGTTTTGAATTGAGTAGGTGCCGACTTTTCGCGTCGAAAAGTTTATATGCACTTTAATACGAACTTTAAACGGCAAAGGAAAACATCGTGAATTAGTGAGGAACCGCGGCTAGTCAGCCCCCCACACGCAGGTATTGACCATTGTCTTTCCTGTGGATTTGGCTGGCTAAGCTGAGAGGATGTCATCTCAACAATGTCCAAGGCACTAAAGATGTAAAGGCCTAGTGAGTCATGTTTGATCAAAATCGCTGCGGTGATAGATAAGACCCACAGAAAGACGTGTTGTGCACTTACGTACACCTGAAAGTGTCCACAAGCGCAGGGCTCGTAGCGTCGCTGCGCTGCTCCTACTCCGTGGCTAATTAGGTCAATGTATCCTGAAGTACAGCCAGGCCAGGAACTAAGTCTACACTGCAGGTTTACTTTCGCAAATAAAAAATTATCATGACGTGCAGCTCATGTCGGTGAAGCAGTCACGAGCATCGTCTGCAGCTCTGCAGCGTCTGATGACGGCAGAATCAGAACCGGCACCGGCTGGCTCTAAGTCATGCAGACGACGCTCGTGACTACCTACTTCACCGACATGAGCTCGAGACTCGCTCGCGTAGCCGACCTCATAGTGATCCTTGAGGTAGGCTACAGCTCTGTGACATCGCTGGTGTTGGTCGGTTCCAGGAGGTGGACGAGGAGAGCGAGGAGTGCGGCGCGGGAAGCGAGGCGAGCCTGGCGCGGGAGGGGGGCCTGGTGCGGGAGGGGAGCCTGGTGCGGGAGGGGGGCCTGGCGCGGCGGCGGCCCGACCTGCTGGAGGAGCGGCTCGGCCGGCAGTTCTCTGAGTTCCGTCGCCGCCGCGCGCGCCCCGCGCTGCGCGAGCTGTCCCCCTCCCCCCCCCCGCCGCCGCCGCCGGCCCCCGAGCGCGCCGCCAGCGAGCCTGCGCTCACCTGACGCGCGAGGCGGGACCACAGTCTCATGCATGATGTACTGCACTAGGAGAGGGGGGCGGCCGCCGGCGCCGAGTGGGAGCTCACGGGACTTGTGGTGCACGTTCCTGCGTCCCCCGTTGCGTTAGTAACGTACTTACCTGTATAATTTAATAATATTGTTTCGTTGTGATATGTATAAGGAAGAACTGCCCCTGGGCTCTTGAATCACGATGTATCGTTTTCGGTTTGTAGAGTAGAGACAGGGGTATCGATTTTACTGTAGGTAAGGTACCTACCACATCGATTTATATACTATACTCCACTATAGGGTCATACTTAATTAACATAACGATGTAGGTACAGAGTTTTCGGCATACGATATTTCTTCTTCTAGAATGGGCCTATAACGGCCTATTGTAGGAGAAGAGCTAAGCTATGCTAGGTATTTGTGTGTAAATATCGTAGGTCGTTCCTGACACCTGTAGCTGTAGGTAACTCTTGAGATGGCTCTTTGAAATGAAACGCCGCCTTATATCTCTCACGTCGTGTATTTGTACAGAATAAATAAATATCACACTCAACATACGTTGCGCCCACGCACAGTCGCACACACATCAATAAATAAGACTTTGTATGTACAATAACACTCACTAACATAAATAAATACTTACTTCTTTTACAAAATACTTAGATACTATTTTAACAATAAATTTAGGTGATCACCAGTATTCTTATAAACCTATGTATCTATACTGCGTAGGGTTAACAGGGGGCAGATGGCAATGTGCCTACGCTTGCCTCCAGATAGTGTTGCATTTATTTGTCATTTCCAAAATAATTTGTACATTTAGTTTTATACAATAATACCTATATAGGTACTAGGTAATACGTACCTATATAGTGTAGTACGAATGTGAGCATTTCAGGTAACTTGTGATGTTTGCGAAAATTCTTAAAAAAAATCTTAAATAATGGTAAGTACACAAGCGGCGGCGGCAGTGTGTGTAAATCACAGAACAATTAAAACAAGATACTTATATCTAGGACTGAAATAGTTTTCCACCTCAGCTCTGTTCCATAACTTATTCCATAACATGTTACATAACTTACGCTTATTTTTAAAATACTAGACTCTTCTTTCTTATATAAATAAATTATTGTATTAATTTCATTGTTTTATTACACCTAAGTAATTGGCACTAGTTTGAGCTGCGCCTCGCGCGGGCTCGTCGTTCACAGAGCGGCGGGAGCGGGGAGCGGGGAGCGGGGCGGGCACTGCGCTACGGCACGAGAGCGTACTCATCTCATCATCTACTTATTGAAATCTCTCGTTATTACAGTATAAAGTCCGTCGGTCGTACACGGTACGATAGCGGATAACTACCACATGTAAATACATTATAACGTTCCAAACGCTCCTCGACTATCGGTAAATTTGTCTAAATAAATACTCTTCATAATACTCGGTCGATCGCACCTGAGTGTCCTCATGGATGCTTCAATACTTGTACAAAATCTAGCATCAGTCGCGAGGCCGGGGCCGGCCCCCGGTGGACGGTACGGTGAGGGGGGAGGGGGGGGGCAAGGGAGGGGGGCCTAGCGGGGGTCCTGGTCCTCCGGCTGGTCCACCTCCGCGGCCGAGGGGATGGTGTGCAGGGCGCGCGCCGCCAGCGCCAGCGCCCCACCGCCCGGAGACCCCGGGGGCTCCTCCGCGCACAGCGCCGGCTGCCGCGTCAACCGGGGCCGCGCCCCCGCCCCCGCTCCGGCGGCCGCCCCCCCCGCGCTGCCCCCCGAGCGCGAGGTGCGCCAGGTGCCGGTGGAGGCGGTCGCGTTGGAGCCGGACGAGTCGTTGCGCGAGGAGGAGAGGTTGGAGTCCTGCGAGGTCTTGCGCGCGACCAGCCAGGAGGCGGCGCGGCGCGGGGGTGGGGGGGGCGCGCCGCGGTACGCGCGCCACGAGTCCGACCGGGACGAGGAGAACTCCACCGAGGAGGAGACCGAGCCCGCGCGCCGGGGGGCCGCCGAGGGGGGCGGGCGGGGGGGGTTAGCGGGGCGCGGGGGGGCGGCGCGCCGGCCGCACGCGCGCAGCCACCGCACCAGGCGGGGAGGAGCGGGTGGGGCGGGCGCGGGGGGCGCGGGGGGCAGCAGACGCCGGCACGCGCACGCGGCGCCGTGCTGTCTGCCGGAGGAGCGCTCGTTGAGAGAGTTGGTGTTGGCTGGCGTCTGCCGGTTGCTGAAGTTGGAGGAGTGCCGACAGCGGCCGATGCCGCGCGTGACGCGGGACTCCTCGATGGCCTTGCAGACGAGCGCGCAGTCCTTCTTGAACTGCTTCGTGAGGATCGCGTAGAGGAAGGGGTTGCAGCACGAGTTGAGAGGGAGCACGAACACGGTGAACACCTTGGCCTGCTCGAGGGAGACCAGGCTCGCGCCCGCGGCCGCCGTCAGCGCGAAGAAGGCCACCGGAGACCAGCACAGGAAGTCCGTGAAGACGAGCAGCGCCATGCGGCGCGCGATGCGCGAGTCGTTGCTGTTCCAGGCCTGCGAGCCGCGGATGGCGCAGTACATCTTGAGGTAGCAGCCGAGCAGCACGAGGAAGGCGAGCCCGTTGATGGCCAGCAGCGACACCACGTACGCCAGCGCGCCCGGCGTCTCCGTCTCGAAGGGGAGGCACACCGCGAACTTGCGGTAGTCGGACACGCCCAGCAGCGGCAGCGTCGCCGCCGCCAGCGCCAGCGCCCAGCCCGCCGCCATCACGCACGCCGCGTGACGCAGCGACAGCCGCTTGTTGAGGTGCATCGCGTGCGTGATGGCGTAGTTGCGCTCCAGCGTGATCACCGCCAGCGTGAACACGGACAGCTCCGAGCTCAGCACGCCCAGGAACCCTGCGAGCCGGCACGCGGGCGACATCTGCCAGGCGAGCGCGTGCGCGCGGAACTCGCCCAGCGTGCCCGCGTCCACCACCGCCAGCAGGCCGAGGTAGGCCCCCATGCAGAAGTCCGCCGCCGCCAGGTTGGTCACCAGGAAGCGCGGCACGTCCATGCGCGCGCGCGAGCACACCAGCACGAACACCACCGTGCCGTTCCCGAGCAGCGCCAGCAGGAACACGCACCACACGCCGCACCGCAGCGTCCACCAGTCGAACAGATCCACGCACGGCAGGAACGGACCTGCAACGAGACCTGACGTCACCGGACGTGCCTCGGCGGGCCCCCAGCCCCCCCCTTCCCTGCTACGTACCCGGCAGCGGCAGGCAG
Source organism: Xanthorhoe spadicearia (assembly GCA_947086425.1). NCBI lineage: Eukaryota > Metazoa > Arthropoda > Insecta > Lepidoptera > Geometridae > Xanthorhoe > Xanthorhoe spadicearia. Next base: position 34,721 of record OX352214.1, on the reverse strand, counting down.
TGCACTCGGCGCTGTCGGTCGGCCCGCCGCGCGTCCCCTCCGCCCGCGCGCCACCCCTCCACCAGCGCCTGCAGCCGGCTGTCGGTCGACCCGGAGAGGTTCACTGTGCGACACAGGGAGGTTAAGATCAGTCGGGTCGGCGGTTCTAGGATCGAGTCCGAGCTGGCGGGGGGTACGCACGGTGTCCCCAGATGTCGGTGGCGTTGGCCCAGGCGGCGAGGTCGGCGCGGGATCCCGGCACGATCACGAAGTCGGTGGGCGCCTCGTCCTCCTCGTCCGCCGGCTCGTCGCCCTCCACAGACAGCGGCATGAACTCGCAGCAGTGGTACGCGTACGACAGCACCAGCGTCTGCAACAAGCGGGCGGCTGCAGGCCGGTGTGTGCCGTGCCGGGGGCCAGGCGGGGGAGGGGGAGGGAGGGGGGAGGGTACCTGGATGCGCGGGAAGAGCTCCGGCGGGTGGAAGTGCCGCAGGCGCGGATTGTTGTGCGCCTTCAGATGAAGCAGGCGCTGCAGGCCAGCCGCCGGCAGCCACGGGAACACGTTGTTGCCCACGTTCCTGAACACAACACACCACATCAACATAGTGCACACTAAGTATTCACCCGCCCTACTACCTACTGCTGGATGTGGATGGTTGGACAGATAGAGCGAGAGAGGCCGGAGAGATCGTCTCTCAGGCCTCATCAGCATCATTCATAACCATGTTGACATAGAGATATCGTGTCGCGCTGACCTAATTACAGCGGTGGAAGAATAAGGATGATGGTGACAGGCTATTTTAACTTTTATTATCGTGGAAACTTGTAGTTTGTTTATAGCTACTTACAAGTCTTCGAGTTTCGAAATGGGGACGAACGCTTCCATGTCGATGTGTTCAATCTGGTTGTCCTCCAAGTTTCTGTAATAAGGAAAGAATAACAATAAAACACAGAACCATTCGCTTCACCGGCATGCGATAAAACAGAATCTGTAGTCGCATCCCCTCGGCCATTACTCTCGGCAAGCTCGAGTCGTTCTGCCGAGTTTGTGCCAATTATCGCCCAACTTGCTCTGCGGCCGATACTAACTCGATTACATTCTATGGCCAACTAATTGACAGTTAGCATTTATCAGCTCGCAAGAGAGGGCCGCCGTCCCGGCCTCGGGACGATCACTAATTCCTTCAGTCGAAGGCGATACCCTATAAAATGCATTTAATTGAGTTTCAGGATGGCCTTCATTAGAAGGTAGGTTCTCTCTCTCATTTGGAAAGCTTTATTGTTGAATTTGATGTGCTATCAGTATCAGCGTGTTTATTATCTTTTAGTAGGTGCATCGGAGTAGCTCGGTAGCTTTCCTTTGAAGTCGGAGTCTGGGCGGGTTTTCTTTACTACAAAATTAAGTTTACTACTATTTGTAAAGATTAACGATCGCCAGTTGCCTCACTAAACGTGTTAGCTATACTTATAATAGTATTATTTGGCCGTCGATGGACGGCGCGGCGCGCAACTTCGTCCATCGACGGCGAGCCGCGGACACGCTATTTGTTTCTGAGCCTGTTTATTGCGGGGACGGACGCCCCGCGGAAACTGGCACTGAAAGTTTACACCTCAAATACATGTCGAATGTCGACCAATACTTGACGCCATTACGACACGAGCACATCTAACAAGCAAGCAAGAGGGATCATCTTATTTCTCACAAACTCGATTTTTTTTCATAGAAAATGTATGGGACTCTTTCTTTTTAATTAATGCAAAATGGTAAGTTGTTTTGGGAAAAGTATTCTTGGGATAACTTGTTTTTTCGACAAATGTGTTTTTTGGGTAAAATTCATTTTTTTAGAAATATAAAAGTTGACATAGGTACTTTTTCTGCAAAACAAAACAGAAGGTTTCTAAACATACTTATTTTATTAGTAACTTTTGGGAGGCGGTGTGTGAGTGGAGATCGTTCGTTTGTGTAAATGTGCGACTGTGGTGAGTGAGTGTAGTGTAGTGTAGGGTGGTAGTGGTACTGGTATATGTCTCACAGCACTTGTAGTTCTGGCGTGTGTCGGAAGGCGTGCGCGGGCAGGAGACGCAGGCGGTTCCCCGCCAGCAGCAGGTCGTGCAGCCGACGCAGGCCCAGCAGCGCGGCGCCGCCAGACAGGGACGACACCTGGTTCCACGACACGTCGCTGCAACCAACATCACACAACACCGGCACGTTACCTACCATCTCTGGGTATTACGTTACTGGACCTATCGATCGATGGCATCGCTCGTCGGTAGAAAAACATGAAATGAAATATGAACACGACTGTATCCTAGGAGCGGGAGACATTTCTTTCAGGAGCCGTACCATGAGGTGTTAGCGATTCAGTTTAGGTTCTGCCTTACTGTCAAAACTTTACGTCAGCGCCTTACTTTACGTCAAAACTGGATCGTAGTTGGACCTAAACTGAATCGCTATAAACGGTCATGGTAAGCCCGCAGATCTTTATTTATTAATTGTTTAGATTCTTTGAAGATGTCTAATGGGGTAGTCAGAGGTATGTCCAAATACATATTTGATAAATGCCCACATTTTGCAGAAGTTAACTTTCCATACGTGATAGGTTGCAAGCCCATCGACGTAGGTGGAAGGATTCTATAACCATCATTTTGTTTCTTTCGCACATTAAAAGATATCGATCGACATGAAGCGGTCCGGTCGGCCATCGGGGATCCTCGCTCCCGGCGTCATGCGTCATGCGTCATGCGTCATGCGTCATGACGTCACGCCTGCCCGGCACGGTAGGTACTCACAGCACGCGCAGCTCGGCGCACTGGTGCAGGTCGGGCATGCTCTCCAGCAGGTTGTACTTCACGTCGCTGCAACACACACACACACACGCACAGACATTATTAGGTAGTCCGTCCATCTATCTATAGCTAGTATACATACGTATAGGATAGGTACAACTTATAAAGTTGACTCGCTATCTATCACTGTCATCGTTGAGCGGGGTCCCGAGGTGAACGACCCGTCCCGATGAATCTCGGGACGGGACTTACGTCGAGCCGGGAACGTTAGTCGGTAGGAGACACAATGTTGTTTTAAAAACTTGTTCACAGAGGGAAAAACTATTGGAAACAGAATCTCCATCTATACTAATTGAAAAAAGCTAATGTTGATTTGTTTGTAGGGGGTCTCCGAATCTACTCATCCGATTTCAAAAAATCTTTCACCGATGTAAAGAATGCATTAATTGGAATTGGAATTTTAATAGTGAAACCCGAAAAAGTGGCTGCTTGTTATGTATTAAGTTAATATTAGAAGCTACCATAGATGTTAAGGATTCAGAGTCTGCACTTATACTAGAATTTTGAAATCTTTTACTAGGTATGTAATGCACTGTAAGGTAACGTACAGGGAGCGCAGCTGCGGCGCGTTCGTGCACAGGTCTGTGGGCAGCGCGGTGAGGCGCGCGTGGTCGGCGCGCAGCGAGCGCAGCCGTGTCGACCCGTTCAGCGAGGGCAGCGAGCGCAGACCGCGCGCCTCCGACACCACCCTACACACACACACATATACAAGCTATTTAGATATCAATATCATAACATCTCCCAGACATGTATGCACTAGTCTTAGTTTTTAAGTTTAGTAGTTTGATCAGATAATAAGGCACGGTTCAAGTTCTGCGAATCTGCATGGGAAAATTTGGTCGCGAAATATGGATTTTTTTTATTTATTGCGTGTTGCAACTTCAGCTAAATGCAGAGTTATAAATACATACCTACTTACCGGAAATAACGCGACGAGTTCCCGCTTTACCGATTCTTTCTGGCCAGTTAGGTATATTACATGCACGAAAAATAATAATTGTTGACTAGGTTAGGTTGTAGATACTACCTAATACCTAACCTATTGAATGAAAGTTATTAATTCAGCCGGTGATCTGACCTTTCGATATCGCAGCCTTCGCGTGGACGCGGCCTGACTTCAATGTACGCAACATTAGGACAAATAGCTCTCGGGTGTTTCAACCTTAACTTAGTACCTACGAGTTATCTACAATCGTTCCCGTTCTGATAGATATAGAATATAGAGCTAACTGCTATCACAAATCACTTTCCAGCTTACAATTTTGGCGCGAGGTGGCATGCTCATTATATGACCTCAATATACCTACCTAATACATGGTACATAGGTACCTTACTTAGGTACCTCAATATACTACCTACCTTTACTTAATAACAATCACAGTGATTGTTATTAAAAATTAAGTAAGTACAGTACTTAATAAGGTTTTAGATTGTTATTTTTGTTCGCTTAATACTAGCGTACGTAATGTAGGTACCCGACCTACCGATACAGGTTTTTTGTATTTGAGTTTATTCAATCATTTTACACACCTACTACTTACCTACTTAATATTAAAGAAGTCCTTATCAACTCTCACCAATTCAAGCAAAATCATGAGAAAAGCCAAGATTGGAATATCATGATAGGAGCGAGCCCCAGGTGGCTTGCGGTTACTTATATATTATTTATCCTACTTCCTACTAGCGCTATAAATCTGAAAGTTTGCAAGTAGGTTCCGTATGCCTCGGAGGCAATGGATAGCAGTACAAGACCGCTCTTGTGTAAGTAGGTACCTACTATTGTCGACAAATCGCTTTCTCAAGTGAACTTATTGAATGAGCTTTCTCTTATTACGACTCGTTCGCTGTAAAAAATATGGTTTTGCAATAAAGTTGACAATCATCTCTGGATTAGTGTCCGCGCGGCCGACAGGGCTGCTTTACGAGCGACCCTCCACCTCCCCCCTCGGCCCTGCCTACCCCCGCTCTTCATTACATGACACCTAACAAACAAGCATTGATCCCGCGGGACTTCACTGCCCAGTGTTTGGGGATAAACATTTACAAACAGAACTAATATTTGCAGATCGCTCGAGCAAACTTTTACCTCTTGTCAACGTAAGTGCCCTCTGCGAGACAGTAGACTATTTGAAAATAAAAAGTAAGTTGTAGCTAAACTGCTTCAAAGTTGATCTCGATCGTGAAGGGTCTCCCTCGGCATCAGCTCGCTGTACCCGACAGTGCTGGAGATGCCCTAAGCAATCTAATCTTCCCATCAAACCTAACACCCCCTCTCGAAGCGAGCCGAATTTTTGCTACTTAAAATGGTTTTCTATGCTCGGTAGGTATATTTTCTCAAAATTTTCTGGTCCTTAAATATCTCGATGATGTGAAACTGCTCAACGATCTATGCTAGAGCAAAGTAGGTGCGACCAGCCTCAGGAGAGGACGTTCTGTTGACTACGACGAGGTTTGTCACACGTTTCACGTGTTGCGCATGCTGAGCTCACTCATCGAAAGTAATAAGCCAAGCCTACTGTTTGCTTAGCATACGAACGTATACCTTCTATGCTATGGGCAGTATCTGCGAGGCGAAGGAAGCCAAATGTAACATGAAAGCAAAGCGCTTCCGGAGTTATCTGCCGCCGCCGGGGCCGGGGCCGGGCAGGGGCGCTTCCGGGCTCGGGGATACCCGGGCTAGGCTGACGGGTGCGTGACGTCATACGAGGACACAACAACACTTTTTTTCAAAAATAAACTCGTCCCTCGCGCAAACAGCTGCGAGAATTGCGAGATACTGATATATGTAGGTACACCACGTATAGCCAACAACAAAGTAGGTACCTACATACTCGTATATTCACAGTTTCGCTAGCTAGCCAAAGTTTATAAATTATGAATTGGGTAAGTATATTCATTAGAGTTTTAAAAGCATAAAACGTTTAATATTCTTTTACTGCTGAGCATACACGGGGCGGCCGAGCGATGAGTCACGCCACGCACGCAGTGATCGCGTCACACGGTTGCAACTCGCCTAATCAGAGTCAAGTTTGTGCAATAAGGTCAGCGGATGCGTCTCGCGAGTCGCGACGCGCGCCAATCAACCAAATGCGCGCTTCAATTGCAAAGTTCCCACCGACTTCATCACCTACCCATTCTACTCTGTGACCGAGCGCTCTCTTCTCGGCGAATTTATGAATGAACCGAATTTATCTTCCGCTCGACAGCTCCCCGGCGCGCGGCGCAGTGATCTACAACCGTGTAAAACCCCCGAGTTAGATCCGCCATTCATCACGTAAGCCGTCCAGATAAGGCGCTTCGGAATGTTATCCTCGCGGGGTGCGAGGTGCGGGGTGCGGGGCGGGCGGGTACGTACAGCGTGGTGAGATGAGGCAGGTGGTGCAGCGCGAGCGGATGCAGGCGCGAGAGCGGGTTGGCGCGCAGCTCGAGCCGCACGAGCCGGCGGCTGCCAGCCAGCGCGCTAGGACCCACATCCTCCACGCGGTTGTGAGCCACAGACCTGCACACACACACACACACATGATACAGGAACACACGCTCACACAGACGAAGGGACGCTCCTGCTCCCGAAACCTAGGTTCAGCTGTTTGACCAGCATAGACGACCTCTGTGACGCAGTGGACGAAAGCCTGGCTGACGCGGAGGTTGTGGATTCGATCCCCGCTACGGGACAAATGTTTGTATGTTGTGAAGATATTTGTTCCGTGTCTAGGTGTATTTTAGCCATAATGTATAAGTATTTACAAAAAAATGTGTCACATCTAAGTATTATATCAGTCATACTGGTTATCATAACACAAGCATTAAATTATTTAGCTCGAGACTAGATGTCGCTGTGTGAAATGTACAAAAATATTTATTTATGGAAGTATTTAAATGTTTATAGAGTAACCGTGAATATTGCTACGAGTATTAACTAAGATATATACCATTTCGGTATCGGGGGTAGGCAGGCAAGGGCCAGTATTAGAGATACTTACAGGTCTTCCAGCAGCGGCAGCAGTTGGATGGCGGGAGGAAGCTCCGTCAGCAAGTTCTCTTCCAACCGTCTGTCGATCAAATTATAACATTACATGTATTGTAAGAGATTTGAGAGACGTGATGGCAGAGTGGGTTAGTGACTCGACTTTCGATCCGAAGGTCGTGAGTTCGAATCCGGCCGTACATAAATTGTTTTTTGAGATTGGCTGATTTATCTAGGAAAGATGTAAAGGCCTAAGTATTTTTTTTTACATTTGAAACCGTTCGAGAAGAAAAAGTTGAATTAGATCTGAGCCAAAGGCGATCACATAAAAGCACAGCCTCCAATCTATGAAAGACAGTTTAATTTTAGTAGGTAGTAAGTAATTTAAAAATAAAATTATGGAAATATTCGGCTATTTCCGCGCGCACCTATTGCAACTTTTGACCTGCATCAAATATTCTTGAACAAGACTACTACCTAGGTAGGACTACTTAGTAGATTCCACTCTCAGATGTTTGAGAATGTGCCAGAATTACGATAGACATTTAGAAAGTCCACTTGTAATACTAAAATTAATGTGAAATATTCGTTGGACGTGTGAAACATCGCTACACGTCGAATATTTGTGTCGACTCCAAAATAAATGATGCGTCCTGTAAGCGAGCTTTCACCGCACAAATGAGCTGAAACTACGCGATGTCCGCACGGACGGACGGACGGACGGACGGACGGACGGACGGACGGACGGCTTCATTCACGTGAGGGCGCGGCAACCACGGCCGTCGGTCGTCGGCAAGATGAGTGAATCAGAGCTCATTCAAAATGTCAACAACTCCATTCGAAGAACACATGGAGGAAAATATGCTCACTTATTTTGATTATTGCTGTTTGCTAAAATTTACGAAGTGAAAATATCGTGAAACAATTCTGCTGAATCTGACATAAATAGGTTAATGTAGAAATCCCGTCTAGGTGTGACCAATATAGCGACCTTGTGGATGGTTGAGGCGAAGTGGTATTAGTGGGCGGCCCTGGGCGTCGCGAGGAGGACGTGACATGAACGGTCAGCGCGGCTGTGGGCCACGGCCGGGGCGGCCGGCCGAGGGACACTAATGTGCCATCTCGGCCCATCACGAGGGCACACCGCATACCGTCTTAGACAGGTTTATGGACGCGTAAAAATACACTTAACCTTTTCTTTACGGATAATTTGCTTTTGTAAAAGTCAGTGCCTCGTAAATCTGTCCCAGGAAGGGTTACAAGTACGCGTAGGTAAGAATTCGAGTCATTGCTGAATGAAACGTTTATTTTTATTTGATTCTTGTTACTCATTTGTGTCTTAGGAGTTGCAAATCAGTCCGATAGTGTTCTAACAAAATTGAATAGTGTTGCTAAAGAGCTTTTTTAGGAGGCTTACCATGACGTATTATATAGGAGGTAGTGATACTCACAGCACGCGCAGGTTCGGCGTGTTGGCGAAGGCGCGGTCACCGATGTACGTGATGCGGTTCCGCTTCAGCACCCTGCAACAACACAACACCAATTACGTACTTAAAGGGCAAACGTCTGCTTACACAAGCTAATGAGCGATGAATTACCTAACTTCTAATTCATAACATGATGATAGGTAGCTTTCAGTTAGGAATAAATAAATACAACATCAGATCATTCCTACATCTAGTGTATATTATAAGTATAAGAATGCTTGTTTTGACGGATATAGATAAAGAACACACATGAATGCGAGTGACAAATCGCAATAATAAACTTCGCGTCGTTACCAGAGCACCGCATAACATAGCAAATTGAAAGCGGTGGCGTTTGATGTAAACAAGCCGGGCCGGCGCCGCTTGTCTCCGCCCGCGCCTCCCGCCATGCAAGCCTTCCTCGCACCCAGCACCCACCCGTGGGAAGTTCTATCGACTCTTCTAACAAGTTCAGCGTTCAGGGAAAGGTTTGCGCTCCGAGTGCTCCGACGAACACATGCCATGCCACCGCAGAGAGCTGCTGTTTGCGACAACTGATGCCAATCGTTTGGCATCCCGTCCCGACAGATTCCGACACCATTTGGGTACTTCAAGACAAGAACGATTCATAAAAGAGGCTATAAATTCTGCGTTATCCTCCAAATGGATCGCATTCGAATGCTCCCCCTCTCGTTCATCGTGATTTTTATCTCGGTGCGGTCGAAGACAATAGTATCATACTTTATGAACTATCAAGCTTATGAAAAATTATGGATATCACCAGAATCCCAAAGTTAAAGGCGATCGAAGCGTCGAGCCAACTGTCTAATCAACGAGGCGTTGTAAACAAATGGGGCACGCTCCAGCCGGCGGCGGGCGGGGGGCGCGGACGACGTTATGCTAATCTGAGGACGATAGAAGTATCGCTGCTCGGAGAGCGTTGTTTGTCAGCGCCGACCTTCGCAGACGCAGGGCCGCCTGCGCTAATCCCGCGGGCCCAGCGGTCCTGTCCGTCACCATCGGCTCCTGGGTTTAACCCACTAATTGCTCCCTGAAAGCGGACCACTCGAACCTTTTTTAAGCGAATGAAAAACACGTTTTATGCTCATTCGCGGCGATGAATTTGTGTTCGTTACGATTGTAATCTCCGAATGTCAGTCTTTAAAGTCGAGCTTACGATATAGAGCGAGATAACGAAATTATTTTCTCGGCGAGACCGAATAAAACCGTTAACAAACTGTTCATCTGCTGTTAGTCCGAGCACTTGAGCAATACTGTCTTAGATTGAAGTGTATGTAGGTAAATGTGGTGTGAAGTCTGGCGGACTTGTCTACAGTGAACGAGCGAGCGAGCGTCCCCCGCGCCCGGAGCGCCCCGCCTGACTTCATTCAGTGCTGGCGCTGGCTGCATGTGTCACACACAACTGGAGCACAGCTATTCATCCGCCCTTGCCTCTATATTTAGATGGACACTGGAACTAAATTCCTTTCACGAGTAAAAGCTCGATAGCGATCAAGTAGGATTAACGGATTCTACCTTTAGTAAAGTTTATTCTTCTATAGTAAACCGAGCGTCTTTGACCGATTTAGAATCGATTTTCTGAGAGGGATTTGTGTCTACACACTGAATGCGTATCTTCAATGATTCAGTTGTAGGATAGGAATATAGGTAGCCTAGGCTTGATGCTGCAGGCTGCAGCTCATGGAATCCGTACTGCAGGATACATCAGCATTTTTTCCAGAATTTCACACATAGAGGTACTTAGTATTAAGTACCATCTACAAAAATGTATAATTGTTTCCTTATCTAAAGCTATTTATGTCGCCAATAACTTTCTAGACTTGGAAGGAAACCAAAAGCTTTTAGGGCAATAAAACGTTTCCCATCGGCACTGCCTCTTAGTTCGCTATTCAGTAAGTAGTACCTTCAGTTACATAAACTAAGTTGTCGTTGCCGAAAAATACCCTCGTAAATGTTTAAGTGCCGCGCGACGCGACGCGACGCGGCTGAACTCAGTACAAGCAAGATTTGTACATAAGTACAGATGCCTCATCTCGAACATCGATTTCACTCCTGTTTGATTTTTGTGGCGTCACGTAGTGGCGTTGAGGCATCCGACTGCATGCTACTTAGCACTAGATGGAGTTACTTATTTTTGATTGCAAGCAAGACCTAAACACTGCTAAAGAAAAATAGGAGTTAAATCAATGTTTGAGATGAGGCATCTGTACTTAATGAAATCTGTGGTACAAGTGAAGTCAGTGAGAAGGTATAGCAATGTTGCCCGAACTATTATAGGACATGACATTAATTTCTTGGTAGAAGTTAACTACCTATTAACTTAGGTAGGTGGCTTTCTCAGGGAGTTCTGGCACGATTTGATTTGAATTTTATTGTAGTTTGCTCGAGTTTATATAAGTACCTAACTCTTTTATTTCAGATCATATAGATACATAATTAGTTATGTATTTATATAGGTAATACTTTGAAGGATCTGTAGATAGAGATGAAATACCACCTCTGATCGAACGTATGCGACTTTAGTGGTACAAATAGACGATGCTAATAAAAACCAAGCCGAATGTCGGCGGTAGCAAGTAGTAAACCCCTAGAACTGATAATGTGGACTGTAATCACCTCATTTGTGGCTCTTTAAAGCTCATCACATTGTTTCTAGTGGAAACCGTAGTTAGGTAGGTATTCATAGTTGTGTGTGAGTGTTGTATGTAGTGTAGTGGTGGGCTCGTCCACATGCGCCCGTCCAGAGGAGCTTGCGGGTCGTTGACCCCGCGCCAGGGCTGCCTCTCGCAGCTCCCAGCTGACTGATGACGTCACTGCCTCCTGCTAGGTAACATTCAGCACCCTCTTGTTTGTTCTCATTCCACGGATAATTTTCTGGACAGTACTTGGCTCTGCATGTCACATCTACCTACCACCAATCTTGGTTTGGGATGGAAGCTATGCCTTTAGAACTGGAGGTGACAGACAGCTTCCTAATGTAATATGAAGAAACGTTCCCCTTTTATCATCCTAATAACTTACGGCCAGTGTCCTATATGCCAAAAATTTGGTCCTTACCCATCTATCTTTGGTTTTACTTACTCGCAGTAGCTATTTGAGATTTTTTGTATGGAAGAAATGAATTTTTTTTTACCCACAGCACACACACAGTAAGCAAAACTAAAGATTTAAAAATAAAAAAGGTCATTGAAAAGGCGATTCCGCCTAATGGGAATTTGTGATTTGAATGGTCTAACGAGTCCGGGTATGCCCGTTGCCGGCCTTCAGCGAGCCAATTAACGCGGCCATTTTCTTTATTTATGAGCAGTTATAACTTAACGCCCCATAATCATAATGAATTAGGAAGAGTAATTAACACCATCATTTTATATGAAGGTTATTCATTTAGTTAGAAGAACAAACAAGTGAGCGGGGCGGGCCTCGTCGCTCATCAGTTGCCCATTACAAAGCTATTAAAAAGTATAATCGGCGGCGGCGGCCGGCGGCGGTGCCCTGCGCACAGATCAACGTGATTTACGGAGAAATGAAAATTAAGCTCCTGAATCGAATTAGGACAAAGGCCTCTAACGGCACAAGCTTCGATTATGGAGTTAATATTTTAGTAAACATCTAAATGGCGGATTATACGGCGGGTGCGGGTTAGATTAGGGCGCGTGACATAGACATCTGAGTATTTATGCGGGTAATAAATCTACGTATCGGGCGTGCCCCCCCCCCTAGCCCCCTACGCCCCCCCGCGCCGCGCCGGGAGCCGCGCGCGGTGTGAGCTTCTCTGTGAGGCCATAATAGAGCCAATTAATAAATATATACTTACCCAATGGTAGTAAGTAAACGATATCGATAATTTGCCAAGTTCTCACGGAGGTAGGTAGGTAAGTTCCTACGAGATGATGCGCGATTTGCGAGGTCCGGCGAAGCAAGGTTCCGACGCCCGCGGCGCGCGGCGCGCGGCGCGGCGTAAACAGGAAGAGCGTTCGTGTAAGTAAGTAAGTACTTAAATCACTTTGCCTAATTCCGCCGAGACATAAATTAATTAATTATCTGAATTTTGTTTACCATACTTTGTTTATGTTTATGAATAAGGTTTCCGGATTTGCGGCCCGTGACGTGAGGATGGAAGCACTTAAAGCAATTAATTATCATTAATCATGTGTGTGTGAGTGTCACACAACCTCGTGATTGTGTCTATGTAGGTAGGTAGAGGGTATTGTAAGGTACAGATTTTGGTGAAGTGATGATTAATGACTCATTCTGTGGAACTGTGGACAGGGAAACACTGTGGTGTTCTTTATGCAGTTAACTAATAAATAACTCGCTCGATAGTCGTCTCCGGCATCACTAGTCACTCACTCACTACTCACTAGTCTCACTACACACCAGTGAGTGCCCGAGGTTCTACAAACAAACAGCTTACGCTATAGTAGGTATTTTTTTTTTTTTTTCGACAATATAACATACTTCACATCTTATTGACTGTCGACGGGGCGCGTCCTGCTGTCTATCAAAAATCTTACAAGAGACCCATCACTTAATACCGCATATCGATATGCCTAAGTGATTCTCTAGCCTAATTGTTTGCGGGGCGCAGCCTCAGAATAGGGCGATGGCAACTCTTAGAAGATGTATGTACTGTAAGTACCGCCTATTTGTGCCACCACTCACCGCACCACCTCCTGTTGCTCCTGTTGTTGAGCCACCAGCCCGACGTGGGAGGGAGGTGGGTCTCATCTGCTCCTGGCAGTCGCCTAGTAGCCCGGACAGGAAATGCAGCAGTACCAGCTAACAGTGACCATAACATACTTCCGAATACCTGCATTAATTATTATCTCACTATGATCTTTTCACAAATGGTTGCTTCTAGTGCTTCTAGTCTTAAAGCCCTTAAAGGTCTTTACTACTTCTTCGGCGTCAAGTGTTGTGGAGTGGAATCGAGACGAAGAACTTTCTTTAAAAATAAGTAGGTAAGTACCTTAGTAGCTTCATGTCATTGGATTTGATTTAGCAAGAGTTGAGTTCGGATTTTCGGCATGATAAGTGAATAAACCCGAACTTTACATGAGTATGAGTGATATTGAATGTGAAAAGTTTGGCGCCTTTTGAAAGTAGGCGCCAGCCGAGCGTGTCGCGCGTCAATCATCTGGCATTCATTCATTGCGCCCCCCCCCCGCCCTTACCGCCTGCGCCCCGCCCGCACACTGAGCGCCCCGCGTCCTAGAGCAGCCCGGCCCGGGCGGCAGGCGGCGGCAGGTGAGTGAGGCGCGTATACGCGTGTAAAACAGACTCTTATTAGATAAGTACTGCTTTACTGATTTCTGTTGATATGGTGTCGTCGTATGTAACGGCTCCCTCTATGTGGTGTGTGGTGTGTGGTGTGGGCTCGTGAACATAGGGGCACTATCTGTAAGTTCAGTGTATCGCATCGCACGCAGCGCTTGCAACCTCCCTCCTTCTGTTCTGAATGAAGCCGTGGACGCCCTCGTGCGTGCTGCATCGATCACGCTTGACGTTCCTATTATTTTGTTATTAGTACTCACTCAGGTAGGTAGGAAGGTACTCACAGCGTGTGCAGCGCCGGCAGCGGCGGCAGCGCCGAGTCCCCCAGCTCCGACACCAGGTTCCCGGCCAGGCTCCTGCGCACAACAAACAATAATACACATCTGTACTTACTCATACACATTTACACTGTAGTGGTAGGGGAATTACCTACCTATATTAAATAGGCAATCAACAAAGGAAAACATAAAGCTCTACATATTACAAAAACACAGACCTTTACTAGGGTACAGCGTCGCTTTGTTGAGATGGAAGATGCTTTTCCAGCACCTAACTAAACTATCCTCTCAGCTTAGACGAACCGCCTTAGAACGAACCCTAAATAGTAAGTTTCATACTAAGTATGTTAGGTATTCATTTAATGTTAAATCAAATCTACTACTACAGATTACTGTTATTTTTGGTTTGATACCTGATCTCCAGGTGTAGGTAAGTAAGTATATAAGTACTACCAATTCAAATACCGCCCCCAGTGCACGCTGATACCGTTGCCCGTTAGTCATATCTTTATCTAAATTAACTTTTAAACTTTTCAGTCCGATAAGATTTAATTAGGTCATGCTGAAAGCTGTGAGATGATTTGTGATGTAAGTGGAGTATCCTATCCGCGCCGACGACACGACGCTCGGAGACCGCAATTATATTTTCCTTAGCGAAGAGAAACGTTAAAATAGTGGGACGTAGCAAATTATTGCATCGTTTGTCACTAAACACGACGTTTAGAATCGCTAAATGACGTTATGAGACAAGGAATGAGAATTTAATAATGAATGTGACGCTGACCTGAGCTCGACTAGACGAATGTGCACGGCACGACTATTTCTTGCGCAAGCTTGGTCCACCCTATAAACAGAGCAGTCCATCTCTTCAGATAAACGTTACGCAACTTCTTTTATTTTTAATGGTCATGTACCCAGTACCAATCATTCCTTGTGTAGGATAGGAATCCTTCAAGATGTAGATAGCACCTATTCTGTACTAGGTACAATGAATTAATAATAAGGTTAAACTAGCTGCGCCCCGCGGCTTCAACCGCGCAAGTCCCGTTACCGCGGGAATATTGGCCTATGTCTTAATCCAGGGTATCACCTATCTACATACCAAATTTCAACCAAATCGGTCCAGCCGTTTTTGCGTAAAATAATAAAAAACATAGGTATACCATACATCCTCACAAACTTTCACATTTATATAGTAGGATAGGATTCAGCCGTAAGGGGCCGGGGCGCCCGGGGCACGCGACGCGACGCGCTTCAGGCAGTTGATCGGAGATCTAGTGTAGGTTGTTCTTGTTCGCGGGTCATTTATTGTTATCGCGCCTCCTGCCCGGCGAGTGTGGCGCGCGCCGCGCCGCCGCCGCCCCGCCACTGCCCAGGAGCGTGTCGTGAGTTCGTGACGCATTTTACAGGCTTCCGAAACTAATTAACTTGCTCCAATTTCTTACTTTAAAAAAAGATAAAAAACAAACCCAACACAAGCCACAATTCATTTAATTACATTCCTTACGACAACACCGAACTACTAAATGGAAAATATTTGTACGAAGCACAAATATGTGGGAATGGACCGCTAGCGAGATACATATAGTATACATTTCCTACCCTATGTTACGGATTTTTTTAGTTTCTAGATCGGATGCGGTGGAAAAGGCAACAGAGACTGACTTTTTACGACTTTGGTGTAAGTTGGTAGGTATGGTACTACCTTGCTATTGCTATCTTAATATCGCGTCTTTCCTGTGAATATAGTCTGCTAAGCTTAGAAGATCTCAACTATGTTCTAGTCCAGGCATTACAATATTTACAATGTCCCATTAACCGTAAGCAAAGCGTAGGCAAGGACTGCCTCCTGACGGACGCTATATAATTCATCTAAGTACTTAGTAAAGATCTGAGTTTTTTTTATTTCAGTTTGTTTGTAGAAACTTATAATATGTATGTAGGTACTTTTAGCTTTTAGGTAGGTATACCTTTTCAACCTACTCAACTATGATAACGTTACAATGTTTTAAAAAGAGATACAGACGTAGCGAACAATAAAGAGTTTGCTTTCGACGAATGAAGATCGCGTGAGTGCCTGTCGCTTGCCAGCTGAAGTCTGATAAGGGACGTCGGTCGTGCGGACATTCGGCGACGATGCTATCTCCACGGTCCGCGTCGCGTGCTGACTGCTGACCGACATCTCCACACGCGACGCGATCTACTGATCGTCGGACAAGTAGCCGCTCGCGGTGCGACGCGGAATCCAATAGCCGCTCATCCGAGTCATCATCTTTCATCCGGCGTATGTGAGCTATTTGCGGGCCGCGTGATGGATGCGAGGCGATAGCGGCCGCGCCGGTCGCCAACTCGATTACGGATATCGTAAGTCATGTTCGAGGCGTCCGATCGACAGGCGAAGGTACAGCCATAAGATGGATGATGCGAGCGACGCGCCCGGCGCGGCTCGTTAACGCCGTCGCCCCGCTCTGATAAAAGCGAGGCTCCATATAGCAGTAATAGGGTGGATGTGGTACTCTGGTGTAGTGTGGTGTGTGTGTGGGAGGGGGGTGAGGTAGACAGAGGCACTCACAGGTACTGCAGGCGCGGCAGGTGGTGGAGGGCGGGCGGGGGCGCACGCAGCAGGTTGCGCGCGAGACGCAGCGTGCGCAGCGCGTGCAGGCCGCTCAGCGCCTCCGCCTCCAGCTCCGCCAGCTGGTTGTCCTCCGCCGACCTGCCGAGGACACACCACACTACTCACTCAACTGCACACTCGACTCTGATCTACATGAGCGCTCATCATTCTAATTTCTAACTATTACCTTATTCATTTTGGCATTCTCAAAGTTCGAGTAGTTTCAGCTTTATTGATGAGACATTGATATACCTACCTTGTGATTGTGAACATTTGATTGTATTTCACAGCTGCGCGCGATAATGTCGATGCCTGCCGGTTCGATTCCTCGCCTCATTAGTTTGGCGGCCGCCGACGCTCGGAGTCGCGCTCGTTAGCTCGCAGAGGGTCGGTGACACTCCGTGTAATCGATACAGTCTTTAATGTCCTATCTATTATGCCTCGCTATTGTAATACATAACTTCTACGTCTTTAGAATTCTTTATCACTAATAAAAACAGAACGTCATGGTATACCTACTTGCTACAAGCATGACTATAGATAGACTTACACATGTAACTAATGAGGACAATGTTCAAAGAGAGTGCAATTACTACCTTTTATACACTTTGATCTCAATGCCTAGAACTAGACCGTGTAGGAAAATATTGTGAGGAAATCTGCGTTTACTCCATAAATACATAACCATGTGAGGGCGGGACAAGCCTATGTCCTAAAATCAGCCTCTATCTCAAGAATGTTCCATACGAAAGATATTCCCACTGACTGAAGTGAGTATAACGTAAAGCTCGCAGCCTCGAAAAGAATAGTAGATTGCTATACAAGGGGGCAAAGGCACTTTTCCTATGCACGAGATGGTTTATCGCGCGAGCGTCAGCGAGTGCGATAATAGTTCGAGTGCATAGAAAAGCCTTTTCCCCGAGGTAAGCACTCTACTTTTCATTACGAATATAAGGAAATTACCAAAAAAATAGATGAAAATTTAAATTTCACACACGAAAATTAGCTATCTCGCTTTTTTTTTAAATCGACTAGTTTAATATTAGTCCGTTGAAATTTTACATTTGCTTTGCATTTGTTAGAGGACGCAATTTTATTATTGGGACATGTGTGGGGGGTCAATAGAAGCTTAACCTCAAGTTTGTGGGGTCGCCACCCTTGTTTCCCGGCCGCCATCTTGAAAATAGGGGTGAACACGATATCTCAGAAACTATGCGTCTTACAAAAAAATTGTCAAGTTATAATTTGTAGTAAATTGTTTTGCCTACAAATATGTTTCTATAACTTTTTGCCCTAAACCAAATATTTAAGAAGTTATAAGCAAAAAAGTGAGAAAATCTTTCTATTTTGCTCTATCACTTCACGCAAAAACGGCTAGACCGATTTGGTTGAAATTTGGTATGTAGATAGGTGATACCCTGGATTAACATAAAGGCTACTTTTTATCCCGCTTTTCCCGCGGGAACGGGACTTACGTGGGTGAAACCGCGGGGCGCAATAACTTAAACCAGATAAAAAGTAGCCTATGTGTTAATCCAGGGTATCACCTATCTACATATCAAATTTCAACCAAATCGGTCCAGCCGTTTTTGCGTGAAGTGATAGAGCAAAATAGAAAGATTTTCTCACTTTTTTGCTTATAACTTCTTAAATATTTGATTTAGGGCAAAAAGTTATAGAAACATATTTGTAGGCAAAACAATTTACTACAAATTATAGCTTGACAATTTTTTTGTAAGACGCATAGTTTCTGAGATATCGTGTTCACCCCTATTTTCAAGATGGCGGCCGGGAAACAAGGGTGGCGACCCCACAAACTTGAGGTTAAGCTTCTATTGACCCCCCACACATGTCCTAATAATAAAATTGCGTCCTCTAACAAATGCAATACTCGGCCCTCAAATTGTAACATTTCAATGGACTATCCCACTATCCCACTTAATATTATAAATGTGAAAGTTTGTGAGAATGTATGTCTGTATGTATGTTTGTTATTCTTTCACGCAAAAACGGCTGGACCGATTTGGTTGAAATTTGGTATGTAGGTAGGTGATACCCTGGATTAACACATAGGCTACTTTTTATCCCGGTAAATAATCCAGGTAAACAATCCCGGTAAATAATGTAGGAAAAAAAAGTTGTCTGGGAGCTTAAAACGAAAACGCTGCCTAAACCCTTTAAGATACAACAAAACAATGTATAGTGGAATTGTGTATCTGATATAGGTCTACAAAAAAGTCAGCGATAGCATATGTCTATCTCTTAAGGATAACATACTACATGCATTTTAATACTTAAACAAATGATCAATTTTATAGCGCTAACTTGGAAAGCTATTTACAAACATACAGTATTAATCCTTATCATTTTAAATAGGTTTGTTGGCAAGAACATTTCATGTAGATTATTTTATCCTTTTACATCATGCAAATCAAATAAATACTTTAGGAGATATCGCAAAATCAAAATAACGCGCAACAAAATTAATTTCGTGTTTGGCCCGCGCGGGCGGCGGGGTGGGGGGAGCAAGTCGCTCATCGCTGAGTGCGTTTTCGTACATAACGTGAATTAAGTAATGTATAAAATAATATAAAAATGTAAGAATTTTTACTTACCTACCTACGTAGGTTACCTAGATTAGTATTTGATTTTCTTTTTAGTAGGTATCTATTAATAATAATAAAGTTAACCATGCAATAAAACAACGAAAACGTAATTTGTCTGTAATTAGTATTTAATTACAAGCATTTCTTTGTTTTTGTCTTCGTTGAACAGTTATACATATGTAGGTAGGTACCTACCTAATCTTTCGGTTTTTGGTAACGATATAGGTACATTTTATGTGACGTCCCGGTTTCGCACGGGTGTAGGTACGTACTAATGGAGCTACCGTGATAAAATATAGCCTATAACCACCCGGACAGTCTATTCTACACACCCGTGAAAGCATTTTTGAAATTGGTTTAGTAGGTAGTTTCGGAGATTACCTCCGTCAAACAAACAAACAAATTTTAACTCTTTATAATATTAGTATCTATCTGTATACAGATAGTAAGTATAGATAGATAGGATAACACCAGCAGCGCGTGATATTGTTTTACAATTAGAATAGAAATAGGAACAGAAATACAAAAAAAAATATTTTCCAAAAAATACACATTAAAGACGTAGATAGACATTAACAATGGAGAGGAAAATATGGCAACCCCTCAGCATGTGCTTCAGCAGCACAATGGCTGATGAAGATTAGCATATTAAAATTAGGTATTGTATTGCTGTA
The DNA here is from genome assembly GCA_947086425.1 of Xanthorhoe spadicearia. Taxonomy (NCBI): domain Eukaryota; kingdom Metazoa; phylum Arthropoda; class Insecta; order Lepidoptera; family Geometridae; genus Xanthorhoe; species Xanthorhoe spadicearia. The sequence continues at coordinate 14,998 of OX352214.1, read as the reverse complement.
TTTGCTGTAATTTTAATTGAATAGGCAGGGGCAGATTTACCAATAAGCTGAGTAGGCTGGAGCCTAGGGCGGCAGATTTGGTTCCAATTTTTTTTATTTTACAGAGAGAAATAAACAAATTACCTACAATTTTTTTTTTGTAATCTTCTAAAGTGAAAATCAGTGTCAACCTTCCATGACTTATTTTGTTTAAAAAATTTCGGCTCGCTGCGCTCGCATGATAACTTCTTCTATTTTCTGAAGTGAACACCAGTGTCAGCCTTCTATTTCAGCACAATGAGCAAAATCAAACCTTTCATGCCTTATTTGTCTTAAAAATTTCGGCTCGCTTCGCTCGCCCCATACCTTCTTCAATTTTCCGAAGTGAACACCAGTGTCAGTTCTTATTTCAGCACAGTGAGCAAAATCAAACCTACCATGACTTATTTGTCTTAAAAATTTCGTCTCGCTTCGCTCGCACCATACCTTCGTCACTTTACTGAAGTGAACACCAGTGTCAGCTTTTTGTTTTAGCACAATGAGCAAAATCAAACCTTTCATGCCTTATTCGTCTTAAAAATTTCGGCTCGCTTCGCTCGCCCCATACCTTCTTCGATTTTCTGAAGTGAACACCAGTGTTAGCCTTTTATTTCAGCACAACTATCAAAATCAAACCTTTCATGCCTTATTTGTCTTAAAAATTTCGGCTCGCTTCGCTCGCCCCATACCTTCTTCAGTTTTCCGAAGTGAACATCAGTGTCAGCCTTCTATTTCAGCACAATGAGCAAAATCAAGACTTTCATGCCTTATTTGTCTTAAAAATTTCGGCTCGCTTCGCTCGCACCATACCTTCGTCACTTTACTGAAGTGAACACCAGTGTCAGCTTTTTGTTTTAGCACAATGAGCAAAATCAAACCTTTCATGCCTTATTCGTCTTAAAAATTTCGGCTCGCTTCGCTCGCCCCATACCTTCTTCGATTTTCTGAAGTGAACGAACACCAGTGTTAGCCTTTTATTTCAGCACAACGATCAAAATCAAACCTTTCATGCCTTATTTGTCTTAAAAATTTCGGCTCGCTTCGCTCGCCCCATACCTTCTTCAGTTTTCCGAAGTGAACACCAGTGTCAGCCTTCTATTTCAGCACAACGAGCAAAATCAAACCTTTCATGCCTCATTTGTCTTAAAATTTTCGGCTCGCTTCGCTCGCACGATTACTTCTTCAAATTTGTGAAGTGACCACCAGTGTTAGCCTTTTATTTCAGCACAACGAGCAAAATCAAACCTTCCATCAGTTAATTTGTGTATTAACCTGTGTTTTCGGTAAATAAATAAATTGGTATTTGTATTCCATGGCTGATGTGTTCTTTAATATAAAAATGTATTGCTGTTCGTTAGTCACCCTAAAACTCAAGAACAGCTGAACGGATTTTTCTTATCTTGGCTGGAAAAGTTCGTGGAGGTCTAGGAAAGGTGTAAAAGGTGAGAAAAAATAGATCCCGACATTCCCGCGGGAACGGGACCTACGCGGGTGAAACCGCGGGGCGCAGCTAGTATTGACTAAAAGCAGCTAACGATGGCATGGCATAGCTGCGTTCCAGATTTAAAAAAAAATACTGACTGGTAGAATGGCTATAACAGTAGTAGGCATTCTGCCAGTAGTTTTTTTTGATGATGAAAAAATTTAAATAAATAAAATAAAATAAATAAATATAATATAATTAGTGCTAGAGAAGCACAAATTCGTGCAAGAGAGACATAATATCTAGCATCTGATTGAGTTAGTTAGAAGAACTTGAACACTTAGCATGCATCGACATGCCACAAAAGAAATGTCAAAAATGAAGTTGACATTTGACAGTTATTTACTTTCCTGCCCTAGGGCAGGAAAGTACTTGTTTTCCCTAGGGACAGAAAATGCTACTTTGAACCCTATAATCAGGCAACTTCGTGCGTACTTTCCGTGTATGAGTAATGAAAAGAATATTCCTATTGTTCTTTTCTAACAGCGGTGCGGGCGCGAGACGCGGGGACTGAAGAGTGGGGGGGAGGGGGGACGCCACCAGCGAGGGACTGCACCGCGCACCGCTCTTTCACTCACCTTGACTGGCCGATGAAGATTAATGGCGATGAAATAACATCCGATGATAAAACAAGCGTGCAATTATGATAACGTTTCGTAATGTAGTGTACAGCGGTCCTACGCGGGCGGGGGCTCCGCCGCCGGCTCGAGGCTCGAGGCCGCCCGGCGGGCGCCCCTCTCCCCTCTCGCCTCGCGCCTGCATACACTCTACCTACACTATACTACAAGTATCGTTTACTACATGAATGATGACGATTGCACGTTGCGAGTGTTGCGACTGACTTTATTGGACATTGAACTAAATCAGAAGACGGCCTCGTTTGGGCCGCGTGCACTCGCGCGCACCTACTGCATACCTGACATGCCGCCTCATGGGCACTCACACGCACACTACACTAGGTACCACTGCCTCAGCTACATCACTTTCTACGATTCGGCAAAGCTAGGTATAGGATGTAGTAGGTGTTTACCATAGAGATGAATCTACACAGTTGGGATAAATAAATGAGTCCGCGGTAGAAGTCGAGTGACTCAGGTGTCCAAGGATATTTATTTAACATCAACCTTCAGATTTATGAGCTCCTGGCGGAAGCAAGTTCTCCGTGTGCGTGACCATAATATGTAACTGCTTACGATAGAAACAATAACTAATTTTTCTAGAAAACATTGAACACGCCTCTATAGTCGTTGTCACGAACCCGCAGGACAGAAACCACATAAGATTGACGAAAGCGTGGTCGTGAAGAGCGCCCATCAAAGTGCAGCCACACTAAAGTTAAAGAACTTTAAGCAAATGTCCTCCAGCCAAACAAAACATTATCGATCAAAGAATCCGAAGGCTCGACCAAGTGCGCGAAGCTCCGACTCGGCCCGAAAACAGAATAAATGAACGATATTGTTAATTGCAGCTTGCAGCCCATTTCCATCGCACACCGAATAACAATACGGTAAACATGTCCTTCAGTGTAAAGGATAGGTTGCGAAAAGCACAAGGTTGTTACTGGTAGCCTGAAATGAATACTATTTGCTATTTTCTACTTAAACGTGCTTAAACCAAACCACAATAAAAGTTTTGCTCATTTTAGCAGTGGCTACAATGGAAATACGTGTTTCGTAGTATAACACTTTATTAAAACCAGTTGGCCGCATTATAAATCGCCGACCCGCTCTGTAATACGCCGGTTTATGCATTACGGCTGCGATGTGTAGGAAGGAATCGAGCTTTCTTTGTTTAGACACCCTACACTCACTGCTCTACCAGGCCCATTGTTGGAGAATTCTGTGTTATTCAAATATTTAATAGCAATATTGCGCTAAGCACAAAACGAAACATAACTCCTAAGCTCCTCATAGATAAGTAGAAACTTGGGTTAGGTAGGACCTTCGTTCATGTTTGTTTTATTTTTATGGTTTCATGTTTCCACGATAAAAAAACATTTTTGAATCTTCATTAGGTGAGTAGGGTAGTTCACTTCAATAGCTTTTTACTTCGACGATATTCTTGCCATCTTTGAGCCTTATCTTGATTGCCATCTTAGTTTTCGGCTCTGTGTGTGACCATAAGTGAGTCAGTTTGAGCTCTTTGTTGATTGACTCTTTATTGACCTATCCCTGTCTACCGAACCTGAGCTTATGTGCATAACTTGTATAAAACATTATCATTCGGAACAGATTGCAAATTTCCTTAGATAGGAAGGGATGGTTGCCGAGCCGCGCCACCACTGCGCCGGCAGAGCTCATGCCTTATTCACTTTGGTTGCGGCCGCTTCTTCTGATACAACGGTTATTAGTTCCCGATGACGCCAACTTACTCATCCATCATCCTATCAGCCGTGTTTCATTCTATTCTTCCTTCTAACTTCCTTATACGTATGGGTAATAAGTATTTAATTTTCGTAAATCGTGTATGTACAGTGTATGATGTACGTGTATGACTTTTGATACACAAAAATAATGATGGATTTCCGATCTGTTTTTCGAAACTCCTAAGCGATATTACATATTATCCATTGTTTCCGTGAATTAGTTAGGAGCAGGCAGGAGCCTCCTCATCCTCATCTCGCCTACACGTGTCGGACCTCGGACTCGGCCGCGGTGTTGCGCTATTTCAACAGCAGCCTCTCATGTCTGTCTGATTGATTACGAATTATCTGTTGTAGCGAATGAGCGGTAATCACAGGAGATCGATGAGAACGCGTTATCTGCTGATACCCAGTGTCGAGCGCTTTCGCAACGTCTAGTCTGTAGTCCCCCTCCCCCCCCCCCTGCACCCCTCGCGTGTCCTCTTCGAGCCGCCATGCGCCGCTGGAACTCTCACCCACGAGTCAGTTATCGGAGCTGAGCTGACCATGAGCTTAATACCAAGATAGTACTAACTAATTGTCCTTGCCCCTCTCAACCCCCCCCCCCCCTGCATCCCCTTAGGGCGCGGTAACGCAAGTTTTCATGAGAACGTAGTTTTAAAGGACAACTACTTCATAGACCAAGAAACTACTTCTTAATTACCGAACATATTTCTAGACATTGCAAATAGCGGCTTGGCCTTGTTATTGCCGAATTACCGATCAGGTAGGTAGGTAGGTACCTACTTCAAAATTTATGAAAACAAGTTGTTACATTAACACATGCAATTTGTATTAGAAATTAGATTCGTTAATGAAACAAATCGCAAGATCCGCAAGGTATTTATCATCTCTACGCGCACTGTTCAAGTCAAGTCCATCACTAATCACTATGGAGAGGATCCAAACCTACTACCTATTCCTACCTAATACTTGTGGTACCTACTGTTGTTGATTCTATGTCTGGAGGAAAGTGGAAAGCAGAGTAAACAAGCGTCGTTGGTGGAAGGATAAATCACCCGGCACAAATGAGTCGCGCTACATAAATAACAGGCAGAACCCGCACCGCGCGCGCCGCGTCGCCGTCCGACGCGGCGGCGGCGGGCGCCTGGCGGCCTTAACAAAGGACGACCATACTGCCACAATCTATTGTCCTGTTGAAACTCATGGTTGGCATTGCAATATCGTTTTTCAAAGTAAAAAATCTCTTCTATCCAAGTCGAGTGTTTTGTAAACATGAACTTAACCTGTACGTTGACCGAATACTTTGAAGTACTAACCTAGTAGGTACCATGAGCGAATGTACTTACATAATGTGAGTGGTTAATATTATAAATTTAATATATTTTAAGGACTTACCAATTTAATAAGGAAAATAGGTATAAGAAAGCGATCTTCTCGCCACTAAACTAACAACCTTGAAACATGTTGAAAAGAAAGATCGAATGCTGTTTCGGGAACAGGAACGTCCGCGACCATGATGTTCAGTCAACTGTAAAGATTACTTTCCTGATAGAAAGTACCTAGATAGAAAGTACCTCAGCCGCGCCAGCGCTGCAGTACTCACAGATAGTGCTGGTGATGCAGCGGCTGCAGCGCGTGAACGGGTAGACGCCGCAGCCCGCAGCGGTCCAGCCACAGCCGCGCCAGCGCTGCAGTACTCACAGATAGTGCAGGTGATGCAGCGGCTGCAGCGCGTGAACGGGTAGACGCCGCAGCCCGCAGCGGTCCAGCCACAGCCGCGCCAGCGCTGCAGTACTCACAGATAGTGCAGGTGATGCAGCGGCTGCAGCGCGTGAACGGGTAGACGCCGCAGCCCGCAGCGGTCCAGCCACAGCCGCGCCAGCGCTGCAGTACTCACAGATAGTGCAGGTGATGCAGCGGCTGCAGCGCGTGAACGGGTAGACGCCGCAGCCCGCAGCGGTCCAGCCACAGCCGCGCCAGCGCTGCAGTACTCACAGATAGTGCAGGTGATGCAGCGGCTGCAGCGCGTGAACGGGTAGACGCCGCAGCCCGCAGCGGTCCAGCCACAGCCGCGCCAGCGCTGCAGTACTCACAGATAGTGCAGGTGATGCAGCGGCTGCAGCGCGTGAACGGGTAGACGCCGCAGCCCGCAGCGGTCCAGCCACAGCCGCGCCAGCGCTGCACCGCCCAGCGCACCGCTCTCTACGCGCTCCAGTCGATTCGACGACAGGTTCCTGCACAAGGATTAAACGTATAAGACAGAGCTACAGCTGGTCCAAGCTAGGAATAATGTTTCCATTACTTAGTGTATCTTCGTGACTTATTATCCTCTTGGAATTTCAAAGCGCAATCATCGATAAATTCTCAAGTTTCTATGGAGATCGACAAGCTTACGAATTGAGTATACTTATTAATATTCTGTTGGACAAAAGGCTCATCATTAGGCTTCGCACGATGAACGTGCGACGATACAACGACATAGGTACACCAGGAGACACGTAATGAGGTGCTTTGTTAGGGTCTCTAGAACTAATGACGTGCATCATTTGAATGAATAAACCGCTTTATATTAGCTAATTAGCAGATCATGCTCTCCTTAGTGTAACTATTAGTTTGTCTACACTAATCTACACTATCTACACTAATATTATAAAGAGGAAAACTTTGTTTGTTTGTTTGTTTGTTTGGTTGTAATGAATAGGCTCAAAAACTACTGGACCGATTTTAAAAATTCTTTCACCATTCTAAAGCTACATTATCCACGAGTAACATAGGCTACTTTTTATCCCGATATTCCCGCGGGAACGGGACTTACGCGGGTGAAACCGCGGGGAGCAGCTAGTTTATTATACGAGTATTATTGAAAACATTTGGCACATTTTAATATTTTCTAACTGAAGCGTGGTGCGTGCATTGCGTAAATATCATTATTATTTAGTTTGAAGATTAAAGCTGCTACGGATGGATTACATCTCTTTCCGGTGGAAAGCAGTTGCCAAGCGCGAGTGATGCAAGGCAGATGATGAGGGGCGCGGGGTGGGGAGGGTACTACTTACAGGTCTCGCAGGCCGGCGGCGGGCTGCAGCGCGTCGCGCGGCAACTCCGTGATGTTGTTGCTGGATACATCTCTGCAACAACGCAACACGACGTCACTCATGGAAAGTCATTACAAATTACAACTGACACCTTTAGGCGGCCTAAAAGACTCCGTCACCAGAGTTGACCACTTGCTCATACGAACTAACGAACGAACAACTGGTCAAGCGCGTGTCTGCCTGGTCTGGTCACGACGCTCAATGTAGAGTTCCGAAGTTGTCTGATAAGTGAAGGTATTTTCTAGTAGGAAACAATAAAATTTAGATTTAATGATATTTTAATCTTGGGTTAGATTGGCGCGGGACAGGGGCGAGTGGCGGAAGCGAAGAGAGGCCTATGCCCAGCAGTGGGATGAGAAGGGCTGATGATGATGATGATGATGATATTTTAAACAGGCAAAAATTTCATTGGAGTAGAATTTTAAATCGAACGACAGTGATTATTATGTATTTATCTGATGATCTGATGCACCTGGAAGGGAGCCATAGGAAGGAACTCCGTAATTAAACGACGCACCCCCCCCCCCATCGAGTTTATATGCTCATTTGAAAAATGGTTTTAGAAAGCCGCTACCTAATATGTTTAACATCTATCCAACGATATCCCCACAGCCACACACTATGGAGTAAACGAGAAAAAAAAACTCAAACTCCCTTCACATGTTCGGGATGTGCCCTGAATTTTTATTCTTCACGATTTTACAGAGGGACGGACAACGGACATGGCGAAACTATAATGGTTCCCTGTTTACTGCGGAACCCAAAAATGAGTGTTTGCTCATTATAACCACAACCTAAAAAACCAAAATCTCAAATTTAGTCAGTCAAAAGCTGCAAGATTTTACACCGGGATTTAAATGATTCAAAATTGCAAATGTCTTGGTTGAGGTGTGTCCAGATGGTGACTGTTGTTTCGGACTTGGTGGCACCAAGTTCGAGGCGGCAGTCACCACACCATGCACGAGGCTCTACATCTACGACATAGATAGGTACTAGGTAGGTACCTAAGTTACTAGTAGTTCGCCTCGAACGAGATCTCGCTCTCCGTTGTCTCGATCGATGATCACAATTAAATAAAATGTCTGCGCGTATATTGGCCGTAGGTAGATAGATACTTACGTACTAGGTTGTGTTGCGGCGCCAGAGATGCGATAAATGCGATTGTTTGTTTATATACGTGAGTTATACTAGCGTTTATGGCCCTTTTATTCCAACGGACTGGATGGATACCCATCTATTTGACACGACCTTGTACTCGCTTTAACTAAGTACCTACATTACTTACTTACCTACTCATTTTATTTTTGGTAATATGTAGAGATCGAGTACACCTACATACCTAGTTCGTTTGAAATGGTACCGATACTACATTGTTATGTAACGTCAAGAGTAGGGTAAGTAAGTATATAAAATTAATTTGTGTGTGTGACGTGGCGTGACGGGGCGTGACGGGGCAGGACGGGGCAGGGCGGGGCGGGACGGGGCAGGACGGGGCGAAACGGCCGGAGCTGAGACGGCTCGTTATTGCCGCCATCCATCATCGCGGTCGCCGACACCGCCGCGCGACCCGCGCCTCCCCGGGACCTCACCCTTGCCTCGCTAGCCAGATTTCATTTATTATCCTTGTACCTAGGTAGATTGATACAACCCATCGCGATAGCTTACGAACTACTTTTTGTACTTACCTATACTTACTAAACATTGATTTAGAACTTTACTACCCTTGCTTAGTACATTCTACAATGACCTCTTGATTTTGCCCTGAGGTTTTCCACAATCCACAGAATGTCACGGGATCACAGGCGCGCGTGGGTTCAGCTGGGGCGGGAGCGGGGTGGAGGGTAAGGACGGGCGGGGCGGGGGGGGGGGGGGAGCATGGACAATTGGATAGTGCTGACGCTCGGTCTGTCTGATCTTGGTCTGATCCGTCCGAACATAGATGCTGTGCAACGAACATCAGACGGTCTTGGAAAACATTCTAATTCTAATAGATCACTAGCTTTTGCGGTGGTTTGCTCTGTTAGCTTTATTAGTAGCGTCGTTATCGCGAACTAGTGAAAGACCTCCCCGCCCGGTGTATCCCGCCCGCAGACTATCTAGGTCGCGATCGTAGCACGTCCTGCACGTCCTATCTAGGAACCGAAAAAAAGAGGAAGCTTTTTAAGGCTATACCAAATTTTGCTCGAAACGGCCCTTTTAACCCCCCTGTCGTGAACTCTTGATCATATTTCAATGTAGGTAGACTAGGTAGGTAATAAGTAATAAGTTTGATTGTCTATTATAAGTGGCGAAAAATTGTATAAATGCATCGCACCGCACGGGTGCAGGGGGCGACAGGCGACAGGGGCGGGCGGGGGCGATGGGAGAGGGGCGGGGGGGGGGGGGGCAGGGTCGCGGGTCGTCGTCCGACGGCCGAAGCTTACGGTAGCTGGACCTACAATAGTTAATTCACCACCATACACCCTCGCTAATACTGCGTGCGTGCGTACTGAGTTACTCGTAATAAAGCTCATCATTAGGCCATCAATCTGTTTGAGAAAGACAGTCTTGACTTGAATAAATTGATTTGAAAAATAAGACCTACTTAACAGTTTCTGAGTAAGTTTGGAGTTCATCAACATGACCTGGCCGACTTATTCTCCAAAACTAATAGGTAGTCGAACGTTGTATGTCGCCAGAGATGCTACGTCTGCTAGCTCCTGGCTAGCCTGTCTACATACAGAGCAAATATCTACGAGTAGCTACCTAATAGGTAGGTGTAGTGTAGTACACTGTGCACTTGATCTCGCACTTCCATTCCATTTCGAAACGCCCCGCGCCGCCGCCGCCGCCGCCGCCGGCCGCTGGCTTGCATACTTGCGTAATATATAATAAATTGCAGCTCGTAGCTTTTATGCCCCCATTCCTGCCGTCGGACGTCACCGCGCCGCGTCCCACGCCGCCGCCGATGCCGCTGCGCCAGCTACCTCTTCTTTATCTTAACCTATCCATCCATCATACATACAGAACACCTCATAAACATCAGAAACACAAATGTTTTTTGAACATGCATTAAATTAAAACTACGATACACATTCAAAGATAGTTACTTTTCGAGCAGGTATTATCGAGGACAGCACTGCAGCAAACTCAGTCAAACTGAGTTCACTTCAGATGCTTTGGTTGGATGCTGCCTGCGACACATTGCAGTTTGCACATCTGTACCAAGTAAGTACCGAAAGTGTGGACGAGGTGGTGTGGGATGCGTGTGTAAGTGTAAAAAGGCTATTGTTCGGCGCGAGTAGGTCACCGTGTCGAGTGTCGTGTCGATATCGATGCGCAGCTGTCGCTGTTTGCGTCATGCAAGTAAGTACCTACCTGATGCAATGTAAGTACCTTCTACATACAGTACACTCGACGCGAGATCGGTGGGAAACCAGTTAACTGATGCACATCGTGTATGAGCACCGCCTTGCGAGCAGGCACGAGCCGCGAGCCTCGGATCGGCGGCGGCCGGCACTATCGCGCTCCCGCGCTATCACACTCGACAGTCACGCACGACAAGTCCCTTATTTGCGGACATTCATATGACTGTACTTACCTCTACGTATGCTTCATTGACATCACGAATACGAATAGGTATCATGATGCCAGTCGGAGATAAAACCGTATTGGTACCCCCAAAAACAATGTTCTGATGACCGCTCTATACCTACTGTACACAGTAGTGTAAAGTAAATAGTGGTGGGACCCCTGTCTGATGTATAAACAGAGCTCTACATTTTGTGAGGGTCGCGGCGCGCGGCGGCCGGCGTGCTCCTGCTGATGAATGACTCTGCATTCCTCGCACTATTTATTATTGCATGAGAGCGACTCTCCCAGCGCGGCAGCGCCCTACATTACATATCACGTCATTAATTCTGTACGTGAAAATTAACAGCTTTTATATAGAGACCCTACAACGCTTTATAAATACGACTTTGTCAATTTAGTATTAGATATCAAGAAAACACCAAAGTGCCTCTACTCGTGCATCGAGCTCTTGCGGCCGCGTCGTCGGTGCGGAGGGATGCTGGGGGCGCCGCCGGCTGGGAAGAGGGGATGGGGGGGCGGCGGTGCACCTAATTGCATTCATCTAGGCATTAAACAAACAGATGCAAATCCTCTATGAAAAACGCTGTCACTAGTAACAGTCAGCCAAGCTGTAACCAGTAACTGGTAGGTAAATTGGTATTATTATTATCTGTGCTGTAACGTTTACGACTGTTAGAGATGGCTTTAATACGCGTGTGGGCCGATCGCGGCGCCATGTGGTCTGTCACATTCACATCACACATGGTAGGTATGCGTGCGGCGCCACTCGGCAGCGATCCATCCCGCGACTGGTCACACTGGCTGGTCAGTGTCAAAGCCCAGGTGACGCAACGCGGGCAGTGAGCCGCCGTCGTCGTCGTCGCTAGTCAGCAGGCGGTGCTGCGCTGTGCTGTGCTGGGCGCTGTGTAGGCGATGAGGTGAGGTGGGCGCGCGACAGTGCGACGAGCGTACCTTGCCCGCGGCGCGGGACATCATCCATTCAGACATTTATCGATGTTATACCACAGGTTATACTTATACCTAGTAAGTACCTATACCTACCCTACCTGGACAATTCGAAATGAGAAACCACGAGATCTAGAAAAAATGGTGAAGCTGGTAGTAGAAAAGTAGGAAAGGTACACTCACAACACGAGCAGCGTCGGCGGCAGCGGCGGCAGGTGGCGCAGGCCGGCGTCGCGGCAGCTCAGCGCGGCGTCGCGGCTCACGCACCCGGCGGGGGGGAGGGGGGGGAGGGGGGGAGGGCGGCGCCGCGGCCAGCGCGCCCAGCGCCGCCAGCGCCGCTCCCAGCCAGCACCGCATGCCTCCCTCCTCAGCGCATCACAAGCCTCCGCACTTCCGCACACCACACTACCACCACGAGCCACGACCACACTCACTTCTATTCAATAGGTAGGTACCTACTAGGTAGGTACCCAGTTACTCTTGTCTATTACACGCACTCCTTGTACATATAACTATGTTTTTGTTTTATTTTGTTTGTTTGGGCAAACCAATTGATCATGACATGACTAATTAGCTGGGTGAGTAGGTAAGTACTTACTTGAGTAGGTACAATTCAACTAAGGTAAGGTGCCCTAAAATTAGGTAGATGTACAACGAGAATATTATTTTGACCTAAGTACCTAGGAAGGTTCCTATCATGATCAGCTGCTGGCCTCTCTTCTTGGTAAGATCGGACAAGGGGTAAGTCCGTACAAGTCGCATAACTACTGGCGATATTTTAGAATTATGGCAACATTGCCTTTCGTGCCATTTTGTTAAGCACCCCCATATATCCTGCGACTGACGTAAGGCCCAGCCGAACGCGAGTAATCATCGTTCTAGCAAAAGATTACCATGGTAAGTCTACGTAACATTGATAATTTTATTAAATTTAAAAATATTTCTCTCCTACCTTGAGGTTTTTTAAAAAAAAGATATTAGATAGAAGCGACGTCATGTGATTTTGAGTTACCCTTACTTGCGTCGTAGCGGAAGTAAGATGAGTCGTTGTAGCGACGTCATGTGATTTTGAGTTACCCTTACTTGCGTCGTAGCGGAAGTAAGATGAGTCGTTGTAGCGACGTCATGTGATTTTGAGTTACCCTTACTTGCGTTGTAGCGGAAGTAAGATGGGTCGTTGTTGCGACACCATGTGATCTTCCCCCACACTTTCGTTGTAGCGAAAGCTAGATGAACCGTCGAAGCGGTGATAAAGTGTATTGTTGCGTGTACCCATAGTTCATGGTTATTTCAGTGATTCCTGAAAATGATTGAATGTTGATCGTTTATTTTTTTGTTCTAAATATGAGAGAGAGAGAGAGAGAGAGAGAGAATATTTTGAGTCCTAATGTAGAGGAACTGTTTGGATAGGGAGGTATACTATCAGAATGACCGAACGGAAATACTGTGTCGATGTTTTCCTTGCAGACTGTACCTACACACGAGGACGTGTGAGTCGTCAGAGATAGCCGTGTCGGAGTCGCCATCTATGATCACTCGGAGGCAACTCTAGCTCCGGTTGATAAAGCAGTACCGAACGCAAGCGTGACGTCATTGGGTTGTCATGCTTGGATACGGCCGTGGGGCGGGCGAGCACTTTTGCACCAGTGCTCGAACCAGGCGGACGTGTCTGTTCGATTTAATTGAGTCATAACGAAATTGTGTTCTTGTTGTACAAAAGTAAACGTGTGTCAAACAACTACAGTCATTTCTTTGCTTGAGGCTACCCACCATGTCGGAATCCGATCCGAATAGAGCCCACATGAGTCGCGAAAAACCACCTCACGACGACATATTTGTTATTTTTCTAAAATGTATATAGATTTTTATACCTACTGGTTTTTTTTTAATGTCTTGTAATTTTTTTGTTGTTGTTTCTTGTATTTTATGTTATTGTTTTTTAGTCTGATAAGTTCCTGTTAGTTAAGTTAATTTTAAGTTTTTTGATCTCACTAATTATCGCATTAGATACCGTCATCATCATCATCATCCACAGCCCGATTTTACCCACTGCTGGGCATAGGCCTCCCTTAGTTTGTGCCATCCACTACGATCCTGCGCCAGTCGCATCCATTGTCGCCCCGCGACGTGAACTATGTCGTCGACGAGATACCGTCTGTAATGATAATTTAGTTTAATAAAGAATTGAGAAGATGGGAAAAAAATGAAAAAAGAGACGATCCGATCTTTCACTTTAAACTTTCAACAAGCAATTTGGTAAGTAGTTTTCATTATTTCTGAAGTTTCGCGGCTTTATCACTATGAGTGTACCTACACTACCTACTAGTAAAATTTATTTATTAGTAATAGACATTCACGTCTAAGACGTTTGTGAAAAGAGATCCGATCTTTAGCCTCTGAAATTTCAATAGGTGAAGTTCGGACTATGATCAGCCGGTCATTTTTTCGGTTTCATTTCCCAGTGAATCATTTAATGTAGGTATTTGCCAATCCCTATGTTAGTTGATCGACTAGTTCGTTTTCTTGCCATTTTTTACTCATTTTAATTGGTTAAGTAGTTAAAAAATCAGAGTTTCATACATGCGAGGGTAAGATCGGACATGACTTACCCTCGCATCCAAGCTTAAATTCAAAATTGTAAAGAGATTAAATTATTTTTTTACTATGTTACGTTACGATAAGTCCGAATGTTTTCTTGTGATAGAGCTTATTCTATCTGTTTTGAAAATTATGCTTTATTCTATCATTCATAAAACATCGACAGTTGGGTTTATCTAAAATCTAATTAGAAGAAATGAAACCTCTATTTTTGCATTTATTGAGTGAGACCCATTGCACGCATTGGGAAAGAATAACCAACACACCAACAAAAAAATATTTTCGAACCCTCTATTGGTTTTCTGAAAACTAGTCCGATCTTACCAGAAGGCCTTACATACTAAATACCTACATAGGTAGGTAAGTAAAAATACCAAATCTGAAGGAACAGCGCCGTGATTGAACCATAGGTACACTCAATACCAACACAAAAAACATCATCTCAATAGGTATTATAATTATGATAATAATAACCCAAATATTGGTTTATGTATGCATTTTCACTTATTGAACACTGTCTCAGATATTTTGGTAACAAAACATTCACTTTTCATCTCATGATAGTCAAAAAAGTAGCTTTACGAAAGGATTGCAAGCACGTCGCGTGCGGCGAGGCGCGCCCGTCTACGCGGAGTGGAAGCGTGCGAACACCGGCGCGGCGCGGTGCAGACTGACTGGACTGACCTGCCGCCTGACTGACTGACTGCTTTGCTTTGCTAGTTTGTTTTGCTTGAGCCTGTTCGTTCTGTTTGGTTCCATCCAGAGCATAGTTCTAAATGCTCTAAGGTTCCATCAAACTAATCAAACCGCGCGCAAGGAAGGAAGGATGGATAGGGCGGCACACTGTGGATGAGGATTGAGGAAATCGCTTTTCAAAGACAAATACTTAGTGAGTACCTAGGTAGGTACCTACTTGCACAA